>OX371217.1:4528274-6013533 GCA_947310845.1 Yponomeuta plumbellus
ATGATGGGTTGATGATGAATCGATAAGAAAGGCCCTAGATACAAAGATTACCTAATCCTAACAGTGGATCCGGACCATATGTAGTGCTTACGTAAGTTTTAATTTAAAAACTACCTAATCCTTTTACTTAAATTGTTTCTAGATTAATCTGAATCCACAAAACTATAAAGTTTAGATAGATTTATTTACCGATTTCCTTGGGTTTTGGAGCAGAGTATGGGTCCGTAATATATGTTCCATCAAAGAACATGGTCGGACCTAAATCACAAGACACTCGTTTTCGATGTATTTACCGATTTCCTTAGGTTTCGGAGCAGAGTATGGGTCCGAAATGTGCGTTTCATCAAAACACATGATCAGGTCCAAATCAAAAGACGCTCGTTTTCCACTTAGGACTTTCACTGTGGCCTCAGTCTGGATATTTTTCCACGATTGTGACGTCCTTATTCGGCTACCAAATCATAGGGTATCCCAGTTTGAGACCAACACAAGCGATTATATCACCCAAGTCATCATCATCATCAACCCATTATGTCCCCACCGAGGGGCACGGGTCTCTTCCCTGAGGAAGGTATACTTAGGCCATACTCCCACCACGGGGGCCAAGTCCAGATTGGTGGAGGCTTGTAAGACTAGTGGCTGGTCTTACTGTCAGAAGTTTTCAAGCCGCCCTAAGGCCTCTGACTTGGCTTAACGACTGCCATCTATCGACGGTAGCCGGCACCAACTGCTTAACGTGCCTTGCGAAGCACGGAATCGTTCGGAAAAAATGCCACTAGCGTTAGTCATAGACGGTCACCCATCCATGGACTGAACGCGCCGTATGTTGCTTAACCTTGGTGATCGTTCAAGATCACTCAGGCCACGAGCGATTCACCTAAGTGTCCACCCCAAATTCCAGACTCCTGGCGGCGAACGCTGGTACGTCGACGGCATCCGGCTCTCTTACAACTCCTCAGCGAGGATCCTGGAGCATGCAGCAAAGCAGGGCCGGCGGGTCAGCCTGAACACAGCACAGGGCTCCCTGTTATTCCCGACACCTGTTGGCAAGTCCTTCTACTGCCCGGAGGAGACGACAGTCGATCTGATTGAAGGGGAAGGGAGGTGAGTGATATTTTTGTATATTTTATTTATTTCCTCATCATCATCGGCCTATGCTTGTCCACTGCTGGACATAGGCCTCTCCCATTGCACGCCACTAAGCACGGTCCTCGGCTATTCTCATGCAGGTCTTTCCAGCCGCCTTGCGAAGATCATCACTCCTTTATTTTCTTGCTTACACTGAAGTAAAAGAAAGGTCATGAACACGTGAATAAAAATTGTTCTAACGAAACCTTTTGTTTGCTACTTTCAGGGTAAGTCAATGATCATAAGATTATTACAGGGGCTTTGGAAAGTAATACCGACTGATACCAAATAGCGGTCGCTGTAAGGTTCCATTTAAATATTCATGGTTCATATCTGTGACCTCGTAAAGTGACTTTATGCCTGATTGGTCTGTCCAGTCGTGTACTAGCACATGTTATTAGTAGATTAAGTACACGATAAGTTCGGGAGAAAGGGAAATGGAAACACCACAAAAATATTCTGAGATTTAAAAAGACTTTCAGCTGTCTATTTTTTATTATTTTAAATAAAATTAATTATGTAGACCCGTGCCCCTCGGTGGGGATATAATGGGTTGGTGATGATGATGATGATGATGATGATATTGGAAAATACTGGATAATCCGAATCCGAATTTAGTTGTCGATTCGGATTGCCTATTTTTTACGCTCTTATTAATATCTATCAGATATTAATAAATTCGTTCCGGTCTACGGTAGACTCGAACGAAATGCACATCAAATGGAAGTGCGTAAAAAAATAGGCAATCCGAATAGGCGGAAAATCCGGATTATCCAGTATTTTCCAATATAAAATTAGTTATTTTTTTTAATAATAAAAAAAACGGCTGAAAGTCTTTTTAAATCTCAGAATATTTTTGTAGTGTTTCAGAATATTTTTGTGGTGTTTGATAAATACTCTATCATAATTTGATTGTAATGCTGTATCTACCTACGATGCTGTTTTGTACATCTTCTAACAATAGATAGATAGACAATTATTTTATTTACATACCAAAACACACATTTATATATCTGGGTGCTATAACGAAAAAAGACGAAAAATAGAAAATTAACATTAATTAATTATGTAAGGACTATTTATTCTCTATTTCACCATTAATCGCTATTTTTGCGCATAACAATAATAACCGTTAGGCGGTTGACGGTTTAACGGTCACCGGTTTGACGGTTAGATTGTGTTATCGGGGGGCGGGGCGGCCCTATTAATACAGAGTGTTTTTCGGGTGATGGTCACTTGTGCTTGTGACCCTGAGGATGGCTCGTGTTATTATTATTTATTAGACACTCCAACAGTATTTTCACAATCCAATTCAATGTGTTAGAGGCGAAACGCGTTGCGCATTGTCTCACACAAGTATTGTTGTTGGTGGTGGTGCGTTCGTGTCTTGCTTCTGCTTTAAAAAGTGGGAGGGAGGCCGGTGCAGAGAACTATTAAGAATTAAGAAGAAGAACATTATACCAACAAGATACATTATCATCATCAACCCATTACGTCCCCACCGAGGGGCACGGGGCTCTTCCCTGGGGAAGGTATAGGCCATACTCCGCCACGGGGCCTCGTCCGGATTGGTGAAGCTTTCTAAGACTAGTGGCTGGTCTTACTGTCAGGAGTTTTCAAGCCGTGAAGGCTTCACGACTGCCATCTAATGACGTCAGCTGCTCAACGTGCCTTGCGAAGCACGGAACCGCTCGGAAATTAGCCACTAGTGTTAGACGGTCACTCCTCCATGCACTGTACGCGCCCTATGTTGCTTAACCCTCGTGATCGTTTAAGATCACTCAGGCAGCCGGGGCTAAGAACACATCACAGAAGCAAAACTGCTAAACTGCTGCTACTACTGCGCTTACAAGCTATTAAAAAAAAACACAGGCAAAAAGTCTGAGCAAAACCGTACTCTTTAATTTCTACTCTTTCTTGACAAGCTGTACGATGCTCTGTTAAGTTTTTGTTTTTGAATGTGAGTATGCTTTGTATTTAAACCTGTGTCTTTTTTCTGCTTTCTTTTTGTATCTTGTATCTCATGTTAAGCTGTGTTTTTAGTATTCTGTCAGACGCGGTTCACTTGTTTTTCGATGAGAACTTTATTTTTTTCTTTGGAATGGCATGAAGTTGGTTGACAAAAGTAATCCTTAGTAACCATTGGTCAAGAGAAAACCGGATATTGGCCATAGACAATAAAAACACGGCAGATAATCGAAGTCAAATCCTGTCTCTCGCTTAGCGTACACCCGTGTGTACGCTAAACAGTTGGGGCACAAAAAGTTAACGTACACACGGGTGTACGCTAAGCGCTTAAGGGGAAATAAATGTTTTATCTATCTATCTATCTATCTATAAACTCTCTCCGCAGTTCGCCGACCGGCCACCGCGCGAAGCTCTATCTGCGCCAGATGCGTCTCCAGGCTTTCATGTTCAAGCGAGACGGGGAGTTTGGCCCCCCCTGGCATTGCTCCGATTCCTCTCGAGTCAGGTAAAACAGTTTTCATATTTCGCACCTCCAGAACTTAAGTGACCTAACTCAAAATTTGCAACTTTTGGGAAATGAAGAAAATGTATTCGGCGCTCTGAGCGAGTTGCTCAAGAAAAAACAGACCGAAATATTCCTCCATCTTTCTCTGACCAAATAAAGTCGGTTTTTTAATATAGGCATGATATAGTGTACCTTTTTGAGTCATTCTGAGTACTTAACTCATTTTACCGAAATTTTGAGTTAGGTCACTTTAGTTCTGGAGGTGCGATTTACTATTTACATAAAACGTGGTGGCGTAGTGGGGTTGACCTTTGCTTCTCGATCATGAGGGTCTGGGTTCGAACCACGCATGTACCAATGACTTTTAGTTACGCACATTTGTTTGCACAGCAACACCATTCGCTGATAAATTGTGCCCGGATAACGGCGACAGGCTTGCCACTTGTCACGTTTGGGACCTAATAAACTCGGCAAAACGTGGGTCCAGTTCTAGAGACTGGTGCCTCTGCCTACCCCTTCGGGGATAACGGGCGTGAGTTTATTATTTATTTATTATTTATTATATATTTACATAAACTATACTATTTACATAATTACATAAACATAAGCTCAAGGTCACGCAACGATTTATGGAAAGGGCTATGCTCGGAATTTCTCTACGAGACCGAATCAGAAATGATGAGGTCCGTAGACAAACGCAAGTCGTCGACATAGCCCACCGGATGAGCAAATTGAAGTGGCAGTGGGCGGGGCACATAGCACGCAGAACTGATGGCCGATGGGGCCGAAAAGTTCTGGAATGGAGACCACACATCGGCAAGCGCAGCGTAGGACGACCAGCCACAAGATGGACAGACGATCTCGTCCAAGTGGCAGGAAGACGCTAGATGCAAGCCGCTTCCAACCGGTCTTTTTGGAAGTCCAGGAGGCCTATGTCCAGCAGTGGACTTCTTGTGGCTGAATGATGATGATGATACTAACAATAATAATAACCAAGTATTTGAACCTGGCGGACGAGGTTACCGACATGGGGGGTGGTGTCGACGGAAATCGTTGCTATAGTCATATCCGCCTGGACTCCTCGCCGGAAGGCGACTTTGGCCACTTTGGTCTTTGAGACTTTGATATTTTTGTCGCCATAATGATAATAATAACAACATACAACACAATCACTTAACCTGAGTGCTTATACTGAGTTTTTCATTCACTTTCGATAGCGAGAGCGTCTGCAATTTGTATAGGAGTGACAAAGAGACAACTAGGTGGCGCGCTTTGTCACTCCTATACAAATTGCAAACGCTCTCGCTATCGAAAGAGAACGAAAAAACTCAGTATAAGCACTCAGGGGTGCAATTACGTAAGACTCCATTGTATGGAGATGTCTAATTTAGACCTTTTGTTCCCGGTATGTCACACTGTTACATTCTGGGACTTTTTTCCTAATAGGTATCTCATACTCCCACTCCGAACTGCCATTTATACAGTCCTATTTTGACTCTTTCAGGTTGTCTAAATGCTTAACCCGATAGAGTGGAAAGTTACGTAGGGCTGGTCCCAAACTAGTATACCCTCTAGGCAATGACATAAAAATTAAATCTATCTCCCTCTAATATGGTTGAGACTGGTGATGGCTGACCTCTGCGTTACGCTCGTGAACGGGTGCCGTCCGTGTGTCTGGCCGCAGCATTGGTGTTTTATTACCTTTTAAGAATATTAAATGATGTTTGACTTTGCAAGTATTGATTGCACTCATGGATCTTGAGATTCTTGGTATACGAACACTCATACCTAATTTGTATTAGCTTTAAGTTGATTTGAGAAAAGATGGTCAGAGTGGAGTTTTTTTTTCGCTGCCTTTTTCTCCACTACAGACGGCCCTAAGGCAGCGGCTAACATTATACATAACTGTATGTACATTGACATTCAACAAGCAGAATGTAAATTCTTTACGTTGAAATAAAAATTTTTGAATTTGAATAGGGAATGGATGAAAATATCAGAAGTGCTTGATATTTTTTTTGGTGTTAGGAATAACCTTCCTTAGCGCGAGAAAAAAGTTTCAATTTTTTTGGCTTCGTAGTTAATTTTTAAATAATCTTAATATTTTTCTAATTTAAATTATCTTAATTTAAAAATCTGGTGACAATGACAGCTTTTCAAGGTGGATTTTTTTTTATACGTAGCGGACTAAGGAATATGTCTGATATGCCGTACTAAGCCCAGAACTACGAATGGAAAAATATTAAGTATATTTAAAAATTAACTACGGGGCCAAAAAAATTGAAACTTTTTTCCCGCGCTAAGGAAGGTTATTCCTATCACCAAAAAAAATATCAAGCACTTCTGATATTTTCATCCATACCCTATTTGAATTTGAAAACAAAAAAAAAACAGTCGTCTATTTTTTCCAAAGCCTTAGGCACCAGTAAACCGTTCCCAATTGTTTTAGGTCCGAGACAGCCCCTGTGGCGGTTGGGGCGGCCCTGGCCATCGCCACGGCTGGTACCCTTGTGGGTTATGCGATCTGGCGCTACTTGAAGGTCAAAAAGGTGCAATACGACACGATGGAATAGGGGTCGGCCTAGGTTGGCGGCGGAAGTTTGGGCGGTGGGTCTGGAGTGGCGGCCGCCAATGTTGGCATAGTTTGAAAACGAAAAAGGCGTGGTATAACTGAAGCTCGAGTCTAATAACGCATCGTAGTTAAATAGTGTGATGTTAGCACGACAATAATGTTTGTTTGATGCTGAATTGTTGTCTACAGGAAATGGCATTTTAATGTCATTCCAATATCTCTCATATCCTACATTGATGAAATTGGCCATGCTACTTATTCTTTATAATTTATTTTGAAAATATTGACCATTTTAAGAAAGTATTTTCGGTATTTTTGAGTTTTATTCATTATGTCTATTATTGATATTTTTCTAAAATTTTGGTGCTTTGACGTCATTAGAGGATGTCTACGTACAATAAAACAAATGTAATAGTTTTTTTTTTTAATAAGCCAGAGGATTCATACTCATTCTATGTTTGCAAACACTATAGAAACGTAATTTAAAGTCGTAAAAAGCCTTGGCTTTTTATTAGATATCTTAAAAATATAGTCTTAGTAATAGACATTGTACTGAAAGCATAATTCTCGAAATTGTTTTGAGATTTCCGTTCATATTCAAAAATTTAGCGTGGCCAATTACGCGAGGCACTGAGCTTAGTTGTAATTTTACCATTAGAATGCCATTGGTTAGTATGCTGTCAGTAGTGTCAATGCAAACAATACCGTACTAATATCAATCTATTGAGCAACTATGCATTTACGAGACTCGGCCCCCCGGGCTACGAGTCTGTTATTGCATTATTGTACAATGTCATATTAACACCATCAACTCATTATGCCCCTACCAAGGGGCACGGGTCTCTCGTGCAGGGACCCTGTATAATCCATCTCATTACGTAGTCTGTTTTTTTAATTAAAAGCAAAAAAATAACTGTCACGTTGACATATCAATATCAAGCCAAAGGCTGTCAATGTCTGAGTATTGCAAGTACGTAAAAACCAGATAATCCCATTTCACTTGCAAGGAAAAATTGTGTGTGCTACATAGGTGTTTTTTTTAGACTTTACTCTTATGAGTAATTAAATTTTAATGTCTTTGATGTAATAAGGATTTTGGTCTCATGAGTCTTCTATTCACGGTAAAAAAAATCTACCGAGTAAACCTATAATTATATTTTATAATGGTAACACCGCGTATTTATTTTTTATTTTTGAGGTGACTTGTGGTCA
Source organism: Yponomeuta plumbellus (assembly GCA_947310845.1). Taxonomy (NCBI): domain Eukaryota; kingdom Metazoa; phylum Arthropoda; class Insecta; order Lepidoptera; family Yponomeutidae; genus Yponomeuta; species Yponomeuta plumbellus. Next base: position 4,535,660 of record OX371217.1, read on the forward strand.
CTAGCTCTCAGTACACTAAAATCATGACTATTAATATGTGCAGTCAAGATTTTTAAATTTTCTTATAAGGCAGACATGGTTTCTCATTCCATTGACGCCTAGGGTGCACGTATCAAACCTATTCGGGCAGAGTTGATGAAATTACCGCGTTCATGCCATTGTCATTATACTGTAAGTAAATAACAGAATCTAGCCCCTGTACAGTAGATCCACTGTGAATTCACTAGTTCTACTGAAGGACTAAGGATGGGACAGAGAGAATATTGATATGAACTTAAGTTATTATAAAAGATCTCTTCGTTCAATGAGTTATTATAAAAGATCTCTTCGTTCAATGATTACCGATCAGAAACTGTGATCCACGTACGCCGAGTCGGGACGCGTTGCCAGTGGGAGAATCCTTTTACTTGCTTGCTTGTTCTAGTTTGAATATTATAAAGAATAGGGTGAATTTCAACAGGTCCTATAAAATCTTCATTTCCGTGTTTTTCTTTAACATAAGGTTTTTTTAAAATCGCTTTTATTAAAGTTTTTGATAATGTATGTTGTATTCTTGCTAAATGTCTAGCAGGTAACTTAAAAAACTAACGAGATATACGGGACTAAAAATTTCGTGCCACGGGCAATAAAACAAGCGTCCACGGCAATGAAAAACACATTTTCACTACTCACAGAACTTTACATTAAATGAAAATAGCCTTTGTAGACTGATTTAGAGAACAACGGACTACATACATACCTTACTGTTAATTATTTCAATAAAGATATTACACACTATTCTTCAATTAAAGATGCAAAGGTATTCTCTCCACTCGTACTATGCAGGACTAGTTAAAAAACACTGGTTATACGGTAGAATTGTACAGTATAACTTACTGAGTACAAAGGTTTCTGCGTGCAATGTAGATGCAATTGATTTCGGTGTATTTATAATAATTTTTGTGCTCGGTGAATATGTAAGTAAAAATTCATTCGAGGAAAGTGTTTAAATGCCACAAAATTTAATGTTGCTCTCAAAAGCAGATATTTTACAGCGAAGATGAAAATATTGGTCATCTTTCATAAAATATTTGCTGCATAATAATACTCAAATATACAGGAGAAGCGATTTCGAAAAATTATAAAGAGAATTGAAATTAAATTTTGTTTTAACATAGAAGGTTAAATGCGAAATTATACATGCATAGTAGTATAAATAAAAAAAAAATCAATCAGGTCTAAAACACAATGCTAGTTTTGTCTGTTAGCTAAGCTAGTGATGTGACGAAGGAGGTTACAAAAATGCCAATGTCGATAATTTTCTTAGTGGGGTAAGCCAAACTGTTGTGGGTAATTGTGACGGTATAGTGGTAAAGTGAGATTTAAATATATAACTTCGCTCTGAGTTTTGTTACAATGTAATTATGTAATTATTTTTCGAGACTATGGCATTATGACAAATTCATTTTTGAAAATCAGTTTTGTTCTGACTAAATTCAGCAAATTATATTTTTCAAATGAAATATTTAAATTACAATAGTATGATTATTTAAAACACTCAGAAAATATCTTGTTGAAAATCTTAAACATAATTTTAATCTACTATGTAACACGAAGATAATATAGTTGTTTATATCGTTGTTGATGATGATATTACCCATGTATGAAAAAAGTATTTAATCCTATATTTATAACCCTCAGGTACCCGGTAGGCTAGAGATATTTATCTTCTGTGGAAGATACTTACTATTTATTTATTGGCTACAATAACGTGAAAATTATTAAGAGTTAATCATGCATAATAATTAATAATTTCACATTGCAAATTTTTATTCTTACTAGAAACATGTTACATATTTTATAAGTATGTATCAATAATTGATCGATAATTATAATTAATAGAACTATTTTAAATACTTCATAATGAATTTCAACTGATAAAGGAAAATGCTCGTTAAATAAAATACATATCAGAAATGATAATAAAAAATGTAATATTAATTTCAACTGTATAATTATATTAGTGATTGTAAAAGATAATTTATTAGAGAATCGTTTGCGGTGTAAGCGGACAACTCATATCGAAATATTACGTGTAAAAGCAATAAGTATGTTTTTATTGGATGCCGTGTTGATAATAACATTTGGCTGATTTCGATGTTGTATTGTGCATGCAACTTTTAAGATTACTAGTGTCATTCCCATGTATACATTTTCATATACATATTCAGTTGTGCTCAAATACTTCAATAATATTTATCAATCTAGTTTTTTTATTCTATCGTCTACCTCTTTTTTCTTCCATATAATGCTGACTGCTTTTTTGAACATTGCTATGTGAAATATTATTAAAGAAATACACTAGTAATCGTACAGTGTTGCTAGTTAAGGTGCGCTCTGTGTTTATATAGCTTCAAACACTAAAATTTTTGTTTACTGTCATTGACGTACATATCGATTTCATATAAAAATATTATTGTGTAATCTATAAGTTGACGTTGTCATGAGTCGTCTGCAGTTTGTGATCATGACTTATTTGTAAATCTTATTTGTACGAGGCTAGAGATCAAAGTAGTGTTTAAGTTAGTAATATATTCCTTCGACTTGTATATGTGTTTGTTGCTTCCCGCTGTACATAATACAAAGCTTTGGTTTTGCAGAGTGATACTGTTGGAATTAATCTAAAAAAATATTCCTTTTGTAATACCTACTTACCATGTACTTGACATTTTCGATCGTCTTTATGGATACAATGATGCTTTTCATCTATTGTAAATATTGTCTTTTTTTAACGTAAGCCACTTTATTCTCGATTTGAAAGAAAATTTGCACTTTCTAATTAAGTTATTTGAAGTTTCCTCTTTAAATTTTCACAAAAAGTTTATTTTAAACTGTAATGTTATAAAAAATACTCTGATATTTCTGATGGATTTTTTATCTGTAGATGAGAATATATTTAAATATGACTATTTTCCTAATATTTTGTATGAAAAACCCCCGTAGTTTTTTTCCCCAATAGTTTTGTAGCATTACGAACATATCGGTGCATTTGTATTAAAAAAATAATGTACTAAAATTATTATATGCCATACGATTTGTCTTCCAATAAACATTGATCTAATAACAATAGCGTAAAGTATTGTAGCTTATTATATATAATATTATACATAATAATTATGGACATTTTCGCGCGGCTTTCTATGACTTTATTTAAATTATTTAAAAAAACACACTAATACACAGTAAAAACAGTGTAGCTGATTTCAATGTCGCACGATGGAACTTAATAAAAACTGAACACCAACCCGATAATTTAAATAAAGCCATAACTTTTACCGCTGTGTTAATATTAAGTGACATATCTCAAATTACTGTAATTTAGTGCGTTCATTTATTGAAATTGTCTTTATGAATAAATGACGTCAAAATGGAACAAAAAATATATTATTTTATGACATTAACCACCGCCGATAGTTGATGATATTTTTATTGCAGATTGTTGAAAAACTACATTATATCGATAAAAACTATCGATGAAAATTGTTTCTTATGTTTGTCTCAGCACTAATATCGAGGCTTTTTCAAAATTGAAGTTCAAGCAAGGGCATCAAGTAGGTATTGAATATTGTAGAGCCAAAAGATAAAAAGTCGTCGTAAGAGGTGACTTATCTTTCCACGAGCCAATAGTGGATAACGCGAATCACGCTATGATCGGAACGACGAGCGACGGGGATACGGGCTATTTTATCTGCGTCCAGAGTAAGGCTCAATTCAAACTGGCACAGAGTCGAAGCGCCGCGTCGCGAAGCGAAGCGTCACGTTTTTCAACTGTTCTAAATTAATCTCTATTTCTCTATCGATACGGTACGAATTTGACATGCGAAAATTTGAAAATATTTAGCGACTCGCGTCTGCGCGCGCATGCGCGCGAATGCGCGCGTCTTGGCCTGCAAGGGTCGCTCGGATTCGCGCGCGCGTCTGCGGTCGCATTCGCGCGAATGGTTTTGCGTCTTCAACTCCAAGGGTCGTCGGGTTCGCGCGTCGATGCGCGCATTCGCGCGAATTATATCGCGTCGCGTCGCTTCGCTTCGCTTCGACTCTGCGCCAGTGTGAATTGAGCCTTATTGGATCGCGACGCTGATTCGGAACGGAGGAACGGTGCGGACAAAAGAACACTATCTGGACCCGCCTTTAGGGTCAGAGTATGGCTAGAACTCCTTTCCATGAGTCGAAGTCGTAGGGATCCAAATACTCGTATCTCATTGGTCAATGGGCCCGGCTTGAGATAAGCGAAAGAATAAGGCCCTTTCTCCACTGCTCCGATCCGGCGTCGGAACCGGAATCAGTCATGAGAAAAATATCGGATGCCGGATTATGCTTCTCCATTTCATCCGACTATAATCGAAAATGGACGTCACGCTACGCTTTATTAAAATTCCTCGGTTTTTCTATCTGAGGCAGGGGACGTTTTCCATACATATCTAATCTCTTTAAACGAGCAATTCTTGTATACATATTTATATATAATCAGAATCTCGGAAACGGCTCCAACGATTTTCACGAAATTTTGTAGGCAGATGCTTTCGGGGGCGTTTAATTGATCTAGTTAAATCAGTTAGTTTAAATTTTTAGAAAACGTTGTTTTATCCGTGTTTTAAGCCAATTGAAATTTGCTTTGATAATATACAGAGGTAAATTTCGCGTCTATCTGCAAGGTTGGGATAGTTCTGACGGGAAAACGGGCGACCCGTTTCGAGTCATGATGTTTTTTTCCAAGTTCTTTTTTTGTTGAAAAAGGATTATTTTAATTTTATATTACAAAAAAAGTACCGAGCAAAGCTCGGTCACCCAGGTACTAATCTCTTTAAACGAGCAATTCTTTTATAATTATATGTATATATAATCAGAATCTCGGAAACGGCTTCAACAATTTTCATGAAATTTTGTAAACAGAGGGTTTCGGGGGCGATTAATTGATCCAGCCAGGTTTCATTTTAGGAAAACGTCGTTTTAACCGTGTTTTTGGGCAAAGAAATAAATGCTACCCTATAAGAACGTAAATTTCGCATTAATCAGTAAGGTTGTCGTAGCCCAGAGTGCTTAGTGCGAGTTTTTTCATTCACCTTCGATAGCGAGAGCGTTTGCAATTTGTATAGGAGTGACAAAGGGACAACTAGCTGGCGCGCTTTGTCACTTCTATAGAATATGAGTTTACGTTAACGCGATCGAGTAGTTAAAAAAACTCGCACTAAGCACTCAGGTGGGAACTAGGACGATACCTTAAACAAAAGACCCTGGTTCGAGACTTGTGCATGAAGTTTCTTTTTTTTTTCAAGCTCCTTTTTTTTGTGAAAAACTATTATTAGGAGCCCTATTATCAACGCACCTAATTCGTATCCAAATATATTTTCTAAAAGAAATACAATAAAATTCCAAAAAACACGATTTACCAAAAAAATACCGAGCAAAGCTCGGTCCTCCAGGTACTTCTATTAATGTAAATAAATAGTATGGGAACATTTTTGGGCTGTATGCGCTATGCAAAAACGTATATTGTTTTTGTACGTCGATCACTTTGGACCGGTAAAATACCGTTCCGATCCAGCAAATTATCGGACCGTTAAATACCGGATGCCGGAGTAGTGCAGAAGTTTATTAGTATTCTTGTGTGTTTCTGAATCGGATCGGTAATTAACGAAGTACAAATAATAATATTGACCGAAACTTGGATAAAGAGTGATTACGAAGCACGACTTTATCAGCTACCTAACTACACACATAACTATAGCTATAGGACAAATACTACTGGAGGCGGCGTATCGATATACGTACACAACAACTTAAGACACAGCGTTACAATGGATTTAAGTGAAAATAATACCAGCTACTTATGGCTATTTTTGGATCAATTATCTCTCCATATTGGAGGGTCTTCAGACCTGGAAGCTCCAACTTGGTGAATTTTCTTGGAACGTTCTCTACCCAGCTCGAAGCTAGAAAGAGATCTATTATATTTGGAGGCTTTAATGTCGACCTACTCGACAGTTTAAAGAAACACGTAAAATCTGTGGAGACCTATACCAGCACCATTATCGAATCCGGTTATAGTATACTGAATAAAATAAATTCGGAATATTGTACAAGAGTGACCGATTCTACATCAACAATCCTAGACCATGCTGTAATCACTAATGTCACTAATGACTCATTTTGTCTCTCATTGTTAGATTCATCTCTCTCCGACCATTAGCAAATATATCTTGAATTAAGTAAATGTAAAACAATTCCTAAGCAAAAAATCAAATATGATTGTATAGACTACCAAGGCTTATTTACTTCTATCACTAATACTAACCTAGACACATTCAACTATAATTACACACAATTAGAGAATCTTATACTAGAAAAAGTGAAACAAAACACAATAATAAAATATAAAATATTAAACGCTCCGCGTGATGACTGGATAAACAAAGAAATAATTGATGAAATAAATAAACGTAACATGTTATGGTGTCAGCTAAAAAAGGATACAGATAATAAAACTTTAAGGGATAACTACACAAAAAATAAAAAAAAAGTGGATAATTTGATACGAAGTGCAAAAAAAAAAACTCGAAGGCTTTTCAAGATTGCTCAAACAATCCGAGAGGTATGTGGAAATTAATAAATAGTTTTTCTAGTAATAAAGTAAAGACAAATGACTCTTATCCACCAAAATTACTCGTAGGTCCTACTACTGTCAGCAATGGCAACGAAATTTGTGAACAGTTCAACAAGTTTTTCTCTACTATCGGTGCTATTCTAGCTAATAAAATACCCACACAGTATCACAATAATACAATAAATACAATAAATAAAATACAACAACAGAAACTAGAAGAATTGACACCTTGTACAATAAAAGAAATAAGTAAAATAATTGATGGCTTAGATGCAAATTGCAGTACTGGGATCGATGGAATTAGTACAAAATCAATTAAATGTATAAAAGGGCCTATAATAGAAAGTCTCACAAGCTGTATAAACAGATGTCTGGTTGAAGGCATTTTTCCTGATAGTCTTAAGATAGCTAAAGTAAACCCCATACACATAACACTTTACGCTGATGATACATGCCTTTTTTACTTTGGGCGTTCCCTTTTAGACATAACTGCCACTGCACAAGATGATCTTAATTTACTTAGTTCATGGTTCAAATATAACTTGTTAACTATAAACACACAAAAGACATCATACATGATATTTGCCGCAAAAAATAAAAAACTGCCGGACTATCAACACCTTACGATAGACAACGATGTAATTCATAGATCCAAAGAAGAAAAATATTTAGGACTGATTCTTGATGATAAACTGACTTGGAAAGGTCATATACAACATGTTAAATCAAAAATAGTACCTTTAACAGGAGCCCTACACAAGATGGTTCGCTATGTTCCCTATAAACTACGCACTCTTATCTATAATGCATTAGTAAAATCACACCTTGAGTATCTTATAGAAGTCTGGGGCACAGCTAGTAAAACACTTTTAAAGGAATTGCAGAGGTCACAAAATAAAGTCATCAAAATCCTATTCAACTACAAATATGACACCCCAACAAAAACTATATACGAAAAGACAAAACTAATATCCGTCAACTATATCTATATAAAACATGCATACTTATAAAAAAAAATACTCAAAAAAGACTTACACACTAATATAGAAATAAGTCGAGTCAAATCACCGCAATATAGCCTAAGAAGCAAATGCAAAAATAAACTTAAACTAAGAACACCACGAACTGAATATGATAAAAGAAATATCATGTATGAAGGTGTCCAACTGTATAATAACTTACCACCTGAAGTAAAGGACACAGAAAATATAAATGCTTTTAAAAATAAACTAAAGCTACATGTCTTAAATTTATAATTAAGATTTATGCTACTTTAATGCATGCCGTATAATTTAAGCTAATTTTAAGTTTTTTGTTTTTCTCATTAATTAAGTGTTCTTTATGAGAAATAAATGTCTTTGAACCCAACGTTTGCCGGACCGGAGCAGTGGAGAAAAGCCCTAAGCAAGGACGCTCCGTTTCGGGTAGGGTGGTCATTGAAGAAATCAAGAAATCAAAATTTTATTTCAACGTAAAGAATTTACATTCTGTTTGTTGGATGTCAATGTACATACACTTATGTATAATGTTAGCCGCTGCCTTGGGGCCGTCAGTAGTGGAGAAAAAGGCAGCGAAAAAAAACTCCACTCTGACCATCTTTTCTCAAATCACCTTAAAGCTAATACAAATTAGGTATGAGTGTTCGTAATACCAAGAATCTCAAGATCCATGAGTGCAATCAATACTTGCAAAGTCAAACATCATTTAATATTCTTAAAGGGTAATAAAACACCAATGCAGGTCACGCCCATTAACCAATGGACGCTGATGGACGATTTTCTTCGGTAGCTGGTTCCGTGAAATGAAGAATAATTACTATCACAGACATCGGGATTTTGACACGATTGGACGTAGTTTCACGAAAACGACTTAATCCACAACAAGGACGAAAATGAGATTTGTCGTTACCTCGTGCTTTGGGTGACAAGTCTCCGCCATAAGCGTGAGTCTAGGAATGTTTGGCCGGAGCTGGCCGGATCTCTATGGGTTTCTGGACGCCCATAACGTCACAGTGTGTTGAGCGGTGAAGTTCAGCAAGTCTCTTCCGCTGATTGTTAAATCCTTTCACCACGATGGCAAACTCAAGTCCCGCCTTGAAGCCGGCGCTTTGTGCCTGATTTGTAGTGAAATGCATGTTTGGATAGTGTCTTTTTTTTTACTGCACTGCAGGACAGACCTCCTTCATGTTTTCCAATTGTCCCGATCCCGCCCGCATCCAGTGACTCCCTGCCAGTGTAATCAGTTCGTTGGACCATCTCGTAGGGGGCCTGCCTACGCTGAATCGACCGATCCGCGGTCGCCAGCTCACAACTTTTCAGCCCCAACGGCCATCAGTTCTCCGAGCTAAGTGCCCCGCCCACTGCGGAGATCTCATCGAACCTACGGTCTCTGTTTTGGTAGTAAAGCACGTTAACCGATAGCGGTCTAGTCTTGACCAACGAGACAACTAGGTGGGAAAAACTGGGGTGCAATTACGCAAGCACTCCACTGTATGGAGTTGTCTGATTTAGCCCTTTTGTCCCCGGTAAGTTACACTGTTACATTCTGGGACTGTTTTTCCTAGTAGGAAAATCATACTCCTACTTATTTTGACTCTTTCGAGGTGTCTAAATGCTTAACCCGACAGAGTGGGAAGTTACGAAATGTAAGGGCAGATGCACTAATGACGTTGACTGCAAATTGCTGTCGTTGCATCCATCATTTTGTTGAGATAATTCACATCTTGACACCCCGTCCCGAGGGACCCAATTAAGTTGTCCCAAAGGACACCGAGCAAAAGGGGGAAGGACTACGACCAGTTGACGACCTCTGTGGCGCAGCGGTTAGCGCATCTGCCTACCATGCGAGAGATCTCGGAATCGAATCCCGGCTGGGGACGAAAAAGCCTCACTTGGATTTTACATGTTGTGATGTCGCTGTTTGTAGTTCCTACAGCATAGGGCATATCCTACGGGGCCAGAAGCAATGTATGTGCCTGGATGTAAATGTTTATAAAGTAAAGTAAAGTAAAAATATTTATTTAAAATAACACAGTTTTATATAGATGTAGATGCACAGAATTACATGTTTATGTTTTACTTAATATCAAGGTTTCAATGTCAGCCCCCAAACTAGGCAAAGCCTGTATCTTGGGGACTCTTATTTTCGTTTTACAAATTTTAAATTACATACACGACGACTGTTTTAAGTGCATCAAAGCGTGCAGTGGATTTACAACGGATATTCATGTACAAAATATTTAATAAGGCATGCACTAAAATTATAATAAAAACTAGTAGCTCCATCTCAGTACTTATGTCTTGTTATTATGTGTTTTTAATAAAAAGCATTTCGGTATCTTCATAACTCAGGTTTCTCAAGAATTTAGTAACATGTGTTTTGGCCGCGTATTGAGTGAGATTTGCGAAATTACAGGGTATCATGAGTTTATTATAAAGAAAAGGGAAAATAAAAGGGGGGAAGCGCTGGGCAAATGATGTTTTACAAGCAGGGACCGGTATTTTCGGTATTCGTCTTGAGGATATTGAATTTGGAATATAGGTTTTGTGGGCAGCGAGTACCGCTTTGCGTATGTAAAGCTGGCGAACACGTAATAGACCACTCTCTTCATAGAGTTTATTGGTAGAGAAGCGGTAGGGCCTTTTAAACATAACTTTCAATACAGCCCGTTGGGCCCTTTCTATTTTAATGAAATGCGTTTTTGCAGCACCTCCCCACACCGATATACAGTACGTGAGCAGGGATTCACATAATGCTTGGTAAACGTTAATGAGTAGTTTCTTGGGAACCGAATTTCGAAGCATTCTCATAACGTACACTACTTTGCGAATACGACTGCTCAGGGTAGTTATGTGAGGCAAGAAACATAATTTTTCGTCCAGTATAACTCCTAAATATTTCAATTTTTGAACTCTTTGCAAACTGGTGCAATTGCATTTTGCAGGAGTGACTAAGTTAGGGCAGCAGCTCGTGTGAACTTTTAAAGAGAGTTCAGATTTTGGTTTTGTTGCCTTAGTTATGTGAAAGGTTAAGTATTTCGTTTTTTCTGTGTTCAGCGTGAGCAAATTATTGTCTAACCAGCCGGCAACCTCAGCCATTCCAGCGTTGGCCGTGTCAAATACCTTTTCCCACGAGCTGCCACTGAATAATAAAGCCGTATCGTCGGCGTAGCAGATCACTTCGGCGTCTTTTAGGGACATGGCTAAGAGATCATTTATATATATTGTGAACAGTGTTGGACCTAGGATGCTGCTCTGTGGGACGCCAAAATATACATAAGAGGGTTCACTGGTATGCTGATTAACCTTAACGAACTGCCTCCGCTCCATTAAGTAACTACCAAACCAGTCGTGGGCGATTCCTCGTATTCCAATGGCATTTAGTTTACTCGTAAGAATCGGAACGGAGACAGTGTCAAAAGCTTTCGCTAAGTCGAGAAACACTCCTATACATCTTTGCCCCTGATCTATTTTACTAGAGACGTGATCCACGAGAAGCTTAGCAGCATCATCAGTTGAAAGATTTTGGCGAAAACCAAACTGTTTGTTTGATATTAGGTTATTTTCTTGCAGGTATTTTGTAAGCCTATTGCTGACTAATCTCTCCAAGAGCTTTGAAAAAACGCTTAGCAATGCAATAGGTCGGTAATTACCTGGTTGATTTTTAGGTCCTGCTTTGTGGATCGGACAAACAGATGAAATTTTCCATGAGCTAGGAAAGATACCACTGGAAAAACTCAGGTTGAATATGTGGGTGAGTGGTTCAGTCAATAGGCATGATACGTGTTTAATTAACTTGTTCGTAATTCCGTCAGGTCCTGGCGCGCAGTCATTCTTTAATAACCTGATGGCCTGTAATACCTCGTTTTCGTTAGTTGGCAGGAGAAAAAATGAGTGAGCAAGATGCGACGTGTTAATAGTATTTGCTAATTCCTGCTCCGATACTCCTAGTCTCTCCATTATTTTTGAAGCCAATTCCTTACCAACGGTTGTAAAATACTTATTTGTATTATTAAGGGCTTCAGTTGGGTTTGATGAGGAGTACAGGAGATCATCAGCAGTTCCCCGAACTGCTTTGGTATGTGTAATATTTTTAATGCACTGCCATAGTTTTTTAGGGTTCTTCATGTTAGTTTCTAACTGACCACTTTCATAAGCAGTTTTAAGGCGGTGCAACAAGTTATTACAGAAATTTTTATATCTGATATAAATAGCTTTTGCCATTGGGTCTTTAGACCTCTTGCGGGACGCGGCGTGTAGTTTGTCCCTTGTTCTCATACAACGTATAAGACCTGGAGTGATCCAGGGCTTAATATTAAATTTGGTTCGACTTACAAGAACATACGAGCTGTGGTTTGTAATCGCTTCATCAAGAAACGTTTCAAACACAGAAACTGCTTTCGACAGATCCATTTGTTTTGTGACTTGTGACCAATCACAATTCCGCAACTCATCAGCAACTGCGGAGTAGTCTACTCTCAGCCGAGTTCTGTCATGTTTTTTTGATCTGTATGTAACGCACAAACTGGCTATGGCTATATCATGATCGGTCAGAGAGCATTCACATACTGCTGATTTAATTTTTGCGGAAGATCTGATAAATATGTGGTCCAAGCAGGTATTAACACGGGTTGGTTTGTTTATGGTCTGTATTAGCCCGTGCTCCGCCATAAGGTTCAAATAGTCGCTGCTATATCTATCGTCATTATCCTGCATGATATTGATATTAATATCTCCTGCGAGGATGACTGACGGGGCAGAAGCTAGCGATTCCAGTAGAGTATTTAGGGAATTCAAGAATCCGAGTGCGCTACTAAAAGCAGGACTTGGGGATCTATATATTCCAATTATGGTTGGACCATTCTTCACTTCTACTACCAGGCAATCTGCTTCCTTCATCTCGGGTTCGTATGAAGTAGCTGACCAGTTATTCCTAACGTACACCACTACACCACTATTTTGGTTTGCCAGTACCTGCGTGTAAAAGGCAGAGTATCCATCAATTTGACCTATTATGCAATCCTGTGATAGACCACATTCCGTCAACACTATGAAGTCTAAAGAAAGGCCAAGTCTGCTAAGCATGACTATGAATCCATCGAAGTTTTTGCTCATACTTCTTAAGTTAAAAGTGGCGATGCTTAAGTTAAACTTAGGAGTCACAAATTCTTTATAGTTTTCTAAGGAATTTAGTTTGACGCAATCTACAAAGTCGAGTTCTTCTAACTCTGAATGTTTATCAAGGCCTGCCATTTAATACAACAGGGACTGTGACTAATTCAGTCTCCTTTAAATATTGCATGGGAATGATACCGAGGAGAGAGGAATTTGATGATTCTAACTGAGTGCACATGTTTCGAAAGACTAGTTTAGATAAATATGTGGATTTGAAGTTCGTTTCATGGAGATATGTCAGAATTTGAGAACATTGAGATGTAGGAGCTCTATCAATCATGCAATTTCTCGTTGAGCTAATTACATAAATAATGGTAAGAAAAGCTTCGTGATTCGTTATGATGGGTAACACTATGAAGCAATGGACACTAAGTCTGTACACTTGAACGTGCAGCATCAAACACCGCAGTGTTGTCCAAGGAAGGGCTATTATTATTCTCTCCCGCAGGGCCAAGAAGCAGCTCCAGGTCTTCCAAAGATCGTACATGCATTGACGGTTTTTTATCCGCCTTTCTGATGTGAATCTGCCCGTTTCGTAGCCAGCAGTACTGGAAACCATAGTGCTTGGCTCGGAGTCTTGTTTCCCGAAATAACTGACGGTTTAGTTTTGTGAGCCTCTCGTTGATATAGATCTTATTTTCTGGGCCTTTCACAACTTCGCGGGAGCTTACGTTGCGCCTTACTCTAGCTGCTCTAAGCAACTCGTCTCTCTTTGCACGGCGCAATAATCTCACCACTATCGGTCTCGGAAGCTTCCCTGGCGTCTCCGATGCTGTGGCTCTGGGCAAGGACCGCTGGCGGGGCCCCACTCTGGATGCCCAGTCCATATCAACATCCGAAAGTTCAACTCCTATTTTAGTGGCTGTTAGGAAAATTACGTGATGCAAGTTTTCATTTTCCTCTTCGGGGACGCCTGAAATTTCTATTTCATTTTTTAGCGCAGCTTGCTCCCGGAGGTTGAGGGACTGTCTTAGCTCGTGGACGGTTGCTTCCAGACCCGCTATGTGTTGGTCCTGAGCTAGATTTTTCTTTTCGTACCCATCTAGTCGTTCGTTAGTTTGAGTTATCACAGCCAAAAGTTGTTCTCTCAACTCTACCATATCTTTTCTCATGAGACGGATCTCTGAGATTAGATCGGTCATTTCGGAGTTTTCGGGTGCAGCGGTTTCACTGGTTTGCTTAGGACGACGGGTGACATTATGGTCCTCAGGATGTTCGACGGATGCTGCGTCTGTTTTCTCAATGGGGGGACGAACCGAGCCTCTAACAGGGGTGTCTGCGTCTCTTATCACGCGGTCTCTGCAGCGACAAGCTGGACACGACCAGGTCTTTTTTGCCATTTCACTCATTCCATTATACGTTGAGGTGCTGATATTGGCACACAAAAGGTCGTATCGCTGTTTGCACAGAGCACAAGCAAGAACCTGTTTTAAGTCTTTGTAGGTGATCCGGCACCCATCACACACATTGGATATTGACGATGGTGGAGTAACCTTTGCGGTCTCAGCCTTCTTTGACGCCATGATATGATGATAATAATTAGCCCGTAGGAAGGAACTAATACCTTCTATAAGAAGTCTGGAGGCAGATACTCACACTCAGCAATTCCGCAAAAATAATCCTGAGTAGACGCCCGTTCGATGTGATGACGGCGGGCAGTATCGATCTTGAGTAGACGCCCGCCGGCGGCAGCGAGCCACCCGTGTTGCGCGGTGACGCAGAGACCGGCCGCGGCCGTTGGATATTCGGGTTGCTGGCTCGTCGCTCGGGTGTTGCTTGTGCGATGTCGGTGGCGGTTGGCGGTGAGTCACCCGCTCTTGTCGCTGCGCAAGTTAATGTCGGTAGTCCAGTAATCGGTCGGCTTCGTTTCTTAATTTTGATTTAATCGTTGTGAACGGCTTATTACTGATGATAATATTTCACTCACATAGATACCACACACACATTGAACTATGGTGAATAGTAAGCCGGCTAGATTTGCGTTATAGTGGCGTTTTAGAATTTATTAAAGCGGAGCAAAAATATTACGTGTTGATTGTTCAACAGTCGCCGTAGCAAAAAAAATGGTTGTTTATTAGTAGAATTAAAGAATTAAACAAAGCAAGGCGGTTGCATACAAAATATACGAGTAGGTACTACTGCCGTGAGTGACATAATTCATGCCGATCCGCGGTGGGCACGCTTGGGGTTCAAAACCCATATTTTCTCTCTGAGAGAAGGCATGTGCCCCATAGTGGGACAAAGTAATGTTCTGTCACGCTCTTTTCTGAGAAATTTGATGAGATAGCACTACAGTTAAGGAGTTACTTAGCGAAATTCTCAATTCGAAAACCGGCCCAGTCTGTGCACGCACGCAGTGGTAGATATTGTTAAGTAGAAGATTGCTGCTAGCATCTTGGGAACTCTCCCCAATGGCAGCGGTCTGGAGTCCATTTTTTATATTTAGACTATATTAGACTTTATTATTTTATATGTAGTTTAATTGTAATTTAATAATTAATTTTAGGATATGAGCCTTATATTTTGTTAAAAAATAGGAAATTAAAATAAAATATTTTCATGGAGTAGAAGAAGAGAGAGAGTATTAGAGATAGAGACTAGTAGAGTAGTTAGTACCTAGTGATATTTTTAAGGATCGTGGCAGGTGGCAGTATCTTGTCTCTGCCTACCCCTCTGGGATACAGGCGTGAGCTTATGTATGTATGTATATTTGTTAATTAGAACTCGAACTCTTATTTTCGGATAGACGTAATGGTTTTCATCCTGTATAAGAAGACTTGAGAAAGAGGCTGCCTCAACGGGACTCAACTGGAAAGAGCTAGAAATTGCCGCACAAGACCGCGAGATATGGAGATCCCTTCTACGAGCCCTATGTCCGTGATAAGGGATAAGAGGAAATAATCACCATCATCACCATAAGAAAACTTTTGTTAGCGACTTAATCCGAACTTAATTTGCCCATAATTACAGCGAATTTCCCGATAACTACGCCCAATTAGGATGCTACCGTGTGCCCAATTAAATCGGGACATATGTCGCTAACTAGCCGTGTAATCCCACAAAGGGTTGTTTTATTGGACACCCTACTGTTTATTTGCAACAATGGGGGACGAGCAAACATAATTGCAGTTGTTTTTTCTAGTCATTAAAGCGCGTTTTGAGCGTGAAATTGACTGTAAAATTAATTGTAGACACGCGCGTTTTTATGCTATCGTGATTTTGGGCTTGCTTCTGGAAACAGCGAGATAAGTAAGAGACTTAGAGGACACCAGGTACAGTCGACAGCACGTCAACCTTCACATTTTAGTAGCAAAGTCGCCCGTAATGCAACGGTGTAGAGAGCATGTGTGTATACGATGATGTGCTGTCGACTGTACACTAACGCCACTGAAGAAAAAAAATCATTTTTATAAATGCAGTCACTCAAGATTACCAAACAAGTCCCACGGTAAGATCCTTAAGAACATAATAATAAAAGCCAAAATTCATTAACTCATGGGTATCTTTCGTGGCACGGACTATACAGTTTTTTTAACACACACAAACATTGCTTCTGGCCCCACACATAGATACCCTGTGTCGTGGAAACCAGAAACAGCGACGTCACTAGCATGTAAACATCAAAGACCTGGGGTTTTATTTTTGTCCCTACCCGGGATTCGAACACGGGATCCTTCGCAAGGTAGGCAGATTTCCTAACTGTTGCGCCACAGAGGTCGTCGTGAGTCGATTGTACTTGCAAAAAGTGTCTTAGATACAATATCTCAATCATTTTAACAGTCATTTATAGGACGTCATCAACAACCTTGTAGCCCCGGCTGCCCGATCTTAAACAATCACGAGGCACGTTCAGTGCAAGGATGGGTGACCGTTTTATGACTAACGCTAGTGGCATTTTTCCGAGAGGTTCCGTGCTTCGGAAGGCATATCAAGCAGTTGGTGCCGGCTGCCGTCGATAGATGGCAGTCGTTAAGCCAAGAGGCCTTAGGGCGGCTTGAAAACTTGTGACAGTAAGATCAGGCACTAGTTTTACAAGCCTCCACCAATACGGACTTGGCCCCCGTGGTGGAGTATGGCTTATACCTTCCTCAGGGAAAAGACCCGTGGCCCTCGATGGGGACAAAATGGGCTGAGGACTAGATAGAATTTATGCCAAAAAGGCTGTTTTTGGCATTAGTGCTTCTGACAAGTCCTAGGTTTTTTCCCTTAGGCTCCTAAAAATTACTGTAAACGTGATTGAGATGTGGTAAAGACACTTTTTGCAAATTCGATCTCAATAAATAATACGAACATATCAATAAATGGTTATTAATTCATTCATATATTTGAAACGATTCATTGATATGATTCTGGGCACAGATTTACACCATCTTTCGACTTTATTTGCTTTATTCAGGAATACACTTACGTGGCTACAAAACGCTTGCTTGCGAAAGTTTTTGTTCTAAAATTCTTCGACTTTTTATTCCGTTTTAGGGGGTGTCTAAAAACCCCAAAACATCGACAGTGTTCAGTATTAATTAACCTTAAAGTAACCCGCGTTCTTTAACTGCGGTTAAAGTTACCCGACAAGCGAACACCGTGGCCGCTTGACAGATTTATGAGCACAAAAAATCCCGAGAGTTCTAAAAGAAAGAGTGAAGAAAGTAGGTATGTGTTACGTAGATAGATAGACTATGGAAATTTATGTTTTTTTGTGGCATAAATGGCGATACCTTAGAAGTTTGCTGTGTGAGATGTGAAACCTTAAAAATATAATTTTATATTTTTTTTTTTCGGAAAAATATATTTATTTATTAACTTATAATAAGATTAATTCATCATCACCATCATTATTCGGCCACAAGTCCACTGCTGGACAGGCCTCCTCCATGGATTTCCAAAAAAGACCGGTTGGAAGCGGCTTGCATTCAGCGTCTTCCTGCCACCTGGATGAGATTATTTTATTAATTGAGACTTATTATTTTTTACGACGTTAATAATATCTTAGCGATGTTAATATCTTGCCGTTATTTATAAACAGTGAATTTATAAATTGTGGATTCACTGTCTTTATTAACTTTAAAATTAAGTATAATTTGTAACTTGATTTGTAATTTGTAATAAAGTTTATTTGAATTAAAGTATTTGTAACTTTTATACGTTACAGACCCCTTCAGTACCGGTAAATAAATATTCCTCTAACGTCACTGACCCACGCCAGGTGGTCTTTTTCTTCTTACTAGAGCCATACGCGAGAGGCTCTGTCTGGCTTCAGACACGAGGGGGTACTCTCGTCCCCACGTTCTCTCAGAGCCGGAGTCCCGCAAAGCTCCGTGCTCTCCCCCCTTCTGTACATCTCGTACACAAATGACATCCCCATCCCAGGCAATGGGGTCCAACTGTCACTTTTCGCCGACGACACCGCACTCTATTTCAGAAGTCGCAACATGTCATACATCCATAAAAGGCTACAATCCGCGGTCGATGAGCTAGGAGCCTGGTTCAGGCTGTGGCGCATTGAGGTCAACCCAGAAAAGAGCACAGCAGTGCGTTTCGACCACAAACGCAGGAGGGGTCTAAGCGACCCCCCCATCCGCATGTTAGATACCCCAGTCCCCTGGCGAACATCAGCCAAGTACTTAGGAGTTTACCAAGGACCTTAGAACAGACTAACTTTTAGGACACACATCCGGAAGGTAACCCGGACCGCTCGTTTTTACCTTGGCCGCCTATCTTCCATGGTAGGCAGACAAAGTAAAATGACAGCCAGAAACAACCGCACGCTCTACAAAGTTTGCATTCGTCCCGTGATGACCTACGCGGCTCCCGTTTTCGCACACGCGGCCCCCAATCTCATGTATCAACTTCAGATAGTCCAGAATAATTTCTTACGTAGGGCTCTGAACGCACACTGGTGCGTCAGAAATGCCGATCTCCATTGGGATATGGAGATTCCAACTATCCAACAGTTCATTAAATCCCTCTCAGAGTCGTTCTTCAGCGCGGCTGAAGACCACTCTAACCCCCTGATCCGCGAATCAGCAGTTTACTCTCCCCCCACGACTAACCCTCGTTACCTGGTGCGCAGGCCCAGGAACGTTCTAGTCGACCCACCCGATAAGCTCTCATCCGACCTAGACCTCCTCCTGGAGGCCCAGGCCCAGTCAGATGTAGTCCCCGCTCCCAACAGTGTTCCCGGGGACACTACTCTCACTTAATTTTACTTTTTGTCACTATGTGACGAATCCCCCTAAGCGGTAGCTCTAGTGAGCTCCGCTGTGCGCCCTCCTCGGCCTCGAGGGGGGTCGCTCATGATGTAGGTTTAGGGGTCCTTAGGACCAAACCAGCCCCAAGGTGGTGTTTAGTGGGTAGGCGCACTCTGCGAGTCCCACATTGGCAGCACGGCCGGGCCCGTGCTGTTATGCATGAGCATTCACCACCTCCCTCCCCCGTGTCCTCCGAAGGGTGCCCTTTATAGGGCTAAAAAAAAAAAGCTCTGTCTGGTTGGAACTTTGTTATACCAGAGGCTCCCAAACTTTTTTTTCTCGTATACCACTTTTAAAGTTTTACAATTTTGGGTAGACCCCCTGCTGCTACAATTCTACTGTATTCCCAAAACTCCTAAAAACTATCACCCTAAATTGGGGGTGTTAAGAAGAAAAAAGGTAGCACATTTTTTTTTGTCCTATTTAGTAAAATTATACGTGTGGTTATACAAAACTCTAAATGTTTGTTATTACAAACAATCCACAACTGACGTTGATAGGGCAATCCAAGCCAAATTTTTTGTTCTTTATTATGAAAACTTTACTTTTATGAAATGAAGAAACTTTTTCTTTTATGAATTATGAAAACAAATTTTTCATGGACCCCCAATTACAACTTGTGAACCCCTTTTTTCTTTTCACGTCTACGTGGACCCCCGTGTGGTCTCCTATGGACCCCTATGGGACCACCTGGACCACCTTGGAAACCTATGGTCTATACCCATAAAGTGAGCTCAGTAGCCACACATGCCAAAAGGAATCACGCGTAGACCAAATGGTACAAAAACGAGCTGTTTTCTAAAACATGTTGTACCCTTCAGCCAATTAGACATGCTTCGTTGCCTTTTAAAGTGCAAACAAACGCAAAAAATGCAGTGTTTTAGAAATAACCTCGCAGATTGGGTGACACGTTACAAACATTTTTGGTGATTTGTCAATTTTTTTTCGTCAAATAACTCTCGAAGTCCCGATTGTCGGACGATGTGGCCTGCCCTTAATTAACTACGTAACTTTCCACTCTATCGGGTTAAGCATGTAGACAACACGGAAAAAGAAAGTCCCTGAATGTAACAGTCTGACATAAGGTGGTGTGACATACCGGGAACAAAAGGGGTAAATAAGACAACTCCATACAGTGGGGTCTTACGTAAAAGCACCCCAGGTCGGCAGGGGGCCCGTAGATTCGAATGGCGAGAGACCGCGAAGTATGGCGTGGCGTGGTGGGGAAAAGGCCTGTAGATACTCAGTGAACAGAGGTGGGCCGATGATGATGATAATGATGATGATGGTGAACCCTCGAAACTCTCTAATTTTGTGCGTCAGAGCAGTATTCTAGTTAGATCATGCAAGCGTAAGGATAAACTCACGCCTATTTCAGAGGGGCAGGCAGAAATGTTACGAGCTGGGTAATCCGGTAAATAGTCGCATCCAGCATTTTTTTATAACTGCACTTATTTTCCCGGCCTGCTCCATCTGAATAAAATATGTCGTTTGAAGTCATCATCAACCCATCATGCATGTCCCCACCGAGGGGCACGGGTCTCTTCCCTGAGGAAGGTATAGGCCATACTCCACCACGGGGGCCAAGTCCGGATTGGTGGAGGCTTGTAAGACTAGTGGCTGGTCTTACTGTCAGAAGTTTTCAAGCCACCCTAAGGCATCTGCCTCGGCTTAACGACTGCCATCTATCGACGGCAGCCGGCACCAACTTTACTGCTTAACGTGCCTTGCGAAGCACGGAACCAGGCAGCCCAGGCTACGAGCGATTCACGTTTGGAGTGTATCGTCCGAATTGGTTTGAAATTGGTATAAACATACATAACATAAACTCACTCCTGTACCCTAGAGGGGTAGGCAGGGAGCACGGTCTGCAACATGCCATGATTTGAAGAATAATGAAGAAATAAACTATTATAAGAAAGTAGTCCAATTCTAAATGGTCCGATGGGACCACAACGACAATGGTTTTTAAATTGTTCTTTTGTAGGGCATAAGCTAGCTGACAGAGAGATAGAGAGAGAATGAGAGATAGAAAGAGATGCAGACTACTATTAAACATTCAATAAACTAAACCAAATATTAACCTAGAGATGACCCGCCTACTTCCCCGTCGAACAAAAACTACCCTTGACATCACCAAAATAACATTGTCAACTATTGTCGCCTCGCCCCTCGATAAGCCGAGTGTTAACAATAAACACGTTTTGTTAACAATCGCAATTCAGCAACAATTGTCATGGTTTAACACCCTGGGTTGAGCCCAAATGCGCAACTACGATGTTGTGACGCGATGGCGGGCTGCAGTCCGGAATATTGCAACTTGGGAAACGGATAATAATGTTTGTTTGTGTGTCACAATACTCACACTTTATTGCAGAATTTAATTTGGTTAACTTCAGTCGCAATTGCGTGCTTTCATTGAATAAATTGGCGAAAAGATGACTTTAATTGTTAATGAGTTGTAAAGTTTAAATGAGTTAAACGCAATTTTTTGTTGCAAATACGTTAAATAAATAACCTCAGTAGACGTAAGAAGTAGGTGCTATACGTAGCCACTTGAGTTGTAGCGTATTGGGTAAATATTGTCCTTATTTTGCCGAATGCTTAACACTGATTTCGTAAATGCTGCAAAAATTGCCAGTTACGCGAATACGAATTAAGGAAAAAGGTCCTTCAATTCTTTATTATTACGTTAATTTTTTCGGAACAAACAAAAACTCTACGTGTCCATGACAAATTAATTCAGTCTGCACGGACTTCTGGTCAAGGTACATCTGTCAGGCATTCTTACCCTATCCACAGTTTCCGTCGGTTTTTTTAGATCTTTTATTCCTGTCAAACGATTTTCGTGGGCAATAAAGTGTGACAAACAAACGGGAACGAATCCGCGGACGCAGCTAGCGAAGTAACATTTCCGAGTTGCAACATTCTGCCCACTGACGTCACAAGCTCAGCCCAATATTGCGTCGCCCGAACAATGAAACTGTTCATTTGTGTCAGATGCTTTTGTCAGAATACTCGTAACTGCGGATTAAGAGATGTCACGCCTTTTCTGAGGGATTATTATGCGTGGTCCCTTGTGTTGTGGGGCAGGCAGCGCTGACATCGGTCGCTTGATTTGGTCTCAGAAAATAGTTGAACCTCTTCAGTGGTTCAACTATTTTCTGAGACCTGAGAACTATCCTCTTGAAAATAATAATAGAAAACCATAGTTATTTTGAGGGTTAGGACTGAGGAGGTTAATAGCAACATGGCGTCAAAACGAATGTTCTAGAGTAGAAATTACAAACTGGTAAACGCAGCGCAGGCGGACGCTGGATGCGGCAAGCTGAAGACAGGGCGCTATGGCACTCAGGGGAGGGCTATCTCCGGCAGTGGACTAATATAGCATGATGATGATGATTGATGATGATGTCAGGGTCCAGATTCTGCTAATGCAATGTAGTGCAATGTCAGTTTTAGGAACGCTTCGATTTCATTTCATTGCCGCTTCAAGTCAACACGAGCACGCGTTTTAATCATTGTAGCCGTCAATAGAACCAAAAGCATGACACGTGACCCAACCATTGAACTATTTGAATTATAAATGCACTGCAGCAGAAGCTTGGAGTGTTTTGTCCGTTTTTTCACCAAAACAATGAAGCTTGGAGTGTTTTGTCCGTTTTTTCACCAAAACAATGAAGCTTGGAGTGTTTTGTCCGTTTTTCACCAAAACAATGTAAAAAAGAATTGAAATAGACCTTCAAATACTTTAACTCGTAGTCTTTGCACTACATCCTCTTACTATTTTTATAAACACAGCGTTATTTATTTTATTATTGTTTATAAAACCATAGCTACAAATTACAGCATCAGACTGCGAATTATCGCATTATTGATATCTAGCGCTCGAAGCTACCATTGGTGTTGCGCAAAACACCCTTACGAAAAAATTCGGCCTAGAGCGAGTAACATCTTATGCTGTAGGGTTCTGCAGGAGAATTTAGTAAATCGTTAACAATAAATACATTGTTCATGGTAAGATTAAAATGGGGAGATTTTACAATAACAGGTAAGTAGCTAAATTCTGTTTTAGACACAACAATAACAACTTAATAAAACGGATCGACTTCAAGAAAAATATCCACTAAAAAGAAGAGTTTCATCTTTTTCTCGTGGATGAATTCCACCAACCGATTTAATTTGATCAAATGTGTATGGGATCACCTATTGGAGATATTAAGGTTTAATATGTAAAAAGGCATACTATAATGTCAGGAAGTATGTAGAGAACGATTGGTGTATGCCGTTCAACACATTAAGTAATTAGTAGGTACATAGGTGACCGTTCTATGTCTAACCCTAGTGCCACTTTACCGAGCCGTTCCGTCCTTTGCAAGGCATGCTAGGCAGTTGGTGCCGGCTGCCGTCGATAGATGACAGTCTTCAAACCAAGTCAGAGGCCTATGCTGACACCATGCTTGGCTATTCGTATTCGCGTATTTGTCGACGATTTAGTTGTATATTGTAGTTGTGTTGTCTTTGTCTCATATTTTGTTGTGTGTGTTATTGGTATGGCAAATAAACTTTTTATCTATCTATCTATCTACATTGCATGTTTACAAAAATCAGTGCTTGAGATTCGTAAGGATACCCGGCAATGTATGGTTAATATTTGCCAAATACGCCAACGCAAATAGCCATGTGTGGCGCCACCACCAGGGTGGCTTGAAACCTTCTGACAGTAAGACCAGCCACTAGTCTTACAAACCTCGACCAATCCGGACTTGGGCCCCATGATGGAGTATGGCCTATACCTCCTTAGGGAAGAGACACGTGCCCCTCTGTGGTGACATAATGGGTTGATGATGATGATGATTGTGTAGGTTTATTTCACACATCACAATCACCTGACCTGGTACCAAACTAAGACACCTTGTGGCAGTGCAGCCAGGCAGGGACACCACAAACACGGTAAATCACCCAGACTGAGACCATTTGTACAAATGTGCGACGTCCCCCAGTGGGGATCAAACCCACGACCTCTATTTTAGGTTTGGGTTTTTTTTAATTATTTTCCATAATATTTAGAAACAGTTCCTTGCGGTTTCTTGTTGTTGACTAACGAACTCTGATAACGCGTGTCTGATTTTCAAATTTCGAATTCGACTGCGCAGCTACCGATCTCTTGTAACAAAACGGAATATTAACCTTAAAAGCTTTTAGTTAGAGTCGACTTTACAAGAAAAGCATAGTTTAGGTTTTTTTTCGCGGGATTATCCATTATCCAATTCATTGAGGAATTTTACAATAGATTAGAATTGTGATAAGTAGTTTGGAGATTTTTGAAGAATTTACGAGATAATTCCGATTGGAGTGGCCAAATGCCCCGATTTGGAGGTGCTTACAGACTCAGGAATCGTGGGTTCTATAGGTACCGATTGGGGATTTTCATGTTGGTGGCCCCCTTTTTGGCTATCACATTTAGCTGTTGTATATAGCACCAGTGTTTCTTCCATAGTAGGTAATTAAAAATGAAAACAGAGAACATTATTATTATTCATTAATTATTAATTGTTCCTTCGAGCACGACGGAATTCAAGAGCCTCTGAAGGACTTTAAGTACCGGTGTTCCACCCGCTTTCAGAAGCTCTCAAGTAATTCCGTCCTCTCCTGGTGCCTTGTTATTCTTAAGCTGTTTCAGGGCCATCCTAATCTCGTACAGGCTGATGTCCGGGATATCTTCGGTATAATGTCGGGTCAGTTTGGCTCTTGGGTCTTTGTGCAAACTGCTAACAGGTTTTGCGACTGAGGTGTATAGCTGCCCGTAGAAGCCCTCAATCTCCCTCAGTACCTCTGACTTGGTCGACGCTATACTGCCGTCCTCTCTTTTCAGCTTCGTCAGCTGGCTTTGCCCAATAGACATGTCTCTTGCGAACACTTTAGAGCCTTTGTTCCGCTCTATAGTCTCTTTAATACGTTCGGTAATAAAGGAACGAATATCGTGCCGCATAGACTTTGATATGTGTCTATTGAGCTGCCTATATGACTCAGCATCTCTGGAGGACTGCAGTTGCAACGAGCGACGTTTAGCCATGAGGTCGAGAGTATAGTTTGAGAGCTTTTGTGGTCTGCTCGCTCGGTTGGGTTTATAGAACCTCGAGCCCACTGTACGAACAGTCTCTACAAACCTGTTATTGATCTCGTCCACCGATGCGGCGCTTTCCAGGCATTCGAAGCGATTTGACAATTCGAGTTGAAAGTTCTCGGGGTTTTGGATATGGGCTCGAGTAGGTCGGAGCGTGGACTTCATGAGACGGGACCTCTCAAGTTTGACATTGATATTCAATGTGCCTCTTACCATTCGGTGATCGCTTCCGGTTTTCACCATGTTGATCACAGAGACATCATTGAATATCTGTCTCTTGGAGGTCAGGATGAAGTCTATCTCGTTTCTCGTGGAACCATCGGGACTCAACCAGGTCCACTTCCTGTGAGGTGGCTTCTGAAAGAAAGAGATCATCATAAAGAGTCCCTCTTTCTCCAGGAAGTCGGCCAACCTCTGTCCCCTAGGGTTCCGTTGCCCATGACCAAATTGCCCCACTCTCATCTCGCCTTCGCTTCTTTTGCCCAGCTTCGCATTGAACAGATACAACTGTATATTAAGTATAATATTACAATTACTGTAATACATAATAATATAATCTCGTCCGCTTGACACTATTTTTTGGACACCCTGTATAATAAAAGGTGATTTAGTCTCCATGCTGAGTTTCTGGTTACCTACTTTGAATCCTTAGTTCACATGGCAAATTAAACTAAATGACGTTATGTGAACTCCTTATCTCTGCATGGCGGTGTCCGGTTACATGCCGTAAAATGTCGAATAGTCCATTCTATGGGAAATTATAAAGAACTTGTGTTATGATTCTGCTGACGCTGATAAGTTGTGAATAAATTAAACGCGTTAAATTGGACTTTTTGTACCTTTTTGTTTGCAATAACCAAGTCGGTGGTGAAATTTTATCGATACTGAATTTCAAAACCACGAATGTACCTATATGCCAAATTTCATCTGATTAAACTTTTAGTAAAGTATACCCAAGAATCAATCGTGGTAAGTGGTTAGTCCCTAAACTCTGCCTACACCTCTGGGCTTAAACACTTCTGATAGTAAGACCAGCCACTAGTCTTACAACCCTCCACCAATCCGGACTTGGCCCCCGTGGTGGAGTATGGCCTATACCTTCCTCAGAGAAGAGACCCGTGTCCCTCGGTGAGGGCATAATGGGTTGATGATGAAATGAATATCTATAGTCTATTTATAAACGTGAATTTAATAAAATATGAAATAATTGTTGCATCGTTGGTCTAGCCGTTAACGCGCTTAACGTCCAAGACCTAGGTCGAGGGATCGATTCCCACTGGGGTTTGCAGTACATTTGTACGAATGGCCTCAGTCTGGGTGTTTATCCATGTTTGTAATGTCCTTTACTGGTTACCATAGTACAAGGTATCCTAGTTTGGGACCAGGTAAAGTGATTGTTGTGTGGAAGTTATTTATTAAAATATACATATGAGAAAAAAACAGTGTTTCCCAGTGGTTCAGGGCCTAGATTCTGCTAATGCATCTATCTTCTATATATATAGGGGGTTGAAATTTGGCATGGGAGTTCCTTAGGGAGCCTAGGGGAGCACTAAGAAAGGATTTTTTGAAACTCACCCTCTAAAGGGGTAAACGGCGGTGTTAAAGTTTGTATGGAGGTATAAAAAAATGTTGTCAGATTTTCTTGAAACTTGAAATAAATACTCTTCAACACAATTGATTGAACACGTGTTTCACGGTTTTTCTAAATTTAACCCTTAACGGGAGTGAACGGGGTTGCAACATTTTGAACTAAAGTCCACGCGGACGGAGTCGCGGGCGAAAGCTAGTTGTAGTACAATGACAATTGTATGAACGCGACGGTTTCATTTCATTGCCGCTTTTAATCTACGCGCGCTCACGTACCATTCCATCTAATCGTCAATGGTATACAAAATCATGTCACGTGACCCGACCGAGTGTCTGTCATTGAACTGTAATGCACTAGCAGAATTGAGGCCCCGGTTGGTCGACCCATCACCGGGTCAATGGGTGATGGGTCGACCCACCGGGACCACGGGTAAACACCGCTCCTAGTACTTTTTGTGACTGGCTACGTGGTTCAGAGAGGACTAGCCGGAACAAAAATTCAATCTATATAAATAAAATTCAAAGTCCTGACTGACTGATTCATTCACTCATCAACGCCCAGCCCAAGCCGTTGGACCTTGGAAGCTGAAATTTTGCACAGAGGGTCTATATGTAATGTAGGTAAGAATAAGACCGGATTTTTTGAAATTCAACCCCTAATGGGGCGAAAATGGTTGCCAAAATTTGTATGCAATGGGAGGTATAAAGAATGTTGTCTAATTTTCTTGAAACTTAAAATAAACACTCTTTAACACAATTGATTGAACACGTGTTTCGCCGTTTTTTGTAAAGTTAACCCTTAAGGGCGTGAACGGGGTTGCAAAATTTTGAACTAAAGTCCACGCGGACGGAGTCGCGGGCAAAAGCTAGTACCTCATAAATTCCAAATTGTATGTTACTGGTTTTCATTTTTTATCGATAAAGTCAGAAGTCCAGGGAACAATCCCTAATGCCATGGGTCCTCGGGTAATTAAAATTACGCGTTGACCCGGTAATGGGTCGACCCACCGGGACCACGGGTAAACACTGGAAAAAATCTCCTCGAACAAAAGTTGAAGTAAAACACAAACTCAATCTAAAGTCTGCCAGGGATGGTGCATTTTAAAAATAACCCTATATATTTGATACAGTTATAAGTGTAGTTATTAGTCATAACAAACAAACCAAGGTATTAATAGTCAAAGGTGTCAAAGTACAGACAATCGTTTGACAAGTTGACAAGGATTCGCGCTTGACTGCTGATGCAGACGGCGCGTGAAATGGAATTGAATGAGCCAGAATGAGCCATCTTTCAGAATTAGGGTTGATGAGGATTCCTCTTCCTCTTCCTCAAAATGAGGAATTTCCTCATATTTTTGAGGTTCCTCATCCTCTTCCTCTTTCTCAAAATTGATTTAAAAAAAAATCCTCTTCCTCTTTCTCATGAGGAATTTAAGAGGAAGGAGAGTTATAATTTTTGTTGAAACGAAATGTGTTTGAGAGAGAGAGAGAGAGACAGAAGTCTCGCCGTATTAAAAAGTTAAAGGAAGACAGAGATGGAAACATGTAGGTAAAGAAGTTCAATACGAGTACTAGCGTAATCTACAAAATGTTATTTTGTTCTTCGTCTTTAGCATCCTCTTCCTCTTAGTCTGCCAGATTCCTCATCCTCATCCTCTTCCTCAAAATCGACTTTAAAAAATTCCTCTTCCTCATCCTTTTCCTCATAACAAGTTCCTCAACAACCCTATTCAGAATTAGGTACTTTAGTAGGTTTTGATTACATTAATAGATCAGCCCTTATATTAAGTAACTGTCCACTCTATCAGGTTAAGCATTTAGACAGCTCGAAAGAGTCAACATTAGTATGCATACGACAGTTCGGAGTAGGAGTGTTACAGGTACCTACTGGGAAAAAAAGTCCCAATATGTAACAATGTATCAGGTGGTGTGACATAATGGATTATTATATTCTGTGATACCGGGAACAAAGGGGCTATATCAGACAACTCCACACTTTAACGACCATTTTAAGAAACTAATTTTGGTATTTTTGAGTTAAATTCATTCGTAGGTGTATTTTAAATATCTTTCTAAAATGTTGGTGTTGGTGACGTCATCAGAGCATGAATAAAAAGATTTTCTTTGCCGACATGCCAAAAAAAAACAAATGTCAGAAGTAATCTTTTTTTTGTAAGTAAGGCATAGGATTCATACTCATACAGTGCCACCATCTTATCTGTTCAGTTGATACTGGCGCTAGTGGAGAATTTAGAATTTAGAATTACTTAGAATAGAGAATTTAAAAATATGAGAATATTTTAAGTCAAAGACCCGTATTTTAATTTTAATGAAAATATAAATCTTAATAAGTGAATAAATAAAACAAAAAATGGGGAACAGGATTTACAATTAGTTAGTTACAATTTTGGCCACCTGGACAGATAACTTGGTGGCGCTGTACTGTTTTTGCTGACGTCATAGAAAAGTCATTTAAGGTTTTTTATTGAATATCTTAAAAAATAAGTATAGAGTTACTAGCTGACCTGGCAAACGTTGTTTTGCCAGATAGGGGTATGAAAAATAGATAACAACCTATTCTCAGACCTACCGATTGTAAATATAAAATTTTATCGAAATCGGCCAAGCCGTTTCGGAGGAGTATGCGCACGAACACTGTGACACGAGAATTTCATACATTAGATTTAAATTTAATTTACAAATAGGATACCAATCAGAAATTATACTAAAATAGTTCTCAAATAGTTCTCGATATGGTTTTGCAATTTCCGTTCGTGTCCAAAAATTAATGTAGCATGGCAATTTTTTTAATTACTTATAATTTTATTATTACTCATTGAGTGTGACTTCTTTTAAGATGTATAGTGTGGAGCCACTGATGCAGATAACAGGTGTGATTATTTCACTGAGCACAGAAATTCCACAAACTTCGCGGATTACGCACAATCTTGATTAGCGGGATTAAATCGCACGAGTACCCAAGTTCCCATGGGATTTGTATTTTTTTCTAAGATACAGGTGAACATTGTGGTCCTGATGGTGTGATCGTCGATCGGGTGGAATTCGATAAGAAAAATTCGTAGGAAATACATAATTATCAGAAAGTAAGTGTAAATTATTTTGTGTCGTAGAACATAGGTCAAACACCTTTACGAGAGTATTAATTTTTTCTACTTCTTTCGAGGTAAAACAGATTGTGTTCTGAGGTTTAGGTAAGTTTTTTTAAGTGCCAGTACGTTTTGATTTCATTGTACAATTTTATTGCATTTATTGCTCATTTTGAACGGTAAAATTCCGATTGGCTGGTTTTCACGAAGCCGAAAAGAAAGAAAAAGTTTTTTTGTTAACAATTGCCTTGCATTTCATGCATTCCTATGTAAAATTTTCACAAAAAATCTTGCAAAAAACAAGACAGATTCTTCAACTTTTTATCACATCCGCCTCAGCTCTACCTCTGTAACTCAACACCTTTAAGTGGCACACCTGGCATCCCAATTCACTATTTCTTCCTAACAAAAACCATATATGCCGTCTCTTTTTGTCACTCTAAGCAAAACAAAGACCGCAATTGTGATATCTCTAAGCTTTCACCTCAATTTTTGACGCAGAATTGCGCGGTGACGAACGGAGCGCTCTGATTGGTTAAAATTCAAGCGAGGGTGAGTGGGAAGCGTTCTGATTGGCTGCTGCTACCGAGGGTGGGTCTTTCAAGGTGTCATGTTTCGGCATTATTAACTCTAGTGAAGTGATTTAGGGATTTTGATGAGGGTGTTAAATTCACAGCAAGGGGTTTATTTTGATGCTGTCTAGCTACTGAAAGCGTGCGGGCATTAGTTCGGTTTAGTTTTTTAATTAGCCCTTAGAAGTCCCGATAATATATGATGAAGTGGCATCGCTTTTATAGAGGGTGCTAAAGAATATTTATAAGTTTGTAGGACTACAATAATTATACCTATTAAAGTTGTATGATTTCTTGTAAGTTTCATATTTTTTATTAACGCGAGTTATAAGCGTTCAACTCTTCGAAACACACAATTATTTTACAGCCGTAGCAGGGCCTACGCTTATCCACTGGTGCAGAGAGGCCTCTCCCATTTCACGCCACTGAGCACGGTCCTCGGCTACTCTCATCCAGCTCTTGTCAGCCGTTCTGGGAAGATCATCGCTCCACCGAGTCTGAGGACGTCTAACACTACGTTTACCGATCCGCGGTCTCCACTCAAGAACTCGTCTACCCCTTCGGTTATCAGTTCTTCAGATGATAGGGCCGGCCCACTGACACTTCAGCATGCTAATTCGGTATTTAGCTATTAATTAAATGTAGCTAATTCCAATGTCTCGGTCATAATATCTCAAAACAGATTTTACGCAATCGGCTGCTGATTAATAAATTAATGCTGTTTAATTAGGCCACACAGACAGCCAACGACATTTTCATTCCAAAATGTTAGGAATTCAAAAACATCTCCTAAAATCGCATGGCGCCAACGTCTGCCAAAAACGGCCGATCAATTGAGCCAGCCTGTACCAAAACAGACAGCAGCTACCTACATATGCACATATCAATGTCGTACAGTCG
This sequence comes from Yponomeuta plumbellus, assembly GCA_947310845.1. NCBI lineage: Eukaryota > Metazoa > Arthropoda > Insecta > Lepidoptera > Yponomeutidae > Yponomeuta > Yponomeuta plumbellus. The sequence goes on from OX371217.1 coordinate 4,567,017, forward strand.
ACAGCACGTCAATCTTCATATTTTATTATTCATATTGTTGCAAAGTTACCCGTAATTCAATGGAGTAGAGTGCATAGGTTTTTAGGATGATGTGCTTTCGACTGTACAATACAAGCACTTTACTTTCGAAAGCACATCAATGTGTTTCTCTGGTCTCACACAAGTTCACAAGTCCCTGGTCTCTGCCTACCCCTCTGGGATACAGACGTGAGCTTATGTGTGTGCATTTCTATTTTTGGCTATACTGTACCTATACCTACTTCAAAATACACCAAATGCATGGAATTAAAAAACATGTGACATGACCCAACCATATAACTGTAATTGAACTATAATGCAGTAACAGAATCGAGGCCCAGCTAAGCGTCATCAATTACATTGTTTTTTCATCAACCCATCATGTTCCCACAGAGGGGCACGGGTCTCTTCCCTGAGGAAGGTATAGGCCATACTCCACCACGGGGGGCAAGTCCGGATTGGTGGAGGCTTGTAAGACTAGTGACGGTCTTACTGTCAGAAGTTTACAAGCCGCCCTAAGGCCTCTGACTTGGCTTAACGACTGCCATCTATCGACGGCAGGCGGCACCAACTGCTTAACGAGCCTTGCGAAGCACGGAACCGCTCGGAAAAATGCCACTAGCGTTAGTCATAGACGGTCACCCATCCACGGACTGAACGCGCCGTATGTTGCTTAACCTTAGTTTAAGATCACTCAAGCAGCCCAGGCTACGAGCGATTCGATTACATTGTTTACAATAACACAATTATAAACAAACTCACGCGGCTTCCTTTGAACCGCCATATTTGTCGAGCGCTCAGTGGGAGGGCTTTGTGAAGTACTTTTGCAATAAATGGGTCAAATAAAATGGCCTGCGAGTCGAACAAGAGGTGCAAATATGTAGCTCTAGGTCAGGGCTATATATTTATGCCTTTTGGGGTAGAGACTCTGGGGCCATGGGGCCCGGAGGCGCGACTCCTCTTTATGGAGATCTCTTCGCGTCTATTTGACGCCTCTGGAGATCCGAGGGCTGATGCCTACTTCGGCCAAAGGCTAAGCCTCGCCATACAGCGAGGCAATGCCGCCAGCCTTCTCGGAAATCTACCGGCCGACAGCGATTTGGCTCCAATATTTTACTTAAATTAGAATATAGGTTTTAGTTTAGTTTTTTATTATTATTTGATTTTGTTTTTAAATACTCCCTCAGTTATAAATGGCCTTCAAAACTTTGTTTTGCTCACTTCAGATGACGCCTGTTTCATGCACCACAATATCTGTCAAACTCCATAGTTTTTCCTAAACAAATAATACAATTTTGTGATTTTAATACACAACGACGCTATGTTCAGCGGTAAATTGCAAAAACAAGGGTAATCATAATCATCTATTTCCCAAAGATGCTAAAAGAAGAATTCAGTGGATAAATGTTTTGGGAAGAAAAAAATGGCAGCCTAGTAGCTCTTCTAGGTTGTGTTCTGAACATTTGAAACTTGAAGATTTTCATGATAGAAATTACTATACTTACAGGTAAGAAGACCAGCCACTATTCTTACAAGCCTCCACCATTCCGGACTTGGCCTCCGTGGTGGAGAATGGCGTATACCTTCCTCAGGGAAGAGACCCCGTGCCCCTTGGGGACATAATGGGTTGATGATGAAGAAATAAATTGTAAGTAGGCACAGTGTTGTGTTTTGGGGACTTAAATTTGTTGTGTGCAATGTCTATCTTTCTGCTCGTATTTACCTACCGTCCGGCCGCTGGGAGTTTACGATCCTGACAGGTCATGTTAGAACGGACGACGTAACCTTGAAGTGGCGTTAAATTTTCGATTAAAATATTTTTATGTCCTATTTATCCTACAAGCAAATAATTGTCATTGAAACTATATCATTGTGTAAACTTACAATCAATGTTATATTTTGCACAGTGATTTAAATGTGAAATAAGAAGAAATCAATATTTAATGTTCATGCGTAAAATCCTTACTACGCTGTCACAAGGTTCTGTCAACCGTATTTTTTTGTAGTGACGTACCAAAAATAACGAAAATAATAACGGTCCCTTTAACGATACGAAATTGATGAACAGGCTTTAGAAAAAGATCATCGCGTTCTCAGAATCTCTCCGCACCACTGCCGTACAAAGCGATTGAGCTGATCTGGGCCCAAATAAAAGGTCGCACAGCTCGCCACAACACTTCACCGCCATTCGGCACAAATAAGATGATGACCCTTCTAAAATGCCTGCGAAAATGGCACAAGAGATGACTGAGTGAAGGTCGTCTAAAAAACAAAACTACTTAATCGTGAGTCAGTAGCAAAAGCTAGTTATGAATAACGTAAGGAAGGATAACGTTGCTTTTCTCCCATCACTAGTCATATGAAACAGACATGTGTCAGGATCGTAAACTCCCAGCGGCCGCATAATAAATTAAAATGAAAACAATGCTGATCAGCGCTAGTAATTTGAATGGCTACGTAAATTATGAATTCGGTCTTTCGACGTATTAACTCCTGAGGCCTAGAACACTTTTTTCTTTCACGGCTAAGATTAAAACATGCTCATACAACAGCTGTGGTTTATAAAATATCATCTTCAAAATTCGAGTCAAAGTGCAAGACCGACCCGCGCCGGCCGGTCTACGGGGCCTGACGGAATGCGCCGTAGTTACATCGGACCCGCCGGGTCCTCGTTGCTTGAGGGGAGCTTTGTTATCTATGAATTGTGAAAGTAACAACTTTGTTGTCATTTAGTTTTTATGGCTAATGAAATAATTATTTTTATGTTCAAATAAATGTAAAGTTGACATTGACATTTGTAACGACGTTGTACGTAATTAATGACGTTGTAAGAAATGTAAAGTAACCCTAAAAATGTAAAGTTGACATTCTGTCAACGGTAGCTACTTCAAGGGTGTATTCAATCAGTCAGCCCACACTCGTCCACTGCTGAAGACCTCTTTCTGTCCTCGGCCATCCTCATCCAGCCTCTACCACAGAATACAAACATAATAGCACATAATAGTACAGAATAATAATAGTACAACAATTAGGTGCAATTCAGATCGCACGGCGCTAAAAAAGTTACGTTATATTCGCCTACATGTTGCCTCTCTTTCTACCGCGTAACTCTTACCTCTTCTGGCGCCTGAATTCCTACCTATTTGCCACTCCGGAGTGGTCACGTTCACGTTGGATACCGACACGCGTAGTGAAACAGGCCTGCCTCTACCACCACTATGCCAAGAGTGTATTATTTACGTGTGTTTCTGACGTCACCTAATGGAAAAACTTCGCGGCGGTTCCTTTCATGTTCTTTGTTTATTTTACTGGTAGGTAAGCACATTTGACCATAATTAAGATTATGCAATAAAGCAACTTGCAACTTTTTAGTATTGTTACGCGATTCTTAAAATGCCTACTTACTCGTATGTAGATATGTGGTTTATAGGTGATTGACTCCTCAGTGTGAAAAATACATATAGGATATTGAGGAAATCAGAAACTAATTTATACTTGGTAGATACCTACAATAAAGATAAGACTAGCTTTCGCCCGCGACTCCGTCCGCGTGGACTTCAGTTCAAACTGTTGCAACCCCGTTCAATCCCTTAAGGGTTAAATTTAGAAAAACGGCGAAACACGTATTCAATCAATTAGACAACATTCTTTATACCTCCCTATATGGGAAGTATTAATCTATATTTACGTACATTTTAGATAAAAATGTACTCAACATTATGTCATTAGGTATATCATAACTATGTATCTCTGATTTGAATGAATAAATTTTGTTATCTATATAAATAAAAAATCTCACTCATCAACGCCCAGCCCAACTCGTTGGACCTAGGAAGCTGAAATTTTTCACAGAGACCATATAAGACCGGATTTTTTGAAATTCAACCCCTAAGGGGGTGAAAACGGTTGCCAAAATTTGTATGGGAGGTATAAAGAATGTTGTCTAATTTTCTAGAAACTTAAAATAAATACTCTTCAACACAATTGATTGGATACGTGTTTCGCCGTTTTTCTAAATTTAACCCTTGAACCCCTTATTTAACCCTAAAGTCCACGCGGACCAAGTCGCGGGCAAAAGCTAGTAAGGTATAAGTACCAGAAAGGTTTTCTCAGGATGTTTTCCATCACAGTTAGCAAAGTAATTAGGTACTTAGATACGAAACCATAAATACCGTGAGAAAGCGTCCTTTAAAGAAAGACGCAGTCAACTCGGTTTCGCAAGATATGGAAATGCTAACAGCGCAGTTTACAATATTGTTTATTATATTATGAATGAGTGACGAATCCACTTCGTTGGCAGAATAATTAATATCTACACAGACTGACGGCATTTTGAAAATCAGCATTTTGTTGGAAATGCATCTAGTAAAGTTGGACTCGGGTTTTTGGCCGCACTGTACTACGTTCTAGTTTCAGGGGTGCAATTAAGTAAGAATCCACTGTATGGAGTGTTCTGATTTAGCCACTATTCATAGTTTAACAACAAATAATTAAAATCTGCCAAGTGCAAGTCCACCGAGGATATCTGATTTTCCAGTATTTTCTCAATAACTGTATTACATCCACAAGACAATTTGCAATTCAGACTTTGTAGTATGAAGCCATTTCGGATTCCAGGCATTTTGGGATTAAGGTGAATTGAAATTTGGACAAATTGAATTGAAGTAATTTGAGATTTCAGGCATTATGGGACTAAGGCGAATTGAAATTCAGTTACAATGAAATCATGGCATTTTGACATTTAGTCGTTACGGACCGGAGGCTTTGTTCCCGGTATGTTACACCACCTTATGTTACACTTTTACATTCTGGCACTTGTTGTCCCAGTAGGTTTCTCATACTCCTACACCGAACTGTCATGTCATTCTTTCGAGTTTCGTGTTGTCTAAATGCTTAACCCGATATAGAGTGGAAAGTTACGTAATTAAAGGCAGATCTCTGGTCCTGAAAATCACGCTTAGAATAAAATTCAAATTGATTCAGATCTCGTCGCGCTTGTCGACGCCTAAGGAGATCCGAGGGTTGGTGCCTACTTTGGCCAAAGGCTACATATGTAACGCTAAGGCTACATAAAGGCTATACAGCATGCAGCCAGCCTTCTCGGAACTCTGCCGGGCTACAGCGATCTGGCTTCAATATTTTATTTAAATTAGAAAATAGGTTTTAGTTTAGTTTGTTTTTTTTTCGTTATTTTGTAAATACCCCATAAAATTGTATGGAAAACCTTTATTAGGTTAATAACATAATAAGAAATTATGGCATTGCGTGTAAATTAGGTTCTACATTGCTTGCCTCATGTGCCATATCCTTATACAGTGTGTCCCTGGATAAAGTGCAATCCCGAAAGGGGATGAAACTAGACCATGAATCATTGACTAGAAAAATATAAAAAAAAAAATATAAAAAATTATTGTAGGATTTATTGGTATTTTAAGATTTTCATGTTTCATTAAGGACTCTATGTACAAAAGTATTGATTTCTTCCAAAACAATGGGTCTATTTCTTTGAAATAAAAAAAAACAGTATGCCTAATACCTGGCGATGACCATGAAATAATAAATAGTCCGCAAAAAAGTAACTATCTTGGGTAAAAAAATGTATTTTTATGAAAAAAAAGATTTTTTTAGACGTTTATTTTAAAAAACTTCAAATTACTAAAAAAATGTGCCCTATAACTATGTAATTTTATAGCTTACTTTTATTTTTTACCATTTTAGCTTCCAAATAAAAAAAAAACAATGTTCTAACTAAAAAAACACGCTATCTACGAACTTTTAAAGTGGAGCCTAATCGTGTTACCGTGCAGATAGAGACCGTTTTTTCCATTGTTTCCGTCCTACTCTGTGCCCTTCGGCAGTCGCAGTCCTTTTGTTCTACACTCAGGTAGAGGGAAGGCGAGGGGAGGGGAGGCAGGGGGTTCGAAACAGGACTTACACAGTCGCTCCGATATTCTCGCCGCTGCTACTACTGTTCTCGTTCTCGCATTGTGTTCTCGTTGATTTGTTATTAAGTTTTTGTTACATTGTTGACTGTTACGTTTTCTACTGTTCGTTACGTTTGGACTGTTCCTGTTCTGCTGTTAAGTGTTGACGAAATGCCGCGATTGACAGAGTTCTCACCTCGAGAAATAGCCGACATGCATTATTATTATGGCATGTCACATGGTCGCACAACAGTCGCTCGGACTGCATACATAAATGCTTTCCCGGGCAGACTCATACCCTCAGCTCGAAATTTTCAAGAGATTCATAGGAGGCTCTCCAACATTGGACTTGGTTTGGCACGAGATCGCCGTGAGCAACCAGCTGTCGTTATTGACAATGCGATAGAAGAGGCCATTTTAAACGATCTGTTTGCTGACCCTACAACAAGCATAAGACGATTAGCGTTGCGTCATGGCATATCGAAGACGTCTGTCTGGCGAATTTTGAAAAAGGAGGGATTGCATCCTTTCCATTACCAACGAGTACAACATTTACACGAAAATGTAGATAATCGTCCAAGATGCGTAATGTCGACGTGGATTCTAAGAAAAATTAGAGCTGACCCAAATTTTCCCAAACGCATTTTTTGGATGGACGAAGCGACATTTACCCGAGACGGCATTACAAACTGCAGAAATTTGCACCAGTGGTCTCACAAAAATCCACGATTGAAGCGGGCATCTACTTTTCAAGTAAAATTTTCAATAAACGTATGGGCAGTCTTAATCGACGACATTTTAATTGGTCCAGTCATTTTACCCAGAACCCTATATGTTGAACGTTTTTTAGAATTACTACAAAATTTACCCATGTTGATGGAAGATGTTCCCCTGGCTACGAGACGGCGTGGGCGTATGTATCTCCAAATGGATGGATGTCCTGCACATTATGGGCGGGAGGTGCGGCGATTTTTGAACGAAAATTACCCGAACCGGTGGATTGGCCGAGGAGGGCCAGTAGGCTGGCCAGCGCGTTCACCTGATCTGACACCCCTAGATTATTTTTTATGGGGTGTCATGAAGCAAAGAGTATACAGCACGCCAATAAATACCGAGGCACAGTTGCACGACCGAATAATTCAGTGCGCAAATGACATTAAAAATGATCCAGGAATGATTCGCAGAGCCACTAACCAAATTAATATTCGTGCAGTAATGTGCTTGCAAAATCGAGGAGGCCATTTTGAACATTTAATGAATTAAATAAAAATGCAACATTGTAAATTACGGATAATTTTATTAATAAAGTTATTGTGATTAAAGTCTGACTTTTATTACCTACTAAAATGTAAATAACTCCTACCTAGCCAATTTTTTAGTTAGAACATTGTTTTTTTTTTATTTGGAAGCTAAAATGGTAAAGAATAAAAGTAAGCTATAAAATTACATAGTTATAGGGCACATTATTTTAGTAATTTGAAGTTTTTTAAAATAAACGTCTAAAAAAATCATTTTTTTCATAAAAATACATTTTTTTACCCAAGATAGTTACTTTTTTGCGGACTATTTATTATTTCATGGTCATCGCCAGGTATTAGGCATACTGTTTTTTTTTATTTCAAAGAAATAGACCCATTATTTTGGAAGAAATCAATACTTTTGTACATAGAGTCCTTAATGAAACATGAAAATCTTAAAATACCAATAAATCCCACAATATTTTTTTATAATTTTTTTTTATATTTTTCTAGTCAATGATTCATGGTCTAGTTTCATCCCCTTTCGGGATTGCACTTTATCCAGGGACACACTGTATAATTTATGTGATACCTCCTCTCTTCATCTTTCGGTCCTAACCATGCATAGGTTGTCTGGAAAATATTGCTTTTAGGGATAAGACCGCCGGTTGTCTACGCATCTTAAATATTTAAGGTTTGATCGAAAACTTAAATATAACTCGAGAACGGCTAGACCAATTTTCATGGTTTTTAATTTGTTGTATTTATGTCCGCCCCGATTAGTAGAATAACTATTATGTATATTTATTAGAAAATATCTGAAAATTTCACGGGGAAAAAATTGTCTAGGCCTCGCGGACGAAGTCGTAGGTGAAAGCTAAAAAGAGACCTCAAGGGAAAATAAGTAATTTCGAGAAAATCGCGTTTGAAGTTTCATGTATAGACAGGCTTCGACTCGGCTCGGCTCACAAAAAAAATTGTAAAAAAATAACTACGGCACCTAACAATATTCTGGCTAGACCAAAACAAAGCTAAAATACTACAGATAAAAAAAATCAAATAAAAAAATAACGGTTTCCAATCCCTCCAGGTCCCTTTTTGGTCAACCACTCACATTATAGATAATACGCAATAGTTCGATTATCGAACGTTGTGGACTGAAAGAGGATGTACCTAGTGACTAGAATCGAGACAGGAATGTTGCGTCAGTTTGGACATGTGGAAAGGATGAAGGAAGAAAGACTGAAGAAATAAATATATCTAGCGAATGTGAGTGGAAGAGCCGGTAAGGGATGCCACAGGCGGATATACTTCGACCAAATAGGGCATGTATTAGCAAAGGGCAAGATAATGACTAATGACGAGGAAGCGAAAATTATTTTTTCTAGGATCGTGGCAAGTGGCAGTCCCTGGTCTCTGCCTACCCCTCTGGGATACAGGCGTGAGCTCTGGCGTCGTAACGAGAAACACAGTAATAACCAATAGATAGATAGATGGATAGATAAATAGTACATTGTTCACCGAGAGGAGAAAGTGACCGATTACCGTCGAGGGTGTCGTTTGAAGCCCGAGCCGTAGGCGAGGGCTTTAAAACACCTGAGATCGGGAATCGCAGTTTCTCTCGAGTGATATATAGTGCTTTATACTACACCTACAAGGAAAATAAAAAACGAAATCTTTACTAATTGAAATTGTTGCTAGTGACCAGTGTCATTTTGCGAACTTGGAGATAAAAACTCACTGTAAAAACTTTTTGGCTTTTGATATTTAGGTTACCGGCGCATAGTCTTACCCAAAATTAAAAAAGAAAAACCACGTAAGAAATGGATTTTCATACACTTTTCTCTCCCGCTCAGATGCGTTTTCTCCCCGCATATTTGTTCGATATGCAATGACGTACTTTCTACCGTAAATTTGATAAAGTATCAAGGTACTTTCCAAGCAGGTGTAGTATAAAGATTTATTTCCATAGGACACACACACGTACATAATAGCAACAAATGAAATCTGTAGATCTACAGCCACTATTTTTTTTCTGCAAAAAATGCCTCCAAGTACATAGCTTATTTTTGCATTCAAACTAAAAACGCAGTAATGGCTATTACTGTGTTTCTCGTTACAAGGGGAAAGCTTATGTATGTACGTAATAGATGTCTCACAAACTTGTACAATACAGCCTATCAAAAACGGAATGTAATCTTTCGACAGTAACCTAAATTTCTTGGTGTCAATGCGTCAATCATTGCAATTCACGCGTGAATCATTGGGTTCAATGATTTATTTCTGTTTCTGCATTTGACTGCTTTGTGAGTCTAGCGGTATCTATTACGTCTGTTTACCTGATATTACTGATGCTAGAAGTCTTGGGTTTGATTCCCACCGGGGGGCGTCGTACATTGGTCGTACATTTGGCCTCGGTTTCTTTCCATGTTAGTGGTGTCTTCACCTGGTTACTGTGACACAGTAATCTAGTTTTGGACCAGAACAAGTAAATGAGCTCTGAGGAAAAACTGCACTGTAAAAATAACTCCACACAGTGCAGTTTTTCAGTAGTCACATACATTGCTTCTGGCCCCACACTAGGATACCCTGTGTCGTGGGAACCCGAAACAGCGACGTCACAAACATGTAAACATCCAACACCTGGGTTTCTTTTTTTTTCCGCCGGGATTCGAACCCGGGACCTCCCGCATGGTAGGCAGATGCGGTAACCGCTGCGCCACAGAGGTCGTCGGCTTATTTATAATGTGTGAACGCGTAGACTTGAAGCGGCAATGAAACTAAATCGCCACGCTTATAATATAACATAACATAACATTTACATACAAGCACATACATTGCCTCCGGCCGCCCCACACTAGGATACCCTGTGTCGTGGGAACCAGAAACAGCGACGTCACAAACATGTAAACATCCAAGACCTGGATTTCTTTTTTTTTGTCCCCAGCTGGGATTTGAACCCGGGACCTCTCGCATAGTAGGCAGACGCACTAACCGCTGCGCCACAGAGGTCGTCAGATTGTCAGAACAGTTGTCATTGTACTACAATGCAATTAACAGAATCTAGGTGGTGTGACATACCGGGAACAGAGGCGCTGAATCAGACGACTTTATAGAGTGGAGTACCACTGGTCCCAAACTAGGATACTTAAGAAAGCAATGACATGACGAACATGGAAATACAGACAGACAGAGCCATGTGCGCCCTCCAGAGGGAATTGAACCCAGGACATTGCGATCAGTGATACCGTTCTAGGCCCAGAAGGCAGTCAACGGTATTTGAATCATCATCAACCCATTATGTCCCCACCGAGGGGCACGGGTCTATTCCCTGAGGAAGGTATAGGCCATACTCCACCATGGGGGCCAAGTCCGGATTGGTGGAGGTATTTGTATGTTGCTTGAATATTACCCCAACGACATCGTGCAGCTACGGTCACCGTTCAATGTGAAACCAGTGATTCCGGAGTGTCATTTGATGTCGTCGGGTGTCACATTCAATGGCCGGTACGAAGAAGGCACATTCACACGAACGGCCGGTGTTCCGCGTAAGAGCTTCAACACGACACCTTACAGTGAAAATTCCCTAGTTGCGTGTTAGTATTGTTATTTGTTCGGATTGGTGGAGGCTTGTAAGACTAGTGGCTGGTCTTACTGTCAGAAGTTTTCAAGCCGCCTTAAGGCCTTACGTAGATAAAAAGGCAAAAAAAAAAACGTTATCTGTTAGCTGAGGTCACTTTAAAACTAAATAAATAAAGTAAAATTAATATTAAAGGGGGGATCTCGTACAACAAACATGACTTTTTGCAGTTTGTTGCTCGATATCCATGATACAAGATTGTCTAATGTTGCATGCTACGGAGCCCTTCGTGCGCGAGTCTGACTCGCGCTTGACAGGTTTTTGCAATAATAACGCTTTCTACTCTTCTTTCTACCAGCCACAGGATGGACAGACGATCTCATCCAAGTGACAGGAAGACGCTGGATGCAAGCCGCTTCCAACCGGTCTTTTTGGAAATCCATGGAGGAGGCCTTGTCCGGCAGTGGACTTCTTGTGGCTGAATGATAATGATGATGAACGCTTTCTACTCGGTCGTGATAGTAAGGCATTTTTTTATAAACGATCTGTAAAAGAGGAAAAGATTTTTTTATAATGGTGCTAGTTGTGAAAGTTTCATAGCTTATTGTAATTATTATATAACATTTTGTAGGCGATCAGTAGGTACAATAAGAAATCCTCCTAGTTGTTAGTCTGTAGGTTAATAGGGTGAGAGAACATAAGAATATTATTATTTATTGAAAACTGGAATGAACAAAAAATACAAATTATTTTCAAAGGTTCATAAAGTACAATTGGCGGCTAAATGCAATTTCTTCCAGACAACCTTACGATGGAAAATTGCTGAGAGATATTAGGGTATGCATTGTACTTACATAGAATTGTCATAGTACATTTTAGGTTTTTTAATGGGTCGCTGGCGTACAACGTCTAGCTTTTTGGTCCTAATTCATCCTCTCCAGCCGCGCCAATCGGGATGCTGGTTTATCGTCGGTTTTCCATGCTTCAGAGAGGGCGCAGTGGACACTGGACAGAATATCAACCTTTAAATGGACACACTCTACAACAAAACTTGTGCAACAAAAATTATGCTTGGAATTGCTTGAACGCTAAAAAAGTTGTCGAGCTTTAGTTCTTTAGAACTCCGCGGCCATAGCTAAAAAACCGGCCAGTGCGCAAAAGGCGTTTCCGAAAAGAACAAAACAAAAGAAAAAAGCAAAAAATCGAAAAACTTTTTTGAGTTTCGAACACCCGGCGGCCGAAGCTTTTGTCGTAGGCGCGACGAAGTCCCGCCCCTTTTGGCTGTCTCGCTCGCTTGGTCCGTCCCTGTCTGGGGTAGGGCGAGTGCGATGAATGTGGACCTATTTAAAAGTTTCGTTGTCCTGTCCATGTTTTCTTCAGGCGTCTGTTCTTACTTTATATACGACTCGGTATATAGTGTGTTTGGCAGATGGATCACCATATGATAAAGGTAGAGATAGGTGAGTTAGTTTGAAAATATTTAATCCTGTTTATCTTTATATGAAGTCTCGATTTCGAAGAATAACCAGAAATTTGACTGTTAGTTAAACCAAATCCATCAGAAATAGTATGAGAGCATCAATCTAACATAGCTCTTATTTCTGTTTGATTCGACAATTTTCAACACTATTAATGATATGTTTGCGTAATAATAATAGTATAATGACAAACGCAAAGTGGGAATAATTTACTCATTTACGAGAATGACTTATTAACTCATGAAGAATATCCTGACAAATGTTAATCGATGATTGGCATGTCTTTGAAGCCCAACAACCTAAGTTATTTCAACTGAGGAAAGTGTGACAAAAATTCCAATTGTATTACCTATTTAATCCATATTATCCATAATTATCAGACGATTTGTGAGCGAGAGAGCCAAACAATTTTGGGTTTGTTTTTATTAACATCACATTGTCACAAGACTGCCGGAACAAATGTATGCTCAGTCAGCATTGCTCATATATTATCTCCACGTTAACTACAAAATTATTGAACTGATTTAGAAATGTGTATATAATTATGTTGGTATTCGAATCAGTAAGTTCTTGAGTCCACATTGAATAGTTTCCGCCAAGTTCGCAGCAATTTCAGCTGCATCTATACTTTGAAAACCAACACCTCATGTTATTTGACCCCCAGCCACCGCCGCGCGAGGGTGTGCTCGCGCGTTCTAAATTAGAATTGTAAATTGTAATTAATTATTTAGTTTTCTTCATGAGCGATTACTCAGGGCGAATCCAAGGCTGGTTTTAGTGGTAGTTTTTTTTCTGTGCAGGCCTATTCGGAATGTATAACACTCTTATATACCTACCTAATTGAAACGAACTAAATATTTTCAACTATTTTTTTTGTAAGTGAATCTATTTAGACCAAAATCAGTGGCAGTTTCTTCCAGCACTGTGCTCTCCTATGGTGGTTGTTTGGCAAGGTAATTTTTAATCATGTATTTCTAATAGATCGCTTATTTTTACTGTAAGCAATATATGTATTTATTTATTGATACATTGTCTGCACTTACATTTAAAACAAAATAGTTCAATACGGCGGACTTAATGTCTTAAGGATTTTCTACGTAGGCGTGCAAAAGAAAACTAATAAAATAGGTATATTTAAAAAAATTAATTGTACCGTGTATGTGACTCTCAGTCCTATATGGCTTATTAAATAAATCTATAACATAATATTTACATAACGGCACATACATTGCTTATCTGGCCCCACACTAATCATACCCTGTGTCGTGGGAACTAGAAACAGCGACGTCACAAACATGTCAAAAATACAAGACCTGAGTCTCTTTTTTTTTGTCTAATGTAAAATGAAATTGTGGCCGATAAGTGAAAAAAGGAATGAAAAGTTGTTAAGTCTATTGACATTAACAAACATTTAATTTCACACAAAATGATTTTATAATAACATTATTGTCACAAAAATTAAAACACGACACCTACACGTAACATTTTCATCTTTCCATGCCAGAAAAGAATCGCTCGTAGCCTGGGCTGCCTGAGTGATCTTAAACGATCACTAAGGTTAAGCAACATACGGCGCGTTCAGTCCATGGATGGGTCACCGTCTATGACTAACGCTAGTGGCATTTTTCCGAGCGGTTCCGTGCTTCGCAGGGCACTTTAAGCAGTTGGTGTCGGCTGTCGTCGATAGATGGCAGTCGTTAAGCCAAGTCACAGGCCTTAGGGCGGCTTGAAAACTTCTGACAGTAAGACCAGCCACTAGTCTTACAAGCCTCCACCAATCCGGACTTGGCCCCCGTGGTGGAGTATGGCCTATTAGATACCTTCCTCAGGGAAGATACCCGTGCCCCTCGGTGGGGACATAATGGGTTGATGGTGATGCCAGAAAAGGGCAATACATAGTAGTATCACAACCAGAGAAGGTGTGCACAAATAATACAGAGCCAGGAGGTAAAGTTAAATCTCCATGATTGAAGGATTTAGACATTGAACACTGCTAGGCTGCTACTTTTCTGAAGAACACATTGTCCACATTAGATCCCAATCCATTTAGGAGAATTAAGTGGTCCACATCTTCTTGATTAATGTAAAATCTTCAAATAACTATTATATCGCTGCAATGATGAAGCTGCAGCCGACGTAACCTTTCTGCAGTTTTTGAGCTTTTTGCTACCCTATCTTCTGGGTAGCCGTAACAACTTTACTACCATATTGTTCCCAAAGTGTTTTAATGTGTAGCTGACGTAAGCAGCAATAATTTCTCTGATTGACATATTCTGGTGCCAGACGAAGGTCGTCTTGGAGCAAGTAGCCTTATGCCGGCTTTACACGCTTGCCAAGTTTCAACAAGCGTCGACAAGTACAAGTGTGTAAAGAGGGCGTTTGGCTTGGCTTGCGTGATTTTGCAGACGCTTGTCGCCGATTCGTTTGGTGTCGGTTTTTGGACACAGATCAAAGGGCGCTTGCTGCAAGCGCTTGCGACGCGTTCACATGTTGGTGCGTGTTTGGTAGCTAATGTGATCTCGCGGACGAGCTCATGTGTCTTAAAAATGAGTGAATTAATGAGATTTTTATGAATATTCAGCATCAACCATCTTCGTGGTCGTCGAGCTTTCCTTGTTTTTTTTTTATTTTGGATTTGTACATCAGTACGTTAAACCAAAAGCAATAGCCGACACAATTTCGGCGTCTGCCATGCTTGGATGTTCGTAGCACAATGACGCATTCACAAGCATGTAAACGACTTCCAAATGCCAAGCGAGATTTGTGGTCGCTTGGGGCCTGACGATGTTTGCCAAGGCTTGGCAAGCGTGTAAATCCACCATTAAACCTTATAGCGGCGTTTGAAATAACTATTAAGCAGGATACTATTACGCAGGTAGGTATTACTATTACAAGAGAACTATGGGGGTTACTGACCCCGTTTAGCGCTTAAATGCAAGGTCTGCTAAAACTTCATATTTCACAACTTTCTCATAGCATGAGCCTTTATGCCAATATTCGGTTGAAATCATAACAAAACTCAAAATTCAAAGTTTTCTTTAGGCTAAGTAAATTTTTCAAACATCATATCTCAAAAACTATTAGACATACGGAGCTGTCGGTTGGCTTAAATTGTTTCAAATTTAATATACTTTTAAAATGATAATAAGAACTAATGTCAAAAAACCTATAGTTTTTGAATTGAACTGCAAAAGCAGAGAAAAGTTTTGCAGGTTTTAACGTATTACACAGGTAGCACAAATTTTTTTGCTTGCAAAATATAGTTTCACACTCTCCTAAGGGGCCCAAAAAACATACCAAAAGATCAGCTTTACATCGCATTTTGCGATTTTAGGTGTTTTTTTTTTTGTAAGATTTGACTAGCCTACACTACAAAAATAAAAACGTTATATTATTTTCGAATATTTCAATTAAAAATTAAATAATTCTTTTCCAAAAACTTACATGTTTTTCTACAAAAGGCGTACTCGATAATTATACTTCAGATATTAGGTACCTACGCATTTAAAAAATATATATAATTATTCTACGGGAGGAGGCCTCAAGGCCTTGATTCTGTCAAAATATAACAACTTTTAAACGCGAGCTCTCTTTCATCTCTTTCTTTCACTCTGCCGTTCTCTGTCTCTTTATATTTTCTTGTGTCTCTTTGTGAGGGAAATCCACGCAGTAGGACAGTAGTGCAAATTCAAAAGAGGCGCATGTAGATCGCTGCTGGTGGCTTAACAATCAGTAAGTTTTGTTGAAAACAGTGAATAAATCGGCCCATGAAAGAATTTACCTTAAAAAATGTTGCGACTTTTAATTGGAAACAATCGGCGCGCGCGCAACGAAAGGTTGATTTTGTTTGCTATGTCCGGTGTCAAATGGCAAGTATTATGGCAACACTTCGGTTTTATTTATTATTTTTACGTCAAACTGACGGAAAAAGTTTAAATATTCGCATGTAAATTATTCTTCGGCGGACATCGGCCAGCCGACTAGGTAGGTACAAGGAATCAATCTACTCTTGACGCTTATGTAGGCAATTTGTGTTAATGATTATTTGTATTTATTTAATGGAACCATTTAAATGATCTTTGAAATGAATGAAATGAAAATAACTATAAAAATAGTTTAAAAAAATAATACGCTAAAAATGTTTGCGTTTTTGAATCCGCCAAAAAGTATTTAATACCAAACGGGACTCCTTGCTTGGTAGGTAATTTATTGATTTTAATCTGTCATTTATCTTTTTTTTTTTTTTGCAAAATTTTTTTCAAGTTCAGAACCGTAATTTAATTCACCTGTTCTAAATAAACTTTTATTTATGGACACCCTTCTACGAAGAAGACAAAATATCTCTTCAGTTTATTGCAATAAAATTATTCTTTATTTAAATTTATTTATTTGGGATAACAAACAACTACATATTAAAATATTACAAAAAATAATAATAATAGTCTTTTAGATTAATAAACATGTAGGTAGTTAACTACGTTATCCACATTTTACTTATAGGCAAGTTGTGAACTATATTGTGTGACTCATTAATTATCTGTATATAATAAAAAACATTAAATAATTTATAATGAAATTAACATAATTAAGATTGTATAAGTTGCAATTAACATAAATATTCTTGCAGTATAATTGTTAGCCGATGTGGGTTGATGCCTAGTAGACGCGCCTACTCATATTGTTACATTCTTGTATCCTTACTACTGATATTATAAATGTGAAGGCTTGTGAAGATGTTTAGATTTTTGTTACTCAATCACGCAATAACGGCTGAACGGATTTACATGAAACTTGGCATATCTACATAGACAACAATCTGAATTGAGACATAGGATACTTCATATCCGGGTCCATATCCTCTGCAGCAGAGATTTAGAGATTTTCGCACTAAAACCTCATAGGCTTTGTCCGTACTTAGTTAAATGAATGGCTAATACATGCATTTGATGATTTATTTCTTGAAATTTGTTTCAGAATTCATACCAATTGTGAAGAGAAACAGATTGTGATGAAATCCACAAACATGGAGTCTTGCTCCGACCGCCTGAGTCCATCCAGCGACTTAACAAACGAATCGGAGTCCTCTCTCCCGTCTTTTCCATACGAAAACCATAACGGAAACTATTACCAAGGAGAACTCACCGAGAAACAATACTTCTCGTGCAAGCAAAAGTCACCCGTAAAGACAGATGAACGGAAGGACTATTTGCAGGAAAGCAACCGAATGTCCTTTGACAACTACGTGACGCCACAAAAGAATAAAAAATATTTGAATTTCGAACTGAAACTCCCGCCGAGCAATGACATTTTCTTTGCGCAAATCGACGGCGACGAGCGGCTGCGTTCAAATTCGAACTTTTACGAGCAAAACCTGAAAAGCTGCGTTCAGAATAACGAGAACAACCCTGCTCTGTCTGAGGTAAAAATCAACCAGGTTTCCTTTGATAACGTGAATGAAAGGGACAGAGTTACACAGTCTTACTTCAGCGAGAGTGAGAACACGAACATGCGACGTTGCCTCAACTTCAACTCGGAGCAAGTGCAGTGTGTTTGTGAAGCTTTGCAGCAGAAGGGGGACATTGAGAAGTTGGCTACATTTCTCTGGAGCTTACCACCGAGTGAGGTGTTGAGGGGAAACGAGACTGTACTGAGGTGAGTGATCTGTCTACCGGTGTTTTCTTCTAGTTCGCTTAATAACAATTTTTTTTTCTTCAGTATTGATAATTAAACCGCATTCAATAGATAAGCAAAAGCTTAAAATAGTCTGAAATCAAAAAGTTCAATCATCAGTAGATCAATTGAATCGGTTATTTTGAAAAGGGCACAAGTCACATACATATTTTGGTCAAACTGAGTTATGAATGTGGTTGTGTTTGTCTAAGGCCTCCGCATATTATATCTGAAAACGGCGTTAGTCCATGGTTTCGTCTACGAGTTATGACCGCTTATAAAATACATACAAATGAAATACATGAAAGAATTTAAAATGACCACTTTCTGAGGACTATGAACACCAACAAACATTAAGAGATGGCTTTCAGAAATCGGTCAAATAATCTATTGGGCAACAGCAACTGTAGAAACTGAAGAATAAGATGGCGAATAGTAGTTATAATGATAACTTTTTATTGTACGATAAGAAATTTGTAATTTTCTAATAAAATATCTTACTAAATTCATAATTTTTTGCCAAATTACTAATATATTTTGAAAAGGGCACAAGTCCATCAACTTTAATTTAAATTTTTGTTGTAACTGCGCATGTTACATCAATTAAAAGTTTAATATGTATTGTGTGTCTATATAGTGCGAATACTGACTTAAGAAAAAATATATGCAACCCTACAAAATTTTTCTATAGACAGTTTTTTGTTGCTCCTGAAAATTTCTACTTCTAGGACTTGCGCCCCTTTCAAAATAACCGATTCAAATAACTTCGACTTTTGGTGGTGAAGCTCCATCAAAAACGACTGTGTATCACTGGTTTAGTGAGTTTAATCGCGGGCGCAGTAAGCTCACGGACGAAGTTAAAGAAGGTCGCCCGAAATCGGTGGTTGTGCCACAAAATATTGAAGCTGTGCGAAAACTAATAGGTAATGCAAGATCGCCATGTTACGTATCGCGAGATAGAGGCTATTCTGAGCGTATGTATGACGAGCATTCATAGGATATTACATGAACATTTGTCTGTAAAAAAAATTTGTTCGCGTTGGATCCCGCACAACTTAACTCAGGATCAAAAAGATGCTCGCGTCGAATGGTGCGAGAAAACCTTAAAAAAATTCAACGGAGGCGACTCAAAATCTGTTTATAATATCTACACAGGTGACGAATCCTGGATCTACGCGTACGATCCCGAAACTAAACAACAATCAACAGTTTGGGTGTTTCAAAATGAGCTCGTGCGAAAGTGGCTCGTGCAAAAAGCACTGTAAAGCAAATGGTGGCCTGCTTTTTTGGTATTAATGGCCGTGTGGCTACAATACCACTGGAGAATCGCAGAACGGTTAATTCGGAGTGGTACACGACCATTTTTTTGCCGGAAGTATTTGAAGAAATACGCCAAAACAACCAGTGACGCAGAATCATACTTCACCATGACAATGCCAGCTGTCATACATCTCAGGAAACAACTACATTTTTGGATGGTCAAAAACTAGAATTGATGAGTCATCCACCGTACAGCCCTGATTTGGCTCCCAATGATTTGTATTTATTCCCAAATGTAAAGAATAAATTACGTGGTCAACGATTTTCGACCCGTGAAGATGCCGTAGATGCGTTCAAACAGCACGTTTTGAAGATACCTCAATCAGAGTGGAAAAAGTGTTTTACAAATTGGTTTCATCGAATGCAAAAGTGCATCGATCATAGTGGAGAATACTTTGAAAAACAATAAAAGCATAATTAGCCATACATATACATTTGTTTATTTTTTCTATTCCGCATACATAAGTAGCAGCCCTCGTAGGTGTCTTGATTTTTCGCATTTTTGAGATCTGCAACACCGCGAACAAATATTAAAGTACTATAAATAGGTAATGAACACTTCTTGCGTGAGTACGACTCGCATTTGGCCGATTTTTTTATTTTATTTGTCCATTAACGCTACTTTTCTTTCCAAACAGGGCCAGAGCACTAGTAGCCTACCACCGCGGAGTCTTCCAAGAGTTGTACGCAATCCTGGAAGCGCACACTTTCCCGCCGCGGCACCACACGGCTCTGCAGAGTCTATGGTTCAAGGCGCACTACAAGGAGGCGGAGAAAGTGCGTGGGAGGCCGCTAGGTGGGTCTTTGCCCCACAGTTATAGTTCGTGCCACGAAAGATGACCCATGAGTTAATGAATTTTGGCTTTTATTATTATGTTCTTAAGGATCTTACCGTGGGACTTGTTTGATTATCTTTAGTGACTGCAATACATTATGTCAACGTTAAAAAAATATTTTTTTCAGGAAAATGGACCAAAAACAGTTAACATAAAAAACTTCTCATTTCAACTTTTAATAACCTGAATGTAACTTCGGCAGTTTTTCTTTTTTCGTTTGGTGTTATTACGGTATTTTAAATAAAAACATTATTTTTGTAGTTTTTCTGCTTTGCAGCGGGGTTGTTTGTTATATTTTTGTTTGAGCGTTTGCCGAAAACAGTGGCCTAAATGGGCACCATATTCTGAACGATTCTTTTTATGCTTTTCTATTTTGAAAATAATTTAGTTAGGTACATGTTTCTTCTTATACATCCGCTCTTGGAAACTTATTCGGTTTATATCTGTGAGCGGAGATCGTTCTTAGTTTTATAGGTACCTACCTACCGATCGACGCTATCTGCCGATCCGTAGGTACAGTCTTCAGCACATTAAACCTCTACAGGCGTTCATGTAATTCTAATCGTTGACTTCCAAATTCTCTAATTTGACAGTCAGACGATGGACATCGTTTAGCAATGAGCCGTTTTCAGAAGAACTAAAAAAAATATGTAATGGCTCAAAGAAACGCAATTTTGGACCTCAGCCCAATAGAAATGAATTTATTGAAAATGTTAGTTTTTTTTTCAATACAATATAACTCCGAAAGGACAAACATTTGGCTGTTGGCGTCATAGTAACTTTTGTTCAGCTCGCTGAGACCTATTCGTGTATCTATCATGGCTATTGATGTATCTATCATGGCTATTGGGCTGAGGTCCAAAATTTCTTCTGAAAACGGCTCACTAAAGTCATAAAGTCTATCTTACCTCTGCTCAGGAGCCGTGGACAAGTACCGGCTGCGGAAAAAGTATCCATTGCCAAAGACGATATGGGACGGAGAGGAAACGGTCTACTGCTTCAAGGAGAAGAGCCGGAATGCCCTCAAAGACTGCTATTATAGGAATCGGTGAGTCCCTTCGCGGTCTTTTGTTAAGTGGTGCCTTTTTAAACAGGTTGTTAGCAGAGGGTTGGTCCTTTATAGAATAAGCAGACTTAATTTTTCCGTTCCGAGTGAATTTATTTAGACACATATCTTGAATTCTATATTCACAACCCTAAAATATAAAATAAATGTTTAACAGTTGACGACCTCTGTGGCGCAGCAGAAAGCATCTGCCTACCTTGCGAGAGGTCTCGGGCTCGAACCCCAGCTGGGGACAAAAAAAAATACATATTTGTGATGTAAACATCCAAAATGCTGTTTCTGGTTCCCACGACACAGGGTATCCTAGTGTGAAACCAGCAGCAACGTTTGTGATGTCGCTGTTTCTGGTTCCCACGACACAGGGTATCCTAATGTGGGACCAAAGCAATGTATGTGCCTGTATGTAGATGTTTATGCTTATGTTACGTTTATTTTTCTTTTGGGTCATGTGAATACGGAGTAAATAAATAAAATGAATGATTTGATTTGATCTCTTTCCTTCCTCTCCAAAGCTACCCGACGCCGGACGAAAAGCGCGCTCTGGCGCGAAAGACTGGCCTGACGCTCACACAAGTCTCCAACTGGTTCAAGAACCGCCGCCAGCGCGACAGGACTCCTCAACAGCCGAACAGACCGTGAGTGTAATAGAAACTTTGGCCGGGAGATCCGATCAGCACCATATTCTGGAACGCAATGGCCTCCCGCCGCCAGCGTGCGACGTGAAGCCATTTGCAAACCCCTCTTTAGTTTCCGTTTCCTTTTACAACTACCCTTCAATATTTTTACTATTTAATGCTTGTCAATGTAATATTTACATACCCCACGATTCACGATTCTCTAATTAAATGGTGACGGATGGGACTATTCTTATGATGAAACTCACTTAAATATACGTATTTACGTATAAAGTTAAATATATTTCAAGGAAATTATGACAAGTGGTTCCTGTAGACTCAACCAACGAAAAACTCCAGGTCTTGGATCTTGGATGGATCGCTCGTAGCCCCGGATGCCTGAGTGATCTTAAACGATCACGAAGGTTAAGCAACATAGGGCGCGTTCAGTCCATGGATAGGTGACTAACGCTAGTGGCATTTTTCCGAGCGGTTCCGTGCTTCGCAAGGCACTTTAAGCGGTTGGTGCCGGCTGCCGTCGAAAGATGGCAGCCGTTAAGCCAAGTCAGAGGCTTCTGACAGTAAGACCAGCCACTAGTCTTACAAGCCTCCACCAATCCGGACTTGGCCCCCGTGGTGGAGTATGGCCTATACCTTCCTCAGGGAAGAGACCCGTGCCCCTCGGTGGGGACATAATGTGTTGATGATGATGATGAATGTTTACATGTCATGTTTGTGATGTCGCTGTTTCTGGTTCCCACGACACAGGGTATCCTAGTGTGGGGCCAGAAGCAATGTATGCGCCTGTATATAAATGTTTATGTTTAATGAATCTGATTTTGTGAGAAGCGCTCTTGCGCAGAAGATTGCTTTGACGTTCACGTAGGACTCAATCAACCTGATTTTTTAGAAGTGCTATAGCGCAGAAAATTAGTTTGATGCTCATTTAGGTCCAACTGGATCTGGTCTAAGCGAGAGGTGGTCATTTCGCGATATAGTCGCTCTCCTAGTGACCCCGGATTGGTGGGGGCTTGTAAGCAGTGGCGTAGCTACCTAGGGGCTAGGCGAGGCAGTGCCCCGGGGCCCTTAAGCTAAGTGGGCCCTCGCCAAAAAATCTCGATCGAACTGAACTTTTAAAAACCTCACCTTTCCTACCTTACCTACACCAAGCATATTGCAATTAATTTATGTTGTTACTGTTTAACATTTTTATTACCAACCCTGCAGTGCACGAAAAAGAGCTGATGATGATTTAGCATTTTTCAAGTATTTGTAACTACATTTAATACTAGCTTTCGCCCGCGACTCCGTCCGCGTGGACTTTAGTTCAAAATTTTGCAACCCCGTTCACTCCCATATGGGTTATATTTAGAAAAACGGCGAAAAACGTGTTCAATCAATTTTGTTGAAGAGTATTTATTTTAAGTTTTAAGAAAACTTTGGCAACCCTTTTCGCCCCCTTAGGGGTTGAATTTCAAAAAATCCGTTCTTATTTCTTGCCTACATTATATATAGACTCTCTGTACAAAATTTCAGCTTCCTAGGTCCAACGGCTTGAGCTGGGCGTTGATGAGTGAGTGAGTCAGTCAGTCAGGACTTTGAATTTTATTTCTATAGATTTTTACTTCATAAAACCTAACCAGTTTAGATAGCAGTGGGGCCCCATTTTTGCTTTGCCCCAGGGCCTTTGGTTATCTAGTTACGCCCCTGCTTGTAAGAGTATAGTGGCTGGTCTTACCGTCAGAAGCTTTCGAGCCGCCATAAGGCGGCGCCTTTGACTTGGCTTAACGAAAATTTTAGTTACCCAAAAATTGTATCTGATTTTGCAGAAAAAACATGAGTAGAAAATAATAAAACATTTAAGTAATTTGTGGCGCAGCCCTCGGATGAAACTATTTCAACACCCTGTTTAGTTTTCAATTTTATTAAATAAATTGATTGACGCGGGATCATCCCTTATGGAGGGATCTGGACTGGAGATCCCTTCTACGAGCCCTATGTCCCTGATAAGGGATAAGAGGCAATCATCATCATCATCATCAAATTGACTAGATGGTTAAATTATTTGGCAGTCGAGTCTCGACCACTGCTCCTTAATCTAAAACAATAACGTCGCTATTATCGCCAAAGTTTACTTTACCGCAGTTGACCTTGGGGCGTGTTTAGGCTCTACAATAAAAGTCTCCAGTGCGCACGCCGCCTAACAAAGGGCCTGTTCATACTGAAACAATAAACGTCCTGACTTCAATAAATTAGTTTTTGTGACCGTGTGTGTAGTACAGTAGACACCAAGGAGCTTTCTGTCATACTTTTTACAAAGCAGTCTGTGGGGGAACTACTCGTAGAGTGCAGTATAAGGCGTGTAAATACCATTATTATGTGTACTGTAATCGACAGGACAGGACTTAATGCCGATTTCTGAATTATTGAGAATTTACACTAAGTAAATACTTAAGTAACGTTCTCTCTCGCTCTTTTCTAAAGAAATTTCATGAAACGGCACTACAGTAATAAAAACATGTCACGTAACCTGACCATGCAACTGTAATTGAACTGTAATGATAACAGAATAGGCTATTTGACCGATTTCTGAAAGCCATCTCTTATTGTTTGTTGGTGTTCATGGAGTCCTCAGAAAGAGGTCTTTTTAAATTATTTCGTGTATTTCTTCTAAAAAAGGCAAACGTAAATTTACTTTTCAAATAAGCCGCCAAAACGCTATCTCAGGCAATATGGCGTCGCACAGGATTATGACGTCAGTTGCCGGTAAACAAACTTATGAACGTAAGAAATCGGCCAATCCAGGCCTGGCATATTTAAGGGGACTTCCATACAACAAACGTGTTTTTTTGCTCGATATTGATAACGGCAACAGGTAGACGCTTAAAATACTCATAGAATTTTGAGTTATATTATTCACTTTAAGAATAAATAATTAAAATAAATATTTCAGGGGGGGTTCCCATACAAACGTTTTTTTTGCCGTTTTTATAGATAGGGTCCGACTTGGACTTGGCTGGTTGTTTTGGGTCACAGCAAAACTAATTAAAGGCTGAGCTGCTGGCCACTTTAAAAGTAGGTATCGCTAGTCAGAAATGAGAAAAAATATCGTTCGAATTGTATTACAAATGAATAGGTATCGATCTTTTGCCGAAGCTTAGGTACAATTTTTTTTTAAACGCATCGTAGCTTCGCTGAAACGAAGGTGGAGTTTTTTCTTTCAAATGTTGACTGGACCAGCCAGATGGTTGTTTTTGCTGGCTACTGTCTTTTGTCCTTGGGGATCTGTTCTCATTTCGTGGACATTAATCAGTACGTTAAGGTTGACCATGTGCGCAAAGTTATGCCAAAAAAATCTCTCTTTGACGCGAATTCCTTTACGCCGGCAAAAGTATTTCGTCGGGTGAAACGACATTTTTATTATTTGGAATCTGCAGATTTTTCTAGGTTTTAAAAATATCTAACTGCTTTTTTGCTTCAAACAAGTTAGTAATTTATTTGTAATGATTTTTTTCTGATTATGCAATCTTTGAAACGGTCTCCTGGATATTTCAAACAGTGTCGCTTAAAACAAACAGCCTTGCAGCCGTCGATTTAATTATTACTAAGTAGGTATACAGTCTGTGAATCGCTCATAGCCTGGCCTGCCTGAGTGATCCTAAACGATCACTACGGTTAAGCAACATACGGCGCGTTCAGTCCATGGAGGGGTCACCGTCTATGACTAAAGTGGCATTTTTCCGAGCGGTTCCGTGCTTCGCAAGGCATGTTAAGCAGTTGGTGCCGGCTGCCGTCAATAGATGGCAGTCGTTAACCCAAGTCAGAGGCCTTAGGGCGGCTTCAAAACTTCTGACAGTAAGACCAGGGAGCCTATTCTCACTTCATTAGCAAATAAGACGTATACGACTCTAAGGCGTATAACTTGAATTCTACATAAAAAAGTCGAACGACACCCAAATTCTGTATTCTGAACACCATGCGACATTGAATTCCAATGAAAAAAGAAATGTCTAACGACTATAACAGTAATCTGTGAATCCTACGTTCCATTTTCTCGATTGTAAATTGAAAGTTAGTCGAATCTTAAAACATTTACAATTTCACTTTTAAATTGATAAATTTTGCGGCAAATTATTACTTTGAGTGTTATTTTATAAACTAAGAAACTGTTTAGGTACAAAATATACGTTATTTAGAAGTTTAATACACTTAACTCTTAAAATTTTCAACTGATATTTTACTTATAACGAAACGTCAACGTAGGGAACGTTGGGCGAGTCCATTAATAATGGACTTGCCCTACGTTCCGTAATGCGACAAAATCAATTACAGCGCGAATCCGACCAAATTTAGTAGTCCCAAAGTATCTCGCACGGAGTAGGGTTTTTGTGCCTACTGCACTTAAGTGGATTCGCGCCAGGCAACGTCGTACGGAAAGTATTCTTGGAATTTCCAATCAAGAAACGTCAACTATCAATGAATGCGTTCAAATTTCATACGCCTTTTGCGAGTCGCATGGTAATTACCATGCGACAAGATGACAGCTCAAAGCGAACGAAAATCGTTAGCAAATTTGCGTATACGACTTTGTGAGAATACATGAAACTGATTTTTATGCGACAAATGTCTAATCCTTCGAATGTTTGGCGTCTACGCTTTCAATTCGCATGGGCGAGAATCGGCTCCCTGCCACTAGTCTTACACGCCTCCACCAATCCGGACTTGGCCCCGTGGTGGAGTATGGCCTATACTTACCTTCTCAGAGAAGAGACCCGTGCCCCTCGGTGGAGACATAATGGGTTGATGATGATGATTATTCGTCTACGCTTAGTTGAAGTGTTTTGAATTTGGATAACTGAAAAAAAAAAAATTAACATTTCTTTTTTAAAACGTGCGCCATATTATGTTTTTAAATCATAAATTATTTGTAAATCACGAATATTTACAAATAATTTATGTCAAACCGTAAGGGTTCTTCAGATAATTCAATGACATTGTTTTCATCAATGAAAAGAACTATCAAAATATAGCTTACGATTGCAAAATACCTACCCTTACAAAATCATTGTTCTAGTAACAATGATTTTGTTGTGTGCAATGCAAGTTATAATTATTAGATATTAGCAAATATTAGGTATATTTTTTTTATACCAACGAACTGAAAATATACAGTTTACTTATTCCGTTCTGAATCGAAAGTTCGATTCAGTTTAATGCATTCAAATGCATAAAGTTCCTGGCATGGCATACGTACAGTTTGTCCAAAAACACTAGAAACCGGAAGTGAAAAGTTTACTAATTCTTTAATTGAGAAGTGAAAACATTTAATAAATTTATTGAAGCACAATACCTTTTTTTATCTATCTATCTAATCTCTTCTTGTATATATGTTTATATACAATCAGAATCTCGGAAACGGCTCCAACGATTTTCACGAAATTTTGTAGGCAGATGCTTTCGGGGACGTTCAATTGATCTAACTAGGTTACATTTTTAGAAAATGTTGTTTTATCCGTGTTTTAAGGCAATTGAAATTTGCTATAATAACATAGGTACAGAGGTAAATTTCGCGTCTACTTGCAAGGTCGGGATAGTTCTGACGGGAAAACGGGCGACCCGGTTCGAGTCATGATATTTTTTTTCCAAGTTCTTTTTTTGTTGAAAAAGGATTATTTTAATTTTATATTACATATCGAGGGTGCAGTGTCAAAACCCGATAAATGCAAAAAAATCGAAATTTCGTTTTTATAGCCCACTATTGCCGAGTACGTGCATAACAAAGAAATTAAAAACACTTTAAAGGTATTTATGGCTATACTTTATAACATTTGTTTTGTGAGAAAACCACTATAATGTGTATTTATTGGTATCTAAAGCGCAAGGATAATCACGGTATTCACACTAACACGAAATATAAAAACACACTTATCGGGTTTTATCACTGCACCCTCGATATTTTATATTTAAAAAAAAAGTACCGAAAAAAGCTCGGTCACCCAGGTACTGTAATAAATATGTAGCTCAAGTTTTTAATTTATATAATGCTTGTGAACGCGACGTACACCGATTCGGCCGCCATTTTGATGGAGGATTGTTTTTTTTTATAGGCTATTGTTTTAAACGCGTCTCCTCTCCTTTTTTTTTCAGCGAGGCCTCAGTGGGAATGGGAATCTCATTCATGGAATGACCTTTTCATTGTAAATTGTAAAACACATCCGATTTATTTATTTATTTATTTTCGGCCAGCGGTCGTTTCACCGATAGCAAAAAAAAGTAAACCTTACTGTGGAATGCTCTTTGGCTTTGCAATACAAAGAAGAAACTCATATCCTGAAACAAATCCACATGTATACTTTGAGTTCCAAAAGTGCATACACTTCTAATAGTTTTTCAGCAACACTTAACCAGAATCACAATAAAAACTTCCACAAAATACAATCACTTGTCCTAGTCCCAAATTAGGATACCCTTTTGTTATGGCGAGTCCTTGGCTTACTCCTGTAGGTATCCACTCATCATTGTGTTCACTTAAAGTAGGTAGAGAAAGGGCCTTTCTCCACTTCTCCGGTCCGGCAAAGGTTAATACCGGTACCGGTCCGATTTAGAAATACACAAGAATACTAGAATTTTCTAGATCGGAACTGTATTTTACCGGGCCGAAGTGATCGACGTACAAAATCAATACACATTTTTGCACCGCGCATACAACCCAAAAATGTTCCCATACTATTTAATTACATTAATTGAGTGTGTGGAAAACGTCCCCTGCCTCAAATAGAAAAACCAAGGAATTTTAATAAAGCACTGCGTCACGTCCAGTGCCTATTATAATCGGATGAAGTGGAGAAGCATGATCCGGCATCCGATATTTTTGTCATGACTGATTCCGGTGCCGACGTCGGACCGGAGCAGTGCCGAAAGGGCCAAAGTGTATTCATCTAAGTTTTTTTTTGTTTCAGAGAAATGCTCGTGCCAGCACAGTACGCCGGACCGCAGGGCGGCTTAGCCCAGGCTTTGCTGCCCAACGCCTATTACCACCAGCTCCAAGACCCTTCACATTACCTGCATAGTGGAGGTGGACCTTAACCTCCCAGTGTTGCCATAAGTAAAATTATGCTGTGTATTTAGAAGAAATCTATTTAACGCAGTTGCTAGTTTAAAAAAAAGTATGAAAGAGCCCAGTCAAATTCTTAATTTCCTAATTACCTACGATAAGCAGCAGCAATTTTTAATGTAAAAAAGACGATATCTATTAATCTTAGGTCTTCGATGGAAGAAGTGAAAATTTATTGAGTTTAGGTTTAGATACTACCTACGCATAGTTTAAAGAGTAATTTTATTAAAATAAATGCCTATTATTTTTAGCTAAACCTTTTGATAGCTATTTATGAAAAACGACTTCACTTATAATAATATTCTCAAATATGTCCTTTGGTTATTGTATTGAACAGAAATAGGTTTTTATTTTAACAATGAGAATATTATGACAGTTAGTTTTTTATTTGCTGTTAATGAAGCTAACTTTTACATCAATGTTAATTCTGGTGCTAATCATTTTTGCCGTTTATTGTATTCTAGTCCACAAAAATGCCAATTAAAAGTTCTATGTAGAAAATTATTATTATATTCATTTGTATCCCATATTATTTTCATTGTCAAATTTATTTAATTATGTTATTAAGGACATAACATAATTAAATAAATTTGACTCAAGGTAAAAGATTGGTTTCGTGAAATGTATGTGTGAAAGTACAGAAAATATAAAAAACCAGCTTCTCATGCCATTTTCAAACAATACAGTGTAATAGACAAACCAATTCGCTTCCGAGTTTCCGAACATTATATTGCATAACTACAATTTATATTGGACTGAATCTTCAATATCATTGACTTCGGACAGTGAAAGGCACAATAATAATAATATTTATTTTAAGACACTAGAGATACCTACAAGATAAAAAAAAAAAATATTATAAATAAACTCACGCCCGTTATCCCCGAGGGGGTTGGCAGAGGGGTGCCTCTGCCCCCCCCCCCGTGATTGGATTTAGTGATCGGTGAATTACTAGAACTGGGCCCACGTTTTGCCGAGTTTATTAGGTCCCAAACGTGATAAGTGGCAAGCCTGTCGCCGTTATCCGGGCACATTTTATCAGCGAATGGTGTTGCTTTACAAACAAACAAATGTACGTAACTAAAAGTCATTGGTACATGCGTGGTTCGAACCCAGACTCAGACCCAGATTAAATAATAAAAAATAAAATCTAACCAGTTCGGTCAGCTTTAGTACCTACTACGAGTACTTATCATTATCTTTTTTCTTTTTTCGTGTAGAAAAAAGATAATGATAAAAATGAAAAAATACGCGGTAGAAGAAAGGCTATTAAGCTGTTTGTAGAGTTGATAATATTAAACATTGTTTCCCATGCACTCTATGAGTAGTTAGTAACTAAATCAATATTAAAATGCATTCAAGTAAAGTTTTGATCACTTTGTCTTTATGTAGACGAATCTGGAATAAATAGCAGTAACCCCATTTTATCTTTTACCTTGTCTATACATTTTGGCACGGTTTTGTCCGAAACACAACTGTATTATCGTGAGGGAGGGTCTGTAACTACTGGGAAAGTGATGACGAGATATTATTATGCATTAATAGCAAAGATGTGAGGATACTACTGTCATTAGGAGAGAGTTGGAAGTGGAAGCTAATAATACATAGGCTACTACTTATGTATGCGGAATCTGGGATTCCAATAATTTTAAACGCAATGTCTGACCTCCATGGTCAAATTCGTTCTTTTTTTAAATACTGGCCGCTAATATTTTTCTCTTATATACGTTAGTGTTTTGTTTTTGTTGGGTTTAAAATGTCATATCGCTGAAAAAATGGAACTCACTCGTGAAAATATTCGTGCTATGATTTATTACGATTTTCGACGTGGTTTAACGCAACAACAGAGTGCGTATACTGAGTTTTGTCGTTCACTTTCGATAGCGAGAGCGTTTGCGTTTTGCATAGGAGTGACAAAGCGCGCCATCTATTTGTCTCTTTGTTACTCCTATGCAAATCGCAAACGCTCTCACTATCGAGAGTGAATGAAAAAACTCAGTATAAGCACTCAGTGCGTAGATCGATTAACTTCGACTTTTGGTGGTGAAGCTCCATCAAAAACGACTGTGTATCACTGGTTTAGTGATTTTAATCGCGGGCGCAGTAAGCTCACGGACGAAGTTAAAGAAGAACGCCCGAAATCGGTGGTTGTGCCACAAAATATTGAAGCTGTGCGAAAACTAATAATGCAAGACCGCCATGTTACGTATCGCGAGATAGAGGCTATTCTGGGCATATGTATAACGAGCATTCATAGGATATTACATGAACATTTGTCTGTAAAAAAAATTTGTTCGCGTTGGATCCCGCACAACTTAACTCAGGATCAAAAAGATGCTCGCGTCGAATGGTGCAAGAAAACCTTAAAAAAATTCAACGAAGGCGACTCAAAATCTGTTTATAATATCTACACAGAGTGCTTATACTGAGGTTTTTCATTCACTTTCGATAGCGAGAGCGTTTGCGGTTTGCTTAGGAGTGACAAAGCGCGCCACCTGTTTGTCTCTTTGTCACTCTTAAGCAAACTGCAAACGCTCTCGCTATCGAAAGTGAATGAAAAAACTCAGTATACGCACTCGGGTGACGAATCCTGGATCTACGCGTACGATCCCGAAACTAAACAACAATCAACAGTTTGGGTGTTTCAAAATGAGCCGAACCCTACGAAAGTGGCTCGTGCAAAAAGCACTGTAAAGCAAATGGTGGCCTGCTTTTTTGGTATTAATGGCCATATGGCTACAATACCACTGGAGAATCGCAGAACGGTTAATTCGGAGTGGTACACGATCATTTGTTTGCCGGAAGTATTTGAAGAAATACGCCAAAACAACCAGCGACGCAGAATCATACTTCACCATGACAATGCCAGCTGTCATACATCTCAGGAAACAACTACATTTTTGGATGGTCAAAAAATAGAATTGATGGGTCATCCACCGTACAGCCCTGATTTGGCTCCCAATCACACTAATGTTATAAACGTGAAAGTTTGTGTGTGTGTTTATATGTTTGTCAGTCTTTAGCGCTGAAACGGCTGGACGGATTTTAATAAAATTTGGTATGGAGTTAGCCGATACCCTGGATTAAAACATAGGCTACGTTTTACCGCGGGGAAATATCTTATTCCTACGGGAAAATCGATGAACCGCGGGTAACACCGCGTGGCACAGCTAGTGATTTCTATTTATTCCCAAATGTACAGAATAAATTACGTGGTCAACGACTTTCGACCCGTGAAGATGCCGTAGATGCGTTCAAACAGCACGTTTTGGAGATAGTTACCTCAATCAGAGTGGAAAAAGTGTTTTACAAATTGGTTTCATCGAATGCAAAAGTGCATCGATCATAGTGGAGAATACTTTGAAAAACAATAAAAGCATATTTAGTCATATACATTTGTTTATTTTTTCTATTCCGCATACATAAGTAGCAGCCCTCGTAGTAGCTCGAGGAGGCCGGGATCACATACCCGGATACTTGCAGTAGGTAAAGGCCTGGTCGCATTTTGATCATCGATTAGTCCTGGTGATTAGTGAAGGAGTAAGCACGTGTGGACAGCTCTGCTATTGATCTATGAGCCGTTTTCAGAAGAACTAAAAAAAAAAATATTACGGCTGTCAAAGGAATGCAATTTTGGACCTCAGCCCAATAGCCATGTGTGATACATCATAAAATAGGTCTCAGTGAGCTGAACAAAAGTTACTATGACGCCAACAGCCAAATGTTTGTCGTTTCGGAGTTATATTTTATTGAAAATGTTAGTTTTTTTTTTCAATACAATATAGATAACTCCGAAAGGACAAACATTTGGCTGTTGGCGTCATAGTAACTTTTGTTCAGCTTGCTTGTGCCCACCCCATACAATCTATTTTTTATCAGGTTGGTGAAAAATGGAACGACGTATTTTAGAAACGGTTCTTTAGAAACGGTTCTTTAGAAACTACCACCTTGCTGCTAATATAACAGGGCTCGACACTGGCCTCATTTATCGTTTCCTCGTAATATTAGAGGCGTTTTCATGTGATTTTGATATAGACCCCGAAAATTTCGGGAGATATGCCAGCGAAACGATAAATGCCTATATGGAGCTTTATTTTTGGTATTATTTACCGGTATTATCTACTATTATTTATTTGATGTATTTTCTAAATTTAAATGCTCAAGTTGTAAAAGTAAAATAGAAAAAAAATTAAACATTTATTTTTACTATCCGGTCTTAAAATCAAACCTTCTAATAATTTAAAATAGCTAAATATACTTATAAGTATATTAAAAATATATGTTACAAAATTCAAGCCACTATTCACAAAGATAACATTTAAAACCTAACGCATCGAATTAAGTGACGTTAGATTCTACAATACGCTACTTGCCTCGTATCAAATTTGACGCGATAAATGGATATTTCCTGTAGTATCTAACGTAAGAAGCCGAAATATATTGACTTTTCTACATAAATATGCAGGATGGCTGCAAAATTTGCAAATTAAAAAAATATTTTTCGCCTTTAAATCGGAACGGTGAATACACTATCCGCCATATTGAAAGCACCTTTGGTTGTAAACAAACATCTGTCAGTCGTGCGTGCGTAGGTTCGATTGTGA
This sequence comes from Yponomeuta plumbellus, assembly GCA_947310845.1. NCBI lineage: Eukaryota > Metazoa > Arthropoda > Insecta > Lepidoptera > Yponomeutidae > Yponomeuta > Yponomeuta plumbellus. The sequence continues at coordinate 4,600,479 of OX371217.1, forward strand.
TTTGGATTGGATTTAGTGTTTTTGCAAACACTCTTCTTGTGCAGTTAGTGTATTATCATTTTATTGATAAGCGCAATCATGGACGCTGGATTCGTGGAAGCAGATACCTAGTACCGATTTGCCAAAACCAAACCAAATCAAACCAAGCATTATTACAGCTAAAACAGTTTGTGTACATTGATATTACAGGACTTACATTGAAGTGATCTTCACATAAATACACCCAAGTTTCAGTCGATAAAGAATCGGGGTCTCTCTTGGCAAGTTTGAGCCAAGTTTTTCGTATGTTTATTTCACTGGGTAGTCATCCGCGACTTTCCGGCGGTCTTTATTGACGTGTTTTTGCATTCTCGAATAATGTTAATTGATATATTTTGCATGTAAACTCGATGAAATCATGAATGCGTTGTTGTTATTTCACTATGCTCACAGATCACTAACAGATTTTAGGACTAGGTAAAGGTCGTTTCACCAAGCAAGTCCCACGGTAAAATCCTTAAGGCCATAACAATAAAAGCCATTCATTAACTCCTACTTCTTTCGTGGCACGAACTCTACCTATGTTGAATGTCAAACTTTGCTAGTGATGAGACTCGAATCACCTTTGATTCGAATGATTCGAATCACAACGGTAAAAACTTGATTCGAATGAGAATTTAAGTTGATTCGAATCATAGCTTGATTCGAATGGTCGAGTTGATTCGAATCAGTAGTTGATTCGAATCAGATCGCTGATTCGAGTCAGTTTGTTGATTCAAATCAGATTATGGATTCGAATCAGTTTTTTTACTCGAATCATTCATTGCACGGCAATCTTACCTGACCGATGAGACAAGTAGGATTTGTTGAAGTTTTTTTTAAACAGTTATTGTTTTAGTTTTGTTACTGATAAGGTAAAACTTTTTCTTATGTTAAAAGTCTTATGTCTTTTTCTTATGTTTCTTATGTTATCCATTGTAAAACCTATACACAAGAAAGACGATAAATCTGATAGTGGGAACTACCGCCCTATAGCACTCCTGCCGACGTTCTCCAAAGTATTTGAGATGGCCATGTCAGTAAGGCTATACTCCTTTTGCGAAAAATACAAAATCTTAAATGAATGTCAAAATGGCTTCAGAAGAGATCATTCTACAACCTTAGCTGTGTATAAATTTATAAACGAAATCCTAAACATAATAAATAGTAAAAAGTACGCAATTGGCATCCTGCTCGATTTGAGCAAGGCATATGATAGAGTGTCCTATAAGATCTTACTACAAAAACTGCATGGCATAGGAGTCAGGGGTACAGCATACAACTGGTTCGCCTCCTATCTAAAAAATAGAAAACAAATAGTTGAAATTGAACATATTGACAAGGAAACTGGTCTCATAGCAAATATAAAATCGAATACTTCTGATGTTACGCAATCAATTCCTCAGAGAAGCGTAATTGGATGTATTTTGTTTCTCATATATATTAACGACTTACCAAAAATTATAAATAATAAATGTGTCCTGTTTGCCGATGACCTGTCTATAGTTTTTCCTGCGAAAATAACATTGATCTCAAAAATAGTTTAGATGATATCCTTAACAATATTACCAGCTGGCTAAAAGACCATAATTTAACATAAAACTTTAAAAAAACGAAGCTCATGCAATATAAGCCATGTCAAAAACGAGACCTGGACTTTGAATATAAATATAACGACACAAAAATATATACTGTAGATACTTCTCCTCTGTTGGGGCTTAATATAGATACCAATATAAACTGGAAAATGCACATCCAAATAATATCAGCTAAACTTTCAAAATTTACATACGCACTGAATGAACTTAAAAGGTCTACAGATGTTAAAACAGCCACGTCAGCCTATTATGCATACGCCCATGCTTGGCTGAGTTATGGAATAATTCTGTGGGGAAATAGTACTGATGCGCCCAACTTATTTATCCTACAAAAAAGGTGCATCAGAATTATAAATAATGTAAATAAAATGGAAAGTTGTAAACAGCACTTTATCGACCTAAAGATACCAACACTTGCATCACTATACATTTTAGAAATAAGCAAATTTGTGAAAAAAAAATCAACACCTCTTTTCTCTTTCAAAGGATAATTACACCAAACCATTAAACCTAAGATACCGAAATAAACTAGCACTACCCACTTCAACACTTAAAATTCATAGTTCAGGGACTCACGTAATGGCAGTTAAGATATATAATAAGTTACCTAGCAATATTTTAGAAGAAAGTATCTTTAATAAATTTGTTATTAAGTTAAAACAATATCTTGTTGGCAAATGTTATTACAGTTTAAAAGACTTTATGGAAGAAGGTTACAGACCGTAAGATTTATAATTGTTTCATTAGTTTTTAAGATATTATTTTTAAGTAAACTGTATTAAAATTGCAGTGCCCTTGCAGGGCTCATGTCAAGGATCTATACCTTATGGTTTAAGAACTGTTGTACCACATGAAGCAATAAACTGATTTTAATTTGAATTTGAATTTGAAATTTGTTTTTCGAATATTTGAGTCAATTTACAGAGTTCGTTCTCTGTTGTGCTGTTTATGGTGATTTGCATGATCTTTTAAGTGTTTGTTTTGTTTAAACGGGTTTAAATTCTCGGTAAGTGTTTGTTTACAACATAACAATTTAGGTTAGAGGAACAAAATGGGGAAGGACCCACCCGATCCCCCAGATGTTCCACCAGATGACTGGTCTGGTGACATCGAACAGTCAGCACCCCTAGTATAAGACTTTTATGTCACAAATAAATTACTTACTATGCTACTATGTTACTATGCTATTTAGTCAGGTTGAAAATCAAAATTCTTCGCGAAAACGGGCTGGTTCGGCCTCAAGACCGAATCACAGTGCAAATGTCCCCAAAAAGTTAATTACTGACCCTGACACGGCTGCGGCGTCAGTACAATCCGTCTACATAAGTCCGGATTACGATAAAAAACAATACAACGACCAAGACGCGCCCCCTTTCATAGTCCACATTCACAGGCAGGAGGCTGATCCTGCATCTGGAACTTCCATCAGAGCAGTTAAGTTTGGCCAATTTTGGTCGAAAAACCATTTTGAGGGAGTCAAGGAGGTCAAGAGCATTGGTAGGAACCGCATCATAGTCGAATTTAAGTCTGCTCATACCGCCAATACACTTGTTACCGACCCAATAATTACTGCAAACAAGTATGCTGCAACCATCCCCTCCCATGCAGTGACTCGCATGGGCATTGTTCGCAATGTGCCAGTTGACTACTCCATGGAGGAGCTGGTTGAAGCCACTGCTGTACCTGGTATCCAAACGGTGATTATTAAAGCGAGGCGCTTCAACAGGAAGGTTTTACGCTCTGGTGAGGCTCCGCTTTGGGTGCCTACTCAGACAGTAGTCCTTACATTCTCAGGACAGACGCTCCCTACCCACATCAGGTGCTATTACACTTCTTTGCCAGTGGAATCTTATGTTCTGCCCACAATCCAGTGCAACAACTGCTGCCACTTTGGACACATTAAAGCACAATGCCGTTCAAAGCCCAGATGTTTTAAATGTGCCCAACCCCACTCTGGCGATTCATGCAAGGTAGCTGAGGCAACATGCTTGTACTGCTCTGGTCACCACATGGCCACTGATAAATCATGTCCAGAATTTTCAAGGCAAAAAATTATGAAATGCACCATTTCTCAGGAGAATGTATCCTACCATGAGGCTTCAGCTCGCTTTTCTAGTGTACGCCGTCCATATGCTGATGTTGCTCGTGCAGCTTCTGTCATTTCTCAGCAATATTTGCCATTGACTACCCCACATAAGGCTATGCCCCCAACTCAATCCTCCTCTTATAAGAAAACTGTGTTTACGCCAGTGAAGGTTAGATAAATTGAACCACAACCTGCAATTTTAATACAGTTTACTTAAAAATAATATCTTAAAAACTAATGAAACAATTATAAATCTTACGGTCTGTAACCTTCTTCCATAAAGTCTTTTAAACTGTAATAACATTTGCCAACAAGATATTGTTTTAACTTAATAACAAATTTATTAAAGATACTTTCTTCTAAAATATTGCTAGGTAACTTATTATATATCTTAACTGCCATTACGTGAGTCCCTGAACTATGAATTTTAAGTGTTGAAGTGGGTAGTGCTAGTTTATTTCGGTATCTTAGGTTTAATGGTTTGGTGTAATTATCCTTTGAAAGAGAAAAGAGGTGTTGATTTTTTTTTCACAAATTTGCTTATTTCTAAAATGTATAGTGATGCAAGTGTTGGTATCTTTAGGTCGATAAAGTGCTGTTTACAACTTTCCATTTTATTTACATTATTTATAATTCTGATGCACCTTTTTTGTAGGATAAATAAGTTGGGCGCATCAGTACTATTTCCCCACAGAATTATTCCATAACTCAGCCAAGCATGGGCGTATGCATAATAGGCTGACGTGGCTGTTTTAACATCTGTAGACCTTTTAAGTTCATTCAGTGCGTATGTAAATTTTGAAAGTTTAGCTGATATTATTTGGATGTGCATTTTCCAGTTTATATTGGTATCTATATTAAGCCCCAACAGAGGAGAAGTATCTACAGTATATATTTTTGTGTCGTTATATTTATATTCAAAGTCCAGGTCTCGTTTTTGACATGGCTTATATTGCATGAGCTTCGTTTTTTTAAAGTTTTATGTTAAATTATGGTCTTTTAGCCAGCTGGTAATATTGTTAAGGATATCATCTAAACTATTTTTGAGATCAATGTTATTTTCGCAGGAAAAACTATAGACAGGTCATCGGCAAACAGGACACATTTATTATTTATAATTTTTGGTAAGTCGTTAATATATATGAGAAACAAAATACATCCAATTACGCTTCTCTGAGGAATTGATTGCGTAACATCAGAAGTATTCGATTTTATATTTGCTATGAGACCAGTTTCCTTGTCAATATGTTCAATTTCAACTATTTGTTTTCTATTTTTTAGATAGGAGGCGAACCAGTTGTATGCTGTACCCCTGACTCCTATGCCATGCAGTTTTTGTAGTAAGATCTTATAGGACACTCTATCATATGCCTTGCTCAAATCGAGCAGGATGCCAATTGCGTACTTTTTACTATTTATTATGTTTAGGATTTCGTTTATAAATTTATACACAGCTAAGGTTGTAGAATGATCTCTTCTGAAGCCATTTTGACATTCATTAAGATTTTGTATTTTTCGCAAAAGGAGTATAGCCTTACTGACATGGCCATCTCAAATACTTTGGAGAACGTCGGCAGGAGTGCTATAGGGCGGTAGTTCCCACTATCAGATTTATCGTCTTTCTTGTGTATAGGTTTTACAATGGATATTTTTAATAGATCTGGTACAACGCCCTCTGTGAACGATTGATTAATTAGCATGCATTAATTAGAGTGCATAAGTGGAGAGGATAATTCATCTGCGCAATATTTGACCAGATTTGGTGGGATTTGATCAAAACCAAAGCTATGTTTGTTTTTTAGTTTACGAATAATGTTATTAACTTCACATTCGTCCACAGGTCGGATAAATATTGAATTATCAGCAGGTTTGATAATTGGTCGTCCTCTTGGTATATCACATTCGTTTGTTAGTTTATTTTGTCCTACTGATATAAAGTATGAATTGAATAGATTTGCTACTGAGTAAGGGTTTTCAACTACCTTTTGGTTGTGGTTCAATTTCATGTTTTGTCTTTTCTTTTTTGAAAGTTTATTTGTGCACTCTTTTACTATTTGCCACATGGTTTTTATAATATTTTCGGATTTTTCAATACGATGCATGAACTGTATTTTTTTCGATTTTTGTACTGCTTTCTTTAGAATTTTTTCGTAGGGTTTATAGTGACTTTGTAGTACTAGATTGCCAGTTTGTGATGAAATAATTTTTAAAAGACGTTTATGTTTACATGAAACTTTAATTCCAGTTGTTAGCCATGTTCTTTTTGGTTTATTTTTGTATTTTATTATTGTTTTGGGACAGTGAAGATCCAAGAGCGTTTCCATAGTATTATGAAAGGCAGTGTAATTTTCATTAATATTGTTGTTTGGTATAATAATAGACAAAACCAATTCCACTTATAAGCGTGTGACTATTCTCACCCGTCCAAAGCGAAAAAACGAGACCGGTCTTAGCTTAGTTTTCGTCTCTGAATGTCAGCCTTATTCTCTCTAATGCTGGCGTCGGTAGCAGAGCCGAATATTATAGTGAAGTAGTAGAAATTGTAATTGGTAAGCTTGGCACATTACAATTTACAACTGTCACTGTCAGTCAAATAATCAGCTCAGCCCAGCTGTCAAAGTTCTAATACCAGTGAAGTAGTAGAAATTGTAATTGGTAAGCTTGGCACATTACAATTTACAACTGTCACTGTCAGTCAAATAATCAGCTCAGCCCAGCTGTCAAGTCAAACAACAAAAATATACAAACAACGTGAGAATATCGCTTTCTAAATCGTCTGTTGTGAGCTACTCTTTGTTTAGAATTTGGCGCATATTTTGTGGACAAAGTAAAGAATAAGTGGTATGCGTATAAAATCAGTGATCGAGCCAATTTCCACGACCATTCAAAGGTAAACGGAGATTCAGCCGCCCTAGCTTCGTATGACGCAATATTTGGCGACCTACAATGACGGACTCAAAATCGTACGTAAACTTTTCCTGCCAGCGATGTCTTCAGCCTCTGAAGCTTGACGAGTCTTTAAACAACCTCGGAGAGCACACCATAGCCGACTTAACCCTCCAAATACATCGCAACAACGAAGCTGACCTGGAACTGCAATCTTCGAGTCTAGAACATTATGTGCCACCGTTCAGGCTGTCAGAATCAGGAAATGGGGCCAACGGCTTCATGGTCATCTCAGACGGATGGGAAACCACATCCGTAGGCCATCAGTTACACGTAAAAGCGAGTTTATTTGACTGTTTGTCGAACAATTCTGATGTAGACCACCCACTTTGTGATGAGTGCACGGACACACTGTTAGAACTCATGGACAATCAACTCAGAGTGACCGAGGCTGAATGGAAGGATTACAGTGACTATTTAAAAAAGTTGGAGGATGATAAGGAGGATTTGAACTTGGAAGGTCTCGAAAAAGAATTAGAGGATTGGAACCAGGAACAAAGTAGGCTGCTGCATGAGTTATCTGCGCTTCAGAAAGAAGAGAAAGCAATGAAAGACGAAATAGCCATACAAGAGAAGGAGAGAGAGAGGTTAGACAAAGAACAGGACACTTATTGGAAAGAATACATGCGGTACCGCAAGGACTTGATGACCACCGAAGATCAAATGAAGTTCTATGAATGCCAATTAGCTTACACACAGACTCAGCTTGAGAAGTTAAAAAAGACTAACATTTTCAAAGCAACCTTTCATATATCTGACTCTGGACAATTCGGCATCATTAACAACTTCCGTTTGGGCCGTTTGCCAACTGCACCCGTTGATTGGTCTGAAATCAACGCAGCCTGGGGTCAAACAGTCTTACTACTCTACTCTTTAGCTCGTAAAATAGACTTTTCATTCCAACGTTACAGACTAGTACCTTATGGCAACCATTCATACATTGAATTGTTGGAGGACCAAAAAGTGTTGCCGTTATATGGTTCGGGTGGCTTCAGATTCCTCTGGGACACGAAATTTGACGCTGCCATGGTAGCGTTTTTGGATTGTCTCCAGCAGTTCAAGGATCAAGTTGAGAAGGGCAACACTGGGTTTTGTTTGCCGTATAGAATAGATAAAGGAAAGATTGAAGATACTGCATCACCCCCACATGCATATTCAATTAAAATACAGTTTAATTCCGAGGAACACTGGACTAAAGCACTGAAGTACATGCTGACTAACCTGAAATGGGCTTTGACATGGATTTCTTCGCAGTTCAATGAAGAGAAGACCGAAAATTAATGTGGCAGTCATTGCTGATGACCCTAGCAATGGATTTCCAGGACAATAGGAAGTCAAATAGATTCTGTCGGTATTTGTCTAGCCTTTCTTGAAAGTTAATCCACAATAGCCCACCCTTTAGTGTAACACTAACACTGCCAATAAGGCATAATTTTGAATCCTTGACTTTGTTTATTGCATTTCTATTGGCAGTGTTTTCATGTGGGGGGCATAGCAAGGTTAATTTATGCATAGCACTACAATGTTTCTGTTTAAAGTGTTCAATTTCTTTAAAAACTACATTAAAATACTGCAACTATTTATTTTTAATTTTTTTTTAACGGTAATTCAATTCAATTCAATTCTGTTATATGGACTCAACGCACTGATTGTCCAGTACAACTTCGCCAAAATCCTGTGTTAAACAAGACTATAGCCAATCACAAGCGAACAAGGCTCGGTCAGAATTTTTAGTAAATGAGAGCTGTTTTTTTTTTAAAGGTAACCTTTTTTAATATTTTTTTTAATTTTCATTGGGCTCTGGTCTGGCTGTAATGTAAGTAAGACTATAATACGCCCCGCTATAGGGCACAGGCCTTCTCACAGAGAGAGAGAGTACGGTCTTAATCACCATGCGTGCCCACTGCAGATTGGCGATTTCAAGCCCTGATTATGTTGAATAGCTCAGACACTTACATTTCCTCACCATGTTTTCCTGCACCATTAGCGAGTGCGATTGCTACTACAATGCTCCAAATGTACACATAACTTAGAAAATAAAGTCATAGGTATGTGCCCGGACTGGTCTGGATGTAAACTAGAATTGTAGTGCTGTCTCCTCAAATTTCTCAAAAAAGTTCGTAACAAAATGTTATTTAAGTATTTACCTAGTGAAATTTTCAATTAAAAAATCGGCCCTTAGTTAATAAAAAACAACTGTTCACAAATACTAGTTTTTAATACCTACTAGGTTATGTATTTACTAGGTTCCTAATCCTGTTTTGACTGAACATTCAATATTCTGCCCAGCTTAGTGCTGAAGTCCTATTTGCTGTGCTTAACAGGGTCAGATATGACCTTAGCAGGGCAGTATTGTACATTTATTGTGATGTTAATTACCTAATAAAAGCTGTGATTGAATAATCTGCTTACTTTTCATCTATTTCTTATCTGCCCGATCAAGACATAGTTAAACCAGGGCCTCAATTTTGTTAGTGCATTACAGTTCAATTACAGATAGATGGTCGGGTCATTTGACATGTGTATTAGTTCCATTGCCGCGTAGAATTACGCGAATATCTACGAACTACGAATCGCTCGTAGCCTCGGCTGCCTGTGATCTTAAACGATCACTAAGGTTAAGCAACATACGGCGCGTTCAGTCCATGGATGGGTGACCGTCTATGACTAACGCTAGTGGCATTTTTCCGAGCGGTTCCGTGCTTCGCAAGGCACGTTAAGCAGTTGGTGCCGGCTGCCGTCGATAGAGGCCTCAGGGGCGGCTTGAAAACTTCTGACAGTAAGACAAGCCACTAGTCTTACAAAGCCTCCACCAATCCGGACTTGGCCCCCGTGGTGGAGTATGGCCTATACCTTCCTCAGGGAAGAGACCCGTGCCCCTCGGTGGGGACATAATGGGTTGATGATGAGTAGAATTACGAATATCCGTGCGCGCGTTGATTTGAAGCGGCAACGGTAATGAAACGAAATCGACGCAGTCGAGCAACTGTCACTGTTCTACAATGCATTAGCAGAATCTAGGCCCTGAGATTTGCCCTCTAGCCCCCGGTTTCTCGAACGCCATCAGTCTATTTATCTGTTAACAGGTGCTGATTGGAAAAATGCATACCTACAAGGAAAACCAACAGTTAAAGGAATATTACAGACTTGTAGCGTTCGAGAAACCACATTGCGTAACATAGTCTTAGGGCCCTCCCTCGCGGGGACGCCATGGCCACGTCGCTAGCGACCGTATCCAAGCAGTTACCTAGTATTGAAATGTATGGTGCCTACCTCACTTGGCGACTGTTGGCGACGTCGCCATTCAATACAAACTGCATGGATACGTGGCTGACGACGTCGCGATGGCGTCCCAGCGAGGCAGGGCACTTAACCCACAAATTAACAAAGCAACTGCTACGCAATATATCTCGAATTGTCATAATAAATTGGATAAGAATTGTAGTTAGTTTTATAAAACGCATGAGTAAGTTGAAGTGGCAGTGGGCGAGGCACATAGTACGAAGAACTGATGACCGATGGGGCCGAAAGGTTCTTGGATGGAGACCGCACATCGGCAAGCGCAGCGTAGGACGACCAGCCACAAGATGGACAGACAGTCTCATCCAAGTGGCAGGGAGACGCTGGATGCAAGCCGCTTCCAAACGGTCTTTTTGGAAATCCATGGAGGAGGTGTTTGTTTATGGTTGTTTTGTTTATGCAGGCATGCATTTTCTTTACATGCTGCGAAATTTTAATATTCTCCTAATAATTTATGAGAATATTTCGCCTGTCGCCATCTGTTGGCGGAATCTTGAACCAAGTGTAATTTTACTAGACAACCATGTTTTAGATCTAACGGTCCCAACTGACGCCAGTAGATGGCGTAGCTAGTTTGTAAAGTCAAGGTCCTGGAGGTCCCTATCACAGCATGTTGTTACTTCAAATGTGGTCCCATAGTCACCAAGTCAGGATGTGATGATGGGATCCTAGAGAATTCGAGTAACTCTTCAAATAAGAGCACACTGCAATATTCATTGTTTTTTATAGAAATACTTTGTAATTTCCAAGAAAACAATTTACAAATTTATTTTTAGCAATAACAATTTTTTTAGCTTTGTTAAGCTGTCTTCAAAACTCTACAGCATTAAAAACAGAGAAATAATTTAGGCTAATATGACCGTTAACCTATTACTGCATGGATTTTGTAAAATAAAAAATATATATATTTTAAAGAATATTCACGAAACGAGTTTCGAGAAAAAAATCGTGCATGTGCGCCTTTGGTTAATGCGCCAGAGCTTCAATAGCTACTGCCCTACCCTATGAAGCAGACGCTCTTGAGTCCAGTTTGCGCACCCGCCCAAATAGCACCTGCACAAATAACACCTTTTTTTTTTGTTAACGGGGTGAAATGCTTTGTGCACCATAACCGCCACCCTTGGGGGAGGGCGACGGCCGTGTGTCGGACTCTCCTCTCCTATTAATAGGAGAGGCATACCTCCTAAAACACCCCGGGGGCCGTCCTGTCGCCCGTGCAATGGGGCGCCGCCGGATCTCGCAAGTGGTAGACCACAGTGCGAATGCTACAGCGGCGCCCCCGGCGACGTCGACCCGACTCGCAAAGGAGCCGGGCCCACCCTCACTGGAGAAGGGGCATGGGCCCCCCACCCCCTTCTTCCGTCACGATGTCGGACGGCAGGTCCCCCAACCTGCCGTCTGTGATCCTCACTCAACCGGTGGCGCAAGGTCCGCGTAGCGTCCCCCGCGCCACCGGCTCTCCCAGCGGAGAGGCGCGAGTTCCCCAAGCCTCCAGCTACCGACGACCCGTTTTCTGGCCCTCTGCCAGGTCTTCGGCCCCGTCTGGTCCTCCCCTCCCTAGTCCTCCCTTGGCCAAGGTCCATGGGGTCCTCAATCCCTGGTCCCCGGCCCCCCTCCCAATGTCCCTCCCGGCTCGGCTTGCAGAACTCGCGCCCCTCCCCTCCCCGTCCGGCCCTCCTCTATGCCCTCTGCTGAACAGAGGGACATAGAGGAGCGCCCCCACCGTGTGTTTTTTATAGAGGTTGTCCCCTCGCGGCCCGAAGGCCCCCGGCCCCGCTCAATGTGGGGTTACGGGTGCGGGGCCCATGGTGGACCCCGCGGGACATCCAGCAGCGCAAGCCACTGGACGTCCCCCTCCCTCTGGTTTTGGTCCGCGCCGGCCGAAGCCGGTACCCCCCATATCTGGAGGGCGTTCCCCTATCCGCCACCCGGAGGACGCGTCCGATGGAAGACCAAAAACTCCGCACGGATGCACAAATAACACCTGGCCTAGTCCACATTGGGCACCTATTGATATTTTTGGCAGGTGCTTTTAGTAAATTCAAATGTATTTTTCTGCCAAAACTATTAATAGGTGCTCAATCTGGACTAGGTCAGGTGCTATTTAGGCGGGTGCCCAAACTGGACTACCTCACGGTCTTTGCTTATTGTTTCGCTTAGGTACCTACCTATAGTCGTGCGCATTGAACATTGTATGTACTTACTTCTCTAGGAGTTCGGGTCGTGGAACGGAGTATAGATCCTGGATACTCCGTTCCACAACTCCTAGGGAGGTACTATACTTTGGGGATCAGTAAAGCCAAGCAATTCGTTTGGCCGATCTATACGCAGCATGAGTCATGTATTGTATACCTATATGGTGAAGCGAAGAGTCTTCAAAGTACCCCAACCCTCCACAAAAACATCATTTGCACAAAGGTTTTCAAAATTCCTACAACCTTTTATCTACAACAAAGCTGCTAACATATGTAATTTTAAATTGTCGTCTAAATATGAAGCTAAAGTAAAAGTTATAAAGTGGTTGACCTCCCTAGATTTTGCAGAAACAGAACATATACTCAAAATACGTGCATAGTACACACACACACAAACACACACACACACACACACACACACACACACACACACACACACCCTCACACACACCCTCACACACACACACACACATAATACACACACTTATTTTTTCTAATTATATCATTAGCTTAAGGTATTTTACAGGAACTCTTCAACAAATCTGCATGAAATGTCATTGTCCAAATAACGTTTTTTAATTTTAATTTATCAGTACTGTACAATAATTTGTTTTTCACATATAAATATTTTTGATAGGTACCTGCACTTGTTAAAAAGCATTTGCTAAACATATTACTCATTTAGTCGAATGTCTGATTAGGTACACTAAATTTAAATATTTACATCTTTTAAACTGATAATAATTTTAAGTTCATTAAATGTAACTGTGTGGACGTAACTAGATATAATGCTTACTTATAGCTATTAATACAAATGTAAGAATTACAACGTGGTTGTCCGCGTCACAGGCTCGGCCTAGTGCGGCAGCCCGCGAGTCCGTAGTAGCACCATATTTTGTGTACACCTATGACTCGACACTCGATTTGTCTCGTTCTGTCAACCGGTGCTTATAATGATTTTGCCTATACTACCCGACTTCCACGACACAGGCTGTGCCTAGTGTGGGAGTTGCAATCTGTTCGTAACTGTAATACTTGGATTTTAATTAAAGGATTTTTGTTATTATTATTATTATTTAGGTAAACGTCGACAACTCTTATTAATTCATCGTAAGTGCGAATATTGAACGGAAAATACACTAACAGTATATTCGACCGCACCAATCTGTAACATCTGTGGACTCTACTCGGTGATGTTACCGGCGACTTTGCAACTGAACTGCGAAGATTGATGTCTTTGTCGACTGTACTCGGAACGGGTCGCAGAAAATTTCCCTCGGGAGAACTTTGAGGCAATTTTTCATGCGCGAGAGGAAGTTTTTATTAAGTATGTGGTTGCTTTTTCGATTAGTTAAATGTAGGTTAAGATAGACGCGGCCTTGGCTGGTTCATCATCTATAAATTATGTCCCCACCGAGGGGCACGGGTCTCTTCCCTGAGGAAGGTGTAGGTCATACCCCACCACGGGGGCCAAGTCCGGATTGGTGGACGCTTGTAAGACTAGTGGCTGGTCTTAACAGTAAGAAATTTTCAAGCCGCCCTAAGGCCTTTGACTTGGCTTAACGACTGCCATCTATCGACGGCAGCCGGCACCAACTGCTTAACGTGCCTTGCGAAGCACGGAATCGCCCGGAAAAAATGCCACTAGCGTCAGTCATAGACGGTGACCCATCCATGGACTGAACGTGCCATATGTTGCTTAACCTTAATGATCGTTCAAGATCACTCAGGCAGCCCAGGCTACGAGCGACTCACTTCACATTCAAACTTTGGCTGGTTATAGGTTGAAGAAAAAGAATAGACGAAGATATGCGCTGAGTCTCTTCCCTGAGGAAGGTATAGGCCATACTCCACCACGGAAGCCAAGTCAGGATTGGTGGAGGCTTGTAAGACTAGTGGCTGGTCTTAGTTAGTTTGGCTTAGGGTTTCCGCACTTGGCCTCGTAGTTGGGCCATTGTACGTAGCAGGGCTGTGAGCTTACTCCAGCCAGCCTATCTCTTTCCAGAAGGCCAGCAGTGCTCTGGTGTCACTGCAGGCCTCCTGAAGGGTTCCCAGCTTCCCAATGGTGGCGGTCCGTTGTTTCTCCACGCCTTCGCAGTAGATGGTCACGTGGGCGGGTGTTTCCTTTTCTTTCAGGCATCCCCGGCAGAGCGATCTGTCGGTTAGTCCCATGTTATGGAAGTGTCTGTTCAGTGAGCAGTGGCCTGTTAGTATTGCCACAGCTCTGCGCAGATCATATCTTTTCAGACGAATCAGGCTACGTGAGAGACGTTTTGAGATTATTGGTAAAGCCTCCTTGGCTTGTCTGCATTTAGTTTCTGTTCTCCAGAGTTCAGCATGCTGATTTTCTGTTCGTGTCCTCAACCATTTCCTAAACTGGTGTAGCAGGGGTTCGGGGCTGGTTGGTCTTACTGTCAGAGGTTTTCAAGCCGCCCTAAGACCACCCCAATAAACAAATTAAATTAAATTCAAGTCCATAATAAGCTTATGAGGCGGTGGAAATAAAATCGCAACACGGTTGTCGCAACAACGGCTGTCGAAACTACGTAGCGGACGTTTTGAATGCCATAACCCGATCAATTATTTTTTAGTTCCACCCATAACTCGTGAGATAAAGGAATACCTTTATCGGCAATGTAAATCCAGCTGAAGATGACATATCGTTGCAATTTCCTTTGACAAGCTATCCGAGAAAGCGGTAAGGATTCCTTCAAATATATCTCATCTTCTGTTGCGTATGGAGGGAGGGAATTTGATTAGCCAATATTATGGCATAAGATAGAACTATAATACCTAGAAGGCAGGGCCGGATCTAAAGTCTGTTCGCTATCATAGTGTCACTTTGATATTTACCGCCTCGGCACGTGGCGGCTTGTCACAAAAGAAATTAAAGGAAGCCGACGCGGCGCTAACACGCCAATGAATTTGGCTCGCAGCTCGTCTCATTCTACTATTAAGTAGATCACGCAATTAAAGAAGTAAATCATTCATTATTTTAGAATGGATTTATAACGAGACGATATTGCATCACTTAGGTAGGTACCTATTCTAAATACCTGTGGAGATGACTATTCTGTGGACACTTCGAGTGATGAAGAGTAGTGTTTTATTTTGTATTTTTGCCGTCTAAGTTTTATTATTGAAATAAATGTCTTTTTACTAAAACCAAGATTGCCTTCGTGTGTACCAACACTATCTAAGCGAACGGACTTTATCATATAATAGCTTTTTGGGCTTCAGCACAGGACCCCGTGGATTCAAGGGCCCCGAGCTCCAATCACATACAAAAAATGACAATAATGCGAAAAAATCAATAATTTTATTAAACAGATCGTAGGATTTGCAGAACCGGTCGTAGCCCCAGCTGCCTGAGAAATCGCTCGTAGCTCCGGCTGCTTGTGTGATCTTAAATGATCACGAAGGTTAAACTACAAATAAAAATCTTTCATCTTTGTGTCTTTATTTTTTATCATAGGGCGCGTTCAGTGCGATGGGTGACCATCTATCACTAACGCTAGTGGCATTTTTCCGAGCGATTCTGTGCTTCGCAACTTTCAGACCTGACCTTGAAAATAACAATGGTTTTCTCAGGTCTGAAAAGGTTAAGCAGTTGGTGCTGGCTGCCGTCGATAGATGGCAGTCGTTAAGCCAAGTCACGGTCGATAAGGGACATTAGGGTGGCTTGAAAATTTCTGACAGTAAGAACAGCCACTAGTCTTACAAGCGTCCACCAATCCGGACTTGGCCCCCGTGGTGGGGTATGACCTACACCTTCCTCAGGGAAGAGACCCGTGCCCCTCGGTGGGGACATAATGGGTTGATGATGATGATGAACAATTGTGCGTTTACAGAGTCGCCCCCTTTTCTATCGTTCTTATACATTGCTTCTGGCCCCACACTAGGATACCGTGTCGTGGGAACCAGAAACAGCTACGTCACAAACAGGTAAACATCCAAGACCTGGGTTTTTTTGTCCCCAGCCGGGATTCGAACCCGGGACCTCTCGCATGGTAGGCAGATGTGCTAACCGCTGGCCAAAGAGGTCGTCATAGGTCGTTCTGTGCCGTCATTACTGTTTCGCGATAACGCGGTATTATATTGAAGCGTTCTACGTAATGCTATATTGATATCGCGGATGGATGAGTTTCGCACATTACGGGCGTCTTCATGGCTTCACCACAATCCGATAATTTTCAGTGGTTTGAACCGAATTTACAGCTATCGGGTCCTCGTTTTGTAAAACTACAAGTAAACATTAACCCGCTAAAAGGCAGTGGAAACTAGTTCCCAATAAATAGAATAGAATAGAATAGAATATTCTTAATTGTACCTATGTACACCAGGAATAACACATAAATTGAACCTAATCACTTTGAAATTTTTTTTCGGGCCTATTTTTTCATCGTTGTGGAATTGCTAGGTATTTAAAGTGTCTAAGCCGTTTTTTGAGATTCTGACTATGCAATTTCGTGGACAATCGCCTAAAATGAGCCATAAATCAAAAACCCAATAAAAAAGTCCAAAACCAATAAAATAAAGTAAGCAAGCTTTGCCCGTTATAGGGTCAAACATTTACATACATACAGGCACATACATTGCTTCCAGAAGCTATCCCACGTGGGGCCAGCCCCAAACTAGGATACCCTGTGTCGTGTGAGCCAGAAACAGCGACATCACAAACATGTATACATCCAAGGCCTGGCGTTTTTTTGTCCCTAGGCGGGGTTCGAACCCGGGACCTTTGACATGGTAAGCAGCCTATGCAGGGTGTCAAGCTGGAACCGGGTGAAAAGGCAACTAATACTGGTTATCCGAATAATAATAATAAAAAAATACGTGACAAAAATTTATAGGCATTAAAAAAAAATTGAAAACTCCTGTTGCCACAAATCGTTACTTTTTCAATTTTTTTTTTGTTTTGTATCTCTGAATAATGCTTCTATAAACTTTTAACAAAATTTCAAAACCTGCTGCTTCAGCTTGGAAGAAAAGGACATTAAAGGAGTAATCTCCTTTCTTATGTACAATAAAGTGTTCTCTATCTATCTATCTATCTATCTATCTATCTATCTTAAAAAAAATAACTTAAAAATTGACCATTTTTTATTTTTATTTTAGTATTCATTATGTTTGTGAAATTTCTTGAATAAATCGATAAATCGATTTTTTTTATATTTTTCTGATAACCAGTATGACTTGCCTTTTCAGCCGGAACCGGCTTGACGTTGAGTTTTAGGACACCCTGTATTGTATACGTCCCACTGTAGAGCACAGGAATTCTCTCAGAGAGAGAGTATGGGGTTTAACCACCACGCGTGCCCACCGCGGATTGGCGATTTCAAGCGCTGAGGTATTGAATAGCTCAGACAATCAGGTTTCCTCACGATGTTTTCCCTCACTGAGTGGTATTAGATAGATAGATAGAATATTCTTTATTGTACTCATAAATAACATTTACAAATTTTTATAAATCTAAGTACAATTGGCGGCCTTATTACTATTAGCAATATTACTACTATAACTTCTTAAATCCTGAAACCTGAATCTTGAAACCATGCGAGAGGTCCCGCATTTGAACCCCGGCTATAAGTTGTGGACTCGGAGCGAAAAATTTACGCTCTTCAATTTGATGTGAATTCAATTTTCAAAAGACCGCGAGATGACGACCGCGATTTGACGACCTCTGTGGCGTAGTGGTTAGCGCATCTGTTTACTATGCGAGAGCTCCCGGGTTCGATCCCCGGCTGGAGAGAAAAAAAAAAACTGCAGGTCTTGGATGTTTACATGTTTGTGACTTCGCTGTTTCTAGTTCCCACGACACAGGGTATCCTAGTGTGGGGCCAGAAGCAATGTATGTGCCTGTGTGTAAATGTATATGTTTATGTTTATGTTTAAATGGAGATCCCTTCTACGAGCCCTATGTCCCTGATAAGGGATAAGAGGAAATCATCATCATCAATTTGATGTGCATTAGGCCGGTTTTAGAGTCACGCTGACACTCAGCGCTGACAGGCCAATATGTACTACCTACGTCATAAGGAGCGTTTTAGAAAAACGCCGTCCGTTCAGCGCTGACCAGCCATACGTAGATTTTGTCTATTAGCGCTGACGGTCAGCGCGTGGTCAGCGTGACTCTAAAACCAGCCTTACGTTCGAGTCTACCATAATAATAGACCGGTATGAAATATTAATAAATGACAAAATTTGTTTATATTTGATGGGGTGTTGCGTCGCCTTTCAATAGTCTATTTTCTCTTTTATTATCTGTGAAAGCAGGTTTACTTTTAATCAACTCTGAAAGTGAACTGAACTTGCTACCGAACCTCTCCATGCGAAACTTTGTGAATTTTAAAAGCTACAGATTTTAGCGTTGTTATTCCTAAACTTACTTCGTGAAATAATATTACCTATTATTTCTGCTGAAAGTTAAAGAGAAATGTTATATTACTTGGGCATTTTGTTGTGACCGTTATATTGGCGGGACCATACATTTTGTTAAATTGTAGGTAGGCTGCAAGAGGTAGAATTTTTTTATTGGAGGTACGAATAGGTACGAAAAAGGTACTAAATTATGAGATACACGGATTCCAAATCTCATGGCCTAAAAATTATGGTCCCGCCAATAATGACGGGACGGTATATAACGGACGGACATATAGGTCACCATTTTGTTCGTTTTAAGTAAGCTAAACGGCGGAGATAGTCCGCGTTTTGAGCGTCCACCCACTGGATGTCTGTAAAAGACCGCTTTAAATGATAAGACCGTCGTAGTATTAGGTTAAGACACATTGTGTTTAGTTCCAATCATCATCATCATCAACATTCAGCCACAAGAAGTCCACTGCTGGACGTAGGCCTCCTCCAATTAGGAGGAGGAGTTTGGTTCCAATGGGAAACGAAAAATGCTTCATATAATCTTTACATTTCCTTGAAGAAAGTAATATTAAAAAAACATAAACGCCTCTCTTTACAAACTTACAAACCTGACGACCTCTGTGGCGCAGCGGTAAGCGCATCTGCGTCCCATGCGAGAAGTTCTGGGTTCGAATGCCGGCTGCAAAATAAAAACCCAGGTCTAGGATGTTTACATGTTTGTGATGTCGCTCTTTCTGGTTCCCACGACACAGAGTAGGGATACATTTCAGTCGCATAAATTTTTGTTCCTAATTTTCTTTGTCATAATGAATGTCGCATAATTTGTACTTTCATGATGATACTTGTAAATAAACGTTCTTTGGCATAATACGTCTTAAGAATAATGGTCTGTTATGCTATATTCATTTTACCACCCCCGCCCCCTCAAGGTCTATGCATTAGAATATTATGATTTGTTATCCATAAGCCACTTTTATTTATGCTTGTTAAAATTATGCGTAAACAGTTATGCGTATAGTTGTTATGGGTAAATATAATTGCATAAAAACATTATTCCTTATTAAAATTACTACAAAAGTCGTTATGCGACCGAATATGGACCCCACAGGGTATCCTAGTGTGGCGCCAGAAGAAATGTGCCTGTTTGTATACCTAAATGTTCACGTTTTAAACCAAAGCGGCCGTAGCGGTAGAGGCGGCCCATTCCATTCAAAATTCTACTTCAATAAATGATGTACATTATTTGGGCCGCAACCACCGACTCTGCGACCGCGTTGGTCCTTTTTAGCTGACCGGCAAACGTTGTTTCGCCACCTATTCGTAGACCCACCGATCATACATCTAAAATTTCATCAAAATCTGCCATGCCGTTTCGGAGGAGTATGCGCACTAATACGGTGAGGGTGACTCGAGAATTTTATTTATTAGGAGAAAGAACGCATTCTGAACGCATTATGAACGCATTCTGAACGCAGCAATCTATGGTTTGGCGTTTCTGTAAACAACCAATCATCCGTTAGATCGATAGATAGATAATCATTTATTAAATTACCACAACACACAAAGATATACAATAAACAGGCATAGATATACAATAGACAGGCATAGCATGCTAACAAAAATATTAAAAATAAATCATAATAAAGAGATTTTCCAAAAATAACGATTAGCTGTGTACAGTCTGTTAGCTTTTAGAATATACCTCGGCTACTATCGGATAGAATCGGATATATTCGTGTAATAGAAATGTCGGAACTAATATGACACTTCATTTCGAAAGAACTAATATGACACTTAATTTCACTTATACAGAATATACAGAGCAGGAAGTAGTATTGCACTCGTGTGCTTTTGTCGAAAACCGAAGCCTACTCTAGAGCCCGAGGTATATTTTAAAAGCTAAGAGACTGTATTATGTGCTATGACAAAATAAAAGGTGCCCGAACTCAGCATACGCTGCAGTTATTGCAAAGCAATGGCCTGCAGCTATGGTTTTCAGTCGGGACCTCTAAGAGACGCAACGAGGGTCAACGGCATCGTTGAGCTCTCTTTCCTTACTATAGTTGAAAGACTAAAAATAATGTAAAACAAAATTGAATTACTATTAAAATTAAAATACATTGGTCCAGTAAAATTTTACACTCTGGATAAAATGGCAAAATTGGAGAATTATCAAATAAAATTCTATTGCAAAATGGCATTAATTATAGTTAAATTTTATTAAACGAAAATAATAGTTACGCTGTCAATTACTATCGCCCAATCAACATTGACATCGCCACGCATGGCGCACAAAATAAACCAATCACAGAGTGTTCTGTTCACATCTTGCGCTCATTTCATTGGCCGAGACAAATCGAGAGTCTGAAGCGGTTTTTCAGCGTGAATTTGTAAGAGAAATACTTCTACGGTATGGTTCTATGGACACCGGTCTGTGAAACTTGGAATTGCATTATTTGTACGAAGCGCCACAAAAGCTCAGGTACTTCCTATACTCTGTACCAAATAAGAGTTCTCTGGTTAGATGTTTTGTGTTAAAATTTAAGTTTTGAGGCAAATTTACTTACCAATCGCAATGGTTGCCTGGAATAGATTGCTATTTAATTCCGCAAATAAAATTATTTCACATTAGTACTTTTTCGGTTGGTATTAAGGCTGTCTGGAACGATCACGTTCAGTGATACGGCCACCGTCTGTATTCTCACATTGAGAAATACCTTTGTAATTGGCTTTTTTATGTGCAATTAAGTGTTCTCTTGCTATCTATCTATCTACTTTTTATTGACATCAGAAAACATGATTCATTAAAACGACATCTAATCTCTTTAAACGAGCAATTCTTGTATATATATTTATATATAATCAGAATCTCGGAAACGGCTCCAACGATTTTCACGAAATATTGTAGGCAGATGCTTTCGGGGGCGTTTAATTGATCTAACTAGGTTACATTTTTAGAAAACGTTGTTTTATCCGTGTTTTAAGCCAATTGAAATTTGCTATGATAACATACAGAGGTAAATTTCGCGTCTGTAAGGTTGGGATAGTTCTGACGGGAAAACGGGCGACCCGTTTCGGGCCGATTTCAAGAGACCCGGTTCGAGTCATGATGTTTTTTTTCCAAGTTCTTTTTTTGTTGAAAAAGGATTATTTTAATTTTATGTTACATATTTTATGTTACAAAAAAAGTACCGAGCAAAGCTCGGTCACCCAGGTACTTAATAGATTAAACGCCACGCATGGCGATCAAACGCCATCTCTCTCCGAGAGAAGCTTAGCATTTTTAAAGTATTTTGTATATTTAATATTTTTACTTTATAAAACCTAACCAGTTTACCTACAGTAACCAGTAGGCCCTTGGTTACCTAGCTACGGCACTGCCGCTAGAGACAATTAAGTCTCGAGGGGTCTTATTTTACAATCGTACACAATGCGCCATCATCTGGTACGGAGTATACCTACCTACGTGTTACCGCGTGTCTACGAAGGAACAAAGGTAGAGATGGGGAAAGCGAACTCTGCATTTCTTTTGTGTGGGCTTCAGCACTTTTCCTGATTTTCACCGCGCTTTTACGGTGAATTTTATTGAAGACTAGCTGCTCTGTCCCGGCAAACTTCGTACCACCAACCACAGCTTTCGTAATTTTTCCATATTTGTTTCATTGTTTAAACCTTCCCTAGAATACCAAAAAATCATCATTCATTACACAAGTCAACAAAAGAAAAAAAAAATTGGGTTTGTTATTAAATTAATATTTTCTAATTTTCTACAACTAAAAGTAACCAGAGGCTCCATTCATAGAAAATAAAGTTTGCTTTTTGTATATTACATTGTGCACAATATTATTTTTAAAGTTGTTTTCTATTTATTTTTATATACATGGAGATTTATCTTTATTGTTATACAGGGATTCCCAAAAGTGGTGTCGGGCGGGAGTCCGGTGATGGAGCGCCTCTGGGGGTGCCCAGGTAGCCCCTATGTGTGTTCCGCGATTTTTTGTGGTTTTCGAGTTAAACTTTTTATAATTTAGGGAGGATTTTGGCGATTCTCAGTTTTTTGTAGCGTAATTTTATCGGATTGGCCCACAAATGAGTTTGTGTCTGCAAAGCACACTATTTACCTATTTTGGAAAAATGAAGCATGTATTTTAATAATTTATGGCTCTGTGGTCAATAATGTCTTGTCAAGATGGGACAAAAATTACGGAAAAAATGTTATAACTCGGAAACTGCAAGGGGTCGCGGGACGTGCTTGGGGGTGATTCGGGTGCCCCTGGAGGTGCTCTGTCTCTGGACATCCGCTTGACACTGTTTTTGGGACATCCTGTGTAAACTACGTTCTACTGTTTGACACTGTTTTTGGGACATCCTGTGTAAACTACGTTGAAATTTTCATAAAATTTGAAATTTTGTTCTGGTTGCTACAAAAGCAAACTTTATTAGGTAAAAGTATTTTTTCTTTGTTTAGTTAGACATAATTAATCAAAATCGGCTCTACAGAACTCAGACTCAAAAATCGTGTTGACCTGTGTTATCATTCCTACAGAGGGGCACGGGTCTCCTCCCTGAGGAAGGTATGGGCCATACTCCACCAGGGGGGCCAAGTCCGGATTGGTGAAGGCTCGTAGGACTAGTGGCTGGTCTTACGGTCAGAAGTTTTAAGCCGCCATAAGGTCTCTGACTTGGCTTAACGACTGCCATCTATCGACGGCAGCCGCCACCAATTGCTTAAAGTGCCTTGCGAAGCACGGATCCGCTCGGAAAAATGCCACTAGCTTTAGTCATAGACAGTGACCCATCCATGCACTGAACGCGCCCTATGTTGCTTAACCATCGTGATCGTTTAAGATCACTCAGACAGCCGGGATTACGAGTGAAATATAATATACTTATTTTGTTTTAATTTAAATAGTGTAGTGTAGCGTAGTGTAAAAGTGACACCGATACCAATGTATTCTGTGCCGATACCGACTCGACGCCGATAAGCCTCACATAGAGCAGAACATGCATCAAACTCCACACATAACTAAAGCGCGAGTATTGAGAACTCTTCGTCTTGCAAATCCTGCCTACGTGCCTTCTCGCCTCTATCGGCAGATTATAATCATGAGCCCGGCCCTAATGCACCAATATTAGCCCGCATTACGCTCTGGGCGGAGTGAATAGTTTCTGAACAAACTTCAGAAACAAAAGAATCGGGTCACGGAGGGATTCTAAGCCGACAAAGCACCTAACCTGACCACTAAGCCATTCGGCCATTGTCACAGCTCTGGCCGTTTATGAAGTGTTTGTACCGATATTTTCCATTATTACTAATTCTGAATATGAAGCAAAGTAATATAGTAGTATAATATGGGTTCATGATGATAATAAACTTACATAAGTAAAGGGAAATACACTAACCTAGACCTATAGAAGGGGCGAGGGAGGGGCGGGTTAATAGAATACAAATAAATAAATAAATATCCACAGTAATACGTTTATACATGTTGTAGATAATGACACTTATACATAACTGGTGATAAGTTATTGCCTATTCTGCAGATCTTTTTTTTATATTAAAAACTGACCAACGATTGACCCCGATCTCACGATCTCACCTGATGGTAAGTGAAGATGGAGCCGACGATGTTCCTCGTTGGTTCAGTAAGAGCCTATTCAATTCACTCTAGCCTTAAAGGCATCCAAATTATCGTAGTAAAAGTCAAAACTTTATTTTTGAAAATATCAAAGGTTGAAGCCTGGCGAACGAATTGCAGTCACTGTAAAAGAGTTAGAATATCCCGACGCATTATGCTCTGGGGTGCGGAAATGATAAATCCGGGGCGACCGCAGAGGGCGGGCGCCACTGTGGAGATAAACTACGCGTTCCCTAAGATAGGATGGGGAACAAGTGTTATTCAATACATTGTAGAGAGTGGACAAGATATGGGCATTCCTGCGGAAACGGATATTAAGCCATTTGAGCTGTGGACGAAAATGGGAGATGTGATCATACTTACGCAGCCCGAAAATTAATCGTAGGTATGCATAAGTTGAGAAGCCTATTGAATTTGTTTAGCAGCTAATGGGGAGGAGCAATTAATTTTATTCAAGTGAAAAAAATAATAATCTGTGAGTGAATGACAGAACCATAGAGTATGTAGATTTTACATGGATGACCAGAAACAAAAGAAATCTCGCTGCATACTATCCGCTATGCTAACAGGTTTCTGTAGTTTCTGGTCAGCTTCCTTCATTCAGATCCTGGCTGTTTTGAATCCTGGCTGGGGACAAAAAAAAAAGAAACCCAGGTCTTGGATGTTTACATGTTGTGTCGTTGCTGTTTCTGGTTCCCACGTTAGATAAGGTTTCCATCTTTGGGTCTATCGATCATAACATAACATAACATTTACATACAGGCACATAATTGCTTCTGGCCCCACACTAGGATACCCTGTGTCGTGGGAACCAGAAACAGCGACGTCACAAACATTTAAACATGCAAGACCTGGGTTTCTTTTTTTTGTCCCCAGCCGGGATTCGAACCCGGACCTCTCGCTTGGTAGGCAGATGCACTAACCGCAGCGCCACAGAGGTCGTCAAAGGAGGTATTAAAAAAAGCATATGAGAACTAAGAATGAGCCTTATTATATTGTACCGTCGAGTTCTAGGTTTCTCATCCTCATCAACAACCCATTTTGTCCCCGCCGAGGGGCACGGGTCTCTTCCCTGAGGAAGGTATTTTTTGTAGTAATTTTTTGTGATTTCTGAAACGTAAGAAAAATTTTTGCTGCGTGCCTATTGTATGTATACCTATACTTTTATACAAGCTGTTAATTTGCAAGCGTGCCATATTTTAGGACGTGATTATACTGCTGATTATAAACAAAAATCAATCATAAAAGAAGAGTCGATTTTTTTTCTTTTATTCTCTGACGTCACATTTTTTATCGATAAAGAGAACGCCCAGCTCTAATATCGAATTATCTCGCACATCCCTAAACTTTCGTGTACTCGCAGAAGAATAAAAGGACGGCGGTTTGGCAACCACGCGCATCCACACAAACCGACGGAGACAACTTTGTCTTCATTGAAATAAGAACGAAAATGTCTTAACTCATCGGCATTCAGTGGTGGCGCGGACTTTAGAACAAACACGCCGCGCGAGCGCACCCCCACCCCCAATTAGCCTAGCCACTCAGTGACCGGACATCCTTTGTGACGTGCGCACGTGCCGATATCGCACGCTCTTTCAGTACCTAATGTGCGCGTGCCGCCACCGCCGTGCGCCGTTTCGTAAAGACAATGACGGATAACTACACAAATATTGAGTTAGTGGAAATGGTGCGACTGTACGCCGTGAGTGGCGATAGTTTGCGGCAAGCTGTCGAAATGTTCGCGGAAATGTTCCCGAATCGGCCGAGACCATCTCGCCAAGTAATGCTAGCCGCTACTCAACGGCTCCGAGATTACCGCCAGTTCGACGTGCCCAACCATGCCGAAGGTCGAGGCGGAGTAGGACTCAGAGTGGAGCTGCAAGAACAAATGCTGAAGAAGTAAACAATGCGGCTGTGTTGCGTGAAAGGATTATTTCTGCCTTCCAAACTGTTAGGCAAAATTGTGTTTGTGTTTGTGTTGCAAAATTTAAAAAGTAATTTGTGTCGTCGTGCGAGACTTTGCATAGCGCAGAACGGTGGGCACTTCGAACAATTGCTCCGTATAACTTAATCATTGTAAGTACCCTGTAAATAACGTCTCAATTAGTGTAAATAATGGTGATTTCAGACTTTTAACTACGCCGGATCAACGATTTATTTGAAGGTAGGTTAGTACTTGAGTAAGTTATCTACTTCGTACTTTTTTTATACTAACTTGTAAATAAACTAATTTGCGCAATATTTTAATACCTACTAACCTCCTAGCAAAGAAATTGGTTGTTTTGTCGGTCCTAAGCCCGTGAGAGTAGGAAGGGAAATCTGAAATCATATGTTTCTTGTTGTTATTGCTGTTTCTTTCACTCGGTGCCAACTTGGCAACGGGGCGGGGTCTCGGTCTTTTCCCATTACGTGCATGTCGCAGCACCTTCCAACTTATGTTATTCCTATTCAAACCCTAAAAATAAGTATTATTTTTATCGACGGCTTCCTTGAATATGGGAGACTGTTAGTAGACTGCATTAACTGGTAACATTAATTACTATTTTTTCTTTAAATATGGCACGCTTGCAAATTAACACCCTGTATATGTACATGTACATATAGAACTGTAGAAAACGCTGTTGGTTGTACATCTACTAGTCATAAGTTACGCTAACGTTTGTTGTATATCTGTTTGTATTCTGCAATAAAATAAAATACTATTTTTTTGGTTGACCCTTGCTTCTCGATCATGAGGGTCTGGGTTCGAACCACGCATGTACCAATGACTTTTAGTTACGTACATTTGTTTGTACAGCAACACCATTCGCTGATAAATTGTGCCCGGATAACGACGACAGGCTTGCCACTTGTCACGTTTGGGACCTAATAAACTCGGCAAAACGTGGGTCCAGTTCTAGAGACTGGTGCCTCTGCCTACCCCTTCGGGGATAACGGGCGTGAGTTTATTATTATTATTATTTATTACTATTTTTTTAAGGGCTGATTTTTCAATAGTCAGATAACTTTTATCTGAGGAATAAAAATGGTGGTTTGACAGATTATGTATGAAAATTATGTCAAACAGCAATTTTTATTCTTCAGAGAAAAGTTATTTGACTATTGAAAAATCAGCTCTAAGTCACCTAGGTTTTACTTTCTTACAATGGTGCACGGAGGACCTACCAGGGATAATAATATGCAGCTCGCTTTTTGTTCTCAACTTTTCCCATTAATTACCATAGTGATATTCTGCTTCAGACTGACGCAGATAACATTCTTTGGTGAACACACAAAGTAGCGAGCCATATTTTACACTTGTGTATTTACTTTAGTTCATTATAACAATTATGTACTTACTTATGATATTAATATAAAAAAATACATTATGGTTCCAACTGAAAATTAGTTTTGCTGATGTCATGTTATCCATGTATGGATAATTCGAAAAATTGACCAATTGATACTTACTGAATGGGAGTTTTGATTAATTGTTTGATGTCGGATATTCTGGTTCCAATTTAAAATACCATCATCAAAAATTACCAGATAAGCACATCCCAACAACTGGAATACCTGTGCTATGCTAACCTGATCAAGACATAGGACAATTATAGGCTTTTTGACAGTGTGAAAAAACAGTAGGTATTAAGTATTACAAGTATTACTTATAAACAATAAAGGTTATGAGCTTTGTATACAGCCGTTATGCGAGGTCTGACAAACTGGTTATTTGTACGCTAAATGCTATTAAACCAGTATAAGTTATTGATATACGTCAAATAGTTATTCAGAGTGTATAACTTATGTATTAGTAAGGCCGGAGTCTTAAAATCGCTTTAGGGCAGTTTAACTAAAAAAAAAAGTTTTTATGTACAATAAAGAGTTCTCTATCTATCTATAAAAAAAACACAGGATAAAATTTGATAATAATATGCATCTGCGGCTATTGTATCGAAAACAGCCTGGATTGGCCGATTCTATGATGACGTCACAGTTCAGTCAAAATGGCTTCTGTCATTCTTACGTTCATTGATTTGTTTACTGACCCGTGACGTCATAATTCCTGTGCGACGCCATATTGCCCAAAGTAGCGTTTTGGCGGCTTACTTCGAAAGTAAATTTTCGTTTACCTTTTTTAGAAGAAATACACGAAACAAAAAATATGAAATGGTTTTCACAAATTTGTCAACCAACAAAACAAAAAAATTAAATTAAATAATCGTGGAAAGAACGTGTGAGGCATATAAAATCGAAGGCAGCGAATTAAAAACTGACTCCATCATTTTTCATCCACCGAATGACGTGATGTGAATGAGACAAAACATGGCAGTAATACAAGTGATGGGTACAGTCACCAGCATAAATATATGACGGTGGGCAGTAATGCAAAAATATCTGATTCACCATTGACATCATAAGAATATGATGACACTTTGCCGGTAAAATATTTGCATAAATATAGGACCAGTCGCTTAAAAATATTTGATCACTGCTAAAATCAAAATTATGTGACTGCTTTTGCTGGAAGGAATAAATATTGAATGATGGCAGCCATCATATTTTTACGTGCAAAGAGTCATCATATTTTTATGATATCAATGGTGAATCAGATATATTTGCACTAATACCCAACGTCATAATGGGCTAGTTGCTCTAAAAAATGTAATTAGTCCGTCTTTTAGATTATTCAAAAATAAGGGACACATATTTTTTTATTTGTAAATTAGACCAAAAATTACAAAGATATAGCCCATTAAAGTTACGTGTGACGTCACGCCGTGCTGCATTTTTTAGCACGGAGTGACGTCACACGTAACTTTAATGGGCTATATCTTTGTTATTTTTTGTTTAATCGAAAAAAGAAAAAATACGTGTCCAATATTTTTTTATAATCTAAAATGCGGACTAAATAGAATTTAATTATTTTGACCCTGAAAACTACCCTTATAGGGTAGGGTACCCTAATAGGGTAGTTTATGTTTAGTATTTATGTCGGTGACTGTACAGCTATACAACTCTGCCATATTGTCTCACCGTCAGCTGTTTACGACGTCAAGTTATTGACTTCCAAACGGTGTGGCGGATAGCTATTCTGGAAACTTCTTGGCTGATAGAATCCTTGTTGGGATCAAAGATATTCTCTCGAGGAAGTTATACCTGCTATCGACGACCTCTGTGGCGCAGTGGTTAGCGCGTCTGACTACCATGCGTGAGGTCCCGGGTTCGAATCACGGCTGGGGACAAAAAAAACCCAGGTCTTGGATGTTTACCTGTTTGTGACGTAGCTGTTTCTGGTTCCCACGACACGGTATCCTAGTGTGGGGCCAGAAGCAATGTATGTGCTTGTATGTAAATGTTATGTTATGTTATCATTAGTCATTAGTTGTTCATTGCAAAAAATAAAATGTACAAACTGTGCAATCGATGCTGATTACACTCTCGGGTTGACACCCGCAGTTGGTGTAGGGTAGCCAAAAATCGGGATAGAACTTAAATTCTATGAAAAATATTTACATTCTATGTAAGGTGCAACAGCGTTTAACAACTTTTTATAAGTCAACAAAAATTTAAAACGACCGGTAGGGTTAAATTAAGTTTAACTCAGAGATTGTAAGAGAGGCATTACTTATTTATTTAGGTATTTATTGATACTTTTATTGCACTTACATTTAAATTAACTTGACTTTTTTAGAAATAAGTCCGTAAAACTATAATACTCTCACTACACCGGAGCGACCATTAATCTAGTTACATCCGTACCACTGGGCTGGGATGTTGACATCTATATTTTTCACACGTCAACGCGCAGAATGGAACTCGCTAGCTTGACGAATTGTTGCGGTTCATCTTTTCAGTGGCTCTTTCGGAATAATACTGAATAATGACCACACAATATTATGTCTTAAGCCGACTTGCGGCGACGTCGCTATCTGACAGTCCGAAACTCCAAATGTCTAGTCTTTTTTTTAGTTTAACCCTCAACCACTGACGTGTCATTTTGTTACACTACCACTGACGTACGTACAGTATACGTACGTTATTTTGAAGACCTTCTGATGCATCAATAAAGTGTAAATTTGATGATAACTACTATCTATTAATTTGGACACATTTAAATGAAACAGAAATTATAAAAAAAATTGTAATAATAATCATAGAAAAGATTTAGTAAGCAATAACCATAGAGGTAATCAAAATTACATATACATTTTTAAAAAATGAACACAAAAATATTTTTTAACAATAGGAACTTTTTTTATTGGTTTTAATTAAAACTACGGACGGTTCTAACTAGAAAAAAGTCACAATTGTCATAATTCACAGTTTAAGGCACTTTTTAACAAAAATTGTTACAGATCATTTTAAAATTCTTCCAATCACCGTCATTGTGTCGGTTCTGCATCTTCTGAAGACGACATTCCATTGTGGTGACAATAGAATATCGTCTTCAGAAGATGCAGAATCCAAATCAAAAGCAAGAGGCTTTTCACCAACACAATATTTGTCCTCGAAAGACAACGCCATCCGATTGTATGTAGTCATTTTCGTCCGCCGATGATTCCCCAAATTCATCGAGCCAAGATTCTATTATTTCTTCGTTGTTGACCTTTTTCACTTAGACAGGTGCTATATTAAGTATAGATGGCATTTAATTAGAATTTAGCCGCTTACGGTTCATTTTATCTGCCGACAAACATAAAAAAACATATTTAAAAAGTCACACTAACACTGACGCTACGTACCACATACGTCGGGTAGTCAAACTCACCTGCTTGGGAACGTGACAAACGTCCGCTTCCCACCGTCACACATGCGTCTCTGGTATCTAGGAAACTACCAAAAAGGACGCGCAGAAATTCCCGCGAAAAAAGAAATTTTGAACGGAAGACCGTTTGAGTGACGTACCGTATACGTACGTCAGTGGTTAAGGGTTAATAAAAAAAAACTGTTACGTTGATATATCAATATGGTGGTCAATATCTGAATGTTGCTAGTACGTAAGAACCTCAGAAGAAGAAATACCATAGAAGGAGGGTTAAAATAAAAAGTAACATCTGTATAGCTATCCTTGTTACTCCTACGATAAATCTCTGTGCCAGAAATAGACAGCTGTAGTGTACTCATGCACTCAAAATCTTACAATCGTACACGGTTGCCACAGATTACAGAACAAAGCCTAAATCGATAGGGCTGGGACAAACACCATAAAGATGTCGATATTATTTATTCCGATCTACATAATCTGTGTATTTTTTTAAATTAATGTTGGTAATTAAGTATTAATATTAAATGATAAAAAAATCATACATCACTATGTATAATAGTGATTTTTCGGACCCATGGCTGTGTACCAAAAACCTACGACTAAATTCCATTATTCCAATTCCAATTAATTCAAATTACAGTCATGGGCCCTTAAAATCACTATTATCACCATTATCTATCTATCTAATTATCAATGTATTTATCTCTAAAAAAACATCATTTTTCCCTTGGTGGTGCTAGTCAACCAGCTGAAACCCCTTACGGTTATGTTATTATGTGCTAAGTGTGTTACATACCGTATAAGTTACAATAAATATTCATAAGTAACATTAAGTAATTCTACATCAGGTTTTCAATAATATAAATGGGACTAATAGGGTTATAGCGAATCAAAGAAAGATTTTACCGAGTTATGTGGCAACATGGCAAAAAGTATGTACGGCGAATATAGAACCTTTTTTTTAATATGTTTGCAATTCATCAAATAATCACCATATACAGCGCCACCAAGTTATCTGTTCAGGTGGGTAAAATTTTTACTAAGTAATTAATTATAAATCCTGTTCCCCATTTTTTGTTTTATTTATTCACTTACTAAGATTTAAAGATATAATATGTTCATTAAAATTGAAAGACGCGTTAAAATATTCTCATTTTTCTGGGTAAATTTCTTAAATGTTACTACTAAATTCTCCACTAGCGCCACTATCAACTTAACAGATGAGATGGTGACACTGTAAGAAAGTATAATGAATAAAACAAGACCAAAATAGGAAAAACTATTTAATAACATAATATTTATTTATTTATTTATTCTTAAACAAAGTCTTACAGCATTACAGCTTAAACTAATGCGCTCTAAGACTAAAGGTATATGATTATACTTAACACAGTTAGCACAATATTAGAATAAATAGGAAACATAACGTAACATTTACACACAGGCACATACATTGCTTCTATGTGATACCCTGTGTCGTGTTAATAGATTACGTATTTGTTTCCAATAAATACCTACCACCTAGCATAGTTACTCAAGGCACCCGTTGTAATAACATCATCAGTCCAGGTTCGATGGAATAAAATAAAAATTAAAAACAAAACGATTTATTGGTACAAAATTATTTGGCATCAAATAAAGTACGTAGTTTCAAGCTTTTCACATAAAAAGTGGCAGGTTGCAGCTCAATGGAGAAGAAACCAACACGTATTACTATGATGTATATGTTTTTTATCCCTGACTTCTTTTTTACAAGTACCTATTAACGTTTTTTTTTCACAAAAATGTGTCAGCCATAATGTAAAAGATAATATTTTATGAAATTAAAATGAAATCAGCTTGGTTGCAGCTCACGAACGTTGTCCATTTCCGCGGAGGTCGCAACCTGAAAATTGTTTTTATTTAAGTACTTCACGTTGATAGCTTCCACATAAAAAATAATAAACATCACTTGCACCAGAATCAGACTATGATAGTATTAAACTAGTTATGACCTTTAACTGCTAAACGTTGTCCAGGATAGAAAAACACACCCAGTCAGGCAATAATCAGGGAAAAATTCTACAAGTGATATGGCGCGTTGCAGGTTGGAACTGACAACCTGTTTTATTATCCAAGTGGAGTAACCACTAGACCAACGAGACAGTCGGGTCTCATGTGAAATTCCTGATATACATACATACATACAGCAAAACGTGCACCTCAGTCGACATAATTGTGCAGTAACATAACATAACATAACATTTACACACAGGCACATACATTGCTTCTGACCCCCACTAGGATACCCTGTGTCGTGGGAACCGGAAACAGCGTCGTCACAAACATGTAAACATCCAAGACCTGGGATTTTTTTAAATCCCCAGCCGGGATTCGAACCCGGGACCTCTCGCATGGTAGTCAGATGCGCTAACCACTACGCCACAGAGGTCGTCCATTGCGCAGTATGTAGACTTTATTTTGTTTTTAGTATCATTATAATGTATAATTATAACCTTACCAATGATCTGCGGGCTAAGGAAAAGCGTAAAGTAGGTACGGCACTTGTTTCCAACCTACGCCACTTGCTATTGTTTATGAACCAGTCGCTTGCTGCAAATGCGGTGTAATGTTGTCCAAGACTACTTTGTACGTGATACTGCGTCATCGACATTTGTTATTTTGTGCTGTCTTCGGGTAACCTGCAATAGATATTTAACAATTAAAACAACTATACAAACGCAAGAAATAACTAAATATGCTCTACGAACTATCGATACTTTTTTTCACTGAGAAAGTGGGAAACTCCCATCCCTATTCCCCTACAACAAACAACAAACTTGTATTATGATTTATATCGAAAATATCACAATAATCATGATGAAAACACCATTCTCTAATAGCTAATTTGCAATTCTAGTAGCCCATAGTTGAAATCTTAGAGAAAATACCCTTTTAAGTACACAAAATTGAGACTTACCGGTGGAAGCTGATGAATGTTATTTTGTTATCTTTTCGGGAAGAATGAGATATACATTCTAACACAAGACACGCCATGCCGATGGTTACTTATACTATATACCATGAGAATCCACTAAAATTCACTTCAAATGGTGCTTTAGTAAATATAAAATACACAAGCTTCTTGAAAACGGCGCACTCCCAAACCTCTTGTCAAACACACTGCCAAACACAGAACACCCTCTGCCAAATCAATGTCATTGGGCGGCACATTGCATGCCGTCATTTTCGGAGCCGTTCTAATTTGGTAGCGTAATGGTAACCAAAGGTAACCAACTGACGTTTAAGGGTTGTACGCTCGAAAAAAGCAACAAAGACACGACTATATTTTTCTCTTTCTAACACGAAACAGACTTTGTGGCACGTGTTCATTTTTTAACGCTCCTTCTATGGTACTCCTTCTTCTGAGGTAAGAACCAATAACGGCCGTTTTACAGTTTGTCCAAAAACACTAAAAACCGGAAATGAAAGTTTACTAATTGTTTTATTGAGAAGTCAAAACATTTACTATATTTAATGAAGCACAATACCTTATTTTATGTAATAGCTCAAGTTTTTAATTTTTAGAATGCTTGTAATTGTAAGCTATTAACAAACACGGACAAAAAGTCTGAGCAAAACCATACTCTTTCTGGACAAGCTGTACTTGCAGCTTCAACTTATATTTTCTATCGTTCTTGCGAAAAGCCCCCGCTTAGTCACCCGGCGCAGGGTGTGTTCCAAATTGAAGTATGTGTGTTCACCAATAGTGTAACATCTATCACGGAAGAATAGTTCTTCCGATATCAGAAATTCAATCAGACGTGTCAAACATCAGACTGACTGAAGATCTATCACAGACATAACTCTTAATAGCGATGTTATAGAGTCCACAGCGGCCTGCGCTAAACAAAAACTTAAACTATATCTCAATATCCAAAGAGGCAACGTCGCCAGCGTTCTGGGCTCCTTGCCGCGGGATAGTGACCTGAGGCACGTGTTTTATTTGTAAATATATATTTTTAGCGTAGTTTTATATTATATGCTATATTAATTTTTATTTTTTATTATTTAATTAATGGTGGAATTTAGTTTATATTAGTTTTATTAAGTAATTACTTATTTTAATTAGTTTATAGATTAGTTTAATACAGTACCATAGCCTAAGCTACTCTGAAACAGAAAAAATACTAAACACTAATATATGAAATAAAAAAAAATAGTGTAATGTATTTACTTATCAAGTTCAAGTTCAATCGTTTACGGCTTCATGTGGTACATATTTGGTCTTATTAAATAAATAGTATAGTCCTCAACATGAGCCCTGTTAGGGCACTGCAATACAGTTGCAAGTTTTTAATACAAAAAGCATATTGTATACATATTTAAATATATCCTAGAAGTACATATAGAGCTAATTTAGGTACCTACCGGTACATGCCTGAGACCTAAATTAATCTTAAATACTTATCTAAGATATCTAAGATAAGATAAGATAAGAATATTCTTTATTGTACCAGGAAAAACAAATACAGAACATTAACAATAAGATGCAGTACAAGAGGCGGCCTACATATTAACTTTATATTCTATACACAATCTTGTTGGTACTATTACCTTGTGACTAGAGTTAAATAATGTCAAGCATTCCTCTGGTTACCACCACACAGATTTACATCTAGTGTGGCAACTAACGTAAAACACACGTGTAATGTTTTTTCTGTTTAATATTTTTTGTGTATTTTGTATTTGTGTTAAACGTGTAACCGCAATAAGGATTCAAATATTAAACATAAACATTTACATACAGACACATACATTGCTTCTGGCCCCACACTAGGATAGTGTCGTGGGAACCAGAAACAGCGACGTCACAAACATGTAAACATCAAAAACCTGTGGGGTTTTTCTTTGTAATTTTTACTCTACTCCCAAGACCTGTAGTTTTTTTTTCTCCCCAGCCGGGATCCGAAACCGGGACCTCTCCCATGGTAAGCATATGCGTTAACCGCTACGCCACAGAGGTCGTCAAAAAATATTGATAAAAGTTTTGATTGAACTAGTTCTTTTATAAATGTACGGCTTTCGTCTCGCTACTGTAGACCTTCTGAACATTTTTAGTCTAGCTAGCCGTAACGAATGGGATCAAACTGGTATATTGCACTTTTATTCAGGTCTCTCCGTCTTTTTATTCCTAGCCACGCCCCGGGTGTTGCGGTTTGTACACGAGCTCTGGCCACACAAAAGGGACGTGGGCGGGGACGCGGATTTGCCCATGCAATAGTCTGTAAAACATAGCTTGAGCTCCACGACAGCCGTCACACTGCCAGGGCTAGGTTACGATATTGCTTAACATCGAATAGTGTGCAGTAAGTACGGAGTTTTCATGGTACAAATATTCTGTGAAAAAATTCAAAACTTCATGGACGCAATTTCGATGACAGCTCTGCTGTCGCGGAACTCT
Organism: Yponomeuta plumbellus; assembly: GCA_947310845.1. Lineage (NCBI taxonomy): Eukaryota > Metazoa > Arthropoda > Insecta > Lepidoptera > Yponomeutidae > Yponomeuta > Yponomeuta plumbellus. Next base: position 4,636,827 of record OX371217.1, read on the forward strand.
AGCTATATTTTACAGAATATAGGTAGATTTTTGATATGATGTTTTTTGTAATTAGACGTAGTTTAGCAAAATGGTTCCAACCCACAACATGGTAATTTTTGAGATAAATATACCAAAATGATCAGTATGCTCTATACTTTAAGAATCAAAGACTTGCATAGCGATCCGATGAGTATGTGCAAAGTTATGGCACATGGTAACCAACCCAAATGTATGGAGAGCGTAAATCAGCTTAAACCTAAAAACTCAAATATCTCAAAATTCACTTGGTGTGGGTTGGAAACTAAATTCAGTATTCACGAGTTTTATTTATTATCTCTATTATAATAATTTTCTAAAATTTTGGTGTGTGTGACGTTATCATAGTATGATTGAAGAGATAGTTTTATATAAAAAAACAAATGTCATTGTCAAAACCTTAAATATTTATTTTATTCTATTTTTTTTGTATTTATTGTAATAGCGGAAAAAGAAATAAATCATCTGTGAAAATTTCAACTGTCTAACCATCACGGTAGATACAGCCTGGTGACAGACGGACGGACGGACAGAGGAGTCTGTAACAGGGTCAGAACCCTAAAAACGACTAACATTATTACAGTCTGTAAAATATAGCTTGAGCTCCGCGACAGCTGTCACACTGACAGGGCTAGGTTACGATATTGCTTAGGAATAGTGTGCAGTAAGTACGGAGTTTTCACAGTACAAATATTCTGTGAAAAAATTCAAATTTCATGGACGCAATTTAAATGACAGCTGTCGCGGAGCTCAAGCTATATTTTACAGACTATAGTTATGACGTTAGTTTTATAAGTTTAATACAGTAAAATAACAGATTTGACAGTTATTTGTGAATAATAAAGGAGACGGGGATCTCTGGGCCCAATTGTAATAAGCTGAAATATGGTTTAAAAAAAAGCATTATTTTTTTCTGTTTCAAAATATTAAAAATCTGCTCAATCCACAATCTGGGAGACGAGAAATCTTAAAAACAATTTATTTCACTGATGAAATAAAGTAATGAATGATTTCAACAATTATTATTGAACATAAAAACACTCACATCGGATGATGGATTCAATCAAAGTGAACAAAATCTACGGAATAAATTATTATATTGTCGATAGTTTACCATAAAAAAGAATATCAACTTTAAAATCGATTCTCGTAGTTTCTCGTTTACAGATCGATTTATTACTTATCATCATCATCATCATCATCATCGGCCTACGGTTGTCCACTGCTGGACATAGGCCTCTCCCAATGCACGCCACTGAGCACGGTCCTCGGCTACTTCCAGCTCTTGCCAGTCGCCCTGCGAAGATCATCGCTACACCGAGTCTGATTACTTATAATGCTTGTCAAATGTATTTGATCTGTGCTGACAGTGACAGCTCCCGGACTTTCAATCTATAGAATAATCATGATCACAGGATTACCTACTCGTCTTGTATCGGTTATCGTTTGCGTATTTCAATTATATTTCTTGACCAGTGCTTTCTCTCTCCAGACTTCTAGTATGTTGTTTAACTTGTACGACTGTGGCATACCGACTAATCGATGTAATACATTGGGCCGACGAGTTTTAGAGGATGAAATGACACAAATCCTCGTCTTCCCTATCTTTTAATCTATTTGTAAGTTTCGTTACATTCTCCCACTCAATACAATAAGCACTACAATTAATGTAATAAATAACTGTCTATCATATGATCAGTTATAAAATCAGCTGTTAAGTATAGGTTATTGTCAATTTGTTGTATAGCCTCACCTTTACTAAATCTCTAAATTGTGAATATTTTTTCTTTATTGAACATTCTGTTGTGACAGTCCATTTGGTTGAGTTTCTTTTACCGAGAGATACGAAAAATCTGATCCTACCCAAAGATGCTACCCGAACAATAGACAACTCTTTCAGGTAGCTTAGCATCTATTTCTTTTGTGAAGCAGGAACATTTTCTACAAAGAGGTCAGCCCTAAAAGTTCGAACCTTTGTGCTAATTGTAGATCGCTTGACGGCGACGGATCTTTAGACCTTATAACCTACGAATCTGTTAAAAATATGTATTAGTTTTTTTAATGCTGTCTATGTTATCTATTATCTTCAGTCACACTTCTGTAGCATAAAAAAATGCTAAAACGGTTATATAAAATATGGTATTGTAAAATAGAAAGCTTTTGTTATGGTATGTTTGAACCCTTATAACTTAGGAGTCTGAGCTTTAGCATAGTTCATGTTCTATAATTTCAAGGGTAACCTATCAACGATATATAATTAATTTGTGGAACTGAAAAAAATCTGGTGGGGCAAGGCGTCATAGAAATCTTGGCATTCTTCTTTAGATTACTGTAATCCCTTTAGAGTTTACTTCTTGGCAAAGTGCCTGCATATAAAAACTTCTGTTTCCACGCGATCTTTTGATCTGAATTAAAATTGTAATCACCTGGACACCTCCCCGGGCTAGAAATATCTCCTTTGAACCCGAGTTAAGCCGATAAGAAATGCTTTTAAGGGTTTCGTATTTTTAATAAGTCTAGATCACTTGTTTTTTCGTTTTACTTTTATATCTGGGCTGGATTTTATAACTTTGAACTAATTTATAGCGCTAATGGATAGCGCTGCTTGGTTGGATCCGCAGGTATTGGCTTGTATTTCCTGTGTGCTAGGCCGTCTAAGCTGTCAGGATGGTATAGGTGCCAGGCAAGCTTACTTCTTACGAACTGATGGCCGATGGGGCCGAAAGGTTCTTGAATGGAGACCACACATCGGCAAGCGCAGCGTAGGATGACCTGCCACAAGATGGACAGACGATCTCATCCAAGTCGCAGGGAGACGCTGGATGCAAGGACATCGTGACGGGAGAAGGGGGTGGGGGGCCCATGCCTCTTCTCCAGAGAGGGTGGGCCCGTCTCCTTGCGAGTCGGGTCGACGTCGCCGGGGCGCCGCTGTCGCATTCGCACTGTGGTCTACCACTTGCGAGATCCGGCGGCGCCCCATTGCACGAGCGACAGGACGGCCCCCGGGGTGTTTTAGGAGGTATGCCTCTCCTATTATTAGGAGAGGAGACTCCGACACACGGCCGTCGCCCTCCCCCAAGGGTGGCGGTTATGGTGCACAAAGCATTTCACCCCGTATACAAAAAAAAAAGGGTCCGAGTGGTCCCTTAGCCCGTCTTAAGTCCGTTCTTAGGATTCCGTAGATAAATAGTAAAGCGGACCCTATTACTGAGACTCCGCTGTCCGTCCGTCCGTCCGTGTGTCACCAGGCTGTATCTATGAATGTATCTCAGTTCCGTGCATTGCAAGGCACGTTAAGCAGTTGGTGCCGGCTCCCGTCGATAGATGGCAATCGTTAGGCCAAGTCAGAGGCCTTAGGGCGGCTTGTATACTTCTAAAAGTGAGACCAGCCACTAGTCTTACAAGCCTCCACCAATCCGGACTTGGCCCCCGTGGTGGAGTATAGCTTATACCTTCCTCAGGGAAGAGACCCGTGCCCCTCGGTGGGGACATAATGGGTTGATGAGAATAATTGAGAATCCCCACTTTGCGAATAATATAATGATAACAAACCCAATGAAGCTAAGCGAAAAATCCACAAACATTAATTTATTATCCGTAATTGAGATTTACACGTAACACGAAATCCGATTAGCGTAATTGCGCGCTATCCGCCGAGAACCATCCAATTCCGCTACTATTCACGCTTTGAGCGGCAATTTACTTAATTAGCAGTTTAACACCCAAATACTGAATAAATTTCAGCCTCCGGCGAAAACCACTTTTTATTCACAGAATTTTTCTTTTAACGCGATTTTATTTACTCCGAAAACGCCGGAATAATGAGCAAAAGAGATACTGCATCACGTTATAGCGCTATCTCTTTCAGCCATTACTTTGCAACCTTAAAAAAATGCTCTCATGTAACGTAAGGGTTCCGAAATAACACGTTGTTCTTGCAAGTGTGCGAAATACAGAATTATTTAAAACTAGCTGGTGCCCATGACTTCGTCTGCGCAGGACTAGTATTTCGAGTAGTAAGCTACTATTATATAAGTATTAGCGTGGCGTAGAAGGACAACAACTAACATATCATACATTACACTATGTGTAACTCTAGCGGTTTTGGCAGCGTGCGCCAGATTAGCTCGCAGATGGTAGACTTTTTCCTACTAACTTGACACTTATCGTCATATGAACTACTGCGAATAAACCATAATTTGGACAATTCACACAATGACTTTATAAAATGTAGCCTATGTGTTATTCTGATGTATAAACTATATTACTGTGAACTTTCATTAAAATGCATTCAGTAGTTTTACGTGAAAGAGTAAAGTCCGTTCGCTTAGATAGTGTCGGTACACTCGAAGGCAATCTTGGTTTTAGTAAAAAAACATTTCAATAATACAACTTAGACTGCCAGAACACTTTAAATAGAAAAAAAACATGGTACACAATATACCTACCTAATGAAGCACAAAATAAAACACTACTCTTCATCACTCGAAGTGTCCTCAGAATATTCATCTCCACCGGAATTTAGAATAGGTACCTACCTAAGTGATGCAGGATCGTTTCATTATAAATCCATTCTAAAATACTGATTGATTTAATTCTTTAATTGCGTGATCTACATAATAGTAGAATGAGACAAGCTGCGAGCCAAATTCACTGGCGTGTTTGCACCGCGTCCGTTTCTTTTGTCAAAAGCCGTCATGTGCCGAGGCGGTAAATATCACAGTGACACTATGATAGCGAACATACTTTAACAGACATCCATCGATCCATCCATACTTACAAACTTTCGCGTTTATGATATTAGTAGGAAGAATAGTAGGAAGTAGGATAGGATATATAAAAATGGATTGCTCTTCGTTAGTTTCACTAAAAGTTAGTGAGGATACCCGGGCCGTGGTTGTTTCGCACGTAATATAAAATACTACATAAGCTCACGCCTGTATCCCCGAGGGGTATGCAGAGACAAGGGACAGCCACCTGCCTACCCCCTCGGGGATAACGGGCGTGAGTTTATTTATTTATTATATTTTTTTTATTTTCCTTAATTCTTATAATTTATTGAGGAATCGAGTCTCGCTGTTGTTCGAGATTTTTCCGAAATTAAAAGAGTAATTTATTAAGATTTAATTACAAATAGTATAAGACGATACCACATGCCAAATTGATTGGTCTACTGAAAGTATCGTATTAATTTTGATTCCCTTAATAAACAATATAATTAAAAGAGAAATTTAAATATTTTTCACTACTAAGCATAGTATCAATAATTACTTATAATTTTAAATTTCTTCATCTTTAAATGTGGATAATTTTAGGGCCGATTCCCATGCTAAGCCACAAAGAAAATGTGTTTTTTCACTTGAAGAACAAATTACCGCATTTTACGTCCAATTTGGTGACGTACCGCAGTACACCATCAATCGGTTAAGCTTGGTTTAATATTTAGGTCCTTGAATTTCTTTAAGTATAGGTTTTGTAAGAATTAGTGATCCGTCTTATGGTTCGAAACTATGAATGCTGTAAAATATAATTGTAGTGAGTATCGGAGCGTTGAAATAACGGACAAATTTCGACCAAATAGGGGATCTGTTAAGAGCAAGATTCATATAAGGGGGCGTCCATTATTCATCTACTAATTAGGTGAACCATTTTTGAGGATTTTTGACATACTCTCCACTCTTGGTGAGATGTCGTAAGATTTTTCTCGAACCCCTCTCCCCTTCCCCAATCTCATCTGAGATTTTTTGTAAATTATACTTTGGGTATAAAAAAAAACTACAATTATGAGCTACTGTGCTGCTCTGCGGCGTTCTGACCAATATGATAAACATAATTGTGTCAGATTTTGCAATTTTTTTTTAATTAAGACACTTTTTTACTTTCACTCAACTATCCTTTGGGTCGGATACGTCACAGGGTGGTTTGATTGACTGATTTTATTTTATTTGTATTGTGTGTGTTAGTAATTAGTGACATGCTCTAAATTGTATTATTCTGTATTTGACTTTAATAAAAGACATAGGGCGTATTGAATATACTGTAATTTAACCTAACTTTCCCGCAATTTCACATCATTATCTGCTAAAAAATTAGTAATATTTGCCAAGACCCTTCCTCTCCCCCGATTGAGATTTAGTAACATTCAGCTCGATCCCCTCCACCAATGAATTGCACACGTCATTAATGGACGCCCACTAAGTACCAGAAACCTACATATATGTCTACGTACATCTGTATGCACGCATACATATCGGTTCCTTTAGTAACTGTTGACTAATTAATGTTTATAACCTAAAAAAGGTTTTTGAACTAAAACGCTCTGTTACACCCTCACATAGTATGAGGACATGCTGACCAAGGACGCCTAGTCAGCACCCTAGGCTCGAGGTCCTGCGAGACGCTCGAGTCAAGCTCAGTTCCATTTCAACACCCGTCGCGGTGACACGACTCTGTTTCCTTACAAATTCCATGTCTTATTTCCATTTCTATTTATGTGTTAAATAAAAACCTTTTTTTAAAAAGGCTTTTCCATAGTCTCCCATAACAAATGGTGGCAGCGGTGGGATACGAAAATCCCTAAGAACTAAACCCGAATACGCTCCGAGGATCACAGTGCAGTGCATATTCTGAAAAGTGCTAAATCTGTTCGTCCTGGTACGGATACACTCTCCAACTCTTCAACTACGACGTCATCCTGAGGGCGCAAAGGTTGCGCCTGCCTGACTGTTCCAGTATATATAGCAGCTTATGCAGTTGCAAGCTGCCATGCCGGTTTCCATGTTCCCGCTAGTGCTATCAACCGTAGCAGTACTGTGAGTGTTTCAAACATCTCTAACATAAACATTCATGCTAACTATAAACAATGGCGACCGATAAGGCCGACGCTAAAAGTGATACGAGATCCAGGGCCGGCCCCAGTGCCCAAATAGACAATATGACGTATACGTTAGAAGTAAGAGAAGTAGATTTAAGTGTGCTTCTAAAATTTGTAAAGCCTTTTGATGGCTCCAGGGACTCACTACAACCCTTTATAAATAATTGCACAAATGCATTTGCCCTGGCATCCGATTATCAAAAAAGGATATTGTTTCAATTTATTGTCAGCCAACTGCAAGGCAAAGCAGAGACTGCCTGCAGTATCAAGGAGTTCGCGGACTGGGCCCAACTTAAAGAATTCTTAATTTCGCAATTTGGCGAAAGGAAAACATATACTCATCTATTAACCGACTTGAATGAATGCAAACAATTAATTGGTGAGAGTGTCTCCCAGTTCGCTCTTAAAGTCGAGACGTGCCTAGCCCAATTATTAACTGAGGTACAACTTTCATGCACCAAAAAGGGTGATATGAGCGGAAGGCTCGCCGCAATGCAGGACGTAGCATTAAACACATTTATCTTAGGGCTCCATCCGAAACTGTCCAATAACGTCCGGGTTCGATCCCCGAAAACGTTAAACGAAGCAATAAACTTCGCCGTGTCCGAAGAGAAAATAAACTCTTACATGATGAAGAAGAATTATCCTTCACAAAGCGGTAATACTAACCAAAATCGCCCTGCACGTCCAGCTGTTCAATTCCAAACCAATTCACCCAGACCTCAATTTCAAAATCGCCCTGTAAGGCCATTCCAGTTCCAGAATACGCCTAGAACTAACGTAATTAATAACGACAGACCCAACAATACCCCGCGGCGTATCTGCCGTTATTGTAAATATGAGGGTCATACCATAGAGAACTGCCGAAAGCGTGAATATAACAATAAACGTTTCGGCAATTCCTCAAACCAAGACCGTCACAATCAACCCATCCACAATGTGGTGTCGTTTTTAGAACCACAGGATGAAGGCGTTGATGAAGTTGACACCACTTTAAACGAGTAAAATTTCCCGTCCGGTATCGCACGGGAAATTTACCCCCTAAAGTCGGTACTAATATATCTCTGTATCAAACGAAACGTTTCCACAAGTCTACGCCACAGGGTAACCAGCCCTACAGGACAGACTATTCTCTGCATCCTCTGAATCCGACTAAAAGTCAACAGCAATCTATGAAAGATTGTTCTCTGTATCCTCTGTATCAAACGAAACGTTTCCACAAGTCTACGCCACAGGGTAACCAGCCCCACAGGACAGACTATTCTCTGCATCCTCTGAATCCGACTAAAGGTCAACAGCAATCTATGAAAGATTGTTCTCTGTATCCTCTGTATCCAACGAAACGTTTTATCAAGTCTACGCCGCAGGGTACCCAGCCCCAAAGGATAGACAATTCTCCGAATCCTCTGAATCTTCCAAATCAAAACCGCTCAGTAGCGGCTTCGAGAAGTACACTCGTATTTCCCAAATCTTCAATATCCAAAAACAATAATAATCAAATCTCTGAATCCTCTGTATCCTCAGCATTCCCAGAGTCTTACGCATCTATCGCATATAAACACTCTGCAGCAGCGTTGAAAGAAAAAGTCTCTGTATCCTCTGTATCTGCTGAAAAACCAGCAACCTCCGTATCCGCTGACATAACAGGCTCTAAATCCTCTGAATCTAAGTGCCCGAGAGTAGCGCCTTTAAAACCTTCTATATCTAAAGAAAATAATATAACTTCAATATCCTCTGTATCTGCAAGATTTGCTAAGCCCTCCGAATTTACTGGCCCTACCAAGCACGCCGCATCTTCTAAGTCCACTAAAACCTCTGTATCCACTTCTACCTCTTCTAAACCATCTGACCCAATGTTCCAAAACCCAAAAACTGATTCTTGCCCGAAACCAGGAAGTGGCTTAAGGATTTTTAAAATAAATAACAATTCCGAAAAGCGCTGTTTACCTCATATCATGGTTCAAACCCCTGTTTCCGATAGGCCACTATCACTCTTAGTTGACACTGGTTCATCTGTCAGTTTACTAAAACTGAGTTCTATGCGCAAAGTCCCAAACCTAAGTGATAATATTATCACACTTAAGGGTATTGACCCAAACGACGAAGTAACACCCACTCTAGGTAGTTTCATAATGCAAATTCTCCAGAAATCCAAAAATCCCTTTTTGCATGAGTTCCATGTCATTGAAAAAATTAATCTTCACCACGATGGCATTATCGGCAATGATTTTCTAAATAAATTCGCTTGCCAGATTGACTACTATCAAGGTCTTCTACATATAGGTAGCAAATCCATAAACCTTAATTTCTCCGAACCCGTCTACACCATCCCGCCTCGTACAGAGGCAGTCATCGAATGCACTGTAATCAACCCAGATATCACAGAGGGCACAATTCTAGATCAGCATATCTCCGAGTCGTTACTTGTCGCAAACTGCATCGTCAAAGTCAAAGAAAATAAACGCATTAATATAACAATTGTTAATACCTCAGACCAAGTGGCAACAATCCATTCAAATCTCAAATTACGTCTCCAACCCTTAGAAGTACACCCAATCATGTCTCGTTCCTCTGAATCCGCCTATAATGTAGGACCCCGTACTGAGAAAGTACTTGAACAACTCCGCATGGCTCATTTGAATACAGAAGAGTCCGATGCCTTACTCGACGTATGCTCTAAATACTCAGACATATTCCACTTGCCTGGCGACAAGTTAACATTCACAACAGCTATAGAGCATAATATAGAAACAACGAATTCCACTCCCATTCATACAAAAACGTATCGATTCCCTGAATGCCATAAAAAAGAAGTAGAGAACCAAATCGACAAGATGCTCGAACAGGATATAATCACTCCCTCCGTATCGCCGTGGTCATCCCCAATTTGGATTGTGCCCAAGAAACTTGATGCCTCAGGCCAAAGGAAATGGCGGGTAGTAATAGACTACCGCAAACTAAATGATGTTACTATAGGAGAAGTCTATCCCATTCCCAACGTTAATGAAATCCTAGATCAGTTGGGAAAAAGCCACTATTTTACCACGTTAGACCTTGCCTCTGGATTTCACCAAATTCCTATTAATCCAGCAGATGCCCCCAAGACTGCTTTTTCGGTACCCCAAGGTCATTTCCAGTTTAATAGAATGCCATTTGGGCTTAAAAACGCCCCTTCTACTTTCCAAAAACTCATGAACACCTGCCTGGCTGGCCTCCAAGGTTCAAGGTGCTTCGTTTATCTCGACGATATAGTCGTCTATTCCCCTGACTTACTATCTCATATACAAAACCTTTCCTCAGTATTCGAGAAGCTTCGCAACTACAACCTCAAACTCCAACCCGAAAAATGCGAATTTCTACGCCGAGAAGTAGGCTATTTGGGTCACATCATCACTGAACAAGGCATCAGACCAAATGCAGAAAAAATCAAAGCCGTCGACGATTTTCCCATTCCAAAGTCTCCAAAGGGTATCAAATCCTTTCTCGGTCTTATTTCCTACTACAGACGGTTCATCCCTGATTTCTCCAAACTCGCAAAGCCTCTTACGTCTCTCCTTAAAAAGGACGTCTTGTTCGATTGGAAAAACGAACAACAACTTGCCTTTGAAACCTTAAAAAAGAAACTAGTCACAGCACCAATCCTCAGTTACCCCGATTTCTCGAAACCCTTCGTGTTAACTTGTGACGCATCTAACTTCGCGGTTGCTGCTATCCTCTCCCAAGGTCCAATTGGCAAAGACCTCCCAATAGCCTACGCGTCACGCACCCTTAATAAAGCAGAATCCAATTACAGCGTGACGGAAAAAGAATGTTTGGCTATCATCTTCGGCACAAAAGCCTTTCGCCCTTATCTCTACGGGCATTGATTTACCATCGTGACTGACCACAGACCCCTTCAATGGTTATTTAACTGTAAAGACCCAGGTTCCCGCCTTGTACGCTGGCGGCTAAAGCTGGAGGAATTCGATTATGATATCCAGTACAAAAAGGGCAAGACTAATTGTAATGCAGATGCCCTGTCACGATTTCCGGTCAATCCAATCAGTGACAAACTCATAGGCAACAATCCCATCTCTATACCAATTCAAAATCCCAACACTGTAGAGCCTCCTATACTTGACGAAGACCTTCTCCAACTGGCTGATCTAGACTTGAACCCTGCCGAAGCAGACCTAAATCTTGATTTCGAAATCCCCGAGTCCCCAAATGTCACTGATCCTGCTCCAAACCTTCAGCCTGCTGTAATTCAAGATTTCTCTGATCCCATTCCTGGTCCCAGTTCAAGACCGGATATCATTCTACCTTCACCAAACCCTACCCCGATTCAAGACTTTATTCCATCTCCCGGAGCAGAACTCCTAGAACTGGGTCCATTAGATTCAAATTCCCCAAATGAGGAACGTAACGCTTCCTCGCCTATACTCGCTGAGGCCGAACTAAATGACGATAATTATTCCGAATTCCTCAGATTCACTTCGAATCCTAATACTAGCTCTAACGCTGTTCAAAGGGAACATAACGAAAACCTCCTAAAATCACCCCACAAAATTATTCTTATTCCGACCTCCCTTGATCTTGATGAATCAAACCCCTACATTACCGAAGTCGTCCTAAATGCTGAAAATAAAAATGAAATTCTAAATTCCGAAAGAGAATTAAATACATTCAAAAAAATTAATTTCGGTAATAAAATTATACATTCACAAAAGTCAACCATTTCGACGAGTCCCCCTACCAAGATATCTACAAAACCCTGAAACAAACAAGAAATGCTATTCTACAAGGACCCGAAAAACCAACAGACATATCCATATCTGATTTCAGAAACCCGTTCGAAAAACATTCATATACAAAAATCTATAATATGCTCACTTACCTTTTCCATAACACGGGAATCGCAGTCCACGTATACCTAAACAAAATTATTTATCCGTCACTTAGCGAAAGAACCAAAATCCTTAAAGAAAATCACGATATCCCCATTGCCGGTCATCTCGGTTCAACTCGCATGTATAACAGAATCCAAGAACAATTTTATTGGAAAGGGATGCGAAGTGACATCGAAACCTACGTCAAGAAGTGCAAAGCATGCCAAGAAAATAAAGCCCTTAGAAGAATAAATAAAGCCCCTATGGAAATTTCTTCCACTTCTACCGAAGCCTTCCAACGTGTCGCCCTTGACATAGTAGGGCCCCTTCCTGAATCCGGCCCTGCCAAACTCAAGTACATCCTCACTCTACAGGATGACTTGACAAAATACTCCGTGGCTTATCCAATTCGCAGTACTACTGCCGAAGAGACTAGCGACTGTCTCATCCATTTTATTTCACTATTCGGAATTCCCAAATCCATCCTTACCGATCAAGGTACCAATTTCACCGCAGACCTTTTTAAGGTCACGTGTAATTTTTTCAAGATTCGACAATTATGGTCATCTCCTTACCATCCCCAAACTCAAGGCGCACTAGAGCGCAGCCACTCTACTCTAAAAGAGTACTTAAAATCTTTCATTAACAACAATCAAGATAACTGGCCCACCTACGTATACACAGCTATGCTGACCTATAATACAACGGTCCATTCAACTACCAAGTTCACACCGTATGAACTTGTATTCGGCCGTAAACCTTTCCTTCCGAACTCTTTATATGACAGCGCCCCTGGCACTACTTACCCCGATTACATTAAAATGCTGCAGCATAAATTCCGTTATTCTAGACAAAAGGCTCTAGAAAACATTCTTCAATCCAAAGAATCCTCTAAAGCCTATTATGACTCCCATGCTAGAGCACCCCCACAATACAGAGCCGGGGACTATGTCTACCTTAAAAATCACCTTAGGCTCAGAAAAGCTCTATCACCCGTGTGGAAAGGGCCTTATCGCATTATAAAGGTGAACAACAACCACACAGTCACGCTTCTTATTAACAGACGACATGTGACGCACCACTTCGACCAAATCAAACCTGCAGACGTCACGCCGACTTAGACTAGGTTGTTATTATTAGGGATAGGTTAGGTTTTAAATAAATAAGTTATAATAAAGTTCGTTCTATTTTCAGTGGCGCATTAAACGCGTATCCGGATCTTGTCCAGCCGCTCTCCTCCGGTTCCGGAATATTCTTTGATATACTCGGAAAACTTAGAGTAAAATCGGGAAAATTAGATGTAATTAGCTATGTAGACATATCCTATATAAGCCCTCATTTAAGCAACCTCAACGACATCCTTGGGACAGTAAGATTTACGTGCGAACATTCTGAAAAGGATCAATGTGAATATATTCTATCTCCTCTAACAGTCCGCTATAATGAACTCAAAGAAGAGTACAATTCCATTTCCCATTTAGTTTCCTATCGAAACAAACGCACTGCCTGGTTTGGTGCAGTGGGCACCGCATTCAAGCACGTTTTCGGCACTCTCGACGAGGATGACGCCCTCAGATATGAATCCGCCATTGACAGTATACAAAACGATAGTAGAAAACTCGCTCAGCTCATGAAAGAAAATTTGTTAATTACCACATCCACTCTGGACTCCCATAGGAGGAGTATTGAGAAACTTAGTACTAACCAGGATGCAATCAATAATGCTCTCAATTATTTGATCAATTACACCAACAATGTAACTCAGATATCTAATGTTCTACTATCGAATTCAAAGTTAAATTCAATATTTAGCAACCTCGAAAGCTCAATGCTAACTTTGTCGTTTCAATTAGAAGACTTAACAAACGCCATTGTTCTCAGTAGCCAAAATATTCTACATCCGTTTATACTCACACCAGCCCAGTTATACCGAGAACTTGTTGATAACGCAAGGTACCTACCAAATGATGTCCAAATTCCCATGCCATTAAATCTAGAAAGTATCCATTTGATTCTTAACATCTGCAATGTAGCATGTTATTATTTCCAAAATAAGCTTGTATTTGCATTACAAATTCCATTGGTGACTAAGGAAGAATTTAACCTGTACCACAATTTAGCTTTGCCTATTCCACACGAAAAGGAGAATTCCAATGTGTTTAGTCTAATATTACCGTCTAGTTCCTATACCGCTATTTCTAAAGATAAGATTAGTTATTGTGCATTAGATGGTCTAGATAAGTGTAAGACGGCCGGCCCTGAGCTCTACATATGCGAAGTACCTATAGTCTCGTTAACAAACAACAAACCTACGTGTGAAAGTGAACTATTATTAAAAACGATTAGTGCTCTTCCCGTTCAGTGTGAAACCAAAACGATTTTTGGTGACTTAGATATTTGGGAACCACTCGTGAACAATCAATGGATCTACGTGCAATCACGTTCCAGCAAAATATCTATTGACTGTGGTACTTCAAACATTCGTGAACAAGTGTTATTCGGTGCAGGTATACTCAAAGTGCCTAAACAATGTACAGTGTACACAAAGAGTACAAGGCTGATCGCAACAGACAATTTCATAGATATAAGTGTTCCTAGACCTAGCTTAGACTTTAGTATTGTTAACGATTCTTGTTGTAAGTTAGATCCTAAGGCAATCAGCTTAAAAAGCATTTCCCCTCCTGTTTTGGAGAACATTGATCTTAATGATTTAACCTCAAATAACCCAAATGCGAAACTGATTCCAAATCTCGATAAGATTATAGAGAGTAAACCTCTCTTTGTGAGATATGAAGCTCACTTTTTAACATTTTCTACTTTTGTGATTGTTATTATTATGTGTTTTGTTAGTTTTAAGGTGTTTAAGATAATTTCCAAATCAAAATCCAAACTTAATGTAACTTTTGGAAAAACGACCCCCCTCGAAAATATTAATGATAATAGTATGCCTCTAGAAATCAAAGATTCCCCTATTTCTACCCCAAGACTTAGGGCAGAAGTAGTTTAACCTGGAAATTCGCTATTCCACCCCGAATTTCCATCTTACGCGGGGGGTTGTTACACCCTCACATAGTATGAGGACATGCTGACCAAGGACGCCTAGTCAGCACCCTAGGCTCGAGGTCCTGCGAGACGCTCGAGTCAAGCTCAGTTCCATTTCAACACCCGTCGCGGTGACACGACTCTGTTTCCTTACAAATTCCATGTCTTATTTCCATTTCTATTTATGTGTTAAATAAAAACCTTTTTTAAAAAAGGCTTTTCCATAGTCTCCCATAACAGCTCGTAAGAACTAGACAGTATTAACTTATATTAACTAATGATTACTTAGACATTATTCGTCATAAAAAAATTCTCGGACTTCAAGGCCTGGCATGGAAAAAAGTCAGACTTATAATAATCGACCAGCAAATGATATAATTAAGCAAGCCTAAATCGAGACTTTTCATACATTCAATACTTTACTAGCAAAAGAGTCCCTAAACCCGAGTTTAACGAGCCTACTCCGGTGCGATTCAATACTTTACTAGCAAATGAGCCCCTAAACCCGAGTTTAGCAAGCCTACTCCGGTGCGATGGGGCCTAATTCCGCAAAACCGTCCCCGGGGTGGCCGCGGCTAATTTGTCCGAGATTGCTTCGTCACGACACTTGCCGCTGGCTGCCACTTGGGACCCTATACAGAAACTGTACCCTATATAGTCACAGTAGGAGACACCAGGTTGTTTTTACCTGATTGTGGCGGAAACAAAAAAAAAAACAGTGAGCTCCATCAGAGACACATCGCTCGTAGGCCCGGCTGCCTGAGTGATCTTAAACGATCACGAAGGTTAAGCATAGGTTAAGGTCTATGACTAACGCTAGTGGCGTTTTTCGGAGCGGTTCCGTGCTTCGCAAGGAACGTTAAGCAGTTGGTGCCGGCTGCCGTCGACAGATGGCAGCCGTTAAGCATAGTAAGAGGCTTTAGGTTGAAAGCTTCTGACAGTAAGACCAGCCACTAGTCTTATAAGCCTCCACCAATCCGGACTTGGCTTCCGTGGTGGAGTATGGCCTATACCTTCCTCAGGGAGGAGACCCGTGCCCCTCGGTGGGCACATAATGGGTTGATGATGATGAGAGACACTTCATCAGTCAGAGACGAGCAACCGACGACGCGAGCTCCGTCTCTGCTCACCAGATTAAGCTCTGCGAATCAGAGCGAAACCTAGTCGGGCTCTTCCGGCAAAAAGTGAAGTAAGTGTATCCGGAATAAAATTAATAATGTCCGTTTTAAAAGTAACTCATTTGACATTTTGTCAAATGCCCAATTCAATTCTTCTAGCTATATTAGTAACTCGGGTTTTTCTGCGGATCGCCTCCTTGATATTGATCGCCTCCAAGGTATTCACTTATAAGTTTTTGCACATCTAAAAGAAATACACACAATATTTACAAAATAAAAATGGGTTAGTGGCCAGCTTTCCAAATAAAATAAGTTTGAAAAAAATAAGTTCTAATAAATTTCTTTTACAAGTGAAAAAATTCAGTTCAAATAAATTTCTTTTACAAGTGCAAGTTTTCCTTTCCCAAGCTCGTCTTGTGGAGCGTCGTGACTCAGCGCTGCAAATGATGTCAAATTAGACACATTTCTCCCACCGGAGACAACAATTTGCGTGTGGCGTTTTATTTTCTAAGGGTTTCTCCAATCATGTCCATTTCGGGTAGAACCTGTTTTTTAGTGCTTCGTCTGTTTAAAGTTGGCTTCCCACGGTCCGCGATATCGCGGACGGACGCGGACCAGCTCGCACGACACACCGTGGAAAGGGTCTCGGTCCGCGGTAGCACAGACGACGACACAGGTCAGTTGGAAGAGCCTCTCGTGGTGCGTGGCTGTCCGTGGTCGTCGGCCGTCCGCGTCCGTCCGCGATATCGCGGACCGTGGGAAGCCAGCTTCGCATGGACAATCTGACGTAAATACCGCGGGCCTTGAACTTTGGATCATTTCGGAGCACATCTCTACGCTCACGCACACCGCGTCTTAAAGAACAAAAGACAGAGCGTCTCCTTTTTCTCAACTGCGAATGAAATAAATGAGGTGCCGTTTGCCCTCCCTCGCGCGGCGCTTTGCCGCCAATTTTTGCCGTCAATGGATGATTTAAGAGGAGAAAGAAAATTAGGTTAACAAAATTACAAAGACTCATTATTTGTTACTAGATGAAACCCGACTTTGCTCGGCTCGGCTCGCATCGTGGGAAGAGCCACGTGCGTGATGCATGGCTGTCCGTGATCGCCGGCCGGCGTCAGCCGTCGGTAGAATCCAGCTTAACGATATCACGTCTCCTTACTATGCTGGAGGTCGTGGGTTCAATCCCCACTGGGAGCTACCGTACAGTGGCACAAATGATCTTAGTCTGCGTAAATTTTCATGTTTGTCATGTACTTGCCTGGTTATCTCATCACAGAGTATCATAGTTCGGGATGAGTGATTGTGTTGTGTGGAGATTATTTATTTATTTAAATGTGAATAACAGTTCAAATAAAATAAATCCAGTGCCTCATCAAGGCAGTTTAAGACTAAAGTAACGATAATTTTAATAGTCCCTTTTAACTACAGATTCAACTCAATTGTCTCGTTTTTTCGGAAGTCCTGTTTTTTTTACTAAATTCTCTTTGATTTAATGAAGATTACTGCGACATTGCATATACTCACATCATTATCATAATTTAGCCACAAGAAGTCCACTGCTGGACATAGGCCTCCTCCATGGATTTCCAAAAAGACCGGTTGGAAGCGGCTTGCATAATCACGAATTGTGTAAAATCCAATATTTAAAAAAAACAAGTAACCTAAACATAAACTTACATACAGGCACAATAGGCACATCAATTGATTTAGCCCCACACTAGGGTTACCTGTATCGTGGGAACCAGAAACAGCGATCCCACAAAGATATAAACAACCAAGACCTGGGATTCTTTTTGTCCCCAGCCAGGACCTCAAGTCCGGTACGTCTTGAGCTGGCTTCCCACGGTCCACGATATCGCGGATGGACGTGGACCAGCTCGCACGACACACCGTGGGAAGGGTCTCGGTCCGCGGTAGCACAGACGACGACACAGGTCAGTTGGAAGAGCCTCTCGTGGTGCGTGGCTGTCCGTGGTCGTCGGCCGTCCGCGTCCGTCCGCGATATCGCGGACCGTGGGAAGCCAGCTTCGCATGGACAATCTGACGTAAATACCGCGGGCCTTGAACTTTGGATCATTTCGGAGCACATCTCTATGCTCACGCACACCGCGTCTTAAAGAACAAAAGACAGAGCGTCTCCTTTTTCTCAACTGCGAATGAAATAAATGAGGTGCCGTTTGCCCTCCCTCGCGCGGCGCTTTGCCGCCAATTTTTGCCGTCAATGGATGATTTAAGAGGAGAAAGAAAATTAGGTTAACAAAATTACAAAGACTCATTATTTGTTACTAGATGAAACCCGACTTTGCTCGGCTAAAATGTAGTCTCATAAGGATATTTCACATTGTATCGATAATATTTTTGTTCAGCATTTAATTGTTGGTATTTTTCATATCCATTTGGTTCTTCATTTCAACCTCAGAAGATTCTTCTGAGATTTCAACAAATTAGACACCTGTGACATTTGATGACGTGACACCAACGCAACGTAGGTGACTTTGACATGTTTACTTTGCAACGGCATTATTTGAAAGATAATTTTTGCATCGAAAATACTCGATAATCCGAATTTTCCACCTATAAGTGGTCGACTCATTTCAAGCCCTTTTATCCTTCGAGGTGTTACCATACGCAGCACGCGAGTGAGATTGTATCATCCGAGTCTCAAGGAAAACGTTTAGGGCGATTTCGCGGATCGCTTCGCCTCAAATTAGGAAGAATGGGACGCGGGTGAGGAAAATAAGAGGGTATTTACGTCTGACTGGATGTGTCACAAGAAGCTGTAAAATATTAAAGACCCATGAACTCGTGATGAGCTCCTGAATAAAGTAAAGTATAATGACCAACATATTCAGAATTTTTTCATAACGGCTTTTGCTTAGTAGCTATAAAGGTATAATGTGAAGGCTAGCAAATTTTTTTTTATTATTTATATTTTAGCAAAATAAACCATTAAATTGTTATTTAAACAAGTGTCGCCATACTGCTGTGCAGTTTGTTGGCGCTCGGTTGTTGATGTTGTTAAAAACATTGTTGCTTTCCTAGGGTATCCTAGTGTGGGGCCAGAAGCAATGTAGGTATGTGCCCGTATGTAAATGTTTGTTTGTTCGTTCGTTCGTTCGTTCGTTCGTTTGTTTGTTTGTTCGTTTGTTTGTTTGTTTGTTTGTTTGTTTGTTTGTTTGTTTGTTTGTTTGTTTGTTTGTTTGTTTGTTTGTTTGTTTGTTTGTTTGTTTGTTTGTTTGTTTGTTTGTTTGTTTGTTTGTTTGTTTGTTTGTGTGTTTGTTTGTTCGTTCGTTCGTTTGTTTGTTTGTTTGTTTGTTTGTTTTGCTGATAATAATAATAGTAAGTTCCACGCCACACAATCACTTCCTTGGTCCCAAACTAGGATACCCTGTGCCATGGTAACCAGGCAAGGACATTACAAACATGGAAAAACACCCAGACTGAGGCCATTTGTACATGTGTACGGCAGCAATCGAATTGGAATCGCAGTGGGAATCGAACCCACGACCTCAGCCTTGGTACATAAGCGCCTTAACGTCTAGACTAGCGAGGCAGTCTCTCAGTTAACTGTCTCATTATTAAATAATAATTAAATTACAACATTTCCAATGAGGGCTTTTCAGAGCGTCATTAAAAAAATTGTAGGTACCGCAAATTACCGATAGATGGTGCTGACGTCATGACATCGCTGTATCTTATCTGTGGTTACTGTCCTATGTTTTTACAAAAATGCACAATGCATGGGCTATTCATGAGCAAAGACACAATTCACGTACGTATGTATTAAACAAAGTAAAAATACTTCGATAACTTTCAAGTTTCAACAGTTTTTAAACAAAGTGTAGTTTAGATCACAGACTACAAAGATATGTTTAGAATATCACAGATTAATAACGATTAAAACCACAGACCTAAACACATGATGACATTTTGGTGTTCTTGCAGCGCCATCTAGTTTTTTTTAATGAACTCAACTGTCAGCTGTCATTGAAAAGCCCTCATTAACTTGCTACTGTATAAAAGGTAAGGCTAATGTAGTAATGATTCGCGAATTAATCTCGCAAAATTTCATGATATTCTGGTCCAATAATAGTAATATTACGACGTCATCGGCCACTGTTGTTACGACAAGTTGTTATGTAAATTTCCAGTGTGCAAGGAGGCGCAGAATCTTCTCCACAATTTGCATTTACGCGCATTTAGACTGATGGTAGAAGTTAGTTGATCGACTTGTTACGCTAGTGCATTTATTTTTAAAATAAAAAATCAAATAGACAGAGTTGGGCTCGCCCGGTCATGTACATACCTACGACTTTGTTTTCAAAGTGATGTACATAAGTGAAATTATAGTAGCAATGATATAATATTGTGAGTTAAGTCTGAGTGTTTGAGATGTTGACATATCTCAGCGTTTGAAATTTACAATCCGCGATGGGCATGCGTGGTAATTAAAGCTCACACTCTCTGCTTTTTTAATCTGGTTTTTGAGCTCCCATTAATAGTTTTTCTCACAAAAGAAGGAACTTGAAAAAAAAGAAAAAAAAGTCATCAGGATTTGAGCCGAGGTCTTTTCGTTTCCGGACCGTCCAATTTTCCACCTGAGCTACTACACCTTGCAGATTGATGCGAAAATTACCTTCGTAGTCTAATGATCAGTGTTTGATTGCCGAAAACGTGGATATAACGACGTTATATAAAAATGAAACCTAGTTAGATCAATTATTCGCCCCCGAAACCACCTAAATTTCTAAATTAAATTAAAAAAAATCTAACTGAATTTTGTAAAAATCTTTGGTGCCGTTTCCATGATTCCGATTATGTAAATATACAAGAATTGCTCATTTAAAGAGATTAGGTAGATAGACGTCTGCTTACTAATTAGACCACAGTATATTTTGGGAAGAGAGAAGTTTGGAAAACCATGGTGGGACCTTTGTCCTGTAGTGGGCATCAAATTATCATCGTGTAGTGGCTGATGATAATGTTGATATATATATTTTGGGCACTGACTTCATTTGTTATGAGTTTGACGAGCATTTACTGAAGCGTTCTTAGCTCTCTGTGTTTGATGAGTGTGGCTACTGGCGAGTAGGTACTGTATATAAATACAAATAAATGTACTTCTTTTTCTTTGACACGTTTTTTTGTTTTTGTTGACACGGAGGTGGCGTAGTGGGGTTGACCCTTGCTTCTCGATCATGAGGGTCTGGGTTCGAACCACGCATTTACCAATTACTTTTAGTTACGTACATTTGTTTGTTTGTACAGCAACACCATTCGCTGATAAATTGTGCCGATAACGGCGACAGGCTTGCCACTTGTCACGTTTGGGACCTAATAAACTCGGCAAAGCGTGGGCCCAGTTCTAGAGACTGGTGCCTCTGCCTACCCCTTCGCGGATAACAGGCGTGAGTTTATTTATTTATTTATTTTTTCTTTTTTTTTCTCTTTCTTCTGCTGGTAAGGTCGGCGTGACGGTGAAGAGGACTACACCCAACAAATGGTGATTATTGCGGACTGTATAAATAGACGAAAGATTAGTTTAGTGTATGACTGACTCGGTGTAGACATAGCACCGTAGTGACAGTTTCAAGCAGTCGGTTTTCTATGCATTTAAATATACTTGTTTACTTGCAGTTAAAATCTTATGGCTTGTATTAAAAAGCATATTGAATATATCGATAGTATTGACTACAAAAAAAGTCTTGCTTTTTATACAATTCTTTAACAACATAAATGGTTGTTACTATTATACAAAAATGTGTCGTTCCAAACGGAAGCAGAACCAAGATTCGATTACAGGGTATTCTTTTTTAAGTCCAATCCAAAGGTCTTTCATTTAGATTAGAATCTGCTGACTGTATTTTTTGAACGTTTCATTATCTCTTGGATAGATAGATAGATAGAAGATAGAATATAGAATATTCCATATTATACTCATAAATAACATTTACAGATTATATCTTGGATAAATTATATCTTGGATAGGAGATGGCAGCGGTAGGAGGTAGAAGCGGTGGTAGAACAACTGGCTCAGAAGCGGGACATTCATGTTCGACTTTCAGTGCGGGCCCGTACTTATGCCTTTGTTTTCTAAGTTATATACTCGTACATTTGTGAAGTTATTAGTAACTAAATCAGTCGCGCTGAATCGCTCGTAGCCTGGGCTGCCTGAGTGATCTTAAACGATCACTAAGGTTAAGCAACATACGGCGCGTTCAGTCCATAGATGGGTCACCGTCTATGACTAACGCTAGTGGCATTTTTCCGAGCGGTTCCGTGCTTCGCAGGATGTGCCGGCTGCCGTCGATAGATGGCAGTCGTTAAGCCAAGTCAGATGCCTTAGAGCGGCTTGAAAAACTTCTGACAGTAAGACCAGCCACTAGTCTTACAAGCCTCCACCAATGCGGACTTGGCCCCCGTGGTGGAGTATGGCCTATACCATCATCAGGGAAGAGACCCGTGCCCCTCGGTGGGGACATAATGGGTTGATGATGACAAATCAGTCGCTAACCGTGAAGGAAAGCATCGTGAGGAAGCCTGAGTTTCTGAGTTATTCAATACCTCAGCGCTTGAGATCGCCAATCCGCGGTGGACCCGCGTGGTAATTAAAGCCCATCCTGTCTCTGAGAGGACATCATGGACCCATTATGTCCCCACCGAGCGGCACGAGTATCTTCCCTGAGGAAGGTATCTAGAAGCCATACTCCACCACGGAGGCCAGGTCCGGATTGGTGTAGGCTTGTAAGACTAGTGGCTGGTCTTACTATCAGAAGTTTCCAAGCCGCCCTAAGGCCTCTGACTTGGCTTAACGACTGCCGTCTATCGACGGCAGCCAGCACCAACTGCTTCACGAGTTAACGTGCCTTGTGAAGCAAAGGAAAGATTGGAAAGACTTTAGCTTACGAGTAATCCAGGGACAATGGATTGATTAAGTGGTATTGGTAGCGCCCACTTATCTCCTCGTGACAAAATGTACAGGGGATTGCCCTTACCAAATGGACTTAGTAAACGATCTATTTTTATTAGCTCCTCTGGGGCCGCATTGGATTCTTTTTTTGTGGGATTAGGCGGGTATTTTCGCTTTTGGTCGACGAGTCTGAAACGGAGTAGCGAATGTTGCTAGCATTAATAGGTTTGGCTATATAATATTATGATGGATGAAGGTTCATGGCAATGATTGTAAGACTTTACTGACAATTTTTACAAATCATCATCGTCATCATCATTCAGCCACAACAAGTCCATAGACCTCCTCCATTTCCAAAAAGACTGGTTGGAAGCGGCTTGCATACAGCGTCTTCCTGCCACTTGGATGAGATCGTCTGTCCGTCTTATGGTTGGGCGTCCTACGCTGCGCTTGCCGATATGTGGCCTCCATTCGGGCACTTTTTGGCCCCATCGGCCATCAATTCTGCGTGCTATGTGCCCCGCCCACTGGTACTTCAACTTACTACCTAATCCGCTGGGGTATGTCGACGACTTTCGTTCGTCTACGCACCTCATAATTTCTGAATCGGTCTCGTAGAGACCGTTTACAAAAATATGATCTTTAAAAAACCATTATGATTTTTTGTCGCCGGTGACGCTAGTGTTATTTCAAAGATCGTGGTGACAAACAAGACATGGAAATAGACGATTTTCATGAAGCTTTCTTTTCTTATTGCAGTATTTCTGCAGTTCCCAATTTCGACACAGTTGGCACACTTTCAAGCGAACAAATAAGTCAGACGTTCGAGCATAGTGCCAAAAACAGGGTATTCTCCTTTTAATATTCTTGTTTTTATAACCCTTGGGCCGCACTCATCGCGATAACCCGAAGATTCTGGCTATCGTGATGTGTGTAGCCAAGTGTTCGCGTATACTTCGGAGCTTCGTCAGAACTTCGCGTAGCTGTCGGTAAACTTTCACAGATCAAAGAGTTGTATCGCGATGAACTTCGCTTGAGCGGCCACACTTCATCAGCGTGCACCTGTCAAACATGGCGGACGTGTTATTTCACAGAGTAGGTGCATAAGCTGAAGCGTAACATGGATTGGAGTAATGATAAAATTATAGAATTTATTGCAAACTACGAATAAATAAATAATAACTACGACATAAATGTAAAAAATCATTATTTGCTGGCATAAAATACAGAGCAACCGCGGCGTCCATTTTGTTTTTTTGCATTTGACATCGCTTGCACATCGTGATAAACTTTACATCGCGCATTGTGTGGCCGCGAGGATTAGCCGTAGACCGAAGACGAAGTTTATCGCCCGAATGTTATCGCGATGAGTGCGGCCCAGGCATTAGTGTATGCAACGATAAACGATAAACGCTGTTTCTATTTCCTACGACACAGGGTATCCTAGTGTGGGGCCAGAAGCAATGTATGTGCCTGTGTGTAAATGTTATGTTATGTAATGAATGTCGATCAACCGAAAGTGGTCGGTCAGGATCGTGGCAGGTGGCAGTCCCTGGTTTCTGCCTGCCCCTCTGGGATACAGGCGTTAGATTGTGTATGTATCTGCTACAACAGAAAAGTAAATAGATAGATACTTAACTCTTTATTTTTCAACCAGGATACAGAATTATTGTAATTCCCTTAATTCTAGAAGCATTTTCTTCCAGTCAACCACACGTGGTTAATAATTATACCTAGTAGGCGAACCGAAGTGTGAGGAATAGTACATTACTGCAGCGGCCAGGAAAAGAGGCATTGATGGACGAACGTGGAAATGTGGGCAGAGGTGAAGCCGAACCTGTCTAAGCATTAGGAAATAATATTTCAGGAACTCCAAAAGAAATACACACTCAATGCGTATGCAATTCGTGGCTTCAAATATAATTCGTAATATTTTTAGTTTCAGTCATTTAAATTATATGCAATTACAAAACATTGCATAATACAGTATTTATGGAAATAAAAAGAGTTTATTTTAATTTTATTTTATATCACTCCAAGAATGAATTCAGAATTTCATTATTCATGGTTTCTGAATTAAGAATTTCACTAAGTAAATACACAAATAACGTTCCGTCATGCTCTTCTCTGAGAAATTTGTCGACACAGCACTACAGTTAAGTAGTTACTTCGAAAAATTCTCAATTATGGAAACTGGCCAAAAGACATGCTTAGAGTGCTAGTATTTGAAAAGAGTCAAGAACTCAGGACCGGTCTGACCGATACACCGGTTCTTTTCAAAGTGAACCTTGACATTATAGTGACACGTCTAAAAAGTTTCAAGTGACACTTCGGGAAGAAATCTGTCATGTATCGGTCCCGCCGTCGCCTTCAAGTTGTTGAATTCATAGTGCAGTTTAAAGTTTCCACTCGTCTTAAACTTGCAGAAAGTGAGGCATGAGGCAGAAAGTGAGGCGGGAGGCCTTATTGTTAAGTATAATAATAAGTACCTGGGTGACCGTGCTTTCCTCGGTACTTTTTTTGTAATATAAAATATGTAATATAAAATAACGATAACGATAACGGGGATAACGGGCGTGAGTTTATTTATTTTATTTTTAATATAAAATTAAAATAATCCTTTTTCAACAAAAAACGGGTCGCCCGTTTTCCCGTCAGAACTATCCCAACCTTGTAGATAGACCCGAAATTTACCTCTGTATGTTATCATTATCATAGCAAATTTCAATTGGCTTAAAACACGGATAAAACGACGTTTTCTAAAAATGTAACATAGTTAGATCAATTAAACGCCCCCGAAAGCGTCTGCCTACAAAATTTCGTGAAAATCGTTGGAGCCGTTTCCGAGATTCTGATTATAGAAACTAGACGAAAACCCGGCTTCGCTCGGGTAAAATGTAGACGCAAAATAATATTCCACTATGTTTTTTTATATGGTGACGCCTCTGTATTTATCAACCACCAGTAGATATAAATATCTTAATACATTCAGATACATAAGCTCACACCTGTATCCCAGAGGGGTAGGCAGAGACCACGGACTGTCACCTGCCACTATCCTGACAAATCACTTTCGCTTCATTGACATCCATTAGTCGTTGCATGTACCCACATCGGTTTCGGGTACTTTTAATCTTGCCCTTTGCTAATACATCCCCTATTTAGTCGAAGTATGTCTAACTGGGGCGTCCCTTACCGGCCCTTCCACTCACATTCGCTCGATATATTTGCTTTGTCAGTCTTTCTTCGTTCATCCTCTCCACATCTCCAAACCAACGCAACATTCCTTTTTTCAATTCTAGTCACTCACTACATCCTCTTTCTCTACATCCTCGGTCTCTGATCACACTATTGCGTATTCTGTCATTCAAAGTAACACCACACATATTTCTTAAGGATCTCATTTGTACTGCACTAATCCTACTTTCATGATTCTTCTGCCATACCCAAATCTCGCTACCATGCTTTGCTTACATCAGTATTGGAACCAGCACACTATTACGGATAGCCAATCTTGCTCTTTTGGACATGTTCTGGCTACTCACGAAGGAATGCAAGGCGAAAATCGGATACTTATCATAACTTTGTCATGGGTACCTCATCACAAATTACTAACTAAATGAGCTTCCTTCATAAACTTAACAGCTAGTGAATCTAATGACGTATTCAATGAGACGTAGAATCCACTTGGCTAATCAACTAAAAACAGCTCCCTCTCTTTGGCTTTACAGCTTTTAGTTTTGTATTGACCACATGTTTTTCTTCATCTTCTTTGGTATTTTTCTTATCTAGTGGCTTTTTCATTTCAATAAGTTTATTGGTACCTAACTAAGCAAAACAATAAAGATCAATTTATGACTTCGATTTCCTTTTTCAATTATTTTTCAGACCCTTCCAAAACTCAATGTCAATTATTGTCTTCCCGCCAATGAAAAACACCACAGATTACTTACTACACCTTCTCTGTTGGCACAGATTATAATAACCTTCTTGGATGCCACGGTATTCCACACACCATGGAGTTAACAAATTAGATCAAAGGGCCGGTTTAGATTATCTTAGTGTATAGGAGAGTGCTTTAATTTACACTCTGTTGCAACATTATGCTGAATCGGGCCCATTTTGGGGGCTCAACCTTTAATGTATTTTATTATTATTTTCATGTTATAAAGTTTATTTATTTATACGCTTTTTATGCTTTCTGTGTTATTTTTTTTATTATTGTACGCACTCTGTGTGTGTGTGTGTTTTTTTGTTTTGTTTTGAGTATCAAATAAATAATTTTTCTTTTTTTCTTTCTTTCTTTCTTAATTTATTTCTTTCTTAAGGAGAGTGCTTTTGTAGAAACGTGTAAGCGCCACTTGCTTTAGTACGTTTTACGGTATAGTACGGTTCTAGTTGCCTTTCAATTAGAATCAAAATAGAATTAGTTTCTATTGTTCTATCCAGTAACACCTGAGCGCGTTACTATCCTCGTTACTTATCTGTGTATAAACTAAAAATTTAGTGAGAACTTTAGGAGAGCGCGCAAGTGACCCGTGACGGGTGCGTGTTGTTTTCAATAACTCGAATTATCAAACTTACTTATGTGTTCCATTAAAACTCATAGTATTTTGAGTAGGATAGCGCATATTTCGCGACGTCGACGAAGTGACACTCTACTGGAAGAAATATAAACGTTCACTCGAACGTCTAGTAATGTACTAATGCACTTGCCTCTCTAATTGTATTATAGCACTCTCCTAAACACTAAAATAATGTAAACCGGCCATAACAGTTCACAATGAAAACTTGTGACACTAACACAACAATGATGATATTGACATGTTTACTTAGCAACGCCATTGTTGAATTTAATAATTTTTATATTGATGCTGCTCGATAATACGAATTTTCCGCCCATATGTCGTCGACTCAGATCAACTATTTTTTTACGCTCTTTCATTTGGTGTGCATATCGTTCGAGTCTACCGTAGACCCGAACGAAATTATTAATATAGAAGATATATATACAAGAATTGCTCGTGTAAAGAGATTAGATTAGATAATACATAAACACGCACATACACACTAAATTACAGAGAAAATAACTCCCAGAGTCAAATGAATTACTCACGTTGCCCGCCGGTGCAAGCTTCCGGAGCCGAGTCGATCCAGTCGATTAATGGCACTGACACACGTGCTCATTAGTAGCACGAAAGCATGCTTTTATTGAGCAAGTGCTTTACTCCCAATCTTTTCTCTATTTTTGTATTCGATGTTTTAATCTATCCGTCTTCCCTTTTTTGAGGTTTGATAACCTAAGACTGCATTGTTGTTGTCAGTGTTACTGTCTTAAGATATCATAAACTTATTAAAACGTAAAGAATTAACATTCTGTTTGTTGAATGTCTATGTGCCTTCATACAGAAAAGATTGGGAGTAAATCACTTGCTCAATATAAGCATGCTTTCGTGCTACTAATGAGCACGTCTGTCAGTACCATTACACGAGGGGCAGTTTTTTTTTTTTTCATTTTTTACGCGGGGAAATGCATTTGCGCACTTCGCCACTCACAGCAGAGCGGCTTCGTGGTGGACTCCCAGCACTATCGAGCCGCCTGCTCAGTGCTGGACTACCCCCTAAAACCCCGCGGTGTTCCTCCGCTACTCTACCGGGCCACAGGATAGGCCAGAGGTTAAGTCACTGTGACCCGGCAAGAGCTCGCCCCCGAGGGGGCTCTACTGGTAGGGAGCCAGATTGGCTCCCCGGCGGTGCGAGCGCCGCCCCTCCTCTGGGGGGCCATAATGGCCCCCAACCGCTTCCTCGCGCCGCCTTCCCCCGACCTGTCGTCCATACAACTGGCAAGAGGAGGACGCCGCGACGCTGCGTCGCCCGTCGCTCGCTCTTTAGCGCTTCTCTGAAAGCAGAGAAGGTGGAGACCGAGCGCGCGGGCCCTCTCCTTGCGCGAGAAGGCACCCTCGGAAAGGCGGGCCAGAAGGCACACACGAGAGTGCCTTCTGGCCCGCCGTGATCGTGGGCGTCGGGTCCCCCGACCCTCCGCCCGCGGCCACTCTTATCCGACTAGTTTGAGGCGCGATTGCGCCCCCCCCTAGCCGGACCTCTTTCGGTTGGTCGCCTGGGTTCCGGTTCACAGAGGAATTGGAACCCACGCGACCCCACGTGCCAGATTATTCGCCGTTAGCCAGCAAGATCCCACAAGGAGAAGTCACTGACTAACGCTCAGGGCGCACCGACCATACCACTTGCCCTTCCATGTGGTTAACAAGGAATCAGAGGGAACGGAAGCGGAGGGGTACACGTGAAGGTTATCTGGCGTAGCGCCCCACACGAGGGGCAGTAGCCCAACCAATATCAGGTCAGGATTACTTACTTTAAGTTGCTTTAAGAATAGTACCTAGATGACTGAGCTTTGCTGTTTTTTTTGTTATCTGGTTTTTCGAGTTTTTCTCGCAAAAGAACGACCTTGAAAAGAAAAAGAATCACCAGGATTTGAACCGGGGTCGTTTCGTTTCCGGACCGCCCGATTTCCCGCCTAAGGTATTACGACCTTGCGGATTAATTCGAAAATTACCTTTGTAATCTAACGATCAGTGTTTCATTGCCTAAAACACGAATGAAACCTAGCTAGATCAATGAATCGGCCCCAAAACCACCTGCATATTAAATTTCGTGAAAATTGTTGGAGCCATTTCCGAGATTCTGATTATAGATGGCGTTCCAAAATTATGGGACATAAAGGGAAAGTACCTGAAATATTGTAGATAGAGTATTTTGCTGAAAGTATCCCAATGTTGTTTTCTTTTAAAATACTATGTTACTTAAGAAGAGTTATGATTTGTTGGCCATTCTTTCGATTAACATCATAAAAGTAGGGGAGTTTTTTTTTTTATTTAAGTCGGTTTGATTCCCAGACGAGGCAAGTAAGTTTTAGAAAATCTTTGAATCCAGAATTACTAACTTTTAAAAATATCATAACGTATTCTATTCATCCACGATATTTAAGGTACTTTCCCTTCATGTCCCATAATTTTGGGGCGCTCTGTATATACATATATACAAAAATTGCTCGTTCAAAGAGATTAGATTAGATACAGACCTTTAGATGCCACATTATTATTAATAAGACGTCGCCAGCTAATATTACACCTTTAAAGATTGTGCTTAAGAAGATTGTATCGTGTGGATGTTATATCCTTTTGGCGAAGTCGGAATTTGTGCTTATATCTTTCGAGAACAATTTAAAGGCGCGATAACGGATAATTTCATTTTACGTCTGTTATTTACACCATTCAGTTTTTTTTAGGGTCCCGTGGTGCAGTCAAAGTTTGTGTTTTTGTCTTGCGAGAACACTTCATCATCATCAACCCATTATGTCCCCACAGAGGGGCACGGGTCTCTTCCCTGAGGAAGGTATAGGCCATACTCCACCACGGGGGCCAAGTCCGGTTTGGTGGAGGCTTGTAAGACTAGTAGCTGATCTTACTGTCAGAAGTTTTCAAGCCGCCCTAAGGCCTCTGACTTGGCTTAACGACTCCCATCTATCGAGGGCAGCCGGCACCAACTGCTTAACGTGCCTTGCGAAGCACGGAACCGGTCGGAAAAATGCCAAAAAAATTGAAACTTTTTTCTCGTGTTAAGGAAGGTTATTCCTATCACCAAAAAAAATATCAAGCACTTCTGATATTTTCATCCATTCTCTATTGTTAGTACGGAACTATCTCCATAGAAGAGCGACTCGTACTTGACAGATGTTTTGAAGGAAATTGCGCTGTTACGGTAATGTTGAGGAAAATATGCGATAAAAACCTGCATTTTGCGGAAACGACGCCTTTAAAACGCTCTTTTGGTTCAGATTAGCGTTTCAAAAGGCTTTGAGCCTGCTTTTAGTGGCATGTTATATTTTGGTAACATATTTTTTGTACTTAGCCTTTATCCAACCTACCCATGCACGAAGCGTACACATTAATATGATGCAAAATTCCTGTATATAAGTCTATGTATAGTAAATAATATAAAATAAAAAGCCTTTTATTGTTTACATATAATTTACGTACATTTTTATTGTTTGGCAATTTTTTATGTATAAATTGATTAATATGGTACAATTTTTGTTTAAAGTGGTTTAAATAAATATTTTTTTAAAACTAAATACGTAAAGTAGCAGCACAAAAATACTAAATTCTTTGAATGTAATTTTGGAATATAGGATATACATATACTTATCTTTCGTTTTATTCGAGCCTGTAGAATTTTCGGTGAGAACGGGGAAAACAGGTTTATTTACTTAAGGTGAATATAATTAAATATATAATTCTAGAATATAAGCTATTAATATTTCATCATAAACCTATTTTGTCCCCACCGAGGGGCACGGGTCTCTTCCCTGAGGAAGGTATAGGCCATACTCCACAACGGGGACCAAGTCCGGATTGGTGGAGGCTTGTAACACTAGTAGCTGGTCTTACTGTCAGAAAATTTCAGGCCGCCTTAAGGCCTCTGACTTGGCTTAACGACTGCCATCTATCGACGGCAGCTGGCACCAACTGCTTAACGTGCCTTGCAAAGCACGGAACCGCGCGGAAAAAGGCCACTAGCGTTAGTCATAGACGGTCACCCATCGATCGTTTTAAGTTCACTCGGGCAGCCGGGCTACGAGCGATTCGTTTTTCGAGCAATTAAATTTTTCGTATTTCTCTGGAACTGAAACGGCGAGGTGTCAATGTCTAAAGAGAAATCTTGTTCTCTTAATACTTTGATAAGTTCCCGAGCTTCATTATTTAACCAGGACGCGAACTTTGAGCGTTATTAATAAGTTCAAAGGTGGGAAGATCAAAACAGCCCACAGGTTGCTTCCCAATTTATTTTCCGGACTGCTCGTTGACCCCTGAACCAAATTAGTAAGGAGAGGCAACGCGGTCGTTGACACTAAAGTTCCTCAATTTTAAAAATAAGAAAGAAAGAAAAAAGGAAAGTTTATTGTACCAACAAGACACAGCACAGAAACAAAACAAACATAAAAGTAACGTAATAAATAAGTAAGGCTACAGACAAAAATACAAATAAATTTAATCAAAACCTTAAAGCCTTTTTTAAATATTACTACACGCGAGCCGAGCCCCAAGCCGTACCCATTCGTGGACAAATCCGTCATCGTCCACACACTACACAAGCTCCGATCTGCGCGTGAATGTGTTGGTTCTTGGTTCGGCTCGGCGCGGCGCTCGTCGTCTGGAGATAAAGTAGTAAGCAGCTCGGCGCTCGTGTAGTGTGTGGACGATGACGGATTTGTCCACGAATGGCTACGGCTTGGGGCTCGGCTCGCGGTGCGTGCAGTGAATGGTGGGCTTTAGTCTGTGGTGTGTCTGAGTTGCCATAAAAGGCAACTGACTCAGCGTTGTGCAAATTCGTACATTAATAATGTTATTCCGGATACACTTACTTGAGTTTCTGTTAAGAGAGTCCGACTAGGTTTCGCTCCGATTCGCAGAGACGGATCTGGCGTCGTCGCCGGTTCTTCGTCGCTGAGTGCGAACGAGCGAGACTAAGAGCTCCCGCATATAGTAAAGGTCACTGATGAAATTATTCCATACATACATAAGCTCTCGCCTGTATCCCAGAGGGGTAGGCAGAGACCAGGAGTCTGCCACTTGTCACGGTCCTGACAGATCACTTTCGCTTCTTCGACATTCATTAGTCGTTGCATGCACTAATGGTTGCATGCACTGTATCTAATAGTTCAAATCATTATATTGTGTAGCAATTGTATAGCAATCTAGTGTCTGTTTGACACATTCTTTACCGTTAAAGCCCCGTAGTCCGCCCGGCGGCGGCGTGTCGGTCTTGCAACGGCATTTTGAATCGAATTTTGAAGATGATACATACCACAGTTATATCATGTTTTTTTTAATATTTTTTATTTATATATTTGCTCTGCCAACAGGATACCTAACCTCGTAAGGCCCGACCTTGAAAAGAACAATTGATTTTGTGATCACTTGAAGACATTGGGCCTCACGAGGATAATACATCCATTATACATTAAAAATTAACCCTTTAACAAAATAATAATATGTTAATCCCAATTACAGGCGGATACGCCACTTATTATTAATTGAGTTGGTTGAAAATGTTTCACATGCCTTAAACAATAATTCAATTTAACTTTGACCAATATCATCATCATCATCATCTTTCAGCCACAAGAAGTCAACTGCTGGACATAGGCCTCCTCCATGGATTTCCAAAAAGACCGGTTGGGAGCGGCTTGCATCCAGCGTCTCCCTGCCACTTGGATAAGATCGTCTGTCCATCTTGTGGCTGGTCGTTCTACGCTGCGCTTGCCGATGTGTGGTATCCAGTCAAGAACCCTTCGGCCCCTTGACCAATGTAATTATTATTTATATTTTATCGAATAGAATTTCGATAATAAGGTTGTAAAATAACGATAACAATCGCAATTTATTCTCTGAGAACTGTGATAAATTTTAAATATTACACACATAATTTAGCTGTGAAAGATTAATGTTCACGGCCTGAGGGGTTAAACTCGACAAAAGCGAGTGACAAGTTTGACAAATTAAAAACTTTCCAAAGCCCCAGTCAGTGACTATACCTTGATTTTTAATTAGGTGGACTAAACTGACAGTTCAAAAATCTCTTATTTTTTTAAAATGTTGCCAGAGCAAGATCGTAGTGATGTGACTTGATGTGTTCATTGAATGTTCGATTTCATTCAATCATTCACTCTTCAATTTTATTTCCTTTATTTGGGGAAAATAATTTAACTTAATCCTAATCATTAAATACCTACCAATTACACAAACATACCTACATCTGAAAAACCCACAAACTTTAGGAAATATTTTGTTTAAGTAACGAGATGACAAACCGACTAGACATATAATATCCACTTATTTTCATAAGGTTTAGATGATAACTCTGTAGTTAACCGTTTTCAACAAATAATATTTTGGCTAGTGATAGATTCGTATACCATATTGTGTCGTGTCTACTATGTACAGTATCTTCTTTATATAGTAGGTATTTATTAGTCACATTGTAACACCTCAGCCTTTAACGCTTGAATAATAAAGTTTTGCCTTCAAAACGTACTTTATTTTTAATTATATCTTGAAGGATCAATACAATAGTATCATGGCTGGGTTCCTCATCACAATTAAAAAACAATAAATAAATTTAAACCTAATAGCCATTGAATCTAACGACATAATATGCGACTTAGACAATAATCCACATGTGCCATCTAGGAAAAAGGAGAAAGCTGTTTTCTCAATGTAGAATTACAGCTTTCATTAGATAGATAGATAGATAGAGAACACTTTATTGTACATAAAAAAGGAAATTACCCAGGTATTTCTTAATCAAGTGTACAGACGGCAGCCTTATCACTAAAAGTGATCTCTTCCAGACAACCTTTGGATGGACTGGAGCAAAATATTGGAGAAGGAAGCAGATGTACAATTATTAAGATGTAGATTGTTGTATCGTTATATTATATGTTTTTGTTCAGTATTTAATTTTTTGTTTTTTTTTTCATATTATCTATTTGATTTTCCATTTCAATAAATTTATTAGCTAAGCAAAACGAAGCTTGCACTAAAATCTTTAAACGAGTTTAGTTGCTAATTTTATTTTAATGTGACGTCTTTGTATAAATTGACAATACAAAGCGCTAACGCATTTTAGGTGCAATTCGTCCTAAGACTTTAAAAATGATTAAAATTTTAAATCTAGTTTTTATTTTATTTTTTCCTATTCCAAAACAGAAAGGAATGAATATGGTATGTCTGTCATGTTGTTAAGTTATAAATGTATAATTTTATCAAGAAATCCTCTAACTTAAGTATCATTTAATTTTACAGTTTATTCTATCTAATCAGCCCGTAAATAGAGCCCACTGTTGGGCATAGGACTTTTCTCTTTCACGCCAACCCATCCGGTCCAGTGTCTCCCAGCCGCTTTCACAATGTCGTCGGCCCATCGGGCTGGTGGTCTGCCCACCGACCGTCGACTCATTCTTGGCCACCACTCAGTGGCTTCCTTAGTCCACCGGCCGTCTTCCCGCCTAACCAAATGTCCCGCCCGTCTCCATTTCAGCTTAGTAATTCGTGTGTGTACGTAGAGTTAATAATGTAATTTAATTTGTTTATTGGAGTGTAAAACAGGTAACAAACAATCAATATGATATACAGAGAGAGATAAGATAAGATATAAGAATATTAAGAGAGCTTAATAGAGTAGATCTAGAATGTCACCCAAAGCATACACACACGTGAGATCAGGAAAATGTAAACGGGCTTATATAACCAGACGACGTTTTAAACTTATCTAGCCTCAGATTTAACAAATTTTTTTAAACATTTTTAACAAATTTGAACAAATTTAATGGTTTAGGAATATGGTTAAAGAATTACCAAAACTAAAATCTTAAATCACTCAGGGCCGGGCGAGCGAGTTACATTACATACACCAGTCTGCAATTGAATGAACGAATGATTGAATGAAAATATTTATTATTCGATCATTCTGAGCACAACACTATTTTTTATTTTCCCTTAGGTGGCAACCCACCAACTGTCAGTTTAGTCCACCTAATTAAAAATCAGAGTATACAAACGAAGATTGAATATGAAGTTGGCAAGATAAACGGCACCTCAAACTTTGGGAACCGCTGGTCCTATACAAACCGTCCCTGATAAGTTTGCTTGGTTGATGAAGTTATTATTTGCACTTGAACATAACAAGGTAAGTCAGACAAATGGAGGTGTCCAAGGTAATTATGACTAATACCCGTAATAAATCTGGAAGACCTCTGAATTTGGCTAGAATTTTAGCCAACGCCTTAAATCTGTATCAATTGTGACACCCTAGTTAATTAAAACGCGATTGTTATCTTAATATTTAATTTTGATATTTTTAACTTCATACGGATTTCTTAGCTAGTCAAACTATAAAGTTTTTTTTTAACATTTAAATACAGGCACACACACCGCGTCTGGCCCCATACTAGGATACCCTGTGTCGTGGGAACCAAAAACAGCGACGTTACAAACATGGAAATATCCAACACCAAGTTTTTATTTTTAAATTTTTAATACTTATAGTGCAACATGACGTGTGCTACGAGATAAGAGTAGAATGCCCTACACCTTGTTACGATGTAGCATAATACCTATACGCTTTGCTACAATGTAGCATGATTCATTCCACCCACGAGAATGCCGTCCACGTTGCTACGACGTAGCATTATATGGAGCGCTACGGCGTAGCACAACACTCACTTCGCTACACTCAATATTAGCTACGAGTTGGAATGCCCTGTTAATTACTACGACGTAGCATGGTATACGGTTTGCAGCTACGATGTAGCATGAATAATTGTATCAGTGTAGTAAAGTGAGTGTTGTGCTACGTCGTTGTAACTTACTATGAGGTACAAAGGCGAGCGCTTTGCTACGACGTAGCGTCTTACAGTCTGTTAGCTTTTAGAATATACCTCGGGGTCTAGAGCAGGCTTCGGTTTTCACCGAAAGCACACGAGTGTAATACTACTTCCTGCTCTGTATAAAACTTTTCCTCACTATTTTGAAAAGTTAAGTAAAGTTAGAAATAACAATATACAAAATAAATAGTAGCCGAGGTATATTCTAAAAGCTAACAGACTGTGTACAGTGTACGGTTTCTGTCTCGTTGGTCTAGTGGTAGACACATTTCACTATCAAAACAGAGGTCATCGCTTTGATTCCTACAAGGGACCACGGCAAACTGTTTATTATTCTTCTTTGGTTACCATAGCAGAGGATGTCCTTGTTCAGGACCAAGATAATTCAAATTAAATTAAAACTAAATCTTTATTCTATCGTACGTTGATATTTATTTCTTGCTTATTATTTCTTTCCATATTTTAAACCCTCCCTGTAAATGAATACCGCACACGCCGCGGGGTCATAAAAGTAATGTCCAAAGACATAAACGTTAACTTATTCGTAAGTAAACCAGTTAGAGCGTGAAGTTATAGTTGCGGACCTCAGAGCTACAGAATGGCCAACTAAAATGGGTGTAAATTACATTTATATTTATGTACATTTATACATTACATTTAACAACATTAAAAAACAAGCAAGAACATACATTGAATAGTATGAATATGAGTGCAATCAATACTTAAAAAGTCAAACATTATTTAATATTCTTAAAAGGTAATAAAACACCAATGCTGTGGCCAGACACACGGACGGCACCCGTTCACGAGCATAACGCAAGGATAAGCCATCGCCAGTCTCAACCATATGATGCACCTTTACGGTCTATCTCAGTTTACTACCCTGTATAAAAAAACATGTTACAACTGAAGTGAAAGAGTTTTATCAGGATTGTGACAAGAGGCAAACCTTGGTTCTGCCTACTTCTCCAGGGTTACAGGCGTGAGTTTATGTAAGTGTGAGTCTTTTTGTTTATAGCCTATAGGCTATGGCTCATAGCTCGGCTGCCTGAGTGATCTTAAACGAAGATAAGATAAAATATTTATTGAGCTTTCTTGTTGTACATGAGATGTCTTATATCGGGTGTCCCAAAACTCAAGGTCAAGCCGGAATCGGGAGGAAAGGCAAGTCATATTAGTTATCAAAAAAATACAAAGAAAAAATTGCATTTATACAAATATCGGCATTAAAAAAAAACTAAAAATCCTGTTGCCACAAATCTTTACTTTTTCCAATTTTTTTTTGTGTTGTAACTCTGAATAATGCTTCTTTAAACTGTTAACAAATTTTCAAAACCAGCTGCTCCAGCTTGGAAGAAAAGGAGACTTTAAGAAAAATAACTTAAAAAATTGCTCATTTTCAATTTAAATTTTAGTTTCCATTATGTAGTGAAATTTCTTGAATAAAATAATAATAAAAAAAATCATTTGTGCTTAAATAAAATTGTTCTGATAATCAGTATGACTTGCCTTTTCACCCGATTCCAGCTTGACGTTGACTTTTGGGACACCCTGTATAGTAAAGGTATCAAACAAGAACCCTGGTTAAGGTTAAGAACGAAGATTAAGCAACACAATGATGATGTAAAAGCCGAAATGTTTACTCCAGAATCTCGGTAACATTCGTAGCTCCACGCCAGAAGCATGCGAAGACAAATGTCAACTTTATGGCGCAAGTCGTCTAATTGTTTCCTTTAACTGCCTTACACATTAATTGGGTCACCTAACTACTTACACTCTGCAATAGTTAAGAGTTGCCGGAATGTAAACAAACCGTTAGGCCTGGTTTCATCATCAACCCATTATGTCCCCACCGAGGGGCACGATTAGTATGACCACCAGGAAACGGCGCACGTGTCTCTTCCCTGAGGAAGGTAAAAGCCATACTCCACCACGGGGACCAAGTCCGGATTGGTGGAGGCTTGTAAGACTAGTAGCTCTCTCGTAAGGTCTCGTAAGGTCTCTGACTTGGGGTAACGACTGCCATCTATCGACGGCAGCCGGCACCAACTGCTTAGCGTGCCTTGCGAAGCACGGAACTACTCGGAAAAATGCCACTAGCGTTAGTCATAGACGGTCCCTCATCAATCTGAACGCACCCTGTATTGCTTCTCCTTCGTGATCGTATAAGATCACTCAGGCAGCCGAGGCTACGAGCGATTTAACTGTAATCCACTATATTTATTATACACTTTTTATTATGACGTTAGATGTCGACACTAAACTGAAAAAATACGAACTAATTAAAAAAATACATTACTAAAAAACATACATTAACACATAAGCTCACGCATGTATCCCAGAAGGGTAGGCAGAGACCGGGGACTGCCACCTGGTACTATCCCGACAAATCACTTTCGCTTCATCGACATTCATCAGTCGTTCCATGCACGCATGTCGATTTGGGACACTAAAGTCAAAAGATATCTATAAAGAGAAAAATAAACAATAAAAAAGGTCTGTCGCCAATAATTC
Organism: Yponomeuta plumbellus; assembly: GCA_947310845.1. Lineage (NCBI taxonomy): Eukaryota > Metazoa > Arthropoda > Insecta > Lepidoptera > Yponomeutidae > Yponomeuta > Yponomeuta plumbellus. Next base: position 4,675,639 of record OX371217.1, read on the forward strand.
TGTTTACTTTCCACTGCCCATAGAATTTCTCTATCAATAAAAAGGCTGACACACCTGTAATGCGTTATCAATGCGGATTGCAAACGCATTACAGGCGTTATCAATCTTTAACCAATTCAATTATTTTTAATTATTCGCTTCTCCAAGAATTGGAAACGGTCAGTCAGATTATTTTGTTCAAATTGTCAATGTCCTCAGCAACCTGACATGGTTTATTTTCATTTGATTTGTTTCCTATCTCTTGTGATCCCAGGGCTAAATGGCTTAAAGGTAATTGAGGCTCTTAGTTACTTAACAAATTAATGGTGGATTTGGTTATAAATAATTATCATATTTCACAATTTACTTATATACGAGTACCAATAAGATTCTCGTGTCACCGTAGTAGTGAGCATACTCCTCCGAAATGTCTTGACCGATTTAAATGAAAGGAGCCGGGGATCTCTGGGCCCAATTGTAATAAGCTGCTAAGCTTAACAAAAGCGGTATTTTTTTCTGTTTCAAAATATAAAAAATCTGCTCAATTCACAATCTGGGAGACGAGAAATCTTAAAAACAAGTTTATTGCACTGATGAAATAGAGTTTCGATTACTATAATCGATTACTGTGAATGATTTCAAGAATTATTATTGAACATAAAATCACTCTCATAGAATGATGGATTCAATCAAAGTGAACAAAATCTACGGAATAAATTATTATATTGTCAATAGTTTACAATAAAACAGAATATTAACGTTAAAATTGATTCTCGTAGATTCTCGTTTGTAGATCGATTTGTTACTTTTTATGTTGGTCAAATGTATTTAATCTGTGCTGACAGTGACAGCTCCCGGATTTTCAATCTATGATCATGATGGGTCACTATATTGCACGGACCGAGAATTTACGGCACGAGAATGTACAACCCGGGAATTCGTGCCCAAATGACCATGTATAACTAACACTTGTGGGATTTTTCCGAGCGGTTCCGTGCTTCGCAAGGCAAGTTAAGCAGTTGGTGCCGGCTGCCGTCAAAAGATGGAAGTCGTGAAGCCAAGTCAGAGGCCTTAGGGCAGCTTGAAAACTTCCGACAGTAAGACCAGCCACTAGTCTTACAAGGCTCCACCTATCCGGACTAAGCCCCCGTGGTGGAGTATGCCCTATAGGTATAGGACCGAGGGGCACGGGCTTTTCACTGAGAAAGGTTCCTCAGGGAAAAGCCCCGTACCTCTCAGTGGGTTTATAATGGGTTGATGTATCGCTCCTCTACATCTAAACTCTGATCATTTGGATTGACTTGTCTAGTGTAAGATCCAGCCAGATCAGGACGTCAATCTATTGCGACTCATAGCCTCGATAATGTCACGCACTAGATCGAGCGTGTAATGGCTGCGAAGTGAATGATTTACGCTTCATGGAAACGAGGCACCACTCTGTCGTGTCTATGGCTGTACACGGATTCTCGAACGTACCAATTTTATACAGCCTGATATGATAACGCACGACCCGAGAACGTATGGACGGGAATCCGTGTAAATGTGCACGGATTCCGTGGCTGTACATTACCGGGGCGTACGTTCTCAGGATGTGCATTCGCGGTACGTACATTATCGTCTCCCATCATGACCACCGGACTACCTACCTACTCGTCTTGTATCGGTTATCGTTTGCGTATTTTAATTATATTCCTCGACCAGTGTTTTCGCTCTGCGGACTTCTAGTATATTGTTTAACTTGTACGACTGTGGCATACCAACTTATCGATGTAATACACTGGGCCGACGAGTTTTAGAGGATGAAATGACACAAATCCTTGTCTTCCCTGTCTTTTAATCTATTTGTGAGTTTTGTTATATTTTCCCACTCAATACAATAAGAACTACAATTAATGTAATAAATAACTGTCTATCATATGATCATAGTTATAAAATCAGCTGTTAAGTACCTATAGGTTATTGTCAATTTGTTGTATAGCCTCACTTTTACTAAATCTCTTTTAACTTTGCTCCCAGATTGCTAAAATCCGCAAAATTTTCTAAGATGGTTTGACAATATGTAAGCTGTTTATTGTCACCACTCTCGTCTTTTTACATCTGGGCCCAAGAATGTATGGAAGCGTTTCCGTCTCCTTTTATATGTATAAATTCGGTAGGTCTAAGAATAGGTGGTTTTCTATTTTTCATAGACCTAAGTGAAAAAAATAATTATATTTCGAAACAGCTTGCCGGATCAGCTAGTTTACTTATAAAAACAAAGTCATAGGTATATGCCCGCGCTGGGAATCGAACCAAGGTCTCCTGCTTCCATTGTTGTACCCAATAGGCTACCCGATTGCTTTTTTCAAGATATATTAACAATACCACTCGCTAACAGCACAGGAAAACATTGTGAGGAAGCCTGAATGTCTGGTGGTCTGAGCTACGAGAATTATCGCCAATTCGCGGTGGGCACGCGTAATGAGAAAAGCCCATAGTCTCCCTCTGAGAGAAGGTCTGGCCGTATATTATTATAGGCTGCTTATCTTATAAAAAAAATAATCACAAACATAATGTTATTCCACAGATTATAGAATTTTCACCGGATGGACACACGTATCACCTAAAAGAATACACCAAATATTTACCTGTGACACAGGTAACAAAATAGATTTAGGGAAACGTAATGGCCTTTGTTTTACGTGCTTGTAGCATTTCTGTGCCCTATTTGATCCATTCGGATCATATTAGAATTTAATTGCATTATTGGAGAATAGATACTGAAACATCCCAGGTGGAAAATAACCCAACTAATCGAAAATAATAACTTGGTTCGCCTTCAAGTGCACCCAAAGGTGGCGTTTTATGTAAATAAAACTTTTAGCGGTCAGTAATGAGTTTTTAATCCTCTTTGTAAGTGCGCCGCACTTATTTTTGCCGCGCACTTTTTGAAATAGGAACCTTTTAGTGTTAGCGCCAAAGAAATCGAACGCAAATATTGTTTGAATAAAGACTGGCTGGTACGTTGGCCCTTGCTCGCGCCGCGGGCTGAATAAAAAAAAAAGAATAAAATATGAGGTGGTTTTTATTTTCTCATAGTGGGCGATGAAAAGTAGAGTGTATCATGTATAGTAAGTACTTGTAAAACGTAACAACCAAACATACAATCTGGTAGGGATCAAAGATTAAAAAATAAAGCACCTTTGTCATTAAATGTTCACTACTTTTTCAGGAAATCGACTATGGACCATTTAGAGTAATTATTTTGCTTTGAACCTTCACACATTTGTTTATTGGCATTACTTTCATTGCCTAGTAGCATGATGAAACTAGTGCGAATTAATATTTGCTATAGTTTCATTCATGCATACACACTCATTGATTTACACTGTTTAGTTCGTATGCGTGAGGACTCTGCCTACCCCTCTGGGATACATGCGTCAGTATATGTTTTGTTGTAGAACAACGTAGAGTAGGATGCCCTCCGACCAGCGGCCTCGATTTTGTTAGTGCATTACAGTTCGATGACAGATACACGGTCGGGTCACGTGACGTGTTTTTTTCATACCATTGACGCCTAGAATTATTGATAAACGTGCTCGCGTTGTCTTGAAGCGGTAATGAAACTAAGTTGTCATGGTCATGCAGTTGTCATGGTACTACAATGCATTAGCAGAATCTAAGCCCAGGGGATGACAATCTGCGGAAAACTGCAGGCAGACGCTGGATGCGGCAAGCTGAAGACAGGGCGCTATGGCGCTCGTCAGGGGAGGGCTTTGTCCAGCAGTAAACTAGAAAGCCTGCTGATGATGATAGAACTACTACTAACACGAATAAAGGCAAAAATCCTGTATCCCGTCCACATAATGTTCGCATAGTTCTGAAACAAAACATAAACTCACGCTTGTACCATAGAAGGGAGGACGGAGACCAGGATTCCAGGTCCATTATACGGTAGTTCTAAAGTCCCTTGTGTCAATGCAAGTCACAATTTGCAGAGTTGAGCGGGTTAAATTCTATGTATATTCGAAAATAAGCGTTCCCTCATACCAATTATTTTCATTTTACAGCGAAATAACGTGGCTGTAAGTAAAATAAAGTCACATAATGTTAAAAAGTGAACGTTTTACTCGATTGCGTTATGACCCTGAAAATAACGATTTAAAACCTTTGTTATGGTGAGACGATTGGACCATCTTTATATTCTAGAATTATATTCGTACAGCCTTACTAATAAACAAGTTATACACTCTGAATAACTATTAATTGATGTATATCAATTTATACTGGTTCAATCGCATTTAGCGTACAAATGACCAGTTTGTCAGACCTCGCATAACGGCTGTATACACAGCTCATAACCTTTATTAGTAAGGCCGGTAGAATTTAGTATTAAGGTAGTTCTTGTGTTGCTATGTCGACGGCAGCCGGCACCAAATGCTTACGTGCCTTGCGAAGCGCGGAATCGCTCGGAAAAATGCCACTAGCGTTAGTCATAGACGGTCACCCATCCATGCACTGAACGCGCCCTATGTTGCTTAACCTTCGTGATCGTTTTAAGATCACTCAGGCGGCCGGGCTAGGAGCGATTCATAAATAAAAAATAAAGCAAGGTAATACATTTATTTTTTTACTACAGGCGATTTTGTTGTACAGTCGGGGTCTGAAAATGTTTACCACCTTAAGGTTCATAGTTGTACAGACAATTATACGACACAAGGTCGATATTTGTATTGATTTGATTAGCTAAAGCATAAAGCTCAGAATAAAGAGTTGAGTACCAACCTGTCAAAGTTTAGACCAAACCTTCTTCGCCCCCTCAAGGAGGTTTTATTTTATTTATTTTGTAAAAATCGTCAATATATTTTCAAACTTTCTATTTGGACAGAGTTTAGATCTGTGTCATTTTAACAAATGCAATAATTTTAAAATAAGAAATTAATTTAGATACTTGTTAGAATCCAGGCTTCGGAACTTTGAAAGGTAATAAGTACATTGTTAAAGCATTATAGACTATAATGCACATCTTGCGACAAAGAATAAAGTTTGAAAACTGGTAAACATTTTTAGACCCCGACCGTACCTAGGCTTAGGGGAACATAAGTGGGCTTATACACCTACTCTAATCCACGAAACGAGTTTCGAAAGAAAAACGTCCTTTTTCAATAGCCACTGCCCGACCCTATGAAGAGGACCGTCTTCACTTATTGTTTCGCTTTAGCCGCGCATTGACCAATGAGATGCAAACACTTGATTCCCTAGTAGTTCGACTCGTGGAAGGCAGTAGTGATTAACATTTTGTTTTAGATAAATTGGAAAGCCCGTATGAAGAACGCGGCAGCACACCCGCCCAGCCCAAATACGTTCCCAACGTATACGGAGCTGGTGAGTTGGTCTCTTTTATTTATGACTACAGGGTGACATACCACAGACTACATTTTTAACATGATAAAAACTTAATTATAACACTATTAAATTGAACTACATTTTTGGTTAAGTTTTAATTTATTAGTTTTATTTTTGTCTGTTGTGTCATTATTATTTTTATTATTTTATTGATTAGGACCACCAACAAGATATACACCAATACATTCACAATAGACAATAGACTAACAAATACGGTAAGTGTTACCTCACTTACAGGCAGCCACAACATGCACCGATAGTACTAAGTTGCTCGAGGACTTACAATTACGTTTTACAATTTCTTAATTAAAGTAATTAAAGATTATATAATATGGAAAAAAGAGAAGTCTTAAGTTTTAAGTTTCAGAGGGTGGACAAGATACTTCTTTTAAACTTTGCACAACAGTCAGAGAATATGTCAATGTTGTGAGACTTGGCTAGAGCGTTATGTTGTGACATGAGCCTTTGCATAGTACAAAAATGACCAAGATTACTCTTTGATGGTGTTCTTGCAAATAGTGTGTATTTAGAACAACGGGGTAGTTTATACGGAGCACTGAACCTGATTTTTGACAGAAGTTGTGGGCAGTCAATCCTGTTATTAAGCAATTTGAAAAGAAACATTTGGTCAAGCAATTTTCTGCGGTTACAAAGGCTGTTCAACTTGAAGTATTTGAGACGGTCGTTATAAGAAGAATTGTGTCTGTTACTATATTATGTGACTTGTCTGTTTATTTCTTTCTTTCTTCTAAGGTAAGTTCTAATTTAATTGACAATTAATAAGGTCACTTTTAAAACATTTACAAAAATTATGGCGCTAGTTTTAACGAAAAATTTGGCATCAACATTTGTTTTAATTGTTATCCAAATTCACTTCACCTAAGCATAATCAAATATCAACAATTAATCAGGACAAAAAGGTATAAAAATAATTTTAAAAAAAACTACAGGTCGAGTACCTTATAGTCTGCGCACTCTAAATCCGAAAAATTAATAACAGGTTGAGTATCTTAAATTCTGCGCCGTGCAAATCCGAAAAAAAAACTACACGTCGAGTATCTTAAAGTCTGCGCCGCCCAAATCCGAGAAAAAAGAAACTATAGATCGCGTATCTTAAAGTCTGCGCCGCCCAAATCCGAAAAAAAAACTACAGATCACGTATCTTAAAGTCTGCGCCCTCTAAATCCGAAAAAAAAACTATAGCTTGCGTAGGTATATTAAAGTCTGCGCCATCCAAATCCGAAAAAAACTACAGTTTGAGTATCTTAAAGTCTGCGCCGTCCAAATAAATCGCACTTTTAATTCTTTACGCACATCGTCATCTCTTCCTCTTTGAATTGGGATTCACAAGTTTTACAGATATATTGTACCATTACTAGTTAATCAATAATAATAGCTTTTCCACAATAAAAAGGACGTTCTCTCAAAATATAGCTGACGGTTCCAAAATTACCCTGTAGATAAGAGATAGTAATCTTTAGTTAGCATATTGCTGTTGGCGAGTCATTGAGAGACCTTTTTTTGACAGGCTGCGAGGTTAATTTTGGCTGGAAAGGTAACTTGAAAATTAATTTATATGGATCTAATATGCAGGGGCTTATGGCGACAACGCTATTTGATAAAATAGGTATCTATCTGTGGATATTATAAGATCTATCGATTTAATAAGTTCGAAAAAAATCTTGCACCACATTTGCAGTTATCTGTGGACAAATTGAATGACAATAAAGTTGTTAGTCAATTCCTGCCAAACTGATATTTATCTGTTTATTTCTGGATATGTATTATCTAATGTGATAGTTAAATAATTCGTGTGTACTACCCGAAACTCCCCGCATGCTAAGTGTGCTCTCAAATCCGGACTAACTAGTGCAATGTACTCCAATTTATTATTAGAGACGAGATTAAGAGAAATCTAAATTAAAAACCCTGTGCTTAAAAAAATAACATTGCAAATAGTGTATTAATTTCCGTAGTGTAGGACGCCCTCCGACCAGGTGGGATGACGATCTGCGAAAAACTGCAGGCAGATGCTGGATGCGGCAAGCCGAAGACAGGGCGCTATGGCACTCATTAGGGGAGGGCTATGTCCAGCAGTGGACTAATATAGCCTGATGATGATGATACCTTCGAAAAGCTACATTATTTACCTACCACAGTTCGTGACATACCTAACGTGACAAACTTACTAATTTTCCTATTAAACTTAATAATTGGTGCCTACTTTGAGAGTTTTACATAGTATTCAATGACATACATTTACCTTATTTTGTATAATATTTTTCCCAACAGTTTGAAGAATTTCAAGAATACTTGAAATCGACGCAAGTAAATAATTATGATGTTTCTGTTTTCTGTAGCGATGTTTTAATTTAAAATTTCCATTTTCATGTTCGACGAAGTTATTTGTGAATGAATTTTATTTTAAGAATTTGACATTTTTACAATCTTAAGAAGTTGACATTTTGTGTGTTTTGTTTTTCCAATATGCATTAAAAAATATTCTTTATTGTATACAGCAAATACTAATTATTTCAAATATATGACAATATTATATTATTATTATTTTATTGACGCTTGTAGAATATACGATACTAAGACCGATTTGGACCACTTTCTTTTGTAATTGTTGGGCAGCATTTAACTAAAATTCTTCACGAAAGACGTCTCTATTCTATTCTACCTCTATACAAAGCATGCTTTAAAAGCATAAAAATAAAGCGAAAGTAAATCAGGCTTCAGATTAATGACAGAAGTATTGTTTATAGGAAGCAGTAAAAGCTGGAAAGAAAACGCGAGGCGTATGTAACTTTGTAAACACTTTATAAATACTTCGAGAAGAACAATGTTTTTGTTTTCTTTGTCAATATTAATATAAAAACTAATCAATTTTTTTACTAGCCTCTGGAAGAAATGGGTGTATTAAGCGTGAGTTTGTTTTGATAAATGCAAATAGGTACGCCAGCGAAAGATAAGATAAGATAAGAATATTCTTTATTGCGCATAAGAAACATGAGACAAATAAAAGTTACAATTAAAGAAATATATACAATAGGCGGTCTTATTGCTAACAACAATTTCTTCCAGACAACAATATTTCTTCGAAATAAACGAAACTTGTTAAGAAATCAGAAATTTTATTGAAGACGTGAGTGGATGAAGGTGATAAGTGCAATTTTTTTATATTTTTATTAAACTGAAGTTAAAGGTTTACCAACTACAATTTTTTTCCAAACATAAACACCGAAAACCGAAAATATGACATATCATCTTCACTCACACACGTCTTCAAATATTTTAACATAAAGAATTTACATTCTGTTTGTTGACTGTCAAACTTATAATGTTAATGTTAGCCGCTGCCTTAGGTTGAACTATAGTATTCTAGGCGATAACAATATATTTAATAACTTAAGATGTATTGATTATAGTGTTCAGCTCATACACATCTTTTACATAACAGGAGTTAATGAAGACATTGCCTCCTCTACCACCGCCATTGGTAAGGATATTCAGTGTTTTATCATCATCATCATCATCAGACATTTGAAACCCACATCGACCAAGGTTTTCCTCCCTCAAGTTACGCCCGCATCCAGCAACTCTAAATCTCCAAATCTAACTAACTCCAAATCAGGCTATGATGGCGAGGACGCCATCATAGCCTGATTCTGCTAATGCATTGTATTAACAATGATAACGCCATGAACATGGCGATATAGTTTCATTGCCGCTTCAAGTCTACGCGCGCAAGCATAATAGGGTAGTTTCCAGGGTCAAAATAATTTAATTCTATTTAGTCTGTATTTTAGATTATAAAAAAATATTGGATACGTATTTTTTCTTTTTTCGATTAAACAAAAAATAACAAAGATATAGCCCATTGAAGTTACGTGTGACGTCACTCAGTGCTACAAAATGCAGCACGGCGTGACGTCACACGTAACTTTAATGGGCTATATCTTTGTCATTTTTGGTCTAATTTACAAATATAAAAATACGTGTCCCTTATTTTTGAATAATCTAAAAGACAGACTAATTACATTTTTTTGGGAAACTAGCCTATTCTAGGCGTTAATAGCATGAAAAAACTCGTCACGTGACCCGACCGTGTATCTGTCATCGTACTATAATGTAATAACAGAATTGTACCCGCCCACGCTGCGTCATCCGGTCCGGGGTCGCCAGGTCACAGCTTATCCTCCCCCAACGGCCACCAGGGCCTCGATTGTGTTAGTGCATTACAGATGAATTACAGTTACATGGTCAGGTCACGTGGCCTGCTTTTTAATTCCATTGACGCCTAGAGTTACGAATACGCGTGCGCGCGTTGATTTGAAGCGGCAATGCAATGAAATTGACGCAGTCATGCAAATGTCATTGTACTGCAATTCATTAGCAGAATCTAGGCCCAGTTCTCCGAGCTATGTGTAATAAAGTGTTCTATTTTTTTTTTAATTATTTTTTTATTAGTTACTTTTTTTTTTTTTACGTAGCCTCGAGTGTGTCCCACTGCTGGGCAAAGGCCTCCCCCAACTTAGACCAGATGTCTCTGTCTTGTGCCACCTCAGACCACTCCGGCATGTGTCGGTCGAGATCTACCTACGGCCTACGAGATGGCCTACCTCTCCTACGACGACCACCTTGTGGCACCCACTCGGTGGCAATTCTCGCCCATCTATCCGGGTGCATTCTGCAGATATGCCCTGCCCAGCTCCACTTCAACTTTGCAGTCTGGGCACCCACATCAGCTATGCGTGTTTTTGAGCGTAGCGTAGTTACTTAATTAATTAATTAAATTATTTTTAAATTAAATGTAATTAATAAATTTGCACTCCAATCGGTAGATCATGAAGGATCTGAACTATATTTTAAGAACTTAATGTACCCACGTTCTGGCAAATACACAATTTTTACTTTTACTTTACTTTATCTATCTATCTATCTATGTACCCCCGCCTACGGCCACTTCATGTGAGCAATTCTTCGATCTATAGGTATAGTAAATCTGATTTTTCTGCGAATCTCCTCACTCTTAAGTGTTTTATGTATATATTATTTTTACTTTAATCCTTAAGTTGGCTTCCTACGGTCCGCGATATCGCGGACGGATGCAGACCAGCTCGTACGACACACCGTGGGAAGGGTCTCGGTTCGCGGTAGCACAGACAGTCGACAGGTCAGTTGGAAGGCTCTTCGTGGTGGGTGGCTGTCCATGGTCGTCGGCCGTGCGCGTCCGTCCGCGATATCGCGGACCGTGGGAAGCCGACTTTACACTCCATAAATTCAAATTCAAATTCAAAAAATTATTTCAACGTAAAGAATTTACATTCTGCTTGTTGAATGTCAATGTACATACCTACAGCTATGTATAATGTTAGCCGCTGCCTTGGGGCCGTCTGTAGTGGAGAAAAAGGCAGCGAAAAAAAACTCCACTCTGACCATCTTTTCTCAAATCACCTTAAAGCTAATACAAATCAAACCTACAAAATAATATCTTGTATGTGTTGAACACTAGACACATTTATCCTCTGAAAATGAAAATATTTTATTTTATTATTTATTATTATAAAGAGTGTGCTTAACAAAATTCTTAAATCGCATTGGAGGTAACTCTAATATATCTTGGGGTATCTTGTTGTAGAACCTTATACAGTGCCCCATAAAGGAAGTATTAACTTTTGCAAGTCTAAATCGTGGAAATGACAATTTATGTTTATTCCTAGTATTAACGTTATGATGGCTACCAAGTGTTTCGAAGTCTGTAATATTTTTCCTAACGTACATAATATTTTCATGTATATATTGGCTTGCAACTGTTAGGATGTTAGTTTCTTTGAAAAAGTCTCTTAGCGAGTCCCTACTACCTAGCTTGTAAATAAATCGGATCGCTCTCTTCTGCAAGATGAAGATAGTCTCAATGTCTGCTGCCCGGCCCCACAGTAGTATGCCATAGGACATAATACTATGGAAGTAACTAAAATAAACAAGCCTAGCAGTTGCAACGTCAGTAAGTTCTCGGATTCTTTTTACAGCATATGTTGCGGAGCTAAGGCTATGTGCTAATTTTACAATATGTAGTTTGGCATCGATTGTGATGCCCAAAAATACAGTATCTTCAACAAATTCTAGTTTTTCATTTCCAATCACAATGTTATTTTCAACTAATTTTACGTTAGGTAGGGTAAACTTCATACATTTTGTCTTTTTTTTTTTTTAATTTTTTTATTTGCAGTAAACCAATCTAGAACATAAGTTTATTAACGACGATGATGCATGCCTATTTAACTTGTAATTATTTTATTTACGTATTTCTTATGCAGGCTGGGCAAACGCAGGAACAGGTTTGTTTAAGATAAAATTATACGATAGGGAAAAATAGTCTTAACGTCGCGTGAGGACTTAATAATCTTAGTTGTGATTTGAACGTTAAGCAGATGATGCCGGCTGCCGTCGATAGATGGCAGTCGTTAAGCCAAGTCAGAGGCCTTAGGGCGGCTTGAAAACTTCTGACAGTAAGACCAGCCTCTAGTTTCCCAAGTCTCTTCGTGAAGAGACTTGGGAAACTACCCGTGCCCCTCGGTGGGGACATAAAGGGTTGATGATGAAGGTAGCTTTATACATTCTTGAACAAATAGTTGAGGTTGACCTTATAATAAAAAAGTTTTTATTTAATTTGAAAATAATTCATTCTATTTTTAGTATTTCAGAGATCTTGGGATAGATCCCAACGACATTGGAATTCCAACTACTCGAACGCCACCTCCACCACCAAAACAACAAAATAGAAGGGTAAGAGAACTAAGAGTATTCTTTCTTTTTTGTAAAGGAGCTCAATAATTTTGGCATGTCTATTGACAAAAACGTCAGAGGCCTTAGGGCGGCTTGAAAACTTCTGACAGCGAGACCAGCCACTAGTCTTACAAGCCTCCACCAATCCGGACTTGGCCCCCGTGGTGGAGTACAGCCTATACCTTCCTCAGGGAAGAGACCCGTGCCTCTTTGTCGTAGCGTTTCGGTACGGAACCCCATAAAGTTTAATAAAAAAGAGTTCTAGCTTAAAAGTGGTGGCATGTGACAAATTCAACTTAGAAACTCAGGAACTTACAAATAACGCTCTGTAGCGTCAGCGTTTTGTGTCCGCGGCGTAGCGCCGCTTAGTCGTTTTCCCCTCAGCGTCCCGGGTGCCTGCCGACCTAGTTATAGTATAGGGTTTGATTGAATAATATACAGTGATTAACTTTCTACGTTGTTTGATTGATAGACAATCAGAGTCCCCTAAACTGAGTGCTTATACTGGGTTTTTTCATTCACTTTCGATAGCGAGAGCGTTTGCAATTTGCATATGAGCGACAAAGCGCGCCACCCAGTTGTCTCTTTGTCACTTCTATACAAATTGAAAACGCTCTCGCTATCGAAAGTGAAATGAAAAACTCAGTATAGGCACTCTGAGTGCATATTCTGATGTTTTTCATTCACTTTCGATAGCGAGAGCGTTTGCAATTTGTATAGGAGTGACAAAGCGCGCCAACTAGTTGTCTCTTTGTCACTCCTATACAAATTGCAAACGCTCTCGCTATCGAAAGTGAATGAAAAAACTCGCTCTAAGCACTCTGGTGGCCCCGACGTGATTTGAATACGCAACCTTCTGATAACTGCTGACTATAAATTATTAATACTTAAATTATACAACCCTTTATAAAATACAACCATGTTGGATATAGGGTCGAGATTCCTGATTTTTTTTTTCGCAATTTTGCAGCCTGTTAAGGTGAAGTCACCTTGGGGTCAGGCATCCCCTGGCGTGAGTATATAACCGTGTTTTGGGTCTCAAGTCCGAACAGAGTCGTAGAGACCTTAGTTACTTAATTTATTTATGACACAAAATAAAATACAATTTACAGACAAAATCATAAATATCTTAAAGGTGTACGCGTGATTTTCGGAATTCACTAAACTAATTATATTATACAATCACCGAGGGGCACGGGTCTCTGAGAAAGGTATAGGCCATACTCCACCACGGGGGCTTTATACGAATACGTATAAATAATACTGTTTTCTTCACAGTGTCAAATAGCCTATTATAACATAACATTTTACATAACATTTACATACAGGCACATACATTGCTTCTGGCCCCATACTAGGATACCCTGTGTCGCGGGAGCCAGAAACAGCGACGTCACAAACATGTAAACATCCAAGACCTGGGTTTTTTTGTCCCCAGCCGGGATTCGAACCCGGGACCTCTTGCATGGTAGTCAGATGCGCTGACTGCTGCGCCACAGAGGTCGTCATGGTCATTATAGTTATCGTAATAGATTTTCTACTGACTCTTGATGATATTCTTAAAAGATCAAACACACTAATTAAATTTTATCATCATTGTGGTCATACGCTGTAAGCACATGAATAGAGCCGATTTGAAAACAAAAACTTTTTTAACATAAAAAAGCATAGCATCTGCCTACCATGCGAGAGGTCCCGGGTTCGAATCCCGGCTGGGGACAAAAAAAGAAACCTTGTCTTGGATGTTTACATGTTTGTGACGTTGCTGTTTGGTTGGCGTCGCTGTTTCTGGTTCCCACGACACAGGGTATCCTAGTGTGGGGCCAGAAGCAATGTATGTGCCTGTATGTAAATGTTATGTTATGTTAAATACGAAGTGATATACTACTGACCGTCAATAGGCTAGTTGCCCTAAAAAATTTAATTAGTCCGTCTTTTAGATTATTCAAAAATAAGGGACACGTATTTTTTTAAATGTAAATTAGACCAAAAATGACAAAGATATAGCCCATTAAAGTTAGGTACGTGTGACGTCACGCCGTGCTGCATTTTTTAGCATGGAGTGACGTCACACGTAACTTTAATGGGCTATATCTTTGTTATTTTTGGTTTAATCAAAAAAAGAAAAAATACGTGTCCAATATTTTTTTATAATCTAAAATACGGACTAAATAGAATTTAATTATTTTGAACCCGGAAACTACCGTATTGACAATTTGTATACGGCACAACTCAGATACGTAAGCCTGTTAATGTACGTATTTTGTTTTTTGCTGTGTACAGTCGACAGCACATCATCGTATACACCCATGCACTCTATACCGTTGCATTACGGACGACTTTGCAACTAAAATGTGAAGGTTGACTTCCTGTCAACTGCACAATAAAGAGTTCTATCTGACAATCTTCTTTCTAATACTATTTTCAGTTCGAGGAGTATTGGCAAGACCGACATCCTGTGAGTTTATTTCTCAAGTCATTCAGTAAAACAATTCAATATAATGGCATTGATTCGGCAGGTGATGGGTTCGAATCCCGGCATGTACCAGTTACTACCTAAGTAACGTATATTTGGGAATGGAGGCTCTTAGTGCAGAGCAATAATATGAGTTTGAAGGCCCCGACCACCTCATACTGTTTATTTAAAAAAAAAACATTTTTGTTTAATAACATTGTTTTTGATCTTACATAGGTTAATTTTTTTTTTAACTTATTACATAACCTTTACAGAATAAACAGTACAGACCCGTAACAGATGCATACGACGATGACGATGAAAATGACGATAATATACCTATAGACGTAAGTTGTGTTTGCTAACTTCAAACTAAAACTAGTGTTATTTATTATTATTTTGGTTCAAATAATTCTTTAAATTGTTCGTAAAAGTAATTTGGACATTATTAACGTTATTCCGGATACAGTTACTTGACTTTTTACCGGAAGAGTCCGACCTGCGAATCAGATGGACCGACGTCCATCTGATTCGCAGAGCTTAATCATGGTGAGCAGAGACGGAGCTCGCGTCGTCGGTTGCTCGTCTCTGATTCTTCCAACAAAAAGTCAAGTAAATGTATCCGGAATAAAATTAATAATGTGTAGAACTTACGAAAGTTTAAGTTCATAAATTGGACATATATTATCTACCAGCTTTCGCCCGCGACTCCGTCCGCGTGGGCTTTAGTTAAGCAATCCCGTTCACTCCCTTAAGGGTTAAATTTAGAAAAACGGCGAAACACGTATTTATTTTAAGTTTCAAGAAAATTAGACAACATTCTTTATACCGCCTATACAAATTTTAACAACCCTTTTCACCCCCTTAGCGGTTGAATTTAAAAAAATCCGGTCTTATTCCTTGCCTACATTATACATAGACCCTCTGTGCAAAATTTCAGCTTGCTAGGTCCAACGGCTTGGGCTGGGCGTTGATGAGTGAATGAATCAGTCAGTCAGGACTTTGAATTTTATTTATATAGATAGAAGATGAAAAACATTTCAGATGTTATTGTTATAAGCTAACTTATTATTGTAATAAACATTTTTCTTTTTACAGAATGCAGTAGACAGGGCACTTTACAAAATAGCGGTAACGATAAATTACATCAAATCGTTCGTAACCTGGCTGCCTGAGTGATTTTAAACGATCACGAACGTTAAGCAACATACGGCGCATTCAGGCCGTGGATGGGTGACCGTTCTATGACTAACGCTAGTGGAATTTTTCCGAGCGGCTCCGTGCTTCGCAAGGGACGTTAAGCAGTTGATGCCGGCTGCCGTCGATAGATGGCAGTCGTTAAGCCAAGTCAGAGGCCTTAGGGCGGCTTGAAAACTTCTGACAGTAAGACCAACCACTAGTCTTACAAGCCTCCACCAATCCGGACTTGGCCCCGTGGTGGAGTATGCCCTATACCTTCCTTAGGTAAGAGAACCGTGCCCCTCGGATGGGACGTAACGGCTTGATAATGATGATAAATTACGATTGACGAATTACTTACAAAGTGACAAAGTTTAAAGAAAGTAAGCTTAACTTTTTGTGACAACAGACAATACACTTTACGTATAATCAAAACTTGAAATTCTGTTGTGTTTCAACTTGAAACACAAAACTTGAATATGGCAGTAAAAAACAATAAATAAACTTTAAAAACTTTGTAGCGGCTGTAGTCTCTGCTGCTCCAAAAATTTAAGTCAAAAAGTACTTATGTTATATGTGTAAAGGAACTTCTACAAAGTTTCAACACTATTCAACGAAATATTTATTAATCCGAATTGTGGGCTTCACAAAATTCTTAAATTTTCAAGATGTTCTCTAGTATAAGTATGTATTATTCGTATTTGCACTACCTAACTGTTTCTCTGTTTCCTTCGGCAATCTTTCCGTCACAAGGTTGTCTGGAAGAAATTGCTGTTGGCAATAAGACCGCCTATTGTATGTTTTCAATTGTAAATTTTATTTGTCTCTGGTTTCTTGTGTGCAATAAAGAATATTCTTATCTTATCTTATCTTCTCTAGCCAAAACTTTCATGTTTATCTATTGACCAGTTCACCACTAAAATCCAAAAGATAATGGTTGTGTTTCTTTCTTAGCGTGGCAGTGCCAGTGGGAAACGTCGTCAGTCCCTGAATCACCCAGAAGTTCAACACGAAGATCCTTACGTCGGAGCTAAGATGCTTTCACGAGACGTAAGCTCTTATTTAGTTTTAGGAAGTCGCACACTGAAAACATAAATGGCATTATAAACAAAAATCTTCATTTTAAAGTATGGCCGTTTTAAATGTTCTGGTGGGCGATGTGGAATCGTGCTTCCGTCGTGAATGAATCGTGAATCGTAAAGCTTAGTCACAAAGCTTTACTGACAACTTTTACGGTTCCACATCGCCCACCAGAACATTTAAAAAATCTTAAAACGACCATACTCTAAAATGAAGATTTTAATTTAATGTTATTTATGTTTTCAGTGTGCGAAGTATTGAACTTATTTACATTTACATACAGGCACATACACCGCTTCTGGCCCCACACTAGGATACCCTGTGTCGTAGGAACCAGAAACAGCGACGTCACAAACATATAAACATCCAAGAACTGGGTTTCTTTTTGTCCCCAGCCAGGATTCGAACCCGGTGCCGGATGGTAGACAGATGCGCTAACCGGTGCGCCACAGAGGTCATCATGACGATATGACGCACCGGTTAGCGTTAGCGCCATGATGGCCATGAGTGCCAGCGCGATGATGATGACAATGTGGACACAATGATTATTTTGCATGTACAAAAATGTTTCAGGCACCTCCCACACTGGCAGAAATAGTGGCTGACAAAATCAGCAGTAGATTAGTACCTCGTCTCGTAAGTAATCATCCAAATTTATTTTGTGTAACATATAGAGAGACAGAATCTAATCTCTTTAAGCGAGCAATTCTTGTATATATATTTATATATAATCAGAATCTCGGAAACGGCTCCAACGATTTTCACGAAATTTTGTAGGCAGATGCTTTCGGGAGCGTTTAATTGATCTAACTAGGTTACATTTTTAGACGTTGTTATATCCGTGTTTTAAGGCAATTGGCCGATTTCAAGAGACCCGGTTCGAGTCATGATGTTTTTTTTCCAAGTTCTTATTTTGTTGGAAAAATATTATTTTAATTTTATATTACATATTTTATATTACAAAAAAAGTACCGAGCAAAGCTCGGTCACCCAGGTACTATTATTTATTGTATGCACACCAGGTATTACATTTGAGACTTGAGCGATAATACAGTAAAACGTAATTATATTATTTTTATTTAACTAAGCTTAATTAAAAAATAATTTGCCTAGTTAGTTTAGTCTTAAACCTAGAGCTTAGGTACTAAGACAAAGGTCGTCAGTTCAATTCCTACTTACCATAGCACAGGGTATCATAGAGTCTGGATCAGGTCAAGAGATGATGTTGTGTGAAAGTTATTATTATATTATATACATAGTATAGTAAAGTTAATCCTCGTGTGAATCCCATTTCTTGCGTTATATCCGACTATCATCATCATCAACACATTTTGTCCCCAGCGAGAGGCACGCTTCTCTTCCCTGAGGAAGGTATAGGCCATACTCCACCACCGGGGCCAAGTCCGGATTGGTGGAGGTCTGTAAGACCGGTACTCTGTGGACTAGTGGCTGGTCTACTGTCACAAGTTTTCAAGCCGCCCGCCCTAAGGCCTCTGACTTGACTTAACGACTACCATCGACGGCAGCTGGCACCAACTGCTTAGCGTGCCTTGTAAAGCACGGAGCCGCTCGGAATGCTACTAGCGTTAGTCACAGAATGGTCACCCATCCGCCCCATGTTGCTTAACCTTCGTGATCGTTTAAGATCACTCAGGCAGCCGGGGCTGCGAGCGATATGCGAGTCTCAAGTTATTATTGCGTAATTACATTTCTGCATTGTTAAGATTTTTTTTTGTTATTTAGGAAGCCAATGAAGGCTATTTATCGCCGGAAATGGTAAGAAAGAATCAGTTACAATAATATTGTCTACGCTGACATTAAAACAATTCTTCTTTCGGGTTAAAATAGATATAATCAATAATAAAATAATTTTCACATTAGCATTTTGCAGAGTCCTTTAGAGCGAGCGTCCGGCGCGAGGGGGCGCTCTCGTCGTATTCGTCTCAAAAGTTCCAAACATAAAAAAGGTTCAATATGTACGGCGTGTACAAATAATGTATTATACAGGGTGGAATTTTGTAATGCCACCTGAAGGGAAAGTACTCTTAATAATGAAGATAGAAAATTTTCGTCAAAGAAAACATTCCTTTATTTTTGAAAAGAAACAAAACTGCATTCAAAGATTTTTGAAAATTCGCTTGCCTCATCCGGTAATCGAACCGACTAAAATCTGTGAAAGTTGCACCCTGTACTTTTATTGGATCGATCGTTAGGGTCAATTATAAGGATGAAATCTCTCTAACAAACTTCATAGATTAAATGAAAGGAAAACAATGAAATCTTAAATTGTTTTAATTATTTACAAAAATGTGAGTATGAACTCACCAAATTCCATAACAGTATGTTGGCAGATATCTGACATAGAGTTAAGCTTGCCTTTGTATTCTTAAGTGCTGACTATACAGGGTGGATTTTTGAGACGGGTCAGCAAGGGCAGGTACCTTAATCGTTATAGTTACAGGAAAACATTTCTAGAAGAACATCCCCAACTTTTTGAGATATTATGAACTATATTCACAGATATTGGAGAAAATTTACAGTCAGCGAAAAAAATGCTGAAATACAAAAAAATATATTTTATGCCAAGAATCTGTGGGGCCAATTAAGGTTTGAGTACTAGAAATGACAGAAATTGCCAAAAACTTTTTTGGAGCACTATATTAACGCTAAGCTAAAGAATTAACATGATTTCTAATAATAATTTTCAAATGAAATAAGCTAAGTCCTTTGATAGAGAAACCTTGTGGACCAGTCCATGTTCAAGCGAATCAACGCCGAACGCACAGCGTTTGAAGCGCAGGTGAGGCAATCAATTTCTGAAATGTTGAAAAACTAACCATAAACTGGAACTGATGAAAATTGTCGAAAGCCTCCCTTTGACCATACTTGTCAACACAAGTCTCAATGTTCGAGGGCACAGCTTACATAATTTGAAGGATGTGGGAATACTTCAGAGCATTCTGTCCGTATCTTGCAACGGAAACGACAATATTATATATTATACATTTGTTAAGGATAACTTAGTGTTAATATCTATTTAGCTTTGATAATTGTATGATTAGGTTACAATGCGGCTGCCACGCTCGTTCTACGGACAAATCCCCTAAATAAATAACATTAAAAAAATATCTCAACTTGTCTAGCTAAACATTCATCACAGCAGGAATGCTGTTTTTTTGGCGCCCTCATGGTGAATCATAAATAGTATGAATTTTACTATGAAGTATAACAAACAATAAATTAATACTTATCTTGGAATCATATTGAAGTTGTCCACCAATGGATTTTTGTAGAAAAAGGGGTCCCCGTGCCCTCCCCGACTTATTAAACACCTACAGTATGATAGCAGCACGTCTGTGGAACGCGCTACTCTGTATATTCGCTACGAGGCTCATCCGGAGTTTTTAAGAGTTGAGTCCTTGAGAGGCAAAAATGTGTATTTATGAGAGCACTGTAATTGTCGTAGGTTGGCAAATACAGCTGAAATATAACAAATAAAAATAAAGTGACGCTTTTAGTTTCCTGTACCTGGGCGAGTTCCAAGCTATGGAATGCCAATGAGTCAAGCTAAACCAGTGAGTATTTTGATATTTAAGTATTCATGAAATCGAGGGTGGTCCATAGTTACTGTTCAGATGAATAGAGTGAGAAATTAGAAGACCTCAAATTAAAAATTTCAATGTGTGGGTTTCAATAATATATATTCTTTAAAACAAATTTTCTGCTCACTACAATGTACCTACATAGTTCTATTCTCTAATTAAAGTTAATTAAAAAAAATTAGTTTTTTCCACTATCCAACGTATTATAATAGATTTACCTGAACCCGTTAATATAATTTTAGCTACTTCCCGTTTTAATTTAATCTAGGTAATTCAATTGTTTTGGATTACAGCAAAATGGTGTACCGAATTGGGCAGCTAATGGACTGATACCGAGTCAGTATTATTTTGCTCAGGTTTAATATTGAGATGTAAAATAATGATAAGCATGACAGTATTCATATTATTATCACAGACCACAATATCATCATCAACCCATTATGCCCCCACCACCGAGGGGCAATTTTGAGTAGTTTGAGAGCCATAGCAAATCGAAAGTGCCTTAACAATAGCTTTTAAATACCTACTCTAGTTTTTCTCTGTTAAAAAACGTGTAACAAATCTGTCAGTAAGTTAATTAAAAAAGGCCACTTTCCAAAAGCATCTCAACCCAAAATCGAATTCCTGGGAATCGTTAGTAGCTAGATTGGTGCTTGCGCGTCGCGGGTCTTTGTTCCTACAGACGGAACGGCTGAACTAATAATAGTTCGCAAAGTTTATTAAACAATATTTCTCGACTCGTAGCAAGATTTCTCAGCTTGCAACAAGATTTTCTAAACTCATGTTTTACGTCTTTGCTTAAAAGTACAGCATAAAAGTAACCCTCTTTTCTTTTTCAAGATTGAATTTTTAATTACTAATTACACAGCTGCGGCTTTCAAACCACGCAGATTTCAGCGTGTGTATAACCCTTAATCAGGCATGCATGAGAAGTAAGAGGTTTTCACTAATTTTGGACTTTATTTCAACATGATAAGGTTTAATTTAATGTTGGATCTTGGTTAAGGGGTAATAATAAAAATAATATCACCTTATGTAATAAACAACTAATAATTCTCTTAATTTTCAAAAGCTGGACCAAACCCACCGCTACCAGTAGCGCATCAGACTCAACAAAACTCCGCGACAATGATGCGGGCTTCGTCTGGCCTTGCAATGGGTCAAGATCCACCAAGGATGCCAATGCAAGGCTTCAGCCCAAACGGCAAGGTACGTTTTTAAAAGAATTCATTCAAATCAGATCAATTTGACGTACATAATTTTTAAAGACGACAGACAATTTATTTGAAGTGCATCGAGGTGCATCTCGTAACCATATATGGTATAATAAAATTTATTTCGGACACACTAGATTTGAGCCATCGCAAACAGGGCGACTTGTCGCCGCGTCTAGTCGCCGCGTCAGACGCGACGTTGTCATTTGCTTCTGGCGTCTTGTCGTCGAGACTCCGCGACTCTGACGCCAAGTGTGCGGAGATTCGAACAAAATTTATGAAAATTGACGGCCGTAGCCTGTCGTCGCGTCTAGTCACCGAACTGTTGCTGTCGCGTGTCCCCTAGTGTGCGCATAGGCTTTTTGTCGGAAGACTCCGACCAGGTTTTGCTCTGATTTGCAAAGCTTAAGAGGGGGGGCGCCGGAAACTGCTACGGGGACTCACCCGTACGCCCGCCGCGGAGCTTGCTGTCTCCTCGTCGTCAATGTCACGGCGCAATTACAGAAATCAGAAATCACCAGAAATCATAAATTTATTTCAACGTAAAGATCTGCTTGTTGAATGTCAATGTACATAAAATTATAATGTTAGCCGCTGCCTTAGCGCCGAATGTAGTGGAGAAAAAGGCAGCAAAAATAACTCCACTCTGATCATCTTTTCTCAAATCATCTTAAATCTAATGCAGAATTTGGTAGGTACGAATGTCCATCTACCTAAGAATGTCAAAATTCAAGACCCATGAGTGCAATCAGCACTTGCAATGTCAAACATTATTTGATACTCCTATACAAGTATGAAAACGCCAATGCTGCGGCCAGACACACGGACGGCACCCGTTCACGAGCATAACGCAGGGGTCAACCATCGCCAGTCTCAACCATATTAGAAGGAAATAGGCGAAAACGTTATGGGAAACATGTTATGTAAACATGTTATGTGAAAAAGATAATAGATTTGAACCAGAGTAAATAAACATTTGCAAAGATACACAGTAATAGCATTTGATTGTCTTTGCGCAGGTGAATCTCGAGAGGACAGTACCACACTTCTCCAACTATGACGAGAGTGCGCCCGGGCAGGACACGCCGCTCGATGCCCGCGCGCAGGGTTTGCCGCTAAATTTGCGATCGCTTACTCCGGAGCAGGTGAGGGAAAAATTACAGCATTTGATGTACAATATCGATATGGCTATGGAGAGTGACGCTGATGTCAGGCCTGTTTCACTACGCGTGACGGTATTGAATGCGTAAGTACATGCGGCGACCACTCCGGAGTGGCAAATAGGTAGGAATTCAGGCGCCAGAAGAGGTAAGAGTTACGCGGTACCTGTACCTGTACTATTATGTATTCTGTGCTGATGTGTTATCAGGTGACTGATGTAGCCGATATTGCATGTAGGCAGAGAATGTGCGTCCACATTTGCTGCACGTAGCACCTCTCCGACATTGTTGTAGTGGTTTTGTCTCGCTTAGCAAGGAGCTCTGAAATTGCAGTATTAAAAACAATAAAATTAACAATCCGACGTTTATTTAAAAGTTGCTTTATTTCGCATATATATACGCAAAATGGATAAGGGCCGAGATGACCATAACAATAATACGCTACTTGCCTCGTATCAAATTTGACGCGATAAATGGATATTTCCTGTAGGATCTAACGTAAGAAACCGAAATATATTGACTTTGCTAAGTAAATATGCAGGATGGCTGCAAAATTTGCAAATTAAAAAAATATTTTTCGCCTTTAAATCGGAACGGTGAAAACACTATCCGCCATCTTGAAAGCACTTTTGGTTGTAAACAAACATCTATCAGGCGTGCGTGCGTAGGTTCGATTGTGATTTGGATTGGATTTAGTGTTTTTGCAAAAACTCTTCTTGTGCAGTTAGTGTATCATCATTTTATTGATAAGCGCAATCATGGACGCTGGATTCGTGGAAGCAGATAGTACCGATTTGCCAAAACCAAACCAAATCAAACCAAGCATTATTACAGCTAAAAACAGTTTGTGTACATTGATATTACAGGACTTACATTGAAGTGATCTTCACATAAATACACCCGATCGTTTTAGTCGATAAAGAATCGGGGTCTCTCTTGGCAAGTTTGAGCCAAGTTTTTCGTATGTTTATTTCACTGGGTAGGTACCTACACGAATCCGCGACTTTCCGGCGGTCTTTATTGACGTGTTTTTGCATTCTTGAATAATGATAATTGATATATTTTGCATGTAAACTCGATGAAATCATGGTTGCGTTGTTGTTATTTCACTATGCTCACAGATCACTAAGATTCTAGGACTAGGTAAAGATCGTTTCACCAAACAAGTCCCACGGTAAAATCCTTAAGGCCATAACAATAAAAGCCATTCATTAACTCCTACTTCTTTCGTGGCACGAACTCTACCTATGTTGAATGTCAAACTTTGTTAGTGATGAGACTCGAATCACCTTTGATTCGAATGATTCGAATCACGACGGTAAAAACTTGATTCGAATGAGAATTTAAGTTGATTCGAAACATAGCTTGATTCGAATGGTCGAGTTGATTCGAATTTGTAGTTGATTCTAATCAGATCGCTGATTCGAATCAGTTTTTTTAAATCGAATCAGATTGTGGATTCGAATCAGTTTTTTTACTCGAATCATTCATTGCGCGGCAATCTTACCTGACCGATGAGACAAGTAGGATTTGTTGAAGTATTTTTTTTTAAACAATTATTGTTTTAGTTTTGTTACTGATAAGGTATTAACTTATGTTAAACTATGAAGTTTTTTAGAAAGTGGTCAAAGTGAATTGGTGTTTAAAAGGCTGATTCCACTCTGACCAACCGAACTTGTCAACTGGTTCTTTCCATTCCACATTTCACTGCATTATTGTTACCTACTTTCGATTATAACTTTTGTTTAGATCGCTTTGAAATGTGTTTAGGATGTATTATTTGTTTTGTTTAGGATGTGTTTAGATGGTTTTGAAATGAATTTAGGATGGTTTTGGGATGTGTTTAAGCTGGTTTTTGCATGTGTTTGGGACGGTTTTGATATGTGTTTAGAATGTTTGGGGGTATAATTGGGATAGTTTTAGGATGTTTGTGTTTAACCTTTAGTATGCAGTATTAGAAAAACAATAGAAAATCTATTGTTTTGTGCAAATATGGACATAGCCGCAGACGACCGCTTAAGGCGTTTTAGTATGTATTTGGAATGGTTTTGAAATGTGTTAGCAATGATTTAGGGATATGTTTAGGATGGTTTTGGTATGTTTTAGGATAGTTTTGGGATGCGTTTGGGATGTTTTTTATCGATGATTTCTAAATAATACCAAATACAGTCCAAAACCTTGCTAAACATTATCTCAAATCAAATAATGTGCAAGGATAAATTATGGTTTAAGAATATTCCAACACCATCTTAAACACATTCATTTCGAAACCATTCAACACAAATACTTCCCAAAACTAACTCATATCTCTGTTAGAAATAAAAATAGTAGTAGAGTTTTAGTTCATAGTTCAGTTGGTCAGAGTGGAATAAGTGAAAGAGTTGTGCTGGATAAGTTTTTTCAGACGACATTTTAACATGGTGATAACAAAAAAGGATTGACAAAAAAAAATTACATTACATGCTTCAAGTATCAAAAATTTGTGACCTTAAGTACTGTAGGTCTGTGAGTGTATGCGTGTAAATGAAAATCAGTGTTGAATAAATAAATATATAAATAAATTTCATATAACGGACACATACCTTTACTTATTAAAATAATAACTAAATTTTGATGAAAACATGGAAAATAATTGGGTGTATTGAAACATTTACATTGAAAATTATTATTTTTATAGGTACCTTTTATCAGTATTTTCAATGCATATGATGTCTCCGTATTGATTCGAATCATCGTATCGATTCAAATCAACATATTGATTCGAATCAGCATATTGATTCAAATCAACATATTGATTCGAATCAGCATATTGATTCGAATCGAGGGTCGATTCGAATCTGATTCGAATCATCTTGCGGGTGATTCGAGTCGATTCGAATCGTCATTTTTGATTCGAGTTCCATCACTAACTTTGTTTACAACAATTTGGACTTCAAACCATAGACAAAAATGGCGGACCGCGTTTTTGGCTGTTTAGCAAAACAACGTTTTAAAATAATGTTTTTGTTGCTTTTAGGTCCTCAAAAAATATACTTACTTGAAAAAAAAGTCAAGTAGCGGATTATGTGAAGTCCAAATTCGCTCACGTCCCACTTTTAGGAGCAGCAGAGATAATAACTAAGATTTTATAGATAAACATAATACATACGCGCACATACATTGCTTCTGGCCCCACACTAATACCCTGTGTCGTGAGAACCAGAAACAGCGACATCACAAACATGTCGCATGTCACGATAAACGACGTTTTTCAGGGCTTGAATTTGTATTTAATTCCCAATTAAACGTAGGTCTTTTCCTTTTTCTAGATTTACAAGCAGGGCATGTTAGCTGGCTTGCAAGCTAAGAAAGGTTCTGTTAATCAAGCGAAGAAAGTTTCTGCAGTGGTAAATTATCACATAATAATTATCTTTTGTTTTGTTAACCAACCTCAAAAAGGGAGAATCTCAAATAGTCTATTTGTCAGTGTGAAAAAAACAGTATTATTTATTCGTATAAATTTTATGAGTCTTAAAACCACATTAAGGCATTTTAACTAAAAAAAAAAATATTATTAAAAAAAACACAGGATAAAATTTGATAAGTATCTGTTGCCATCGTATCGAAAACGACCTGGATTGGCCGATTCCATGATGACGTCCAGTAAAAATGGCGTCTGTCATTCATGTCGTTCTTACGTGCATCGGGTTGTTTACTGAACAGTGACGTCACTATTTCTGTGCGACGCGATATTGCACAAGATGGCGTTATGGCGGCTTCTTTTAAAATTAAGAAATACACGAAAGAATTTAAAATTACCACTTTCTGACCACTCAATGAACACTAACAGAAGCTTGTCAAATATCCTAGATCGATGTAATGAGATAATCCATTTTCAGCACCCGCCTATATAGCACCTGCATGAATAGCACCTGGCCTAGTCCAGATTCAGCACAGATGATATTTTTGGCATTTAGTGAATTCAAATGTATTTATTCTGCCAAAAATATCATTAGGTGCTGAATCTGGACTAGGTGCTGAAAGTGGATTACCTCCCTATCCCTGAGGGGTAGGAGGAGACCGGCGACTACCTCGGTCTTGAATCTATATTAACACATGTTATTAACATTTGCTTTTAAATAATTTGTATAGACACGGTACATAACTTTTGTTGAATTGTCTTTAACAACCGATTTGCAGGCTAATACAACTTTAATAATGAAGACAGCTAAAGACAAACTCAAGGTTAGTTTCTGATTCTCATTACTGGAAATATTTGATGATACAATTTTTTATGTTCGAGGTTCGAAACAAATCAAATCCTCGACCATAAAGCCGGGTCCGCTGCGCCATGTTATGCGTGTTACAAAAAACGTAACACGTAAACATAATAAAAATGGGGCGTGGTATAACACGTTACGTGTTAAATAACGTTACGTTACGTGTTAAGTAACACGTAAAAAATTAATACCACTTCCCATTTTTGTTTTAATAACGTGTTACATTTTTTGTAACACGCGTAACATGGCGCAGCGGACCCGGCTTAAAGCTATCAAAAACCTATCTATGTAAGAGAAAAGAGGAAAGATTTGCATTTTTGTATTTTCGTGTGTGTGCATGTTTGTAATGAATAGCAGAAACTACTGGGATGATTTTAGAATTTCTTTTACCATTATAAAGCTACATTCTTTGTGAGTAACATAGGATATATTGGATTTTAAAAAAGTTTAGGGTTCTGAACGAAATCTCGAATAATGTAACCCAAGGTGTAAAAAAATTACTACCCCGGGGAATTTTCCACGGAACTAATATAGCAATTTCCATGGAAATATTTTTGCCACCCGTGCGAAGCCGGGGCGGGTCGCTAGTTTTTAATAAATTGCAATAGTTAATTTGCTTGGCACAAAGCTGATAAAGTTTATTATAATAATAATAATAAATCGTTTATTTCAGGCTTTGCCCATATATAATATACTAGCTTTCGCCCGCGACTACGTCCGCGTGGGCTTTAATACTAACTTTGAACCCCCATTTTACCCCCGTAGGGGATGAATTTTCAAAAATCCTTTCTTAGTGCTCCCCTATGTTACAAAAAGAACCCCTGTGCAAAATTTCAAGTTTCTAACCCTTATAGTTTGGGCCCTGCGTTGATTCTAAGTCAGTCAGTCAGCTTCTCCTTTTATATATATAGATAGACCGATATTTAAATGTAATAATTATTGTTAAAATAGAATGAAATAAGTCAGATCAGTAATTTAAACACATACAATAAACTAGGTTTATATTGTTAAGTAAATATATACATTTTTATTCGGAGATAATTATATCACTACACTTGTTTTTTACACGTATTAATATCTAGCAATGCCAATTAACGTGTTACGATCTAATACTTACGGAGAGGTATTATGGTATTTCAGAGCTTGAATATAACATACGGCCCCGACTTACGACCTACAATACCAAAGGGGCTCGTAAGTACTTCAAACATAACCTAACGTTGTTCTCAAGGTATTAAGGCTGCCGCTACGTCTTATGCTATCTCGTTCGCACAATGTAATATTTTTAAATGTTGTAAAAAAATTTGATCGCACACTGGAAAAAACAAAGAACACAAAATATTTACAGAGGTTCATGGTACGATTGGCGGCCTTATTACTAAAAGCAGTTTCTTTCAGACAACCTAACGCTGAAAAATTAGTTAGTGAATGTTAGGGTTTGAAAGAAACTCAAATTACTGTCATTTTTAATATTATAGGTACATTATTTAATGTAATTTTATTTAATATCGTTTTAAATTTTCTCAATCAAAACTGGGCACCGGTTAAAAAAAATGTCTTCAATATCCGCAATTTTAATACTTTTATCAATCCGTAATCATTCAAAATTTTAGGACACCCTAATCATCTACTAAAACAAATTAATGTGTTTTTTGTATTACAGCATGGCTTAGGCCTGAACGATTCATTGAAGATACCTCAGCAGGTTAAAATTGTTTTATATGTAGTTATTTAAATTAGATTTTACTCAACAATTTACCGGAACTCTGGGCTTTGCCTGCCCATATCATAACAACATTACATAAACTCACCCCTGCATCTCAGAGGGGTAGGCAGATACCATGCAGGGATCGTCACCTGCCACGATCCTGACATAGGTTCGCTTCATTGACATTCATCATTCAAACTCCAAAGCTGGCTTCAAAGCAAAATGTAAAAAGTTCCTCCTAGAATCCCAGTGATCTCTCCCAGTGACCATTTGCTGACACTTGCCGACATTTATTTTATTTTATTTTAATGGACAATAATTCGGGATTTTTTTCCTTTGATGTATATGAAAAGGAAGCTAAACTGGATAGCCCTACGTTCTTAGTTTTTACCTCAGATAAGATTTTCATTCATGATTTTGGTTTTGAAAACCTTCTCATTCTAAAAGGGCGTATAAGCAAAACGGAACGGAATAATAGTCGTGTATCCACGCCATCCAACGTTGAAGCATTTAAAAAAAGTGTCACTGCTCTGTTAGTGATTTCGTTTCAGTGCCACCATCTTATCTGTTCAGTTGATAGCGGCGCTAGTGGAGAATTTAGTAGTAACATTTAAGAAATTTACCTAGGAAAATGAGAATATTTTAATACGTCTTTAAATTTTAGTGAACATTTATCTATAAATCTTAGTAAGTGAATAAATGAAAAAAGAAATTGGGTACAGAATTTACAATTAATTAGTTAGTTACAATTTTGCCCACTTGAACATATAATTTGGTGGCGCTGTACCTACTTCAGTATTTATTTTTTAAAGGCAACAGACTAATTACTTTTGCCGATTCGAATGAATGATACTTTCTGACTTAGTATTAATCTGTGATGGCGTAATGATCTGTATCACTGAGCGAAATTAAATAAAGAAATTATTTTCTCGAAAACTACAGCACCTAAAAATAAACAAAAAATACATTCTTATTTAGTGACCGCTTATATCCATATCCTAGAAGAAACTTTCTTGATTCGTGACCATAGAAATATTGTCCATTGTTATTTCAATATCAATTATTAATCTCTAATAATAATAATAAGTAATTTCTCTGACATTGTTCACAATTCTGCCTAATCATTTATTATTCACTTATTCAATCACTTATATCAATTACTTATTATTTAATTATTTATTTATTTATAGTATAACGAAATATTCGTTATTTGAATGCCAATTATTAGAATGTTTGTTCGTTACTTCGTTAGTTCGAATTAAGACATATTTATACATTTATAATTATTCCAATGAATACCGTACTCATTTATTATTATTTATTAATTAATTTTATATTGTTAATATTTAATTTTTATTTACCTTTTTGATGCCACCTATATTTCTCCGAGCCCTGCACGCCGCCGTCTTACCACGTGCTGACATAATAACAGCGCTGAGGTGGTCACCCAACCGTTGTCAGCACATACTGAGTCAGAACCTTTTTACATTTGCCACACCCATAATTTTCTGTTGTTTTTGTTGTACGCTACTTTTTTTTTAATGTGTATTATTATTTTTCTTTCTGTGTATTGTTTTACTGTATTAGTTTAATGTTCTCTTTGTTTGCTTTTGTTCACTGTGCCTACCTTTCCTGTACATGTGTGTGTAAATGTGAATAATTTTTTTTATCTATCTATCTATCTATTCATAAGTCGTTGCGCTTACGCATGCTTATTTCGGATAATTATTACCTTTACGTATTTTTAATTACAGTAAAAAAATATATATTTTATGAACGCCAAAGTTATTAGTTTCCTAGTTGGTAGATTATATGGAAAACCAGCTAACAAAGAAACTCTACATTTATTCATTTCAAACAAACTTAGATATATATTACTCATGGATGTGTTGATCACTAGACACCATTCTCCTCTGAATACATTTAATATTAATCTACTGTTTAACACCAGACATATCTTTGCCTTTTAAATAATCGTTGATTTTATAATAAGGTTTTTTGCACAGAGTTTGTTTCTCTGCTTCAGAACAATTTGTATTCAGGAATAATTATTTCTTTTAATTAGCTTTTTTATACGCGTCTCACAAATTCTGCATGTTTTTTCACTCTAAAGTAGCTTACTAAGATTGTTTTGCATTCAAGGATGATTTTGGAGTACCCATTCGTTGGATCAAACCAACTTCGGTAATATTCTTCTGTTATGCTTATAGCCTAAGTAACAATAAAAAGTGTTGTTCTTATTTACCGTTTCTTTCTATTTTATAGAACGAAGCTTCTGAGGGATTAGCAAGAGTGACAGTAAGTGTATTTTACGTAACCTTTATTACGTCCTACTTACGAATACAAAAACCATAGAAGTACCTACTTATTTGATTCATTAAATTAATTTATTTTACTTTTAGTGATAAGGCCGTCGTCTGTACTCTTAGATTAAGAAATACCTGTGTAATTTCCTTTTAATGTACAATAAAGTGTTCTTTATTTATCTATCTAATTTATTATCTTAAATTACAGTTTTGTAAGATGTTACATTTGGATATAGTACAATGTAATTTTTACCTGTAAACGGCATAGGAATTTAGTACGTAAAATAAAACATTATACAGTCATTATACACTATCAATGCGTTTCAATCTATTTAGTTAGAATAAACAGTGGCCTATTACTTCCTACAAAATTCACACTCAAAAACGGAGCCTGCCTCTCGATTAGTCTTTACCAATGAAACGAGCGAAAGATGTGCGGTAGATTAAATCACTCTGTGATTGGTTCATTCTTTACGCCACGCGTGACGACGTAAACGTGGATTGGGCGACAGGAAGTGACAGCGTAATTGTTGATTGGTTGTGTAGAAAAACGTCAAACCATTGATGTCACCCGTCGAAATATCGAAGTACGTCGCAAGTTGGCAGGTGCTTATTACGCAATTTCACTTGAATTGCTGAACGGATTTGCATATAATTTGGCAGGCAGATAAAGATAGACACGTATTGTACCTACTTATGTGTAGTGTGGTGACACCAATATAGTAGGTGTCTCCACACTACATATGTTTTTTTTTCCAAAGCCCCAGCTCTACAACAATTAGTTGATAATTATCACAGCCGTATGTTTTTCTAAGGATCCGAAAACTCACCGAAACTATGAAGTTTTCATCGACGTAAGTTTTTTATTGCGTAAAAATATAAATCACATTAGCTTTTCTTTAGCTTGTAGGTACCTCATCTTAAAATTAAGTAGTTATAAGTTGGTACTACATCTCTGTTAAAATCATCTAATGCCTATGTTACTCAGTATGACAAAAAAACCTCTACCTTTTTTCCATATACTGTACAAAAAAAAACCAGTTGATAATAACACCCAGTGTCAGCTGAACCTATTTTACAAACGCGGCTGTTAACAGTAGTATGTGTGTTAGTATGTATGTAAATGTTTATGTTTATGTTATGGTATGCTATTAACAGCTTGTTAATGTACGAGAAATTGGGGGTTAGAATATGATAAGCTTATAACTATAAATTTCAGTTTTTTTTTCCGTTTTTTCTCCAAAATGATCTAAAGTTTAAAACCGACACGGTTTTAATTGTAACGTTCGATAATTCAGAGTTTCTGTGTATACAGGGTGTTCGGCACATGGCCCGTCACAAATGTTCGGGATACTGGTGGGGTCATTTACTTCTACAAACATTAAAAAGCTTAAAAAGTTAGGTTTTAGGCTTTATATTATACCAAATTATAGGTAATTTTAGAAAAATATATCAAAAATCCATATCTCCATAACCGTAAGTCTTAGAGCCCAGGGTCCAAGGAGTAGATGACCCCACCAGTATCTCCAAAATTGTTGACGGTCCATGCGCCGACCACCCTGTATATCATCATCATCAACCCAGTATGTCCCCACCGAGGGGCACGGATCTCTTCCCTGAGAAAGGTATAGGCTCTACTCCACCACGCGGGCCACGTCCGGATTGGTGGAGGCTTGTAAGACTAGTGGCTGGTCTTACTGTCAGAAGTTTTTCAAGCCGCCCTAAGGCCTCTGACTTGGCTTAACGACTGCCATCTATCGACGGCAGCCGGCACTAACTGCTTAACGTGCCTTGCGAAGCACGGAACCGCTCGGAAAAATGCCACTAGCGTTAGTCATAGACAGTGACCCATCCATGGACTGAACGCGCTGTATGTTGCTTAACCTAAGTAATCGTTTAAGATCAATCAGGCAACCCAGGCTACAAGTGATCGACCCTGTATATGTATTGTATGTATTCTACTTTTTTTTTTTTTTTGTAATAGCGACAATAAATAATTATTATCCCCAGGGTACCATATACGTACCGATCATAGACCGGACAGAAAAAACGACGTCCAAGCCCCGGGTAAGTAAAAAATACAAACATATACACAAAAGGTCACGCCTGTATCCCAGAGGGGTAGGCAGAGAACAGGGACTGCCACGTGCCACGATCCTGACAAATCACTTTCATTAGTCGCTGCATGCAGGCACGTCGGTTTCGGGTACTTTTTATCTTGCCCTTTGGTAATACATCCCCTGCGTGGTCGAAGGCGGTGATCAGTAATTATCTACAATATGTATGTACGTATTATTGTTGTCATTTATTTATCTCTTTATGTACTATCATTTATGTAAGTTTATCATATTTTCTAATAATCCCCCCTCCCCTGCCCCTCCTATAGGTTAATAGGTTATTATAGGTTTAATATAGGTTAATATATTTCCCAATGCTTATGTAAGTCTATTATATATCACCTTTTTTCGCACTTCCTGTCGCCAGTCTCTTCAACAACAAAGGTTTGCTGGAAGAGAATGCTCCCTGCGTTAAGCACGCCCTTGTACATTTACTTTACTTTACTTTGAAAATTACAATAAGAAACTATTGTTGTGGCGAGCGGATCGCCCCAACAAAAATTCTACAAGTAAAGAATTGAAAACCGTTATTATGTTAAAGGTAAGGACTAACGAGGCTCATTCTCACCTTTTTAGCCAACAAAATCACGTTTGAAAGGAGAAATCGACGAAGCTGCGTTGAATAAGGTGATCACTTCGTTCGACGTCCGAACGGCAGACGAACTTGACTGGCTGGCGTATGAGGTCATCTTGCAGAATATTGAGTACCCGCTTACGGTGAGTATTGGTAGGGACCCGTACCCAAAGGCTGAAAACGCGTCTCTATTATTAAGACTTCAACGACCGACCGTCCGTCCGTGTTTCTGATTGTCTGTCTGTCTGTTTTATGAACCGTCGCGTCGAGCTAGACAAAATAAATGAAATTTTCACAGATGTTGTATTTCTGTTGCCACTATAACAACAAATACTAAAAACCAAATAAAGTAATTATTGTAAATATAAATATTTGACGAAGCTTTTTGCCAATATCTTAAATGTTATGATTTCTAATGGTTAAAAGTTAAATAAAAATATTTTCTCTAAATTTTTACCGCCATTTTTAAAATAATTGTTATACACAAATGCATTGTGTTTGTGATAATCGATTTTTTTTACATCTACTTATTTGTGTATTTTAAGATTTTTAAGATAAAAATTATTCCTTAAAAAATATTTATTGCTAAAAAAAGAAAAAATATTTTAACTGAAAGTGAAAGTGAAAATATTTTATTTACCATAAAATCAAGTTGAACTAAATTGAGTTGAACTTTCGTACAACAAACGTGTTTTTTCCATTTTTGCTCGATATATATAATCGTAACAGCTACTTGTTGCGGATAAAATATTCGCAGAATGTTATTTGTTCAATTTTCTGTTAAAAAATAAGTAGCTACATTAAAATTGTATAAAAATTTAAGGGTCCCATACAACAATCGCCCCTTTTTGCCGTTTTTTAAATTTTGTTTGTTTGTACAGCAACACCATTCGCTGATAAGTTGTGCCCGGATAACGGCGACAGGCTTGCCACTTGTCACGTTGGGACCTAATAAACTCGGCAAAACGTGGGACCAGTTCTGGTGATTGGTGCCTCTGCCTACCCCCTCGGGGATAACGGGAGTGAGTTTTTTTTTTTAAATTATAAACTGTCTAATGTTGTAGAGATAGTACGGAACCCGTCGTGCATGAGTTCAACTTGCAATTGGTCAGTTTTTGTTTTGGTCGCGGAGTGTATCAAGTCTTCTTAATCATTATGCCCACGATGACTGCCGGACTGCTTCGGAAGACAATGGCCAAAAATCGGTATTAAAAAGTATATATGTCATCATCATCATCAACCCATTATGTCTCCACCAAGGGGCACGGGTCTCTTCCCTGAGGAAGGTATAGGCCATACTCCACCACGGGGGCCAAGTCCGGATTGGTGGAGGCTTGTAAGACTAGTGGCTGGTCTTACTGTCAGAAGTTTTCAAGCCGCCCTAAGGCCTCTGACTTGGCTTAACGACTGCCATCTATCGACGGCAGCCGGCACCAACTGCTTAACGTACCTTGCGAAGCATGGAACCGCTCGGAAAAATGCCACTAGCGTTAGTCATAGACGGTGACCCATCCATGGACTGAACGCGCCATATGTTGCTTAGCCTTAGTGATCGTTTAAGATCACTCAGGCAGCCCAGGCTACGAGCGATTCGATATGTAAAAACATTGTATGGCATTCATTGATTATTTGGTTGGACAATGTCGCCAGTATTCTGGGCTCATTGCCGCGGGACAGTGACCTGGGGCAGATATTTTATTTGTAAATAATATATTTTTAATCCAAGATATTTATATAGGTACTAGTATAGTTTTATATTTAAGTTATATTTATTTTTATTTATACATAGTAAGTTGATTAATATAACCTCCTGAGAACCGACCTTGAAAATAACAATGGTGTTTGTATTTCTCTTACTACATTGGTTCTCACGAGGATAATTTTAAGTGTTTAATATTTAGTTTAGTTTTTATATTAAGTTTATCATTGTTGTTTTAAAATTTTTCAGTGCGATGCAGATGGCTGTCAGTCCAGAGTGAGTACTTTCAGTTGGACCTGGGATGGTTGTTGTAGGCAATACTCAAGTTAGAAAATTCGAGACATAAAATATAACAGTTTAGAACATTCTTATCTTATAATTTTTAACCAAACGATGAAATGATAGATGGCAGTCGTTAAGCCAAGTCAGAGGCCTTAGGGCTATTTGAAAACTTGTGACACTAAAACCAGCCACTACTCTTACAAGCCTCCACCAACCCGGACTTGGCCCCGTGGTGGAGTATGGCCTATACTTTTCTCAGGGAAGAGACCCGTGCCCCTCGGCGGGGACAAAATGGGTTGATGATGATAAACCAAATAAAAGTTAGAATGAAAAAAGGTACAACGGGTCGCGTTGCTTATTTTAGATGTAACACCTCCTTAGAACTCTGGAAATTAAAAAACAAACTCCAAAAAAGGCATTACAAACTGTTGAGTATTAATTAATAAGCAGACGTAACGCAAATTCAACAATATAACTGATTGTGTGGTACATAACTTGGACCCAATTTTTTTTCAAATTCTAAGTCGGCTTCTAAGACTATCCTGAAATTTTTCGGACTCCGAACTCTGCTGACAAGGAAATACACACATACATAAACTCTTGCCTATAATCCAGGCGGGTAGTCAGATACAAGGACTCCCACTTGCTACGATCCTGACAAATCACTTTCGCTTCATCGACATTCATTAGTCGTTGCATGCACGCATTTTACTTTGCACCTTTGCTAATACATGCCCTAAATTCATACATTCACCTAGTTATAGATAGGTTCATTAATAATAATAATATAAATTATCGACATTTGCTATAATCGATAATATTTAGGCAATAACTTACTTACTTACCTTTTTATGAACTAAAACTTTCGTAAACACTACGATACACACATGCTTGATATTGAGTTAGTAACTTACCTTACAATAATCTAAGATTTATTTAAATTCAGTGCAAGCAAAATTCACCATGCGAAACGAAGGTAATGGTTTAAGCATAAAAATAATATAAGTTAAATCACGAATTTCTTATTTAATAAATAATAATAGGTAATACCTAAATTCAGTAAGTGAAAATAAATCAATTATTTAATAAAAATAAAAAAAGAAATTATTTCAATACTATACAATCTATATCATCCATCTAAACTGTAATAAATTGTTAAAGTAGATTTTGATTAATTTATCTGGATATTTTAGTGCAGAGGTGACACTTGCCGTAACGGAGTAAGTACTCGTACTGAAATGACTTAGTATCTGAGTGCTTATACTGAGTTTGTTCATTCACTCTCGATAGTGAGAGCGTTTGCGATTTGCATAGGAGTGACAAAGAGACAAATAGATGGCGCGCTTTGTCACTCCTATGCAAATCGCAAACGCTCTCGCTATCGAAAGTGAATGACAAAACTCAGTATACGCACTCTGTCTCTAACTCATTATTACAATCGATTATTTTCGAAAGAGTTAATCGTCAAACCTATCTAAATAATATGTTTATGCTACAGTGTGTCGGAGACATGTGCACTTCGTCGGTAAATATAATTAATTAATAAATACGAGAAAATACGACATATAACATCTCCGGGGGCCATTTGTAAATTACGTCCCCGTTAGGGGAGAAGGAGGGGGTCAAAGTGTGATATTGTGTGACAAGGGAGTGGGAGCGGTCTTCAGTTTCGTGACGTCACATTTGCAAGAAATCAGAAATCAGAAATCAAAAAATTATTTCAACGTAAAGAATTTACATTCTGCTTGTTGAATGTCGATGTACATACAGTTATGTATAATGTTAGCCGCTGCCTTGGGGCCGTCTGCAGTGGAGAAAAAGGCAGCGAAAAAAAAACTCCACTCTGACCATCTTTTCTCAAATCACCTTAAAGCTAATACAAATCAAACTTACAAAATAATATCTTGGATGTGTTGAACACTAGACACATTTATCCTCTTCAAATCAACTATAATCCAAGTGTTACAAAACAAACTTAACTATTACCGAAAAACTCAAAAACATTTGCAATTCTGTCTGTTCCTAACTCTATTTGTAACTCTATCGGAAATGAAACAACGGAACTGTTGTTTTAATACAATAATTTCTAGATCTAAAATTGCAAACTATGTGACGTCATACCAGAGAGCGGGGGAGTCACACAAATGTGACCAGCTGTGACAAGGACAGGGGAGGGATCAAAAATCATGAACTTAATGTGACATAAATTATGTTTCGTGCTTCGCAAGGCACGCTAAGGAGTTGGTGCCTGCTGCCGTCGATAGATGGCAGTCGTTGAGCCATATTCAGAAGCCTGAGGCCGTCTGGAAAACTTCTGACAGAGTAAGACTAGCCACTAGTCTTACAAGCCTCCACCAATCCAGACTAGGCCCCAGTGGTGGAGTATGGCCTATCTATACCTTCCTCAGGGAAGAGACCCGGGCCCTCGGTGGGGACATAATAGGTTGATTATGAAATTTAATACCTATTTCCCCATTCGACCAGTATTTTATAACGAATTTTTTTATATAATCAAATTAATTGTCTTTTGTACCAAAAAAGTGCGAAGGTCCAGGATGTTTTTCAATGGTATGTTTAGTGTTTCCTTTTTGTAAATAATTATAAAATTATGTCAATCAAAATATAACACAGATTTTCGAATTTGCAGTGTATAGGACCTTCTTGCGTGTCTCAAGTGAGTATAAATGTGACATATAAAAAAAAAAACTCACGCCCGTTATATAATTTATTACTAACCCTACTACTTAATAAAAAAACTTGATTGAAATATACAGATCTCACTAAAAAAAAATTCAGTACTCTTACTGTTTTGATCCATGACGGGACCTAGGATTTTTTTATTCCCTCTATATTTTTTCATATCCGTTTCAGTGCAACGGCCAAGCGTGTGAAGCTAGAGTAAGAACAATGATATATTTTTATCAAAAGTAATAACGTTGGGCTAAAAACAATCAATCCATATCTCTCTCTCAATCTCTCTCTCTCTCTCTTTCTCTCTGAGAGAAGGGCTATGCAGTGGGAAAAATATGGTTCGAACAAAAAAATAACGGTAAGGCTAAAACGAAAGTCGTTGACATAGCCCAGCGGATTAGTAAGTTGAAGTGGCAATTGACGGGGCACATAGCACGCAGAACTGATGGCCGATGGGGCCGAAAAGTTCTTGAATGGAGACCACATATCGGTAAGCGCAGCGTAGGACGACCAGCCACAAGATGGACAAAAGATCTCATCTAAGTGGCAGGAAGACGCTGGATGCAAGCCGCTTCCAACCGATCTTTTTGGAAATCCATGGAGGAGGCCTATGTCCAGCAGTGGACTTCTTGTGGCTGAATGATGATGGTGAAGGCTGAAAATTCTAAAAACATTCCTAAATACATTCATTCGGAATAGTGCGACGTGGCCAGCCATTTCCATCTCATTCTAAAATGAGATGGAAAGCAGAAGGGAAGGCCTTTGCCCAGCAGTGAGACACAAAAAAGGCTATGTAAAATGCTAATAATTAATACTAATTTGGAAAACATCTATAATTTATCAGTGTCGGGGACAAAACTGTCAGGCCAGGGTAAGAATTTTGTTAATTCTTTTATTATAGTCTCTAAGGTAGTCTCCTAGTCTCTAACAACTAGGAAACACTGTGCTATGGTTTCTAGGCAAGGATAACACATCATCATCATCAATCCATTATGTCCCCACCGAGGGGCATGGGTCTCTTCTCTGAGGAAGTTATAGGCCATAGTCCACCACGGGGGCCAAGTCCGGATTGGTGGAGGCTTGCAGGACTAGTGGCTGGTATTACTGTCAGAAGTTTTCAAGCCGCCCTAAGGCCTCTGACATGGCTCAACGACTACCATCTATCGACGGCAGCCGGCACCACCTGCTTAACGTGCCTTGCGAAGCATGGAACCTCTCGCGAAAATACCACTAGCAGTGCCACAGACACTTGTTTAACCTTTGTGATTGTTTACGACACGCGACAGGCGACAGCTCGGCGACTAGACGCGACGACAGGCTACGGTCGTCAATTTTAATATACATATTTTGTTCGAATCTCCGCACACTTGGCGTCAGAGACGACGACAAGACGCCAGAAGCAAATGACAACGTCGCGTCTGACACGACGACAAGTCGCCCTGTTTGCGATGGCTCTAAGATCACACAGGCAGCCGGCGCTACGACATCATAAACATGGAAAAACAAGCAGACTGAGGCCATTTGTACGAATCGAACCCACGACCTTTGTTTTGGTATCTCTTGGTACTGACTGAAAATCAGCGCTGAAGGCTTGTCCATCAGCATAATGCTGAGTCAGCTGCCTTTTATAACAGCAATGACACGCCGTGGTCTTTATTTTCCTTCTGTTTTCTTCAGATTTTTTGATTTGTACTATTGTTTTTTTTGTTTTGTTTCTGGGTTTGTTTTGTTATTGTGGCGTGTGTATTGTTTTTATCTATATAAATAAAATTCAAAGTCCTGTCTGACTGATTCATTCACTCATCAACGCCCAGACCAAGCCGTTGGACCTAGGAAGCTGAAATGTTGCACAGAAGGTCTATAATATATAATGTAGGCAAGGAATAAGACGGGATTTTTTTAAATTCAACCCCGAAGGGGGCGAAAAGGGTTGCCAAAATTTGTATGGGAGGTATAAAAAATGTAGTACTGTACAATAAATACTGTTCAACACAATTGATTGAACACGTGTTTCTGCGTT
Organism: Yponomeuta plumbellus; assembly: GCA_947310845.1. Lineage (NCBI taxonomy): Eukaryota > Metazoa > Arthropoda > Insecta > Lepidoptera > Yponomeutidae > Yponomeuta > Yponomeuta plumbellus. Next base: position 4,716,141 of record OX371217.1, read on the forward strand.
TTTTCTAAATTTAACCCATAAGGGAGTGAACGGGGTTGCACAACTAAAGTCCACGCGGACGGAGTCGCGGGCGAAAGCTAGTAATAAATATTTCTTCTTCTTCTTCTTTTGGTAGCTAAGCGCCTTAACGGTTAGACCGACGATGCAGACTAAGAATAATTTTAGCTTAGCGAACCGTCCTTGGCAATAAGTCAGTTCGATAAGGTGTAACGTGTTGGTATAATGTGCAAGCCTATTCCAATGAACAAAGAATGTAATGATTATAATAAAACGATTGTTTTACATAGGTATTTGTAATGTGTAAGCTAAATAGAGTCGTCATATTATAATTTTTTTCTATATCTGTTTTAATTTTTTATACTTGGACGTATAAAAAAAAACTCGGCGAGTTAGATTTGCGCACGAAAGGTTCCGTACCATAGTCTATGCAACAAATATAAATATAATATAGACACTATATTATATTTATATCGAGCAAAAGACGACAAAAAATAACTTTTGTTGTATGGGAGCTCCCCTTAGATTTTTTAAAATTTAATCAACATAAATATAACATAAACATAACATTTACATACAGGCACATACATTGCTTCTGGCCCCACTCTAGGATACCCTGTGTCATTACATTACATTAAACATTTACATACATTGCTTTTGACAATGCTATACGCTAAACGTTATTGTTTGTATATTGCTCGATATTTATAACGGCAACAGGTAGACGTTACAAATATTGTTTCAAAATAAATAAATAAATAAGCTCTACACTTATTTACACTTTTTTATAATTTATGCTTCCCATATAAAGTCTTCACAATAACATCAACAAAAAAAGGGCTAAATGGATGTCAAAGGGAATAAAAATAGCTTGTAAAAAAAAAGAGAACTTTTATGGAAGTACAGATGTAATCCAACTGAAGCAAATAAAGCCTAATATAAAAAATATTCACTGCTCCTAAAAAAAAAACCATTAAAAAGACAAAACTTAGACTTAACAGTGTAAAAATACAAACGGTGGAAAACAAATCAAAAGTAACTTGGGAAATAATAAATTCCTCGCGACAAAGTCTTCCACGAGAAACAATTTCTAAAATAAAAGTAAACAATTCTTATGTGCGACAACCGAGAGAAATAGCAAAAGCTTTTAACAACTTCTTTGTCGACAAAATCAAACCGACTTCTAAAAGAGACATAAATTCCTACAGACAAAATATGAGATCCTTTTGCTACTCAATGTTCATGTCACCTTGTGTACCGGATGATATCGTTAAGATAATAAAATCATTGAAAAACACCAACACTGTCGGCTGCGACGGAATATGTACAAAAGTTCTAAAATCTGTCGCTGTTTATATAAGTGAACATATATGTTATATACTAAATGCATGTATAGAGAAAGGCACATATCCAGAGGCACTAAAATCCAGTATAATTAAACCATTATATAAAAAGAAAGATAAGGAGCTCATGGAAAATTATAGACTGGTGGCACTCATACCAGTTATTTCAAAAATATTTGAAAAATATATAGCCTCTCAACTATACAATTTTGTTGAAAAAAAATAATATTTTAGTCTCCGAACAAAAAGGATTTAGAAAGAATAAAAATATCAACATGGCAATTTTTGATTTTATAAAACCAGTTATATCAAATATGGACAAGAGAACACCTGTTTGCTCAATATATTGTGACATGACGCAAGCATTCGATTATGTGGACCACAGTATTCTTTTGTCAAAATTGGAAATGTATGGAATACGCGGCAATGTTCTTCAATTATTAAAAACATACTTGATAAACAGAAAACAAATTACCATAATCTCTAAAATTGATTCAAACACGAAATATGAATGTTCTTATCAATCAGAAAAAAATAACGACTAATTACGGCGTGCCGCAGCGAAGCGTGCTAGGGCCACTCTTGTTTATATTGTATATTAATGGCCTACCGAAAGCAACCTCGCAACAAATTTCACTCTTCGCCGATGATAGTACTGTTACGGTTAGTTGCCAAAATGTGAATGAATATGAAAAGGACATAAACGAAGCCATTGCCGGAGTTGTTACCGGGTTAGAAGATAACAACTTAAAAATTAATATGGATAAAACGAAAATTACACATTTTTCTCAGCGGCAAAACAACACATTCTGTCGCGCATTAGACAAACAGACAAGCTCAAATGTTTTCTTCATACGTGATCGGGGGAGTGAGCGCGGGTGCCGGGAGGGGCAGCAGAGCCATCGTCGCCGTCATCCACTAATCATTCTAAGATCTCACGCAAAGCATGTCGCGTTCACATTAAACCAGTGTTTTAAGATAATCCGCACATCATTTTCAACCCAATCATCCATCCTACTACAGTCCACATTTCAAAGCGACGTATCCATATTGAACATGGTCCTAAACGATCCGGATGCAGCGAAGACAAGTCAATATATCCAGTGAAACATAAGTCATATTGTGATCAAGAACTATCCAGAAAATCTAGTGACAAGCATAATAAAAGAAGTGCTTCAGCCTTAATTCAAAGTCTGAAAACAACGAAGAAAGCGAGTGGTCTGAGTGAGTCCGTTCCAATTTTTATCTATCTGCATTTCATAAACATCCATTGAGAAATTACAATTCTAATCTAATTCAATACTATCCTAATCTATTTATATTAATTTCCCCATTTAATTTCGCCTAAAAATACTATTTCATCCATCTTCTATAGAAAGTTATAAAATCAAATTGTTGTTTACTAGATAGAACTGTGCACAGTAACTCATCGAGGTTTAAGTACCTACGCCCTGACCGGCCGCACGTCTTTTGTTCTCGCGATAAACCAGTCGATCAAACTGTGTTTTTTATCTATGAAGCTCATTTGCAAATAGTAGTAAACAACCGGGCTTTATTTTTATTACGATTAGGTTCCATTTTATTTGGCAAATAGTACTTGGCGTTTGTTAGTCTCTCGTGAATGTTTTTTTTATTAAAACACTCGATAGATTACCCTAAATTTTAATTTTCAATTAATTACAATTTAATTCATTGTTTAATTTTATTGCTAGACGTGCTTATTATTTGATTAAAGTTAAATATTGATAGCATTTGTCTATACTGCTTATCTTTGGCGATTCTTGATAGCATTCTGTACAAATCTATACTTACACATAGCTTGCAGTAGGTACCCGATTCTCACAACCCATCGACATGACGGACATAAAAGAATTGAATAGAAAGCGCGGAATGATAAAAGGGCGTTTGACTTCATTCATTACTTATCTACATACATTAAAATCTGTTTTAACTCCCGTTCAATGTGCCGAACTTCAACTTCGCATGTCGAAAATGAATGAATTATTTACCCGATTCGATGAAATACAAACCTTCATACAGTGTGCCGTTGACGAGTGTGACCTTGCCGCTCAAGACGCGGAAAGGGCCGAGTTCGAGAATAACTATTATTCTGTACTTGCCAAAGCTCAACACCTTTTTGACGCGAATAATCCTAAGGCAGTCGCAAGCGATGACGACACTTTATCGCACCAGTCAGGCCTTTCGCAGACTCGGCCTGTGGCGGAGAACACCAGGGTGGGTCAGGCTAATCGAGGGGTAAAATTACCTACTATTCAACTACCTAAGTTCAGCGGTCATTACGAGGAATGGCTTGAATTTCGAGACACTTTTAGTTCACTGATACATGAGAATTACGCCATTACAGAAATACAAAAATTTCACTATTTGAGGGCTTCTTTGGAGGGAGGTGCTATTCAGATTATTCGATCGTTGGAGTTTTCATCCGAAAATTATAATGTTGCCTGGGATTTGTTATGCGACAGGTATGACAACCCCAGATTATTAGTACAGAACCTTATTCAGGCGTTGTTCTCCTTGGAACAAATTAAACGGGAATCCGCTCAAGCCACACGCAAACTAATTGATACAGTTTCAAAAAATCTGCGAGCATTAGAAACATTGGGAGAGCCCACAAAGTCATGGGATACACTAATTATTTATATAATGACTTCTAAACTCGATGGAAGAACGTTGCGTGAGTGGGAAGAGAGAAAAACCACTGTTGCTAAAATAACACTCGCGGAGTTTATAAGATTTCTAAAGGATAGGGCTGATCTTCTCGAGACAATAAACATGAGTGTTAAAACAGACACAAAAACAAAATATGAACATATAAAAGGTCTAGCTGCCTTTACGGACACAAATTCACAATATCCAAAATGTCCAATATGCGACCAAAACCATCGCATATTTGCTTGCGACACTTTCCGCAGCCAGTCTGTAAGCGAGAGAGCAGAATCTGTCAGAAGGCATAGGTTATGCAACAATTGCCTTCGGTCAGGTCATCAGGCACGCGTTTGCAGACTCGGCCCATGCACTGTGTGCTCGCAACGACACAATACATTACTACACATAGACACATCACCCAAACCAGAAGAACCAGTCGGTAAAGCCACGACGCTCTCAGTCGCTGTGACAGAGCCAGTCCTGCTTTCGACTGCAGTCATATACATTGCAGATAAAGACAAAAAATTTCATGAGGCAAGAGCTGTTCTCGATTCAGGGAGCCAAGCATCCTTCATGACGGAAACATTATCAAACAAGTTGAGATTAAAATGCAAAAATACACTAACGTCAGTTATCGGAATAAACAATTCCTTGTCACACATTACAAAGCGTTGTAATGCATCCATTAAATCCAGAGTATCTCCATACGAGGTAGAGATATCATTTCTGGTCCTACCGAACATTGCTAATCTTTGCAACAACAGTGCAAATATTTCGCGATTGAACATATCCAAAGAAATACAGTTGGCGGATCCAGAATACTACAATCCGTCGAGTGTCGATTTGTTACTCGGCGCAGACATCTTTTGGGATCTGCTAGATCAAGGACAAATACGTTTAGGGGAGCACAGTCCTGTTCTGCAGCAGACAAAGCTCGGATACATTGTTTCAGGGCCCACCAGTGGTCTCGGTCATACAAAAAACAATTTAGTCACATGCAATTTCATCCAAAATGATAACACACAAATACACGAACAATTAGAAAAGTTTTGGTCACTAGAAGAGATAAAACCACATAATCCAAATTCACTTCTTTCTGAAGAAGAGCGATTCTGTGAAGAGAATTTTGTGGCAAACTTCACCCGTTTACCTGATGGTCGATTCTCAGTCGCAATTCCTCTCTAAATGTCGGAATCATGTCTAGGGGAATCATACGAAAAAGCGAAGCAATCGTTTTTATCACTCGAACGCAAACTAGAACGTCAACCAAAGCTCAAACAAATGTACAAAGAATTCATGGCAGAATACATACAGCTTGATCATATGTCACTTGATTCAGTCAATTCAGATTTAAATAGTAACACAGTTAGCAGTTGATACAGAGACAAACAAAACAATAATTGACTTCAACAGATTTTCAAAACTACTGAAACTTAGACGATCCCTAAATTCAAAATTCAAATTCAAATATTTTATTCTTAATCCAAATAGAATATTTACTTTATGAACGTCAATGTTGTTAGTTTCACAATTAATAGATTACACGGAGAAGAAACTAACAAAGAAACTCCACATTTATTCTTTTCAAAACAGTTTTAACCTAAATTACAATCTTAAAAAAAAAAAAAAAACTCTTGCTTGTGTTGAGCATAATTATGTAACATATGCAGCTCTAGCACACAACTCTAGCATAATATGCAATTCGATTCATACACAATACAAAGAAAGGCAATACAAAACAAACGGGTCCTTTAACTATCGAAGAGATAAATCATGCTTTCAAATTGTTAATCAAATGGTCACAGATGCAATAATTTGAAAAATACAACCTTTTAATACACAAAAAGACACTATCTGCCAAAAACAAACTTCTGCCCCTATCACCATTTGTAGATGACTTAGGACTTATCAGGGTCGGTGGTAGGTTTTGAATACACCAAAAAACATCCAATTTTGATATCATGTCAGCATCCAATTGCTAAACTCATATTCGTGGAAGAACACACAAGATTATTTCATGCCGCACCCCAACTATTACTTGCGTCAATTAGGGAGCAGTTTTGGCCTCTGGGCGGACGTAACATGGCAAGAAATATATTACATAAATGTCAGCGCTGTTTTCGGATGAAGGCTCAAGCGGTTAACCCAATCATGGGTCAATTGCCTGAGCAGCGCCTTGATCCAGGATACTCATTTCAAACCACTGGCGTGGATTACGCTGGGCCATTACTCGCTGCTGACCGAAAAGAACGTGAGTGCAAATTGACCAAGGTTTATGTGGCTATCTTTGTGTGCTTCACCACAAAGGCCTTGCATTTAGAACTGGTCTCCGATATGACCAAGGAGTCATACATGGCTGCACTGCGTAGGTTTATTGCGCGTAGATCCAAACCATGCACAATATTCTCCGATAACGGTACACAATTTGTAGGAGCAAAAAACGAAATAGGCAATTTTCTCAAACAAAATTCATCGGCACTGTCAGAAATCACAGCAAATGAAAACATCAACTTTAAATTCATTCCGGCCTATGCCCCTCACTTCGGTGGGTTGTGGGAGGCGGGCGTAAAGTCATTTAAATATCATCTAGTACGCGTATTAGGCGAGGCACACCTCACTTTTGAGGAATTATATACAAGTTTAGTACAAATTGAAGCCATACTAAATTCACGTCCGTTGTCCCCGATATCTTCTGATCCTCTCGATCTGACTCCATTAACACCTGGCCATTTCTTGGTTGGACGACCTCTCACCGCTTTGCCAACTCCAAAGTTGGACGACACGAATCCGAACAGGCTGAATCGCTGGGAGAGGGCAGAAAGATTACGCCAGCACTTCTGGATCAGGTGGCAAAAAGAATACGTGTCAGAATTGCAACAAAAGACGAAGTGGCGGTCATCATCTGGTCGTCTAGATAAAGGAACCCTGGTGCTGATTAAAGAAGACTACGTACCTCCGATGAAATGGTGCCTCGGACGCATAGTAGACGTTCTTCCTGGTGCTGACGGAGTGGCTCGTGTAGCAGATATTCGAACCAGCAAGGGAATACAAAGAAGAGCTTTTAACAAGATATGTCCGCTACCTACAGATGAAAGCCACGCTGACTAATGTTGGAAGCGATTCTTCCAACGCCGGGGGGCATGTCGCGCATTAGACAAACAGACAAGCTCAAATGTTTTCTTCATACGTGATCGGGGGAGTGAGCGCGGGTGCCGGGAGGGGCAGCAGAGCCATCGTCGCCGTCATCCACTAATCATTCTAAGATCTCACGCAAAGCATGTCGCGTTCACATTAAACCAGTGTTTTAAGATAATCTGCACATCATTTTCAACCCAATCATCCATCCTACTACAGTCCACATTTCAAAGCGACGTATCCATATTGAACACATTCCTCAATGTTACATATGGAAATAAACCTTTATCCATAGTTTCAGAAAATAAGTACTTGGGCTTAATTATAGATTATAAGCTTAACTGGAAAAGTCAGATTCAGGAAATATGCAAAAAATTAAGTACTTCTGCCCACGCCTTACATAAACTCGCCTCAGTAGTAGAAACCAAATCACTTTTGATAGCATATCACGGCCTAGTTGCATCCCATTTGAGATATGGTGTTATATTTTGGGTGAATGGTACTGACAGAGAATTAGTATTTAAAGCTAAAAAAAATGTATAAGACGGATGTTTATGTTGGCAAATGACATTAGCTGTAAACCTTACTTCAAAAGGTATGAAATGTTGACGTTTCCCTCGTTGTACATTTTAGAGTTAGCCCTTTTGGTAAAAAACAATCCTGAATTGTTTGAAAGACCGGAGTTAAGAAACAGACGAGATAATGATAAAATAAAAGTACCACGATCGAATACAACAAAAGTGTCCTGTGCATGGCACCTTTAGTGTATAATAAATTGCCAAAGACAATAAGAAAATTGAATTGCTGTTTATTTAAAAAGAAACTAACTGAATATTTGATTGACAAATGTATTTATAAGCTCAATGAATTTTTGTAATTGACTGTTAATTGAATTTTTTGATAAATATATTATAGTTTAGCTAACAAATTTTATAACACATGATAATTTTAAATAAATACTCTGGAGTATCTGGACATTGCATGATGATTATTGATGATAACTGAACATTTACTTATATTTTTTATAATTTGTATGCTGCAAGGCAAAATATGGAGCACAATTTTCTGCTGTACACAACATCTGTCTACTTACCCGTATTTAACAAATAAATGATTTTGATTTTGATTTTGCTCACACCCGTATCTCAGAGGGGCATGCAGAGGCCAGGGACTACCACCAAACATAAATGGGTACTTGTGTTTGTGATGTCGCTGTTTCTGGTTCCCACGACAGCGGGTATCCTAGTGTAGGACCAGAAGCAATCTGTATGCCTGGATGTTAATGTTTCTTTTTTTACTTATTTCACCAGTGTCGAAGCTTCAACTGCCGGTATGCTGAAAACGGCTACATGAAGGGAGGCGGCGGAAATTTCGAAGAGCATTATCCGGACATTGAAGAACCATTGAAACTGCCTCCCCAGTGGGCTAGAGATGATTATTGAATTACTTCTAGAGGGATGTAAAAAAAGTAGACCAATTACTAATTATTAATTAATTAAAAAAATAATAACAATTAATAATTCGTCATCATCATCAACCCATTATGTCCCTACCGAGGGGCACGGGTGATTCATTATTATATTTTTTTTGTTTACGTACTTGTGTCTTCATTGTGTTTCTGTGACAATTCTAATAAAATCCTTCTTTCTTTCAATTACTTTTTTTAATATTGTTATTAAGTCTTATTTAAATGAAAACCATTTGAAAAAATGAATTAAATTTATTTTAATACCGTAAAATTGATTCTTTTCTAACAACCTCTGATGACCTTTGACCTTTAGAACGAACTTTTTTGAATTTTTTTTTTTATTCGATCATAGATTAATGCATAGCTATTGAACGTAACAGGATAATGAAGGAGGTAGACAGTTTTTTTCTTCGGCATGGCACTTGATTGGTTGACACAAGTAATCTTTAGTACAGTGCCACCATCTTATCTGTTCAGTTGATAGCGGCGCTAGTGCAGAATTTCGTTATAACATTTAAGACATTTACCTAGAAAAATGAGAATATTTTAATCCGTCTTTCAATTTAAATGAAAATATATTTATAATTCTTAGTAAGTGAATAAATAAAACAAAAAAATTGGGGAACAGATTTACAATTAATTTGTTAGTTACAATTTTGCCCACCTGAACAGATAACTTGGTGGCGCTGTAGCCATTGTTAAAAAAAACAACGGATGTTGTCCATAGAGAATGAACAGACCATAGATAAAAGAAGTCAAACCTCTCGGACTTTTGACGTGTCGATTGTCGATGGGGGATTCCGTTTTCAGCCATCATGGCGTAAAGTTCAATTTTTTGTAACAAATGTTTTCCGAACATCCGTTAGGGCTAAAGTTTCGTACAGGCCGTGTAAAAATAAATATATAATAAAAAAATAAAAATCAAACCTCTCGATTACTTAGCGTCCACCCGTGTGTACGCTAAGCAGTCGAGGGGTACCTTTTAAAAGTTATGAATATCATTGATATTAAAATTTTAATTGGGTATTTGACAGGATGTCAAATGAGTTACTTTTAAAACGGAATTTTGTATGAAAATACTTGCTTGTGACGTCACATTTCAGAGCACTCTTTTTATGTTTCATCTATTTAAAAATGGTAATAACGTAAATGATTAAAAGAAATACATTTTCCGAATCATTTTGTAATTTTAATAATTTATTGTTGATAATGTTAAATTCCGTATTGATTTATTTTTACTACAAAAAAACTAATCAATGTCAAGTCCAAAAAAATATTACGAACTCCTTCTTGTAAATATGTACAAACAAATATCCTTAAATGTACCCATACTATGTAAATCAAAGGTACATAGCACACATATTTAAAACAGTCAAAATGGCGTACCCTTGTTATGTCTAACTAATACAAAACCAAAAATAATATATCAGCAGAATACAATTTTTTAAAGTTTTGAAAATAAAGAGATACCTAATCTTAAACAAAAATATTAAATGAAAAATTAAATAAATTCAAAATGAAATATGGATGTCAAGAACCAGATTATTTTGAAGGAAAGTCGTTAGATAGATAGATAATAGCTTTATTTCCATAGGAGAAAAAAAAAACAAAGACAGAAACAAAGAAACTGAACCAGAGAGACAGATAAAATCAAACATCTCATATCAAATCACCCGAAAATTTAATAACACCAACAACATTGCTGTAACACTAACAGCCGTAACAAACATGGCTCTCGTCTCACGAAAAACTATTTAATATGAAATTAAATCTTAATTGTCATTTCACGCTTGATTGAATGCCACTCAATTGATTTGCTTTTAATGTCATGTCCATTCGGTGATAGTCCAGTGATAGTCTCTATATTATCTAATTCTGCTATGCATGTGAAAACTTTCGTATTTATGTAAAATACGTATCTCTATTAAATAACATTATAAATAATGTCCGAAGCGCTCGTAGCCCGTCTGCCTGAGTCTTAAACGATCACGAAAGTTAAGCAACATAGGGCGCGTTCAGTGCATGAATGGGTGACCGTCAATGGCTCATACTAGTGCCATTTATCTGAGCGGTTCCGTTCTTCCCAAGGCACGTTAAGCAGTTGGTGCCGGTTGTGTAGTTGGTTGGTCTATAGATGGCAGTCGTTAAGCCAAGTCCGAGGCGTAAGGGTGGCTTGAAAACTTCTGACAGTAAGACCAGCCACTGGTCTTTCAAGCCTCCACCAATCCGGACTTGGCCCCCGTGGTGGAGTATGGCCTATACCTTCCTCAAGGAAGAGACTCGTGCCCCTCGGTGGGGACGTAATAGCTTGATCTTAATAAATAATGTATGTCTTATCTTATCGTATGTTTATTTTAACTTAAAAAAATAACTTAAGCCATCGAATATTTTGCTGTGTGCAACTTATTTTTATGCACGTTATTTCTATTTTATTGCTGTACAAAATATTATGCTGTGATATATTTAAACTATAAGGACCTAATAAACTCGGCCAAACGTGGGTCCAGTTCTAGAGACTGGTGCCTCTGCCTACCCCTTCGGGGATAACGGGCGTGAGTTTATTATATTTTATTTTATATATATTTAAATTCGCCCTGAATTGATCAAATAAAAGATAAAGATATACTTAGATTATTTCAATGACTAATCGTTGCATCCACGCGCGCCGGTTTCGGGTAGGGACATACATAAATATTCATAAAATTAATAATAATAACGAAGTTTTCTTTGTCTGATGTTGGGTAGTTGCATAAGGATTTACCTGAGCTGCGTCTCAGTTATGTCCGTTTTTTAATTCAATGCAAAAAAAAATGACGCGGTGTTACCGCTATAAAAGCTATAGGTTAACTCGGTAGATTTTTTTGACCGTGAATAGAAGACTCATGTGACCAAAATACTTATCACATCAAAAACATTAAAATTGTATTACTCGTAAGAGCAAAGTCTAAATAAAAACACCTGCGTAGCACACTCAATTTAACTTGGAAGTAAAATGAGGTTATTTGGTTTTTACGTACTAGCAACATTCAGACATTGACAGCCTGAGAATTGTATGGAGATGTCAAGGTGACAATTTTTTTTTTGCATTGAATGAAAAAACAGACATGCGCTCTGTGTAATAAACCCATCAAAAGCTTACGGTCGTTTTACTCTCGAATACAACAGTGGCGACGAGGATGGGATGAGGGAGAAGAGGAGTGGTCCTTAGCCCCAGAGACACAGGAGTCAATAAACGTTGGTGAACAGTCATCATCTTCTACGTCTGAGTCACAAACAACCATAAACGATGGTTCTTCGCAACCTGGACCTTGGACTTTACTGACCTGGAACTTTATTGAAAGAGCAGCCATTTCCGAATTCTTCTGAAATGTACTTTTGTCAAATAAATATTTCTATAATTAATAAAAATAACGCAGCATCCTTTGTCTTGTAACTTTATTGAAAGAAAAGCTATTTCTATATTTAATGTGAAATGTACTTTACTCTCTAAATTAAATGTCAAAAGACACGTCAAATTTAATGTTTTTTAACATCCCAGACCTTTTCCCGGCTTTGTTGTTAGGATTATGCGTTTTGCAATCTTGTCCGTCACACTGCAAAGAAACATAGTAAATGAAGTTATTGCAAAGAATTGTAGAGTTATTTATTATATTAAGTTATTGAAGAGAATCTGGGAAATCTGGAGAATCTGGTAAATTGGAATACTAAAGTAATGATAATGTATGTAATAAAAATCATAACTTCCACAGAACATAATCACTTGGCGTGGTCCTAAACTAGGATATCCTGTGTTATGGTAACCTAACTATACGACATCCATCAAACTGAGGCCGTTCAGATTTGTCTATACCATATTCATTTGGGTCTTAGACAAAATGTAAACAACATTTCAGTACACTTTAGACAAAAATTTTCATTGTCAAAAAATTTTATTTCGCTTTTTACACTAAGAAATAAGTAAAATAGATTAGATAACATCTAATTTACTTTAAAAATTAGAGTAGAAACCGAAATAACATTTTTTGACAATGAATGACAATAAAGAGTACTGAAATGTTGTTTACATTTTCTATAAGACCCAAATGAATATGGTATAGCTCGGAATCGCTCGTAGCCTGGGCTGCCTGAGTGATCTTAAACGATCACTAAGGTTAAGCAACATACGGCGCGTTCAGTCCATGGATGGGTCACCGTCTATGACTTACGCTAGTGGCATTTTTCCGAGCGGTTCCGTGCTTCGCAAGGTACGTTAAGCAGTTGGTGCCGGCTGCCGTCGATAGATGGCAGTCGTTAAGCCAAGTCAGAGGCCTTAGGGCGGCTTGAAAACTTCTGACAGTAAGACCAGCCACTAGTCTTACAAGCCTCCACCAATCCGGACTTGGCCCCCGTGGTGGAGTATGGCCTATACCTTCCTCAGGGAAGAGACCCGTGCCCCTTGGTGGGGACATAATGGGTTGATGATGAATATGGTATAGGGGCTGCCTTATATTTGTTGAAACTCCTGGGCCTAGATTCTGCTAATGGATTGTAGTACAATGACAGTTGTATGACTGCCTCGCTGTCATTACATTGCCCCTTCAAAACATCGCGCGCACGCATATTCGTAATTCTAGGCGTCAATGGAATAAAAAAGCTTGTCACATGACCCGACCATTTAACTGTAATTAAACTGTAATGCAGTAACAGAATCGAGGTTCTGGTACCTGGAAAATCCTGGTCCGGGTGGTTACCCGCTTGCCTGGTTCGGCAAGGACATCACAAACATGGAATTACATTCAGACGGAGCTCACGTCTACAATGTAAATGTCATGTCATCATCAACCCATTATATCCCCACCAAGGGGCACGTGTCTCTTCCCTGAGGAAGGTATAGGCCATACTCCACCACGGGGGCCAAGTCCGGATTGGTGGAGGTTTGTAAGACCAGTGGCTGGTCTTACTGTCAGAAGTTTTCAAGCCGCCCTAAGGCCTCTGACTTGGCTTAACGACTGCCATCTATCATTTCATCGTTTGGTTAAAAATTATAAGATAAGAATATTCTAAACAGTTATATTTTGTGTCTCGAATTTTCATATTTAAAAAAAACTCCAGGTCTTGGATGTTTACATGTTTGTGACGTCGCTGTTTGTGGTTCCCACGACACAGGGTATCCTAGTGTGGGGCCAGAAGCAATGTATGTGCCTGTATGTAAATTTTATTATTATTATTATTATTATATTTATCATAATTATCTTACTTGGTTTAATGACTGCCATCTATCGACGGCAGCCGGCACCAACTGCTTAACGTGCCTTGCGAAGCACGGAACCGCTCGGAAAAATCCCACTAGCGTTAGTCATAGACGGTGACCCATCCATAGACTGAACGCGCCGTATGTTGCTTAACCTTAGTGATCGTTTAAGATCTCTCAGGCAGCCCAGGCTACGAGCGATTCAATGTGAATGTACAGTGGCAGTAGATGTATTTTATTAGTGCGTTTTTAATAAAACAAACCACTTTATTCCATAGCTATTACCAGGCACGTTCATTGCGCAACGTCTTTCCCAGCCAAAATTACGGCAGTAGTTATAGATGTTTTAGAGCAGAGCTTCCCAAACTTTTTTCTCGTGGACCATTTTCAAAGTTTTAATATTTTCGGTAGACGCCCTGCTGCTAAATTTCTACTGTATTCCCGAAACTCCTAAAAAATATCAGCCTAAATTGGGGTTGTTTAGAATAAAAAAAAGGAGCACATTTTCTTGTATCCTATTAATTAAAATAATACTTATAGTTGTACAAAATTATAAACATTTATTATTGCAAACAATCAACAATTAATGTTAATAGGTAAATCCAAGCCAAAATGTTGGTTCTTTATTATGAAAGCCAGAAATTTTTTCGTGGACCCCCCTAATAACTTGTGACCCTAACACTAACAACTTGTGAACCCCTGTTTTCTTTTTAAGTCTTCGTGGACCCCGGTGTGGTCGCCTATGGACCCCTGGGGGTTCACCTGGACCACTTTGGGAACCTATGTTTTAGAGCATTTGTAATCATGGTTGCCTTATGGAATTGCAGTTGAAGCAAAAGAAAAATCAAAATATTACTTTGCTTTGGCAGTTATGTCCTTCGCACTGAAAATATAATAAGATAAGATATCATAAAAATATTCTTTTTCACGAGGAAAAAACACAAGCATAAATTATTTACAAGGTAACATTACAATGTGCGGCCTTGCCGTCAAAAATATAATCATTATTATATTAAAGACATTTAAATTTTACATTTACATTTACATACAGGCACATACATTGTTTCTGGCCCCACACTAGGATACTCTGTCTCGTGGGAACCAGAAACAGCGACGTCACAAACATGTCACAAACACAAACATCCATGACCTGGGTTTTTTTTTTTTTGTACCCAGTCGAGATTCGAACCCGGGGCCTCTCGCATGGCAGGTAGAGACAGAAAATCTATGAAAAACGAAGAGAGGCGGAAAAAATAAATTTTCATTTATTAAAGAAATAAAAAAAATCCTTACACTTGCTATGCAGTTGTTACCGTAACACTGAAGGAATAAAACTGTGCTTTAAATATTTACTAACATTTTTTATGTTTTATCTTTGTATAGTTTACTTTCATTTCTGTTGTCTTTATTTGAAATACCTTTTTTAAACGGTCTAGTCTAAGTGACAAATTAAAATCAAAAAATTGCCATCCATTAATATTGGATGGCAACAAAGGTATTTTTTCATAAGCCATTTATGTCCCCACCGAGGGGCACGGGTCTCTTCCCTGAGGAACGTATAGGCCATACTCTACCACGGGGGCCAAGTCCGGATTGGTGGAGGCTTGTTATGGCTCCTACACACTATGCCGGGGCACGGCCGGCGGGAGTTCGTTCCCGGCATTCGATTGAAAGTGTCGCTACGGGGCTATCCAGCTGACAACTAGAAAATGATGCCAATGATGCTCTGCGGCAGCCAGCGACATGTGCCGGCGGCATACCAGCGCGGCAAAAAACCGCCGGCCGTGCCGCCGGCCTAGTGTGTAGCAGCTATAAGACTCGTGGCTGGTCTTACTGTCAGAAGTTTTCAAGCCGCCCTAAAGCCTCTGACTTGGCTTAACGACTGCCATCTATCGACGGCAGCCGGCACCAATTGCTTAACGTGCCTTGCGAAGCACGGAACCGTAAAGTGATACTTTCGGAAAGTTCAATAAAAAATACTTTTGATAAGTTTCATGAAAGCAAATGGGCAACAAATATTAACCTTATGTTCAAAAGATTTTCTAAAAGTATATTTTTTTCTTTCGCTGTCATTTTTTACACAATCTTACCAGAGCTTGGCAGTTTTCTCCTGAACACTAAAAATATTCAGTATGTTTAATATAGATAGAATTTTATTCTATTTGCTAGAGTACGTACTACGACAAATAATAATATCTCATTTGCTTCACTTTCCTTAGTAATAAAAACCAAAATTACAATTAATTGAATCAGCGTGATTACCTTTACTTCACATTTGGGACACTGAAATTGTAAATTTCTCCATATAATAAACAAAAAACTAGTTTATCAGAGCTAAGCCATTTTTTAAATATTATATATTTATAAATAGTAAATTGTATGATAGTTGTGATGTAACCTGTAACAATTTGATAATATTAAAAAAAACAAATACGGAATACTATAATTGACCAATTTTTTTAAATACCCAATAATTTAGAAGTCTGTTTTAGACTCCTAAGTCCTGACCTAGAAAATAACAACGGTTTTGGTACTTTTTTACACGGGGAATTAGGAGGTTAGACCTATCTGTGGCACCGTACTGGAGCACCATCTACTAATAATCACTGGATATTGGAGTTTTATTGCAATCAATGCAGCCTGTATATTCGGAATCAATCCAAATAATTTAACCAGTAGAATTTTTAGTGCACCGACTACGAGAAAAATTAAAAACCATTGTTTAAGAAAATTAAAAACGATTGTTATGATGAGCCGATCTCCACAACTATGGTTTTTAATAGTTTATTTAGGTCACAAATTTCAAAGTGTGAGTAATAATTCAACTGGGATGATGATAAGGATGGATACTGTTTTGTATTGAAACAATCAATTCACTTACCTTTGTCCTAGGTATCGGAAGAAAAAGCCTTGAAGACATAAGATTTCGGTGTTCCCAGGAACCACCGAGCCCCTGTAAGAGTAACAGAGTTGGAAAGAAAGCCTTTTTGGTAATTGGTTTATTAGAAAGGTACCATTTTTGAATGTTTTTGTTATTTTTAAGTGTAGCTTCTAGAAAATATGTAGTAATACTGGCTATGGAAGAGCGGAGCGTCCTAACACAGGCATCTTTTTGCTTAAATGGAGGCTCCAAATACTGCAAAGACCAAATGTATCTTATGTTGATGAAATAAACATTTTATTATTATTACTTTATTATCATTTTTGAACAAAATCCGTGCAGATGTTTTTTACCATCTCCCGTGTAGCTTGCTTTAAATGATAATATTGACATTTGTAGCAAAAATACTACTTTGTAATTTCAATTTACTTTTATTAGATTCTTCGTGGTTTGTGTATGTAAATATTACAGTTAATTTAATTAAGATTTTAAATTTAATTTGACTTTTTTTTATTTAATTTAATATTGGTGATTGCTTAGGTGTAATAAAACGTTATTGTTACAATTTTTTACGCAATAATAAAAAAAACGTAATGAATAAGTACATATAATCTTTTTTTTCCATTTGTTGTTCAAGAGCATTGAGAACTCTACAAGAGTATTACCTGTTTACATTGACGACCACACTAAAAGAAAATTGTAGTTTTTTAACAATTAAATAAAACAAATAAACGTAAACATTTACATACAGACACATACATTGATTCTGGCCCCACACTACGATACCGTGTCGTGGGAACCAGAAACAGTGACATCCATCACATAGATGTACACAATACTAAAAACACAGCTTAACATGAGATACAAAATACAAAAAGGAAGCAGAAACAAAACACATATCAACATCCAAGACTTGACGTTTTTCCGGATTCGAACCCGTGACCTCTCGCATGGTAAGCAGATGCACTAACTGCTGCACCACAGAGGTCGTCAATCAATAAAAATATTTTATCTTATTTTCTCATTTCAAAAAAACTAAATGTATTTTGAATATTAAGTTAATGAACTTACAGTTGCCAAACAGTTTACTCCTTTGCACTGTCCAATCAATAAATACCAATAAAGTAAAATAAAAAAATAATAAAAAATCAAGTACAAAAATCAAGCACTAAATTGGTACTATACAACTGGTAACTTGAAGGCTACTAAAACTCTTGAAACTTACAGAACTTGCGCAATTTTCCCCGAGACACTACAAATAAATGAGTAAAAATTTTAAACAGTCTGGATATCGTAGTTAGATTAGTGATACCGAATTAAGCTACTAAGCCGTGATAGACATAATGAAGACTCTTGATTATTACTGAAAGAATAAAGAACGTATTATTTCTTACGTTAGTTTTGCAGCCGCTATTAGCTTCAGCCTCACACTATTGAAAAAAATAAAATAAAAAATATACTTTTTAAGGTGTTACTATTTTTTTTTTGTTTTTTTAAGCGAGAACAATACATTGCTTGTGCTAAATTTGTATTGGTGCTTGTAGTGAAAACTATGTACATTCAAGGAAAAACGATGACATCTAAACTATTGGTAAACAATATATCTCAGATGTCAATGCCCACTACCGCCTTGCTTTCAAACGTACACTATACTTGAGCACAAACGTGCAAACTGAGTCATAAACATTTGTATCAGACCTCTCTCTCACACATATAGGAGCCATATCAGGTATATCGGGACTCTCGCTCGCACTTTTATTACTCGGTTCGCACGTTTGTAATGTCTCAAGTATAGTAGCATTATTTTCATTAAATAAATAATACTTGTGTCAAGGCAATTCATCATTTCAATCACTTGCAGAGTTGAGCCAACGGGATATCATGTCTTTTTTGCATCACTTCATTTTTCAGTCTCTCGCCTCGCCACTCACCATTTTCTATTGTGTCTATAAAATATGATCAAACCTTCTAATATCTTCTAAATTTTTCATATTCATAACCTTCTATCGGTATCTCAATTTAACACACCTGAGAATTACATTCATTTCCTGTGCACTGTAACCAATTTGAAGCTGTAATATTTTTATTACTTATTTAAAGAGATAGCGAAAAAGTAATGAATCAAACTTAAGCATATTTTTACATATTTTTATAATAATAATTAACAGGTCATCAAGACCAAAAATGCAAGATTAGAATGCGGAAGTTACTCCAAATTACTTACTTCTGACGTACATTCTTTTCCAAAGCACTGTAAGTATCAGAAATATTTAAATACGTACAGTATGATAGCTTTTAGAATATATCTCAACTGAGCAATCAAAAACCGATTATATTGCAATAAGGTGAGGTTTATTTTGTATTATTATTTAGAACTTTGCATAACTTTTCAAAATAGTGAAGAAAAGTTTTATACAGAGCAGGAAGTAGTATTACACTCGTGTGCTTTCGGCGAAAGCCTACTCTAGAGCCCGAGGTGTATTCTAAAAGCTATCAGACTGTAATGTTATAACGAAATGTTTTGTATGTGTTTTTCCTGGTACAATAAAGAATATTCTTATCTTATCTTATCTTATCTATTCATAATCGTAGTAAAATCTTGTTCCATTTACAATTATTTTTATGTGTGACTATGAAAGTTTTACAAAATATGGTATTATCACTAGTATTTTTTAATACGAAATTGTGGTTGTGAAAAGGGGAAAATAATATCACTATTGAAGTTATTGAGAGAGTTTTGTTGCAATTAATTAAGTTTAAAAATATCTTTTTATTTTAACGTACCGTTGAATTCGTATGAGTGCCCATAGACTGTAAACAAAAAGCTACTGAATATTTTAATACTGATATAAACTGTACTGATATTTTGTGATTCAAATTTAATATTATTGACTCTTACTTCAGATGTGCATCTTTCACCATTGCACTACGAGAGAATAAAAGAGAATAATAAAATAACGACTAATTGAGAGTGGCTGAAGCGCGCAACACCCACTTGTGGCCGGTGGCCGACACTTGCCGTCTATTTAACTTATTTAACATATCTATTTAACTGAACAACAGACTACGTGGCGTTGCCGTCGACTCGAACAGGTTAACTGAGGTAAGCGAGAGAGGGGTGCGGAATCGCGCGAGTGGCGTGTGGCGGCGTTTTGTGTCGGCCACAAGAAGCGAGCAGCGACGTTTGTAGCGTGTGGCGGCCACCGGCGTCAACCGTGTGCGGCGAGTCCATGTAAATTGTATGAAAACTATAGGAAATATGCCAGTGGCGGCATTTTGTGGTTGTGGCCGGTGGCCCGTGTGTTCCCACACACTAAGATAAAATATAATAAATAATGACTGAATACCCCTCCGGGACATAGGCATGAGGTTATGTAATGTAATGTAGCTTTCTTTGTGTACTTACGAAAGTATATGATTTACTGTCAGCGCTCTGTGAGAGTTGAGACAAGAGAAGAATATTATTTATTTTTCAATTTCTATGTATGCCAACACTTAGATAACAATTTTGACTACATACTTATAAAATATTTTGTCTATATAATCTTACTTCTGCAAAACATCTGTTGCCGTGACACTAAGGAATTATAAAATAGAACGAAATTAAAATAAATTATAAAACAGAACGAAACTTAAGCGTTTCACAATTCTTAAAATAATTATTGTTTTAAAGTTTCGGTTCTATTCACAGAAAGTAAATTCCATGTCTTATGAAGAAGTTGAAACTACTTTATAACACCCAGCCATGTTTCTTTATTTTCATAATTTCTATTCATAATACAAATGGGTCATATCCTAAAATTAATTATTAAATTACAATTAAACTACATATAAAATAATAAAGTCTAATATGGTCTAAATATAAAAAATGGACTCCAGACCGCTGCCATTGGGGAGAGTTCCCAAGATGCTGGCAGCATTTCCCCTCTGAATGGCTAGACTGATGCGCTGTCCGAGGGAGCGAGGCTGTACCAGCTCTGGGGTCGCCTGACGAGTCGATGAGGCGCGTCTATATTACATACTTTAAAAAGTTTACGCGCCTCAGGGCCCCACGGGCCCATCGTCTCTACCCCAAACGGCGCAAATAGGTAGCTGTCTCCAATGACAGCGTATTTGCGTCGTTTGAGGTTTTCTGCCATGCTGGTGTGCGTGACATGGGAAGGCGCCAGTGTGTCAACGCAGGTTGCGTCCCACACCAACGGCTTTCCATTCTGCCACGGCACCAGTGACATACCGTCAGGTCTCTTTCCGTCATCCCGTGCCATGCCATTAGGCTCAAGGATGGCTGGCACGGCGACGCTAGAAAGAGCCCTGCGGATTATATCATTCAGGGACGCATGACGCGACAGTCGACCCATACTGCGTTGGCAGGATAGGCCGTGGTGCCCCAACTCGTCGACTTTCTTTCGCAAAGGCAGCGGTGGGGCTGCACGGTTTTGCAACCCAATCGCAGGCCGATGGCGACTGAGAAAGACATGTCAGAAAGATGGAAGTGCCTGCAGCCACAGTCTCGACTCAGATTCTGCTGTTGCTAGTAGACGAGCTCGCTCCGCAGGACCAGTGCTTGTCTCCAACAGACTCAATTGAACAGCCCGGCAGAGCGGCTCGTCCCACTGTCTCTGCACTGCGGGATTTAGTGGAGGGCACTCATTCGGGCAGGCCATACTCCAGGCGTTCCTAGCCTGCTCACAGCACGACACCTCAATATCACTTATGGAGGCGAGTATAAATTTTTTATACAAGGAGTTCGTGCTGTGAGCTGAAGATAGGAAGGCGGGAAGGGAGACATCTGATACTTTCCTGATGCCAATCCCACCACACCTTATTGGCAAGGTGGCCTGGCACTAGGATTTCTCGTTGAGCGGACAATTTAGAATTTTCGTTAGGGTTAAATGTACTAGATTATCTACAGGTGATAGTAGAGATTGGAATCTCCAGACAGGTGTGCATCTGAGGACATATGTAAATTTTAGCACAAATAAACAAAAACGTATGATGGTAAATGCCATGTGAGATTTAATTTTGGTCAGATGGAATGGTGTTTCCTCGAACTTGGCCACCTGGTCCCTGATGTACGGTTCTATTGCCTCGTTAAGGACTGGGGCCCCTAGTAGGCAAAATGAACGTTTATCCAGAATTTTGATATTTGGTGCCAAAGTGTTGAATTTGTTTTTGATTTCGTTTTTGATTTCGTTACCTAAAGATTCTTTTATAAAAATTTCGCATTTACTAAAGTTTAATTCCAGTCCCAAAATTTTGAAATTTTGAATCAAGGATGAAAGGTCGCTCAAAACTGTATGTCGGTCGCCTCCAAGGGTACCATCGTCCAGGTACCACATGTTCAAACTCGAGGAAAGCGCTGATATAATGGGGTGAATGGCGAGACTAAAAATGTATTTATTTTTCTCTTATTTAGCTATATGTATATATTTTTCTATTACAGGTTTTCAGTATGTTATATTATATTATATACTATTGTATTGTATGGTATTGTATTGTATTGTATTGTATTGTATTGTATTGTATTGTATTGTATTGTATTGTATTGTATTGTATTGTATTGTATTGTATTGTATTGCATTGTATTGTATTGTATTGTATTATATTAGATTATGTGTACTTTTCATGTATTTATCTTATCTAAAATTACAGTATGCCTATCAGTTACTTTCATACACCTCCTGCGGTTGACTGGTAGAAAATGCTTGTAGCATTAAGTCCGCCGCGTTGCCATTGTAATTTTTACTTATGTGCAACAAACGTATTAATAATAATAAAAATGGCCGGCCACAGTGGGTCTCCCTGTTGACAGCCTACTGAAGAGTGAAGGAGGTGTTCTCTGTAGAGTAATTTCGAGGGTGTACTATAGCACTGCCAGATATAACTGTATATTTCCGGGACGACCTCCTTCACCTGTTTCAGGATGGCACCTCTGTCAACAGAGTTGAAGGCATTTTCTACGTCGACCTTAACAACGACCTCGCCGCCATCCTGCTCCAGATATGTCCTCATCCCATGTACTGCCGCTTCACAGCCCCCTCGGCTACCGAAACCTAATTGGACTGGTTGAAATTTGTCGGATAGTGAAGGTAGGATGTGTCGGCAGCACAGTTTGGAAGCCAGCATCCGTATGCTTGATCCTACGGCAATCGGTCGTATGCCTCCATCTTTTTTTAGGAGAGCGCAGAGGTTGACTCCATATAGGATGTCTGTGAATTCGGGACATACCTTCCCAGCCAACATCAGGTTAATAAGGGCCGTGAGTTCCCTCAAGAGAGACTCGCCATCCTCGCCGGTTGAGCTACAAAGAAGGTCTTTTAGGTGTTGTGGGCTTAGACCGTCGAGGGCGCTCGCTGATCCTCCCTTGAAGGACATCACAGCCGACAAAACGTCTTTTCCCATTACTCCGATGTTGGCGTCATTGGGTTGTGGACCAGTTGGTAGCGCGGTCGCTGCGAGGGGCGACGGATGCTTACTCTCCAAGGCCGAGACTGTTTCGCGAGAGTCGGGAGCGATGACATCACTCGAGAACAAGAGCTGAGCAGCTCCCCGGATGTCGCCGTCGCTAACCTTACTTTCTACGTTTCGATATATACTTTGGCAGTGAAATTTATCTTTTGTTGCTGTTGGGAGATCTATTGGGTTCAAACAATTGTTTTTTATACATTGGGTCAGGGAGCTGCGGCTTCTCGTGTTCTCTTTCACGTGCAGTGTCCGGTAGGCAAAGGTGAAAAGACCCTCCCACGCGCGCTTCGAGTTCTCTTCCACTACTTTATTTATGGTTGATTGTAGATTTTTCGCAACGCTTAGGCGTGCTCCGCGGGGTATTCTTTTAATAATTTTCACAGAGGATTTGCATTTTCCTAAGGTTTGCTAAAAAGGTGGGTCTGTTCCTGGATTTTGTTGTGGGGTCACTGTGGGAGGGACTGGTTGAGGGTATACTTTTCCCCGCCCCCAACTTTACCCACCAACCGAGGGCGGTTTATGTGTTCGAGCTTTGTGAATATTTAAGCCAGCCCTCCCTTTAAAGAAACGCGGCTGGGGGCACTCCGGGCACTACACATATTCGGGGAGTGAGTCATGGTGGCCGCTGGCTGTACCATCGGTCTGCGACATAGACAGAGTTTTTCTAGGAACTATTGTTTTCATGCACTGATCATAAAATAAATATCAAGCATAGTTTTCGCGTAGTTTTGTGTCCTTCATCGGGAATTTTGAAAACATGGTCATCAAGAAACTTGACGGGATGAGGTGACAGATGACAAGGCAGGGGTGCCTTCCTATTGGGCCGCTTCTCTGTCATAAACAAAGGTTGCTAGGCAGCCTTTATTACAGGAACTGTCCGTGTTCTAATAGACCGAATGGTTTTTACTTAATAAAATTACCCTAAAACTTAATAACGATATTTTTGAAACATATTTTTGCCAATAAACTGCATTAACAGTTTGGCATACTAATGTTTTTGCAATTGCGCATTATTTTTTTTGAATAAATAAAATAATAAAAATAAATAAATAAATAAACTCACGCCCGTTATCCCCGAAGGGGTAGGCAGAGGCACCAGTCTCTAGAACTGGACCCACGTTTTGCCGAGTTTATTAGGTCCCAAACGTGACAAATAAATAAAATAATAATAAATTGTAAGTCTTAGCTTTTAGAATATACCTCGGGCTCTAGAGTAGGCTTCGGTTTTCGTCGAAAGCACACGAGTGTAATACTACTTCCTGCTCTGTATAAAAGATTTCTTCACTTTTTTGAAAAGTTATGTAAAGTTATAAATAACAATACAAAATAAACCTATAATCGGTTTTTGATTGCTCTGTTGAGGTATATTCTAAAAGCTGACAGACCAAACTTTGTGCTTTGTGCAACAATAATAATTCAGTCAAGGAAGGAGAGACTCACCAACGCTGCACACCGAACACCGATACACTGAGAAATTTAAGGCTGCAGTCACAATACGGATGGCATTTCGCCTCCCTCGCACTTTGTAATAGTTTTAGTAATTGTTAAAACATTTGTATACTTTTGATGGTTTGTTTCGTAATAAATTACGTACATTTTACATATTAGTTACCGTATTTAAGAGTGAGTTTTTGATAACAAAGTGTTGACAAAATTATTAATATTTTTTGAATTATTAAAAATCTTAAATAACCGATTTTTTATTATCTAGCAAAACCTGTCTTCTTTTAACAAAGTATTATTTTATTTACCATATATAAATATTCTTTCATTCAAAAGCGTTAGCATTATAATAGCGTTATTTTATAGCGTGGGAGACGGATCGCCAAATATGTAATAGTAGTTTTAGGTTATGAAATACCTTTGTTTGAAAAAGAAAGCAAAGTAGTTTTATAAAAGTATTACCAACGCAACTTTGTCATCGCCAGTTGTCTAGATCAAAAAAAGTATTTAAATTTAGGTACACGCACTCATTTAGTTCATACAAATAAAGTAGTCTACAAAATATTGAATAAATACCTGATAAATTTTAAACAACAAAAATATATAAATAAATAAATAAAAAAATATTCATGTAAATTGACATTTCTAAAATACATTATTCATTTATCAGTATTGTACTCACTTCTACTTTGCAATCATCTCCTACACACTGTTAACAAAATCAGTACAGTCAAGTAAGCCAACAAATAATTACGACCAAATAGTTAATAATTTATTGTTAAATAGTTAATAATAATAATTTTAAGGCAACGTGTGAGGTCCCTGGTATGACGTTACATAATATAGAAAATATTAAATTGAAATCACAATATTTACAAAACTTCATCCTAAATTACATCGTTCTGAGGCATACCTGAAGCCGGCACCACACTTGGCCACTCGTATGTGGTATTTGGTAAATGTTAACCATACATTCCTGGGTGTCCTTACGAATCTCAAACACTGTTTTTTGTAAGCATGCAATGTAGTTATTCTAAATCGTCAGTAAATATGCGAATACGAATAGCCAAGTGTAGTGCCAGCATTATGTAGAGGATTTCCCTGGCTGTGCAGCGGGGGGACGCTGCTAGCGTCATGGGAACTTTATGTGGCCTCCACACTGCTCGCGAAGTTGACCGAAGTTAGGCGAATACGCTAGTGTGGAGAGGCAATTCGTCTTACATCCTCCAACCTCAAGTGTGTAGCGACGTACTTCGGTCAACTTACACGAGTACTTTGTAGAGGAACTTCGCGAGTAGTCTGGAGGAGGCATTAGGGTTGGATGTGTCCCAAGGCGGTATCTTTGATTGATTTCGTGTATAGTTTTAATGTTGATTGTTTGTTGTGCTACTTTGTAGCTTGAAGAAGATTTTAGTAAATATTTTTTAACCTATGCAATAAGTATTATTTTGCTATGTTGTCAAATAACGTCGAAAATTACGTAGATTTACAAAATTTTAAGGTGGTAATATTTTAAGATTTTTCGCTGGAGTCTATGTTTTGAGTTGTTATACTTTGATTGTGACGTCAAGAATCTCAGATTTTTCTTGATTCTTTCATTTAACGTCTGATGCAATTAATGAACCGGTCTTAAATAATAATAATTTATAAAGTACTGTTTATAAAAAAAATGGCACGTTTAGGTACTAACTTCATCATCTTCACCGACAACCTGTGAAATGAACGGATTTCTAAATTCCACTAACTTTACTTCAATTAAGACCAATTAAGAACTTAAATGTAACTTATATTAAGTAAATTGCTACATAAAAAGCATACAAATGGGGTCGCTAACCTTTTCTAAAAATAATTAATTACTGACCAGAAATAGTTTTCGTGACCGAGCAATCTGTAAATATCATTCAGTTAAAATGAACTCATACATTTATAAAAACTGTCATAATTCAGTTATATTCAAATCTAACTATAATATTATAAATATAGAATCTAAGATCTAATCATATAACATATATGTTGTAATATTTATAGGTTAGTCACATTTATTTTTATTTAAGATTATGTAATTTCAGTGAACAATAGAGAACTTTCGTTGAATTCGATTTGATTTAATATCGCGTTATGTACCAACCTAATAGAGTTACTCTAAAACACTTACTCTTTCTTGACTGTCATTTAAGGTATATTCTATCAGGGGTACTAAGGCCTGCAAAAATATGAAAACAGGCAAAAATAAATGGATACTGATCAGATCTTAAGATTACAAAGAGGAATAAACAAAATTTAAACTTACTTTTTCGTTTAGTGCATAAACGATCCGAGGCTGTATACCCTTTAAAAAAAAAAGCCTTTTTAATTTTTAATCATTAGGAGTATTTTAAGAAAAATCAGGCAAAAAACGTTTTAATTCAAGGAAATGGTTACAATATTGTATACTGTTTTTGTAAAAACTCATGTAAGAGTGTTAATAAAAAGCAATATTATTAAAAGTACTTTGCATAATGCCCGCTTAATGCATTCTTAAGGTCCCAGAGGGCCTAGGTCCAATAGAGCTGAATCACCTATTTGTCCAATAACGTATGGCCAAAATTTGGCCTCCAAATAGATGATTCACACTATGGCACACAAGAAATAAGAGATATAAATAACATGTACCGTACAATTTAAAAAGTACAATAAATACCTGTGTAATTTCCTTTTTTATGTACAGTAAAGTGTTCTCTATCTATCTATCTACAATGGGCGGCCTTATAGCTAACAGCAAGAGTTTATTATTACTTTATTAGGGTAAACCGTAGTATTGTTGGCACCCACCTAGTCATTGGCACAGTGAGTTTTAAACACAAATATTAAGAATTAAAATTGCTTAAAGGGCATTTTGGTAGTTTTTTATAATTAGCATTTTTAAGTACAAAACAAACATACAAATTATAAGTGCCAATGACTGATATTATTATTAATGACAATGTTTGTACCTGTAATGCCAATGACTGTAGTCTTGGAGACATTTTCAAATTATTATTCTTTTTCTTAAATAAAACTATGACAACAAGCAAGAATTAATTTTTATTTCCAACCTATACTCATATTCTAACTAATAAAAATGGTTAATAGTGATTGAATATGAAATTGAATGCTTAGGAAGCAAATTAAGTCAAGGTTTTGCTTAAGGTGCCAATCAATGTATAGTTTACCCTATTTATCTTCAAAGTTCGAGTTTTCTTCAGGGGCTTCATGTGGTTCACTAAAGACAAAAAACCATATCTTTTTAATGATATTTTTTGGCGAAAAGTGAGTATTGTGTGACGGAGGGGTAGACCTCTGTCTAATGCGGCTAACACAGTTGTACACTGAACACTGTGCGTGTAGTTGGTAAGACGGTAGAATGCGCAAACCCCAAAGCTTGGCTTGATGGTTTTTAAACTTGCTTGAAATTCTGGCATGCACAGACATACTTGTACAAACTTGTCTGCCCGTGTGGTTGGGCGTTCAGTGTTCAAGCTGGCTTCAAGCCATTTTTTTGTCCACCTTCATCTACGCTTTGAATTTTGGATTTTATTTTTTGTACTAGCAAATACTTGAAAAATATTAGCAGCAGAAATAGCTCTCCATTGGGAAACATTGTTTCCACACCGGCGATGTCGAATGTGGCTAGCGCGAACTAAACTGTGACGTGTGGTAGAGACGTCCGTGTTCAGTCTTTTCATGCGAGAAGCATGCACAAGCAAAACTGTGGTCAAGCATGCACGTGTGGTAGCCGCATATCTGAGTCCTTGGTCTCAATCATGTTAATTAAATAATATGTTTTTGGACCTACGACCGAGAGCCTAGGATCAATCCTATTTGGTTATTGCTAAGCAAGTCATAGGTTTTTTGCCTTACTTTCACTAAAAATCACTAATGACGATTGAAAGAACAGCCAGGCACTTTTAAAAACGGGGCGTGCAAAAGAATTGTTTAAATTATTTAAATCTATACATGGCGCCATCTGTATATGACAACCAAAAGCAAACATTGACCGAATGACATTGAAGAACAATTCATTCAAGCATATATTTCATTCAACTCATTCACTTGTTCTATTCGCTCGAGAAATTCGCTCGAAAAAACTTGATCAAGAAATAAATCGAAGAAGTACGTGGTTTCCGCACAAAGATAAATTACTTTTTTTCATTGCACTTAATCCTCCTTTACTTACGTGATTTATTTCATAAGTAAATAAAAACTGGATACAAAAGGCAAGAAACATAATATAAAGAAGCAAACGCATCATTACAATTTTACTCTCTATGAAACTGGGAACAATAAAAAATCAAGTGATAAATTGCCAATTTCACTGTAAATTTATGATGATCACAAATTTTTCATGCTTATGAGTAGGTACAGCATGATTATTACAACTTATCTGTTTTTCATATTTTGAGAATATTCCATTGATGTGTAATGTTTTCCAAAGCCGCGATCACGAATAATCATGCACTAAAAAGAAAAAAAAAATTATTGCATTTAAACACATAGTTTTGCACATAGTGTAGCTCAATGCTATTCAGCATTATCTACCAGCTAAAAAGACATATCTACGCTATTTATGAATATCTAATGGTTTTAGAAAATCCTATTTGTTTATTAAGAGATGTGGTGGATGATAATAATAATAATATTAATTTAATAGTTTGACAACGAAACCTTAGTTATGAATTTGTCTTTTTTTAGGTTCTGTTGTAAATAAAATTATGTATGTCTGTCTGTGTCAATAGCACAGTGTATGACATGCCATTTATTCATAAAAACATGATTTGAGTTTAAGTTAGATTTTTCAGTGGCTAAGCTAGTTTATGTATAAATATTTTCGCAGATGTGCCCTTAATTAACTTTGAAAAATAGCTTTACTTTTTCCGGAACAGCTACAAACGAAAATTATTTTGTACTTTTTTCTGCATTAACAGTTAAAGAGTTCTGTTAAGTTCTTAAAACTAAAGTTTATTTAGTTTTAAGTAAAAAATGAACCTCAAAATCCTATGGAATAAAACATGCAGAAGTTGTACAGAATTAAATAATTTTAATAACGGAAAATTTCTAAATCCAATTATCACGTTAGCACACGACTACCCTAATTGAAATTTACATCTAATTGAATACCGTAAAAAAATTAGTCGATCCGAGTCGACAACTTATAGGTGGGAAATTCGGATTAGCGAAGTAAAAATGATCTTTCTGTACTATAATGGCGTCGCGAAGTAAACATGTCAATATCACCGATGTTTCGTTAGTGTTACGTCATCACGCGTCACATGTCCATTGTGAACTCTAATGTCTAATTTATAGAAATGAAAAATACCAAAAATTAAATACTGAACAAAAATATATGACGACCTCTGTGGCGTAGTGGTTAGCGCATCTGCTTACCATGCGAGAGGTCCCGGGTTCGATCCCCGGCTGAGGAGAAAAAAAAAAACTCCAGGTCTTGGATGTTTACATGTTTGTGACGTCGCTGTTTCTGGTTCCCACGACACAGGGTATCCTAGTGTGGGGCCAGAAGCAATGTACGTGCCTGTTGTTAGATAATTATTTAATTTATTCTGCGATCATTATTTTATTTTTATTTTGAAGGTCTTTTATTATTATCATTTTTGCTTGCCATTTGAGAGTCAAATACTGTTTAGTAAACACACAGTTTCCGGTACAAAATAAGTTGTGTTTTGACTCTCAAATGTCAACCATAGATAAGTTTTTGATATAAATAGAACCGTTTGTCGACGGTTCGCCAGTCTGCTACGAACCGTCGCGAAAGCGGAGCTTATGCCCGAAAATGTATAAAACGTGATTATTAAAATTGAACTAGTAAAAAAAAAGTGAACTATTGAAAGTGTGAATTGAATGTACAAAAAGTGAAGTGAAAATAAATTAAACGTTTATAATAAAGTTGCAGCGTATCATTTTCCACCTGAGCCTTATATCAGAAGTGGTAAAAAGGACTCTTACGTGAGTGAAGTGTACCTATAAACAATGTCTGCGAATCGTAATTTGACTAATAGACATCGTAAGCGCCACCGAGATGATGTCAGTGACGAAAGCTCCTCAGAATCTGAAGGAAATCACTTTCAGCGCTTGGACAGACACAGCCGCAAACGTCGGCTTCGGAGTGTGAGTGGCAGAGAAAGAACTCCACGAGAAAGCCAGTCGACAAAAAGCAACAACAGAAGGTCATGCCATCGCCAACAAAGTCGACAACCAAGGGCTAGAGATCGGAGTGGCAAACGCAGTTCGCGAGCAGGGGATGGAAGAAAGGAGACGAGAACCAAACAGATGCCAGCAGCAGCACCAGCTTCGACGCCAGAGCCTCTAGCGTCGGCCGGTGCAGAATCTGTTCATACGTCGTTGGCGCAGGGAGCTGCAGCTTTGGCACCGAGGTCCCAGACGCCACCGCCGCAGTTGCGGCCTCTAGTAGCACCTACTCCACAGAGTGATATGGACGGTAACAATAGATTTAATAACATTCAGATAAATACCAATGATCTATCGAATCTTATACAAAGCTTAATACAGCGTCCCCACATGCCTAGCATTTCATACGATAAAAACATTATACCTATTTTCGACCCGGCACAAAAGAATCAAAAGATAGAAAGATGGATAGGGAAAGTAAACGAATGTGCTAAAATCTATAAGTGGACCGATGAACAGACCACACATTTTGCTCTACCTAAATTAACAGGCAATGCAAAAAAATGGTATGAGGGCCTCCAAACTATCCTATTAACTTGGACAGAGTGGCAAGAACATTTGATCAGGGCCTTCCCGTCCGAAAGCAATTATGCTGCTCTATTAAATGATATGTTAGAACGACGCATGCGGATAGGAGAATCAGTCGATGAATATTACTTTGATAAAATGATCTTGCTGCATTCATGTGATATAAAGGGGAAAAGGGCGGTAGACTGTCTCATTTATGGAATAGATGATCGTATGATAAGGGCTGGCGCATCCTCTGCACGGTTAAATGAACCTGAGGACTTGCTCAAGTTTCTTAAAGACTTGTGTAGGGAATCGAATAATAGAGCATTTAGACCAAAGCTCGGATCAAATACTTCAAATAACATCATATGCTTTAAGTGTAATAAGCCAGGCCATATTGGTTCTCAATGTCGCAATAATAACAAAGACATTTGCTATAATTGCAAAGAGAGAGGGCATGTTTCTAGTGGATGTACTAAGCCGTTGAACAAATGCGAAAGTTGCAACCGTTTTGGACATAAAAGCTCTGAGTGTTTCCACAATAAAAGCATTATTAATAATAAACCTACAGATAAAAAGACTATGTACACACAGAGTATGAAAACTGACTGTAAATACTACAAACAAGCCCTCATTAACGACTCTATCGAAATCAAGTGTTATATTGATTTTGGGAGTGATTGTACTCTTATCCAGAAAGATATTGTAGAGGTAAATTCTTTGCCAAAGTTAAGTTCAGACTTACCCAACATCCGTGGATTCGGCAATGATTCATATAAACCCCTTGGTAGGACAAAGATAACTTTAAAATTGGGAGAAATTTCGGCAGAAATAGATGCGTATATAGTGGAGACATCAATGATAACTGAACCCTTACTAGTAGGACAAAACTTCACTGAGCTCCCTGATATTGTAGTAGTTAAGACTAGAGACAGGCTCGATATTCTGAAGCGTAACTTCATTCATGATATGACTGATTTGCCAATAGAAACGCCACAAAACGAGAAGATTGTGCTGAGAATAACCAGTGATATCCAGGTAGATAGGATTAACTATGTAGAGTGTACAGATAATGTAAACAAGACTTGCGACATCCTCGTTGAGCACGGATTGAGAGATTACGAAAAAAACGAATACTGTATTATAGGTGGCGTTTATAGTTTGTGTGAGGGGCAATGCCAGGTAGTTGTATGTAATCTTTCTCCAGAACCAATTCAATTAAAATCTGGATCTATATTAACTAGAGCGAAAACTATATTTCCTTCTGGAGAGGTGAACAAACCTCAGAATACATACAATTGTCAAAGAATATCGAACGTAGGAACTCCAACACTCATCCCTGAGAACGAAATTAATATAAACCCAAATCTGACAACAGCTGAGACCAGCTTAGTATTGAACTTGATAAGCAAATATCGTCACTGTTTTGCTCGCGATTTGTCTGAATTGGGTTGTACTAATGTAACAGAAATGGATATACAACTTCATGATCAGACTCCAGTGGTATACAGACCTTATCGTTTGAGTTATCTGGAAAGAGGAGTAGTCCGCAATATGGTGAAAGACTTGATAGATAACGATATTGCAGAAGAGTCCAATTCGTCCTATGCAAGTCCAATTATTTTAGTTACAAAGAAAACGGGTGGACATCGACTTTGTATTGATTTCAGAGCCTTGAACCGCAAAACCATAAAAGACCACTTCCCTATGTCTAGAATTGATGATCAATTAGATATGCTTTGTGGAAATAAGTACTACACCAGCCTTGATCTCGCTAGCGGCTACTACCAGATACCTATTCATCCAGACTACAGACACCTCACTGCTTTTATTACTCCTGATGGATTGTACCAATTTAAAAAAATGCCATTTGGCTTGGTTAATTCACCAGCTGTTTTTCAACGCACCATAAACAAAGTCTTAGGCAATTCACGGTTTAAATCCGCTCTTGCTTACATGGACGATATTCTTGTACCTGGTAAAGATTTTCACGAAGAGTTTGAACGATTAGAAGAATCATTCAAACTAATACAAAATGCGGGGCTAACTTTGAATCCCAAAAAATGTAACTTTTTCCAAGAAGAACTAGAGTATCTTGGTTACGAAATTAGTGAGAGGGGAATTAAACCAGGGAAAGCCAAAATAAAAGCAGTGGAGCAATTCCCAAGACCGAAAAACACGCATGAAATCCGACAATTCATTGGCTTGGCAAGCTACTTCAGAAAATTCATTAAAAATTTTGCCACGATTGCTAGACCCCTAACAGATTTAACGAGAAAGGATTTTGCGTGGCGTTGGGACGTTGAACAGGAACAGTCTTTTAATCAGCTAAAGGAGGCATTGATTCAAAGACCATTGTTAGGCATCTATAATCCTAATCACAAAACTTACCTACACACGGACGCCAGCAAACATGGTCTTGCGGGAATATTATTACAGGAAGATGTTCTTGAAAACACCATCAAACCAATAGCATATTTCAGCAGGAAAACTAGCCTAGAGGAACAAAATTACCATGCATATGAGCTGGAAACTTTAGCAGTTGTAGCTTCTCTTCAACGCTTCCGAGTATATCTGCTAGGTGTTGTATTCACATTAGTGACGGATTGTAGTGCGTTACGAGCCACTTTAATTAAAAGAGACCTCATCCCGAGGATAGCACGGTGGTGGATAATTTTACAAGAATTTGACTTTAGCATTCAGTACAAGCCAGGGCACACAATGTCCCATGTAGACGCCTTAAGTAGGAACCCTCAACCGTTTGAGGCTGATGTGATGCAAGATCCTATGCCTTCTATTCTGAGAATCACTCAAGAAGATTGGTTACTTACAACACAGTTGAATGACGGGGAATTGCAGCGTATTCGTAAAATTTTGGAAGACAAAGATTATTCAGATATTCAGAAAAACTATTTACTTAAAGATAATGCATTGTTTCGAAGGGTTGGTGAGGAATTGAAATGGGTTGTACCAAAAAGTGCTAGATTTCAACTGTGTAAATTAAATCATGACGACATTGGTCATTTTGGCTTCGAAAAAACCTTCAGCAAAATTGGTAAAGATTTTTGGTTCTCTAAAATGAGAAAATTCATTAAGAAATACGTAAGTTCATGTATAGAATGTGCATATAGCAAAGAACCTAGTGGTGCAAAGGAAGGACTTTTGCACCCAATACATAAAGTGGACCGACCTTTCGATACCGTCCATATTGACCACTTAGGTCCATTCGTCAAAAGTGCAAGAGGTAATTCTTATTTGCTAGTTTTGGTTGACGGTTTTACGAAGTTTTGCCTAATAAAACCATTGCGGAATCTCAAAACAAATCTTACTGTACGTGCTCTTGATGACATGTTCACTACTTTTGGCTATCCTGATAGGTTAATCTCCGATCAGGGAACATCTTTCACCTCTAAGGAATTTGAGAAGTTCTGTAATGATTCCAAAATTAATCATATCCTAAATGCCGTAGCCTCTCCACGAGCCAACGGGCAAGTGGAGAGATACAACCGAACCATTTTGGACACCCTAACTGCATACACAGACAAGTTAGGTGAAAAATATTGGGACACTGTTCTTGGCAAATTGCAATGGGGACTAAATAATAGTCTTAATAAAGGTATAGGAAAAGCCCCTTCAGAAGCGCTCTTTGGCATATCACTAGCTAGCAAAGGAGATAACATATTCGCTAAAATTCTAAATGTTACACGTCAGCCAGGGAATACACAAGAAATTAGAGAACAGATTAGTACACACATTGAAAAAAATTAAGTCGCTCAGAAAGACAGGTATGATAGGTCCAAAAAGAAGGCCAGGGTTTACAGAGAAGGTGATTTGGTTAAGATTTTGAAACCTTCTCCCAGTAATGACGGCAAGAGCAAGAAACTACTTCCTAAATTTTCCGGCCCCTTTAAGGTAACAAAAATACTTGACAATGATCGATATGAGGTATCAAGTATCAAAGGCACTAATATAACTCACAAAGATTACTGCAATGTGTGGGCTGCTGATCGTATAAAACCCTGGATCTCAATGATACCAGTCAGTAATTCAGAGAGTGATAGTGACGAGGTTGATGAAGAGAAGGACTAGATTTTGATTTGATTGTGCCCGGTTCAGTGTTTTAGCAAATACTATAATTGGTTAATTTACTCCATGTGACCTAATCATACCGATTTCTAGATGAGCTGGAAGATAATTCAATGATGACAGACCTAATGAACTTTCATTGTTATTGTAGTGCACATACAGTGTTGGCAGATCCAAAGGATAGTTCGATGTTGATAGATCCATTGGACTATTTTATTAGCAGTGCTCAACTAGTGTTGATAGATCCACTGGTAGTCTAAAATATGGTTTTAATGTTGATAGATCCATTGAACTATTTTATTAGTAGTGCTCAACTAGTGTTGATAGATCCACTGGTAGTCTAAAATATGGTTTTAATGTTGATAGATCCATTGAACTATTTTATTAGTAGTGCTCAACTAGTGTTGATAGATCCACTAGTAGTCTAAAATATGGTTTTAATGTTGATAGATCCATTGAACCATGTTATTTGGATTGAGCATGCAGTGTTGACAGATCCGCTGATAGTTTAAAAGATAGTCACAATGTTGACAGATCCATTGGACTATGTTATTAATAGGTTTAAGCAGTGTTGACAGATCCACTGGTTGGCTAAAAGGATATTTGAATGTTAGTAGATCCATTGACGAGTCGAAAATGTGTTCTATGTTAACGGATTAATTGAACTGTTTGCCGAGCCGAGAAGTTTCAATATTATTAGATTTTGAGTAGTATGTTCAATAAAAATTGCATAAGTTGTAACTTAAAAGTTCATAAGCTGTATGATAGATTGATTGAATAATCTAAAATAATAATGGTCAAGTTTGGGGACAAACTTTATGGCAGGAAAGGCCGAATGTTAGATAATTATTTAATTTATTCTGCGATCATTATTTTATTTTTATTTTGAAGGTCTTTTATTATTATCATTTTTGCTTGCCATTTGAGAGTCAAATACTGTTTAGTAAACACACAGTTTCCGGTACAAAATAAGTTGTGTTTTGACTCTCAAATGTCAACCATAGATAAGTTTTTGATATAAATAGAACCGTTTGTCGACGGTTCGCCAGTCTGCTACGAACCGTCGCGAAAGCGGAGCTTATGCCCGAAAATGTATAAAACGTGATTATTAAAATTGAACTAGTAAAAAAAAAGTGAACTATTGAAAGTGTGAATTGAATGTACAAAAAGTGAAGTGAAAATAAATTAAACGTTTATAATAAAGTTGCAGCGTATCATTTTCCACCTGAGCCTTATACTGTATGTAAATGTTTATGTTTATGTTTATATGGTCGATACAACGGCCGCATTTAGCAGAACACATCGATGAGTAATCGATTACGAAGTTTCTGCTCAACGCTCACAAAAATCAATTGAAAATTGTAATCGATGACTTAGCGATTATATTTTCGTCGATGTGTTAAGCTGAATGCGGCCATGTGATATCATGATGAGAGTACTTTTTAGACGAGCGAAGCCGGGTTTTCATCTAGTAAAATAATAATGCAATACAATACACACTAAAACTTGTAATATTCAGTAAAAATAACAATTAACGAAACAATGGGATGAAGATGTGAAAAGATTAGCCTCTCTGTCTCTTCTTGATCGTTCTTGGAAGTCTGAGCTGTCGTATTTTGCATCCTTTTCCGTTGCACTGTGAAAGAAAGAGACGGTCATATTAAGATTAGCGTACAGTCGACTGCACATGAAGAATTAAGAGGAAACACTGAGGCAGTTTTTCCATACAAACGTAGTCCCCTGTTTCCTCCCTGGATAATGCCAGTAGAGCAATTCTTTTTTTCCATAAAATCTATGGCTACTATAGGCATGTCCCTAAGAGATATGAACATTCAAAAACCTAAAAAATTGGCCTAATTACTCTAAACTAATTACTCTAGAACGGGCGCAGAGGGCGCTACTAAAGGTCTTACTATGTAAAAAAATTACGTATAGCACTGTTGAAGTTTACAGAGACGCGGAAGTACTTACAGTTAGACAACTATATATATTGAATACCATCCTACAGATACATAAAACTCTAAAACTGGATCCCAGTACATTAAAGAAACGTAACCCCTATGCAGTAATTAAAATGCCTAACATGAAAACCTCTTTTGCACACAGACGATTTTCTACGTTATCTATATATTTGTACAACAAAGTAAACAGGACACTGAACATTTATACAAAAACATACAGAGAATGTAAAAAGATCATTTCCATGTGGTTAAAAGGAAAAAATTATGACAAGACAGATTCATTGTTGCAAAAAATGTAATAATTCGCAGGCACACTAAGGTGTGCTTATTATATTAACTTAGTATTAACTTAGTTTAAGGAAAAACCTAAAACACACTAGTACCCTTTCGATATTTTCACAAAACTAAAAGTTACGATTTAAGTATTTCAGTTTTACTATCAACTTTGTATTTTAAGGCCGACTTGCACCAGTTACTTGGATGTGGCTTAGGTAGCATTTAAGTAAAACTCTTAATACAAAAGTCGATTTAAAATTGCTGAAGTGGCATTTGGGAGGTGATGCAGGTCGGCCCAAATGTGTTTATAACATAATTATGTATACATACTCGGCTGGAGGAGCGAATTCCTCCTAACACAGGTGATAACTTAAAAGGGGGATTCGACACCTACTGTTTTTTATCACTGTTATAAATAAATAAATTTTGAAATTTTGAAATTTTTTTGAATATTTTAAAAAATTGGCCCGATTTTGCGCTGTATTCAAAAAATCAGAAAAGCTATTTTACTAGATTATATAAAAAATGGAAAACATAGGAACACGGCCAAAGCCTTTCTTTAATTATTTATGAAAAAAATAGTTAAATTGGTTAAGTTTTGGAGAAGAAAACAGGGGACTACGAATCGTTGATTTTGTGTATTTTTAATAGCTATTTTCGGTCCAAGCTGCAGTTGTCTCTATCGTGCTCTGCGGGGGGAGGCTTGAGGTTGGGGAGGCGCGGACTACGTATACATACACTAGTGACGTGACACGTAGTCAATAATTTTATCGATACTTTAGTGTTGTTGATTGATATCGATATTTCTAGTAAGAGTATTTTACGTGAAGTGCATTTAGCAGATTATTGTGTTGTTCGATTGTTGGAAAATAACAAGTAGGTTATAAACCTTTTATATGAAATGCTCAAAGTACACTAATTTCAATACTGCCGCGCTAACAGTAAGAGCAGTAAGTCGATTTTTATCAAAAATGTGTTCATCGCCGCGTCATGCTCTAAAAACTGGTCTGATCCCCGTTTTTCTACCTTCACTGGAACCTAAAAATACCATGAAGCATAACAGCAGTAAGTCAATGAAATGATTTTGTTTTCTTGGCGTAAAAGCAGAAAATATACTTACTTCACGTTAATTATTGTACATCCGAAATCTATATTCTATTTTGCTAATAATAAAAACAGTCTCTGTAAGTGAACATTATTGTTGTGTAAATGGGCTTAAACAAAAACTTTTAACTTAGAATTTCAGCACTAATCACACTTACTGCTTTTTTCTCAAATCAAATAATCTGTGAAAATTTAAACTGTCTAACTATCACGGTTCATGAGATACAGCCTGGTGACAGACGGACGGACAGACGGACGGACCAACAGCGGAGTCTCAGTAATAGGGTCAGTTTTACCCTTTGGGTACAGAACTTCAAGAAGTAGTAATAATTTGGTGTACATTATTAAAAGCCAGCATTTACATGCGATAAAAATTTAAATACTTTGAGCCTGGTCCCTCTTTTAAATCAGTCGACAGCTTCCTACACCAGGTTGAACAAGCTATGCAAAGAAAACAAAAACGTATAATTTTTTCAGATTTTGTCGATTCAGTACAGCAAGCAAACTCTAAAAGGGTTATTCTCAGAAAATGGCTCAGATTAACTCAATAAAAAGTAACAAATATGGCCGTAATGGCCCCTGAAAATTGAATTGTAGCATATTTGTAGGTTTCGGGACCTTAACGGTATTCACTTTAATTACGTACTAATTTCAGAGCCTTCTAGAAAAAAACTTTAGGTAATTTACTACATTTCAATGTTTGTAAGTATAGATGTCTCACTATATTATCTTTTAAATTATACATAGTGATTACTGCTTATTAGTTAACATCTTAGTTTTTTTTTACCCCAAAGTGACACGTAATTTCATACAAAATATAGATATCGAATGTATGGAATACTTAGCATTAAAGCAGTGACTGGGGCACTTACTGTGGTTATTCTAAGCAATCAGTACAAATAGATTTAACTCATACTAGAAATAATAGGAGTTTTCGTCAATTAAATAATATAGTATTATAATAACTAAATGGTAATTTAGTTATTATAATAAAGCATGTATCATGAAAGAACTCCATTTAAGCTACATATTGAAAAATCAGAACTACAAAAACTTATAAGCTAAAGTAGAAGTAAATAAAAATGTAATCCAAAACTTTGTCCTCCATTTTCTCAACTTTGAAATTTCCGACTTACTGCTCTTACCCTTAGCACGGCAGAATAATGTTGAAAGTAAATCTAAAGTTAGGTATAAAAAAGCTATTCAGTGGTCAAACCGTTTTTCTCTCTTACTGATCTATAAAAAACTTGTATGTAATGGTCCGGAGCGTGCTAAATTTCGTGGTAGGTTACGACCGTCGCGGGAATGGGAAAATGGGGATTGGTTGAAACGCATATTGAATGAAATGGGAATCAGATCAATAATGAACTTGGATCTATAAAAAACGAGCGGATTATTTTTCGATCTGGTAACAGACAATCGATATAAAAAGTTTCTTTTTCTCCCAAAATACATAGTCTCTTTTAATTTTTTCGTAAAGTAAGCCTGAGATCCACAAAATAAAATAGCGGAAGTCCAGTAAGTAATAGCCAGAGTCATATAAAATAATAAGACGAAACAACACTCCGCACACGACGAACGAAATCAACTTGCAGACTACGCCCGGCCCGCTCGCGAGCTCGGCGGGCGCAGGGCGCGGCGCGGCGGCGTGTGCGGCGCGGCGAGCGTGCCACGCACACATTGACAGTCCCATTCACACATTGATAGCTCGTTTCTTCGGGCATCGCGCGACAGCAATAGATTTCACAAATACCTATTTTTCAGTTCTCGAGCCCGCGATGTTACCTCTTAAGGTCTTAGCCCACACACACAGATCACCCCCAATAGATACCGTATGATGCGACATTTGTACAAGACCAAACTCACCAAACTTTGAGGAAGGAAAGGGGCGCGGGGAACAAACAAGCGAACGTGTGATTGGCTAATTCAAGGTCGCGCTAGAAAGCACCAACGATCTAATGATGTGACATCGAAATCATAGAGATAGCAACTTATCGATACATACGGTGTCAGTTGTAATGAATAATTTCCGACGAAAGGCCTAAGTCACATAAACGATAAGTATATTATTATAATTGTAAGTTATGCTACATAAATAAAATAATATGTTAAAAAGTAAACAATATGTTTTTTGAGCAATTTATTTACATAATTTAATCAAAAACACATTTAAAATAACTCACATTATGAGCGTAAAAAGGTACATATTAATAGCTGCCTATATAATATGTTACTATTCTTATTAACTTACCTATTATGAGTTGGTAAAATATTTACATGGTAAATGTTTACATTTTATTTTGTATGTAATACAATGTCAAAGTTGACGTTGCTACCCGTGGCGGCCGACGACATATTGAACGAGTCTCGAAAATAGTTACTAGCCGAACACAATTTGCCGTGGGTTAATTTTTCAGTGCCAATCAGGTTTCTATGTTTTTTTCGTTCTCTGTTAGAGCACTTTAAAACTAAGAAAAATTGCTTAGGAAAATCTTAACTTAATTTTGTATTAAAATATCGATAAGAACTTGAGTGCTAAAGACTACACAACACTAGTAGTTTCGCACGATTTGGATAAAAAAAGACAAGTAATACTCATTACCGCAGGTCAGAAAGAGACATTTTCAAAAGACATCAACGCGTAGCGCAAGTTCTATTAATTATTGAATATTAAGAACCATTATATCTTGACCTTTGCTGTACTGGCAAAATAAAAATATTTTGTGAGGATTTTACTTCCCGGTGATCCCAACTTTTGGAAAGTTCGAAGTCTTAGAAAACTTCCCACCCTACCTTACACTACAAAACGGCATTAAAATGACTGTTTTCTTCGGAATAGATTTTTAAGGGTTTTAATTATTGCACACTACGCGCGGGTCTGAAACTTGGTCTGTACTAAAGGAGCGCATTCAAGCTTTGTTTCGTATAGGCGCTATTGCGCCTATGCGTGGTGCGCGTCGCTTGCCCTGTATGCGGTATCTATTGGGGGTGATCTGTGCCCACACACGACTCTGCTCCCACCCGGAAAAAATAATATGATTCAAATATGGGCTTTAAATATTGCTCTTTAGACATATTTTACATTGGCATCATAAAGTAGCAGACAGCTGGCTGTTTTTTGCCGGGGGGGGGGAACAGAGTCGTGTAAGTGGGCTCCGGCTGCCTGAGTGATCTTAAACGATCACGAAGGCTGATAAGCCTAGTCAGAGGCCTTAGAGCGGCTTGAAAACTTCTGACAGTAAGACAAGCCAGTAGTCTTACAATACAAGCCTCCATCAATCTGGACTTGGTCCCCGTGGTGGAGTATGGCCTATACCTTCCTCAGGGAAGAGACCCGTGCCTCTCGGTGGGGACTTAATGGGTTGATGATGATATTTACCCAAGCATAGCAGCCTCTTCCGTGGCACTAAAATAGATGTAATGATTATTTACGTAACCTAATTATTATATACATACACACACGCACTCACGCACGCATGCACGCACGCACGCATCCACGCACGCACACACGCACGCATTCACGCACGCAGACACAGACACAAACAGTCTACAAGCAAAATTTATTCTTTCTTTGTTGTTTTAAAGTGGCATAGTTTAATAAAAGTACCTAATTGGTTTAGGACAGGCCTTCATTTTTGTTTTAATTCTACTTAACTACAATAAGATAAGTATAATCTTCATTGTATATACCAGAAAAAGAATATAAACGAAAATATTTACAAAGTCAACAAATTGATAATAATATATTTTTATTTATTTATTTATTTCTTTCTTCACAAAGTATATGTTTTAGAATACATTAAGTGTCTGGACACTTCA
Organism: Yponomeuta plumbellus; assembly: GCA_947310845.1. Classification (NCBI taxonomy): domain Eukaryota; kingdom Metazoa; phylum Arthropoda; class Insecta; order Lepidoptera; family Yponomeutidae; genus Yponomeuta; species Yponomeuta plumbellus. Next base: position 4,758,748 of record OX371217.1, read on the forward strand.
CTAGACAAGTACGTGTTGAAGTGATCAGATGCACCCTTCAGGTTCTCCTTAATTTTACAATAGTCTTAGGCCATAATATTGATGGAAGCTGATATCTATATTACAGATCCAGTCTAGCTTAGATAACAGCTTAGAAACGTATAACATGACAATACTAATAATAAAAAAATATATATTTAAAATATGGGTCTGGGTTCGAACCACGCATGTACCAATGAGTTTTAGTTACGTACATTTCTTTGTTCGTACAGCAACACCATTCGCTGATAAATTGTGCCCGGATAACGGCGACAGGCTTGCCACTTGTCATGTTTGGGACCTAATAAACTCAGCAAAACGTGGGCCCAGTTCTAGTGATTGGTGCCTCTGTCTAACCCTTCGGGGATAACGGTAGTGAGTTTATTTATTTATTACTATTATTATTTAATATATATATATTTTAAATAATAATAATAATATTATTATTATTATATTTTTTTTATATATATTTACATATTAAAAAATATATTTTTATGTAATATATATATATATATATATATATATATATAATATAATATAATAATTTTTATGTAAATATTTATTCACAAACTTTGAAAAGAACAATTAAGAAACTACCATAAGGTGTAAAATACTAAAACAATGCTCATGAACATAGCTACAAGTTTGGCATAAGAACTTCAAAGATACATAATATTAATTATTAAAGGTTCATATTTTTTGACTGTGCCTGACGCATGTTGTATTAGAAGTAACACACTTACCGTTGACGAGCACTTGTCACCATAACACTTGTAAAATAATAATATCTTAAACCAAACCGATACGCCTATAGTAATAATACGTCTAGAGTCTAACACACTAAATATTTCATAGAATGATATGTGGTTTCGAACGGGGACCACAGTGAAGAAGAGACAAAGTGGTCATAGATAAAAGAAGCTAATTAAAAAAGCATGACAACCACAAAATATAGTACACTAGTGATCCGCCCCGGCTTCGCACGGGTGGCAAAAACGTTTCCGTGGAAATAGCTATATTAGTTCCGTGGAAAACCACCGGGTAGTAATTTGTTTACACCTTTGGTTACATTACTGGAGATTTCGTACGGAACCCTAAACTTTTTGAAAATCCAATAGAGCCTATGTTACTCACGAAGAATGTAGCTTTCTAATAGTGAAAGAATTTTTAAAATCGGCTCATTAGTTTCTGAGCCTTTTCATTACAAACATACACACAAAAATACAAATCTTTCCTCTTTATAATATAAGTATATGTAGATATAGATGTAGTTTCTTAAAATGACAAACTCAGTCAGAAAATACTACTGTGAAACCGACTGACAGAAACCTAAGGCATTTGAAAATACATCTCTTTCTAACGCCATGCGCCATGGCCAGTGAAGTGAAAAATTACATTTACCGTGGCTTTGCAGTAAGATCCAACGCACTGAGGGAAAGCAAATAATACATACATATCTAGTTTCGATATTTTGATAAATTGTTTTGATGTGGAGTAAAATTCGTCAAGTATCTTTTCTCTTTTTTCCACATACACAATCTTCAGCGCTTGGAATCGCCAATCCGCGGTGGGCACGCGTGATGATTAAAGCCCATAATGTTATGTTATGTTATGTTATGTTATGTTATGTTATGTTATGTTATGTTATGTTATGTTATGTTATGTTATGTTGTGTTGTGTTGTGTTGTGTTGTGTTGTGTTGTGTTGTGTTGTGTTGTGTTGTGTTGTGTTGTGTTGTGTTGTGTTGTGTTGTGTTGTGTTGTGTTGTGTTGTGTTGTGTTGTGTTGTGTTGTGTTGTGTTGTGTTGTGTTGTGTTGTGTTGTGTTGTGTTGTGTTGTGTTGTGTTGTGTTGTGTTGTGTTGTGTTGTGTTGTGTTGTGTTGTGTTGTGTTGTGTTGTGTTGTGTTGTGTTGTGTTGTGTTGTGTTGTGTTGTGTTGTGTTGTGTTGTGTTGTGTTGTGTTGTGTTGTGTTGTGTTGTGTTGTGTTGTGTTGTGTTGTGTTGTGTTGTGTTGTGTTGTGTTGTGTTGTGTTGTGTTGTGTTGTGTTGTGTTATGTTATGTTATACTCTCTCTCTCTCTCTCTGACAGAAGGCCTGTGCCTTATAGCTGCTACACCTATGCCGGCGGCACGGACGGGCGGCTTCCTGCCGCGCGGCTTTGCCGCCGGCATGTTTAGGCCACCGGCACTTGCCGCTATGTATCATTGGCATGCCGGTAGCTCGGCATGTGCGGCATTGCCGGCGGCTTTCTAGCCTCCGGCAGTGCCGGCGGCATAGTGTGTAGGAGCCATAATATATAAAATTCTCGTGTCGCCGTGTTAGCGCGCATACTCCTCCGAAACAGCTTGGTCGATTTTGATTAAACTTTATATGTAAATTCGGTAGGTCTGAGAATAGGTTGTTATCTATTTTTCATAGCCCTAAGTGATAAGGGTGGTTCACCACAATTATTATGGAGAAACAATGTTTGCTGGGTCAGCTAGTTCTTGAATAGAATTTAGTTATTGAATGTGCAATAAAATTAATGGCAATAAAGTTTTTTTTAACTCGGGTATTTGTTTATAATGTTTTTAATAATGCAACAAGTTATCTCACCTCAGTAGTACATGGCCGACACTACAAAACAAGCGCAAAATTATATACAAAATATATTAAACGAAATTGCCAAGTTCGGTTGGCGGAACATAAAGTGTTATTTTATTTAAAACTAGCTGTTGCCCGCGACTACGTCCGCGTGGGCTTTAGTTGAGTAAAGTGGTTGCAAATAAGATAGGGATACTTTTAGCGCATGCGAAAGAGCTTTCATACTAACTTCGCAACCCCCTCGTACCCCCTAAGGGATGATTTTCGAAAGACTACTTTACACGTCTTTCATGACTTTCAATGAAGGACCTTCATACTGAATTTCATTCGAATAACTTCAAAAATGGCAAAGTTTCATACTAAATTTGCACCCCCCTTTTATCCTCTTAAGAGATGATTTTCGAAAAATTATTTTACATGTGTTTCAAGACATTTAATGAAGGACCTTCATTCTGAATTTCATTCGAATCACCTCATAAACGGCAAAGTTTCATACTAAGTTTGCACCCCCCTTTTTCCCCTTGAAGGGGTGATTTTTGAAAAACTATTTTACACGTGTTTCATAATTTTAAATGAACAATCTTTTCACCAAATTTCATTCGAATAACTTCAAAAACGGCAAAGTTTCATACTAAATTTGAACCCCCATTTTACCCCCTTAGGGGATGAATTTTCAAAAATCCTTTCTACGTGCTCCCCTACGTTACAAAACAAACCCCTGTGCAAAATTACAAATTTCTAACCCTTATAGTTTAGGCCCTGCGTTGATATGTCAGTCAGTCAGTCAGTCAGTCAGTTTCTCCTTTTATATATAGATATTTTAATTTAGTATAAAAAAATGTGCGTAAGTAAAGTTTTTTTTATTGTCACTTACTTTATTTATTCCAACCTATAAAATAAGGAAACTATTGTCAAATTACGTACAGTAACCAATTTTATTAATTATACGACCCACTTAAAAATGGCTACTAATTGTACGGTGCGTTAAGTGCATGGATGGGTGACCGTTCTAGTGGCATATTTCCGAGCGGTTTCGTGCTTTGCAAGGCACGCTAAGCAGTTGGTGCTGGCTACCGTCGATAGATGGCAGTCGTTAAGCCAAGTCAGAGGCCTTAGGGCGGGTTGAAAACTTCTGACAGTAAGACCAGCCACTAGTCTTACAAGCCTCCACCAATCCGGACTTGACCCCCGTGGTGGAGTAGAGCCTATACATTCCTCAGGGAAATCTCTTGGTGGGGACATAATGGGTTGATGATGATGATCATCGTATTATTATGGGGTCGGATCGGTATGTTTTGTATTGTATTGTATATGACTGTTGCGACGGGTTGCTCCGTAGAAAACTAGAACAGTAACTGGCAGAAAATCAGTGTGGGTAATACACCTGCAGCAAATACTAAGCCTGAGTCTGTTTTACCGCCGCATGGACATAGCCCGAGTCTATTTCTTGTTGTTTTTATTTCTCGTCTCCGAAAAAACAGACAAGAGAAATCAGGTCTTATCTGGTTTTTTCTGTTTCCTGTGTCTTGTATAATGTCTGTGTGACGATTAACAAATAGAAGGGTCAAAAGTGGCACCAAGTGGTTCGTGTATTATTACTCGGCGTTGGCTAGCCAGTTCCTTTACAAGAACTTGGCTTGACACGCTACCGCGTGTCTAGATGTATTTCTTATGTACTGTACTGAAGTCAAAGTCAAAGTCAAATATTTTATTAATAGTACAAACAAAATGTTTGCTTAATGAACGTCGAAGTTGTTAGTTTCACAGTTAATAGATTACATGGAGAATAAGCTAACAAAGAGACTCCACATTTATTCTTTTCAAATCAGTTTTAGCCTAATTAAGAATTTTTGAAACTTAAAAAAAATTACTTGGATGTGTTGAACACTAGACACAGTTATCATCTGACTGAAGGTCTTCTGAAGTTCTAGTGATTGGTGTCTCTGCCTACCCCCTCGGGGATAACGGGCGTGAGTTTATCAATTTATTTTTTTATTTAAAGGTCTTGTCTTACCGGTCCACCGTGCAAGCACTCTTTATCACCACACTGTGAGGGAATTTTAAAGTTAAAGGTACCTACTAATCCGGACTTTGCCCCCGTGGTGGAGTAAGGCCTATACCTTCCTCAGGGAAGAGACCCGTGCCCTTCGGCGGGGATATAAAGGGTTTATGATGACGTAAAGGAATTATTTACGTCATACAAAATATTACAGCATTACAGACTAAGATAAGCTAACGCGCTATAAGACTAACCCTCAGTTTCTGAGAGAGTGTTCAAATGTAACAAGAGATTAATCTACGATTAAAATACCGGCACGTTATTGGCTGAAATTAGCTTGACGTGAGATTAACATTTGAAGGCACGCTAAGCAGTTGGTGCCGTCTGCCGTCGATAGATGGCAGTCGTTAAGCCAAGTCAGAGGCCTTAGGGCGGCTTGAAAACTTCTGACAGTAAGACCAGCCACTAGTCTTACAAGCCTCCACCAATCCGGACTTGGCCCCCGTGGTGGAGTATGGCCTATACCTTCCTCAGGGAAGAGACCCGTGCCCCTCGGTGGGGACATGATGGGTTGATGATGATGATAACATTTGATCACTCTTCTAGAAACCGGGCGTAAGCGTATAAGAATACAAGCTGGCCCGGCAGACGTTGTTTTGCGACAGACATAACAATAATAACAGTAACAGCATTTACATACAGCCACATACATTGCTTCTGGCCCCACACTAGGATACCCTGTTTCTAATGGACCTTATAATCTAGGGGTGTGGAAAATAGATAACAACCTATTCTCAGCCCTGCTGAATATAGGTACATAATAATATAACATTTTATCAAAATCGGTCAAGCCGTTATGCATATATTATGCATATCAATTACTGAAGAGATAGTCTCCGATGGAAATAGTGTTTCAGACGAATTTGACCTATCTTCGACCACAATATCAAAAAGTATGGATTTAGGAAAAGAATCCGAAGAAATTCAAGAACTTAACAAACGGATCGAGACAATTTCTGCGGATCTTTATAGCACACAAGAAGAAATGGAAAATACTATTATAGAAAATGGACAACTAAAGCAACAAGTATCAAAATTAAACGATGAGATAAAGATATTGAAAAATATATGTCGAACACCCTTAACCAACAAAAATGCATCATGCGAACAAAAAAGAAAAAGAGATTCTATTGTAAATATATATGACCTAACTTCTACGCCACCTAGAGCTAAACATAAGATAAATGGGAATGACTCAGCTGATACGCTGATGTTGGAATATCAGCTGTCAAAGCTACAAAAACAGCTTCAAGAAGCTAAAAAGGAAATAGAAGTATTAACTATGAAGTTAAAAGACTTAGAAGAAAAAGACAGCATCAAAGGGAAAGACATACTCATAGATACCAATAATAGTGATAAAAATTATTCTGATAAAAAATGGAAAAAGAATAAAGCTAAATTGTGTATCATAAGCAGCAATAAAAACAATAAAATTTTAGAAATTGCGGAAAACTCTCTATCGGATTTCTACGAGATCTGTCATTATTTGACACCAGGTTGTTGTGTTGAAGAAATGTTGAAAAATGTGGATACCAAACTTATAAATCACACAATGAATGACTATTGCGTATTAATGATCGGAAGAGAAGACTTCGGGAGAACTTCAAATCTAATAGATTTAGTGCTACACATGTAATTCAAAGCATGAGTCACACAAATGTTGTCATATGTTTGCCAACGTACGAATTTGGTAGCCACAAAAATTTCTTCAATTCAAGAGTAGAAACTTTCAATCAGTTATTGCATTTAGATAATATGACGTCGGAACATGCTTACTTGATTGACAGCAATATGCATCTTTCCTATGGTCATGATATGTTCCCTAAACACACAGGTAGAATAAATAACCACGGAATGAAGGTCATATTCGAAGACATCAAGAAAACAATTGCGGACATAGCCGAGGATAGAATTAAAAATAAACGAATTGAGAACCCAAGTGAAGACACAAATACCGGCAATACAGAAAGTAAATCAAAGCTTTTTCGTGAATAATTATCTGTGTGTTCTACATCAAAATATAGCAGGCTTACTAAGCAAGTCAAATCATTTAACAGTATGTTTAAATGAATTAGAAGAGGAGAAACAAATAACGCCCGATGCTATCTGTGTAACAGAACACAATATGACGATCAGCAATAAAGATACTTTAGATATCCCAAACTATCATCTTGCGGCTAGCTACTGCAGAGACACCAAGAAAGGAGGAGCAAGTATACTTATAAGAAATAGTGTTAGATATAAAGAATTACAAAATATTTCAAGGCTTTCGATGAGGGGAATTTTTGAATGTTGCGGTATAGAGTTAACTGATCATAAAGCTATAATAATATGTATATATAGAGTACCAAAATCAGAGAACAAAAAAGGGTACTTGAATATCTTTTTTGAAAGGTTTGAACAAATTTTAAAACAATATTGTAATAGAAAGTGCGTACCTAATGTTGTAGTTGGTGGAGACTTCAATATTGATGTCTTGAAAGATAACACGGTGACACAAGAATTTAAAACATTGCTTGCAAACTATGGCTTCAAAACAGCAATATCACAACCTACTAGGCTTGTCAGTGGATCTTGCATCGACAATATGATACACAACAGCACAAGAAGATGCCAGTCGGAAGTACTTGAATTTGCACTGTCAGATCACACTTCCCAGTTGCTAAAACTGCCAATAAAGAAAATATGTACTCTAGATTTCTGGTATATGAAAAAGCGAGATTTTTGTAAGGAAAATGTGGAAAAATTTAGACAATGCCTAGAAAGATTGTCATTTGTAGAAATCTATCAAGCCGACGATGTTAATAATGCATATGACAGTTTTCTGGAATTGTTTAAATTGTTTTATGACCTGTGTTTCCCAATAAAGTCGATAAAAATAAAAACTAAAAAAAAGGCGCGATGGATCTCTAAAGGAATAAAGAAATGTGCTAAGACTAAAAGACAACTTTTATGGCAGTACAGGCGGCACCCTAATGACGCAAACAAGCAAAATCTACAAAATTACACAAAAAAACTGAAAAAAATCATATATACGTCTCGGCGACAAACAAACAACAACGCAATACAGATGTCTGAAAATAAACCAAAAACTACATGGAACATAATAAACAGCTCAAAATTCTATCTACCGAACCAATCGATAGATAAAATTAAAATTGATGACGTCTATATTTCTGACCCACGATTAATATCAGAGGCTTTTAATAATTTCTTCATTGATAAAGTATCACCAATACCAGAACCTCAATTTTGCAATACGAGTAGCAAGCAAATTGAATCGAGGACCGCATCGATGTTTATGTTTCCAAGTACACCGCAAGATGTACTTAAAATTATAAAAGCGTTAAAAAATAAAAAAAGCGTAGGGATCGATGACATATGCACAAAGGTAGTAAAATCTGTTGCAGAGTGTATAGCTACACATTTGAGCTATATAATAAATATGTCAATAGAAACGGGTGTGTTCCCAGAAAACTTAAAAATAGCAATTGTCAAGCCACTTTTCAAAAAAGAAGACAGAGAGAATATGAAATATTACAGGCCAGTTGCACTTTTGACAATTTTTTCTAAAGTTTTTGAGAAGTTTTTTGCGAACGAATTATACAATTATTTTGAAAAACAAGACATATTTGTAAATGAACAAAAAGGATTTAGAAAAAACAAGACCATAAGTCTAGCTATATATGAATTTCTTGACATAATTATGAATAATGTTGACAATCGAAGAGCTACATGCGCAATTTATATGGATATGACTCAGGCTTTTGACTTTGTAGATCACAAAAATCTTTTGAATAAAATGCAAGCTTATGGAATAAGAGGGAATATATTAAAATTGATGAAATCATACTTAGAAAACCGACAACAGTACACTGAAATATCAAAATTGAACTTAAAAACCAAAACTGACATTAAATTTTTGTCTAACAAAAGAACTATTAAACATGGAGTTCCACAAGGAAGTATATTAGGACCATTATTATTTATAATATATATTAATGACATGCCCAAAAATATAAATAAACCCATGACCTTATTCGTAGACGATAGTACAATAGTAGTAGAATGTAAAGAACCAGCTTATTATGAACTTGACGTAAACAATACACTTACAATAATTATTAATTGGTTAAAACAAAATAATCTTAGAATTAATATGGAAAAAACTAAAATTATGCATTTTAGTCAGCAAGTACATAGGATTCCTCCACGAATCAGCTATCAGGGAACATCGATAGAAGAAGTAGCAACAACTAAATTTTTGGGAATTCATATAGACAAATCTTTAACTTGGAAGCCACACATACATCACCTAAGCTTAAGATTGTCAAGATGTGCATATGGTCTTTTTAAATTACATAAAATCGTAAACCCAGAGGTATTGCTGATGGCATATCATGGGCTGGCTGTGTCTCTAATGCGCTATGGAATAATGTTTTGGGGCAACTCCACTGACAAGGATGTAATTTTTAAATGTCAAAAAAAATGCATCAGGGCAATGTTTGGACTTAAAAGTGACATATCTTGCCGACCATATTTTATTAAGTATAGACTTTTGACGTTACCGGCTCTCTACATCTATGAATCGGCAGTATTTGTAAAGTCTCATCCAGAACTATTTGAACGCGTGACAGTCAATAGTCATCATAGTCAGCGTGACCCAACTAGGCTTAGACTGCATACTGCCAAAACTACGCTTATGACAAAAAGCATTTTTTGCATGGCGCCAAAAATTTTTAATCACATCCCAAAATGTCTGAAGTCGCTAAATTTAATGAAATTCAAATGAGATCTGTTTAATCTGTTATGTGACAAATGTTATTATAAGATAGAAGATTTTTTTTCGAAATAATAATTTGCATGTACATGACTAATAATTTATGGACTAAGTAATTATTAATAAGTGTGTAATCTAAAACGACTTTCAAAAAACAAAAATTATTAATGAAATTGTAATTCTTTTAAATTATGTGACATCTTTATAGTTAGTAATGTATTCACGCTTAATCTACGTAGAGAAACATTAATATTTGTATGCCGCGCGAGGCAAAATATGGCGGACGACAATAATAATTATACGAGTATCAACAGCATGTTACACCCATATTTGACAAATAAAGATATTGTATTGTATTGTATTGTATTGCAGGAGTATGCCTGCCGACCCATAATAAATCTTGTAAAATTCAAAATTGTCACTTACTGTACTTAAGCAACTAGTTCCTTTGCACTAAAACATTAAAATGTAAGAATTTTACTCAAATGCTACCAAAGTCATAAAAAGTTAAGAAATTGATTAAAAAAAAAAAATTGAGCTAAATTCAATGAAATGAAATAATTTAGGTCTTATGGTATGAATCTCTCGTAGCCCCGGCTGCGTGAGTGATCTTAATCGATCACGGAGGCTAAGCAACATAGGGCGCATTCAGTGCATGGATGGGTGGCCGTCATTATGTTGATGATGATGATAACTTACAGTTGAATTACAGTGTGTGCCTAAACACTGAAGAAACAAGCCGAGTTAGCAATGTACAGTAATTAAGTTAGATAGTTACATAGATAGATAGCATATTCTTTACTCTACATGTAAATCACATTTACAGATTTTCATAAATCGAATTACAATTGTTGGCCTTATTACTTTAAGCAATTTCTACCAGACAACCATATACGCAGACAACAAAAAATTAAAGACGGGTAGGCGTGCAATAGGGTAGTTTCCAGGGTCAAAATAACTAAATTCTATTTAGTCCGTATTTTAGATTTTTTAAAAATATTGGACACGTATTTTTTCTTTTTTCGATTAAACAAACAATAACAAAGATATGTATAGCCCATTAAAGTTACGTGTGACGTCACTCCGTGCTAAAAAATTCAGCACGGCGTGACGTCACACGTAACTTTAATGGGTTATATCTTTGTAATTTTTTCGTCTAATTTACAAATAAAAAAATACATGTATTTTTGAATAATCTAAAAAATGGACTAATTACATTTTTTAGGGCAAGCCCATTAAAAAATTGTAATTTTTGAACATATACTTTCGTAAGCATTACACATTAACATTTGTAGTCCGGTATAGTGGTATGGTATCAAGTAAGTTGATTCGGACCAGATGTTACAATTTTTATAATTATATAAACTTACTTAAAACATACATAAATATTTCTCTCAGCAATTTTCCATCATGAGGTTGTCTGAAAGAAATTGCTTTTAGTAATAGGGCCGCCAATTGTACCATGGACCTTTGTAAATATTTTGTGTTCTTTGTTTTTTTCCTATGTGCGATATAATAAAGAATATTATTATCTTGTCTTATCTCTTTCAATAAATAGATTATGTCCGGAAATCCACTCCTGAGTCCGACCTTGAAAATATCAATGGGTTTCCTTTCTTATTTTCATGGTCAGGACCCAGGACAGTAGTCATGTGATTAAGAAATATATTTCTAGTTAGGTGTATAAACTTACTTAAACCATACATATACCTACCTATATTTCAATAAATAAGTTAGGTATTAAGAAAAATCCAGAGATCTAATATACAGTCCCGACCTTGAAAATATCAATGGGTTTCCTTTCTTATTTTCAAGCACAGGACTCAGAACAGTAGTCATGCAATTAAGAAATGTTTTTGTAGTTAGGTGTATAAACTTACTTTAACCATACATAAATATTTCAATAAATAGGTTAGGTACTAAGAAAAATCCAGAGATCTAATATACAGTCCCAACCTTGAAAATATCAATGGGTTTCCTTTCTTATTTTCAAGGTCATGACTAGGAGCTCAACGAAATCGTTCTTACATGAGCCGAACAGAAAAATTCGACGCACTGCAACATCAGAAAAACAAAATTTATAGATACGTACCTAACTAATACAGACGAAAATAAAGCTTATTAACAAAAAGATAAGTGTTTTTTAAAGAATATTTTTTACTCTTGATTTGCAACCCCATCCAATACACTGTGGAAGGTTTGAAATTAAATTAGTATCTTGTTAGGAAGTACACCGGTTTTCAGTTATTAATTACCTACCTTTATTCATATTTAAAACAATGTAAAGAAAAATACGCACATTTGCTTTGCATTTTTGTTTGTCACACTGAAATACAATGAAAACTGATATTAATAAATTTTTTTTAAAGAAAATCGAATAATATTAAAAGTTACTTTAAATTGAATTGGAATTCGTTGATTTTTTTAGTCGTTAAACCAAGTCAGAGGTCTTAGGGCGGCTTGAAAACATCTGACAGTAAGACCAGCCACTAATCTTACAAGCCTCTACAAATCCGGGTTGGCTCCGTGGTGGAGTATGGCCTATACTTTCCTCAGAGAAGAGACCCATACCCGTCGGTGGGGATAAAATGGGTTGATGAATGTCTACCTTTTTTCATAGATTATTTTTTATAAAAACAAATACAGAAGTACCTACTTACATATGAATTGGAAATGCTTCCTTCCGCCTGAAAAAATATTTATGCATGTAACAAAAACCTGGATACAAAAAACATTAATATTTTGTTGTGACGTTTAATACTAGCATTAGATTAGTAATAAATAAAGATAACAAAACCAGCAAATAATATTTTAAAATCTAAATAATAGTTTGCGATTTATCCTGCAATGCTTCCGTTGAGTTTAAACCGTTCAAACCATTAAAAATAATTATTGTATTCATACTTGCGAGAAGCATCTTGCTCCGGTACACTAACGAGTTAAAATAGTAATTAAAATTTGTATTTTTTTAAATAATTATCTGCGAATTGATATACAAAAAATACTAAGTTGGAAAAAAAGACTTACTCTGGAATGGCAGTCAGTGCCTATACACTAAAAGAGTAATATTAATGTTCAAAATGAAGTCAATATTTTTGTAGCAGCAACCACTTACTAATAATATGACTGATTACAAAACTTTGTTTTTCATAATTTGTTTTTTATTCCTAGTATGGGGCCAGAAGCAATGTATGTGCCTGTATGTAAATTTTATGTTATGTTGTAATAAATATGTAAGGCCAAGTAACTACAATTGGTTGATTAACAAAATTGCATAATTTCTTCGGCGCATTTATTAAAATATTTTCATATTTGTAGGAATTAACATATCTGTAGGTTTTGGTGGCATTTACAAAAATATAATTATGTCCTTTTTTATTGCGTTAATATGAAAAAAAATGCGCCAAAGAAATTTTGCAATTCTGGTAAGCACCCAATTGTAGTTACTAGGCCTAACAAATATTTATTATGAAAAACAAAGTAATCTTCAGGGCCAATAAACCTACAATAATATTGTACTTTTTATTGAGTTAATATGAAACAAAAAAAAAACCGCGCAAAAGAAATCCATTGGAGCCATTTTCTGATAATCACCCAATTTAATATAATTATTTCGATTATTAAAATAATGATGGAAAATCTTACCATAGCGGCTGAGTCGTTACCTGACACCTACAAAATGTTTTTGTAATTTAATAAAAAATGTTGTAGATAGCTTAAATATATTTGTATTATAACGATCAAACATTTTATCGAAGTTTCGATACCAATGTCATAAACTGTAATTATGAATGTATAAATTGCAAGGATAATTTGATAATTGTAATTTTGAAAGTTTGAAAGTTTGCATTTTGTTCTCTTACCTGAGATTTGCATTTATTACCAAGGCACTGAAGAAAATACAGCTCACATACATAAAATGTCTGTGTTACAACAAGTACAATGTTCGTTTGCATAACAAAAAAAAAGATTGGGTCAAGTTGAATCTGGGTCACTTAAAGAAACCTATAAATCTCGGAAACTAATAATGTTAGCTTAATAACATATATTTTGTGTAATACACAATTAGTTCATTATTAATATGTTCAAATTTATAATTATTCATTATATGTCTTTGCATATACATTGGCAATTAAATATACACAATATAATTTTAAAACATATGCAGTACATTATATATACAAAAAATTACATAAAGAAAAGAAAACTGCTGATCTCGCCTTCAAAATAAAATTAATAAATACCGTCAGCCCATCGTTAAAATCCTGAAAATTGATAAAACCATAATTAAAATTTAATATTTATAAAAAAATGTGTTTATTTGATGATGAAAATGTGATTTGGTCGTAGGATAATGAATATAGCAAAACAATAATTTCCGAGTCGGCTAGTAACTTATAAATTACCAGTTGTGCTCGCGACTACGTTCTCTTGACACGTGGATTAGCCTATAGCCAATGTATATAGGCCTATGTACTTTTAACTATATTCCAGATACACTTACTTGAATTTCCTTCGGAAGAGTCCGACCAGGCGCGCCGCATACTCGCCCGCAGTCAGAGATGAGCAACCGACATCGCAAGCTCCGTCTCTACTCACCATGATTAAGCTCTGCGAATCAGAGCGGAACTTAGTCGGACTCTTCCGACGAAAAATCAAGTAAGTGTATCCGTACTAAGTTAATAACGTGTAGTGCTTACGAAAGTTTTATGTACTCGTGGAAAAACTTACTATAATATTGAAAATACAGATAAACGCAAAAAAGTTACGTATTACACTATTGCGTTCAACCATTACTAAACGAATTCAATCAACTTGATGTACTCACGGCAGACAGAAACGTTACGTTTACTTCACAAAATCAATTATCAAGGCTGCAGATTAAAAAAATCACAAGTAATAAAACTTTCTCAAATAATTATTTTTATGCAACCAAACAAGGTGACTGCTCGGTATCTTTCCAAAGATAATACTATAATGACTATTAAGGCTCCTACACCCTATGCCGGCGGGTAGAAAGCCGCCGGCAATGCCACACAAGCCGAGACGTCGCCGGCAGGCCGGCAGGTCGTGCCGGCGGGTCACGCGGCAAGCCGGCGGCAGTTCGTTCCCGGCATTCGATTGAAAGTGTTGTGCACCGGTCTATGCTAACAACTAGAAAATGATGCTAATGATGCTCTGCGGCAGCCAGCGGCAAGTGCCGGCGGCATACCCGCGCGGCAAACACGGCATACCCGTGTAGCAGCTATTAGAGCTCCGACTCATTTGGTCGCCGCTATAGCGACGTCGCCAGCTATGTAACCAAGCAGTTAATATTAAATATAAACATTTACATACAGACACTACTGCGACATCCCAAACATGTAAAAAACCAAGACCTAGGGTTTTTTTAATGTAGGATACCCTGGCGGCGGTCTGGCAACGTCGCATTTTAATATTAACTACCTGGATAAGTAACTTTATAAAGTAAACGTTTGGTTTTTACTTTGAATAAAATATTTTAATTTGAATTTGCGCACGAAGTCGCGAGCATCAGCTAGTGTTAAATAAATACAGAAGAGTTATTAAAGGTGATGCAAACCTTATAAATAACCAAGTGTACAAAAAGTCAGGCTTAGGGCCTTTCTCCACTGCTCCAGTCCGGGAACGTTAATTACCGATCCGTTTTAGAAACACACAAGAATACTAATAAGCTTCTCCACTACTCCAGCATCCGGTTTTTAATGGTCCGATAATTTGCTAGATCGGAACAGAACCGGTCCGAAGTGATCGACGTACAAAAACAACACACGTTTTTGCTCCGCGCATACAACCCAAAAATGTTCCCATGCTATTTTATTTACATTAATAGAATGTGTGAAAAACGTCCCCTGCCTTGCATAGAAAAACCGAGGAATTTTAATAAAGCACTGCGTCAGATCCATTGCCGAATTATAGTCGGATGAAGTGGAGAAGCATAATCCGGCATCCGATAATTTTCTCACGACTGATTCCGGTTCCGACGCCGGACCGGAGCAGTGGAGAAAGGGCTTTACACTTTACCGAGCTCCGTCTGGGTCATTGCGATGTGATCGATGGTTATTAGACAATAAATGGGACGCAGATAGGGGTCGCCGGTAAACATTGTCGTTTTATTCTTAACTTATCATGCTTATCATCCTCTTTGTAACTTTGTTGAACCCACCGAGGGGCACGGGTCTCTTCCCTGAGGAAGGCATAGGCCATACTGACGGGTGCCAAGTCCGGTTTGGTGGAGGCTTGTAAGTGTGACTGATGGTCTTACTGTCAGAAGTTTTCAAGCCGCCCGAAGGCCTCTGACTTTTCTTAATGACTGCCATCTAATAGATGGCAGCCGGCACTAACTGCTTAACGTGCCTTGCAAAGCACGGAACCGCTCGGAAAAATGCCACTAACTTTAGTCATAGAACGGTCACCCATCCGTGCACTGAACGCGCCCTGTGTTGCTTAACATTCGTGATCGTTTAGGATCACTTAGGCAGCCGGGGGTGCAAGCGATTCATATAATTTAAGAGTATTAAGCAATTAAGAGCATTTAATCGCTCGCTTTAAGGGCGGCTTGAAAACTCTGACAGTAAGACCAGCCACTAGTCTTACAAGCCTCCACCAATCCGGACTTTGCCCCCGTGGTGGAGTGTGGCCTATACCTTCCTCAGGGAAGAGACCCGTGCCCCTCGGTGGGGACATAATGGGTTGATGATGAATGCTAGAAAAAAAAATTATTTTTATTTTCTACAATAAACTATTTGACTCTGAAAGCATATCTGTTGGTAAGGACCTCGATAGGAATGGGAATGTCTGAAGCTGCAATAGTTGCAATACGCTGTACTGTATTTATTAATATAAAAAAGAACAAGTTACAAATTGTAAATTGTAGTTTTATGAAACTCGGTCCAGAGGTGAAGCAAAACAAATATCTCCTTTTAAAATATATTAATGGAAAAGTCAAGTAGCCTCAGTAGCCCGCTCTTCTTGTCGTATTGACTTCTGTGGCACTCAAAGCCGTTGCACTGAAAAAATAAAAATAAACATAGCATTTATTACATTCTTTGCTCTTATGAGTTTGACTGTACATTGACGAATCAGGTAAAGTGATGAGTTAGGGATATTGACGAGTTGAAGATTTTTAAGAAATTGACGAATCGGGAAAGCGACCAATTAGTGAAATTGACGAACTAGTTAAAATGACGAGTGACCCCCTAACCCGTGTGTAGATAGTATAATTTAGATCGGAGGGCTGGTGCCTACTTTGGCCTAAGGCTTCGCCATACAGCGAGGCAATGACGCCAGCCTTCTGGGAACTCTACCGGCCGACAGTGATCTGGCTCCAATATTTTACTTAAATTTGAAAATAGGTGTAGTTTATTTTTTTATTAGTTTTAGTTTTGTAAATACGTTTAAGGAATAATAAACTATTTTTAAATGTAAAAAAACTTTTATTATTTTAATTGCTCAGAAATTAAATCCAAGCAAACGAATTTATTATATTTATTAATATTTTATTTACTTTCAACTGCGGTTGGCCTAGCGAATTATGATAAGCCTCAGGGGAGGATGCAATGAAACCAAGAATACTTTATATAATCTTATTTTAATTGAAATTATTATAACAGTTGCGACTCGACCGATGTCAGATTCAGAGTGTCCAAATTAGATCAAAAACTTAAACTAGGTACATTATAAGAGAGGGTACACACTTCAATCATACCTCATAGTTCTTACAACGCGCGTTACAAAAGCGCGCGCTTCAAAACGCCTAGTGTGTACCCGCTCTAATACCGCAATGTCGACTCATGTCGATGCATAATCGGGGTCGCAGCCGCCGGTCAATGCCTTCTAGGCTATGTACGTAACAAGCGGTTAACTTGCTCGTGGATGAAAATCAAGTTCGTCGGTTCAATCTCCATTGCAGGCTGCGGTACTTCATTATCAACACATTATGTCCCTACCGAGGGGCACACTCTTCCCTGAGGAAGGTATAGGCCTCACTCCACCACGGGGGCCAAGTCCGGATTGGTGGAGGTTTGTAAGACTAGTGGCTGGTCTTACTGTCAGAAGTTTTCAAGCCGCCCTAAGGCCTCTGACGTGGATTAACGACTGACATCTGTCAACGGCAGCCGGCACCAACTGCTTAACGTGCCTTGCGAAGCACGGAACCGCTCGGAAAAATGCCACTAGCGTTAGTCGTAGAACGGTTATCCATCCATGCACTAAACGCGCCCTATTTAGCTTTCGTGATTGTTGATGATCGTCGATGATCTTAACCTTCGTGATCGTTTAAGATGACTCAGGTAGCCGGAGCTACGAGCGATTCTGCGATTTAATTTACAAGTTATTTAAAGTGAAAAAAAATACATAAAGATACTTATTAAACTATTTTTCTCCGTTGATATTTGTATTTAGGTACATAATATATTGAAGTGTCTTACGAGAGCAACGCAGCCCTTGCCACGGCACTAAAGGCACAAAAATAGGAATATTAAATGGGGGACTGGGAAACTGTACGCCTCTCGCTCATACTCATATTAAATAAATACATTCAACTTAGATCAGTTCACTCAGTGTTGTATGAGAGAGACGTGAGTGGGTTGTACGTCCTTTTCTTTGACTAGCAGGTTTATATAGGGTGTGAAAAAAAGTACAAGCCAAATCCAAGGGGGTGGTCAATAGTCAAGTCAAGAATACAGGAAAAAAAAATAGAATAGAATAGAATATTGAAAAAACTTTTTTTTTAGTTTCAAACAATTTTTATTTGCGTTTAATTGTTACACAGAAAAGAACATAACGTACCTACAAAACTAAACTGAGGATATTCAACCGTACGTGCTGTAGTCCTGCGTAAGATAGAGCGCGAGCTGCAAGTTTCGATTGATAATATAGATAAGGTATTTTTTTAAATAATAATTTCAACAATACACTAATTATAAGGGATGGACAGCTAGTAATTAGGCACGGACAGTGGACTTTCCTGTAGTAAATAATAGACTAATTTATTGGCAATACTTTTTTTCACAATTAAAAAAAAAATTCTCGATTGACACCCTTGAATTTGTCTCGTACTTTTTTTTCACCTTGTGTAGTAAGCTTTTTTATTACTTTTTAATTTCTTATAAATAATGCAAGCTTTACACATTACGATACATAAAAGACCAATTAAAAACTGTACTTTATCAGAAATCGAGAAATTCATAGCTATTTATTATTATTAGATAGGTTTTAATATTTTGTTCGTGCTCCTTGTGCTAATTAGTTTATTTAATTATTTCCGATTCTGTTGTGATTCCGTGGAAATCCATAATTGGCCTTATAAGTACTTTTGTAAGTAATATTTTGTTAAGTTTCTCTTTTGATTTTTCTATCAATAAATAAAAAGCATTTCATCAAACAAACAGCTGTTTTTAAGTAGCTATTTTGACGAAATTATTTAAAAAAAACTGCTCAGTAATACATATACACCACTAGTGTTGGTCACATACCTACATATTATTACTGTTATTGTAAATATGCTTTTCGTATCCTTCGTCTGAAAGTTGAAAGTGACGCGATGATACATAATTATATATTGCGTCTGTATTAAATTATCACCCTGTATAAGAGTACACATACCTAGATGCAAAATAAAAAAAAACATGAAATCTATTCAGCAGGTATAAATAATCTATAGATGTGGATTGTAGAAAGATATAGATAATTAAATTAATTTGTTAAAATAATGGGTTGTATTAATAATTAAGTAAATTAATGAGTAAAGTAATAACCCACCGACGCCTTGCATTCTCTGCCACTGCACTGCAAAAAAAATACAAATACAAAAAATAAAAAAAAATAAAAAAAAAATACAAATATTTGGATTAAGTTTAATGTTATTTAAATTCTAATTGTAAGCAGCCTCATACGTCCTATAGGACAGAGCCCTTTTCTCAGAGAGACAGTACGGGCTTTAATCACCACGTGTGCCCATTTACATACCATTTACAAACAGGCACATACATTGCTTCTGGCCCCACACCAGGATACCCTGTGTCGTGGGACCTAGAAACAGCGACGTCACAAACATGTAAACATCCAAGACCTGGGTTTCTTTTTGTTTTTTCCCCAGCCGGGATTCGAACCCGGGACCTCTGGCATGTTAGGCAGATGCGCTAACCACTGCGCCACAGAGGTCGTCAGTCGGTCGTCGAGGTCGATAGTTAGGTATTGCTACTATTACTTTAAATATACATAAATTATAAAACAAAATCAAAGGTACATCATTCTTGCACTGAGAATCGAACCTGCTTTTGAGTGTAGTAAATACTTCTTGTTGCTTATAATAAATACTCAAAACAAATGCTGAATCTCATAGGGGCTTCAAATTCGTAGAGGTTTACTCGGTAGAGCTATTCATGTTGAACTAAGTACAGTAAACATTTCTCTAGTTTATCAAAATAGTCAAATTAATAATTTAATTAGAATCACCGTTGCGTTACAAAAAGCTCCAATGCACTGAAAATATTAATTATAAATCAACAATTTGGAAACACTGCTTTACACTGCTAACTATTTTTTTTATTTTTATTATTCGGTAAATATATCTAACTTCAAATTAATAAATTTATTTTTACCGAAGTTTCACACTGTCGACACTGAAAGAAGTAATACAAATTATATTATTATTATTACTATTAAAATGATAGAAAATTCAAGAAAAATAAGTTTTAAATTAATAAGTTACTTTAATTAGCTGACTTACTCTGTTTATTTTATTCTGTGTACGTAAATGAAACTATTAATCCAACAATAAAATAAATTCTTAAAAATGGTAACCTAAATCATAAATTCATATTTCATTCGATTCATATCGAAATATTTTATAATAATAACGAAATACTTTCATTGTTTAGGATATGGATGGATGGATGGATAGGTATGCTACCTACCTACCTCATTTATTATAAATTTAATTCTTTTCTTAGGTAGGTACTTGCCGGTCCGTCATCGATGCAATTTATGTCACCACACTGTTAAATTTTGAATTCAAGTTATTAAATAACACAATTGTGTGCTATACAACACCAAGTGTGTTTTAATTCACCAACAAATAGAAAGTTGATAAAAATAGAAGAAAACAGAATAAAATAAAATTAGGAAGTAGAAAGTTGTCGGTTCACGATGAGGTCAAACGGTGAAGTGGGAATGGATGTCAAATAAAATCTAGAAATGGGTGACGTAATTTTAAAATATGATTTTAGAATGATAGACAGAATGAAAAGAAACATAAAAAATGTGTAAAAAGGTTCACAAAGGTTCACCGTCACAAAGTTAAGTCTTTTAGTTATTTTTATTGAAATTACTTTTTTTTATTTTTGTTTGTTAGACATGATAAGTTTGTACTAGTATTTTAGTATTTCAAGTCACTTAAGTAAAATTGCAGATATATTAATTAAAAACGTGCAAAACACCTCTTACACTTGTATTACAGAGACTCCCTCTACACTATGGATTAAAAAGACGAATAATGTAAGTACAAACATGTATTCAATATTGAATTGCAATCGAAAATAATGAAAATAATAACTTACTGAAGACTTACAACCTTGTCCGAAACACTGTTGAGATATATCTCATAAATCATACAAATTTAAATTTCTTAGAAGTTGTTTAAAATTGTATTATTATAATAAAACATTGCTTGGAACTCTTTTTAATTCCTTTATTTCTAATTTTGCCTCTTCTTTCCCTACTTGAGGGGTAAAGCCAAATTCGGAAAACATAACATTGATAAATAGATAGATACATAGATATAGCACACTTTTATACATAAAAAAGAAGATATTCTCAAGAACAGCATTTATTTTCTTACAAAAGATTGAACTCAAATTATAATAAAAATGGATGTAGATATTCTCAAGTTATAATAAAAATCTATGGAAAGGGCTATGCTCGGAATTTCTCTACGACAACAAACGAAAGTCGTCGACATAGCCCACCGGATGAGTAAGTTGAAGTGGCAGTGGGCGGGGCACATAGCACGAAGAACTGATGGTCAATGGGGCCGAAAGGTTCTTGAATGGAGACCACACATCGGCAAGCGCAGCGTAGGACGACCAGCCACAAGATGGACAGACTATCTCATCCAAGTGGCAGGGAGACACTGGATGCAAGCCGCTTCCAACCGGTCTTTTTGGAAATCCATGGAGGAGGCCTATGTCCAGCAGTGGACTTGTTGTAGCTGAATGTTGATGATGAATAAAAATCTAAGGGTTCTTACATATGATTTGCATTTATAGGAAAAACACTGCGAAAGTAAAAGATCATAATAAGTACGGGAGCTATGCAACTTTTTGCCTCAAATGTGAGGCATATTTATAAGAGTTATATTATCAATTGTTTTTGTTTTAAGTGTTTTTTACCGGTTTTAATTTAATACTTGGTTTGTCTAATGCTTATAATTTACTTTTTACGTACTCTATCAATCAATAAATCATTGTCCTAAAAAGATCCTACTAAACATCAGTCTGCCCAACACACAAGTCTTAAAGAAAGCATTATCTACTTGTATTAAAGAGCGCCACTGCAACACCGAAAAATTAGTAACCAAATAATATATGAAGATTCTAATGTATTTGATTGTTTTTCTGGTGTGTAAAATAAAGAGTTCTAACGTAATCTTTATTTTTTCTACTAATTAGTATTTTACTAATTCATTTTTACGAGTCTTGTTCTTCTTAGCGTGTCGATGGCAAACAAAATTTTTAAGTCTACTAGATAGTTGCGGGCCAGAACTTTGCCCAGAATTTTTACGAGTTGTAGAACAAAAGCTGTTAGGAGTGTCAAACTTTAAAGAAAATGTTTCAGGAATTGCGCATTTTAGAAAAAGTTTAAATTCTGGGAATGGCTTACCCCAAGCCAGACTTTTGGCACCTATCTCTAAAGAGCGTGACCCACCTCGCTATTAGCAATAAGACCGCCAATTGTACTGTTATCTTGCAAATAATTTATGTGATTTCTTTTCTCGTGTATGTACAATAAAGAATATTCTTATCTTATCTTATCGCCGACTAATATTGTCGGCCCTCGCACGACTACTTAACATAGGATAGAAAAATAGCCTATTAACTTCCAATTGTATATTCACCTCTGTTTTGCAGGCAGCGCCTACGCACTGTTGGTTGGTTAGGTTTTGATTTCAGAAACATTGATTTCAGAGCGAAAATATTATTGAAGAATTGTCAAGAGCAATTCTACTAACCAGATTGTTCTTTTGTTTACGATTATTTATTTGTACTTTTAATATTCATTCTGTACCTACATTAGATACGAGTACTTGTATTGTATAGTGACGAAATGAATGTAACTAAAATAAAAAACATAAACATTTACTTGGTATTATTAAAGTAAAATAAAAAATATTATTATTACATGGAAAAATAATTCATTTTTAATTTCCACAAACAGTTAGAATGCATTATACCTTGTACCAAAATGTAACCCTTAAAATAGATAATGTAAACATACTTGCGATTTGCATCCAGGTTGCTCACACTTTTTAAAAAAATATGAAAAAAGAAACCATTATTTTCAAAATAAGAGTTGAAAACGTAGGCTTTATCTCATACACTTACGCGAGTAAATATTTCATTTCCAGAGCCCTGTGAAATTAATCGACTCATGAGCAATCTTTTCATCGCTGGATAAGCACTGTCAATTGGTTGAAATTAAACCGGAACATAGTTTTGACAAAGCGCTTTTTAACTGGTTGGTTCAAAAATGTAATATGGGTGAATATACGGTATTTGATTTTTTTGTGTCCCAGAAGGAAATGTAATCTGTTCCATTCAATATTGATAATTTCTATATTTGACACAATTTTTAAATGTTTAATGATGAGGGCCAGAAGATTTTTCCATTTTTTTTAATTTCATAAGCACGAGAGGAAAATGTGTTACCAGAGGACTGACACTATTGGCAGAGTAGTCACAAATTAAAGCAGGGAAGTGACAGGCCATTTATTATAGCTAAGAAAGGGGACACGTATTAAATAAAACATGAAATATGCCAGAGGAGTGACAAAATCGCACAAAACCTACAAAAACATATCACTCGCTTTTCTGATCACCGTTTAACGTAATACATGACATCTACACACAATAAACATTGCATTGTGCAAATATACAATTTCGTAACTATAAAATACAAAAACATAGACTTGCCAGAGGAAATACTCCAACGACTGGCAGAAACACGCTTTCCTACAGTGAATCGCAAATTGGCGCTATATTATAGGAATTTTGTTCAACGTCATTAGCTTGTTTCTAACTTAACACTTATTGTATGCGCGTAGTTCATGGACAAAAACATACCTTTGCGGTTTTAAGTCAAATTTTACTTCTTTGAGTTTCGCCAGATGAAGTGACATTATTGTAACGTGACATGAAAGTAAGTTATTTTTCTTTATATTAATACAATTTTTTACTGTATATTTTGATGAAATATGTTTCGGTGTTTATAAAAGCGTATGATCATCGAAAACAATCATCGTAAATAGACTATGTGGGCCAAATAAAAGACCATATTATTTAATGCTTAAGCATACGGACGCAATAATACAATAAGTTTAACATAATATTTGTCCTTGGACCATAGAAATTAAAATAGCGTATGGGTCAATACCCATATACAGTATGAATAATTACTTTTAAACATAATGACTTTCAAATCCATCAATGGCATCTTACGTTCTTAACATTGTATAATAGTTTTATAAATAATATAGCTTTACTAATGTTAAATTATAATATTTGTATACCATCTACATGCTTATCCGTAACAATGTATTATGTAAAACCTAAATGTACCGTGTTTGCTGACAAATAAAGACTTGAAACTTGAAAATGAATCATTTCTGCATGGGTAACTTATTCGGGAACTTGGTACGTTATTTCGGAAACGAAGTACTGGGCCGATTTTAAAAATTCTTTCACCATAAGAAAGCTACATTCTTCGTGAGTAACATAGGCTATATTGGATTTTCAAAAAGTTTAGGGTTCCGTACGAAATCTTGCATAACGTAACCCAAGGTGTAAAAAAACACTACCCCGGAATTTTATACGTAACTAATACATAAATATATAGCTATTTTCACGGAAACATTTTTGCCACTCGTGCGAAGTTGGGGCGGGCACTAGTTGACTACATAAATAAAAACATACTTGCGCAGAACACCTCCATCCTGAACACTAATGAAAATAAATGAACAAATAGACTAAAATAGGCATTATTATATTAGATTATTGTACGGATTCACTTTGGTACTTGAATTTTGTCGGAAGAGTCTGACAAGGTTTCACTTTGATTCGCAGAGCTTAATCGTGGTGAGCAGAGACGGAGCTTCTTCCGGTCCGGACGGTCGGACTCTTCCGACAAAATTGAAGTCAGTGTATCAGTAAAACAATCTATTATGTGAAGTGCTTCATCATCATCATTATCAACCCATTGTGTCCCCGCATATGGGCACGGGTCTCTTCCCTGAGGAAGGTATAGGCCTATTGGTGGAGGCTTGTAAGACTAGTGGCTGGTCTTGCTGTCATAAGTTTTTGAGACCCCCAAGGCCTCTGACTTGGCTTAACGACTGCCATCTATCGACGGCAGCCGGCACCAACGGCTTAACGTGCCTTGCCAAGCACGGAACCGCTCGGAAAAATGCTGTCCGAATCCATTAACTGAATGCGCCCAATGTTGCTTAACCTTCGTGATCAATTAAGATCACTCAGGCCGCCGGTTTTTCCGACCTTTTTCGGTTTTTAAGTTATTAAATTAAAAAAAAAACTTTACCAATGCTTTGCATCTGTTTCCAATGCACTGCGAGCGAAAAATTAATACTTAAAGATAGTTATTGCTGTGTTTACCTTTTTAGCTGTCATTTGGTAAACGTATTATTATTATTATAAACAGTCGAATTGATAACCTTCTCCTTTTTTGAAGTCTGTTAAAAACAACCGAAGACTCCAGGGAAAAAGATGAGCATGTCAAGCAACAAAGATTTTGAGGTATCGCATGTTTAAAGTTTTGAACCTTTTGGTTCGGAAACCCATAAGTTTCACAATAAAACAAAAATATAAGTTGAATCATAAGGGTTTTATAATAATAATTCTGGAAACGGCAAATACAATAAAAAAAGGTTTCTTGCATTAAAAAAATAAAAACTATTAAAGCTCAGATTTTTATTTACAATGTTTAAACGTCAACTCTATGACTAATTCTTGTTTTACCCTGTTTGATTGCCTCCGGTCCGTAACGACTAAATGTCAAAATTTCATTGTAACTGAATTTCAATTCGCCTTAATCCCATAATGCCTGAAATCTCAAATGACTTCATTTCAATTTGTCCAAATTTCAATTCACCTTAATCCCAAAATGCCTGAAATCCGAAATGGCTTTATACTACAATGTCTGAATTGCAAATTGTCTCGTGAAAACAATTTGCAATTTGTCATGCTAACTAAATTCTTACACTTTGCGTTTTATTTCGCTAGGGTACAATTATTGATATTAAATAGAGTTTGATCGCAACTTTACAACATTCAGAATTCAATTTTTCAGACATTGTAGTATAAAGCCATTTCGGATTTCAGGCATTTTGGGATTAAGGTGAATTGAAATTAGGACAAATTGAAATGAAGTCATTTGAGAATTCAGGCATTATGGGACTAAGGCGAATTGAAATTCAGTTACAATGAAATCATGGCATTTAGACATTTAGTCGTTACGGACCGGAGGCACAAGTTCGTCTTTTTCCCTAGAGTCTTCAACTGACAGTAGCTGTTAAACTGTTATGCCTCCTCCAGACTACTCGCGAAGTTCCTAGACAATGTACTCGGGAAAGTTGACCGAAGTACGTCGCTACACTCTCGAGGTTGGACGAAGTAAGACGAAGTGCCTCTCCACACTACCGCGTTCGCCTAACCTCAGTCAACTTCGCGAGCAGTGTGGAGGCCACATAGGCGTCAATGGAATTCAACTGGACTTGTGAAATTTTATCTTTGGCGGTAAATATTTTTGTGAGGTTTGACCTACAGACTGTCCATAAAGTGTAGAAAACGGAAGTGAAGTGTAACTAAATATTGTACGAACTTTTCAGGCCATCTTCTATTCTAATATAAGCACAATTATTGTAACTGAGACCAAGGTTAATTCTCCTTGCGAAGACTATGTCTTTTAGTACTAAAAGTTTGGGTATGGAAATTAAGAGTATTAGCAAAAGCGCACTCTTTCATTTCTACTCTTTCTAGTCAAACTATAGGTATGTACTCACCAAAAAATGGGTATAAATTTGTTCTTTTCAAGGTGACGCAACGCAAGTAATTACGGTCAGATTTTGTGATTCTATTTTCGATAACAACAGTTACAGCTAAGTTGTAACCCGTCTAAGCTCTGGATACATGTTATTGATTCTTGATTCTTACGATTATTACAAACATATCTTACAACTGCAATTGAATCGTTTCCTTCGACCTGTAACAAAGAGAACAAAATGCAAATACGTTATATTTCATCTCTGCTGAAAACCTCTGCCGAAGTGCTAACGTTAAGACCTACGCAGACGAAGTACTGTCCCCCGGGTACTTTTTTGTCCATCATCATAAGCCCATCATCTCTCCACCGACGGGCCCGGGTATTTTCCCTCAGGAAGGTATAGGCCATACTCCACCACGGAGCCAAGTCCGGATTGGTGGAGGCTTGTAAGATTAGTGGCTGGTGTTACTGTCAGAAGTTTTCAAGTCGCTCTAAGGCCTCTGACTGATCTGATGATGATGATGTAATTAAAAATCTCGCTTTGGAATAATACCAATGTGTGTCAGATTGTCTAGTTGCACCGACTACCCGTAATTCAGCTTCTTTATCTCGGTCCGTCAATAGTTGTCTGGAAGAAATCACTTTTAGCAATAAGGCCGCCAATCGTACTGTACTATGTTATTGTCAAATTTCACGTATAATTCCTGGTGAACATACAATAAAGAATATTCTACCTATCTATCAATCACAGAACCCAAACTTAAATAGATATTTCTACCCGTTTGATTCTCTATTCGCGATTACTCTCTCTATTAGACGTGTTTTAAGATGAGAAATGACTTAAGGCCGATTTTTACTGCTCATTAAATTTCTCCGAAAAAAGCGTGACACAAAGTTACTTAAGTAATTACTTTCGTGAAATTCTCAATTCAGAAACCGGCCTTTAATTCCTTACTTGAACTGAGCATGTATCTCCAAGGCACTGTAAAAAATAACCCCCGTTAGTCTATAATAGGTAATAATAACTTACTGACAACACAATCACTTGACGCGGGCCTCGATTTAGTTCGTGCATTATACTACGATGACAGATACACGGTCGGGTCACGTGACGTGTTTTTTCATACCATTGACGCCTGATTGTTTGATATGTGTGATCGCATAGACATGAAGCGGCAATGAAACTAAATCGCCACACCTTGTTCATACAATTGTCGTTGTTCTACAACGCATTAACAGAATTTAGGCCCTGGTCCTAGACTAGGATACCCTGTGCTATGGCAAGGATATTACAAACAATGTACGGCGGCCCCCAGTGGGAGTCGAACTCACGGTCTCACATTTGGTAGCTAAGCGCCTTAACGGCTCGACCAACGAAGCAGTAAAATATTATAAATGTCTTTATTAGGAATGTTAAAGTCCTAGTGATTGGTGCCTCTGCCTACCCCCTCGGGGATAATTTAAGTTTTTAAAGATGTTTGGATATTTGCTACTCAATCACGCAAAAACGGCTGAACTGGTTCACATGAGATTTGGTATGGAGTTAGTTTGAGTTCTGGAGAAGGACATACAATACTTTACATTCGGAAAATACACCCGGAAAAAACCACTAGCGTTAGTCATAGACGGTCACCCATCCATGCACTGAACGCGCCCTATGTTGATGAACCTTCGTGATCGTTTAAGACCACTCAGGCAGTCGGGCTAAGGGCGATTGATGGATATAAAATCTGCTATATAAAACATGTTAGCATTACACTAAACGTTGTCTGGTTGGGTCTTTTATGCCCGGTTCCAATATCCACAAAACGCTTCGTTTTTGCTTACGATCGGTTACAATTCCTACGAGATTCCTACGAACCGTCAATAAATTGTAGGGAAAACGGATCGTAGCCGGTCGGCCTATATTATAGGAACCGGGCATTAGTGATAAGGCCGCCGTCTGTACTCTTAGATTAAGAAATACCTGTGTAATCTTTTGTAACTAGTTTTGCAAGCCTGCTGTGTGGTGTCGGCCGAGAGAATAGCACCAACCCAACTCTTCCCGCGGGTGTCGTAAAAGGCGACTAAGGGACACAGCGCCTCCTGCAGTACAACGCTACCGCACCCCCAACGCGATCCCCAACCCGCATGCCCAGAGTGGGGATTATGGGCATTACCCCCAATGATGGCATCACCCAGGAAGCGCTCATTAGGGGAGGGCTATGTCCAGCAGTGGACTAATATAGCCTGATGATAATGTTTTTATGCACAATAAATTGTTCTCTATCTATCTATACGAACCGAAAGACCATCAGTAATCTGAAAAAAAACAACAAAATAATATGAGTTTTTACTAAAACCGGTCTTTTTGGAAGTCCACGGAGGAGGCCTATGTCCAGTTTGTCCAGTGGACTTCCTGTGGCTGAATGATGATGATGATTACTAAAACATTACAGGAAACGAAAAATCGAAATCGCTCGTAGCCTGGGCTGCCTGAGTGATCTTAAACGATCACTAAGGTTAAGCAAAATATGGCGCGTTCAGTGCATGAATTGGTGACCGTCTATCACTAACGCTAGTGGGATTTTTACCGAGCGCTTCCGTGTTTTGCAAGGCACGTTAAGCAGTTGGTGCCGGCTGCCGCCGATAGATGGCAGTCGTTAAGCCAAGTCAGAAACCTTAGGGCGGCTTGAAAACTTCTGTCAGTAAGACCAGCCACTAGTCTTACAAGCCTCCACCAATCCGGACTTGGCCCCAGTGGTGGAGTATGGCCTATACCTTCCTCAGGGAATAGACCCGTGCTCCTCGGTGGGGCCATAGTGGGTTGATGATGAAACGCAAAAGTCAATTTTAGTTAACACAAATAAACAAAACTTACATTTAGTCGTAAATAAAAAAATATCAGTAAACTAGTGAAAGAAGAAGAAATCATGATTTAAGACGTACATACGTCGAAAATTTGAGCCAATCAGTTGATTGTACCTATTCGAACACAATAAAAAATAACGATGAATGCATGCATTAAGGCTTTATCTCGTCAATCATGAAATTGCCTTGATAGCTTACAAAGATTGGCAGTATTAGTCTGATCTCTGAATACTTTCCTTGTACTGAAACATCTACCAAAAGAATGTAATGCTATATCATTACTGAGTCGCTCTCGTCTTATAAATGAAGTAATGCTATATTCTCCGCTTAAATATTCATTGACATTCTTAAACATTGCTGTAAGTGAACATTTATTTAAGTTGTGTATAATTATACAAGTAGGATTTTTTTTAACTCGGCAAAGCGTGGGCCCAGGTTTAGTGATTGGTGCCTCTGCCTACGCCCTCGGGGATAACGGGCGTGAGTTTATTTATTTATTTTATTTTTTATACTAACCTACTAGCTGACCCGGAAAACGTTGTTTTGCCAGATAAAATATTTCTAGAAGACCACCCTTATCTTTTAGGGCTATGAAAAATAGATAACAACCTATTCTCAGACCTACCGAATATACATATAAAAAATCATCAAAATCGGTGAAGCCGTTTCGGAGAAGTATGCGCACTGACATTGAGACACGAGAATTTTATATATTAGAGATTATCAACATTAGATTAGATTAGATTAATTCAACATTTTAAGAATTCAATTCAATATTGTGAGCCTGAAGGATTATTTTAGGTAGAAAGAGTTGTTTTCACTTTGTCTGCCTACCCTACTCCCTTTTTTAACATTCCAAGGTTTTTGGGCTGGCTGGGAGAAATTTCCTTAGAAATAAACCGCGTTTGCTCGTACTTATTATCACATACATGTTAACTTATATTCTGTTATCTGTTTAATTGTGCAATAAAGTGTAATAACCAGAATAACAACAGCATTCACCACTCCAGTTTTAAGAGTGACTAGAAGATAATAGAATCACTTCATTTTTCAGGTTCTAGTCAGCGGAAGAGTGGTAATAAAATAAACTTTTCTTTTACCCTTTCGTGGTGGACGAGAGGGGTGATTAAACCAATCCCAGACAGCAAGGGGAGACTGAAAAACTCGGATTACAATTTGCAGGAAGCAAGATGGATTGTAAATGGTGTTCAATCAATTGGACAGTATTTATCCACAGCTGGAAATAAGCCTCACCCAAGGCATAACATTTCATTCTGTCTTCAGCCGCT
The DNA here is from genome assembly GCA_947310845.1 of Yponomeuta plumbellus. Lineage (NCBI taxonomy): Eukaryota > Metazoa > Arthropoda > Insecta > Lepidoptera > Yponomeutidae > Yponomeuta > Yponomeuta plumbellus. Next base: position 4,789,617 of record OX371217.1, read on the forward strand.
ACTGGCAATCTACCTAAGATCGTTAGTCCAGTGAACTGATGGGCGTCTTACGCTGAAATCAGAAATCACAAATTCTATTTGTTGAATGAACTTAGGCTGACATTCAGAGACGAATCACAAGTTCACGCTTAGAGCAGTCTTAGCAAAGTAAACTAAAGTCATACTTAGTAAAGCGGCGGAATTTTCGTACCTATCCACAGTCAATCGGGAGCCTAGCTAAGAGAAGAAAGAAAGAAAGAAAGTATTTATTATCATGAAGAGAAGAAGAAGAGCAGTATTAAGAATGTCATTTATATTGTCTATTATTTTTTTGTGATATTTAACTTCAAAGCGATTCATTTTCTCACAAACTTCTGCATTAAACACAATGCTAATCAAAAACTCCAACCAAAACAGTACGACAAAAAGGTAACCTCAAAATGAAGAACACCAAATGACAGTTCTAAGTTCACGTAAAGTTACCGATATTGACTACTTACACTTAGCTAAGCACCATTTCATACTCAACTAAGATTCGATTTTAAATACGAATTATTTATAAGTATGTGATTTTGACATTTCTGAGACCAGCCTTTGCTTAGTTTTCATCTCTGAATGTCAGCCTTGTAGCGTTAATGTTAGCCGCTGCCTTGGGGACGAATGCAGAGGAGAAGAGGACGAATGTAAAGGACAGCGTAAAAAAAACTCCGCTCCGGCCATCGTTTCTGAAATCACCTTAAATCTAAAACATAAACATTTACATCAGTCACATACATTGTTACTTGGTCTACGGTAGGGTACCCTGTGTCGTCGGTTGTAGGAACAGCGACATCACAAACATCCAAGCTGGTTTTTTTTTTGTTCAAAGCCGAGGTACAAACCCTGGACCTCACGCATGGTAAAGTCCGTTCGCTTAGATAGTGTCGGTACACACGAAGGCAATCTTGGTTTTAGTAAAAAAACATTTATTTCAATAATACAACTTAGACGGCCAAAACACTTTAAATAAAAAAAAAACATGTTACACAATATACCTAATGAAGCACAAAATAAAACACTACTCTTCATCACTCGAAGTGACCTCGAAATATTCATCTCCACCGGAATTTAGAATAGGTACCTACCTAAGTGATGCAGGATCGTTTCGTTATAAATCCATTCTAAAATACTGATGGATTTAATTCTTTAATTGCGTGATCTACATAATAGTAGAATGAGACGAGCTGCGCGCCAAATTCACTGGCGTGTTTGCGCCGCGTCGGCTTCCTTTAAGCTATCTTCCTTTGATATTTACCGCCTCGCCATGTGCCGAGGCGGTAAATATCAAAGTGACACTATGATAGCGAACAGACTTTAGGCTGATGTGCTAACCGCTGCGCAACAGAGGTTTTCATATATTGTCATAGTCCGTTCTATAGCACACTGAGCAGTTTTTTTCTGGTCCCAGACTATGACACCCTGTATAATTGTGACCAGACCTGGTCCTCAATTCTGTTAGTGAATTATAATTAAATTACAGTTACATGGTCGCGTCACATGACGTGTTTTTAAATTTCATTGATGCGTAGCATTACGAATACGCACGGGCACTTTGATTTAAAGCAGCAATGAAATGAAATCGACGCAGTCATTCAACAGTCATTGTACTGCAATGCATTAGTAGAATCTAGGCCCTGGAAGTATGGAAATAACGCCCAGGCTGAGGACATATTTTGTGATAGTCTTAGAAAGGCGCCTCCTATTTGGAATCGAACCCACAATTTTTCTACTTGAAGTCGAACATGTTACCGCCAGCCCAACTAAGCAGTTAACCTTTTTTCAGTGTTATGGTGATGGTTGTAAAGTAAACGTAAGTATATACATACAATAAGTCATATGTACGTTATAATTAGTGGGTTTGAGGTCGTAGGATAATTGAAGAAGAAAAATTTATTATAAAACATTACCTACTACACACGCCACAATAACCAAACAAATCCAAAGATAAAATATAAAAATAATAGAGAAAAAAACAGAAGAAAACAGAAGGAGAACAAAGCTCACGGGGTGTCACTGCTGTTATAAATGGCAGCTGACTCAGCATTATGCTGATGGACAAGCCTTCAGCGCTGATTTTCAGTCAGTGCCGCGAACGTCACAGACCTCGGTGTGGTACAATGATGAAGGAATAGGTACATAATAACTTACACATATTATACAGAATTTATTAAATACTTAAAATAGTTTAATACGAAGAAACAATCAATACTATTAAGCATTTCAATGAAGGACCGTCATGCTGAATTTCATTCGAATAACTTCAAAAACGGCAAAGTTCCATAATAACTTTGCACCCCCGTTTTATCCCCTTAAGCGATGAATTTCGAAAAACTATTTTACATGTAATTCATAAGTTTTAATGAAGGTACTTTATATTAAATTTCATTCGAATAACTTCAAAAACGGCAAAGTTTCACACTAACTTTGCACCCCCTCTTTTTAACCCCTTAAGGGATGATTTTCGAAAAACGATTTTACATGTTTTTCATAACTTTTAATGAAGAACCTTCATATTGAATTTTATTCGAATAACTTTAATAATTTTAAATGAAGAACCTTCGTACCAAATTTCATTCGAATAACTTCAAAAACGGCAAAGTTTCATACTAACTTTGAACCCCCATTTTACCCCCTTAGGGGATGAATTTCGAAAAATTCTTTCTTAGTGCTCCCCTACGTTACAAAAGGAACCCATGTGCAAAATTTCAAGTTTCTAACTCTTATAGTTTAGGCCCTGCGTTGATATGTCAGTCAGTCAGTCAGTCAGTCAGTCAGCTTCTCCTTTTTATATATATATAGATAGATAGATTGTTAAATGTAATTAGGACATACAGTATTGCACAGTCCCACTATGCGATTACAGATTCATGACTGTAGTTGCGGCGTGGAAGGATTAATATGGAATTCGCCGGGTTATCTACAATATTTAATTTTGTAGTTTAACACACTAGTATTCCTTGGTGGGGCCATAATGGGTTGATGATGGCACTGGTATTTCTTTTCAATATAGCACAGAGGTACTGGTGAGCGCTCAATTGTAAGTGGTCTGAATCTATATTAATAATTTTGTACCGGTCTACGGTAGACTCGAACAAAATGCACATCAAATTGTAGATCGTAAAAAATCAGTCGATCCGAGTCGACAACTTAAAGGCGGTAAATCGGACTATCGACTATTTTCAATACAAAAATGAATTAATTAATGGCTTAATAATGGCGTTCCGAAGTGAACATGTCAATGTCCTCAATGTCACGTTGATGTCACGTCATCACTCGTCACATGTGACACAGATTTGTACTCTGTTATGTATTGTGACCTCTAAGGTCTAAGTTGTTTGATTTTGAGACAGAGAGGTTAGAGAGATAGTTATTTGGGTAAATAAGATTTAGTACCATAGTAAAAGTGTATTTAGATTTGGTCCCACAGTAAAAGTGTATGTCCGAATTAGTTTTTGTTTCTTGATGGTGTTAAAGGCCTCATTTCATTTATTCCAGTGCGTAGGTCGTAACTGCAGTGCGACGGTCAGTGAATCTTTTTCTTTGTCGGTTAAGCTCTTAAGGGCATCCAGAAAGCTCTGCTCACCTGCACCACCAATAAAAAAAACATGTCTTCTAAAGATCAAGCCGGTTTCAGAATTGAGAATTGATCTAAGTAAATATTGAAGTATCGTTCTGTCACGCTCTTTCGAGAGTGATCAATCATCATCAACCCATTATGTCCCCAACGGTGCACGGGTCTCTTCCCTGAGGAAGGTATAGGCCATACTCCACCATGGGGGCCAAGTCCGGATTGATGGAGGCTCGTAAGACTAGTGGCTGGTCTTACTGTCAAAAGTCTTCAAGCCGCCCTAAGACCTCTGACTTGGCCTAACGACTGCCATCTATCGACGCCAGCCGGCACCAACTGCTTATCGTGCCGTGCGAAGCACGGAATCGCTCGAACAAATGACACTAGCGTTAGTCATAGACGGTCACCCATGGAAGCGAAAGTGCTTTGTCAGGATCTTGGCAGGTGGCAGTCCCTGGTCTCTGCCTACCCCTCTGGGATACAGGCGTGAGATTATGTATGTATGCATCAGGTTACAAGGTGTTTGTATGTTTATAATGTTGCGTGCATCACGATGTCTCACAATTCCCCTCGAATATATGTTTTTTTTCATTATTAATAATAACACTCTATATTATAAACAGTAACACTCCATAATAATAGAGTGTTATTGTTTATCTAATCTCTTTAAACGAGCAATTCTTGTATATATATTTATATATAATGAGAATCTCGGAAACTGCTCCAATGATTTTCACGAAATTTTGTAGGCAGATGCTTTCGGGGGCATTTAATTGATCTAACTAGGTTACATTTTTAGAAAACGTTGTTTTATCCGTGTTTTAAGGCAATTGAAATTTGCTATAATAACATACAGAGGTAAATATCGCATCCATCTGCAAGGTTGGGATAGTTCTGACGGGAAAACGGGCGACCGTTTCGGGCCGATTTCAAAAGACCCGGTTCGAGTCATGATGTTTTTTTTCAAAGTTCTTTTTTTGTTGAAAAAGGATTATTTTTATTTTATAATTACATATTTTATATTACAAAAAAAGTACTGAGCAAAGCTCGGTCACCCAGGTACTTAAAGCTTTATCGAACATCAAATTGAAATTCGTAACATATTATTCAATTAAATGAATTCAATACTTCTCTTTCTTTTAGTGTATGGGCATGCAGTGTTACTCACAAGTAAATATGCCTTCAGATTTTTTACCAAAATTATACTGAGAGAAACTGTTGAAAGGGTGACGTACCTTTGCTTATCTGTATAGAAAATCTGTACCTACATTATTTATTTTAGGCTACTGGACCAGACGCACGTGGAATTGTAAGTAATTAGTTGAGTTACTACTAATACATAATGGTACTGACACACGTGCTCATTAGTAGCACGAAAGCATGCTTATATTGAGCATGTGCTTTACTCCCAATCTTTTCTGTATGTAGGCACATAGACATTCAACAAACAGAATGTGAATTCTTAATGTTGAATTAGATAAGTTTATGATTTCTTAAGACAGTAACACTGACAACAACAAAGCAGTCTTAGGTTATCAAGCCTCAAAAAAAGGAAGACAGATAGATTACAACATCGAATACAAAAATACAGAAAAGATTGGGAGTAAAGCACTTGTTCAATATAAGCATGCTTTCGTGCTACTAATGAGCACTGATATGTAGTCCCTAACAATGAAAAATATGGAGATGAGGGGAGGAATAAAGAAAAGTATTTATTGCCCTAAAATATTTACACAACTATTTAAATCTAGCGCACTTCCTGCCTACCTAATATCTACAATGGGACTGGAGGGAATGGGTGTCACAACGCGACACGGTCTTCGGATGACTTACAGGAGGGCCCGTTGACCCCTTGGTGATCCTCTTCTAAGGGTCGAAGACGTCGCTGGTCTCTCTGTAGCCAAGACCCGCCTGACCTTCGCACGCAGTGGGCTCTTGGGTGAGTCAGCCCTCCAGGCCGCAGCGGGAGGTGATCCCACGGTTAAGTCCTCGGGTACAGCGAAGTGGAAAGCTCCCTCGTAGTCAGGACCTCCAGGCCTCAGCAGGAAGAGGAAGGGGCTGATGCCGGAGTTTCAGAGTTTTAGTAAAGAGCTCTGTTTATGACGCGTCGAAGCCGAATGACAGTTGAGAAGGCGTCCCGGGGTCAGCTCGGCCCCGGGAAAAGGCCTTTAATTTAGTACTGCTTCTTTTGGAAGCGAAGACTTGAATGACCATCCTTTGGCTTTCATCTTTAAAGAAAACTCGGTCCGGTTTGAAAGTCGAATTTTAGATTTTCAGTGATTCCGAATTTAAAATATCCAATTCCAAAGGCAGCCAGGTTATCTAATTCTTCTTAGCGGTCAGGTCAAGTAGAAACTCCACGGTGAAGATTTAGGTGTAGCAGGTCCGAAAAGATGTCCAGGTTCAGGGAAGAGATCCATGGGAGATATTTTTATAAAAATAAGTATGATAAAAAGTACTAGGGCGACATAAAATTAAGAATTTAGAATAAAAATATACAAACTCTTAACTACAAACTTTTTAAATGGTTAGAAACTATCTCGTTAGTCGGTGACGGGAGGTCACTGACAGTATTGTCAAGAATGACAAAAATAAACAAACAAACTAAAAAATATGAAGAAAATAATACATATTCAAGGATTTTATGGATAAAACCTCGTAAGTAACCCATAAAACATGAGAATATACTCAGCATATGGCTGTGTCAACAGTCATTTATAACAGCAGTGACGTGCCGTGACCTCCTATTTTCCTTTCATTTTATAAAGGACAACGGCAAATGGTGTACCGCTCTTTTAAAAGAATGTTTTGGGGTTATATTTTCCCAACTTTATTATTTCGCAACTGGCTCTTTTTTCAGTTATTCAAATATTTTTTTAAAGTAGGGGGAAGAAAATAAGAAAATAATTAAATAAAACGCAGTTTACAAACAGCAACGGAACGCCATCGATTGTTCTTGGAAGGCAAAAATAAGACAACTTTATCTTTTATTGCTATATTATTAAGGATCTTACCGTGGGACTAGATCACACCAAACAGGTGAAACGATCTTTTAGGTGTTCTGTGGGACTGCTTCGGGTAAAAATAAATGATATGAAGACAAACCAATATATAGATAAAACTTGGCTTTAATTAACTTTGAATTCTAGACATTGTATAGATATGACATTAATGTTTGTATCCTAGCAACACCATAGACGGCGGAGGCCACAGAGTATATATCATTCTTCCCCTCTTAAGTTTCTATGCGAAACTATTTATAAATAATAGTCGTTGAGATGACGAGGCATGACCCTTTGCCTTACAGGTCTTTTAGGAGTTTCAGCAGAATCTGGATCAGGTGGAGTAAACGGTGGGCTCATCGTTCTATCTTCTATTTCAGCAGGTGGTGCTGATAATGACGCCCTGTCTCGATTCTCTTCCAAAGGCGTTGAGAACGACGGTTCAGCAGAATGCGGAACCACCATTTGAGTGTGTGAGCCATCAACAGAAGATTCCAAGTCGCCGTCTTCAACTAAAGGCAGAGGCGCTAGACACCTATTTGAAATAGTAGACTCTCGACCGTTTTGATATCTTATGAAAGAATAGTGAGGATTAGAGTGCAGTAGTTCTGCTTCCTCAACAAGTGGGTCATTTTTATTCCGTACATGTTTCTTCACTAGGACTGGACCAGGAGTTAGCCATGAAGGCAGAGATTCCCCGTTCGCAGATCGTCTAGGATATGGTAAAAGTCTTTCATGGGGCGTTGCATTGGTTGATGTACATAAAAGCGATCTTATGGAATGCAGGGCCGCAGGTAGCACGGCTTCCCAGTTATCCAAACTCATACCCTTGGAGCGGAGAGCTAGTTTGACGGTCCGCCAAAGAGTTCCGTTTAATCTTTCCACTTGTCCATTTCCACAGGGATTATAGGGGGTGGTCCGGCTTCTTGCTATTCCCAGTGAGCTCAGAAATTGTCCCAACTCATCCGACAGAAATGCTGTTCCTCGATCACTATGAATGTAAGATGGTGTTCCGAAGATACTGAACAGGTCCTTCAAACATTTTATTACAGTACTCGCAGTCATATCTTTACATGCATATGCAAAGGGAAAACGACTGTATTCGTCAATTATCGTTAATAGATATTTGGTAGGTCCAGGCAATGGGCCCTTAAAGTCCATATTCAGCCTTTCAAAGGGCGACGTGGCCTTAATTAGCTGTCCTTTAGATTTTATAAACCGCGGTTTAATTTCCGCACACGTTGGGCACGAGCTCGTCAATTTCTTTATATCTTCGACAGAATAAGGCAGGTTTTTAGCACGTACCCAATGGACCATTCGTACAATGCCCGGATGACATAATGAATCGTGCAATTCGCGCAATTTGTTATCATTTACGCTAGTGCAAACACGTGACATTGCGTCTGCGACAGCGTTTTCCGTACCAGGTCTATAAGTAATGTCAAATTTGTAACAAGACAATTCCAGTCGCCAGCGTTCAATTTTCTCGTTTTTGATCTTACTGGGTTGTTTTTGGTTGAACATAAACCCGACCGAACGCTGGTCCGTGATAAGGGTAAAGTGTTTCCCAATGAGAAAGTGGCGCCATTTCCTAAGACTTTCTACAATGGCCGCGGCCTCCTTTTCAATGGACGACTGTTTCATCTCGGATTCCGACAGTGTTCTTGAAAAGAAGGCTACAGGGCGCCCCTTCTGCGATAATGATGCTCCGAGAGCGAACTCAGACGCATCGGTTTCTACAGTCAGCGTATCGTGTTCGTCGATCGCTATTAGTGCCGAATTCTTTATTTCTTCTTTTAGAGATTTGAAACAAGTCTTTGCTTCATCATTAAGTGGGAATCCACGTGCCTTTAGTAATGGCTGGATCTTCGAAGAGAAATTCTTAATCCACTTGGCATAATGTGCAAAAAGCCCCATAGCACGTTTGAATTCAGAAGAATTGGTAGGGATCGGTAATTCGGTTAAAGGCTTGAGTCGGTTACTATCAGCCGTGATTGTGTTATTTTCTATATTATAACCAAGAAGGTTAATCGATTTTTGCGAGAAAATGCATTTTTGCTTGTTTATCGTGAGTTTATATTTTTCGACAGCGAGCATAAATCTCTCCAGGTTCTTATCGTGATCCTTTTGGTCGATCCCGCAGACGGTAACGTCATCCAAATAGGCGTAAGTCCCCTCCAGTTTCTCTTCATTGACAATAAATTCCAAAGTACGCTGGAAGGCAGCCACACCATTAGTAACGCCAAACGGAATTCTTGTGAACTGGTACAATTTACCGCAGGCTTCAAACGCGGTGAAGATTTTCTCGTTGGGTAAGATTGGAACCTGGTGATAAGCGCTCTTCAAGTCAATTTGACTAAAGTGGTTGAATTTAGCTACGTTTTCGACAATGTTTTCTATTTTCGGTAATGGATAAGCATCTAGAAAAGTAAATCGATTGATTGTTTGAGAATAGTCTATGACAAGTCGTTTACGATGGGTATCACCGCCAGCTACAAGTACTTGGGCACGCCACGGGGAGATACTGGGCTCTATGACACTGTCAGCCAACAGTTTCTCCACTTCCTCTTCGATGAACTTCTTATCTTCTTTGCTGTACTGTCTGGACTTCATAGCAATTGGTTTTATGTCAGATGAGAGGTTGGTGAATATTGACGCGGGTGGGACCGCAGCTTCCATTACGCTGCAGATCTCTAGTGGGCCCTTATCACCTCCGAAGCTTAGAACCAAAGAAGAGTGGTTCTTCAATATGTCATGACCAATTATGATATCTGCACAAAGGCTATTTACGACAAGGAGTTTGACTTGGTTATATACGTGGCGACCAAGCTGAATGGACGCTTGACAAATGCTATCTACGAAAGACACATGAGTAGTAGACGCTAGAGTGATCGGCTGCTTATGAGATCTTCGTTTCAGGTTCATCATGGAGACTAATTTTTTATCGATAAAGGTGACAGAACTCCCGGTGTCAATCAAAGCTTCGGCTTGGAAGCCGTTGACAAAGACTGGTATTGTCGCTTTCCGCAGGCTCGCGGGTGCTGCGGCGAGGATACTGGCCGAATCGACCTCTTCGGTAGAGACAGCGTTCACGTTCTTACGCTCCTTACTACGACATACGTTCGCGAAATGTCCTACTTTTCCGCACATCTGACACGTGGCATCCTTTGCGGGGCATATAACTCTTCGATGAACATTTCCTCCACAAAAGAAGCAGCGTTTTCGGAATGGCGTAGTCGAAGCGAGGTTAGAGTCTTCTTGTTTGGTACTAGAAGGACTATCGTTTGGCTCGGATACAGAATTTATTGATACAGAATTAGTATTGCCAGCTATGATTTGGGAGTCTCGTTCTGCAGTTTCTAAAGACAGCGCTTGATCTAGTGCCTTATCAAGGGTGAGTTCTTTATTCTCGAGAAGTCTCTCCCTAATTCTTTGAGAATACACTCCGGCAATGAAAGCTCCACGAATAGTTTCGTCTTCGTGTTCTCGTGCGGTGATATTTCTAAAGCTACAACTTTTGGCGAGGAGTTTCAATGCTCTAACATATTCCGCTAGCGTCTCATCTGAGCGTTGTTTGCGAGTAAATAGCATGTGACGGGCGAGGATCTCGTTCTTGGGTTTGATATAAATATCGTCCAATACCTTCAAACATTCCTGGTATGTTTCGCAGTCTTGTACGTACGCAAATACCGCCGAGTCCACATAGTGCAGGAGGAGTTTTCGTTTCATGCCATCAGTAGTTAGGGAGGCTTCTTCCGACAGAAAGGCTTCGAACATATGTTTCCAATGTGTCCATTTTAAATCAGCACGTTCATGTGTTGGTTCTACCTCGAACTTGTCAGGGCGTAGGTAACGCGCTAATGAGGTGACCGGTAGATTTCGAGAAGCTTCGTCAACGCTTTCTCGCGACATTATCAAAGTTAATTAAATTGATATGAAGACAAACCAATATATAGATAAAACTTGGCTTTAATTAACTTTGAATTCTAGACATTGTATAGATATGACATTAATGTTTGTATCCTAGCAACACCATAGACGGCGGAGGCCACAGAGTATATATCAAGAAGATACTTGCCATCTCCACAACAAACTTGACAATGGCAGAATCCTAGGGGTGCCATTAAAAAAATTATTTAATTGAATTGAAATCTCGTCGTCGTTGTTTTTATTGTACTGAAAGAGGTAATCGTGGCAGAGAAGCAATAATAAGTTATTGTTGCAACTGCATTGTGGGGCTGAGAACTGTGGGGTGTTGCTCCCATGTGATGAGTATCATCTGGTACCTGGGATATGCTCGCCATGAGGGAGTGACGCGACCAGCTAACTTCTTGGATGACGTTATTTTAAGAGTGTAGTTGATTGAAAAGGCGCCATTATCCATATTATACGTTTCTGTACTACATGTAGATAAGATCTGTCTCAATAAACACCATTTAATGAAAAAGTTGTTTTTGTTATTCGAATTAAACAAGTATGTAGTATATTATGTAGTAATAGTAGATTATGGACTGTAGTGAGAGTTCTGAAGTATTCTAGAACATGAGAAAGTGGCTTTACACGTAGAAAACTGCTGTTGCTAGTTGAGCAGTAGGTAGTATGTATTTGGTTCAAATTATGTTTCTTGATTTTTTATCTGACTGTTTATTTATACATATATGTATGTACGTAGGTATGTATGTATGTGTGTATAGTATAATGATTCTGTTTCAATTATTTGTGTAGGTATTTATCTCTAACAGTCAAGCAAACGGGGTCGTAACATAACCTCCAAACTTCTTAAAAAAAACAAGCTTAACTCATGACTCCCAACTTTATAAAAAAAAGAAAATTAATGCAACAAATTCTTATACAATGATCTATTAAATGTAAATATTTCATGTTTCAACACGACTTTTTGTAGGTGTACTAGACTTCCACTGAAGCCTGCCATTATCTTTTATGTACTAATATTTTCCTTGTTGATTTGTGTTTTGTTATTGTGGTGTGTGTATTGTTTTTATAATAAATGATTTTTCTTCTTCAGAGCAAAATGAATACGCAATTTTTATTCAAGGCACTTCTTTTTTTTTAAATATTGCGAAACAAACTCGAATCTGTGAGATATGTACAATGTACATTAGTATTATTAGTAGCCAGCTAGACTTATGAGCCACGGGTCCGCGGAGCATTGTTCTGATAGACGGAGAGGCGGTACCAATTTCGAAAAATTGCTCGAATTGAGCTCGAAAGCTCGCAATTTTTTCGAAACAATTTTTTCCCCAAAATTGGTTCTATTTTACGTTTACTTAAATATAAATAGATAAATTAATGTCATCTTTTATTACATAGCCACAGCTTTCACACCATCCACACCCAGAAAATCAGCGCTGTTGGATGCCCAGCATCTATCAGCACCGGCTAAGCGACAGTCTTATTGGCAAACTCTTCCACTCTAGATCTTTCACTCTAGATAGTTTGTGGTGGCTCAAGTATAATTATTCTAACGCCAAGATGTCTCTGTCATAGGACTAACTGTATTGCAGTGCCCTAACAGGGTATCATGTACCTACCTACTACACATACCAATACCACCTGAACTTATAACTATGTACAATGTTCATGATTTAGCAATAAAGAATATGAATAATATGAATTTTTAAATAATATGTTATTAATTTAGTCTGTCATAAGTTATTACTATGAGTATGAAACATTATCTGTTCTGTCTATCCAACTTTCAGCCCGCAAATAGATCCCTCTGTTGGGTATTATAGGCCTCTTCTCTTTCACACCAACCCATCCGGTCCAGTGTTAGTCTCGTCTCCCAGCCGCTTTCATGTCGTCGGCCCATCGGGCTGGTGGTCTGCCCACCGACTGCCGACCCGGGCCTCGATTCTTTTAGTGCATTATAGTACGATGACAGATACTCGGTGGGGTCACGTTACATGTCTTTTCATACCAGTGACGCCTAGAATTATTGATTTACGCGCTCGCGTTGACTTGAAGCGGTAATGAAACTAAATCGCCATGTTCATGCAATTGTCATTGAACCACAATGCATTAGTGGAATGCCCCGTTCTTTGCAACAACTCAGTGGCTACCTTAGTCCGGCCGTCTTTCCGCCTAACCGACAGAATATCAGCGTTGTAGGCAGGTACTTCGATTCCCCTACAACACAATGTCATGCTGAGTCGGGACCATTTTAAGGCTCAATTCAAACTGGCACAGAGTCGAAGCGTCGCGTCGCGAAGCGAAACGTCACGTTTTTCAACTGTTCGAAATTCATCTCTATTTCTCTATCAATACGGTACGAATTTGTGTTGCGAAAATTTGAAAATATTTAGAAAAGCGCGTGAATACGCGCGTTTTCGCCTGCAAGGGTTGCTCGGATTCGCGCGTCTGCGCGAAAATGCGCGCGCATTCGCGCGAATTGTTTCGCGTCTTCACCGGCAAGGGTCGTCGGGTTCGCGCGTCGAGGCGCGCAGACGCGCGCATTCGCGCGAATTATTTCGCGTCGCGTCGCTTCGCTTCGCTTCGCTTCGACTCTCCGCCAGTGTGAATTGAGCCTTAGGGCTCAAGACTTTGAACTGAAACATGAGCATTATGTAATGAGCATGTTTGTATTTATATTCTTTTTTTATTGTTTCATTTTTAGCATGGAAATATCCTTTGATGTCTATAAATGATCCTTTGATGAACCTACATTATTTTTTTATTGTTATTAGTTTGTTGAAAATCCGCTACTTGACTCTTTTTTCAAGTAAGTCTTAAATGCTAAATATCTCTTCCATTAGACCAAAAAATATTTTAGTATATTTTTTGAGGACCTAAAAGCAACGAAAATATTATTTTAAAACGTTGCTTTGCTAAACAGCCAAAAACGCGGTCCGCCATTTTTGTCTATGGTTTGAAGTCCTAAAGGTTAGTAAACAAAGTTTGACATTCGACATAGGTAGAGTTCGTGCCACGAAAAAAGGATGGGTTAATGAATTTTGGCTTTTATTGTTATGGCCTTAAGGATTTTACCGTGGGACTTGTTTGGTGAAACGATCTTTACCTAGTCCTAAAATCTGTTAGTGATCTGTGAGCATAGTGAAATAACAACAACGCATTCATCATTTCATCGAGTTTACATGCAAAATATATCAATTATCATTATTGCATTATTCGAGACTGCAAAAACACGTCCAAAGCTTTTTGTGCTTTCAAGATGGCGGATAGTGTTTTCACCGTTCCGATCTAAAAGCGAAAAATATTTTTTTAATTTGCAAATTTTGCAGCCATCCTGCATATTTACTTAGCAAAGTCAATATATTTCGGTTTCTTACGTTAGATACTACAGGAAATATCCATTTATCGCGTCAAATTTGATACGAGTCAAGTAGCGTATTGGCGTAACTGAAAAGAGTGCACAAATGGTGCTGCCGAATATAAGGAGAATTAATTATATCAGTTCGTGTACTTTTATCGGTTATCAACTGTGTCTTTAAAGGAGAATGGCAGGCTTCAGTGGAAGTCTAGTACACCTACAAAAAGTCGTGTTGAAACATGAAATATTTACATTTAATACATCATTGTATAAGAATTTGTTGCATTATTTTTCTTTTTTTTTATAAAGTTGGGAGTTAAGAGTTAAGCTTGTTTTTTAAGAAGTTTGGAGGTTATGTTACGACCCCGTTGGCTTGACTGTTAGAGATAAATGCCTACACAAATAATTGAAACAAAATAATTATATTATACACACCTACGTACATACTTATGTACACACATATATGTATTAATAAACAGTCAGATAAAAAATCAAGAAACATATTTTGAACCAAATACAACATACTATTTACTGCTCAACTAGCAACAGCAGTTTTCTACGTGTGAAGCCACTTTCTCATATTCTAGGATACTTCAGAACTCTCACCATAGTCATAGTCTACATAATACTCGTATACTACATACTTGTTTAATTCGAATAACAAAACCAACTTTTTCATTAAATGGTGTTTATTGAGACAGATCTTATCTACATGTAGTACAGAAACGTATATGGATAATGGCGCCTTTTCAATCAACTACACTCTTAAAATAACGTCATCCAAGAAGTTAGCTGGTCGCGTCACTCCCTCATGGCGAGCATAGCCCAGGTACCAGATGATACTCATCACATGGGAGCAACACCCCACAGTTCTCAGCTCTACAATGCAGTTGCAACAATAACTTATTATTGCTTCTCTGCCACGATTACCTCTTTCAGTACAATAAAAATAACGACGACGAGACTTCAATTCAATTAAATTATTTTTTAATGGCACCGCTAGGATTCTGCCAATGTCAAGTTTGTTGTGGAGATGGCAAGTATCTTCTTTTTTTTATTTTTGCCCGAAGCAGTCCCACCGTGGAGGGAGTTCAATCAACGAGTTCCACAGAACACCTATAAGATCGTTTCATCTGTTTGGTGTAA
Organism: Yponomeuta plumbellus; assembly: GCA_947310845.1. Classification (NCBI taxonomy): domain Eukaryota; kingdom Metazoa; phylum Arthropoda; class Insecta; order Lepidoptera; family Yponomeutidae; genus Yponomeuta; species Yponomeuta plumbellus. Next base: position 4,804,642 of record OX371217.1, read on the forward strand.
TGTAGTTCCACGTTAAGATCCTTAATAATATAACAATAAAAGCCAAAATCAATAACTCATGGGACTTCTTTCGTGAAACGAACTTTACAATGCCACCATCGTATCTGTTCAGTTGATAGCGGCGCTAGTGCAGAATTTCGTTGTAACATTTTAAGAAATTTACCTAGTAATCCGTCTTTCAATTTTAATGAAAATATATTTATAAATCTTAGTAAGTGAATAAATAAAACAAAAAAATGGAGAACAGGATTTACAATTAATTTGTTAGTTACAATTTTGGCCACCTGAACAGATAACTTGGTGGCGCTGTACTGATTTTCACTTTTACATGACAGTTGTTTTTTTGGCTTGCAAGAACAGTCCATGGCGTTCCGTTTTTGTTTGTAAATTGCGTTTTATTTAATTATTTTCTTATTTTCTTCCCCCTACTTTAAAAAATATTTGAATAACTGAAAAAAGAGCCACTTGCGAAATACTAAAGTTGGGAAAATATGACCCCAAAACATTATTTTAATAGGGCGGTACACCATTTGCCGTTGTCCTTTACATTTCTATTGTTTTATGTATAAAATGTTTATGTCGTGTTTTGAGTATTCGCATATGAGTACCTACCAAATAAAGATTTTCTATTCTATTCTATTGTGTCGTTAAATGAATGTTTTATCTATCTATCTATCTATATATTTAACCAAATGACCCGCTTATCTCAATTTTAGTTTTGTTATTCGTGTGCGTACATCTTCGACTTTGTTTTTTCGTCGAATATCAACGTTTCGCGTATTGTGTGATGCCTCACATGGCGCGCTCCATAGCCCTTTGCGCTTAAATGTCTGTTCTTGGCAATAAATGGTAATTCATTCATTCAGAATTCAGCGTGTCTGTTCTTGGCAATAAATGGTAATTCATTCATTCATTCATTCAGAATTCAGCGTGTCTGTTCTTGGCAATAAATGGTAATTCATTCATTCATTCATTCAGAATTCAGCGTGTCTGTTCTTGGCAATAAATGGTAATTCATTCATTCATTCATTCAGAATTCAGCGTGTCTGTTCTTGGCAATAAATGGTAATTCATTCATTCATTCATTCAGAATTCAGCGTGTCTGTTCTTGGCAATAAATGGTAATTCATTCATTCATTCATTCAGAATTCAGCGTGTCTGTTCTTGGCAATAAATGGTAATTCATTCATTCATTCATTCAGAATTCAGCGTGTCTGTTCTTGGCAATAAATGGTAATTCATTCATTCATTCATTCAGAATTCAGCGTGTCTGTTCTTGGCAATAAATGGTAATTCATTCATTCATTCATTCAGATTTCAGCGTGTACAAAGGTTATTTAAACAATACTGTAAATAAATTTAATATTTCGCGTTATCGGTAAATGTGTTAAATGGAAATACAACGGAGAGTTCGCTTTCAATCCAACTGTCAATAATCGAATTTGAAATTAAATTATCTCTGTAATGCACTTTCCTCTCTCCAGAATATTTATTTCAGACTTCAACCCACAGAATTGTTCATTCGCATAAAACACTGCAGGCTGTTGCCATTTAAAAATTATTCCCTACACCTAAAGCAACCAAGGTTCATTTTCTTTTAAACAGTGCACGGGAGCAAGGTGCCGAGGAGATGTATGTATTATTTATCAAGTATTTAATGCCAGAGGTCGTGGGTTTGATTCCCACAGGGGGCCTCCGAACATTTTTAGGAGTTCCGACAGTGTGGAATTTTGGACGACCTGTGGTGCAGTGGTTAATGCATCTGCCAACCATGCGAGAAGTCTCGGGTTTGAACCCCGGCTGGGGACAAAAAAAAATCCTCAGGTCTTGGATGTTTACATGTTTTGAATGTTGATGTTTCTGGTTCCCACGACACAGAGTATCCTAGTGTGGGGCCAGAAGCAATGTATGTGGCTGTATGTAAATGTTTGTGTTTTAATGTATGGCAGCCCCCAGACAAGTCTAAACAGCCTCCGGTTTACCCGAGTATATATTTCCATATTTGTGATGGGTGTTCTAACCGGGTTACCACAACACAGGGTATGCTAATTTCGGGCCACGATCTTGATTCTGTTAATGCACTGTAGTACAATGACAGCTGTATGAACGTGGCGATTTAGTTTCATTGCCGCTTTCACGCGCACACAAAATCTTCTATAATCCACTTATCTATACTTGGATTTTTTTTCAGACTTCAAGCGACCCTAAATCAAAAACCTTTAGCGGTAGAAAACTCGAAACAGTTTACAAATTTAGTGCTAGCTATTACTAAATTTGAAAACGGTATCGTATTTTCTACCGCTAAAGGTTTTTAATTCAGTGTCTTTTAAAATCGAAAAAAAAATTCCAAGCATAGATAAATGGATTATACGCGTCAATGGTATGAAAAAACACGTCACGTCTCCCGACCGTGTATCTTCCATCAAACTATAGTGGTTGTGATTCAGAAACCTTGAAAAAAAATAGGTTTATGCGTTTATTTTTGCTTATGTTTTTATTTTAGCCAATCTGTGAGACGCAAGTTCCCCATTTTGTAGAAGAGTCTTCTTACCTCTTAATCTGTGGGTTTCAACACTTTTATACCAGGCGTGGGTAGAGTTTTTCGTTGGTTTTGGACTTTATTTCAAGGTGACAAGGTTCAATTTAAAGTGAGATATACTACATCATCACCCGGTTGAGGGTTAATCTACTTTGCACTGTACATCGATATGTCAGGAACTGTTTAAAACAAGCGATTGGTCGACCCAGAATATGTCTTCTTTACCGCCCGATCCTCTGATCCTCTCCCATTCTCTTTAAGTGACATCTCACTCAGTGTGAAAATGTTTCTTGTGTCATTCATATTAATTACTGAAATAAACGCAGCTTAAAACTTAAAGTTTCATTCCTTTTTCAGTGTATCGGATCGAGATGTCTATCACAGGTCGGTACATTAATAAAATCTAATCTCTATTAAACGAGCAATTCTTGTATATATCTATATATATAAAAGGAGAAGCTGACTGACTGACTGACTGACATATCAACGCAGGGCCTAAACTATAAGGGTTAGAAACTTGAAATTTTGCACAGGGGTTCCGTAACGTAACGTAGGGGAGCACTAAGAAAGGATTTTTGAAAATTCATTCCCTATGGGGGTAAAATGGGGGTTTAAGTTAGTATGAAACTTTGCCGTTTTTGAAGTTATTCGAATAAAATTTAGTACGAAGGTTCTTCATTTAAAATTAAGAAATACGTGTAAAATAGTTTTTAAAAAATCATCCCTTAAGGGAGAAAAAGGGGGATGCAAACTTAGTATGAAACTTTGTCGTTTTTGAAGTTATTCGAATGAGATTCAATATGAAGGTCCTTCATTAAAAGTCATGAAAAACATGTAAAATAGTTTTTCGAAAATCATCTCTTAAGGGGGTAAAAAGGGGGGGTGCAAAGTTAGTATGAATCCCTTAAGGGGGTAAGGGAAGGATTGCGAATTTAATATGAAAGCTCTTTCGAATGCGCTAAAAGTATCCCTATCTTATTTTACTCAACTAAAGCCCACGCGGACGTAGTCGCGGGCAACAGCTTGTATTTATATATAATCAGAATCTCGGAAACGGCTCCAACGATTTTCACGAAATTTTGTAGGCAGATGCTTTCGGGGGCGTTTAATTGATCTAACTAGGATACATTTATAGAAAACGTTGTTTTATCCGTGTTTTTAGGCAATTGAAATTTGCTATAATAAAATACAGAGGTAAATTTCGCGTCTACCTGAAAGGTTGCGATAGTTCTGACGGGAAAACGGGCGACCCGTTTCGGGCCGATTTCAAGAGATTCGGTTCGAGTCATGATGTTTTTTTCCAAGTTTTTTTTTTTGTTGAAAAAGGATTATTTTAATTTTATATTACATATTTTATATTTAAAAAAAAGTACCGAGCAAAGCCCGGTCACCCAGGTACTTATATATAACAGAATATATCTACAGTCTACAGCGCCGTTTTTTTACACGGATGCACTTTACTCTCGCTCGTAGCCCCGGCTGCCTGAGTGATCTTAAACGATCACGAAGGTTAAGCAACATAGGGCGCGTTCAGTGCATGGATGGGTGACCGTCTATGACTAACGCTAGTGGCATTTTTCCGAGCGCAGCGGTTCCGTGCTTCGCAAGACACGTTTAGCATTTGGTGCCGGCTGGCGTCGATAGATGGGAGTCGTTAGACCAAGTCAGAGGCATTAGGGCGGCTAGAAAACTTCTGACAGCTTACTGGTATTAACCAGCTACTAGTCTTAAAAGCCTCCACCCATCAGGACTTGGCCCCCGTGTGGAGGAGTATGGCCTATACCTTCCTCAGGGAAGAGACCCGTGCTCGGGTGGAGACATAATGGGTTGATGATGAAATTGCAACCTATGCGTAGGTATAGATATTGACATTTAAATATTTTCGTAACATCTTTTTTATTTTATTGTAAAAATAATTTCATAATGAAAATATTTTGATTTGTGTACAGTGCAACATCAGTTTTTGCTCGTCATTTGTAAGATTTATTTTGTTTTATAATTACATAACATTATATTCTCATACCTTTATCCTAGAGAGGAATAGAGTGAAGATTTGCGTATGTTTTATATAACCTTACAAACGATCCATATTTTTTACATGTTTTTCTTATTTTATTAATATTAGACTTCTCGCGATACAATTTACTCTCGCCTATAAAGGGTTATTGCTAAAAAGCGCAATTCCTGGAACAAAAACTCGGACAAACAAACAAAACAAACAAAAACTCGGACTTGTCCGATAAAAATAAACGTAAGTTGATCCGGACCAAAAATTTACAAACTTATTTATTTTCATTTTAAGTGTCTGGGTACTGACTGCAATAGCAGGGTAAGTAAGTTTACTTAACGTACCCAATAGTTTATATTCAATTCGGTATACCTACCTAACAGTAGGTATATCGTTGGATTTATGATATTACAATTGTTTTAGTGCGACGGAACTAACTGTCACGCCACTGTAAGTTAATTTTATTTAAAAGTCTGTAACTTGTAATTTTGGTTTCGATACTTTGTCTGTCAGTCGAGTGCACGAGTGTGACAATTTTGATTTTGTAACTTTCCGCTATAATTCTATTACCAAATTCTGTTTCATGTTTTTTTTTATAGAACTTGAGGATATTTTCTTACAGTACCTTAGGCGTTCATATTATTATTATGGTCATGTATCTTATACCTACATAATTATTTTTATTGCGATTTTACAGTGTGGCCATGGAGATTGCTACAGAGGTACTCCGGTAGGTGTTAAGTTTAGAAACTTTCCTTGATTTTTTTTCTGATTCACGGTATCAAATTACTCACACTGTTAGATATTTGTAGGTAAACCCTCAAGTCACTGTTAGTTTTTCGCAGCGGGACGACACGCTGCACTTATTACTTACCACGTATTTTACCTAATAAATTAACATTTACATACATAGGCACATACATTGCTTCTGGCCCCACACTAAGATACTCGGTGTTGTGGGAACCAGAAACAGCGACGTCACAAACATGTAAACATCCAAGACCTGGGTCTTTTTTTTGTCCCCAGCCGGGATTCGAACCCTGGACCACTCGCACGGTAGGGAGATGCGTTAACCGCTACGGCACAGAGGTCGTCGGTAATATTATTCGCAATTAGATTAGATGATTTATATTCAATGTAATCGAATGTAAATCATAGGATCAATAATATATTTATGAGTGGTTCACCGTCTAACTAGCTAGTTGGGAATTTTAATTTGATTTGGTCATTAATTAACAGACAAATCATAGGCCTGTATAATTATATTATTAGAAAATAAAACATGTACTTCATAAGTATATCATACAGATTGTGATGTAATTTAAACTTTCACAGGACTTCATAAATAACGTAATATGTACTTACACATTTAAAAATTATTATGTAAGAATGTCCGGACATCCGGACTAGGCCCCCGCGCGGCCTCGTGGTAGAGTATGGCCTATACCTTTCTCAGGGAGGGACCCGTGCCCCTGGACGGGGAAATAATGGGTCGATGATGATAATGATGATGACGATGTAAGAACGTAAATAGTGTTAAACTGTTTCCCGATTTCTCTCAAAATGAGGACGAAATTTATTTTCCTTTATAAGAATAGATTTGGCCCCAATGTTCTAATTACCTAAGTATATTTTCTTGCAAAAATTCTTGGTTAATTATTTTAATTGTAGGTTAGATTGTTTATTCTCTAATTATACCTACTCCTTCGAAAAGGCTTGACCGATTATGATGAAATTTTATATTTGTATATTTAGCAGGCCTGAGGCAAGGCCTTGTTCAAAATCAAAGTCAAAGTAAATATTTTATTCATAGTAAAAATAGAATATTTACTTTTTGAACGTCAAAGTTGTTAGTTTCACAATTAATAGATTACATGGAGAAGAAACTAACAAAGAAACTCCACATTTATTCTTTTCAAAACAGTTTTAGCCTAAATTACAAGCTTTCAAACTTACAAAATAATATCTTGGATGTGTTGAAAACACTAGACACATTTATCCTCTGATTAAACTTAATATTAAACTACTATTTTAATGCCAGTTACTACTATTTAATGCCAATTTTATCTATTTTTCATACCCCTAAATGATAAGGTTGGTCCACGTTAATGGTCAAAACAGCTAGTTATTATATATTTGATATTAATATATCAAAATATCATTTTTAGTGTAAAAGATGTGATTCTTGGGTAAGGATTTTGTTTAAAAATTCATTTAATACCACTGTACGATATGACACATTTAAAATTGTTTTTGCCGACTTAGTTTGATCAATAATTACAACAAAGTTATTACATTAATTACATTTTCATACAAATGCGTTATAAATTATTTTTTTCGCTAACTAACGTCTTGCTAAATAATTGTGAAAGGTCTTTATTTTATGCAACTACTGCTTGCCATTTTACTTATCACTACAACCGCTTCTTACCTACTGTCCATCTCCTGAGACCACTTGGGTGAACCGTGGGGTTTTTTTTTCAACAAACCACCTTTGTCCACCTGGGTGTTTCTTGGGAAAACATTTTTATCCACCGTAGATATACCTTGCTATCGAAACTCTTCAAAGTCATGCGCAAAGAGGTCATTGCTATCATTTTGCGGTTGCAAATTTAGTAAAAAGCAAGTCGAAAAAAACCATAAATATAATTTATGGCCAGCATAAAACTTCTGGGGTGGACCGTCACCTATAAAAAAATATTACCTTTAAATGTTTTATCGGAGAGGTGAACCGTTGTAAAAAAGGGCTAGGGAGTCACTCGTAATTTTCCCTAATTCGTCAATTTCACTAATTGGTCACTTTCCCAATTTGTCAATTTTTTAAAAATCTTTAACTCGTCAATTTCGCTAATTATTCATTTTCCCTATCTGATCAAATCTACAACTCGTCACCTTTACTGTCAGTCTCCGTACAGTCATCTATAAAAGTCGGCACAGGATGATAGTCGGCATCGCGCTACTGAATCTTAGATAATAATCTTCTGTCAGAGCGTTTGTAACTTTACTCCTCGTAACCAGCTGGACCGATTTCAATGAATGAGGTCTCAAATTAAAGGTATTGATCTCTCCCAGAACAAGTTTGTTTGTCAATGATGTTTTTTCGTACTTTGTTTGGTACAGTTAGGTATACACCCATGCACTCTACTCCGTTGGCTTACGGGCGACTTTGCAACTAAAATGTGAAGATTGACGTGCTGTCGACTGTACACGTGTTGCATGTTGCGCGTTGCGCGTTGCGCGTTCGCGCGTTGCGCTTTGCGCGCTGCACGTTTTGTCTTCAATTGTACAGTACAACATTTGACCAGTTAGGGAAAATGACGAATTAGTGAAAATTACGAGTTAGGGATATTGACGAGTTAAAGATTTTTAAGAAATTGACGAATCGGGAAAGTGACCAATTAGTGAAATTGACGAATTAGGGAAAATTACTATTGACCTCCTAACCCGTAAAAAACAACTCTCACGGTTCACCCAGGTGGTCTCAGGAGGTGGACCGTAGGTAAGAAGCGACTACAACAACTATTTCAATAATCAAGAATTTCTAACAAAAATAACTATGGTCTTCCAGACGTTAGTGGAGTTAAATTTATGTACATTATGTATATTTCTAGTGCAATGGGCCTTACTGCAGAGCTACGGTAATCTTAAATAATATTTTTTTTAGGGTTAGAACGTCGAATAATGTTTAAATTACCTCTTAAGTCCTGACCTTGCAAATAACAATTATCTTTAAAATCCATTGTTATTTTCAAGGTTAGGACTGAAGAGGATAATACTAATGAAGCAAATAATGTCAATTTTTATTTCATATATCATAGTGTCGTGGTGAATATTGCAGAGCAACGGTGCGTTTTAACGTGATTGAATCCGATTCTATTTAAAAAAATATAATGTTTGTTTTGGTGTGGAATAAAGAATATTCTTATCTTATCTTTGTCGTATAAGCCAGGCACACTAACGACGCGCGACAGTCGACAGCTCGGCGACTAGACGCGACGACAGGCTACGGCCGTCAATTTTCATATATTTTGTTCGAATCTCCGCACACTTGGCGTTAGAGTCGTGGAGACGCGACGAAAAGACGCCAGAAGAAAATGACAACGTCGCGTTTGATGCGTTGACGCGGCGACAAGTCGATCTGTTTGCGATGGCTCTTAAAGTCAACATAACTTAGTTTTTTTTTTCAATATTCCTTAAAACCTGCCTCATAACTGAGGGGTGTAAAAGCAAAGCCGACTCTGTCCATGAAGTGTCAAACTGAGTTATAAATAAGCGAAATTAGGTTTTTTTAGTCAACAGCGGTCATAGAAAAAGTTTGTTTATTTAAGGAATTAAAATAAAGTCTAAGATATTCAATTATCATTTAAAATGCTTATAACATTCGAATACACGCACGTACAAACTAAACTACATTCACAGGTTAAAATATTCAAAAAGTGGACAGAGTTGAGTTTGCTTTTATACCCCTCAACTAATAAAAAGCACGCTTTATATTAGCTTTTCGTGCACGCAGCGACGACTAATGAATTTCTATGAAGCGAAAATGATTTGTCAGGTTCGTGGCAGGTGTCAGTCCCTGGTCTCAGCCTACCCCTCTGGGATACAGGCGTGATCTTATGTATATGTATGTACCTATTCCTTAAAACTTAAAACCCGTTTCATTTACGATTTAAGATGATATTTGTACATTATGAACCTGTAACGTGAACCTGTAATTGGCTTTCTGTATCCCTACACTATATTCTATTTTATTCGAATAGCTATTGGTTCACCATAGATATCTAAATAAATAAATGAATTATCGAAATGTCATTTATTTGCTTTGTCGATCTTAGTTCTGTCTCTAATTAAATTCAATTCTAATTCACACTATTTGTTCAACTATAGTGCAAAGGTGAAAACTGTACTGCTTATGTAAGTTATTAATTTGGTGATTTGCACAATTGCACATACCTTGAGATAAATGAAAATAGCTGGCGATTTTTTATTTCTTTTGCAGTGTCGTGGCAACCGATGTAGGAAAAAAATCATCCTATAATGTACTCGTATGGAGATGGTAAACAAGGCAATAAAATTATATTTATCTAAGGATATTATTTATAGTAGTTTTATTTCAAGAACCTACAGCACGTCAACCTTCACATTTTCGTTGCTAAGTCCCCTGTAATGCAACGGAGTAGAGAGAATGTTAGCGGAAGCACATCACCTATACACCTATATAGGACGATGTGCTGCCGACTACTAATCGTCTTTGACCTAGGCCGCGGACAGACACATACAGGGTGACCCAAAAAATTGTGTCAAGCGGAAGTCCAGATATAGAGCATTCCTAGGGGTACCCGAATCACCCTCACATAATGTTGCGCAATATTTGGTAGTTTTCGAGTCATCATTCTCACAACATCACAGCTTGCCAAGCTGTCTCAGTGTAGATCTTGTTTAATTGTATATTATTAATTTTAGTTTATAATAAGTTATTACTTTAAGTATGAAACATAATCTGTTCTTGGCAATAAATGGTTATTCATTCATTCATTCATTCATTCAAATTATTAAGGATTCCTTGTAAACTTCGAAATCCTAAAAAGGAACTTACATAGATATTTCTTAACGTCAGATTAATGTGTCTAAATAACTTGTTTTAAATAAATAAACTAACCACATTATAACATCAATGTCTTAAATTAAAAGCTTTGGGTAACATAATAGAACATTATTTAATAAAACAAAGATGGAGATATTTTTTAGAAAGAGACCTGATTAAGGAGAATATCCATATGTTGTTAACTAAACGTAAACAATCTGGATAAGTCTTTTTATTTAAATATACACTTTTTAAATCAATTTTCTTACAAATTAAATGTGTTTGTATGAAATTACATTTAATTTCACATTGAATTGGTAATGTGTAAAGATTTTGGTTTATTATAGTGTACATTTCAATAAAAAGGCGTATCAAGATTGTTTACCTTTTGTTAAGTACCTAAACATATGCGGCCTTACTAATAAAGGTTATGAGCTGTGTATACAGCCGTTATGCGAGGTCTGACAAACTGGTTATTTGTACGCTAAATGCGATTAAACCAGTATAAATTGATATACGTCAATAGTTATTCAGAGTGTATAACTTATTATAAGTAAGGCCGATGAAGTATACGATGAAGACATGTTAGCCAATCTTCTTTACTCTATTTTTTCTTATGAGTTTGCATCTGAAGCCGACGCACTGTACAAAAATAGAACAGTTTTGTTAGTTCTTGAAAATAATTACGTAATTAAAATTGCTAACGTTCCTCGTACAGTCGACAGCACATCATGGTACACACCCATGCACTCTACTCCGTTGCGTTACGGGCGACTTTGCAACTAAAATGTGAAGATTGACGTGCTGTCAACTGTGCACTCAACATCTGTAAATCTACAGTTAAGAGGTGTCATTAGTTAAAATGGATCTAAAGAGAATGTAAAATCTCTGAGCTGAAACTTTCGCAAGCACTACATATTGTAAAATATATGGCCCGGATTAACTTTCATCATCAACCCACCATGTCCCCACCGAGGGGCACGGGTCTCTTCCATGGGGAAGGTATAGGCCATACTCCACCACGGGGGCCAAGTCCGGATTGGTGGAGGCTTGTAAGACTAGTAGCTGGTCTTTCTGTCAGAAGTATTCAAGCCGCCCTAAGGCCTCTGACTTGGCTTAACGACTGCCATCTATCGACGGCAGCCGGCACCAACTGCTTAACGTGCATTGCAAAGCACAGAACGGCTTGGGAAAAATGCCACTAGCGTTAGTCATAGATGGTGACCCGTCCATGGACTGAACGCGCCGCATGTTGCTTAACCTTAGTGATCGTTTTAAGTTCACTCAGGCAGCCCGGCTACGGCGGCTTACTTGACATTCATCGGAAGAGTTCCACCAGGTTTCGCTCCGATTCGCAAAGCTTAATCATGATGAGCAGAGAAGGAGCTAGCGTCGTGGGTTGCTCCTCTCTGCGAATCGGAGCAAAACCTGGACCTAGATTCTGTTGATTCATTGCAGTACAATGACAGCTGCAGATTTACTTTCATTGCCGCTTAAAAAAAAATTAGTCTACGCGCGTACACATATCAAAGGTTGTAGGCAGCAATGTTATGAAAAAACACGTCACGTGACCCGACCGTGTATCTGTCATCGCACTCTAATGCACTAACAGAATCGAGGCCCTGTTTGGACTCTTCCGATAGTAATCAACTAAGTTAATCCGGGCTAAAATTATTTCACAAGAATTTCTTTGTTCAATCCATATAAAGATCTAGCCACTGGATCTATAGGGAACTAAGGGTAAATGAAGTATGAATGAACTGCCTCCGCCACCGCAAACAAAACATTGGTATATAATATACTAGCTGTGCCCCGCGGTGTTACCCGCGGTTCATCGATTTTCCCGTAGGAATAAGATATTTCCCCGCGGTAAAACGTAGCCTATGTTTTAGTCCAGGGTATCGGCTAACTCCATACCAAATTTTATTAAAATCCGTCCAGTCGTTTCAGCGCTAAAGACTGACAAACATATAAACACACAAACTTTCACGTTTACAATATTAGTGTGATACCAATATTTTGTTTGCGGTGGCGGAATTATCCTGAAGGATACAACGGGCTAGTAATCATTTTGTTTCGCTCTTTCTAGTCAGCGCTGTCTAGCTAAGTTCAGCACCTCAACGTTGCCACGATCAACGTGACAAGAATCTGTCGTAATGGGCTTTTTATTTTTCTCCAGCTGATGAGCGCTGACTGTCAGCGCTGCGCCAACATAACAGAGCCTCGCTTAACATAAACATAAAACATAAGCATTTACATACAGGCACATACATTGCTTCCCACGGACCGCGATATCGCGGACGGACGCGGACCAGCTCGCACGACACACCGTGGGAAGGGTCTCGGTCCGCGGTAGCACAGACGTCTGTGGCGGTGCGCCGTACCGGTCGTGCACCGTGGGAAGAGCCTTGTGCGTGGTGCATGGCTGTCCGTGGTCGTCGGCCGGCGTCGGCCGTCGGCAGAATCGCGCACCGTGGGAAGTCAGCTTTAGATATCTTAATGTAGAATTTTATAACCAGATTACGACTGAAGGGCACAGGTCTTCTCTCAGTAAGAGAGTGAGAGAGAGAGTATGGGCAGCAGCTTATCTTAAAGTAATTGTTATTTTAAAACAACTTACGGATGTTTTGCAACGTGGACCGTGACACTACAAGGGAATATCAATGTAGATATTAGATAGATGCATTTTTGTGTTAATTACATATTAGTTCTCAGTGTAATATTGAAAAACCAACCGTTGCTAGGCAGCCATCACCAAAGCACTGCAAAATCATGCCATGGAAATGTAAATCTTAATCTTCTTCTTTCTTCTAATATATAAAATTCTCATGTCACCGTATTAGTGCGCGTACTCCTCGATTTTGATGAAATTTTATATTATATTCGGAAGGTTTGAGAATAGGTTGTTGTCTATTTTTCATTGCCCTAAGTGATAAAAGTATGTAGTATATATATTCAATTCAATTCAATATTTCAATTCAATATTTATTTGCCAACCAAGTGTAACAGTTTGGTGTTCAATACAATTTAGCCCTTAAAACTTAGTTGCCTTTCGATATGGGATTTCCACTCTGGGCATAAAATATATACTGGGTTTTTTATATTTTATGCCACCAGCTGCATGAAATATAGAACTAAATCATCGTACTGTTTTAGACTGTCTCCAAAACCCTCTTAGATAGAGATCGTGGGTTTGATTCTTACTGTGTGCCGCCGTACATTTTACAAAAGTATAAAAAGTACAAATTACAAAAAAGTACACGCTACAAAAAATTGCGAAACCTACATGGGGGTGATTCGGGTACCCCTAGGGGAGCTCTATCTCTGGACTTCCGCTTGACACTATTTTTTGGGACACCCTGGATAATTTATGTGTAGGACCGCCTTAAGTAAATAGCATGATTCAATTACTCTTTGCTATACATGGAATATTAAAATAAACCAACTTAGGTTCGACTTATATGTGTTATTAATTATTGTAATAATTAGGTAGGTATATTATTTGTTCCCTTCATTAGGGAAGAGACTCGTGCCCCTCGGTGGGGACATAAATGGGTTGATGATGATGATCAGTAAATTTATTTATTGTACTATAGAATATGTTCAATTGAAGGGCTTAATACTTTATTATATTATTTGTTTATTTTCACATAAGTGAATAGAGTTTTTATATTTACCACGGCTTTACATTCTTCGCCAGTACACTGGAAATTAACAGACATCAAATAAACATACATTTACGTTTGGGAAACTGAAACACATTGTCGCATACAAAATACCTGTGTCTCAATAAAAAGCCCTCTGGCCACGTGGTCCGACTGCCTTTGTCCTACCAATCGGACGATATGAACTTTTTTTCCTGTTGAACCGATTAATCGGACTACAAGGAATTGTAATTCCGCTGATGTATAACCACAGATATCTCAATGTGTGTTGCCAGTGACGGCTTTTGGATGTGAGACATAAGAAGAACGTGCGCCCAGTTCTAGTGATTGGTGCCTCTGCCTACCCCCTGGGGATAACGGGCGTGAATTTGACTGTGTGATATAGTTAAGCCTCGTATCTACTATGCATCATTTGGTGCGCAACACGGTGCACAACATGTTCGGCAACGTTGTTCAACAGCGCGCGACGTTACCAGCGGGCGCGCAACATGACGCCCGCCCAGTTCCGCGTCGCAACAAAAGTTCCGCGCTGGCTTTCAACATGTTGCGCAACATGTTGTGCAACGTCTTGCGCGCCAAATGTTGCCTAGTGGATACGCAGCTTCAGGAATGAGGAGATTCGCGGAAGAACGCGAGTTACTACTCGTAATATAGCTTGAAGAGATCGCTCAGTTGACGTGGCAGTGGGCGGGGCACTCAGCTCGGGAAGCTGATGGCCGTTAGGGTGGAAAAGATTTGACCTGACGACCGCCAACCGGACGACGCATAGCGTCTGACGACCTAGGGCGCGATTCTGCTAGTGCGTTATTCTGCCGTCATAAGGTAAAAAGACGCATCTGACATCAGGCCGAAACTGAAAAATTAAATATTTAAGTTTTAATTTTTCAAATCGAATGACTTTGGAAGCAGTGAGCGATTTTCTGACAGCTCCTTAAAATGCTTCCAATCTCGCTAGTAGATGGTGTCTTACATACGTACGTAGTTTTTTTTTAAATACAGCTGAGAGCCCTTCATTGATCTGTGTTAGTGCGTCACTGTCATCTGTCATGAAGGTACTGGTAACTGGACTTCGAAACTTATATACCTACACAAATACGATCGGCACCCAAGAGATTTTTGAAAATAATGGTACCGTATGCGCGGTAAAATTTTTAAGTAAAATAAAAAGAAGTTTTTAACTCACCGTTCACAGATTTTAACTCACATAAAAAAAATTGAAGTCCATTTTATCAGAGCCATCTGTCGCAGTTTTAGGAAATATTTTTTCTTTTAATGAGCTGTGAGAAAATCCGTCATTGTGAATTGCGTTGTATGCGTCTTTTTACTTTAGTACCTTCATAATTTTTTCTATCGTATTGCAGGAGTAATGAGCCGTTTTCAGAAAAAAAAGTTAATAACACAAAAACTCAATAGATGGCGCTCAGTTGGCGATAATAGTTCTGTCATTAACGTAGCATTTTTTATTTAATCTGTGGTTGTGACCGCTCGCTTCTTGACGCAGCAAAGGTAGTGCCTGTGACAGCGCCACCAAGTTATCTGTTCAGGTGGGCAAAATTGTAACTAACATGTAAATTGTAAATCCTGTTCCCCATTTTTTGTTTTATTTATTCAGTCACTAAGATTTATAGATATATTTTCATTAAAATTGAAAGACAGGTTAAAATATTCTCATTTGTCTAGGTAAATTCCTCAAATTTTACTACTAAATTCTCCACTAGCGCCGCTATCAACTAAACAGATAAGATGGTGGCACTGTACGAGGACGCGAGTCGCGCGCGACAACGCCAAAAGTCGCGAGAATTTGACAGTTAATGTACTGGGTGTTGGTTAGGTCGACCGTTCCGAATCTCTCGGTTCGGCAATATCACTCGATGAAGTCGAAGCCATTGCCGTCCAAGGAAAAATGGATGGTACAGCTGTTTTCTTTAGTATTCTTAGTTTGCCACCTAAAAACAGAGAAAAGCAAAATTGAATAATAATATTTTACATCTACTTCACTAATATTTTATTTTACTGAACTTAAACGATGAAATTCGTACTTACGTGTCATATAATCGTTTGGGGTGAAATGATCCGAACAAATTCATGAATGTTTACGCATGTTCCATCCAATTTTTCGATTTACATCGACTCTGGTTGCTTTGATCCATTGTCGCTTCAGGGTTTCATTGGTACTGGGGAATGTATGAATTCCTGTATTTTTGCACGTCACAACGGCACAGGTACGCATTTTTGTATACTCAAAGAAAGTTCCTAATATACAAGGTATCGAAACCAAAACTAAAAGTAAAGTAAGTAAAAACTTACATACAGCAGTGTAACAAAATTACAGTATTTCCTACTTAGTCTGTGCAGTCTTCTAGGGGCACGGGAGCGCCCTCGCCAAGACGCGAGAAGATGGATAGTGCACTACCTACCTGGGTGAATCTCCTCGAATTGTCGCTAATTCGTCATTGTTGTCATTAATCTCTCACAGTTCTCAGCACAACAGAAATATAATAAGTATACAGTTATTGTCGTTACAGTATGTAAGATTGTCAGTCAACTCCAACTAATATAGAAATAAAAATATCTTTAACAACCTGTTGCACTGACAAAATATAAGTGTGACACTTCCCACCTACCTCTTCTTGAAGTGTTTCGTAGATTAAGTACCAATCCTACATCATACCATCTAATTTTGCTGTTGATAGGGATAGAAAGTGTATGGGGCCAAATTAGGTCAGATTACTAGAAGAGTCAGAAAGCGACGAAAACTTTTGTATGGAATAAAAACACAGCTCGAATAAATAAACCATGCTACAAAAAAAACATTTCATAAAAAGGATGACAAAACAAGCCCTAATTTTACCAATCATACAATCATCATGGTAAAGAATAGGGCTTGGCCGTTTTACAATACCCAATTTCTTTCTTTAGTTAAGAAGTAACGGCCAAGCCTTAAGCTAAGGTAATAAATAAAATTATGTAACATAGATAGTCATGCATGAGTTCTGATAACTTTTTAAACTGTACGCATACATATCACATCATGAGCTTGTGTCTTGGCATCCTTTTTACATAAAATGTTTTGTCGGGTGGATTTGACAGATATATTTTTCTGACTTTCACGCCATCTAGTAAGTGTTGTGGAATAATTTTTTTTTTTGAAAACGCCTCATTGACCAAATACGTTTTCTTATCTTAGTTCAAGTCTAAAACGTCTTTTTAACTTGAAAAACCAACAAAACACGTTCTCAAATGCGTCTTTTATTAACTCTAACTTCGCAGAAAATGCTCGTATCAACATTAAAAAAATACAGAAAGATGCGTCTTTTTTCCTCGTTTCTTTCCGAATATGTAATATAGCTCAATTTCGGCAAAACCGTAAATTGTGTCTTTTTCTCTTATGAGACGGCAGTATAGTACTATGACAGATATGTGTTCGGGTCACGTGACGTGTTTTTCCATACCATTGACGCCTAGATTGTTTGAAATGTGGGCGCGCGTAGACTTGAAGCGGCAATGAAAGTAAATCGCCATGTTCATGCAGTTGTCGTTGTATTACAATTCATTAACAGAATCTAGGTTCAGGTTATTACACCGAAGACTGGTCTAAATTATCAATGGCCTAGTTGCCCTGAAAAATGTAATTAGTCCGTCTTTTAGATTATTCAAAAATAAGGGACACGTATTTTTTATTTGTAAATTAGACCAAAAATGACAAAGATATAGCCCATTAAAGTTACGTGTGACGTCACGCCGTGCTGCATTTTTTAGCACGGAGTGACGTCACACGTAAGTTTAATGGGCTATATCTTTGTTATTTTTTGTTTAATCTAAAAAAGAAAAAGTACGTGTCCAATATTTTTTTATAATCTAAAGTACGGACTAAATATAATTTAATTATTTTTACCATGGAAACTACCCTATTCAAAGGAGGTTTTTACAAAGAAAATTGTAATCCTGCCGAAATTCTGAGCGCAATTATTTAACCCTAGAAGCCAAATCATATTTTTGCGGCCATTAAGCCAAATCATAAATGTAAAAACCGGCCAAGCGCGAGATAGACTCGCACACGAAAGGTTTCGTGCCACTATCGTTTTTTTCTTTATTTTAAGCGTCTGTTGCTGTTATTAATATCGAGCATAAAATGGGCGGACGGTCTTTGGGCAGCTTCGGGTGATGGGACGGACAGACAAACGGACGAACCACCATTTCTTGGTAATATTTATTTCAAATAATGAGCGAAGGAAGCTTGAAAGTATTCTGTCGGGGGTCACCACTATAGGGAAGAGTACGCCAGGCAGATCGTATGCCCAGTGGGGACGGCTGGTCCGACTGTTGTGTGTTGGACATTGTATTTATCGTAAGTCATAGTGTAATACTTTGCTTGCGCGATGCAGAAATGTTGGAATTTATAGTGCGCGCGCAGAGTTGACATGTGCTCGCCACAATACGAACAATTTAATTCGTATCTTTGTAGACAGCTATATTGTCTTCTCTGCCAATTTTTACATCATCTTGAGAAACACAATTTTCGTCTTCAGAGTCGGTATCGTGCGGAGAATAATCGACTTAATTTTCTAATAAATATAACTGATATTTCAGCTGGATTCCACTGATGACGAGATACCATTGTATGTTTGTTTCTAATTCTAGGATTGTTAGAGAAAAGTAAGAGAATAAAACAATAATCTAGCAAATATATCGCAATATAAAAAAAATTTGAAAATTCAACAATGTTACACAAAGCCCAAACATAGGTCATATAGACCCGCAATATAATATTGTAATTAGGAGAAAATCGTGGCACTTACTTAATCGATGTGGTCATCAGATGACCACGTCGATTCTCCTGTTACATCACGCCAGTTACTGACTTTGCTCGGGTGGTCGTGAAATCCCGATCGTGCATGCGAAAGAAATAGCGAATTCTCGTCCTAGTAAACGTCAAATTCGACGTTTGCTTCTAAGTTAACAAAATAGCTGACCAGGCTTTTGCTCTATTCTAATTTTCTAATCATAAAACTTTGAAGATTCTTACCGCAGCAGTGCAAAATAAACACTAAAATAACAGAAGTTTTGTGAGAATAATTTGTTCAATGAACAACTACAAGACTCTTAGTACACTTGAAATAAACATGAAAGTATTCAACAACTTTAAACTTAAATTTAAAACCTATTTCCAAATAGATTTGTATAAAACCGACAGAAACATATAAAATTAATAATACGTACGTTACTAAGATTATTCTACAAAGCAATAATATAGATAATGCTTAATTAATTTCATATAGGTTGTTAGGATATCTCTAATGTAAAGCGCCATCTACGATCTGTTCGGCGGACTTACTTTACATCCGAGAGGCCATAACGGCCGTCTAACCGAATAGTTCCGCCGACAGACCATAGATGGCGCTGACGATGACGTAAACGGGTCTATAAAACCACTTGCAGAGAGCCTGCGCGCTTTTTTTCCTCTGCCAACCGGCGTCTTGTAAATACCTATTATACTCTGCTATCTGTTTCAGCCTTCCTATTATTTATCTCCCCAAAAGAGATAACATTTCTGGTGACCCTCCATTGAACCTGGGTGGCGGCCTGCAGCTTCCGGGGAGTGCCGTGAGAAGCAACGAAGACGAGCGTCGCCGCCACGAGACAGCGCTACGCAGAACCTGCCATCGTGCGCGCGCCACGCGGCCACCCCTCTCAAGCCGACCGCCCTGACACGCAACAAAGCCAGCCACGCAGACCTGCTGAACCCTGCCGGCTGCGGAGCTCCACGGGCTGCTAGTCGTGCTGTGCAATCGACTATGCAATTCACGTGGTGAGCCGAACTTATTCAATACCAGGGGCCAACAGCCTAGCAGAATCATCTTTAAGCCAAGCTGCGTGTGTGGGAACCGAGTGCCACACCGCAGCCACGAGGCTTCTACGAAGCAAGGTGTGTGTGTGGGATCCGAGTGCCACGCCGCACCTACGTCGCACCTAGGAAGCAAGCCGCGAGGGTGGGAACCGAGTGCCACGCCGCGGCCACAACGCATCTAGGAACGAAGCTGTTGAGTGCGGGATCCGAGTGCCACGCCGCAGTCACAACGCGACGCTTCAAACCGAATACGCATTTGGTGGGTGATCCGATTTCAGCAACCAATTTATCAATCCGCGCGTGGGAACCGAGTGCCACGCTGCGAGAAAACCGACGGAAAATAGCTCAACCACGTGCTGACAAACCGACACGAGGCGACCAGGCTGGAGACTGACAAAGAGCACCAAGAAGAAGAATCAAGTAAGTGAGCTGGTTCCTATCTTCTTCCCAATCCTAACCTCAATCTTTTACCGAACTCAATATAATTATTATTATTTCTTGATCTCAGCCTATAAAGCAAATTTATATTTTTTTAAAGTCAAAATGTCAGCGTCAGAATCGGACACAATTTCAGAGCTGCAGTTATCAAAACGCAGTAGGGCAGCTCATAAAGGAAAATTAACGTCATTTGTTAAATTTGTTAGCGCCCTAGCTACCCCCTTAGCAGCCGACAATTTTTTGAATTTAGAGCTACGTGTTCAAAACATAAACTCCACGTTCGCTAAATTCGACACAATCCAGGGTAGAATAGAAATTTTATCTATATTCTATTTTTTGAAGCGAACGACTAAAGGTAAACAAAGACACAGCATCTCTCAAACTTACATGTCACTTAAAATAGCTCATGCACGCAGCTTTGCTTGCATTGTATACCCACATAGGTTTAGGTAGGTACCTACCTACTGTTTAAGGAAAACAGACAGACAACCAAACAAGACAAAACAAATGCAAAAGAAAATATAATAGTTTAGAAATGTTGCACTCGCATCAACAACGTCAATCGTGAGTAAATATGGCGTCGGGGTGGCTATCTTACTTTTTTTGCCTTTAATTAAAAAAGAGGTTCGTAGTCAGCTCTCCATACTTCTTCCTACACTTCGCGTAGGTAGCGCATTATCATAAAATAATCAATCATAATCGGCTTATAAACAAGTCTTTGCTAGTTGCGAACATATTTGGCAGCAGTAGATTCGCTTTTATTTGAGGACCACTGAAATTTTATGTATTTTATGGGGCATAGATCTCTTAAGCAAATGGTATTTTCATGATAAAATAAAATATTTAGTTAAATAAACTGCGAGTGAGGGATAAATCAGGTAATAACAGTGTTATTGTGTTTATTGCTTATTGGCATTTAATAGCCATATCGTTTTGTATAACTTTGCTAAATATTATGCAGTGTTCTAAATGTGGCATAATATTGAAAAACCAAATTTTTGACATGTTGACACTTACTCGTTCGCTTCAGTAAATAGGGTGTAGTGATACCGAGACGCAAGTCAAAGAACGTAGCGAGTTCGAAAATACCTATTTCAAGGCTGTAGCGACGGCTAATGGTTTAATAAATGCTTGTAGGTCTGAGGAGATTAGGAAGCCAGAGCCACGAGCCTCTGAGAGAACCGACTCAATTAAATTTCCAGAAATTTCACTACCTACCTTTACAGGCAATTTTAAAGAATGGCTAGAATTTAGAGAAACATTTGATGCGTTAATCAATAAAAGTTCGTTGAACCCAATACAAAAATTCAAGTATCTACGCAGTTGTTTGCAAGGCGGAGGGTTGGAAATTGTCAACTCGATTGAATACTCATGTGACAACTATTCAATGGCATGGCAATTGTTATGCGAACGATATAATAACCCGAGATTGCTAGTATCAAATCATCTAAAATCACTCTTTGAAGTTGAACCCATTCACACCGAAGAACCAAACTCACTCAGGTCCCTATTAGATAATATAAACAATCATCTACGTTCCCTCCGAACGCTAAATGTACCTACCGACGAGTGGGACCTAATTGTAATTTATTTTATGGTCGCTAAATTACCGACAACACTCCAAAATAAATGTGAGGAACGCCAGGATCCTAAAGAACTGTCTTCGTTGCAGGAATTCAAGAGCTTTCTGCGGAAGCGAGCTGATCTTCTGGACACTTTATCATCCAGAGGTTCAGATCGGTGTCCAGCACAACAGCCCACGGCAAAGAAGTCCCTGGTAACCACGTCCTCCAGGCCGAATCCCGGCCAGCAACTGGTAAAGTGCCCGCAGTGTAAAGGTAGGCACTACATAAACCAATGTCAAATATTTCTGGCTCTGAATGCAATGGCACGCATTCGCGCGGTTAAATCTTCTAAATTATGTACCAATTGCCTAGGGAGCAACCACGACACTTACGCTTGCCGGGCAAGCACCTGCAAGTACTGTAGAGGTAAGCATCATACATTACTTCACATTGATCAGACACGACTGACCACACAACCGACTACGAGTGCATCTATGCATACACACACACATCCGAATACATTCAATTCTTTTCAGCCCAGTCACGCGGGCTTGCGATTAACCGACGCAGCAATACCGAAAACAGTGCAGTCCACACCTACGAGTGAACGCACACAAGCGCAACCGAGCGCCACGAACATATCACCAATGCGGACACACGCAAATAACACCACATTTAAGACGGTAGATTCACAAAACAAAGTGGTTTTTCTAGCGACTGCGATAGTTCGCGTTTACGATCATAACAACAAACCACATATCGTCCGAGTTTTGTTGGACTCAGCCTCTCAATCCAATTTTATTAGTTACCGTGCCTATCAATTGTTGACATTAACAAAATACAAAGTAGACATGCAGGTAATATGATTTAACGATAAATTAACCGATATTGAACATTATTGCCATCTCGATCTCGAGTCATTTAACCGAAAATATCAAACCAAGTTGACCTGTTTGATTGTGCCGAATATTTGCAATTTACCGAATCACAACATTTCAATCGAATCATTACACATTCCACAGCATATCGAGCTGGCGGACGAAAACTTTAGCTCGGCGGGTGAGGTCGATATTTTGATTGGAGCGGAGCTTTTTTACGAATTATTATGTCCTGGACAATACCGAATAGGCAGTGGGTATCCTATGCTGCAGAAAACCAAACTAGGCTGGATACTCTCTGGCGCCTTTTCTGCTCCGCCTGGATCAAAGCAGGTACGATGCAATTTGTCTTTGACATCTAAACTCAAACATTTTTGGGAAATGGAGGAGTGTAGTGAAACCTTCAACCCTTTTTGTGAAACCGAAAGTCACAGTTGTCAAATGATGATATACAATGCGAAAAGGTGTTCAGTACACACTCTCGCACCTCTGATGGCAATTTTGTGGTCAATTTCCCTCTTAAATCCCCTGTAACGGCCCTGGGAGAGTCCAAGGGTGTTGCTAAGCAAAGATTTCAGTCCTTAGAAAAGAGATTTGCCCGAGATGAACAGTTCAAACAAATGTATATACAATTTATGCGAGACTTTGAGAAGGCGGGACGTATGGAGCAGATAAACAATTCTGACGTCCCTCTTAAATATTTACCCCATCATGCTGTTGTTAATTTAGAGAAAACGACCACCCCGCTAAGAGTAGTTTTCGATGCCTCATGTAAAACTTCATCAGGCTATTCATTGAACGACATTTTATACAAAGGCACATCTCGGCACATCAATGAGTCTCGAGCCACTCCTCCCACGCCGCTGCCTTCGCCCGGGCGATGGTGGCCTGCAGCTCCTTGCAGGCGGCCCTATATGCGGCGTACAGGGTGTCCTGCTCGGTCCGATCCTGGATTCTCCTCCTTCTACACCGGGTGTATTGCCGGCGCACCGCCACGCACGCTCGGCGTAGGCTGCCGATCTCATCGCTCCACCAATACACCCGGTGACTCGGCGAAGCCGCCGGCTTTGCTCTTGGTATGCCGCGGTATGGAGCCCACGATATGGAGCAGCCATTTAGTGGGCGGTGTCCATGGGGTCCTCTTGTTGCGGCGCTGGCCACTGAGAAGGCTGCGAGGGGACCCTGAGGCCATCGCTGCGCGTCTGTCCCTTCTTTTTTCTTCGCTTCTTGGGGAGCGAGGCTGGACATGCCTTGCTCCCCAAGCGGTGGTCCGCAGCTGTACCGTCGGCTGCGGCGCACAGTGCGCAGTGCGGCTCGGCGGCGGTGCATTGGGCCGCTTTGTGCCCCGGCTTTCCACAGCGGAAACACAAGCCGCTGCGGTCTGTGCCGGCGCACTTGGCCCCCACGTGCCCGTGCTCAAGGCACCGGTAACACCTCATAGGCTGGGCCTCGAGCAGTTTCACCTGCACCGAGGTCCAGCCTATGAGGAGGCGACCTCCACCCAAAACTTTTTTGGCGGCCACGACGGGGCAGCTCAGCCACATGGAGCCCATCCCGGACGGGCCCCGATTTATCTCCCCGGACCTTATAGAGTCCGTCTCCCGCCTTCGCCCCCGCCGCAACGGCCTCGACCTTGGACGTCGAGTCGTCCAAACCGGCGATGCGCATCTCCACGCACTTCGTCGGTCTGGAGACCCGAACGTCCTCCTCCTTGAGGGACTCCCTGAGCTTTGCAGCCAGGGAGTCCGCCTTATCCGCACTGGTGGTGCCTGGCACCTCTAAGATGCGGGCACCAGTGGCCCCAGTGCGGAACCTGACGCCCTCGATTCCGAGGGCCGCCAGGTCCACCCGCGCCTTGGCCTCGGCCAGCACCGAGCCGTATGTCACGCCTCGCTCTACAGCGCTCGGCTGCAGCGTCAGCACGACCGCCGACGAGCGAGGGGGGCGCAGTTTGCAGCACCCTTCTGTCTGCAGCCAGGGGCGGCCGCAAACGGGGCTGTGGTAGGAGCCGGTCTTCAATCGAGGCAAAGCGGGCATCCAGCATTGCCCCGAGTTGCGCCACTAAGCCGCGCCCAAACGCCGCATCCCGCGGCGACGGCGACGCCTCCGTGTTGGTCGGGGCCACGTCGGTCTGCCGGGGCCTCCCAAGCTCCGCCCGCAGTTCGGTGAGCTCCTTGCGGAGCTCCTCCAACTCCTTCTGGAGGCGGGCGTTGCTCGCCTGCAGCACCTTCGTCTCCTCGGAGGCGGTGCGGCCGTAGAATGCCTCCGCTGCCTCCCGGATCGACGCCGCCGCGTCCTTGAGGCGCCTCTGGAAGGTGCCCTTCAGGTTTTTTGACCCTTTGGACACCGATTCCACTATGTCCGCACTATTGCAAATCTGGAGCCTCAAGTCCGACGCGGCCTTGTCGCTCGACGACTCCGAGAGCCGCTGCGTCCCAAAGTTCCGGGCCCGGACCTTCTGGAGCTCGGCATCCATCTCCTCCAGCTCTCGTTCCGCCCTCAACTCAGCCTCGGCCTTCTGGGTCTTGGCGAAGTCACTCTTGGCCTTTGCCAGGCCGGCGTACTTCCCCTTCGTGAATGGCCGGCCATGTGACCATTGCGGCTCTTTAGCCGCCACTTTAGGTGGCTGCTCCTCCCCCCCAGAGCCCGATTCTGAGCTGAGAGCCAAGCTCTCCGTCCTCCTCTTCCTCCACACTCGCCCGTCGAGGACGGGCACGGAGACGATGGCGGAATTCATCGTCTCCATGCTCGTCGTCGAACCCTTGCTGGTGCCAGCTCGGCTCCCTTTCATGCGCATATCGGTGTCCGTTGGGCACGCCAGGTCTGCTATCGATCGGGATCGGGTGCAGCGGTAAACGTCGTCTCCCCCGCCCGATACGATTGGACTTCGCGGACTTGCGTCCGAATGGTCTGCCACGACCTTGTCGCTTCCAACAACATTTGTGGCGCCGGAAGCGGCAAAACTACCCGTGGCAGCAGGAGACTCACTTAAGGCACCAGGCCTCAAGGAGGAAAAGTCGTTGGTGCCCCCCCCAGAATACGAGGAGCAGCCCGGCGCTGGGATTCCTCCTGGGGTAGTTTTTTTCCATATACCGACTTCATGATTACTTAGTTTTTTAAGCATCTCGGCTACATCTGAACGGGTTATGGGAATTTACGCGCGCCGCTTTCCCAACACGGCACGGGTGCTCTTTTAGGGGCTAACACCCAGGGCCAGCACTGAGCCTGCGGCCGTTAGCGACTGATGACCTCCCCAGCCGCTCTTGCGAGCACCCCGACGCCACGTGCCTCAGCGCCGAGGATTGAGGATTTTTTATAGAGGTTGTCTCCTCGCAGCCCGAAAGCCACCGGTCCCACTCAATGTGGGGTTCCGGTATGCCGACGGTGGCTGAAGCCTGCCCGGTAGCTGCGCAAGCGCATATACCGGGCCCGCCGTCGCGGAGCCCTCAATGGACCTCGCCGAACCTCCAGCAGCACAATTCCGCTGCAGGTCCCCCCTCCTGGCTCTGGTCCGCGCCGGCCGAAGCCGGTACCCCCCATATCTCGGGGGCGTTCCCCTATCCGCCACCCGGGCATGCGTCCGATGGGAGACCAGAAACTCCACATGGATAAGTTTGGGAAACCCTGGGTTAAGTTATAAAAGTTTAGTAAGACATACTTCAAAAACTCAATAAATAAAACCTTTTCCAATGTGTTACCATTATTTTATAACCATTTAGATGTATTTATGTTATTATTAGTTAATGAATGTTTACGTACTGCTCTACAATCCTTGTGACCACACTGTAAATTTTGATAAAACCAAAGTTCTTTTCAATTAAAAATTAAAAGTACTATAAAAACTATGCCATATAGAGTGCATAGAGAGGATTAAAAAAGATTCATGTGGCATTTGTAAGCAGCCTATACGAGTATACGTCAAGGGCAATATAGGGCAGAGGCGTTCTCTCAGAGAGAGGTCTTTACACCACGCGTGACCCCCGTTTCTTGGTGGTCATACTGGCATGTCATACTAATATGACCATTGACCAGTGAAAATCGCTTGTATTGGTTGTCATATTATTTTTATAAATATCCTTATGCATATTTGCTACATACGTATTAAAAAAGTACAATTTGCTCAAAGTTCAAAATAACGGTTTTATTTAATTTTCTAAAAAAAATCCGTCGCTAATCTTATTATGTAAAAGCTCTTAACTCTAAGTATGACCACCAATACAAGCGATTCTCAATAGTCATATTAGTATGACATGCCAGTATGACTACCGCGGATTGGGGACTTCAAGCGCTGAGATTTATGTGAATAACTCAGATACTAAAGTTTCCTCACGATGTTTACTTTCACAGTTAACGAGTAGTATTGCTACGATTTGGTATAATGTTAAGCTACAAGAACTTAGAAAGTAAAATGGTACAAGGCTAGGCTTCATCAATAAAACCTTTTAATATAACATAACAGAAAAGTAATTACATAGTATTAACAAAACAAAAACTAATAATAATATAAAAAAACCAAACTAAAGCTATTTTCTAATTTAAATAAAATATTGGAGCCAGATCGCTGTCGGCCGATAGAGTTCCGAGAAGGCTGGCGGCATTGCCTCGCTGTATAGCAAGGCTTAGCCATTGGCCAAAGTAGGCACCAACCAGCCCTCGGATCTCCAGAGGCGTCAACTAATTCATCAATTCATTCTTAAATCGTTAAGTCAATCCAACTAATAGAGGTACGATCGATTACAGATCTTATTTGCATACAACATCTTGACTAATCCCCTGCTATCCAAAATTAATTTGAGAGTTACCCGTTATTATCCCCGCAATCCTCGAATCGCTCGTAGCCCCAGCTGCCTGAGTGATCTCAAGCGATCACGGAGGTTAAGCAACATAACGATCAAGGAGGTTAAGCGATCACGGAGGTTAAGTTCAGTGTATGATGATGGGTGACCGTTCTATGACTAACGCTAGTGGCATTTTTCCGAGCGGGTCCGTGCGTCGCAAGGCACGTTAAGCAGTTGGTGCCGGCTGCCGTCGATAGATGGCAGTCGTTAAGCCAAGTCAGAGGCCTTCTGGGCGTTAAGACCAGCCGGGTGGATCTCCTCGAATTGTCGCTAATTCGTCATTGTTGTCATTAATCTCTCACAGTTCTCAGCACAACAGAAATTTACTAACTATACAGTTATTGTCGTTGCAGTATGTAAGATTGTCAGTCAACTCCAACTAATATAGAAATAAAAATATCTTTAACAACTGCGCACTGACAACATATAAGTGTGACACTTCCTAGGACAATGACGCCGTCAATTTCCATGAGATTCACCCAGCCACTAGTCTTACAAGCTTCCACAAATTTGGACTTGGCCCCCGTGGTGGAGTATGGAGTCTTCCTCAGGGAAGAAACCCGTACCCCTCGGTGGGGACATAATGGGTTGTTAATGATGATGATGATTCCCGCAAACCTAGACATAATTATATGGGGCAATAACATTCTTGAGCGTAGATATGATCGCTCAGAGAAGGTTTGGCGATTTCTAGCGCATGTGAAATCCTCAAAAGTTATGTTTGTTGTAAAGATGAATTAAATAAAGAGCATTTAATAAAACTTACGCTAGATTGGCAATGAGGAGCATTGCACTGAAATTGAAAAATATCTTTTAAGGTCTAGACAATACGGATATAATTTTTTTTTAAGATATAAGGTATAGGTACAGTATAGGACTAAAAATATTTTTGTATTTAGCGTTAACCACCTATATACGAGCGTATCATTGCATTGACATACATACATACATGAGCTCACGCCTGTATCCCAGAGGGGTAGGCAGAGACCAGGGACTGCCACCTGCCACGATCCTGACAAACCACTTTCGCTTCATCGACATTCATTAGTCGTTGCATGCACGCACGTCATTGACAGGACATTGAATAAATGATTTTTATTATGAATATTACTGACTTTACGTGCTTCTAGACTTAAATCGAATTTCTCAAAATTCTCATAATTAAAATTAAAATACAATCTTCGATATCAAATATCTCGAAAACCATGACACTCCTACTTAACCTATTTTTGGTTCTTCTGATAGAGGATAGGCCACCCTTCACCAATTACCGTTTGGTCCACTCATAACTGGACACCCTGTATATTCATCTTTAAGACCACCTACAAGCTACACGCCATTTTTTATCATGCCTTTTATGCATTTTGCTATCGCGGACGGTAGCCATTACTTACATTACTCTTGCAATCAGCTCCTAAACACTGGAATAAAAAATATAATAATCGACTAGTAAAAATAACTCCCGCCTATAACGCTGCGTGAAATAACTCCAAATTATTTTTAAAACAAATAAGTAGGCTACTTACAAATGTGGCACAAAAATTCATTTCACACTGTAAGCAACAGTTTTTTTAGACATGTGCTTTGTATTCATCGCCTTTATTGTTGATAAAGTGTTTAAATAAACATTATCAAATATTTACGTGTGACTGGCACCTCCATCCAATACACTGAAAATAACCATTTTAGGTCACTTTTTGGCTTATTCTTCCGTGGATACTGCTTCTGAAAAGAGCTCAAAATATTGGACATCATCAACCCATCAGTAACTACTCGTTTAAACGCCAATAGCGTTTGTCATAGAACGGTCACCCATCCTTGTACTGAACGTGCCCTATGTTGCTTAACATTCGTGATCGTCTAAGGTCACTCAGGCAGCCGGAGCTACGAGCGATGTATGGGCATAAAAGGCGAGTATTAATTGGGTTTTAATGAGTGTTAGATGTTCCCATCACGCCATATTTCGCGGTTGGATGTGGATGTAAGACATATTATTAAATATTGTTAAATACATACATACATACATACATATTATACGTATATATGCAGACATTACATATTGTTAAATATTAATTCTCTATTACACAAAATATAATATAATTAATAATATAATTGTGCCCGGATAACGGCGACAAACGGCAAACGCAAACGGCTAATAAAATCGGCAAATCGTGGGCCCAGGTCTAGTGATTGGTGCCTCTGCCTACCCCCTCGGGAATAACGGACGTGAGTTTATTTTTTTATTATAATATAGTGTACAAAAAGTGGGTTTTATACAAATGTTATTTTTTACCAGTTAAAATAGTCAAAATATCAAAAGAATTAAAATACTCTGTACCAGACTTTAAAATGTTAGGCCAAAACTTATTAAAAAATATTTTAAACAATTTTAAATATAGTATAAAATACGTACGTCAGCTTTGCATCGTCCTCCCATGCACTTTAAAATAAAATATTTAAGAGAAAACAAGTCCTAAATAAGTTTCTAATTTGAATTTTTTTACATTTTTAAATTAAGTAAGACTTACACTGGAAGTCGCTCTAGTACCAGTCGCCTTCACAAAATATATTATTAAAATATCTGTATTATTTACTTTGTTATGCACAATAAATTTATCTTTATTACTATCTAATTATGCATATTTATATCCGACTTTTATTATATTATTCCATCCAGAGACATTTTAACTTAAATACGATTTTAAGTGACTTTATATAATTTAGGTAGTAAATAAATTAAATTAAATTATTCGAAATAAGACTTTCGTCGCACTTGACATTCTTTTCTTAAATTTATGTAAGGTGTGGTAAGGTTGGGTAGATAGATAGATATGATATTATTATTAAGTAAATAAATTAAATTTTATTCTAAAAAGTAACTTTCAGTAATTTTGTATTGGTAACTTTAAAGAAATTTAAATTCTTGTTGAGATTTACTTTTTTTACTTTTAAGTTGAGATTTACTTTTTAGTTTTAGATTAACTTACTTGAACGTAGCATCTACTGCCTTGACACTAGGAATAAAAGAATAATAGGTACTTATGTACTAAAAATACGTATGATTTTTGGTATAAATTAATTAATATTAGTTATATTGATGAAAATACCTTTGCATCGCACATATTTCCAACGCACTGAAATAATGAGTGAAACTTTTGCATTATTTGTTATTAATTAATTTTTATATTTAAAAAAAAAAAACTCACGCCCGTTATCCCCGAGGGGGTAGTAATTTTTATATTTATTTCATTAATTCTCATTGGTTTATTAATTTGACGTTATTTAATTAATGAACATCTTACTGCAATGGGCACGTCAGGATCTTTATTCTTAAATTAAAACAGAAAATAATAATTATAAAACAATAATCATTAATTAATTAAATAATTAATGTATGCGCAATAACACGGTGAAACGAGAATGAGATTATCTTATATGTAGATATTTTACTTATTACCTTTATTTTACACCTGTCTCCCACACACTGCAACAAAAAGTACGTTATAATGTTTACCTATTAATAAAGTTGCTAAATTCTGCGTGTACGTGAGCCGTAGCCAGCCTTAGCCAAAAAGACATCACCTACTTAAATCAATTTAAGTACTTCATTTATTTTTAATTTGAATCTCTGACATTGAAAATGACAATAGAAAACCATTGTTATTTTCAAGGTCAGACTTAAGACAATAAATAACAGTAGATCACTTACGTATGCACTCGAATATTATATTCATACGTATATAAATTCACGCCTGTATCCCAGAGGGGTAGGCAGAGACCAGGGCCGGCCACTTGCCACGAACCTGACAAATCTCTTTCGCTTCATCGACATTCATTAGCCGTAACAAGAGGTGTGATGTGTGTGACAAACGTAAAATGCTAACTATTGAGAAGAAGAAAAAACTTAATAATTTCTTATTTTTATTTAGGAAATACATAGCTGATATTTGTAGCTAGTTTCAAGCTAGCTGGCATAAAATGGGTTTTACAGACGCGTCGACCTAAAAAATACAAACAAAATAAAAAAAAGGGTAATTTAGATAAAAAAAAAATTGTTTGTTGGATTTTCCAGGCGTAGCGACGATGTACATTTTATTTTGTTTACTTTTACAAAACGCATATCAGAAGCTTAGCTTAGACTAGTGTGACTAAATAGTGACGTTCACGGTTCATCCCACCCATCCTTGTGTACCTAAAACAACTTAAACCAGTAATTATTTCAATGTAGGTAAGTAAACCCGAAACTATTTTTAGCAGGAAAAATTTTGAGTTGTAAGGAAAATACTTTAGAATTAAAACTTTCCTAAGCACTCGATATTATTTACTTTATCTGTCAGAGGCAGGCAAACGACGACGCGAGCTCCATCTCTGCTCACCAAGATTGAGCTAAGCGAATCAGTGGGAAACCTAGTCGGACTCTTCCGTCAAAAAGTCAAGTAAACTTAATAACAACAAACTTACATAATTAGTTCCTACATAGTACACGCATGTACACACTCACATAAGTAGTATTATTATACCGGGTGACATTTTCGCCGGTACAATAAATTTTACCATATCATATATTGGTACCATATTTTTTTTTTTCATTTTCATTAATTGATCCTTCATCCAATTTGTAACGCATGGGCGCACTAATTACAAGGCGTTAACGCGGTGCGAGGTAGAGGGCGGCGAGTGCAAGTGCGCCGTTTCCGCACTTCCTGCAGTCGAAAATTAAGCGCGCAACACGATGTCCACATTTCTTTAAGATTTGCGGATAAGTTCAGACATTGGTATTCTTGTTTTTTTTGTACCAACGGGGTAGTAACAAAAAATGTTGGTATTTGTATTTTGAACTTAGTATTACGTATGTTGATTTATTGTACTGGTGAAAAAATATTCCTGTATAATCTGGTTTGGTGTAGTTTCAAACGTTATGAACGAGGTTTCAAATAATAGCACTTCGCTCAATGTCTTGAAATCTCTTCTAACTTTTAACAATTCATTATTGTACTGCTATCAGTGTTACACAGTGTTGTTATGTGTGTTGTCATATACCTTCTTGATATATTTTTGCGTGTTGATCTGAAAGTGACGTACAATATGAATTAAATGTCATCATCATCATCGTCAACCCATTATGTCCCACCGAGGGGCACGGGTCAGCTCCCTGAGGAAGGTATAGGCCGTACTCCCCCAGGGGGGCCAAGTCCGGATTGAATCAAATGTAAATAAACAAACATTTACATACAAACACATACATTGCTTGTAACCCCACACTAGAATACCCTGTGTCGTGGGAACCAGAAACAGCGACGTCACAAACATGTAAACATCCAAGACCTGGGTTTCTTTTTTTTTCAGCTGAGATTTTAACCCGAGACGTCTTGCATGATAGGTAGATGCACTAACCGCTTAGCCATACTCTTTTGTAACTTCTGTAAATCTTAGACTAGATTAGTTTAAAAAGTCGTTTGTTTATGTAAGCCCGTTTACATTTTCCTGATCTCACGTGTATGCATAATTTGAGTTACATTCTAAATCTACTCTATTAAACCCTTTCTGTATAATATATAGATTGTTTGTTATTTATTTTACTCACCAATAAACAAATTAATTTAAATACTAGACCAGTTTACTGTTTACATTATTACTCGTTGAACACTAGACACAAATATTCTCTAAATACCTACATTAATAGCTCATAGCCATCAGTATTTTAACACTAAAGTACTAAATAAACTCACTATGATCACAAGAACCAGTAGTCGTGATACAAATAAACAAAGAGACGACATTAATACGGCGAAACGGGCAAGAAAAATACGAAATGTTTAGCAAATTAGGTACACGGCTACGAAAATGAATCACGTACTAAACTAGATAAGTATACTGTGTCTCTAATCAAATTACTTTTAATGTAAACAAACCACTGCTTATAGTCTGTACATTAGGTCAACTCACATTGGTTAATTACAGGATAATTGAAAAGTAGGATATAGCAACGCAACCCAACCCGCCAAGATTTTATATAAAATACGAAAATAATCTCGAACTTTACAACTGCCTGATCGTTATTATTATTATTATATCTTTATTTTACAATGCCTGTACGAAACGTAAGCCCTAACGGATGTTCGGGAATTTTTTTTTTACAATAAATTGAGGTTTACGCCATCATGGCTCAAAACGGAATCCACAACTGCCTGACAGATAAGAATGGTCTTGCCAGACTGCGATTTTTAATTTCTACTCAAATTATGCATGTAAACTGACTTATTGAACGGAATCTACCATTAAACCCTCTCCCTCCCTACTGGCGACAACGCAACCACATGACAGAAGCCTTTACATGTTTGAGATGTCGCTGTTTCTCGTTCCCACGACGCAGGGTACTCTAGTGTGGGACCAGAAGCAATGTATGTACCTGTATGTAAATATTTAAACAAACAACTCGGGTTTTACAAAAGCCCGAGTTACTAATACAAGTATAGAGCCTAGAATTTCTCATTTCCAAGTGGCAATGACTTGAAAACTTCTGACTGAAAGACCAGGCACTAGTCTTACAAGCCTCCACCAGTCCAGACTTGGCCCCCGTGATGGAGTATGGTCTATATCTTCCTCAGGAGAGAGACCTGTGCCCCTCAGTGGGGACATAATGGCTTGATGATGATGAATGTTTTAGATAGTGAAGACTTCGTTTCTACCAATATGGCAGTATACACTTATTAATCTAGTGTGAAATTGCAGTGTACAGAGAATAAGCGAACGAATAGATTTGGAAAATTCAGTTGGCTAATGCATTATGCTCGCCTCTTTCGTTTTTGATTTTTACCTCTTCTTCAGTCATGTCCTTGTAAGTTCAATCTTTAACGAAAACGGGAAAACAAATAGGACTCTTCGGATTAAAAATTGTCCGACTAAGCTCCTGTTTCGCGATGGTCAAATAAAGTTCCAGATAAGCTATCCGCAACCAGGGCTGCCGTTTGTTCTAAATTTAAATAAATTATCCTATATTGCGTGTGCTCGTTTATGGCTTCAAATTTAGAACAAACGCTTTAACAAATTTAGCTTATCCGGAACTTTATCTCCAGATTGTGAAACAGACCCTTAAGTAAACTAATCCGCAAATTAGTAAAAACATTACTTTCATCTTAATTGATTTTGTGCTGAATATCATCAGACCGGGTCTAGATTCTACTAATACAATGCATTAGTAGAATCTAGACCCAGTCCCATGGTCTGATGATATTCAGCACAAAATCAATTAAGGTACAATGATAGCTTCATTTCGTTGCCGCTTCACGTGAATGCGAGCACGCATACTAATAATTCAAGGCGACACAATGGAATTACAAAACATCTCATGTGACCCGAACATGTAACTGTCTGATGACACTGATGATGATTCATCATCATCAACCCATTATGTCCCCACCAAGGGGCACGGGTCTCTTCCCTGAGGAAGGTATAGGCCATTCTCCACCACGGGGGCCAAGACCGGACTGGTGGAGGCTTGTAAGACTAGTGGCTGTTCTATCTGTCAGAAGTTTTCAAGCCGCCCTAAGGCCCCTGACTTGGCTTAACGACTGCCATCTATCGACGGCAGTCGGCACCAACCTGCTTAACGTGCCTTGCAAAGCACGGAACCGCTTGGAAGAATGCCACTAGCGTTAGTCATAGAACGGTCACCCATGCATGCACTGAACGCGCCCTATGTTGCTCAACCTTCCACTCAGGCCTGGGCTACGAACGATCTCTTATCTTATCTTATTTTATCTTAATATAATATAGATATTTGTTTTAGAGCCAACCTCCTGGAGAGTCAGTTACCACAACGCCAAAAATGAACCAGAAAAAGTTTTGCATGGACCACAAAGGAGAGTGCAATTTCGTACGTAAATACGTGTATCTGTCGCAGTAAAGTAGTTAAATCAGAGAGTCAATTGAATCTCTAGACAGTCAATCAAAGATCGATATTCAATCAAGTCGCTAAAGTTCCGTCAGACAAGTGAGTGAACGAAACGTTTAACAAGTTTCCTAAACGTTCCTAGGTATTTCAACTTTGCTAAAGCCATCTTTGCAACAAGAACTCACTACAAAAACAAGACTCTTCTTCTTAATTTTGCTGAGTAACCATTTAAAATAAAACAAAACACGGAATTTCCAAGCTCTCAGTTCTTCACGATGACACCGAAATAACAAATTAAATAATCGTGGCGGAGTTGACAACATGTTTACAATTTCACCAAAGACCACAATTTGAAACAAATAACCACTCACCCAACAAACCAATGATGCACAAGATTTGCCAAAAGAAAGATTCTAAAAGTAATCAGCTGTTGTCGTGACCGCCATTTTGTTTTACATTATTAATCAATATGCTGGCTTTCGGTCGGTGAGATAGTTAAACGTTTTCAACGCTGCTTTATTTAAATCAAAATGCTAGCGACTTGATTGAATATCGATCTTTGATTGACTGTCAAGAGATTCAATTGACTCTCTGATTTAACTACTTTACTGCGACATATCTATCTGAGGTGCAATTACATTAGACTCCACTTTACAGAGGTTGTTTCATTCAGCGCCTTTGTTCCCGGTACAGTCTGTTAGCTTTTGGAATATACCTCGGCTACTATCGGATAGAATCGATTATATTGCAATAAGGTAAGGTTCATTTTCGCTTGAATCGCTCGTAGCCTGGGCTGCCTGAGTGATCTTGAACGATCACTAAGGTTAAGCAACATACGGCGCGTTCAGTCGATGGATGGGTCACTGTCTATGACTAACGCTAGTGGCATTTTTTCCGAGCGATTCCGTGCTTCGCAAGGTACGTTAAGCAGTTGGTGCCGGCTGCCATCGATAGATGGCAGTCGTTAAGCCAAGTCAGAGGCCTTTAGGGGCGGCTTGAAAACTTCTGACAGTAAGACCAGCCACTAGTCTTACAAGCCTCCACCAATCCGGACTTGGCCCCCGTGGTGGCGTATGGCCTATACCTTCCTCAGGTAAGAGACCCGTGCCTCTCGGTGGGGACATAATGGGTTGATGATGAAGGTTCATTTTGTATTGTTATTTATAACTTTACATAACATAAATAAATAGTGAAGAAAAGTTTTATACAGAGCAGGAAGTAGTATTAGACTACATGCTTTTGGCGAAAACCGAAGCATACTCTAGAGCCCGAGGTATATTCTAAAAGCTAACAGACTGTATGTCACACCATCTTATGTTACACTGTTACATTCTGGGACTTTTTTCCCAGTAGGTATGTCATACACCTACTCCGAAATCATATGAATACGTATTCTGATTCTTTCGAGTTTTCTAAATGATTGAGTGGAAAGTTACGTAATATAAGGGCAGATAGTGTGTATCTGATGTTATCTGTTTTGTATTGAGTATTCTGCCATCAAATAAATGAATTTTCTCCTTATTCTATATTGTAGGGTTATTCATATTATGATTATTCTTGATTTTATCTTGTTTGTATCTTGAGATAATTACGTGATTGTCACGACACTTAATCATCAACCTCATTATGTCCTTACCGAGGGGCACGGTTCTCTTCACTGAGGAAGGTATAGGCCATACTCCACCACGGGGGCCTAGTTCGGATTGGTGAAGGCTTGTAAGACCAGTGGCTGGTCTTACTGACCGAAGTTTTCAAGCCGCCCCAAGGCCTCGGACTTGGCTTACCGACTGAAAAAGAAAAAAATAAAAATAAAAAACTCTAACCAAATAAATCGCTCCGAGCGACATCCGAGCCAAAAGTCCCCATAATACCATTCCGGACCCAAAACACCTCCAGAAGACACCCCTGGGGGTGCCACGGGACCGCGTTGCACAGCAAGAGATAATCCTTTTGCTCAGATATGCCCCAGAGCGAATGGACGTTCGCTCTGGGGCCACGGTCCATCAATAATATTAATAATTGTTTTATTTTACGGACTTTTAATTGTTTTGTTTTGTTCTGGAATGCCACACATCGGCAAGCGCAGCGTAGGACGACCAGTCACAACATGGACAGACGATCTCATCCAAGTAGCACGAAGACGCTGGATGCAAGCCGCTTCCAATCGGTCTTTTTGGAAATCCTTGGAGGAGGCCTATGTCCAGCAGTGGACTTCTTGTGGCTGATGATGACGGACATGTGTTCACAAAGTGATGATGGTAGTCGCATTGTGCCCGTTTAATCTGAAGTTACTTTACTCTTTAATGCTCTAAAGACAGTGTCTGTCGATTTTACAAAATACTTAATTGCGGTGTATGTTTTATTTTCATAGTGTAACAGGAAATACTGCGAGGCAAACGTAAGTGTGAATAAGAAATCTACACGACCGCGTTTTTTAAATAACGCTAAAACATTAGTTTTTGAAAAAAAGGGAAATATGTCCGGTAATTTCATAAATTTTAAGGTTTTTAGTAAAGTAACATTATATCTAATTGCAAAATTGCATCTTTACAAAACAAAGAAAAAAAAAAATTGATGAAACCTAGACCTATTTACTCATCAACATAATATATTGAAGCCATCGCTGTACCTATTTGTAATTTAAATAAATTATTGGAGTAGGTCGTTGTCGGCCGGTAGGGTTTCGAGAATAAATTTAAATAAATATTTTTTAGATTAGTATAGCTCAAATGCACAATAGTGTTTATTTGAATTAATTCAATAATGATTAATCCTATATAAGAGGCCTTCAAGTTTAAGTTATTTCAATAAAACTTGTATAAAAACTGTGAACCTGTTACCCTAAAATTGAAGCTGTCTTCTAATCCCGAGGGCATTGTCGTCCTATGAATTTTAATTTTAATTCTTTCTAGGTTACTGGCACTGCAAGTGTATCAACGGTAAATTGTTTAAACTTAATAAATACATAAACTTGTTATATTTCTGTCCTGTGCACACTCTACAAAATCCATTTTATAGCACACGGAAAGGTCGTCAGACGCTACAGAGGCCTTAGCCTTATAGTTTTCAATCAATCCGATTAGTCAAACTTCAACTATTTTTTTTGTTTTGAGCGTTTCTTATACAAATGCGAGACACCAACTGCTGCGGGCGCGAACTAAATTTGTTGACCGATAAATCACCGAATAGGTGAGGCTCGCTTAGTATTTAGATTCGCGCCAGAGCAGCACTCTACATTCCCTCAATCAGCCCCTCAGTTCCGCAACGATAATTTAGCCTATGTCTCCAACCTCCCGAAGTCGGCCATGCTACATTTTTTAACATGAACGGAATGCTCAAAAACATTTCGAGAATTATGGTTTCAGTATGATTTCTATTTATCAGATTTGTAAATAAGAAGTTATAAATTGTTTAAGATATTAAATAAGAAGCCTAGACCTTAGATGACGCAGTAAACACATTTTTTTTTTATAAATCATTAGAGCTTGATTAAAGACATAGTCTTCAAAGTCACAAACACCGAATTTTAGAAAAATATCAAAAATAGACATTATGAATAAAACTCAAAAAAACCGTATTAGTTTCTTAAAATGGTCCATATTTTCAAAATAAATTCTCAAAAACAAGTAACATGGCCAATTGGAGCTAAGTAAAGACATCCGCTTATTTTCGCTGTAACCAGTAACTAAATTTTAATTGCTACTTTTTAGTGTTTTGCTGAACAATGTAAAGTTCGAGTGAGTATACTTGGAGATTGTTTAATACACAATTCTTTATTAGTTCTTATTTTTTAAATATTTGTAAAATGCCTGAAATATAACCTTGAGCAAATAACTTCCACTTCACGTGGACGTACCTGTGTCAGATTTAATTCATTATTATCTATAAGCTAATACTATTATAATGTCAACGAGCATGCTTCATCATCATCATCAACCCATTATGTCCCCACCAAGGGGCACGGGTCTCTTCCCTGAGGAAGGTATAGGCCATACTCCACCACGGGGGCCAAGTCCGGATTGGTGGAGGTTTGTAAGACTAGTGGCTTGTCTTACAGAAGTTTTCAAGCCGCCCTAAGGCCTCTGACTTGGCTTAACGACTGCCATCTATCGACGGCAGCCGGCACCAACTGCTTAACGTGCCTTGCGAAGCACGGAACCGCTCGGAAAAATGCCACTAGCGTTAGTCATAAGCGGTGACCCATCCATAGACTGAACGCGCCGTATGTTGCTTAACCTTAGTGATCGCTTAAGATCACTCAGGCAGCCCAGGCTACGAGCGATTAATACATCTAATTATTTGGTTCCTTTAGGCTAAATTAGAAAATGACCCTTTAATAATCTATCTAGTTGTAAGTGGATAAATAAATAAATAAATCTTGAGTAGACCCCTTTGAACTATGTTTTGTTTACCTACAAGTGTAAATTTGTGAATCAGTAGAAAGAGCGGGCCTCTCCTAATACGGGTTTTTAGACTTAAATGGAGAGACCCAACCATCATTATTATTTGATTGGTTATGTAAAGAAATATTTAGTTTTGAATTTTTTTTTAATGTCTGAAAATTCAATATAACTTGGGCAAATGTCTTTGATTTCTCATAGCTCTCTGTTGACTTTTGTGTTTATACAATTTATCACTTTCAGTGCGTAGGAAAAAGATGCAATGCAACGGTAAGTTTTAGAAGAAATTTTTACATACAAAAATTCTTGGACATTCATCAACCAGCGACGATTAGCAGCGGGTATCCTAGTGTGCGGCCAGAAGCAATGAACAAGCAGAAGAAGAAGAAGCAATGAAGCAGAAACTTTGGAAGTATTTGGGAATTGCGTTTTATGCGTCTTTTTACTTTAGTAACTTCATTCGTTTTTCTTTTTTATTGCAGTAGTAATTGACCAAATACTTTTTTTTATCTTAGTTCAAGTCTAAAACGCCTTTTTAACTCAAAAAACGTTGTCAAATGCGTTTTTTTTTATTAACTCTAACTTCGCAGAAAATTCTCTTATCAAAATAAAAATAAAATACAGAAAGATGCGTCTTTCTGTCTCGTTCGTTATAATTTTTATATATTTGAATGTTCGCTGATACTGCCACGTTACAGGGTCATGGTGAAAAATCTTATGTTCAAGTGGGTATATTTTTTTGTTTTATAATTATTACTAAAAGGCAAGATATCTAGAACGAAACAGTCGTTTTCAGAAATAAGTAAAAGTTACTTATAGCTTCGTTTTTTTTAACATAATTGTAAAAACTATAACAGCTACTAAAACTACACACACACACTCACACACGTTTCAATATAATAAAAAATACTAAGAAAATAAGACACGCCGAGACCCATCCGACGCAAAGGTACCCATAACGCTTGCAGCGTTACCTCGCTACACTGCGATGGAAACCCTCTGCATAAGATAGACCCCAGAGTGGCAGTCATAGCCACGGACCCTCAAGCGGCGACCTATTCCTTAATAAAAGCTTTCCCCTGTACTCCCCAAACCCCAGTGGTTTCGACCACTCGCATGGCACAAAAATGTACTGGCCTAAAAGCGCCGAATATTTCTGCACCTTCAGCCTTGCAGCCTCTTCCGCTGCAGCGCCCGGGGTGGACATGGTAGACGCTAAGTGCGAAGGGGAGAATGTGCAGACGCACGTAGCGTCCCATAGATCCTATAAAAATAAGACATTCTAATGGTAAGTTGAAGTGGCAGTGGCCGGGGCACATAGCAGGAAGATAGCAGGCCGATGGGGCCGAAAAGTTCTTGAATGGAGACCACACATCGGC
The DNA here is from genome assembly GCA_947310845.1 of Yponomeuta plumbellus. Taxonomy (NCBI): domain Eukaryota; kingdom Metazoa; phylum Arthropoda; class Insecta; order Lepidoptera; family Yponomeutidae; genus Yponomeuta; species Yponomeuta plumbellus. Next base: position 4,845,678 of record OX371217.1, read on the forward strand.
AAGCGCAGCGAAGGACGACCAGCCACAAAATGAACAGACGATCTCATCCAAGTGGCAGGAAGACAGTGGATGCAAGCCGCTTCTATTTGGAAATCGATGGAGGAGGCCTATGTCTAGCAGTGGACTTGTTGTGGCTGAATGATGATGAATGGCATAATATTTATGGCGAATAATGTATCTTTCTCTCTGGCTTCAGTATATCAGATAATCACTATACAGGAATATTTACAGTGTTCAGGTAGATGGTGCAATGCAAATGTAAGTGTCTTTATCGTCGTATTAATAAAATCTATGAAAAACGTCGTTGGTTTTTCAACTACATTATATCCGCATATGATTCCTTTACTTCCAAATACCTACAAGGTGTTTCAAGTCAGCTTTTTGAGCTTTTTCATTATCTATATAAATAAAATTCAAAGTCCTGACCGACTGATGCATTCACTTATCAACGCCCAGCCCAAGCCGTTGGACCTAGGAAGCTGAAAAGCATGTTGTCTAATTTTCTTGAAACTTATAATAAATACTCTACAGCACAATTGATTGAATACGTGTTTAGCCGTTTTTCTAAATTTAACCCTTAACGGAGTCAACGGGGTTGCACAACTAAAGTCCACGCGGACGGAGTCGCGGGCGAAAGCTAGTCGTTTATAATGGAAAAGCTTGAAAAGACTCGATTCCTAAACTACTTATAAAACATAATATTATGTAATTACTTACCCTTGCTCGCTCGCTCTTGCCCGTTATTTTTTCTTTTAATTTATACCGCTCTAGTTTCCCAATTGTTTGTAAAATAAAATTCTTGGCAGTTGCTTTATTTTTTACTTTGACTTGGAAAATACTGTTTTCTGGATTTTCGTTCATTCTAAAACTCTGCTGAGTGCGTATACTGAGTTTTTTCATTCACTTTCGATAGCGAGAGCGTTTGCGATTTGCATAGGAGTGACAAAGAGACAACTATGTGGCGCGCTTTGTCACTCCTATGCAAACTGCAAACGCTCTCGCTATCGAAAGTGAATTAACAAACTCAGTATAAGCACTCAGGTTCGGGTTTTTAAGTCTGCAGCGTTTCTAACATTAAAGTTATTTATTGATATTTATTTTTTAATATTTTTCAAGGGCGAAGGCTTGAAAATTAAGACAGAGGTGGGTAATAAATGCTAATAACATCTAGCATGTTACATGGACATGTAGAACCAAATCGTAATCTCTTTTTTTTATTCGTTTTTAAAATAGTGCATGACATTTGATTGCGGCACGTTGGTAAGAAGTATTAATTATTGTCAACTATTAGGTACTAGTTTATATTGTAAAATATTTGTATCCTCGATTTTTTTTTATTAACAGTGTTTATTTCGAGATTGCGAGGCCAAAGTAAGTATGTTACACGTAACATGTTGTAACAAGTTAATGAAAATAACAATGAAAAGTAAGTAAGTAAGTAAGTAAGTAAGTAAGTAAGTAAGTAAGTAAGTAAGTAAGTAAGTAAGTAAGTAAGTAAGTAAGTAAGTAAGTAAGTAAGTAAGTAAGTAAGTAAGTAAGTAAATAAGTAAGTAAGTAAGTAAGTGATTTATTGTTTAAGTAATTATTATTTCATAACTAGCGTTTAATCACACACACCTCAGCATTTAATAACCAATGTGCAACCTCTGTGGCGCTGCGGTTAGCGCATCTGCCTACCGTGCGAGAGGTCTCGGGCTTGAATCCCGCTGGGGGCAAAAAAAACCCCGGTCTTTGATATTTATATCCTTGTGATGTCGCAGTTTCTTGTCCTTGCAACACAGGGTATCCTAGTGTAGGGCGAGAAGCAATGTATGTGCCTGTATGTAAATGTAAAAAAAAACTGTAAATAAGAATGATAATGTCGAAAAGTTATTAAATATTCTTGGAAATGGCCTGATTATTTATGACTATTTTTATTGTAGTGTAAAGCTGAACAATGTCGATCTGAAGTAAGTAAGGGCTACTTGATTTTTTTTTCTTGCAACTCCAGCTAAAAACTTAGAAGTATGGTGCTCGGGATTGGGGACAAAAGAGCCAGGAGGCACCAAACCCATCCTGACTTTGTTTATCAAGCTTATACAGACAAACTATATAAATACAAAAAACCATAATGTTTCAATTCTTTTATCACCGCCTCAGCCGAAAAAATATCATGCAATCATCATCAGTTGTATGAAAAACCCTCCATTACATAGCTTTATTTTAGTAATTTTCTTGTTCACTTGTTGCTTTTAAAGAAGAGATAAATATGTCCAAAATGCTTAGGCTGCAGGCAGGCCTTAACAATAATTAATTTAACTCTATTATTTTCAGTGCGGACCTCATGATTGTATTGAGGTGAACGCCCGATACAATTAATTTTATATTTTTAATCATAGAGGGATATTTCACTTATATGGTATTGATAAAACATTTCGATAACAGTTAGCTATTAACAATAACTTGCCTTCTAAAAAACACCACGAAATCTGGGTGGTTTGAAAGCCACAGAAAATTGAACATAGCTATCATAAAATTGAACATAGATATTATCATAGTGCTGTCTCATCAAATTTATCAGAAAAGAGCGTGACAGAACCTTAAGTACCCATTTACATAATGAAATTCTCAATTCAGAATTAAGCCGGCTCTAAGATTGCATGGTTTACTTAAGTACTAATCACCCACGGACATCATTCAGATATCTATGTAATCACCCAACCCAGATGTCAGCGTGTATTGGTCAATTTTCCTAAACAAAATTACGACGGTGCTTATCACGTCATTTTGTTTTTTTAATATACCACGCACTCGGGAGTACCTACATTGTCAGTTGTAATGGGCACTGACTGAAAATCAGCGCAACTGACTCAGCGTTATGCTGCGGGTGTGAACCCTCACACCCGCAGCACAACGTTAAGTCAGTTGCAATGTGTAAAAAAAAAAAAGTATTATATTAATAAGGAATTAACTATAAATAAAAATAAATATAACTTAAATATAAAACTATGCTACCTATATAAATATCTTCGATTAAAATATATTTACAAATAAAAAATACCTGCCCCAGGTCACTGTCCCGCGGCAATGAGCCCAGAATGCTGGCGACAACGTTGCCTCTTTGGATGGCCAGGCTTATCCTTTGGCCGAGGTACGCGCCAGCTCTCTGGTCTTCTGATGCGTCGACTAGGCGCGCCGCTAGGTCCTTGAACAGGAGGCGTGCCTCTGGGCCCCACGTTCCCATTGTTTCGACCCCAAACGGCGCAAATATAATATGTAATTGTTGGCAATAGAACTGTTTTTGCGCCGTCTGAGGCTTTCGGCCGCGCTGGTTGCTGAACCAGTAGCTCTTCCACTCTGGTATGGGAAACATGGGAAGGCGCCAGTGTATCAACGCACGTAGCGTCCCACTAGCGGCCTATTAAAAGTATTTAATATAGTATTTCTTTTCTTGCAGCCTGCCGTAATAACTCAACTACAACGCCATTATGGCTCTGATGAGGACCGCCGGATGGATACGCGTCGTGGTCGTACAAAAGTGGCGGTAAAATTTAGCCTTTTTTCATTGTAGCTTAGTCTGATATGCAGTCTTATTTTACGGTCGATCCTATTAAAACACCTAACCTATTAAAGACGATGTTTCACGGTTCAATTTCGATGTAATTTTGCTTTCAATTTCATTGCTTCAATCGCATTGAGGCGTAAGGCTGTATTACAAGGTTCAATTTCTATTCAATATTACTTTCCATTTCTTTGCTTTAATGGCATTGAAACGTCTAAATATATGTATAAAACATAAAAATGTACCTACAGACACATACATTGCTTCTGGCCCCACACTAGGATACCCTGTGTCGTGGGAACCAGAAACAGCGACATCACAAATATGTAAATATCCAAGACCTGGGGTCTTTTTTGTCGCCAGCCGGGGTCTGAACTAGGACCTCTCGTACGGTAGGCAGATGCGCTATGTCACCGCTGCGCCACAGAGGTCGTCTTAAGTGTTCATAAAAGTCTTCTCGACCTAAATCTTAACAGAGGTGGAGTCGAGGAGAGAGTAGAGGATTTTTTTTTTGACGCAAACTTGTTTCAGTATTTCGAGTGTACTTGAGTGAGTGCAACCAATACACCGAATTTATTTTTTGAGGAAGGTTCAAAGAAGGTATCCGTGCTTTGACGCTTGACTCCTCAGTGAGAAATTGGCTCGAGTGGAGGAAATATTTGACGTTTTATTTATAGTATCGTCTTCCGTAGTCGAGCAAGAGTGGATTCTACGGTGATTTTGAGGAAGGTCTTGCAATACGGGTGATCCGTTCATATTTTTTTTTTTGTCCTCGGTGGCGTTAGTGTTACTCCCGGACGCCCGTAATATGTAAAATCAAAAGTAGGATTTTTTTTCAAAAAAACTGTGAAAAGGTGATTTAGTTTTTAACTTATTAAAAACATTTTTTTCGCAGAAAGTAAGTGAATTTAGAACAAAAACCCAATAACTAGTTCTAAAGTCAAATTACATTTTCCAAAAAAAATATCAGAAGGAATCATAAAAATAACTCTTCGTTAGAGAATTTGATCTTTCTGAACTTTACTACAAATAAAACTAGTAAAATACCTAATTAATCTTACGCTTTTCTATTTGTAGATAATAAGTGATCCAGTGAGTAACAAAAAAACAGTTTATTAAAAAACCTGATGATTAGATGTTAGTAATACCTACTAACATCTAATTATCAGGCTTTATACCTATTATATTACTTATTTCTTAAGTTTATTCAAAGGTATTTAAAAACCACACCTAGAAAAATTGATTTTTAACATAGTATTTTTTTAAAAAATTTATATTATGTTAATAACGTACACGGATTGGAAATCCCAATGTAAATTTTAAAATAAGAGTTTTTATTAATGAGACTAAGAGTTTTAAAATATTTTGTTGGGTTGTTGTTCGTATTGTTCCGTGTGTTATACTTTAATATAAAGTAAAGCTATACATCCCGGGATGTAATGTACATCAATGTATATTATAGCTGCCGTGTGTGAAGTCCCTTATTTCCAAAGAATTCATAAGTCCGCCTAATAATTAACCAATCATATAATTTCAACTGTTAATAATTATAAACATCGTAATTAAATGAAACAATTATAGAATATATATTTATTATTCATCATCAAGTTATTAATATGTTAAAACTTTACCCAAGTGTCCAAGATGTGAATCCAATGTAAGTATATTTTTGTATGCTATATGTTGTTATTGTTACACTTTATTGCATATTTAAAATAATAACAGAATAAAAATTAAATAACACGTTTGGGATATACACTCAGAGGCACAATTAACCGCCCACTTTAATTTTCCGACGTAACTTGAAATATTAATTAGGGAATGATTCGCACTCGCCATGACCACTCACGTAGTACCTTGGTGCCGTGTGTATACCCTATCGAACACGTTTGGGTCAATTTTAAAAGGCGAGTGGAAATCATTCCTTAATTAATATTTCAACTTACGTCGGAAAATTAAAGTGGGCGGTTAATTGTGCCTCTGAGTATAAATAACGTAATATAGATAAATAGAGAACACTTTATAACAACTGATATAAAAAGTACTATTATTTAGTACTTAATTAATCCTGGGTTTAATTTAAGATTGTTAGGCTCTAAATATAAATTCTCAATAGTCGAATAAAATTAATTTAAATTTTTTGTTGTACTTTTATATTGTTTTGCTAAATTTATATATAAACTCTATATTCTTTTCTTTTTGTTACCTCAATTATTGATGTTTTCAATAATTCCAATAGTGTGAAGGTAGACACTGCAAATCGATGGTAAGGATTGTACATTTTCCAAAAAAACTTTTATTTATTTTATTACAATGATTTAAAATATTAAATTGTGCTAGCGTATTAAAGCCCTTGTAAAGTCACACTAGCGCCCCATCGAGGAAAATTCATATTGCAGGACGCATAGAGTACATGACCCTCTTAAACCCTCAGGAATACCCTCACTTTTTCTTTCACAGCTAAGTTAGTTATTCACAGAGTAATAATTGAAACTTAGCCCAGTTTTCAAAGAATAAAATATACTCATACAACTAACTATGGTCTACATCATCTTCAGAATTCGATTCAAAGTGACGTTGCAAGACATGCATTGGTCAATATAACATGCATTTATGAAAATGAAATTAAACAATACACATAGGTACAAAGTACTTTTCCTAACACCCTGTATATATTATCCATATAATTATGTTTATTTTTTGATCCTATTTTCATAAATGTATGATATAATGACCAATAAACAATGATTCTGAAAGTAATAATTGGTTTTATTGTAAATAAATAAAGTTGAAAAAGATTTTCTTTTTCTGCAAATAAGTAAATAAATAAAATAAATAAAATAAGTAGCTGTAACGTGACTTTTCTGACATAGTGACCTTAGTATTTTTTTGTTTATTTATTGTCCCCAGTCGGTGTAGTGGATATTATGGTGCGCCGCCATTTAAAAAAAAAAAAACAAAATGGCAGCTGGCCAGTATGCCAGTCTTCCAACAAAACTATTTAAACCCCTTTTATCAATTGAATATTTTTTACAGTGTCGGGGCCTGAATTGTAAAGCATATGTTAGTAGCTTATAACTATAATAATAACTTCCACGCAACACAATCATTTGACCTGGCACTCGATTCTATAACTGCATCATAGTACGATGACAGATACACGGTCACGATCACGAATACACAATTGAGCGTCGATTTGAAGCGGCAATGAAATGAAATCGACGCTGTCATGCAACTGTCATTTTACTACAATGCATTAGCAGAATCTAGGCCCTGCTTGGACTCATCCGACGAAAAATCAAGTAAGTGTATCCGGAATAAAGTTAAAAATAGGTATATTTATGACATTCAGACATCTTTTTCGATCTACGAAAAATTGCAGGCAGATGCTGGATGCGGCAAGCTGAAGACAGGGCGCTATGGCGCTCATTACGGGAGGGCTATGTCCAGCAGTGGACTAGTATAGCCTGATAATGATGATGATGATGATGACATTCAGTAGGTACATATCCATGTTGGTAACCTAACAAAGCTTTACAATACTTAATTTTTTAAATTTCGTTTTTTTTTGCAGTGCGCAAAGTTGGGGTGTGATGCTTTTGTAAGTAAAAAGGAAAAGATACAACATACGAGGGCTGCTACTTATGTATGCGGAATAGAAAAAATAAACAAATGTATATGGCTAAATATGCTTTTATTATTTTTCAAAGTATTCTCCACTATGATCGATGCACTTTTGCATTCGATGAAACCAATTTTTAAAACACTTTTTCCACTCTGATTGAGGTATCTCCAAAACGTGCTGTTTGAACGCATCTACGGCATCTTCACGGGTCGAAAATCGTTGACCACGTAATTTATTCTTTACATTTGGGAATAAATAGAAATCATTGGGGCCAAATCAGGGCTGTACGGTGGATGACGCATCAATTCTATTTTTTGACCATCCAAAAATGTAGTTGTTTCCTGAGATGTATGACAGCTGGCATTGTCATGGTGAAGTATGATTCTGCGTCGCTGGTTGTTTTGGCGTATTTCTTCAAATACTTCCGGCAAACAAATGGTCGTGTACCACTCCGAATTAACCGTTCTGCGATTCTCCAGTGGTATTGTAGCCACATGGCCATTAATACCAAAAAAACAGGCCACCATTTGCTTTACAGTGCTTTTTGCACGAGCCACTTTCGTAGGGTTCGGCTCATTTTGAAACACCCAAACTGTTGATTGTTGTTTAGTTTCGGGATCGTACGCGTAGATCCAGGATTCGTCATCTGTGTAGATAATTATAAACAGATTTTGAGTCGCCTCCGTTGAATTTTTTTAAGGTTTTCTTGCACCATTCGACGCGAGCAGCTTTTTGATCCTGAGTTAAGTTGTGCGGGATTCAACGAGAACAAATTTTTTTTACAGACAAATGTTCATGTAATATAATATGAATGCTCGTCATACCTATGCCCAGAATAGCTTCTATCTCGCGATACGTAACATGGCGGTCTTGCACTATTAGTTTTCGCACAGCTTCAATATTTTGTGGCACAACCACCGATTTCGGGCGACCTTCTTTAACTTCGTCCGTGAGCTTACTGCGCCCGCGATTAAACTCACTAAACCAGTGATACACAGTCGTTTTTGATGGAGTTTCACCACCAAAAGTCGAAGTCAATTGATCTACGCACTGTTGTTGCGTTAAACCACGTCGAAAATCGTAATAAATCATAGCACGAATATTTTCACGAGTGAGTTCAATGTTTTCAGCGATATAACATTTTAAACCCAACAAAAACAAAGCACTAACGTGTATAAGAGAAAAATATTAGCGGCCAGTATTTAAAAAAAAAAGAATTTGATCATGGAGGTCAGACATTGCGTTTAAAATTATTGGAATCCCAGATTCCCCATACATAAGTAGCAGTCTATGTGGAAGCAACCAACGCGGTGGCAATGGCGGTTATAATTATGCTTCTCTAAATGCAATAGTATTTATATCCTCGTGAGGCCTGACCTTGAAAAGAACAATTGATTTTGTGATCACTTGAAGACATTGGGCCTCACGAGGTTAAAGACGGCTACCACCACCGAGATGGAGTGTTTCATCCTTTCAAATAATAATAATAACTTCTACATAACACAATGACTGGACCTGGTCCCAAACTAGGATACCCTTTGCTATGTTAACCACGCAAGGACATCACAAACATCGGAAAACACCCAGACTGAGAACATTTGTACAAATGTACGGCTGCCCCAGTGGGATTCGAACCTACAACCTCTTTCTTGGCAGTGAAGCGTTAACGCCTGCACTAATTAAGTACCTAGTCAATTTTCAGATTATTAATTTTTGTTGTGTATTTACCCTTTGAATAGCTCGTAACCTGGGCTGCCTGAGTGATCTTGAACGATCACTAAGGTTAAGCAACATACGGCGCGTTCAGGCCATGGATGGGTCACCGTCTATGACGAACGCTAGTGGCATTTTTTCCGAGCGATTCCGTGCTTCGCAAGGTACTTTAAGCAGTTGGTGCCGGCTGCCGTCGATAGATGGCCTTTAGGGGCGGCTTGAAAACTTCTGACAGTAAGACCAGCCACTAGTCTTACAAGCCTCCACCGATCCGGACTTGGCCCCCTCGGTGGGGACATAAAGGGTTGATGATGATTTACCCTTTTCTTTTGTACCTCTCCCTGGTGATCAAAGAACAATAGGTACAAAAGATGAATTAATTGATAGAGTTGTAATTTAATTATACGTATTAAATTCAGTGTAGCGGAGAAAACTGCCTAGCAAAGGTAAAAATCAACTCTTTAGTAGATGTTAATCACTCGCGATGGTCGTTGACACGCTGAAAATGAAATATGGGTGGTTTTAAAGCTGCGGTTATGCAATTAACAATGAAAATTCAATGCAATGCACGGAGACGGACGGATACATTATGTATGATCAATTTATAAATAGATGGATAACTCTTCATTGCGCACCAGTGGAAAATATCACGGTATTTATGTGGATCTACATGTATCAAACACCTTTGAAGAATATAAAGTTAACATTTAGTTTTTAACGTGGGTCCAGTTCTAGAGACTGGTGCCTCTGCCTACCCCTTCGGGGATAACGGGCGTGAGTTTATTATTATTATTATTATTTATTAGTTTTTATTAGGATATTTTTATTTGAATTTGTCTGTTTGACGACCTAGGTGGCGCAGTTGTTAGCGCATCTGCCTACCATGCGAGAGGTCCCGGGTTCGAATCCCGGCTTGGGACAAAAACAAAAAAAAAAGTAACCCAGGTCTTGAATTTTTCATGTTTGTGGCGACGCTGTTTCTGGTTCCCACGACACAGGGTATCCTAGTGTGGGGCCAGAAGCAATGTATGTATCTGTATGTAAATGTCATGTTATGACTTCGGAAATAAATAAATAATTAAACAAAGGTTAATATTTATTTTTGTCGTTGATTACCTTTCAGAGTCGAGGACCTAAAACTAAGGCAATTGTAAGTTGGTATTTCCTAGCCATTTAGTACTTTGTGGGCAGAATTGTTATAAAAAAATATATTAATTAAAAAAATTCCCGGTGGATCGAACTCTTGAAAAACTAATCTAAGGTAAGCCGTTTCTGAACTAAAACTTTGGTACTCACTTACTCTAATTTTGTCGGAAGAGTCCGACCAGGTAAGGTTAACGTAATTCAAGGAAGTAATGCGTGAAACCATCTACGGGGTGTCCCAAAAATGACACGTCACAGTGACACCGGAGGTAGACCTGCTCAAGAGGAGTCGAACCAACCTAACATTACCTCAGTAAAAGTTGCACGGTTCTCGAGATACGGCCAATATAAACTAATTCTAAATTTTCACTTTTTTTAAAAAGTTTAGTGGTAAAATTAAGCTAAATAGCCCTCGTGTGTGGTTTTTTTATTTGTACTCGGTCACGAACTTACTAACTTAATGCTAGCACTAAACTTTTACTGAGGTCATGTTAGGTTGGTTCGACGCCTCTTGAGCAGGTCTACCTCCGGTGTCACTGTGACGTGTCATTTTTGGGACACGTTGTATAATCCGTTTCATTTGGGTGTAATCTGAATATAAAACTTCTGTATACCCAAATAAGCCTTGGACTTTCCCGGTTGAAGAAAATCCATTTATTAAAATAAATAAATAATAAACTCACGCCCGTTATCCCCGAAGGGGTAGGCAGAGGCACCAGTCTCTAGAACTGGACCCACGTTTTGCCGAGTTTATTAGGTCCCAAACGTGACAAGTGGCAAGCCTGTCGCCGTTATCCGGGCACAATTTATCAGCGAATGGTGTTGCTGTACAAACAAATGTACGTAACTAAAAGTCATTGGTACATGCGTGGTTCGAACTCAGACCCTCACGATCGAGAAGCAAGTGTCAACCCCACTACGCCACCACCGCTTTTTTATTCTATTCCTATTAATTTGCTTTCAGTGTGGCAAAAAAAAGTGCCTTGGGGTATGTGATTCATAAAAAATATAGTGCAGTCAACAGCACGTCACTTCGATAAATTACGCTAAGGACGTCTATCTATCTATATCTGTGCTAAGGACTGTAACAAAAATGTGATCGTTGACTAACTGTCGACTGTACTCTCTCCCTACCTACCATCGTAAATGAATTAATTCCACATAAAAACTAAAATTAATTTTATCATCTTAAAAAAGAGGAACACTTTATTCTACATACAATAAAAAAAAATAACAAAAATATTGATTTATAATTATGTAGAGCATTTCGAAAATTAGTAATGTAAATAGCAATACATTTTTAGTGTCCCTACTGCGAGTCCCAGGTAACAGTGATTTTATTAATAACAATTTTATATTTTATTTGTAGTGCTAACGATTTTTTTAACTAAAAATTACGTAAGCACTAGACAATACTAACTTTATGCCGGATACACTTACTTGATTTTATGTCGGAAGAGTCCGACCAGGTTCCGCTCTGATTCACAGAGCTTAATAATGGCGAGCAGAGACGGAGCTCGCATCGTCACGTAAATGCATCCGGAATAATAGAATAGAATAGAATATTCTTTATTACACACAAGAAAAGAAATACAAAAAGAACACAATGTTAAAAATATTTACAAAATTTGCAGTTTCTACACTGTTACATTACTGTGCTGTTTTATTTCTATATAGTTATATAGAAATAAAACAGCACAGTAATGTAACCACATGAAGTCAAAAACGCGATGAAGTTTCATCGCGTTGTTGACTTCATGTGGTCGTCTTCAACTTTGGCCAAAGAAATGGTCTTGTGTCGGTTCGTTGAGTCAAATAATAACTAACATAATAGTAATAATAATGTTATTGTATGTGCCTTTTAGTGTCTAGGCCCCAATTGCCTTTCTGTGGTAAGTGTTCACCTATTTGATTGTATCAATTGCATAAACCTGACAATTGCATAAAAACAATAACAACATAAAACAAACAATTGCATAAAAATTGTAGTATAAATTGATTTTATTTCATACTATCATGGTAGAAATCATCATCATCATCATCATCATCATCATCGTCAGCCCACCTCTGCCCATTGTTGGGTATATTCCTTTCCCCCATCACGGTCGCGGTGTCTTGCTGTAGGAAATAAATTGTAATATGTTTTGACAGCGTGGACTGTATTAATTAACAAAATAGAAAAAGGTACAAGCTACCAGAACGAATACAAAATGGGCAAGGATTAAAAGTGTTGCTATAATTAAATAACAAAATTATTACAATTTTCTTTGTTGAAATAGTTTTTCTAACACTTGCCATTCGCATCCACGGGCCTCCCGCTAACCTGGTCAAATCCTTGGACCAACGGGCATTTTATGAATATTGCTTGTCAATCATATTTTCAACAAATTTCTTATGAGTTTTCGGTCCGGATCAACTTACGTTTGTTTTTATCGGGCGAGTCCGACCAGGTTTCGGTCCGATTCGCAGAGCTTAATCATGGTGAGCAGAGACGGAGCTCGCGACGTCGGTTGCTCGTTTCACACTGCGGGCGAGGAAATCCGGACCAGAAAATTACAATTTGTGGTGCTTACGAAAGTTTTAGTTCAAAAATTTCTTATGATCAACTTTATTCCGGATATACTTACTTGACCTTTTGTCGGAAGAGTCCGACCAGATCAGAGACGAGCGACAGACGACGCGAGCTTCATTTCTGCTCACCGTGATTTAGCTCTGCAAATCAGAGCGAAACTTGGTCGTACTCTTCCGTCAAAACATCAGTAAGGGTATCCAGAATAAAGTTAATAATGTATAGTGGTTACGAGAGTTTCTTATGTTTTGTAAATAATTACAGTTATTAGTTACACTTAGAAGCAACCAGATTAGGCTGCGACTGGTTGGTGGTTACTATTGAGGAAGTAATTAGGGGCCAAATTAAGTAAAAAATAAACACACGTTTCAGCTTTTATTCTTAGTTGCCATTTATACATTGTATAATTTGATTTTCTACAGTGCTATGGTGATAACTGTATTTCACGGGTATGTCTAAAATAGACACTACACGCTATGTGACAGACTATGTGATGCACAACTTCTGACAGTAAGACCAGCCACTAGTCTTACTAGCCTCCATCAATCCGGACTTGGCCCCCGTGGTGGAGTATGGCCTATACCTTCCTCAGGAAAGAGACCCGTGCCCCTCGGTGGGGACATAATGGGTTGATGATGATAATCATGATGTGATGCACGTAATATTACAATGTAATATCACACAGACCTCTGGCTATTTCTCGCGGCTCAATTTACTTGGTTTGGTATCTAAATATCACGCCAACCAACGATGATACCTGCGCGCGGGCGCACTCTCCCGCCCCGCCCCGCGAAAGCCCCGACGGATCCGTCAAGTGCAAACAATAGAAGCTAAGCCATATAACTTTATGATGTTTAGGTGATTTTCACTAAAAAAAATTTTTTTTCATATTTTTTTTGCTTCAGTATCATGTAAACAACCACCCCTGAGTCGGACGAAACTGTAAAGTCTGTTCGCTATCATAGTGTCACTTTGATATTTACCGCCTCGGCACGTGGCGGCTTTTTACAAAACAAATGAAAGGAAGCCGACGCGACGCAAACACGCCAGTGAATTTGGCTCGCAGCTAGTCTCATTCTACTATTATGTAGATCACGCAATTAAAGAAGTAAATCAATCAGTATTTTAGAATGGATTTGTAACGAGACGATTCTGCATCACTCAGGTAGGTACCTATTCTAAATACCGGTGAAGATGAATATTCGGAGGACACTTCGAGTGATGAAGAGTAGTGTTTTATTTTTTGCTTCACTAGGTATGTTGTGTACCATGTTTTTTTTTCTATTTAAAGTATTTTTGCCGTTTAAGTTGTATTATCGAAGTAAATGTTTTTTTACTAAAACCAAGATTGCCTTCGTGTGTACCGACACTATCTAAGCGAACGGACTTTACAAAAAAACACCCAGTAGTGTCTTTAATTTGCATTAATCAAATGAATCGACTTGCTTGTTCAGTGTTTGGGTCGCAACTGCAAAGCTGCGGTAAGTGCATAATAAAATATTGTTTAACGTTTTTTTCAATTAAACATTATATATAATTGTTCCTCATTTCCTACTCAGTGTCAAGGAAGACGATGCAGGCATTACGTATGTTCTACCATAGGATATTATATACCTTTAAGAAAGGGTTTTTTATGTATTTATCGAGAGCAAGTAACTGCAATGGCTTGGTCAGTGGTAAACGCTAACGGTGAATGAATAGAAAGGCGCGTATCCACTAGGCAACATTTGGCGCGCAAAACGTGCCGCTCAACATGTTCGGCAACGTTGCACATTAGCGCGCGTCGTTGCCAGCGGGCGCGCAACATGACGCTCACCTAGTTTCGCGTCGCAACAAATATCGCGTGGTGTCGCTCAACATGTTGCGCGCCATTTATTGCCTAGTGGATACGAGGCTTAATGCCTCATTTACCCCCGGTTTCCCGATCTGTTAATCTGCTGTTCATAGCTGTCAATTGTTTTATTTTTTTGTGCACTGTTGCCAACTGATAGCTGTTAACAATAGAATGACAGACTGTTCACGTTCGAAAAACCGGGGGTGAATATTTCGTGCTGACGCCGAGTATTCGTGTAGGTACGCCAAGCCCGTACAACACTAGTGAACCTTCTAAAGTAAGCTTTATTAAGTAGTAATTAGAGCGAGGACACAATGTCTACGGTGCGGCACTGGCTACCGGCACGGCGCCGTGCACGGCGTTTCGCGCCGGCACACGGTAGTGCAGCAACCATCGCACCAAAATAACAGTTGCGGTTACTCAAAAAGATAAAAGGACGTGTATAGACACCGTAACAGTGCCGTTACTTTTCTCTTTAATCCACTGTTTATTAAAAACTGTTTATCACAAGAATTCAGACACTAAACCTAATTAGACTAATGGACTGAAATGAATACAAAAAAACTTAATTTAAAAATTACGATATTAAAAGAAAAAATCAATAAAAAAGAAAACAAAGTAACGTAAAAAAGGTCTGTAGCCAACAACGTGCTTCATTTTAAGGAAAAAAATACCACGTGCGCACTATGCAACTGACAAAGAAAAGAAAGAAAGAAAAAGTTTATTATACCAATAAGACACATCACAGGAACAAATCAAACAGACAAGTGAAATATTGTAAGTACGGCAACAGAAAAAAAAAAACACAAGTACACAAGATGACTATCGAGCGGGGCGCCCTGTGCCAGCGCAGTACGCTGTGCACGACGCCGTGACGCGGCGCCGCCGCGCCGCGTTTTCTTCCGGTGGCGGCGCCGTGCCGTTGCACGGTAGCCGGTGCCACACCGTAGGCATGTGTCCACGCCCTTATATCGCTGTCATTTCTAGTGCCAAGGGAAGAACTGTACGATAGTGAAGTGGCAACACGAGACGACACACTCGTTCTGCCAGATCGCCCCGCAGGACTGCGATAAGTGGGAGATCCTGAACAGACCCACCACGACCACTACCAAGAAAACTACCACCACTACCACGCCCAACCCCTTTGACGAGTATTTGAGAAAATAAAAAATAAGTACCTACAGAGTTTTATTCATTTTAGATTGAAAATAATAGGAAAATATCATCAACCCATTATATCCCCGTCCAGAGGCACTGATCTCTTCCCTGGAGAAGGTATAGGCCATACTCCACGGGGGCCTAGTCCGGATTGGTGGAGGCTTGTACGACTAGTGGCTGGCCTTGCTGTCAGAAGTTTTCAAGCCCCCCTTAGGCCTCTGACTTGGCTTAACGACTGCCATCTATCGACGGCAGACGGCACCAACTGCTTAAAGTGCCTTGCATGGTTTTAATGGTTAGTTGAAATATTTAAAGATGTCGACCCAACGGCTTTTAATGTTACAAAATCACCTAAATTGCATATCCGTGGTATTCAATCTAGGCCATCGATGCACGTTAAGACAGCTGTCTCATATCTACGTGAAAACGAACTCTTGAAAAACCGTAGGTATATATACCTAATCCGATCACTGCTTATAACCATCGACGGTTTTTCAAGAGTTCGTTTTCGCGTATTGATTTTTCGTACGTGCATCACAACATATCATGAACATTAAAGTCTTAAACGTCATTACTATTGTCATACCATTTGTTTTTTGTTAACCAATCCAGACTACGCCCCCGTGGTGGAGTATGGCCTATACCTTCCTCAGGGAAGAGACCCGTGCCCCTTGGTGGGGACATAATGGGTTGATGATAATGAATTATGTAATGTGTACTTAACTTATATAAATTCTGATACTTTAAGTTAGGAATAGTGAAATGTAGTGTAACACATTGTGATAATCATGGTGCAAGTACGAAAAATCATTATACCTACTCCGATCACTGGTTATAAGCCTACGACGGAATTCGAAGTGAATTCAGCAATCAACGGAATAATTAACTTGCTTATCGTGAAATTGCATCAGTCGTATTTGTCATTGAGGAATGACTATTTCGAGACACAGTGGGATGCAACGGGTACAAAATGTTGTTTGTGAAACTGATGGTTTTATTTTCATTGAGTATCGTAAGTTTTGTTACTCAAAATATTTTTTATTAATTATTTGCTTTGCCTACTCCTAAGTGTGGGGCCAGAAGCAATGTATGTACCTGTATGTAAATGTTTATGTTATGTTTATGTTTATGTTTTATTTACATAAATATAAATTATAATTTAGGAAAATAAATAATATTATATAGGTATAAGGTGCTAACAAATCAAGCGCAAATATTTTAAGCGCCGATAGAGTAAAATATAAATGACAATTTAAAATGTACAATACATCAATTAAACAATTATTATTAGAAATAATAGGTCGAATAAAAAATCTATCATACATACTAAATAAACACCCCTTAAAAATGTACACGCACACATACGCACACCGCCGCACTACGTACACATGTCATGAATGTCACAATGCCAAAAATTTGCATTGTTTACCGTCAGATACCTACTTCAATCGTGTGTGATGTCAATGATTAGATTATTTAGATAAAACTCTTTATTGTACACACCAGAAAGATAATATACATTAGAAACCTTACATCTAAAATTTGTCGTATACAATTGGCGGTCTTATCACTAAAAAAAATGAATTGGTTTGGAAGTTTTAATTTTTGTTGTAGAAAAAATTAAGCAAATCCTTTAATGATTTTATATTTTTTTTGCTCAAATGTACACTGTATATGACTACCCCTTAAAATATTTGCGCTTGATTTGTCAGGACCTTATGTATAAAAGTAGACATGAATATATATCACCGTTAATTTTATTGAAAAATGATGCATGAAAACTTAGCACTTTTTTGTGTGCTGGAAGATTTATTTGCTTAATAATAAAATTACTATGAACTCGTATGTTTGTTTGAGGGGTTACCAATAAATATAATTCAAAATCATTTACACGCGCTATGATTGTCGTTAGAAAATGCCAAATAGTTTATAAATTGTGATGTATTTTGTAACAAAAACCTTTTTGGCTGTACTCAAAAGTTGTCTTTTTTGTACTTAAAAAAACACTGTTCACCGGAGCTCCCGAAGAATTTTCGAAAAAATTGTTTATATTGCTATTCTTGAGCCAAATAATGGCGATTGGTTTTATTTACATTTTTCTAATATTTTTCCAGATTGTGTCATCACGGAGAAAGAAGAAAAAAAGTCAATTTGCCGTAATAAAATATCTACTAAATGTATCTAAATATTGGTCTTAGCGGCATGAAACTTCTGACAGTAAGAGCCACTAGTCTTACAAGCCTCCGCCATTCCGGACTGGGTCCGCGTGGTCTAGTATGGCCTATAGCATCCTCAGAGAAGAGATCCGTGCCCCTCAGTGGGGACATAATGGGTTGGGTTGATGATGAAATGTTTCTACTGTGACTTTTTAAAAATTAATGTGCCTCTGCGATCAGTAGTATTATTGTTATTACATAGAAGAATAAGAAGAAATATAATATTTATTATAAATCAATAACATACATAAGAAAAACATAAAATTATGGCCAAAACAACGTTTGCCGGGTCAACTGACCCGGCAAACTGACCCGGCAAAACTAACTAGTTTTGTAAAAAATACGATCAATTTATAAATTGATAAAGTATTTTGTGTCGAAATAGCACTAAGTATCAGTATTTATCTGTTTTATCAATGTCTCGGTTGAGAGGTTAAGTAGTAAAATGCGTCGCTTACTGGTATTCGAGAGCACGCGCGACACACACGTGTTTATTTATATAACTCAGAAGATTCGATTTTTTTGTGTCTAAAAGTGTTTTTCAGGAAATGGAGGCGATGCGAATCAAACTAGTTCTTTGTGTGGCCAGTGCTTTCTATTAGTGTTGCAGTGATGTATTATGCGATCCAAAGGTTAGTTTAGAAAAATTGCGTCATGTGGCGTAAGAGTCTCCGTAAGGTTAAGGTTAAGGTTAAACCTTATTATGCCTGTAAATTATGTCATTCAGAAAAAAAAAACATCCAACAAGGTCTAAGTTCTCACAAGTATGCGAACGATCAATGGCCTCTGTAGCGCTGCGGTTAGCGCATCTGCCTACCATACGAGAAGTCCCGGGCTCGAATCCCAGCCGGGGACAAAAGAAACCCAGGCCTTGGATGTTTACATGTTTGTGATGTCGCTGTTTCTGGTTCCCACGACACAGTGTTTCGTAGGGTGGGTCCAGAAGCAAAGTATGTGCCTGTATATTATGTAAATGTAAATGTTTGTTCGTTTAACATAAATATTTTCGATTTCCGAGCGAAAATTAAGTTAAAATTTATGAGATGATCATGTCACGTACATTTTATGCCGTAGCATTACGATTGTCATTTTACGCATTGATGCAAACACAGAGTTGTTAAATGGTGACTTTTGTTCCTAAATCAATTTACGAAGAAGTACCTCAATTTGCTCTTCAGTGCAATAAACCGGGATGTTCAGCATTTGTAAGTATTAAAAATATCCTTACGGAAGATTAGCCCTCAAAAACATACATACATACATAAACGCCTGTATCCCGGGTACTACCACCTGCCACGATCCTGACAAATCACTTTCGCTTCATCGACATTCATTAGTCGCTGCATGCACGCGCGCCGGTTTCGGGTACTTTTTATCTTGCCCTTGTAAACGACATTGTTTTGTTACTTTTTACTTTCTTGTCTTGCTGTAGCATAACAAGACAAGATGTTGTGATTGTTGCATACTGATGTCGACCACGCCGCTCATTAAACGGGCAGTCTGTGCCTAGTTGGTTATTTTCGCCTGGAACGGTGTTTATGAAAAAGAATCTAAGAAACTCAAAATATGACCCTGCCGTTGAAGAAGTTCAACTTTTGCAAAGTAACCCCGATTATTCATATGTGAGAGTTTCTGACGGCCGCGAAACAAGCGTTTCTAACAGATCGTTGGCGCCTTTGCCTGTGACTGAGACTTGATATGACATCTGAGGAAGAGTAATAACGCCGGATTCCTAGGAACTTACTCGTGCTCCAGAACAGTCATCAAGACGGAAGATGTCTCACTGCCCCGTCGCTGTAACCGAGAGCGTAGGCCGCCGCCGTCCTATCTTGAGGACTTCATCCTGGAAGGGGGGTGAATGATGTGGACCTCCTTGATGCTTGCGTCAAGAGATTAATCATCTAATTTATTGTTTGTCTTGTGTCAAAATTTTTAGTTCTTCATGTCTAAATGAAATCTGAATAAAGCCAAGTTTCTCATTGGTAATTAGCTTATTATGTATCACATATTGCCTTGCTTTCTTGTGGTTAACAGTTCCAGTTGTGTAGTTTTTGTCTCATATTTGTTGTGTGTATTGTTATTGGTATGTCAAATAAACTTTTTATGTTACGCTCGATATATTTGCTTCTTCAGTCTTTCTTCGTTAATCCTCTCCACATGTCCAAACCAACGCAACATGCGCAATATTGTGATTAGAGAACGTTGTGGACTGAAAGAAGAAGAATCCTTTCTTACTTCTAGTCACTACAATCTTCTTTCAGTCCACAACGTTCTCTGATCACACTACTGCGTATTCTGTCATTCAAAGTAACACCTGAAATATTTTATAATATTGGGGACAAAAAAAAACAGTTCTTGGATGTTTACATGTTTGTGACGTCGCTGTTTCTGGTTCCCACGACACAGGGTATCCTAGTGTGGGGCCAGACTGCCTTATGACTGACTGATGTGCCTGTATGTAAATGTTATATTATTTTATGTTATTTAAAAAACAGTGTTTTGATGCTAGTGCATCACCCTCTTATCTACCGAATCAAAAAGCTAAAGATACTTAATGTAAAGATTCAATTTTCCTTTCAGTGCAAGGCTCAGCAATGCCATCTGGAAGTAAGAAACTTGTTATTCAACAACGAAAATAAATGTATTCGCGCCTATATCCAGGATGTCTAGGGTTCGTCACCGTATACATTATAGTGTATAATCAAAGAAGGCAAAGAGGAAGCGTTGCGGTTGATGTTGCTAAAGCTAGTGACCTCGAATTGCGCAAGCTGTCTCGTCATATGAAAGACAAGTGGTGGCAGGACAAAGACACATGCAATGGTTCACTGACACAAACCAGCTGGGCGGATTCTACAGTGAGGTACGTAAGCTGATTGGAAAATCCCACCACGTGAGGGTGCCTTTAAGGTCTCAAGACGGTAGTCACCTGTTGACGAACAAGGACGATGTACTAAAGCGCTGGGCGGAGCACTTCAATACTCTGCTAAATGTGGATCGATCAGCTGATCTACAAAATATTCGCTTAATGCCTCAGCTCCCTCTTGCCTTTGAGCTGGACGAGCCTCTATTGCGTGACGAGGTTGTTACTGCCATCAGACAGCAACAAAACAAAAGGGCGGTTGGTATTGACCGCATACCGGGAGAGCTGATAAAATACGGCGGAGAGAATCTACAAGAATAAAGGTGACCGATCTGACTGCAACGCTTATCGTGGTATTTCGCTTCTTTCAGCCCCCGGAAAGGTCTTTGCTAGAGTTCTCTTAAACCGCCTAAAGAACTTATCCGAAAAGATTCTGCCACAAACCCAGTTTGGCTTCCGACCGGATCGAGGCACATGCGAAGGTATATTCTCTGTGCGTCAACTGCAAGAAAAGAGCAGAGAACAGGGTCGTCAGCTGTACCTTTGCTTTGTTGACCTAGAGAAGGCTTTCGACAGCGTGCCTCGGGAAGCTCTATGGTTGGTGCTAGGTAAGCTTGGGTGCACGGAAAGATTTGTGAGACTGCTGAGACTCCTGCATGACGACATGCGATGCTGCGTTGCCGTAGACCGTGATCAGACAGACTTCTTCCCCGTTACCTGTGGGGTGAAGCAAGGTTGCGTTTTAGCACCTACTCTGTTCGCCTTATACTTCGCGGTGGTAGTTAGAGAAGTCTTACAAACTGTTTCTCAAGGAGTTCGCATCCGCTTCCGCACAGACGACAGCCTTTTTAACTTGGCTAGACTTAAGGCTCGCACTAAAGTCTCACACGCACTGATCACCGAGATCATGTATGCTGATGACCTGTGCTTCGTATCAGAATCCCCAGACGGCCTGCAACAGCTAATGTCCGCATTACACCAAGCCTGCCGTAAGTTCGGCCTGAAGATCAGTGTCAATAAGACGGAGGTGATGTCCCTGGACATACACGGTCACGAGACACTGGCCATAAAACTTGGTGAGGATGTGCTGAAGCAGGTGGATAAATTTCGCTATCTGGGGAACACTGTAACATCAAAGTGTGACCTTGATGCTGAGATCAATAGCAGGGTCGGTGCAGCAGCTGCAGCATTCGGTAAGCTATGTTCCAAGGTCTTCTGCTCCCATGACCTTAAGTTGGCCACTAAGATATCGATATATATGGCAACCGTGCTGCCAAACCTCTTATACTCCTCTGAGACGTGGTGTGTATACCGCCGCCACATTCGCACTCTGGATCGCTTCCACCTTAAATGTCTCCGTACCATCATGAAGATCAGATGGTCTGATAGAGTGCGAAATACCGAAGTTCTGCGACGAGCCAATGTTGGTGGCATTGAGGCCTATTTAATGCGTCGACAGCTTCGGTGGTGCGGTCACATATCTCGTATTTCGGAGGAAAGAGTGGCGAAACGCATCTTCTATTCTGAACTAGAGGAGGGCAAGCGGAATCATGGTGGTCCCCTCCTCCGGTACAAGGATGTCCAAAAGCGACATATGAAGAGATGCAACATAGAGCCCTCCCGCTGGGAACGTTTGGCAGCACAGCGGACAGAATGGCGCAGGATGGTGAACAGCCAAGTACGCGAGTTCGAGGTTCAGCGCAAAGCTGACCTGGATACCAAACGCGACCAGTTAAAGGCTCGCCCACCTGCTGCCATAACATACAATTATGAGAACGGCATTCTCACGTGCCCTCAGTGTGCACGGAGTTTCGCCGTGAAGATAGGCTACATAAGCCATCTTCGAGCGCACCAGCGCCAAATGCCTTATTAGGGGTCAAAGTGGTCGCCATGGCCGAAATCGGTGGGAACAATCATCAATACACAATGCACAAGTCTGTATACACACTACACTACACACACACACACACACACACACACACACACACATATATACAGACCTTTTCGTTCTATTTATCAGAAACGGTAGAACATATCGACGAATATTTATAAAAAGGTTCCCGTTACCGATAAATAATCAACAACAATTTATCTAAGTTAGTAGGATTACCTATTTTTTCCAGTTTTTTCTTCTTTAGTAAAATGTAGTTGGTTTAAAAAAAATATGTTTTGTTATATTTTGATATTTAGTTTTAGGTCATGTTAACAGTTTTAGTTAGTTAAAAGTATTATTAATTTATGTTTATTTCAGGTGAGAAGTGATGATAGCAGAGCTACTGTGAATATAATTTTTTGTCATAATATTATATTTGTTAATCATACACTTAGTTTGAGTTACTTTTTACTAAGGCAGACAAGGCAAAAAAATATATTTTAAATAATAATTGTTTAAAAGTTGTCTTATTTAATTAACATTTCAGTGTGTCGGGAATAATTGCAAAGCAAATGTAAGTTATATCACGAACAACACAATTTACTTCACAAATCTCACATCACTGTATACTCACTTTCAACATTCACAATTTAACTTTTAATATACTTTTAATATACTTTCAACATTTTTTGACAAATCCGTTAAAAATTTAATTCTATTCGAATGGCCACTTTTAAAATAATGAACTGTTAAAAATGATATTAAATACATCTTATAAATTACCGGTAGTCCTAAAATAATGTTTTAATGTTAAATTAAATAGAACCTTTGCCGCAAAATAAAAAATCATGACAGTTACGAGTTTTATATTTCAGTGAATTTCGTATGCAATGCATTGAGTAACGAAGTTGACCAGTTATCCGCACTGAACCGCTCTTATTACAACGGCATAGAGTTGATATCTTATCAGTATCAATCTAATGTTTAATAGTGTCTTTAATCTAAGGAAGCTTTAATAAATTTTTTGACAGTGCAAAGGTTCCAGATGTTACGCTTTTGTAAGTTTACCTACTTAAATAAAAATATATATATTATACAGTGTATTTTAAAATTATAATGCAAGAGAAAAGTCCTACAAAAAGGGATATAATATTACATAATTAAAAAAACAATAGTATAAGCAGCATAGAAATGCTGAATGAATTATGTAAGATTACCCAATCTCACTAATCACGTAGATCTGGCTACCACAGATTTTAATAATACGTACAATCGTACTTTACTATTTTTCTTAATAAAATCAGGCAAATGGAGATAAAGTGAATACTTCTGTAAGTATACTCCGTTACTTATAGTTGAATAATTTGTTTATGTACTATTTATTTACCTGTAACAATTACTAAACCTTTCTATGTTCTTGACTAATTGAAAGGTGCACAATAATTTAAATTATTAGCCTTAAAATGTGGGAAAGTAAACAATGACTGAAGCAAATAAGTAGATTTTTTGCAGAAGTAGATTTTGTTAGAAGAACTCATTGACATATTTACTGAATATTTTGTTGTAACAAGTTATTGGAAGTCATCTAAAGGGTCTCCACACAATAACGTTAAGGTAACCAAGGATATAAGTCCCATAAGGATATAAGTCTCTTTTTAGATTAAGAAATACCTGTGTTAAGTAATTTCCTTTTTTATGTACAAATCTTGACGAATTGAAAGGTGCACAATCATTTAAATTATTAGCCTTAAAATGTGGGAAAGTAAACAATGACTGAAGCAAATAAGTAGATTTTTTGCAGAAGTAGATTTTGTTAGAAGAACTCATTGACATATTTACTGAATATTTTATTGTAACAAGTTATTGGAAGTCATCTAAAGGGTCTCCACACAATAACGTTAAGGTAACCAAGGATATAAGTCCCATAAGGATATAAGTCTCTTTTTAGATTAAGAAATACCTGTGTTAGGTAATTTCCTTTTTTATGTACAAATCTTGACGAATTGAAAGGTGCACAATCATTTAAATTATTAGCCTTAAAATGTGGGAAAGTAAACAATGACTGAAGCAAATAAGTAGATTTTTTGCAGAAGTAGATTTTGTTAGAAGAACTCATTGACATATTTACTGAATATTTTATTGTAACAAGTTATTGGAAGTCATCTAAAGGGTCTCCACACAATAACGTTAAGGTAACCAAGGATATAAGTCCCATAAGGATATAAGTCTCTTTTTAGATTAAGAAATACCTGTGTTAAGTAATTTCCTTTTTTATGTACAAATCTTGACGAATTGAAAGGTGCACAATCATTTAAATTATTAGCCTTAAAATGTGGGAAAGTAAACAATGACTGAAGCAAATAAGTAGATTTTTTGCAGAAGTAGATTTTGTTAGAAGAACTCATTGACATATTTACTGAATATTTTATTGTAACAAGTTATTGGAAGTCATCTAAAGGGTCTCCACACAATAACGTTAAGGTAACCAAGGATATAAGTCCCATAAGGATATAAGTCTCTTTTTAGATTAAGAAATACCTGTGTTAAGTAATTTCCTTTTTTATGTACAATAAAGTGTTCTCTATCTATCTATCTATCTATCTATAAGTCATATATATTTTTATTGATCGAATTTTAATAATCAAAAGTACAATCTCTCTATTATTTTTAGTGATTTTTAGTACCCATGGCCCAAATCTAAGGCAATAAACGTAAGACTAGATAGCATAACCACCAAAACCTGGCGTTTTTTTTTTTGCTTAAATGTCCAAGGTCCGTGATCCTAGATTATCGGTCATAATCTTAAAAATGACTATTAAAAAAATTTACTTTTTGATTTTTACTTTTGTTAATGTGGCTTAAACATCATTAAGTAAATTTGTTCATACAAAAGTCGATTTAAATGACGACTTAAGTGATCTTTAAGCAGTAGTGCAAGCCAGCCTTTGCATTTTTTAACAATATTATGCTTTATAATTAAGAAGGTTTTCATTAGAGATTTTTGTATTTTTTTTATTAAAATAAGCATTGTTCTTTATTTGATTATATATTGGAAACTATTGAAATAAATTTTATTCTCATAAAGTGTATAGGACTCCGCTGCAATGCAACAGTACGTATAGATTACATAAAAATAATTAATTTCATATTTCACATTACTTTTAAAAATAGTTTTGTAACAACATCAGTTTTAACACAAAAAATAAAAATCTGTTTAGTCTGATGGCGTTCATAGTAAAGCACGGGTATGTAATTTCTTGTATTTTTCCCAAGTTCAGATAACAAATAAAAACATATACAGGGTGGAATTTTGTAATGCCACCTGAAGGGGAAGTACTCTTAATACTGCAGATAGAAAATGTTACTTAAAGGAAACATTCCTTTATTTTTGAAAAGAAAGAAAACTGCATTCAAAGATTTAAAAAAATTCGCTTGCCGCACCCGGTAATCGAACCGATTCCATTGTTTTCCTTTCATTTAATTTATGAAGTTTGTTAGAGAGATTTCATCCTCATAATTGACCCTAACGATCGCTGCAATAAAAGTACAGGGTGCAACGTTCACAGATTTTAGTAGGTTCTATTACCGGGTGCGGCAAGCGAATTTTTGAAAATCTTTGAATGCAGTTTTCTTTCTTTTCAAAAATAAAGGAATGTTTCCTTTGAGTAAAAATTTCTATCTATAGTATTAAGAGTACTTCCCCTTCAGTTGGCATTACAAAATTCCACCCTGTATATTCACCAAGTATATAGTACCACTGTCAGTCTTATTGCTAGTACCAATTTCCTACAGACAACCCCACTAGATACAGTCGAAATTAGTCTTACGCTTAGATTTGTCGGACGTTGCAAGTTAAGTAAATGTGTATAGGGCTCCTATGTAAACTTCAACGCACTGGTTTCTATACAAATAAAGTATACACGTACCAATGTGCAAAAATACTGCACGTTGGTACGTAAAATAGACATAGAGATCAATTATTTTAATTCATTTATTTAATATAAATACCTTTTGACAACAGTAGCTAAAATGTAATTTAATTAAACGTTCTCCTGCCAAATATGGCAATGTGCAAGGCAAGCTCCTTCTTGTCATAATAAAGCTTTTAAATTGTTACCCTAACAAAATTATCAGAGTACTGTACTCATGTCTTCAAGCTTTTTTATATTGACATTTCTATGTCCCACTGCTGGGATAGTGGCAATCACTGTATCAACGCAGCATAATTTTATTTCATTTATCGGTTGTAAGATAGTTGAGTCATTCTGTGTTTTTCCATGTAGGCACGTAATTTAATAACACTTCATATTTTTACAGGCTAACTTCACATACAGTAAATGCCATGTAAGACATCTATGTTTCTATTTATTTTAAGGGCTTATTCTGTTAATGCCGTGGCCGAAAGCCAAAAACATAAGACTACGTAGCTTTTGCGCCATAAATGACCGTCTCTGTCATAACCATCATAGCCATCTAGTCTCAGGTCTAGACCGGGATCAAGTTGGAAAACGCGTCAAGTTTTTTTATGCTATTTTTTACATGTTTGTGACGTCGCTGTTTCTGGTTCCCACGACACAGGGTATCCTGGTGTGGGGCCAGAAGCAATGTATGTGCCTGTATGTAAATTTTATGTTTATGTTTAATTAAAAACCTTTTTTTATGCATTTTGCACTTTATAGTGCCTCGGGCATCGCTGCGTATCCTACGTAAGATTTTATAGTAAACATTGTTTTATAATAATTCAAAAATAGCTCACGCATGTATCCCAGAGGGGTAGGCCGAGACCAGGGACTGCCACCTGCCACGATCCTGACTAATCACTTTCACTTCATTGACATTCATTAGTTGTTACTAGCACACATGTCGGTTTCGGGTACTTTTTATCTTGCCCTTTGCTAATACATTCCCTATTTGGTCAAATTATGTCCGCTTGGAGTGTCCATTACCGGTCCTTTCACTCACATTCGCAAAAAAATAAATATTATTAAATTTATATTTACATCGTCTATCGAAAGTGGAATGGACATAAAAAAAACGTTTTTTGCAGTGTATAGGAAATCTCTGCACAGCCACCGTAAGTACCGTTAACAAAAAAAAAAAATACTTTAGAAAATTGCCTTAGCCTAAGGCCCTTTCTGCACTGCTCCGGTCCGGCGTCGGAACCGGAATCAGTCATGACAAAAATATCGAATGCCGGATTATGCTTCTCCTTTTCATCCGATTATAATCTGCAATGGACGTGATGCAGTGATTTATTAAAATTCCTCCGGACCGGAGAAGTGGAGAAAGGCCCTTAGCCTCGCCCGTACTGCGAGGCAATGCCGCCAGCGCTCTCGGTACGATCGCCAGCGAACGACGGCAAAAGTGATCTCATGATCTGGCTCAAATATTTTATTTCGATTACAAAAAAGGTTTAGATTTAGTCACTCTTTATTTTGTAAATATTGTAAGAAATGAAGTAATAAGAATAGGTGGCACATTGTGTTGTAACAATTATATGACTATGTACCACATTTATATAATATAAACTTAACATTAATTGATATTTTAGAACCCGAAAATATAGACCATTCCACGTTGTTCCAGTGTAGGAACAACACGTCGTACTAAAACCCTATTTCTACAATGTGTCATTTTTATAATAACCTGTTCGCCGAATTTTCCAGCATTGACTCATTCTTTAAAATGATTATTTCTATAATTTATAACTCGTCCTCATCCAACACTTCACCCAATAATTAGATAATTAATAACGCCTACTTTTGATTTAATTTACGCTAAACGTTTTATATTTTTGAAATAATTTTATATTTGTATATTTATATTTGTTTTATATTTGCTTAATATTCTAGTTAAGTTCTTACTGCATATTATCCCGCTTCCGATTTGGCAAACTTCTATGTTACATACTTTGGACTGCAGTCCAGAACACAAACAGTTTATTTTTAAGTTTATTTTGTAACGACTGTATTCTGTTTTTAAACTTAATAAAATAAAATTAAAAAATAAACATACAGTAATATGGAACACAAAATTCCACCTACTATTTTATTTCTCTAGTACTTTTTCACTAATACACTCACTGTTTATTATAGTGTGGAAATATAATCTGCAAAACGGTAAAAAATATTATATATTAATTTAAAGAATGATGTTTATCTACATCGGATTGGCAAATAAATAACATGTATAACTTTTGAATATAATATTATAAAAACTTAAATAGCGTCCTGACCTTGAAAATAACAATAGTTTTCTATTGTTTTTTTGTCGACACGGGACTGAGGAGGTTAAACTAATCTTTAAACTAATATTTTAAGTAATATTTTTATTTGCACTGCTAATTAATAGAGAAACATGACGTATTCAAATAATTTATCTCAGGCTTATTTTTTTATTTTAATGAAGTGAATGAAACTGTGGCCACTAGTTAGTAAATATTATTTTACAGACAGACGAACATTCGGTAAGAATATCTTTATTTTCTCAACCCATGGACAGCTTACAGATTTTATTTTCACTGATTCTACAGCAACATAATTATGAAAATAATAAAAATAGAATCTAAATGATAATGTTAAGTAAAAACATATTAGTAATGTGAAATTTAATAATATCTATTATACATTATTTAAAAAAAAAATCATTACAGTATCATACAGTACCATACAGTACCATACAGTACCATACTGTAGAATTAGTGAAAATAAAATCTGTAAGCTGTCTATGCGTTGAGAAAAAGAGAAATGTGATATTTTCACCGGTACAATAAATCAACATACGTAATACTAAGTCCAAAATACAAATACCAACATTTTTTGTTTGGGGTAGCCTGTTGGTACAAAAAAACAAAAATACCAATGTCTGAATTTATCCGCAAATCTTAGAGAAATGTGGAATCCATTACGCATGAGCACAACTAAACGCACGAACTGGCAACTGCGCGCGGCTTGCGGGAAGGAAAAGAAGCGGTGGCGGCGGCGCAGCCAGTAGGTATGACGTAGCAAAAAAAATCTTACTTGATTTCAATTCTTCCTTCATACTTGCACGGGCTTAGGACCGTCACCGGCGTGGAATGCTTGCACTGGTTGGTAGTGGTATGAATTTCCACACGACGTACTGGCTAACGCCGAAGTGCGCCGTGCGTGCCGCGTCGTTGGTGCTCCTTCTGGGGTCTTCCTCCAAGAACGCGAATATCTGTTCCTCGATCTCCACGGCCAAGGGAGGTCTCCCTCCTCGGCCTTGAGCTTGCGCTGGTGCAGTGAACTGTCCGTAGTCTAGCAAATGCTGCGTCACTCTCATGAATGTCCTGGTGTGGTTTGAGGTTAAATAAAACCGGCATTTATCAGGCGGGGCAAACTTTCTTCAGCGTATACCCGCCGAGCTGCACTGTATTTTCCCCACTGAGAAAGTAACTACGAACCATTTCGTAATACTCGCGGTTTGTAAACATCGTGTTGCGCGCGTAATTTTCGACTGCAGGAAGTGCGGAAACGGCGCACGTGAACTCACCTAGGTCAATGCGCGCGGACTGACCGGCCAAATCGTGCGCCGGCGGCGCCCGCTCACTCGCACCGCGATGACTCCTTGTAATGGGTGACCATGAGTTACAAATTGGATGAAGGATAAATTAATGAAAATGAAAAAAAATATATGGTAATTTTATTCGATAGATGTAATCTATTATCGATACCAATGATATGGTAAAATTTATTGTACCGGTGAAAATGTCACCCAGTATAGGCAATCGACATGTTTAGCTTTTTTAACTTTGAAATTAATTGCAGTGTCCTCGATGCCAAGCTTTGGTAAACA
This sequence comes from Yponomeuta plumbellus, assembly GCA_947310845.1. Classification (NCBI taxonomy): domain Eukaryota; kingdom Metazoa; phylum Arthropoda; class Insecta; order Lepidoptera; family Yponomeutidae; genus Yponomeuta; species Yponomeuta plumbellus. The sequence continues at coordinate 4,876,025 of OX371217.1, forward strand.
CAAATATTTACCTAATTGAAAAATATTTCAAAAAACTCCGAACGCAAACGCAAAAATATACGAGTATTTCAACCAAATATCTTAGTGATATTGTTATTTTTTGAGTTGGCAGCGACAATGTCAAATTAAGATATAATAATTAAGCCCCATTATATTTCCAGTGCATGGGCACAGAGTGTAATGCTAAGGTATGATAACTTTTAGTTAACTTATTTTTTTTTAATTAAATAAAACCGAGTCGCAGCAGAGATTACAGATATATTTTTCTGTTCTCTGAATGAATTCACAGAAGTAACTATTTTCGTGTTGTGTTATAGTAAATATAGTAGGTATTTAACAAAAGTCGGTCTTTTTGGGTTGTAAGTTGTGTTTGTAATATCAATTAATATAGTTGTAAATAAATTAAATTTTATATGAATTCTTAAACTTGTTAACGCAATCACCTGTAATGTCAGCTCTCAGTTTATTGGCAAAATATAATATATAAAATTCTCGTGTCACCGTGTTAGTGCACACACTCCTCCAAAAAGGCTTAACAAGTTTTGATTAAATGTTAGGTCTGTTAATAAGCAAACAGATAACTTAATGTTCTAATGCTGACTAATTAATAAATGGTAAAAAAAATAATATTTGAATGGATTTTATCAGTGCTACGGTGACAAATGCGACGCCAGGGTATTTATGTATTTATTTTTTATTTTATACATTCAATCATAAATCAACACTATCCGGAATACTTGGGAAACAATGTGGGAGGCATATGTCCTGGGTCTAGATTCTGTTAGTGCATTGTAGTACAATGACAACTGATGAAATCATAATTTTTAAAGACACTCAACTCCCGCATTGATTGAAAAAAGAAATTATTCAAGTACTAAAATAATGACATTGATAAAAAATTCAAATACCTTTATAACAATAACTTCTTACATTCAGTGTATAGGCAAAGAATGTTACGCTATTGTAAGTACATGTTTAATTAATTATGTATCTAATAGGAAGAACCGCTGGATGAAAATGTTTTTCCAATCCAAGTTTCGTTTCTAGACAATTGGTAGAAATAATGTTTCCTTTGAGATTAGATATAATTGCTTTATTTATATAATATTATTCTTATAGTGCCAAGGAAAAAACTGCACTACGCAAGTAAGAAATAATACAATAAATAAACATGAACATAATTAAAAATTTATAATGTTAATAATTATTAAATTACCTAATTATAATAATATTTGCCCATAATAATATAATAATATTTATCCGGACTTGGCCCCCGTGGTGGAGTACCTGGCCTATACCTTCCTCAGGGAAGAGACCCGTGCCCCTTGGTGGGGACATAATGGGTTGATGATGATGATGAATGGGATTTAAATTGGGTTAAAAAATAATAATCAGTATTGAATTTAAAAATATTAAAAAAAAACAAAAGGCTTTGCGTAATATGTGAAACAACATTTTGTTTGCCTTGAATGCAATTGCTGGTCTTACTCAGAAGTTTTCAAGCCGCTCTAAGGCCTCTGACTTGGCTTAACGACTGCCATCTATCGAACCTTTTTTTTTTCGCTGGGAAAAATGCAATTAGGCATCTCCTTCCGTCGGGGGACGGGCGGAGTATGTGGGACTCTATACCCACTAAACAACCCAGCGGCACTCCCTGTTCGCCTTGTTGGCGAGGGCCTGGGAAACCGGCACAGCCTTGACTTCCAGACCCTCACCGGCGAATGCCCGCCTACGCAGCAGGCCCCTCACACCCCTCCCGAGCACGGGTAGGGGTCTAAGGACGACCGTGAGTGCCCGGTCATCCTCGTCCGACGAGGTGATGAGCGGTGCAATGCGGGCGAGGGCGCCCCCGCGCCTTTCGCCCGCTGCTCATCCCCAAGGGGTGAGGCCCCTCCTGCTCCGTCCTGGGTCACCTTCTATGCCCTCTGCTGATCAGAGGGACATAAAGGACGGCCCTCCGTCCTGTTTTTTATAGAGGTTGTCTCCTCGCGGCCCGAAAGCCCCCAGGCCCACTCAGTGTGGGGTTCCGGGTTTGGCGACGGCCCGGTAGCCGCGCTAGCGCATTTACCCCCTCTCCTGGTTTTGGTCCGCGCCGGCCGAAGCCCCGGGGACGCGTCCGATGGGAGACCAGGAACTTCACACGGAGCCATCTATCGAACCTAACCTAACCTTGAACTTAATTAGTTTTATTTATAAGATTCTTGACGCCTGTTTTATCTTTCAGTGCAAAGGCAAGCAATGCGACACCAGACATCAATTGAAACCGAACAAGTACAAATATGTCAAGTATTGCGCAATCAGTAACGCTCCCTGGAACAGTACAAAGTGCCAAAATTTCACGAGGGTATGGTCTTATCATCACGTGCATCATCATTAAGTTTATTCCGTATACACTTAGGGCTCCAACAGACCAGCGACAGCTAGTCAGCGACAGACGATTAGACAGTCGTGCGACCGTCGGCGGCAGTCGCCGACCGTACAGCGCCACCAAGTTATCTGTTCAGGTGGACAAAATTATAACGAACTAACTAATTGTGAATCCTGTTCCCCATTTTTTGTTTTATTTATTCACTTACTAAGATTTATAGGTATATATTTTCATTACAATCTAAAGACGGGTTAAAATATTCTCATTTTTCTAGGTAAATTTCTTAAATGTTGCTACTAAATTATCTACTAGCGCCGCTATCAACTGAACAGATATGATGGTGGCACTGTACAAACTTCTAGTCGCCGAGTGTCGCCGACCGTCGCCGACTGTCGCCGATCGTCGAGCAGTGTCGCTAGGGCGCCCCCTGTTGCAAAGTCAGTGATAGCTTGCGACGCTGGTCGGCGGCTTGAGGCTTGTACGGTCGGCGACCCGCGGCAACGTTTGCGCGACTATCGGCGGCGGTCGCGCGACCGTCGGCGGCCGGCGTCACGAGCTATCGCTGACTAGCTGTCGCTCGTCTGTTGGAGCCCTTATTTGACTTTGTCATGCCAATTTTGATATAATTTTAATATTTTATTTTGGATCTTTCTATTTTTAACAACGTACCATCAATATACAACCTCAGTTCTTCGAAATCAAATACATTTTATCAATCTACATCAAGAACTATAGATTTTAGTTAGGTGGTTTATTTGTGCATTCCGTTTCTGTTTAAGGTGGTGAAAAACCGAGTTGTGCAGTGCATGTACCAGCCAGTCAAGCCATGGAAACAACCTTGGAAAGGCCGAGATATGATTTGCAAAGTCTTGCCCTCGACCAGCACAAAGAAGCCAACTACGAAGTCGAGGAGAAAGAGAAGAAAACCAAGGTTCAGGGCAGATATCGTTGAACCTGATGATGATGATGCTATTGCTGATGTTAGCAAAGAGGGTGACGCAGACGAAAAAAATAATACTGAAGAGAAAGGTGACATAGAAGAAAGTAAATACAATCTCAGTGAAAATGGTATAGAAAGTGAAGACGATATTATGAAAGGAGCAGATTGGAGTGCAAGTAAAGAGAATGTACAAAATATAAGGGAACATTTTCTACAAGACATAATCAACGGAGAAAATAATGATTACATTGATGGAATACGTCTTAGAGCAGAGAATAGCTACATTGTGGAAGAGGGCAGCAGTGGGATAGTGGACGATTAAATAAATATTTGCTATTGCTTCCACAAGATTAGTAAAGCTGGAAAACAATATTTTGTATTTGGACCCTGAGATGTAGATATTGAAAATAAATGTGGTTAACAAATAAATGTGGTGTACTTTATTTTGTGCAGAAATAATGAATAAATTATTAACAATAATACGTGGTAGGTATGTTGTGGTAGCGTTCCTGAATGTCGTTGAGTGGTTATGGTTGTCTGCAGTCATAATAAAAAAATAGAAAATAAAAAACTAAAAGCCCTAAAATTGTAGGATAAATAACAAAAAATTTTGAAAAAGGGTTTGTCGTGTTTCTTTAGATAAAAAAATAACAAGGCAATTTTTTTTACATAATAAATAATGAGGATATCTTAGATGTTTAATTTTATTATGACCGTCAAAAATTACGATTTAAAATCTAAAGAATATTCTGTCTGTCTTGTCTTTTTAAGAAATAAACTTAGAAGCGATTTGGCTCTAAGCTCTTGGCTAGTGTGGTGCTCTGCAGCAGAGCCACCACCTTAGAATCTGATCATTCATAGCCTCAGCCTTTGGAGATTGCAAGATTGGTTGTCTTATTGGTGCTATTCCTATTTCATTGTTTCTTTCATTCGTGTTATTTCTTCTCTCTGGCACTTCCCGTTCACGCCACTTTTAGAATAGAATAGAATAGAAAAAAAAACATTTATTTGCATCTGTTTACATACACATAATTATGTAATGTATATGTTGTATACAACAAATGAAATAGAAGAAATAAAACAAACAAAAAAACAGCAACAAATTAGAGCAAAGCAAATCAGCATAAAACACAAGGTACCTAACAAATTGTGGGTGTGGCGAATGCAAAGGGGTTCTGACTCAGCATATGTTGGAGAGGCAGGCCACTCCAGCGCTGATCTTCCGTCAGTACCCGGTAGTGTGCCGACGTGCAGCACTCGGACTAACGACACTAAATTAGTAAATAAGTTGGCAGCAATTAGATAATTTAATATCATATTTTAAATAATTCCTGATCTTTTCGGCGACGTCCTTTACAATTTTTCTCTGGTACGGTTGCATCTTCCTCCGCAATATTATTCTTGCAAACCTTTTGTTGTTTACGATGCGGCAGTCCTTTCCACGGCACTGGAATGAAAAAAGTTAATGGCTGTTTTTTTTTTATTGACACATATACAATTTTCGCTACTTTAAAAAAAATCCTCGTTGGGCCTAGTATCACTCTCTAGAATCCTTTAATCTAAAACTCCCGATTCTGAGGCTACCAACACCTATTTACCTACTTATAACAAGAATATACAATATACATCGTTTACTGACCTAGACTAAGCTAGGCCTAACGGATTAACGGATAGTCAAAGCATGTATCGGCCTGCATTGTTCTGCCGAGATGCACTTTTGATTAACATGTCCGGATTGATTACTGTTAGCTTCTAGACAACTGCTTCATCGACATTATATGTGTGTGTCTTGGATATTCCCAAATATTCCATGGATATACGCAGCCTTTATACGTTATATTGTAGGGCACAGTCTTCTCTCAGAGAGAGAGAGAGAGAGTGAGAGTAAGGAGAGTACTCTCTCCCTCTGAGAGAACGCCTGTGCCCTACAATGGGACGTATACAGGCTACGTACACGTATATCCATGGAATATTTGGATGTATCTACGCAGCCTGACAACTACTTCCTTTTAAGTATACAACTAAATACCTGTATCGGAAAGCTCCGCTCTTCCACACTTGAACGTGATGTCTAATGTTCTGTCGTCTTATGAGAAAACCAGCTTTCGCCCGCGACTCCGTCCGCGTGGACTTTGGCTCAAAATTTTGCAACCCCGTTCACTCGCATAGGTGTTAAATTTAGAAAAACGGCGAAACACATGTTCAATCAATTGTGTTGAAGAGTATTTATTTCAAGTTTCAAGAAAATCAGACCACATTTTTTATACCTCCCATACAAATTTAGGCAACCCTTTTCGCCCCCTTAGGGGTTGAATTTCAAAAAATCCGTTCTTTTTCCTTGCCTACATTATATACAGATCCTCTGTGCAAAATTTCAGCTTCCTAGTTCAAACGGCTTGGGCTGGGCGTCGATGAGTGAGTCAGTCAGTCAGGACTTTGAATTTTATATATATACTAGCTTTCGCCCGCGACTCCGTCCGCGTGGACTTTAGTTCAAAATTTTGCAACCCCGTTCACTCCCGTAACTCCCGTTAAGGGTTAAATTTAGAAAAACAGTGAAACACGTGTTCAATCAATTGTGTTGAAGAGTATTTATTTTAAGTTTTAAGAAAATCTGACAACATTTGTTATGCCTCCCATACAAATTTTGGCAACCCTTTTCGCCCCCTTAGGGGTTGAATTTAAAAAAATCCGTTCTTATTGCTTGCCTACATTATATACAGATCCTCTGTGGAAAATTTCAGCTTCCTAGGTCAAACGGCTTGGGCTGGGCGTTGATGAGTGAATGAATCAGACAGTCAGGACTTCGAATTTTATATATATATACAGGATGTTAATTTGCAAGCGTGCCATATTTAAAGAAAAAATAATAATTAATGTTACCAGTTAATGCAGTCTACTAACAGTCTCCCATATTCAAGGAAACCGTCGATAAAAATAAAACTTATTTTTAGGGTTTGAATAGGAATAACCTAAGATGGAAGGTGCTGCGACACGCACGTAATGGGAAAGACCGAGACCCCGCCCCGTTGCCAAGTTGGCACCGAGTGAAAGAAACAGCAATAACAACAAGAAACATATGATTTCAGATTTCCCTTCCTACTCTCACGGGCTTAGGACCAACAAAACAACCAATTTCTTTGGTAGGAGGTTAGTAGGTATTAAAATATTGCGCAAATTAGTTTATTTACAAGTTAGAATAAAAAAGTAGGAAGTAGATAACATACCCAAGTACTAACCTACCTTCAAATAAATCGTTGATCTGGCGTAGTTAAAAGTCTGAAATCACTGTTATTTACACTAATTGAGACGTTATTTACAGGGTACTTACAATGATTAAGTTGTACGGAGCAATTGTTCGAAGTGGCCACCGTTCTGCGCTATGCAAAGTCTCGCACGACGACACAAATTACTTTTTAAATTTTGCAACACAAACACATTTTGCCTAACAGTTTGGAAGGCAGAAATAATCCTTTCACGCAACACAGCCGCATTGTTAACTTCTTCAGCATACACTAGTCTTTTAACTTTTCCCCACAAATAAAAGTCTAGGGGAGTAAGATCCGGGGACCGCCCTGGCCAGGCCACTGGGCCTTCGCCTCCTATCCATTATCCAGCGGTCACCAAAACTGTCATTGAGGTACTCGCGCACTATGAGTCCGTAGTGCGGAGGAGCACCGTCCTGCTGAAAATAGAGGTTTTGAAGATCGTTCAATGGCACGTCCTCCAACATCTCATCAACCATGTGGTGCACGGCGGTGGCGGCGCGCACACATTAGGTAGTAATGAAAGAGCGTGCGATACCGGCACGTGCGCACGTCACAAAGGATGTCCGGTCACTGAGTGGCTGGGCTAATTGGGAGTGCGCTCGCGCGGCGTGTTTGTTCTATCTGCGCATGCGCATGCCGCTCGGGGTGCGAATGTGTGTGTTTGTGTGGATGCGCGTGGTTGCCAAACCGTCGTCCGAAAATTTAGGGATGTGCGAGATAATTCGATATTAGAGCTGGGCGTTCTCTTTATCGATAAAAAATGTGACGTCAGAGAACAAAAGAAAAAAAATCGACTCTTCTTTTATGATTGATTTTTGTTTATAATCAGCAGTATAATCACGTCCTAAAATATGGCACGCTTGCAAATTAACAGCCTGTATAGATATAATAAATAAAAATATAATAAATATAGAAGATAGATAGAAGACGCAACTAACATTTTCGCCGAAATGAAGTTTGAAGAGAATTTTGTTGGTTTTTTTTAAGTTAAAAAGGCGTTTTAGACTTGAACTAAGATAAAAAAACGTATTTAGTCAATTACTTCTGCAACACGATAGAAAAATGAATAAAGTTACTAAAGTATAAAGACGCATAATCAATGAATCGCTCATAGCCTGGGCTGACTGAGTGATCTTAAACGATCACTAAGGTTAAGCAACATACGGCGCGTTCAGTCCATGGATGGGTCACCGTCTATGACTAACGCTAGTGGCATTTTTCCGAGCGATTCCGTGCTTCGCAAGGCACGTTAAGCAGTTGGTGCCGGCTGCCGTCGATAGATGGCAGTCGTTAAGCCAAGTCAGAGGCCTTAAGGCGGCTTGAAAACTTCTGACAGTAAGACCAGCCACTAGTCTTACAAGCCTCCACCAATCGGGACTTGGCCGCTGTGGTGGAGTATGGCCTATACCTTCCTCAGGGAAAAGACCCGTGCCCCTCGGTGGAGACTTGATGTGTTGATGATGATGAAATATGCATAAAACGCAATCCACAAATTGCTTCCGAAAACTTAAATATTTAATTTCTCAGTTTCGACCTGATGTCAGATTCGTCTTTTTAGCTTATGACGGCAGTGTTAGCCTTATACATAAAATAAGATAAGACAACAATATTATTTATTGCACACTGGAAAAAAAAACACAAAATATTTACAAAGGTTCATGGTGCAATTGGCTGCCTTATTACTAAAATAAATGATTTGTTATTACGAGTACCTAAAACATAATATTATACAAATGAACCTAATTTCTAGGTTTGTATTGGCGCATATGTGTATTTTGTGTATGTATAGTGTATGATGATGAGAGTGTGTGTGTACAGTGAGTAGGTATTCTGTTATTTATTTTTTAATCTAAGTTTTGTTCATTAAGTCACAGTTTTTATGTTATTTCAAACAAAAACCTTTGATTTAATTTGGATTGTACCAACCTAGTTACAATACGTCCAGATTGAGATGAAAGTCGTGATTGATCTGTATCTAGGTTGCTATTCAGAAATTGATTACAACGCCAAAGTGTACCGCCAAGAGAGCTCCTCGTAACGATCTCCAAACAGACTTAGTTTGGTTTTCATCTTCGAACTACATGCGTCTACAAATCATGGTTACGAGAATAATCAGAAATCAGAAACTTCAAATTCTTCAAATGTGGATGTACTTATAATGTAAAGTCGGCTCTCCACGGTCCGCGATATCGCGGACGGACGCGGACTAGCTCGCACGACACACCAAGAGTTTTGGTCCGCGGTAGCACAGACGTCTGGGGCGGTGCGCCGTACCCGATCTGTATGGCTGTCCGTTGTCGTCGGCCGGCATCGGCCGTCGGCAGAATCGCGCACCGTGGGAAGCCAGCTTTAGGCCCTTTCTGCACTGCTCCGGTCCGGCGTCGGAACCGGAATCAGTCATAAGAAAAATATCGGATGTCGGATCATGCTTCTCCACTTCATCCAATTATAATCGGCAGTGGACGTGACGCAGTGCTTTATTAAAATTCCTTGGTTTTTCTATTCGAGGCAGGGGACGTTTTCCACACATTCTATTATTCTATTAATGTAAATAAAATTGTAGGTATGGGAACATTTTCGGGTTGTATGCGCGGTGCAAAAACGTGTATTGTTTTTGTACGTCGATCACTTCGGCCCGGTAAAATACCGTTCCAATCTAGCAAATTATCGGACCGTTAAGCACCGGATGCCGGAGTAGTGGAGAAGGTTACTAGTATTCTTGTGTGTTTCTAAATCGGACCGGTAATTAACGTTTGCCGGACCGGAGAAGTGGAGAAAGGCCTTTAGGCGCTGCCTTGAGGCCAAATGTAGCATTTGGGGGAGAAAAAGGCAGCGAAAAAAAAACCTCCACTCTGACCATGTTTTCTCAAATCACCTTAAACCTAATACGTAAGTTGGTACAAATATCTAGATACCTAAGAAGCTCATGACCCAGGAGTACAATCAACACTTGCTATGTCAAAACGTGCTCTGTTCTTGCTATTCAGTCATAGCGTCTGTACGACTTTAATAATGAAAAACTTATTAAATCCTATACATAATTTTCTATTAAGTAAGAGGCAATGACTAGCTTGCTGTGGATTTGATTTACTGCCAAGGGCTTTAATCATTTACTAGCGACCCGCCCCGGCTTCGCACGGGTGGTAAAAATGTTTCCGTGGAAATAGCTATATTAGTTCCGTGGAGAATTCCCGGGGTAGGAATTTTTTTTACACCTTGGGTTATATTATTCGAGATTTCATATGGAACCCTAAATCTTTTGAAAATCCAATATAGCCTATGTTACTCACGAAGAATGTAGCTTTCTAACGGTGAAAGAATTTTTTAAATCGGCCCAGCAGTGTCTGAGCTTATTCATTACAAACATAACACACACCCAATAATACAAATTGGTAAGGGTAAAGTTTTATATGTATTAGGATAATATGGCAAGTGTTTTTTGTTAAATAAATATTACTTACTTACTTTTTTATTATAGTCGACCTCTGTGGCGCAGCGGTTAGTGCATCTGTCGACCAAGCGAGAGGTCCCGGGTTCGAATCCCGGCTGGGGAGAAAAAAAAGAAATCCAGGTCTTGGATGTTTACATGATTGTGACGTCGCTGTTTCTTGTTCCCACGACACAGGGTATCCTAGTGTGGGGCCAGAAGCAATGTATGTGCCTGTATGTGAATGCTTATGTTTCTGTTTCACGAAATCCTGTCGAAGTCATTCATGTATAAATCGGGCGCTAATTAATGACGTCATAACTTGTAGGTAACGCCTTACAATTTATGAAGCGTTTTATCAATGCTGTTAGAATATTTTTAGAATTCAATGAAGACGCTTTGACGCGAGTAGGTGGTTTAATTTTTTTGAGACCCGTAAAGACCCGAAAAATATATATTTATGGTTTTATTTTTTTCTCAGCTTTTCTACGTTTTCTGTGGTGAAAAAACTATGTCACCACAATATAAGGGGCACTGCCATATAACTAATATTATGTTGTGATGTACCTAATTTAAGTTCACCCTGAACCGATGACTGAACCCCAAGACACAATTTAATTTAATTTGGAGTTCAGGGTTACTTTTGTATGTTATTGTTAAGTTTTGCCAATATTTTTTACATTTTTTTTATTTTATAAAATCATCAATACTCAGACTTACAGACAATAGTATGATAGCCAACCTTTACTTTTTGTCGGCTTGAACTTTAACTTCTTTATTACTAATTTATTACTAATTCTACTTTAACCTGTAGAATATTTGAATCGTGTATTTGAGAAACTCCATGAGTCACATTTTTTGGCAAAATGACTTTTTGATGAGTATGTGTTCTACGCATGTAAATACACTTTACAGAGAAAAATACCACTTGTCAATGCAAGGAAACGGAAGTTATAACAGGTTCCAAAGGAGCCGGGGATCTCTGTGCCCCATTGTAAGCTAAAATATGGTTTAAAAAAAGCGGTATTTTTTTCTGTTTCAAAATATAAAAAATCTGCTCAATTCACAATCTGGGAGACGAGAAATCTTAAAAACAAGTTTATTGCACTGATTAAATAGAGTTTCGATTACTATAATCGATTACTGTGAATGATTCCAAGAATTATTATTGAACATAAAAACACTCTCATCGAATGAGGGATTCAATCAAAGTGAACAATATCTACGGAATAAATTATTATATTGTCAATAGTTTACAATAAAACAGAATATTAACTTTAAAATCGATTCTCGTAGATTCTCGTTTACAGATCGATTTATTACTTTTTATCACAGACCTCCTTCCTCATTGCTTTTTATGTTTGTCAAATGTATTTAATCTGTGCTGACAGTGACAGCTCCCGGATTTTCAATCTATGACCATGATGGGTCACTATATTGCACGGACCGAGAATTTACGGCACGAGAATGTACAACCCAGGAATTCGTGCCCAAATGACCATCTATAACTAACGCTAGTGGGATTTTTCCGAGCGGTTCCGTGCTTCGCAAGGCAAGTTAAGCAGTTGGTGCCGGCTGCCGTCAATATATGGAAGTCGTGAAGCCAAGTCAGAGACCTTAGGGCAGCTTGAAAACTTCCGACAGTAAGACCAGCCACTAGCCTTACAAGGCTCCACCTATCCGGACTAGGCCCCCGTGGTGGAGTATGCCCTATAGATATAGGACCGAGGGGCACGGGCTTTTCACTGAGAAAGGTTCCTCAGGGAAAAGCCCCGTGCCCCTCAGTGGGTTTATAATGGGTTGATATATCGCTCCTCTACATCTAAACTCTGATCATTTGGATTGACTTGTCTAGTGTAAGATCCAGCCAGATCAGGATGTCAATCTATTGCGATTCATAGCCTCGATAATGTCACGCACTAGATCGAGGGTGTAATGGCTGCGAAGTGAATGATTTACGCTTCATGGAAACGAGGCACCACTCTATCGTGTCTATGGCTGTACACGGATTCTCGCCCGTACCAATTTTATACAGCCTGATATGATAACGCACTACCCGAGAACGTACGGACGGGAATCCGTGTACATGTGCACGGATTCCGTGGCTGTACATTACCGGGGCGTACGTTCTCAGGATGTGCATTCACGGTACGTACATTATCGTCTCCCATCATGATCACCGGACTACCTACCTACTCGTCTTGTATCGGTTATCGTTTGCATATTTTAATTATATTCGTCGACCAGTGCTTTCGCTCTACGGACTTCTAGTATATTGTTTAACTTGTACGACTGTGGCATACCGACTTATCGATGTAATACACTGGGCCGACGAGTTTTAGAGGATGAAATGACACAAATCCTTGTCTTCCCTGTCTTTTAATCTATTTGTGAGTTTCGTTACATTTTCCCACTCAATACAATGAGAACTACAATTAATGTAATAAATAACTGTCTATCATATGATCATAGTGATAAAATCAGCTGTTAACTACCTATATGTTATTGTCAATTTGTTGCATAGCCTCACTTTTACTAAATTTCTTTTAACTTTGCTGTCAGATTGCTAAAATCCGCAAAAATTTCAAAGATGGTTTGACAATATATAAGCTGTTTATTGACACCACTCTCGTCTTTTTACATCTGGGCCCAAGAATGTGTGGAAGCGTTTCCGTCTCCTTTGTTTATTTGAGAAACCCCTTAAGTCCGCGACTAATAGAGACATGCTAGTTCTGCCTAGGGACAAAGCTTACCCAGATGGTCAGATCCCGATTAACAAAAAGAAAGTAGAGGATTTACTTAACCTAAAAAAATACTTACCAGAAGAAAAAGAAGAAGAAAATACTATTATGAAAAAAAATTCCAGTGGCCGGTCACCGACCGCGAAATAGATGAGACAGTGGTCTAAACATTGTTAAGATGTAACAATATTATGATGATGTCTTAGTACTGTAAGTAATTTGTGTGATTTAATATATATTTTTGATGTCAAACGTGTCAAACTTGATTATTTTTTCGTATATTTAAGAAACCCCCTGTGTCCATGACTTTTAAGCTTTATTTTTTTAATGAAAATGACAATAATTATACCAAATCTTTTTCGATTGTTATAGACATCATTTTAATTAATCAAACTGCGTGGAAAAAGTATCACCGCCCATACATTTTTTTTTCACAGAAAGGCTTTTTTCGTCTCCTGTAAAGTTTGGGTCTGTGGACTCATGAGGGTTTCTCAAATACACGATTCATTCAACAAAGCAACTGATTAGAACCACTCTCTTTTAAAATAACGCTAACGGTTTCAAAATCACGTTCTAGGATGCAATTATTTGTCATTGTACTACAATGCTTTAACAGATTCTAGGCCCTGAAAAGAATTTATTTTATTTTATTTTATTTATTTCTACAGCTTAGGTACTATTTGAATAGGATACAGTCCTAATGCAATAGTGAAGCGCACACGCAAAACAAGAATAATGAAACACTATATACCATACACACTACTTACATTACTTTACTTAAAATTATAACACAAAATAAAAAGAGTGGTCTTTGTGAGTTGTATGAAAGGCGTGAGAGGGGGCGAAGCGGCGCGCGGGGGGCGGAACCTCGGCATTTTTCAGGATGTATTGGGAAATGGGAAAGCCAGTCTTGTTTCGTAAGCGGAGGAGGACGGTCGCGCGCCCGCTGAAAACACACCGCTGGTTACGTTATTTCAAATTCGCACCGGTTATTAAGTTCACGTTATCCTCCGAGGGTTTGGCAACGATTTTTAGCGTGATTTTTGACACAGGTCGAGTGTAAGTGAGACATGGTGTCGGCGAAGCGTTGGTGGTTGTTCTTAATTTGAAAACAAATCGAGTCGGGTGGTGTTTATTTTTCTTTTTTTCTTTTTTGGATTGTTTGAAGTGACAGTCTTTAGTTTCTTGTTTATTTTTACTTTGGGTCCTTCGCTTGTTTTGTTTGGCGTGGTTCGAGTGTGGCCATTTTCCTGGTCAGGGCGGAAAACTACCGGCAAGGTATGTTGTTATTTATCAATTTACAACTGGACGTAGATTAGCAAAAAGGTCCCAACCAACACAAAGTGAGTTTTGAGATATTTGAGTTTTTAGGTTGAAGCTGATTTACGATCCCCATACATTTGAGTTAAAAAAGAATTAAAATTTAAACTGTTTATTTCAGAGAAAAACCGAAAGCATAAAATCCTATTTTCTAGCTCTGGAAGCTAAATCTTCCATGTGAGATTATAGTGCTTCCAGAGTGGTTGCTCTTATACATATATTAAGGTATTAATATTAATAATATCAGTACAGGAAGTGGGACGCACTACCTTCCCCTTACATGATGGGCAGGCAGTACGTACTTATCTTTTGAAAGTATTTATTTATTATTTTTATTTATTTACCTCGGCCAACGGATTAGCCTGGCCATCCAAAGAGGCAACGTCGCCAGCATTCTGGGCTCATTGCCGCGGGACAGTGACCTGGGGCAGGTATTTTATTTGTAAATATATTAAGTTAAGATATTTATTTAGGTTCTAGCATAGTTTTATATTTAAGTTTTTTTTTAATTTAAAGTAAGGTATTTGATTATTAATATTTTATATTATTGTTATTTAGCATTGTTAATGAATAAAACATTTATTTAATAAATTTTTTATGCAGTGACTTGATTTCATAATTATTTGTTCAAGTTTTTCTAATATTGTTATTGGGATGTGGGGGAGGCTGAAATTCCAGGTTGGATTACCATGTGCCATAACTTTGCACAATATGCTCATCGGATCACTATGAAAGTCGTTGATTCTTAAATTAAAGAGCATAGTGATCATTTTGGTATAATTCACTCAAAATGACCATGTTATGGGTTGCAACCTTTTTGCTAAACTACATCGAACTAATCTAGCTTAGCTTTAGCTTTTAGAATATACCTCGGCTGCTATCGGATAGAATAGGATATATTCGTGTAATAGAAATATCGGAACTATTATGACACTCATTTCGAAATCGGAACTAATATGACACTTAATTTCGAAATCAGAACTCTATCATCATCATCATCATCATCAACCCATCATGTCCCCACCGAGGGGCACGGGTCTCTTCCCGAAGAAGGTGTAGGCCATACTCCACCACGGGGACCAAGTCCAGATTGGTGGAGGCTTGTAAGACTAGTGGCTGGTCTTACTGTCAGAAGTTTTCAAGCCGCCCTAAGGCCTCTGACTTGGCTTTACGACTGCCATCTATCGACGGCAGCCGGCACCAACTGCTTAACGTGCCTTGCGAAGCACGGAATCGCTCGAAAAATGCCACTAGCGTTAGTCATAGATGGTGGCCCATCCATGGACTGAACGCGCCGTATGTTGCTTAACCTTAGTGATCGTTTAAGATCACTCAGGCAGCCCAGGCTACGACTCGGCTACGACTACGGCTAGAACTCGATCATGGGTACGATATAAATATACGGCGAAAACTAAAGCCTACTCTAGAGCCCGAGGTATATTCTAAAAGCTAACAGACTGTATGTAGCTGCTGGTGTGTCTTTACGTTTTCATGAAGGACTGACAAAACTAATATATGGAGCGAATGTACGTGGAAGGGCTAGTAAGGGACGTCCCGGGCGAATTGAATTGAATTGGATTGAAAATTCTTTATTGCCCAAGAAACAATGTCTGTGCAAAGGCGAGCTTAATACTAAAAGTATTTTCTTCCAGCTAGTCATGGGTGATGTGAAAGAGTAAGAGGTAGTGCTAGAGAAGTCTAAAAGAGAATAAAAAAGATAAATTACATAATTAAAAACTCGTAAACCTCTATTACTACCTATATACTAAACACAATATTATGATACTGCATAAATTATGTTCATAACATAAACAAATAAATATATAGAACACACGAACACACCAAATGGGCAAAGGGGGAGATAAAAAGTATCCAAATCCGGCGTGGGTGCATGCAACTACTAATTAATATCGATGAAGCGGAAGTGATTTGTCAGGATCGTGGCAAGTGAGAGTCCCTGGTCTCTGCCTACCCCTCTGGGATACAGGCGAGAGCCTTTGCATGTGTTTTTATGTACAGTAAAGAGTAGCGTCATAGGTATATCACATAAAAGGTTAAACACGTTAAAAGGTTATATAAGCAAAGGGCACGATAAAAACTACCCGAACCTGGGATGAGTTTAAGCAATGACTAATGAATGTTAAAGAAGAGATACGATCGTGGTGAGTGGAAAGCCCTGGTCGCTGCCTACCCCCCTAGATACAGGTGTGAGTTTTTGCTAATCGGCCTGCAGTCCACTTATATTGTGTGTGTGTGCATAAAAACAGAAGAACAGGTATAAAATGAGTTTGTTTGGAAGTTCTAATTTTTTTTCTTTAATTAATTCAATTAATCCTATAATGATCTTTTTTTTTTTGCTCAAATATATGATTACACTTTAAGACTACCTCTTAAAATATTTGCGCTTGTTTGCTAGGACCTTTTTTTTTCCATAATAATATAAGCCAAGATAATATAATATAAGTCAATAATAATACCTATAAGCCAAGTCTTATATTATTAGAGACTGTGAGAATGTCAGGGCCTCAATTCTGATAGTGTATTACACGGTCGGGTCACGTGAGGTGGCTAGATTGCTTGATTAAAGTGCGCGTGTAGACTTGAAGCGGCAATGAAACTAAATCGCCATGGTCATGCAGTTGTTGTTGTACTACAATGCATTTACAGAATATAGGCCCAGTCGGTAGGTCCTACAACAACTGGGCTGTTGTTCGACAACCTTTCCGTCACAAGGTTATCTGGAAGAAATTGCTGTTCGAAATAAGGCCGCCCATTGTAGGTTTTTAAAATTGTAACTTTTATTTCTATCTCTTGTCTTTTCTGTCCAATAAATAAATAAATAATAAATATACTATTAATATTAGACAGAGAAAAGATTTGTGTTTTTGTATTTTTTGTGTGTATGTTTGTAATGCATAGTCTAAGAAACTAAAAGGCCGATTTTAATAATTCTTTCACCATTAAAAAGCTACATTCTTCGTGAATAGCATAGGCTGTATTGGATTTTCAAAAAGTTTGGGGTTCCATACGAAATCTCAAATAATGTAACCCAAGGTGTAAAATTACTACCCGGGGATTTTCCACGGAACTAATATAGCTATTTCCACGGAAAAGTTTTTGCTACCCGTGCGAAGCCGGGGCGGATCGCTAGTTTAGAATAAAGATAAGATAAAATAAGAAGTTGCAGCGCCACCAAGTTATCTGTTCAGGTGGGCAAAATTATAACTAACTAAATAATTGTAAATTCTGTTCCCCATTCTTTGTTTTATTTATTTACTTACTAAGATTTATAGTTATATTTTCATTAAAATTTAAAGACGGGTTAAAATATTATAATTTTTCTAGGAAAATTTCTTAAATGTTACTACTAAATTCTCCACTAGCGCCGCTATCAACTGAACTGATAAGATGGTGGCACTGTAATACTAACAACTGATGCTGACAGATTGTGCACGAGAAACCGCGGGTGAGTTGTTTTGCCGCCAGGCTAACCGTGATTTAATAATTAGGCAGTTTTATTTGAAATGTGTGAAAATACTTAGAAAATATGCCTGGGAGGTTACAATAAAATTTGTCACTTATATTGTGACTCTAATTGGATACTAATTGGGTGGAGCAATAATAAATATTACGTATTAGAATCGCTCGTAGCCCCGGCTGCCTGATCACGAAGGTTAAGCATCATAAAGCACGTTCAGTGCATTGATGGGACCGTCTATGACTAACGCTAGTGGCATTTTTCCGAGTGGTTCCGTGTTTCGCACGGCACGTTAAGCAGTTAGTGGCGGCTGCCATCGATAAATGGCAGTCGTTAAGCCAAGTCAGATGCCTTGGGGTGGCTTGAAAACATCTGACAGTAACACCAGCCGCTAGTCTTGCAAGCCTCCAGCAACCCGGGATTGAGTTGAAATTGGCAGCAGAATGCTACGAACTAGGTCGTATTCTAAAACGGGCATGCCACAGTCAAACGAAATAGACGTTCAATTTATGTGTGGTAAACAGTGAGTCCAGACTGCTTCGTTGGTAGCGAACGTTTGATTACCATGCTGAAGGTCTAGGGTTTTAATCCCAGTCGTATAAATTTCCTTAGTCTGGATGATTTTCCTTGTCTGTGACGTCTTTGCCTTGTTACTTATATTACAGATATTCTATTTTGGAACCGGGGTAAGTGGTTGTGTTGTGTGGAAGTAATTCATCATCATCGTCAACCCATCATGTCCCCACCGAGGGGCACGGATCTCTTCTCTGAGGAAGGAATAGGCCATACTGTGGAGTGTGGGGGGCCAGTCCGGATTGGTGGAGACTTGTAAGACCAGTCTGGTCATACTGTCAGAAGTTTTCAAGCCGCCCTAAGGCCTCTGACGAAGTAATTATTTAATTATTTATTATGATAGTACAACCGGTACTGACCCGACATTATACCGAAGATATCCCGGACATCAGCCTGTACGAGATTAGGATGGCCCTGAAACAGCTCAAGAATAACAAGGCACCAGGAGAGGACGGAATTACATCAGAGCTTCTGAAAGCGGGTGGAACACCGGTACTTAAAGTCCTTCAGAGGCTCTTCAATTCCGTCGTGCTCGAAGGAACAACGCCAGAAGCATGGAACAGAAGCGTGGTGACGCTGTTCTTCAAGAAAGGAGATAACACTCTATTGAAGAACTACCGACCCATCTCGCTTCTGAGCCATGTTTATAAGCTGTTTATAGGGTCCTGACGAATCGTCTCGAACGCAGGTTTGATGACTTCCAGCCTCCCGAACAAGCCGGTTTCCGAAAGGGCTATAGTACCATAGACCACATCCACACGCTGCGGCAAATTATACAGAAGACTGAGGAGTATAATTTGCCATTATGCTTAGCGTTTGTGGACTATGAGAAAGCCTTCGATTCGATCGAGACATGGGCGGTGCTCGAGTCTCTCCAGCGTTGCCATATTGACTATCGGTACATCGAAGTGCTGAAGTGCTTGTACCACAACGCCACCATGTCGGTCCGAGTACAGGAGCAGAATTCGGAGGCAATTCCACTGAAAAGAGGCGTGAGACAGGGAGACGTCATATCTCCGAAACTGTTCACGAACGGACTGGAAGATGCCTTCAAGCTTCTGGAATGGCAGGAAAGCGGCATTAATATCAATGGCGAGTACATCAGTCACCTTCGATTTGCCGACGATATTGTAGTCATGGCAGAGACGCTGGAGGACCTCGGCATAATGCTCGAAGACCTCAGTCGAGTCTCCCAACGGGTGGGCCTTAAAATGAACATGGACAAAACGAAGGTCATGTCGAACGCCCGTGTTGTGCCCACCCCAATAACAGTGGGGTACTCGACTCTCGAAGTTGTAGACGAATACGTCTACTTAGGACATACAGTCCAATTAGGCCGGTCCAACTTCGTGAAAGAGGTCAATCGTCGAATCCAACTCGGCTGGGCAGCGTTCGGGAAACTCAGAAAAGTCTTTTCCTCCGATTTACCTCAATCTCTCAAAACAAAACTGTACAACCAGTGTGTGTTACCAGTGATGACTTATGGCATTGAAACGTGGTCTCTTACTATGTTCCTCATAAGAAAGCTCAAGGTCACGCAACGAGCTATGGAGAGGGCTATGCTCGGAATTTCTCTACGAAACCGAGTCAGAAATGATGAGGTCCGTAGACGAACGAAAGTGGTCGACATAGCCCAGCGGATTAGTAAGTTGAAGTGGCAGTGGGCGGGGCACATAGCACGCAGAACTGATGGCCGATGGGGCCGAAAAGTTCTCGAATGGAGACCACATATCGGCAAGCGCAGCGTAGGACGACCAGCCACAAGATGGACAGACGATCTCATCCAAGTGGCGGGAAGACGCTGGATGCAAGCCGCTTCCGACCGGTCTATTTGAAAATCCATGGAGGAGGCCTATGTCCAGCAGTGGACTTCTTGTGGCTGAATGATGAACCGGTTTCTCAAACATTGAATTTATTTTAATAAATTGTTAAAAGTTAGAAGTTTTTAATGTAGTTTGGTCCTAACATCTGTTCATATTACACTGGATAAAAAGATCTTAGTTATTTCGAAGTACTAACCTACATATTCCTCAAAGGGCAGGTTTCTGAGTAGGGTAGTTTCCAGGGTCAAAATAATTAAATTCTATTTAGTCCGTATTTTAGATTATAAAAAATATTGGACACGTATTTTTTATTTTTTCGATTAAACAAAAAATAACAAAGATATAGCCCATTAAAGTTACGTGTGACGTCACTCCGTGCTAAAAAATGCAGCACGGCGTGACGTCACACGTAACCTTAATGAGCTATATCTTTGTCATTTTGGTATAATTTACAAATAAAAAAATACGTGTCCCTTATTTTTGAATAATCTAAAAGACGGACTAATTACATTTTTAGGGCAACTAGCCCATTGTGAATTTCACCAAGGAAATACTCAAGTAACGTGCTGTCACGCTTTTTTCAGAGAAACTTGACGAGACAGCACTACAGTTAAGTAGTTACTTACCGAAATTCACAATTCAGAAACTTTGGATTAAATCAGGTGACTGTGGATAACGGAGTAGGTGCTCTGGTGTTAGGGGTCAGTCGGGGGTGAAGTCAATCAGAACACATGTTTCTTGGACCACGGTCGTGTATTGAATGTCTCGAAAATATTATAATTTACACGTGTGGCCTAATTACATGGCCGATGCGCGGAAGCGCATGTCGCAACGTTACTGGACCGTTTAAGTGTTAATATAAATTCATCATCATCATCATCATCATTCAGCCACAAGAAGTCCACTGCTGGACATAGGCTTCCTCCGTGGATTTCTAAAAAGACCGGTTGGAAGCGGCTTGCATCCAGCGTCTACCTGCCACTACCAAATGAAAATTACCAATTGTAAATTTGCGATACCTGATACATGTCGGCTAGAGGTCGTCATTTACAAGAACTGCTGTTCTACAACAAACATAAATGCATACATATGCTCACACCTGTATCTCAGAGGGGTAGGCAGAGACCAGGGACTACCATCTGCCACGATCCTGATAAATCACTTTCGCTTCATCGACACTCATTAGTCGTTGCATACACGCACACGTCGGTTTCGGTTACTTTTTATCTTGCCCTTTGCTAATACATCCCCTATTTGGTCGAGGTATGTCCACCTGGGGCGTCTCTTACCGGCCCTTCCACTCACATTCGCTCGATATAATTTGCTTAGTCAGTCTTTCTTCAATATCAAAATTAACCAAAATTATGATTATTATCATGTTTTAGTAGCAAATCTGACCAAAATTATTTCGTATGAATTAGGAAACTTGCCTACCACTCTGGGGTATAGGCGTGAGGAATCTTACTAATATTATAAACACGAAAGTTTGTTAGTATCGATGGATGGATGTATAGATGGATGGATGGATGGATGGATGGATGAATGTTTGTTCATCTACTACTCAATGGATTTTAATGAAAGCTTACAATAATTTAGCTTATATATCAGAATAACACATAGGCTACAATTTATAAAGATATTGTGTGAATTGTCTAAAATATGACGATAATAGTGTCAAGTAAGCAGGAAAAAATCTACCGCTAGAGTTACACATAAATGTAATTATGGCCTGTAGCTTATAGCCACTCGAAATACTATCCTGCGCAGACGAAGTCGCGGGCACCAGCTAGTGTATGTATAATTTTGGTCTGGAGAATATTATGAAAAGCTCTCTGTAACCTCAGAGGGGACAAAAGTTTTTAGTTACCTAGATTTTATTTACCCAGCGCAGTGTCACCTTGGCACCGCGATGTATTAATAAATCGAAAAGGCTCCGCCCGAATACAGATAAGCCAGACGTGTTTTTCATACAGCGTGTACAGTCAACTAGACAATGTATTTTAACAAAATGCTTTGATACAAAAGTAGGACACCCATATCACTGAGGTTAATATTCCTCCTCGGTAATGGTTAGCCGGCAAAAATTAACTAATATTAGATTTATTTGCTTGTATTGATTTCTCAGTTTGGTTTATTGAATAAATTATTTAATTTTATAAAATAAAATAATTAAAACTGGTACCTAAGCACTTACTAACATAGGTTAATGTTTTTTATCTTGAAAGATCACGAAGGTTAGGCAACATCCGACGCGTTCGACGATTAACGCTAGTGGCATTTTTCCGAGAGGTTCCGTACTTCGCAAGGCACGTTAAGCAGTTGGTGCCGGCTGCCGTCGATAGATGGCAGTAGTTTAGGCAAGTCAGAGGCCTTAGGGCGGCTTGAAAACTTCTGACAGTAACACCAGCCACTAGTCTTACAAGCTTTCTCAGGCAAGAGACCCGTGCGTAATGGGTTGATGATGATGATGATTTGCGTACTAACCTCACAGAATTAGTCTTTGTTATTTGAAATAAATCAATGAATCAATGAAAGATATCATAAAGAGACGAATTGACGGGCGGATTTAGGGGTGGTTGGACGGAAAAATATATGGAATGATGTATGAACTAAACACTGAAAACGAAAAAGACTACATTTTAGCCGAGCGAAGCCGGTCTTCCATCTAGTTTTTATTAATTTTTTTAATCCTCGTCTCCTTTCCTTTAAATCCTTTAGTTCTGTAACAATAATATAAGTATACTGTTAAACTACAACTTTGTAAATAAATCAATATAATATATACAATCTGACCAAGCAAACGTTCATCATCATCATCAACACATTATGTCCCCACCGAGGGGCACGGGGCTCTTCCCTGAGGAATGTATTCCCTTCCCTAAGGAAGATATTCAAAAAGCAAATGTTGCTTTTCCATTTTTGCCTACGACTTATTCTTAGACCTCAGGGAAGGGACCCGTGTCCCTTGGTGGGGACATAATGGGTTGATGATGATTATTCTCTGAAATCATCTCAGTGAAGCCGTTTCGTAGGAGTTCGGTAACAAACGTGTCATAGGACACGAGAATCTTTTATTTTAAATTCCATTTTCTGAGCGACAGTACCAGATCTGTGATCATCCACCGTGTTGCCATGGAGATTACGCCTCATTATCTCTGCATTTGTCACTATCACCGGATGTCAGGGTGTATGTAGCGTGTGCCTAATTGAGCTAATAGATAACACACAAGTTAAAACATAGATACCTTAACGTGCAGGAAGGTGTACTATAAAGAAATAAAAATAAAAAAAGAATTATTTATTTAACACCACAAAGACGTACTATGTATATTATAACTGTGATTTAACAATAAACAAAATAATTAATCAAAGACACAAAATAATTTGAAAACAATAAGGGACGCAGGGTATGTCTGTGCAGCGATAAAATAGACTCAAGCTCAGTATACGCTGCGGTTTTACCCACAGCACTGATTTTCAGCAAGGGCCGTTGGTGACTGACGGAGCTTCAACCGAAACAGAATATAAGTGATAGTCCTTTTCTGCCTTTTACACAAACTGCAATTAACATAAACCTTAACATACAGGCACATACATTGCTTCTGGCCCCACACTAGGATACCCTGTGTCGTGGGAACCAGAAACAGCGACGTCACAAACATGTAAACATCCAAGAGCTGGGGGTTAATTTGTAGTTCACAAGAAACAATCTATCTGATCAGCCCGTAAATAGAGCTCACTGTTGGGCATGACCTGGGTATGATTAGGTATGACCTATACCTTCCTCAAGGAAGAGACCGGTGCCCCTCGGTGGGGACATAATGAGTTGTTGAAATCAGAAATCAGAAATTTATGTCAACGTAAAGAATTTACATTCTGCTTGTTAATGTTAGCCGCTGCCTTGGGGCCGAGTGTAGTGGTGAAAAAGGCAGCAAAAAAAAAACTCAACTCTGACCATCTTTTCTCAGTTTAACTTAAGTCTAATACAATATTTGGTAGAAATGTCCATCTACTTAAGAAGGTCAAAATTAAAGACCCATGAGTCCAACTCGCAATGTCAAACATCGATTGATTTTCTTAAACAAGTATGAAAACACCAATGCTGCGGCCAGACATACGGACAGCACCCGTTCACGAGCATAACGCAGGGGTCAGCCATCGCCAGTCTCAACCATATTAAAGGGAAATAGGCGACCCGGCCACCGCGCCACCATTCTCATGGCCTTTGGCAAACTTGTGTGATAAAGTTCTTGTCAGTTGATGATGATGAAATGTCAATTTGAAGATCCACCACGACCTAGAATACTGCGATATGAACGAACAGTTTTGTATGCACAGTAACTAACTTTGGAAGTTAACTCGTGCCTGCACGTGATTAAAAAGTTGGACCGTTCCGTGTACAGTTGGCAGCCGAGAAACCTACAGTTTCTAATTACCTCCAGAAACACTCCATCATAGGGTTGTCGGGAAGAAATTGCTTTTATGAATAAGGCTGCCAGTTGTACCTACTACGCAGCATTATAAATATTTTGTGATTGTCGTTTTTTCCAGTGTGGACAATAAAATAAAAAAATATGATCTTTCACCACATAACGCTTGAAATTACGAGCTGTGTTAAATAAGCACATAATATTCTCTCTCTGCTCTCTCTCTCTGAAAGAAAGTCTGCATCCCACAGTGGAACGTATATAGGTAATTTAAAAAAACGTGTGGGATTGAACGTTACACCCACTATACACTTTTCATCCTACCTACCACAAAAAAACCATTTCAAAACAAATCATATAATATCATCATAATAAGATAATATAATAAGATATCATATCATAATAAGTTTATTGTTTGAAGGCCGGTTTTTTTTTGTAAAAATTTTTGTTTAGTTTTAGGATGAAAAGTGTATAGTGGGCTCAACGTACAATTTATAATTTTGGTTTTGGAGTCGATATTATTATAGTAAAATATATCTAATTATTGTGTCTCCTTGGCTGTCACGGATCCTAAAAATAGCAATAGGTAATTGTTACGCAAGTAAATAAGAATACGCAATTATTTTTTACTTTTTTCTGCACATAATTTATTTTGGAATAGGTTTTTTGTTTGAAGTCTGTTTTTTTGTAAATAATTTGTTTACTTTTAGTGAATCTATAGTACAATAAGTAACAATTATAGCCTTAAAAATGCCTGACATTTCGTTCTGCAAATCATGGGTCTCAGTTGACTTGTTGCGATGAAGAAAGTGGAAGGCGTCTGAATAGCAAATTTAGGACTTTTATGTCTTTCTCATGGATAACAATGTCAGAATCGGACCATATTAAAATGACATCACACGGAAAGCACCAGTTATTAAACAAAAAAAAAGAATCCTGAAAATCGGCTCACCCAATCAAAAGTTCTGAGGTAACAAACTTAAAAAAATACGGTCGAATTGAAAACCTCCTCTCTTTTTAAAGTTGGTTAAAAGTTATTTTGGCACCGGAAATTAAGTGATTATTCCCGTGGAAATGAGAAGTGACACCCGTTTCAGAACTTGACGTGTTGTAGACAGTAATTTATGCGTAAATGTAAACTGGTCCATGTCCAGATATATCTTATGTAAAGTGATATAAATATAATTATAAAAAATATATTTAAATACCATTAAGGTTATAATATGGTATTATGAAACTTTTAAAAGGCACAAGAATAATTCATCATCATCAACCCATAATGGGTCCCCACCGAGGGCACGGGTCTCTTTCCTGAGGAAGGTATAGGCCGTACTCCACTATGGGGGCCAAGTCCGGATTGGTGGAGGCTTGTAAGAGCAGTGGCTGGTCTTACTCTCAGAAGTTTTCAAGCCGCCCTAAGGCATCTGACTTGGCTTAACGACTGCCATCTATCGACGGCAGCCGGCACCAACTGCTTAATGTGCCTTGCGAAGCACGGAACAGCTCGGAACAATGCCACTAACGTTAGTATTAGACAGAAACCCATCCATGGACTGAACGCGCCGTATGTTGCTTAACCTTAGTGATCGTTTAAGATCACTCAGGCAGCCCAGGCTACGAGCGATTCACTGTCAAGAATAATTACAAAATATTAATTTCACTGGTTTTTTTTACTTAATCCATTTAATCCAGTGGTGTGCTACGGTGGTGCAGGCAGAACTTAGTTCTTTGTTGCGTGCTGGTGGTAGAATTTCGTATTCATCATCATCATCATCATCAACCCACCGCTGCCCACTGCTGGGTATAGGCCTTTTCTTCCAAATGCCATTTCACACGGTCTCTCGCCATTCGCATCCACGGACCATTTCGTATTACTTTAAATAATTAGATTATCATGTACAGTTATCATTTTACCACATTTTGTTTTCCAACCAACAAAATGATTATTTTAATTTATTTTATTTTTATTTTATTTTGGCAACGAACAGTCATTCAAGGAAAGAAGGAATTAACTAAAAGGTCACTGTCGAATAAAATATAACCTTCAAAGTTCTGTATTGATTTATATAATTTAATGAAATTCAAAGTTAATAAGACATGGAAATCTAATTATATGTATCCAAAAATCTCATGTTACAGTGCTTGTTGTCTAACTTCACTGAAATTGTGTTCACCGATTTTATGGTATTTTTTTGTATATTTAGCGGGTTTGACAATATGTCGTAAGCTTATTAATATAGCAAAGTAAGGTTTGCCAAGTCAGCTAGTAAGAAATATAATTAAGAGTGGAGCAAAATGCCACTTTAAGAACTCTAATAAACTTTCGAATATGCAAACAACAGGGTAACAGAGAAATTTTCTTATCATACAAATATATTGCCTTGTTTAAAAACTCTATCTTCGCATATTTTTGGAAAATAAATGTTACTGTTGACCGACCATCTCACACCAAGGAACTATGTTTTTTTGTATTTTATGTAAGTACGCTTTCTCTATTTTATTTAAATCTTAAATAGATACATTTATTTAACGGCAAATTACCAGGCCTGTTTCACTACGCGTGTCGGTATCGAACGCGTAATTACATGCGGCGACCACTCCGGAGTAGCAAATAGGTAGGAATTCAGGCGCCAGAAGAGGTAAGAGTTACGCGGTAGAAAGAGAGGCAACATGTAGGTGAATATAACGTACCTTTTTTACCGCCGTGTGATCTCAATTGCACCTAATTGTATCGCTGCTAGAGTTTTTTTTTCTTTAATTGATTTTGCGGAGTGAATCTTCTGTACCTGTACTATTATGTATTCTGTGACATTACTAAGAACACATCATACAACACAAACGACATAAAACATTACATATTCATAATTTCATACATCTAGAGATTCTCAAATATTGAGGTAACTTTATTGAGGTAAAGATAACTTTATTAGGATAAATTTTCAAGCTTCCTTCTAAAAAAAAATCGTGAAGTGTAACTCGCACTTGCCCGTTTTTCCTCTTTTATTATCCCGCCTGTACTTTGAGCTCCTCGAAGATTTCTTTACCTTTATGCAATCCGACTCGTTACTTTGCAATCTCTTTTGAGTCCTATTAGGACGTACAAAGGTTTACTTTCTCTTGTTACGATCCTCTTCACAGTGTATTCTGCCGAGTACAAAAAGCACTAGTTTAGTTAGGCCAATAACTTAAGGGAATGAAAATAGTCGAGAATATTTATTGAGGACGAGTAGGGTTAAGTGAATAAGGCGGTCTAATTCCATTAAATTATAGAGAAAATAAAGGAGTTTTCTGCGAAAAGAGGTTTATTTTTCTTGATTTGGTAAAAGTCGCAGATTTGGTTGGTTCTTCAGCAGATGTCTCAGTAGCCTATGGCTACTTTTATTTGCTAATCTAGCGGGCATAGGGCTGGTTTAAGAATTGAGAATTTCACTACATAAATATAAGCAACGTAGACAAGACAGCACTATGGTTTGGTTGGCCGATATTAGGCTATATGTGTCACATGATTATTTAGAAGACAAGGACGTCTGGCATTAAATAGTAGTTTAATATTAAATTTAATCAGAGGATAAATGTGTCTAGTGTTCAACACATCCAAGATAAAATAATAATTATCTTGATTTTTAAGTTTGAAAGTTTGTAATTTAGGCTAAAACTGTTTTGAAAAGATTAAATGCGGAGTTTCTTTGTTAGTTTCTTCTCCATGTAATCTATTAATTGTGAAAGTAACAACTTTCACGTTCATAAAGTAAATATTCTATTTGTACTATGAATAAAAATATTTGACTTTGAATTCTTTCGCAAATTGTCCCGTCTCGTATAGATCGTAGATCTTTTCACTTGCCATAGTTGTTTTGTCTTTTAGTGGAATTTTTCTATACGTTGTCGATTTTTGGAGCTGGGCTGTATGAGTCACATGTATTCTTTAGCAAATTGTCTCGTTTCGTAGTAGATCCATTGAATTTAGAAGGAAATTCAATGATAGATCGCAGATCTTTTCACTTGCCACAGTTATTTTGTCTCTTATGTGAATTTTTCTATAACTACGTTGTCGATTTTTTTTCACTAAAACTTTCTTAAGAATTACACATTATAACTTTATTCTGGATTCACTTACTTGACTTACCCCCGGTTTCTCAAACTCTAACAATCTGTTAATCTATTGTTAACCGCTGTCAGTAGGAAAAGTACACACAATAAGCGTTATCGTTCGTGAAGCCCCGGGGCTTAGACGAGCAACCGACGACGCGAGCTCCGTCTCTGCTCACCATGGTTAAGCTCTGTGAATCAGAGCGAGACCTGGTCGGACTCTTCCGACAAAAAGTCAAGTAAGTGTATCCGGAATAAAGTTAATAATAGGGTAGTTTCTATTTTTTCTTTTTTCGATTAAACAAAAAATAACAAAGATAGGTATAGCCCATTAAAGTTACGTGTGACGTCACTCCGTGCTAAAAAATGCAGCACGGCGTGACGTCACACGTAACTTTAATGGGCTATATCTTTGTCATTTTTGGTCTAATTTACAAACAAAAAAAATACGTGTCCCTTATTTTTTAATAATCTAAAAGACGGACTAATTACATTTTTAGGGCAACTAGCCTATTACATTGTCGATTAGTCTCGAAGCCCATGATATCGAAACATTGTCCTCATCACAGAAAATGTGATTGTCTAATTATCCGTGAGTCCATAGTAGCACTGTTCTCGTCCACACCTTTTTTTTACGGGGTGAAATATTTTAGATACCTTAACCGCCACGGGTGGTGGCCGTGTGTCTGACTCTCCCGAAGGCCTAGCGACTAAAACACCCCGGGAGCCGTCATGTCTGATGTAATCTCATGTTATGGTACTGACACATGTGCTCATTAGTAGCACGAAAGCATGCTTATATTGAGCAAGTGTTTTACTCCCAAGCTTTTCTGTATGTAGGCACATAGACATTCAACAAACAGAATGTAAATTCTTTAATTTGAAATAAGTTTATGATTTCTTAGGACAGTAACACTGACAACAACAATGTAGTTTTAGGTTATCAAACCTCAAAAAAAAGAAGACGGATAGATTAAAACATGGAATACAAAAATACAGAAAAGATTGGGAGTAAAGTACTTTCTCAATATAAGCAAGCATGCTTTCGTGCTACTAATGAGCACGTGTGTAAGTACCATGTAACGTCGCTGGATCCCGCATGTGGTTCAAAGAGTGCCACAACGCGAATGCTACAGCGACGTTCTTGTCTACACCTATGACTCGACATTCGATATTGTTTCGTTCTGTCAACCGGTGCTCATTATGATTTTGCGTTTTCTACCCGACTTCCGCGACACAGGCTGTGCCTAGTGTGGGAGTTGCAATTGATCATAACTGTCTTAATTGGATTTTTAATTAACGGATTTTTATTTTTTTATTAACTAACTGTCACGGCAAGCTTCGTACTGCCAAAGTTTTCGTATTTTTCCATATTTTCTCACCATTTAAACCTTCCCTGGAATTCCACGAACATAAAAAAACCAAAAATTATCCAAATCGGTCCAGCCATTTTGTGAGACTAACGAACTCAAATTGCATGCGGAGCGTCGCTCAGGGTGGACTACCTACCTACCTGCTCTGTGAGCATGTACAAACTGAGATCCAGCCTATTTGTTTTCCGCTGTCGTCCGATGGAATTATAACTAACCCGAACGAAACAGTTTTTAAGTAATAATTTTATTGTTTATGTAGTGGTTCATTTTATGTTATGTCATGTAAAAGAGCTTGTTCCATAGTAGCTATACTGAGCATGACCGAGTCGATTGCCTAGTCTTGTCGCTACCGTAACCATTGCCTCGATTCTATTAGTGCATTACAGTACGATGACAGATACTCGGTCGGGTCACGTGACGTGGTTTTTCATAGCATTGAGACGCCTAGAATTATTTATATACGTGCACGCGTCGACTATGAAGCGGCAATGAAACTAAATCACAATGTTCATGCAGTTGTCATTGAACTACAATGCATTAGCAGAATCTAGGCCCCAGATCGTCATACCATCTGGACTGCCTACGCTGCGTCCTCTGGTACTTACAACTTACAATTTGGAATAACATAACAAAAAATAAATTATAGCCTCAAATACTTTTTATGGAAACTATTAACAAGGCTAGAATTTCTTTTCGATAAGTTTTATTTCCAATTTATTGAATTCAATCAAACCTCGATTTGTGCTCACTAGACTCATTGGAAGAGTTTTATTGCGACCGAAATATCATTTGAAAATAGAAGCCTAGCCACGTTTGTTCAGGCATTGCTCCTTGAGAGGCTGAGCAAGCTCCTTTACTACAGTCCGTTTTTTAATTCAATGCAAAAAAAATGACGCGGTGTTACCGTTATAAAATATATAGGTTTACTCGGTAGATTTTATTTTACCGTGAATAGAAGACATAAGTGACCAAAATCTTTATTACATCAAAGACATTAAAGTTTAATTCCTCATCAGAGCAAAGTAAAAAAAAAACACCTTGGAAGTAAAATGGGGTAATTTGGTTTTTGCGTACTAGCAACATTCAGATTTTGCATTGAACTAAAAAACAGACTGTAAGCATAGTAGTTAAGGCGACACTGCAAGAAGCCATTCAAAAACTTTATTTTCTCTTAGTCTGCGACCGATGCTGGTCCTCTCATTTCCTTAATGATAAAAATCGCTCTTCGGAATCGGAAAAATACCACTAGCGTTAGTCATAGAACGGTCACCCATCCATGCACTGAACGCACCCTTTATTGCTTAATCTTCTTGATCGCTTAAGATCACTCAGGCAGCCGGGACTACGAGCGATTCTCGTGATAGATATTTTATATTTCACTTGAAATATTGGAAACAGTATGGATCAGTACAGCCCCCTTTTTGGGAGGAATATACCCCCCTGCCTTTCACCCTGTATCCGAGACAATACAGAGTAAAAGGCCTAAGGACTTGTAACGATTTATCGCTTTGGAAATTATCTGTTTTCGGGAACTAAGTTTCGAATGAAGTTGGGAAAGAAAATACGAAACTTGGCGTCTGCGAGGGATCAGTTTTAGAAGCGCAAAACAATTCAAGGACTCAGCTATATCATGTCCTGAGGATAAATTATTGGGCCGACAATCTAAGGCAGAATGCTGGCAGCGGCTTGAAGAGGATAGCCGAGGAAGAAATAAGTGGGGTGCTTTAGGCTTAGTGCTTTAGATTAGATTAGAATTCTTTATTGTACACACCAGAAAAACAAACAAATACATAAGTGTGCTTTAGGTGTGCTTTAGCCGAGGAAGAAGAAAGTGGTGTGCTTTAAGGGAGAACTATAAGCAGTGGAGGAAGACGGGGTGATTGATTGATAAACTTGATTGATTGAAAATGTTAGGGAAAGATGATGGGAAAAGAAATGTGTGACTGACCTGCCTGATACTGCTCGTGTGCGCTGTTCTTAGGCTGCGGCGAACAGTCAAAGTCTTCAGGGTTGAGTCTACACGACGACGCAAATGTGGTAGTTGCGATCGCGGTTAATATGATGATGCTCTTAAACGATCACGAATTAAGCAACATAGGGTGCTTACAGTGCATGGATGGGTGACCTTTCTAGAACTAACGCTACTGGCATTTTTCCGAGCGGTTCCGTGCTTTGCAAGGCACATTAAGCAGTTGGTGCCGGCTGCCGTCGATAGATGGCAGCCGTTAAGCCAAGTCAGAGGCGTTAGGGCGACTTGAAAACTTCTGACAGTAAGACCAGCCACTAGTCTTATAAGCCTCCACCAATCCGGACTAGGCCCCCGTGGTGGAATATGGCCTATACCTTCCACAGGGAAAGACCCGTGCCCCGTGAAATCTAATATATAAAAATCTCAAGTCACAGTGTTTGTTATTATAACATAACATTTACATACAGGTACATACATTGCTTCTGGTCCCACACTAGGATATCCTGTGTCGTGGGAATCAGAAACAGCGACGTCACAAACATGTAAACATCCAAGACCTGGGCTTCTTCATGGTAGTCAGATGCGCTAACCGATGCGCCACAGAGGTCGTCAAAGGTATTCAAACACCTCCAAAAAGGTTTCAACGATTTTTATCATCTTTTGTGTAGCTAGATGGTAGATGACAATAAGCGCCGTTTCCTGGCGGTCATACTAACATGTCATATCAGTAGGTATGACTACTCCTCCTCCTCCGTCAGTATGATCGTATCAGTATGACTACTCCTCCTACGTCCTCTTAGTCACACTGTAGCACGCTCTGTATACGTACATTCTGTTTAAAAAAAAATCTTTTTTTAGCTGCCACCATTATTCGAAGGTGAACAAAGTATACTTAAAATTTAAATAAAATTGAGTCGACTTAATGCACCCAGGTTATTTGGCACGGGGTGAATTAAGTCCACCTTTCGGTAGACCTAATTCACCCAGGTGAACTACCTCAGGTGCACTAAGTGCAATGATCCTATTTTTAGAAAAAGGTTTTTCCTTCCTCATGTATAATATAAATACTTTTCTGTGTAAATAAAAATAGTTGTAAATACTTCTACTTCTATTATCAAGTAGTATTTACTTGAATTTTTATGTGTTGGCATTTGTTTTTCCCTCTACCGGATGTTCAGAAACGTGAGTATGACCAGAAATCGTGAGCTAATTAAATGGCAAAATTACTTTTACCGGATCAGCTGTCAATTGGGTATTTGGCAGGATGTCAAATGAGTTACTTTTAAAATGTAATTTTGCATGAAATTACTTGCTTGTGACGTCACATTTCAGAGCACTCTTTTTATGTTTCATGTATTTAAAAATTGTAATAACTAGTAAATTATTAAAAGAAATACTTTTTCCGAATCATTTTGTAATTTTTGTTTTAATCGAGCATCTATAATAATTTATTGTTGATAGTGTCAAATACAGTATTCAATAAAAGTCCCCAATGCCGACGTTGCTCTGAAAAGATTCATTCTCCTATTCTCGTTCAGTAAAACTATAAAACGAAACGACGTACATCTGCATATCTTTGCATTTGACTAACATTTTTATGTGGCCGGCATCGGCAGTAAAATTTTTATGCAAACCGCAAACCAGAACTATTGACTTCACAGTTTTAGGTTACAAAAGAACAGCTATTGTACTGACTTTAGGTATGTATGTTGTACAGGAGAGTATATTTCCTCCACTTTACTACACCTCTATACTAAGGAGCTAAAGACTCGAATTCGCCTATCGAATATACGCCAGTATTTGTTGTTGATTGGAATGACTATTAATGAATGTATTCATTTATTTGTTTCAGATAATCCCCCATACAGTGTTGGTAGGGACAGTGACTTATGATATGTAAGTAATAATGTAAACTACAGAAAACAAAAAAAAAATGCGAAATAAATTAACTAAAACTGGTTTTTGTCAATTTTATAGGTGTCGAAAAATTCGAAAAAATATTAATTATTTTTGAGTAGGGGATACCCATAAAAACATTATGGTGCAAGGTAACTCAAACCTAGGGAACAAAATATTGGTAAATTATGCAATATAATTATAAACCAAAAAGCAACATTTTATATCGTCAATATTTTTTAATTTTACTCAGGTATTGGTAACAAATTTTATTTTTAATTTATCGATTCAAAAGAAACTTTAAAATAAAAAGTGTTTAGCTATAGTACTTTAAAGTAGCTTTTTTATAATCTATTTGAAAATCATTGTATAAATAGTTTCTTTCCAGATTATAAACTTTAATATAATTTTTTTTCAGTATAACTCTAGGTACAGGATATATACTTTTTATTATCTATCAAACTCTCAGACCACATTTATTACCAGTATATTTTTTATTGTTTTCTTATGTGGTCTTTATACGTCCTTTTGCACTATGCCAGCGACAGTTTTATCTTCCAAATTCAGTGGTTTTATTAAAATCCCAAAAAAAGTTGGTTTACCCAAGTGAGACAGCATGTCCACCTATACGGCAGTTAGACGAAGTAAAAAAATTAAAAGAACAAGCCAGAAACAAAAACAAACATACGCGCCTCGTCTTCTAATTTTTTAAGTCTGTTTAAAATTCGGCGCCTTTTGAGGGACCGCGGGCTTGACTGCCACTGTGGGGCATTTCTCGGTCAAAGATAGATAGATAGATAGATAATGATTTTATTTACACACCAAAACACACATTTTACATTTAGGTGAAATAAGAACTAAAAAAGGACGAAAAAGACAAAATTTACAAAATAACCAGAAAAACACTTAAGAATTAATAATTGAATGTACTCAGAGACATGGAAGGGCCAAGTAAGGTCGGCAATGTGAGTATTGGCTGTAAAAAGGTGTCTGGACTCAGCATGAGCTACGGATAAGAATCCGTAACGATTTCTTTGGCGGTGCAGCGTGGTAATGCTGCTAGCATTTTGGGGACTTTTGTTCCAGGTGTTTTCCGGGGAGAATTGTTAAGTTAGGTAGGGTTATTTTGCATGCCTTAATTATTAGATTCTATTGTTTCTGTATTGTGGACGCAACATTTGGTGGATTTTGTGCATGTGTTTGTAGTATTTATAAGTAGGTATGTTAATGATTTGGTTGACTATACAGTTCTGAATTGTCTATGTTGTATTGTATTTACTTCACCTTTAGGTACATTCCATACACTTAGACACGTCAATATATGAAGATAGGTAGATAATAATAATTGATAGGAAAATGTTACATCTACAATTTTAAAGCATGCATGTTTATAAACGAAACAGAATAACACATGAATGTCAAATAGCAGAGTTGAAACTGCACAAATCAAATTGAAACAATAAATCACAATTAAATTAAAATTATATAAATAATTTACAATTGTCACTGTACAAATTAAATTGAAACAATAAATCACAATTAAATTAAAATTATATAAATAAATTACATTATTACTACATTAAATCACAAGGTCAATTATATTATCATCATTTAATGCTTCATCTACACTATAATAGCTTTTGTTTATAAGATTTTTCCTTAGTATTCTACAGAATTCCTTGCGGTCAAACAGTTTTACTTCTTTAGGTAATTTATTATAAAACTTGATTCCTTGGACCAGGTACGATTTGGATACTTTAGCAAATCTATGTGATGGAAGCATCAGCCTATTTCTGTATCTCGTCTCGATACTATGAGTATCTCCAACTTTAGCAAACATATTTAAATTATCTCTTACATATATTAAACTTTGGTTTATCCTCGTGAGGCCCAATGTCCTCAGGTGATCACAAAATCATTTGTTCTTTTCAAGGTCAGGCCTCACGAGGATATATATTCACCAGCCATTGTCATTATGCCAACTTCTCTAAACTTTTCCCTGCAAGAATCTCTGTATTTAAGTCCCAGGATGTAGCGCAGTGCTCTTCTATATTCTTCATATCATATAAATAGATGAAAAACCAGCGTCGATCGGGCCATCGTTTCTTATAATATGTATCGATATTTCAACAAGAGATATTCGTCTTTAATCATATTTACCCAAATAACTATCACGTCTCTGTCTCAAAATCAAAGAACTTATACCATAGAGGTCACAATGGACAACAAAATACAAATCTGTGATACCTGTGACGCGTGATGGATGACACGACATCAACGTGACATTGAGGACATTGACATGTTTACTTAGCAACGCCATTTTATAGTGATTAATTAATTTTTGTGTTGAAAATACTCGATAATCCGAATTTTCCACCTGTAAGTTGTCGACTCGGATCGACGATATTTTACGCTCTTCAATTTGATGTGCGTTTCGTTCGAGTCTACCGTAGACCGGTACGAAATTATTGATATAGATAAGTGTATTTAATAAATTGTTGTCTATCCAGAACAAAGTTAACAGTATACGTTTTAAATACATTCGCTGTTCTCCATCTAATTCCGCGGTTCAATTTGATACGAGCGCGTATCGTCCCCGCTACGAACAGCGATCGCGAGTTCCAATCGGCAATCAATCAACTTGTTTGACTTTTGTTCAGCGAACTCTCCGCATAACAATAATATTGAGGAGCGGTGGTATCGGTCTGGCCTCACATTCTGGACGTCGGGGGTTTGAATCCCGGCAGATACTAATGACTTTTTTGTTGGTTTAGCACATTTGTGAATTTGTCACAAATGTATGTAGATGATGAATGCAACACGAAGATGTCCGAGGTAATCCACTTTCAGCACCCGCCTAAATAGCACCTGGCCTAGTGCAGATTCAGCATCTTATGATATTTTTGGCAGAATAAATACATTTATTCGTTTAGCCAAGTCAGAGGCCTCAGGGCGGCTTGAAAACTTCTGACAGTA
Organism: Yponomeuta plumbellus; assembly: GCA_947310845.1. NCBI lineage: Eukaryota > Metazoa > Arthropoda > Insecta > Lepidoptera > Yponomeutidae > Yponomeuta > Yponomeuta plumbellus. Next base: position 4,912,694 of record OX371217.1, read on the forward strand.
AGACCAGCCACTAGTTTTACAAGCCTCCACCAATCCAGAATTGGCCCCCGTGGTGGAGTATGGCCTATACCTCCCTCAGGGAAGAGACCCGTGCCCCTCGGTGGGGACATAATGGGTTGATGATGAAATACATTTAAATTCACTAACAGCACCTGCCAAAAATATCAATAGGTGCTGAATCTGGAGTAATCTGGACTAGGGTCATACCTAGCCTACTAGGTGCTATTCGTGCAGGTGCTGACGGGACACGTATTTCACGGTATTTTTAAATTCTACTCTATTCTATTCTCTTTGAAATTACATTATTTTCCTTCAGCAACTCTCCATCGTCGGTTGCCTGGAAGAAATTGCTTTAAGCTTGTACTGTATCTTTGTAAATTATTTTGTATTTGTTTTTCCTGGTACCTACAATAAACGATATTCTTATCTTATCTTGAATTGATCACAAACGTATGCAGAAGATGTCTGCCTGGGGAGGGAAAAAATGTAACTCAATAGAATTGACGGGACACGTATTTCACGGTTTTTTTAAATTCTACCTCTAAAAGGGTATAAAAGGGTATCTTAGTTTGTACAAGGAATAAAATTGCGAGTACTATTTAGTACGTTAACCCAAATTTAACGCGAGCAACGCTGCGAATCGCTCGTAGCCTGGGCTGCCTGAGTGATCTTGAACGATCACTAAGGTTAAGCAACATACGGCGCGTTCAGTCTATGGATGGGTCACCGTCTATGACTAACGCTAGTGGCATTTTTTCCGAGCGATTCCGTGCTTCGCAAGGTACGTTAAGCAGTTGGTGCCGGCTGCCGTCGATAGATGGCATGGCAGTCGTTAAGCCAAGTCAGAGGCCTTTAGGGGCGGCTTGAAAACTTCTGACAGTAAGACCAGCCACTAGTCTTACAAGCCTCCACCAATCCGGACTTGGCCCCCGTGGTGGAGTATGGCCTATACCTTCCTCAGGGAAGAGACCCGTTCCGTGTGGAGTTTCTGGTCTTCCATCGGACGCGTCCCCCGGGTGGCGGACAGGGGAACGCCCTCCAGATATGGGGGGTACCGGCTTCGGCCGGCGCGGACCAAAACCAGAGGGAGGGGGACGTCCAGTGGCTTGCGCTGCTGGGTGTCCCGCGGGGTCCACTATGGGCCCCGCACCCGTAACCCCACACTGAGTGGGGCCGGGGGCCTTCGGGCCGCGAGGAGGCAACCTCTATAAAAAACACACGGTGGGGGCCCTCATCTATGTCCCTCTGTTCAGCAGAGGGCATAGAGGAGGTTGAGGGAGGGTCACAGACGGCAGGTTGGGGGACCTGCCGTCCGAAATCGTGACGGGAGAAGGGGGTGGGGGGCCCATGCCCCTCCTCCAGTGAGGGTGGGCCCGACTCCTTGCGAGTCGGGTCGACGTCGCCGGGGCGCCGCTGTAGCATTCGCAACGTGGTCCACCACAAGCGAGATCCGGCGGCACCCCATTGCACGAGCGACAGGACGGCCCCCGGGGTGTTTTAGGAGGTATGCCTCTCCTATTATTAGGAGAGGAGAGTCCGACACACGGCCGTCGCCCTCCCCCAAGGGTGGCGGTTATGGTGCACAAAGCATTTCACCCCGTTAACAAAAAAAAAAAAAAAAAAAGGGAAGAGACCCGTGCCCCTCGGTGGGGACATAATGGGTTGATGATGAACGCTGCGTGCAAAAGTTAGTAAGCAATGAAACAATGAAGCAAACAATGAAATGAAATGGTCAGAGTGGAGTTTTTTTTCGCTGCCTTTTTCTCCACCACACACGGCCCCAAGGCAGCAGCTAACATCATACGTAATTGTATGTACATTGACATTCAACAAACAGAATGTCAATTCTTTACGTTAAATTAAATTTCTGATTTTTGACTCAATTTCGCTAGCATGGAATAATGAAGTAATTTTACACTTAACAGGGGTAGTTAACAATTTTTTTAATCAAAGAATTATAATCCCATCCCGACAGTTAAAAATTAAGGGCGTGGACTCGCTGTCTCACTATTTTGTCACAGCAGTGTGACACAGAAGATTTTTTTCCTCACAGTCACACCTTTATTATCAGTGGTCAGTGATATTAATGAGGTTGAAATAATACTTGCCATCAGAATAATATGATAGTGTGACTGTGAGGAAAAAAAATCTTCTTTGTCACACTGGTGTGACAAAATAGTGTGACAGCGAGTTCGCACCCAAAATTAGATACATGACAATTGGAGGCTTTCATTTTTTAACACAATAAAGTGAAAGTCGACTACTTTATCTATTGAAACCCTTAGAAGACTACAAGATTACGATTTAGAATGTCGGTTTCTGAATAGAAATTTTCACGAAGTAAATAATTAAGTGACATTCTATCACGTGCTTTTCTGAGAAATTTCACGAGACAGCACTACAGTTCAGTAGTTACTAGCTTTCGCTCGCGACTCCGTCCGCGTGGACTTTAGTTCAAAATGTTGCAACCCCGTTCACTATTAGGGTTAAATTTAGAAAAACGGCGAAACACGTGTTCAATCAATTGTGTTGAAGAGTATTTATTTTAAGTTTAAAGAAAATTAGACAACATTTTTATACATCCCATACAAATTTTGGCAACCCTTTTCGCCCTCTTAGGGGTTGAATTTAAAAAAATCCGGTCTTATTCCTTGCCTACATTATAGATAGACTCTCTGTGGAAAATTTCAGCTACCTAGGTCCAACGGCTTGGGCTGGGCGTTGATGAGTGAATGAATCAGTCAGTCAGGACTTTCAATTTTATTTATATAGATTTGGCGAAATTCTCAATTCAGAAACTGGTCTTAAGCGGTTATTGACGTAAATATTCGAAAAATTTGTTATAATTGAATAGCAAAAATGTGAGTACATTAAAAACCTTGACAAGAGCCTGTGTATCCGATGCCTAGAATCTCTAGACATACATACATACATACATAAGATCACGCCTGTATCGCAGAGGGGTAGGCAGAGACCAGAGACTGCCACCTGCCACGATCCTGACAAATCACTTTCGCTTCATCGACATTCATTAGTCGTTGCATGCGCGCACGTTGATTTCGGGTACATTTATCTCACCCTTTGCTAATACATCCCCTATTCGGTCGAAGTATGTCCGCCTGGGGCGTCCCTTACCGGCTCTTCCACTCATATTCGCTCGCTGCTTCGTCAGTCTTTCTTCCCTCATTCTTCCAAATTTCAAATTTAAATTTCTTCCAAACCAGCGCAACATTCCTTTCTCAATTTTAGTCACAAGTCAGTGGCTAGAATAACGCCCTTAACAGCCCACGGCCCTAAGTAAGCACGATAGTTAATTGCACGAGTCAAGTCAACTAGAAGGTCCTTGACCCCAGACTGGGTGGAGTGTACACTGCTCGACGCTGAAATACATTCTGCAAACTGTGGACTTCTCGAATAGTACTTAGAACACTCTATTGTATACTAGCACAGCAGTGTCCGCGACTACGCGAAACAGATTCTGCAAACTGTGGACTTGTCGAATATATATTTAGAATACTTTATTGTATACTAGAAATGCCCGCGACTACGTTCGCATGATAAGCGGATTAGTTCTCTATGTAGATTTTCTTTTGTAGATTACACTCTGCAAACATATAAACTTAAATACTATTCCTATTTGCATTTTTTTTTAATTAGCCCTTTCTGTGTCCCACTGCTGGGCAAAGGCCTCCCCTTTAGATATCCACTCCTCCCTGTTCTCGGCCAACTCTTCCCACCCCGGTAAATATTTTGTCAGGTAGTCGCACCACCCCGCCTCGGTATATTTAGATTATAAAATATAGAGAGATAGAGCTATAGGTAGAACACCCGCTAAATGGAGTGACCAGATCATCAAGATTTGATTTGAAGGTCAGATCTAGATGGAGAGCACTTTACACATATCCTCGTCAGAGCGGGCACGATCCTCAGCATACAGGAACCAAGTGATTGGATTTAACAGAGAGATAATATAAAAAGGAAAATAGATTTAATACGATAGAATATACACGTAGAGTAGATTACATTAACACTGAAGTCTGGAACACTCGAATATTTATAATATTAAACGAGCCCTATCACGATTATTTAATAGGCAAAATTTGTTTGCCTAGTCTTTCCAACGCTATATCGTTATTTTACGTTATAAATAATCGCGACAAATAAATAGACTGGTTTAATATAATTATCTGTGAGCATCGCAAGCCATTAAACGTACTCTAGAATAGGTTTGTACTCGGGAAAAATGTAGTGTATATGCAATTCTAGAAACCTATTCTGGAATAAAGACTATCTCTATAGTATATTACTGCAGCGGCCAGCAAAAGAGACATTGATAGACGAACGTGGAAATGTGAGCCGAGGCGAGGCCGAGGCACACATACGTGAGTCCATCAATGCCTAGTTGTGGCCAAGGCTTGTATATGATTTTTCTCAAATATTGCGCGGAAATTAAAACAAGCAGAATGTAAATTCTTTACGTTGAAATAAATTTCTGATTTCTGATAAGTAGTACCTACCTACTAAGGCAGAACTTTTTTCTTTCGATTTTGGCGGTAACAAGTTTTCTATTACGGCTCTTGCCGCCTCTTGAATTTCAGGTGGCGTTAAAATAAGTTCATCGCAGTCATTTTCATCACTTGAACTCATTCTGATAAATTCAATAAACTTTCAAAATCAGACGAACCACGAACGAACCACAATAATTTTTGCCGCGTTAAAGTGTTCTTTTTTTTAATAGGTATATCCAGCTTTCTATCGCAAGTCTGTTCGAAATTTAAAAAAAAAGTCTGATAAGTTACCTCCTTGGTTGTCCTTGTTCGGAGTAAAAGATCGTTCCATGTTTAAATAACACGACAGATATGAGTTTAGTATCTAATTTATTTGGCCGCAAAACACGACAGTTATGAATTTATTTTCATAGAACTTTTTCCGGCCGCTGCTCGCGTGTCATTGACCAGTACAACAATTTCCATTTATCTCTAAGAATCAAGCATGTTTGAGAAAAAATCTTTAGCCCACTACCTAAGCATCGGTGTAAATTATCCAGAACTCCACTGTTATGGCGGTACTTTTTGTGCTTGCCATGACTAATGAATATTGATGAAGTGAAAAAGGTTTTGCAAAGTAGCAAACTCTGATCTTCGGTCTAGCCATCTGGGATACGTCTGATTTCAATTTTAATGAAAAAAGAAATGAAAGAAAGGATAAAAGATAGAAAGGGAAAACGAGAAAAAGAAGAAATATGTAGGTATTGTGGCATCGTCTCGAAGCGCTATGACAACCTGTACTAAATTTAAGTCCGAATTTAAATTGGACGATCGAGTTTACGACAGTTTCACGTTTTAACCACTTAGCGTGATGACAAGATAGGGCGAAGTAAATAAGAGGTCTCTTGGGACACATATTGCGCTTTGGGGCATTTTTCAAAAATGTTCATTATTATAGCGGTTCTAACTATAACTTACGTAAAATAATATTAATGGATCCGTATATAGCACCAATTGAAACCTCATTGAAATTGCTTCTATTGACTTACTAAACGCTGGCGTCCTATTTTACAGCACACTACGAGTATCTGACTCGCAAAGGTTTTTTTACCATTTTCATCAGTTGTGTTATGGTCCATCCGTTAATTACGTCACACGAATTTCATGACTTTTGACCCCTCCTACCGCCCCTGTCACAGCTGGTCACATTTGTGCGACTCCCGCCTCCCTAGTGAGACGTCACATATTTTGGAGTTTAATAAATAGAAACTATTGAATTACAGCAGTTCCGAAATTAGTATTATGTTCGATAGAGTTACGAATAGAAACAGACAGTTGCAACCTATCTGTTATTTAATAAATTTGTTAGGTCGTAGGATATTAAGCTGTAGAATTTCTGGTGGGCCGAAGGGTCACCTCATCATCAACCCATCATGTCCCCACCGAGGGGCACGGGTCTCTTCCCTGAGGAAGGTATAGGCCATACTCCACCACGGGGGCCAAGTCCGGATTGGTGGAAGCTTGTAAGACTAGTGGCTGGTCTTACTGTCAGAAGTTTTCAAGCCGCCCTAAGGCCTCTGACTTGGCTTAACGACTGCCATCCATCGACGGCAGCCGGCTGGTGGGTGGTTGAGTATGGCTTATACCTTCCTCAGGGAAGAGAACCGTGCCCTTCGGTGGGGACATAAGGAGTTGACGATGATGAAACAAAATTAACACAATACCGCTCGGAAAAATGCCACCAGCGTTTATATTCACTAAGTAACGTCGCTAAACGATAAAAAGTAAAATCGCTATGACTAGAGACCCGAATTTCGCGCGCTGTTATGTGAGATAACATGAAACAGCATGCCACACCGTGTACAGTCGACAGCACATCATTGTATACACCCATGCACTCTACTCCGTTGCATTACGGGCGACTTTTCAAATAACATGTGAAGTTTGACGTGCTGTCGACTGTACCTGCCCAAGGCAGCGGGAAGCCTAAGCACAGAATACATAATAGTATAGGTACAGAAGATTCACTCCGCAAAATCAATTAAAGAAAAAGGGAATTTAGCAGCGATACAATTAGGTGCAATTCAGATCACAGGGCGCTAAAAAAGCTACGTTATATTCACCTACATTTTGCCTCTCTTTGTCCACCGCGTAACTCTTACCTCTTCTGGCGCCTGAATTCCTACCTATTTGCCACGCTGGAGTGGTCGCCGCATGTACTTACGCGTTCGATACCGACACGCGTAGTGAAACAGGCCTGGCCTAAGGCCTGGTTTACATTTGCTTTATTTTCGTGCTTTTTTTAGCAAGCTTTACATAGAGGTTGAATAAAATAGAGACTGCAAAACCATATGCCGATTCATAGCTTTTATTATGTACCATATTATTATATTGGGAAGTAATTTCAAAAAATCCTAAGTACATAGTATCCAAACAACCATTAGTGATATATTATTTGCTTATGTACTTATAAAAGGAATAGGCGTCTCTATTCTATTCTGTATCCCATAAACCGTGGTAGTTACACAGTTGAAAATTTTGCCGATGATGTATTTCTATTGCTGCTATAACAAGAAATACTACAAAATAGAATAAAATAAATATTTAAGAGTGCTCCCATACAATGACGTAGTTTTTTTGCTTCATATTGATTACGGCAACAGGTGGACGTTTGAAATACAACAACGTTATTTTTTTCAAATTTCATAACAGTACAAAACCCATTTTTTATAAAAAAATAAACTCGTATAACACAATTGCTCGCGCGGATATTAAAAATACACCACCAACAACCAAGGTAAGCATTCAATTTATAGCAAAAACACGTCAGCATCAATAGCGTTATTTTGAAACGCTGCAAAGGTATCGTCATAATTTAAAAGGCTCGTCGCGCCACGAAAATATATCCAGCGCTTTAGCCCGCGTGTTTTACTACGATGATTCATCATCAACCCATTATGTCCCCACCGAGGGGCTCAGATCTCTTCTCTGAGGAAGGCATAGGCCATACTCCACCACGGGGGCCAAATCCAGATTGGTGGAGGCTTGTAAGACTAGTGGCTCGTCTTATGGTCAGAAGTTTTCAAGCCGCCCTAAGGCCTTTGACTTGGCTTAACGACTGCCATCTATCGACGGCAGCCAGTACCAACTGTTTAACGTGCCTTGCGAAGCACGGAACCGCTCGGAAAAATGCCACAAGCGTTAGTCATAGACGGTCACTCATCCATGCACTGAACGTGCCCAATATTGCTTAACCTTCGTGATCGTTTAAGATCACTCAGCCAGCCGTGGCTTCGAGCGATTTATTGACGATATCTAGCGCTTAATACGCTAATGGATGTCAAGTTTGTCACCGCATGATACGCTAAATGATCGGACAAACACAAACACGTGACACATTGGAGTCGTGTAATGGTCTATATGTGGCAATTAGTAGCGGAAGTGGTGGTAGAGTTCGTGTTTAATTCATTCGTTAGCCTTCCACGCATAATATTTAAAACAGAATTAAGTTGCGACCTTGACAAGAACACTTACAAGGGTGATTCTCAGAACTGCATAATTTCTTTGGCGAATTTTTTTATACAGGGTGTCCCAAAACTCAACGTCAAGCCAGAACCGGGTGAAAAGGCAAGTCATACTTGTTATCAAAAAAATAAAAAATTAAAAAATATTGCGTGAAAAAAATTTATAAGCATTTAAAAAATATTGAAAAATCCCGTTGCCAGAAATCTTTACTTTTTCCAAATTTTTATTTTTTGTATCTCTGCATAATGCTTCTTTAAACTTTTAACAAAATTTCAAAACCAGCTGCACCGGCTTGGAAGAAAAGGAGACTTTTAAAAAAAATTACTTAAAATATTGCCCATTTTTAATTTTAATTTTAGTTTTCATTATATTTGTGAATTTTCTTGAATAAACAATAATAAAACAAATGTATTGTGCTTCAAATGAAAAAACCGACTTTTTTTGTATTTTTCTGATAACCAGTATGACTTGCCTTTTCACCCGGAAATGGCTTGTTGTTGAGTTTTGGGACACTCTGTATATTAACTCAATAAAAAGTAACTTAAATGTATCTAGTAGATGCCACCGAAATCTACAAATATGTTCCAATACAATCTTCAACGAGCAGAATCTACAAGCTGTTCGGCGCACCGAAAATTCTACGGGCACTAACATTTTAAGTAAATAGCGATTTATTATAATGGCATTTGATCTATCGACGCCAGCCGGCACCAACTGCTACAGTCTGTTAGCTTTTAGAATATACCTCGGCTACTATCGGATGGAATGGGATATATTCGTGTAATAGAAATATCGGAACTAATATGACACTTAATTTCGAAATCGAAACTAATATGACACTTAATTTCGAAATCAGAAATAGGAAGGAGTATTATTACACTCGTGTGCTTTCGGCGAAAACCGAAGCCTACACTAGAGCCCGAGATATATTCTAAAAACTAACAGACTGTAATGTGCCTTGCGAAGCACAGAACCGCTCGGAAAAAATGTTGCTAGTTAGTCATAGACGGCTACCCATCCCTGCACTAAACGCGCCCTATGTTGCCTAATCGCTCGTAACCTGGGCTGCCTGAGTGATCTTAAACGATCACTAAGGTTAAGCAACATATGGCGCGTTCAGTCCATGGATGGCTCACCGTCAATGACTAACGCTAGTGGCATTTTTCCGAGCCGTTCTGTGCTTCGCAAGGCACGTTAAGCAGTTGGTGCCGGCTGCCGTCGATAGATGGCAGTCGTGAAGCCAAGTCAGAGGCCTTAGGGCGGCTTGAAAACTTGTGACAGTAAGACCAGCCACTAGTCTTACAAGCCTCCACCAATCCGGACTTGGCCCCCGTGGTGGAGTATGGCCTATACCTTCCTCAGGGAAGAGACCCGTGCCCCTCGGTGGGGACATGATGGGTTGATGATGATGTTGCCTAACGTTCGTGATCGTTAAAGATCACTCAGGCGGCCGGGGCTACAGCGATTCTAATAAAAGGATATAAATCAATATTTATTTTGACAGCTAACGAAGTTCAAAACATCTGTGTTGGACAGGATTTTTCGTTTACAAGAGACCGATCTGTTTTCTTAGGCGGCGGGAAAATTTTCTTAAAAAACGAGCTTCGGCTTTTGTTTCTCGCCAGAGATAAAAGGGGAAGCCAACGCCCTTAGAATTTTATTAACAGTGCGAAAAAATGAGTTTTGCTGCAAGGGAAGAGGTGATTAAACGAGATTAAAATACTGGCCAAGTGCGTGACGAGCCTCGCGTAATGTAATTTAATGTATGAGAGAAAAAAAACTAACATTTTCAATAAAATATAACTCCGAAAGGACAAACATTTGGCTGTTGGCGTCATACTAACTTTTGTTCAGCTCGCTGAGACCTATTTGATGATTTGATCTTAAATTTGAGTGATCTTAAACGATCACTAAGGCTAAGCAACATACGGCGCGTCCAGTCCATGGATGGGTCACCGTCTATGACTAACGCTAGTGGCATTTTTCCGAACTGTTCCGTGCTTCGCAAGGCACGACAAGCAGTTGGTGCCGGCTGCCGTCGATAGATGGCAGTCGTTAGGCCAAGCCAGATACCAGTGTGGCTTGAAAACTTGTGACAGTAAGACCAGCCACTAGTCTTACAAGCCTCCACCAATCCGGACTTGGCCCCCGTGGTGGAGTATGGCCTATACCTTCCTCAGGGAAGAGACCCGTGCCCCTCGGTGGGGACATAATGGGTTGATGATGATGAGATACGAACAAGACACATTCCAGAAACAAAATAAACAGACAAGTAACATAATATACGTAGGGCAACAGACAAGAAACAAATAAAACATAGGTATAGTCTGTGGTGTATCTAAGTTGCCACAAAAGGCAACTGACTCAGCGTTGTGCTGAGGGGGTGGACCCTTAGCGCTGATTTTCAGTCATTGCCTATGATAACTCACAATCGTACTCCAAAGAAGAATCCTATATTCAAAATGGCCAGAACCCGAGTTATCGAATCAACTATTTTCAGCGTGCCAGAAAATCCATGACGTAATGTTCTCAGAGATCTCCAACCTTGTCTTATCGGACGTGATTACCGCGAAATCGCTAATCTCTAACCAAACAAACAAGCATAGTACCTTGGAAGATTACACTGGACTGTAGCCGAGCTCAAAAGAAGGGTAATGTTTTTGTTGGGTCGTATTTATGTTTGAATCTGTTATATCACATCGTGTCATGATTTTAATGAAATATATCTAACTTTATACGTAAATACGTATATTTAATTAAGTTTTATCATAAGAATAGTCCCATCCGTCACCATTTAATTAGAGAATCGTGAATCGTGGGGTATGTGAACATTACATTGACAAGCATTAAATAATAAAAATATTGAAGGGTAGTTGTAAAAGGAAACGGAAACTAAAGAGGGGTTTGCAAATGGCTTCACGTCGCACGCTGGCGGCGGGAGGCCATTGCGTTCCGGAATATGGTGCTGATCGGATCTCCCGGCCAAAGTTTCTATTAATCGTATTCAGTGAATTGCATTTCAAAAGATTATTATTATGAAATTCAATAAGTAAATCAAAATAATTTATTTCGACGTAAATAATTAACATTCTGTTTGCTGAATGTCAATGTACTTTATTAGCCGCTGCCTTCGGGTCGTATTTGTAGTGGAGAAAAAGGCAACGGGAAAAAAACTCTACTCTAACCATCTTTTCCTAAGTAATTTTAAACTTAATACATAAGAGCCTAAGGCCTGGCTTACATTTGCTTTCATCAACATCAACAACATCAACCCATTATGTCCCCACCGAGGGGCACGGGTCTCTTCCCTGAGGAACGTATAGGCCATACTCCACCACGGGGGCCAAGTCCGGATTGGTGGAGGCTTGTAAGACTAGTGGCTGGTGTTACTGTCAGAAGTTTTGAAGCCACCCTAAGGCCTCTGACTTGGCTTAACGACTGCCATCTATCGACGGCAGCCGGCACCAACTGCTTATCTTGCCTTGCGAAGCACGGAACAGTTCGGAAAAATGCCACTAGCGTTAGTCATAGACGGTGACCCATCCATGGACTGAACGCGCTGTATGTTGCTTAGCCTTAGTGATCGTTTAAGATCACTCAGGCAGCCCAGGCTACGAGCGATTCATTTGCTTTAGTTTAATGCCTTTTAAGCATGCTTTCTGTAGAGGTAGAAAATAATAGAGACGCCAATCCCTTTTATAAGTAGGTACATAAGCAAATAATTAACCAGTAATGAATGGTTGTTTACTATGAACTTAAGATTTTTACAAGAACTTTTATAATATAGGTACGGTGGGTAATAAAAACTAATCGGCATACGTTTTTGCCGTCTCAATTTTATTCTACCTCTATGGAAAGCATGAAAATAAAGCAAATGTAAACCGGGTTATTCACCAACTGGACACACATGACTGGACACACCTGTGTCGAGTTGGTTAAAAACAAATTAGTATCATTTATTCTTTCGTCATCTGCGGGCGTAGCATGATCGCCAATTTGTCTATTCTCGACTATCATTTTAAACTCTCCCATAGTATTAGAATGACGTAACAGGCGGTTTCTCTACGCATAGAACATGAAGACGCGCAAGCTATCTCTTCGCGCGTAATAAATCTAGTACATTTTCTTTCGGGTATGTCTACGCCGCGAACACGAAGGCCTTTTTTCTCGCCAAATGGCCGCTTAGCGCGGGATATATCTCTGCTAGTGTCGGGGGTGCAGACAAAGCTTTTATGGGTTCCTTTTTTTTTTATTTCTTCGTACTGCATGCCTTTTTTATTTTTTATTTTAATTTAAGTTTTGACATAATATAAGGTCAATTAGTATAGCATAAGATAGGATGAGATAAGATGAGATGTGATGAGATGAGATGAGATAAGATGGGATGTGAAATAATGAGATGAGATGGGATGTGAAGAGATGAGATGAGATGCGATGTGAAGAGATGAGATGAGATGAGATGCTATGTGAAGAGATGAGATGAGATGAGACGAGATGAGATGAGATGAGACGAGACGAGATGAGATGAGATGAGATGAGATGAGATGTGATGAGATGGGATGTGAAGATATGAGATGAGATGAAATGAGATGAGACGAGACGAGATGATATGAGATGAGATGAGATGAGATGAGATAGGATGTGAAGAGATAAGATGAGATGAGATGAGATGAGATGCTATGTGAAGAGATGAGATGAGATGAGATGAGATGAGATGAGACGAGATGAGATGAGATGAGATGAGATGAGATGTGATGAGATGGGATGTGAAGAGATGAGATGAGATGAAATGAGATGAGACGAGACGAGATGAGATGAGATGAGATGGGATGTGAAGAGATGAGATGAAATGAGATGAGACGAGACGAGACGAGACGAGATGATATGAGATGAGATGACATGAGATGAGATGAGATGAGATAGGATGTGAAGAGATAAGATGAGATGAGATGAGATGGGATTAGATGAGAATATTCTTTTAAGTTTTTATAGGTCCCTATTTTGTTTTATTTCTGCGTTACTGCACACGTATTTTTTATCTCAATTTTAATTAAAATTTTATTTTAATTTATCTATTGATATATACCTAAGATAAGAAAAGATAAGACGAGATCAGTATATTTTTTACCGTACAAGGAAAAAAATAACACAAACAAAATATTTACAAGGTAACAGTACAATGACATATAAACATAAAATATTATGTAATATCATGTCGTCGAAAAGTTTTAAGATGACTGAGGGCTGTAATGCATCCCGCATTACATTTCAAATTCAAATACCTAATTGTAAACTGTCTCTAAAATTATTTTTCGCTCGCACCCGCCGCACGCCTCGTCATTTTTATGACGAGGCCATAAATCATGCTATTTTATTTATTGCCTCGCCCATTCTTTCTCGCAACGGCTACAAAAGAATTAAACCACTAGTGTGTTTTGTCTTCGGCCACTTTCATGCTCGAACATAGGTATGATAATACTATTGACCGTGTAGACAAAGAAGAGACAAAGTTTATTGCGCGTCGCGTCGCGAGCGGGATATCACGAGAAAGATTATGCTGAGCCCGCTGGACACACCAAGATTTTTACGGGTGTCCAGATCGTGAAACGTATTTAAATAATTTTAATGTTTTCGTCAACTAGACACACATTCGAATTTTACCCGAATTCATGACGAAGTACAGTCATACGCAGAATGTTTTCTGTCATAATCATCATCAGCCATCAAACTTTCCACTGCTGGAAACGGGTAATATTACAATAATTTTACAGTAAATAGTACAAAAGTACTAGGGTAGCAGAAGTATGTAAGAGATTGCGGCTAAAATAAAATCTCATGAAAAACATGCGGCTTAGTTCATGGTGTTATTTAATAATGCGCAGTATTAAACAGGGTTATTTACTACTACTACCTACTAACTTTTGTTACCCTAGTATTTTAACCGCTCTGGACTATACCATAGGTGCGACAGGGCGTACTGGAAACCACTGTGAAGCAAGGAGCAAAGTACTGGGAACTGAAGTAAAACGCAAAGCGACATTATGGGAACCGAGATTCAGGGAATAAAACTTATGATGAAGGTCCTACAGCAAGAAAAAAAATTGAAACTATCATGAACACTATGATCGCGACCACTGTTAGTGGTCAATAATTCAATGAGCGAGACAATTGTTACCCTGACTGTACCCTTTTTTGCAAAAAACAGAGTGTGTCCAGTTGGCGGAAACATAAAAATTATTATTTCAGCTTTCACCATCTGGACACAAGTAAAAATCTTGATGTATCCAGATGACGAAAGAATAGATTACATTAATTTGAGTTTAACCAACTCGACACAGGTGTGTCCAGTCATGTGTGTCCAGTTGGTGAATAACCCTGTAAACCAGGCCTAAGTATCTGATAAAATTCCATGATTGCTATAAACTTAAAAGTAAATATTAGCTAATTTTCCTACAAAAGTAGGAAACACATACCTATTGTTATTAATAGCGGAAAAAATACGTATAAAAAATTCGAATCGCTCGTAGCCTGGGCTGCCTGAGTGATCTTAAACGATCACTAAGGTTAAGCAACATACGGCGCGTTCAGTCCATGGATGGGTCACCGTCTATGACTAACGCAAGTGGCATTTTTACGAGCGATTCCGTGCTTCGCAAGGCACGTTAAGCAGTTGGTGCCAGCTGCCGTCGATAGATGGCAGTCGTTAAGCCAAGACAGAGGCCTTAGGGCGGCTTGAAAACTTCTGACAGTAAGACCAGCCACTAGTCTTACAAGCTTCCACCAATCCGGACTTGGCCCCCGTGGTGGAGTATGGCCTATACCTTCCTCAGGGAAGAGACCCGTGCCCCTCGGTGGGGACATGATTGGTTGATGATGATTAATAGCGTGTTGGGTGATGTGTGTTTTTTCAACATTCGTGAACTTGTAAAATGTTTATAAAGTCAGTTTTTAGGAAGTTTACTGACGGAGCACTAGTTACAGAATAATATTATATTTTATCGCATCGATACGAAATGTTGAAAAGCGTACCTAATTATAAAAATAAAGCTGCGCCGTTTTATAAATTATATACAATACAATAGCGGGGATGTTACAAAGTTAATCCGGCCCGGCGGATATCTAAGCAAAACGTGTAATGTTTTTATATTTCTACACAAAAATAGCTAAAAGTCACCCGTAATCAGAAGAAACACCGCCACCACATCACGTGAGATTGTGGCTTTTGGCTTTATTTCCTCGACAACTGTTACGTAACGAATTAAATTCTTAGAGAGGGAAACATCGTAAAACTAAAAGGGGGTCGTTCTCTTCAACTACGGGAAACTTTTATGCACGACGTCAAACTTAAGCTTCCAAAAATCTGTAAGGTTTAACCTGTAAAATACCAAAGTGTCCGATCGGGCCCGCTGTAAAAGAAAACTCCGGCTGCCAAAAGGTCCATACATAATTAGGTATGTTTGTTGCGTGTTTTCTGTCCAGCTAAGGTTTGCAAGGATTGACTAACGCCAATTTTAAAACATTTTTTTTCTATATAAAGAAACATTTACAGACAGGTATTCCAGTGTGGGGCTTCTGGCCCCACATTGGGATACCCTGTGTTGTGGAAACCAGAAAAAGCGACATCCCAAACATAGAACAAGTATTATTCTAAATCTATCTCTATCTTAATCTAAGAGTAGGTACAGGCGGCGGCCTTATCACTAAAAGTTGTCCCTTCCAGACAACCTTTGTATGGATTTACAATGCAATATACCTACCTAGAATTGTCACAATAAAATACGACTTGTGGTTTTGCAAAACGCCGTCCGGGCTTTGGTTCTTGCCACGATGCTGACAAACCCCTTTTGTTTCATTATCCCTTCAGGCCTTAAAGATAAGGATAAAATATGGCGGCGCTCCAATTTTTCGTACGCTAACAAACAGTAACGAGCGGTTAATAGGTCTACTCAGGGAGCACAACTCCTGTTACGTCCCAATTAGTTACGAAATTTTTACAATTTATTCTCTTGCTGCCGAATATACTCAAACAACTGCCTGAGTGATCTCAAACGATCACTAAGGTTAGGGCGGCTAAGGCCTTACGGCGGCTTGAAAACTACTGACAGTTAGACCAGCCACTAGTCTTACAAGCCTTCACCGATCCGGACATGGCCCCCGTGGTGGAGTATGACCTTCCTCAGGGAAGAGACCTGTGCTACTCGGTGGGGACATAATGGGTTGATAATTATGGTAAATCATGTACTGACATGATCATATTATTGAACTTAATAGCCTTATCACCCCTGACTACCGGCTTATTTTATTATTCGTCCTCAATGAATACATTACAAAAGGAGTCTAACTCGTCACAAACATCGAATATCTGGAGCGATCGCTAAATGACACGGAAAACATTTTTTCCCCCAATATTTGCCAGATGATTTATTTTATTTTAACGAAAACCAGCGACAGTTCCTTCGTCACGGCGTGATTTTTTCTGCCATCCAGTGCGTTTGGGGAAATGTTTTTTCGTCTTTAACGATCCTTGCGACGACTTCGCTAACCCATTGGATAAATGAATTAATAAATAAAATACTTATCTAGGGATAAACTATCTGATTGAGAGCGTCGTCCGTCGTACAATTTTTGTGTCAAATCTGTCTATCTAAGCTCTGCAAATATCACTATGCAAGGCCAGCCACTAGTCTTACAAGCCTCCAACAATCCGGACTTGGCCCCCGTGGTGGAGTATGGCCTATGCTTTCCTCAGGGAAGAGCGAGTTTATAAATTCACTCTTTCGCCCGCGACTCCGTCCGCGTGGACTTTAGTTCAAAATTTTGCAATCTCGTTCACTCCCTTAAGGGTAAAATTTGGAAAAACGGCGAAACACTGTTCAATAAATTGTGTTGAAGAGTATTTATTTTAAGTTTCAAGAGTATTAGACAACACTCTTTACACCTCCCATACAAACTTGGGAATCCCAAACTGAAGTAGGTGTATGTGTGAGTGAGTTTGTTTGTGTTTGCACGTGTGTGTATTCGAGTGATTTTGCATTAATAAAATGAGTGTCTGAATCGCTCGTAGCCCCAGCTGCCTGAGTGATCTTAAGCGATCACGAGGGTTAAGCAACGTAGGGCGCGTTCAGTGCATAGATGGGTGACTGTCTATGACTGACGCTAGTGGTATTTTTCCGAGCGGTTCCGTGCTTCGCAAGGCACGCTAAGCATTTAATGGGTGACCGCCTAAGACTAACGCTAGTGGCATGTGCGCGTTGATCCAAAGCGTCAATGAGATGAAATCGAAGCAGTCATACCACTGTTATTGTATTACAATGCAGTAACAGAATCTAGACCCTGAACTATAACACACACGTTACGACACCCCGCCCTGACCTCTTTTAGAGCCATCGCAAACAGGGCGACTTGTCGCCGCGTCTAGTCGCCGCGTCTAGTCGCCGCGTCAGACGCGACGTTGTCATTTGCTTCTGGCGTCTTGTCGTCGCGACTCCGCTACTCTGACGCCAAGTGTGCGGAGATTCGAACAAAATATATGAAAATTGACGGCCGTAGCCTGCCGTCGCGTCTAGTCGCCGAACTGTCGCTGTCGCGTGTCGCCTAGTGTGCGCATAGGCTTAAGTGAATCCCGGAGATTAATTAAAAAGCAGGGCGTGACGTCACACGTCATGTAAACACGCGCTTCATAAATGCATACACGACAGCTGGGAGCGTGCATCGTTAATGCATATTTATTCACTAGATAATTAGTTTTTTCATTGCCTCTCTTTTCAAATTAACATTGTTACATAGGTGAAACAAGTTCAGTTGATTGTATCATAATAATATGTGTGCAGAGGATCTTTTCATTTTGATTTATGTACCTTTATTTTCAGATGTATTTAGTGTGTTTATTTTCTGCTTTCCTCCTTTTTTGAAGACTCTTAATCGCTCGTAGCCAGGGCTGCCTGAGTGATCTTAAACGATCACTAAAGTTAAGCAACATACGGCGCGTTCTGTCCATGGATGGGTCACCGTCTATGACTAATGCTAGTGCCATTTTTCCAAGCGGTTCAGGCCTTCGCAAGGCACGTCAAGCAGTTGGTACCGGCTGCCGTCGATAGATGGCAGTCGTTAAGGCAAGTCAGAGGCCTTAGGGCGGCTTGAAAACTTCTGACAGTAAGACCAGCCACTAGTCTTACAAGCCTCCACCAATCCGGACTTGGCCCCCGTGGTAGAGTATGGCCTATACCTTCCTCAGGGAAGAGACCCGTGCCCCTCGGTGGGGAAATAATGGGTTGATGATGAAAAAAACGGATACGCGTAATCAACTTGACTCATTGATACCTACATGCAATATTATAACAAGGAAGTCTGTCTATGCTGCATTCATAGATATAATGAAATGCGTTTAAGTGAAGCTATTGATTGATAACCGTTTGATAACTGAAGAGGTGCTTGAGTGTGCCAAACAAATGAGTCAGCGAGGAAGCTATAAAACCAGTGCATAAACCCCTTTCGAGTCATTAGCATAATTTCAACCTAGTTCCAATTTCTGCTCCATGCCAACTATGATCGGTAAGTTTTTTTATGTATTATTTTATTTTTAAAGTGATTTGTCAGGATCGTGGCAGACAGTAGTCCCTGCTCTCTGCCTACCTCTCTGGGATACAGGCGTGAGCTTATGTATGTATGTATTTATTTTATTTTTTAAGGAACTAAAACAGTGTTCGGACGTAACATTCACAATGGCATTATGTACAGGCTTTCGCCAAGTGGATAAAATCCAAACAAACACATTTCTGCATTAATCTTATTTGTTATTGTTATCAATTTAAAAAAATAAACAATTCAATCTTCCAATTCATTCCCGAACCACAAATTTGCTTTCAATCTCTGTGCACTCCCAACTGCCAAAGAATTTGTAACTGTCATTAGCAGAGGCAATTAGACGGGAGCCGAACCACTATCTTCTTATTTACCCTTAGACCTCAAATCAATACAAATAGGACAATTCTTAATCTTTTCAGAGAAAGCTTTTTTGTATTGGGGCGTGGTCACGCTTACCCAAACTAGAGTTAGAGTCCAGCATTGGAGGTTCAATCTCTCAGTTTTCTTATTTCCATAAGTTCTCTGCCTCACAACTCTACATACTACGATGCTTTTTCTTAATTTCAGGAAAGGCTTTCATAATTTTGGGTGCGCTCGCGCTAGCCCAAGCGAGAGCACCAGCCCGCACCGCAGACCCAATCTGCAATTCTCTGCAGTTCGCAGAACAGCTCCTCCCACACGAACAGTGTAACAAATTCTACCAGTGCTCCAACGGCGCTGCAATCGTCCAGAAATGCCCTGCCGATCTCTATTTCAACTTCGAGAAGCAAGTCTGTGATCATCCAGAAACCGCAAACTGCGGGTCGCCTCAAGCCTCTGAACCACTTCCTGATGATCCTGAAAAGTCGAACGACAGCGCTTACGAACAGGACGCAATTGCAAAATGTCAAGCCGAAGATTCTGACGGTGTGCTTCTCCCACACGAAAACTGCAACCAATTCTACAAATGTTCACAGGGGGCGCCTGTCGTTCAGGATTGTCCAGCTGGTTTAAACTACGATCCATCAAAGCTAATATGTGAATGGGCCCAATTGGTTGCCTGTGATGACAGAAAGACGGTAGCGGTAAAGGAGGTACCAATAGCTGAACCTTCTGCTGCAGTGGCCTCCAATGCCAACGAGCCAGCAGTGTTTTACCTGAGTAAGGAGGCTGCTGAGACTCGGCTGGCCAGGAGCATTCTGAAACAACGCCAGTTGAATGATGTACACATCGCTTACTAATCATGTCAAATACTCCACTGTTTTCTTCAATATACTCAAAAGGTTTTTTAATCACAAGGACCAAACGAGAGAAGAAGAAAGGTTGAATTAAAAAAAGGTTATTGCAATTATACTCGTATAAAATCTAAAAATAGGTTGAAATAAATAAAATGGACATGTTTTACTTCAATCTTTTATTTCAAGTTGCTTTATTGTTAGAAATAGGGTGGTACGAAGATAACAGACACACGTAACATCTTAGTTATTTTTATATCATTCTTATCAAGTAGGTACTTAATGTGCGATGAAAGTTTTATTATCAGTGCATCATACAATGCCAATATCATAATTATAATGTGCACACTCAATGATTGTGATTACCTACCTGTAGGAAATGCTAAGGAATTTCGGAATCTCGGGTTCCATACAAATTTGGATGATATGATGATAATTATAGATGATAGATGGCAGTCGTTAAGACAAGTCAGAAGCCTTGGGGCGGCTTGAAAATGTTAACCTACTTGTTACTACTGTTTGATAGAAGGAACACCTGATAAATTAAATTCTAGTACAAAATGAGGATAGTCTTAACATGTTGTTCGAGGTGCTACAATTAATTAGTATCAGTGCGAAACCATCAGAAGTGGTTTGAGGTGATTACTGTGCAACATATTTTCTCAAAGCGAGTTTGTAATTTGTGATTTTACTAAATGGATTTGTCAAGGTATGTGATGTACTTGATTTATATTTGTTATCAATTTAGTTTTTACATATATCATTCTATTTGGCTTGCTTTACCGGAAGGTGAAAAAAAATGTTTTGATAAATTTGGTATTCTCAAGTAATTTTTATTCATAAAGTGCTGTTCCTTTTATCAAACAGTAGTAAAATCCACTGCTATATCTTTTGTTTTAGACGTCAGACAAAAGAATTGTCTTTGAGCGAGATTATTGAGGAGCTGGAATGTAATGAAGATGAAGTTGTTCCTGATTCCATCACTATCTTTCCCCCTAATAATTATAATACAGAAATTACGGATGAAGACTCCGGAGATGAAAATGTTCTGTCTTTTCTCAACTTACCTGGTTCGCAACTGATAGCTCCGACTGAAATATTGTACCCGGAATCATCATCAGACTCTGATGCAAGTGAGGACTATCTTTTTTCACTTGCTAAATTATTATTAGCCAAACGAAGACGACTCACTGCTCCCAGTACAAGTTCAGAAGCACAAAGTGTTCTGTTCGTGCTTCACAAGAACCATCGACATCGATCAAGGACCAGTGGTAAGAGAAACGGTACCTAAGTCAAAACAGTACAATTGGCAATCCCTTGATAACCAGCCCGTTTTCAACACTTGGAATCCACAAGTATCAGCTCCACATAAGGAAAGCCCCATTTATTTCCTTGAATGTAGGTTTGATGAGAATATTCTGAACATGCTGGTGCGATATACCAATACGTATGCGTCTCAATGAAACAAAATTGGAAATGTTACTGCTTATGAGATGAGAAGCTTTATTGGAATATTGTTGTTTAGTGGCTATGTAGTGGTACCAAGAAGGTAAATGTACTGGGAGAATAGCACTGATAGTGAGATAGTGGGATGCCACTCGTTTATAACGGCCTGTCTCCATTGCTGTGACAATACGAACGTAGACGTCAATGACAGATTTGCAAAACTCCGTCCACTATTTGATTTGCTCAATAAAGACTTTGTTGAGAAGAAAAACCACAGCATAGACAAAGCGATGGTTCCTTATTATGGTGGTCATCCTCATCCGGGGTAAACCAATCAGATGGGGTATGTATGTATAAATATGATGATGTTAATGATGGATAAATAAATGTTACAAATAAAGTAAAACTTCTTTTTTTACTATAAGTAGTGTCCTTCATTAGTGCTTGCTTCATAGTAGTACATTTTACTAGCGTTCCTTTTATCAAACACCATTTTCCGGGTTTTCCCAACCAAAAATTTTTTTTTTCGTATTTTTATTTGTTATTCAGGGCATAACTAGACCGTATAGGAAAAATCATAATAATTTGTCACAAAAAGGTATATCCGTAATAACTGGGTTAAATCAAAGACGTATGTCCGTACAAGCGAATATTGCAAAACTGACGACACAAGTCATCTATACTTGTCTACCCACATTATACCTATATAACACCTCCACCCTTATTATATACTTAAGTAAAATTAAATAATTACGTGGTAAATCCTCTCTATCTTTATTTCCAACTTTATTTATTTTTTATTTCCAGACATACACAAAAAAATGAACTTAAAGCTAATTCTTAATACTAACATTATTTGTTTTTACTTCAATACTATGATTAACATATTGTAGGTATTATTTATTTTTACAAAAATTATTTTGTTCACGACGAAATACATTTCCAGTCGTTCGATGTATCCACTCCAATTGCCTGTTTTAATTGCGAACTCACGCACTTGACCGACTGACATTGTAATTTTACTATGTAATTTTAAAGTATGCGGAATCTGGGATTCCAATAATTTTAAACGCAATGTCTGACCTCCATGGTCAAATTCGTTCTTTTTTAAATACTGGCCGCTAATATTTTTCTCTTATATACGTTAGTGTTTTGTTTTTGTTGGGTTTAAAATGTCATATCACTGAAAAAATGGAACTCACTCGTGCAAATATTCGTGCTATGATTTATTACGATTTTCGACGTGGTTTAACGCAACAACAGTGCGTAGATCAATTAACTTCGACTTTTGGTGGTGAAGCTCCATCAAAAAAGACTGTGTATCACTGGTTTAGTGAGTTTAATCGCGGGCGCAGTAAGCTCACAGACGAAGTTAAAGAAGGTCACCCGAAATCGGTGGTTGTGCCACAAAATATTGAAGCTGTGCGAAAACTAATAATGCAAGACCGCCATGTTAAGTATCGCGAGATAGAGGCTATTCTGGACATATGTATGACGAGCATTCATATTATATTACATGAACATTTGTCTGTAAAAAAAATTTGTTCGCGTTGGATCCCGCACAACTTAACTCAGGATCAAAAAGCTGCTCGCGTCGAATGGTGCAAGAAAACCTTAAAAAAATTCAACGGAGGCGACTCAAAATCTGTTTATAATTATCTACACAGATGACGAATCCTGGATCTACGCGTACGATCCCGAAACTAAACAACAATCAACAGTTTGGGTGTTTCAAAATGAGCCGAACCCTACGAAAGTGGCTCGTGCAAAAAGCACTGTAAGGCAAATGGTGGCCTGTTTTTTTGGCATTAATGGCCATGTGGCTACAATACCACTGGAGAATCGCAGAACGGTTAATTCGGAGTGGTACACGACCATTTGTTTGCCGGAAGTATTTGAAGAAATACGCCAAAACAACCAGCGACGCAGAATCATACTTCACCATGACAATGCCAGCTGTCATACATCTCAGGAAACAACTACATTTTTGGATGGTCAAAAAATAGAATTGATGCGTCATCCACCGTACAGCCCTGATTTGGCCCCAATGATTTCTATTTATTCCCAAATGTAAAGAATAAATTACGTGGTCAACGATTTTCGACCCGTGAAGATGCCGTAGATGCGTTCAAACAGCACGTTTTGGAGATACCTCAATCAGAGTGGAAAAAGTGTTTTACAAATTGGTTTCATCGAATGCAAAAGTGCATCGATCATAGTGGAGAATACTTTGAAAAACAATAAAAGCATATTTAGCCATATACATTTGTTTATTTTTTCTATTCCGCATACATAAGTAGCAGCCAAGCACTTTTACTGTCTTGTTCTCCGCGTTCGCCACTGTTAAATCAAAGACGTATGTCCGTACAAGCGTTTATTGCAAGACTGACGACACAAGTCATCTATACTTGTCTACCCACATTATACCTATATAACAGAAAACTTCTGACAGTAGACCAGCCACTAGTCTTACAAGCCTCCACCAATCCGGACTTGGCACCCGTGGTGGAGTATTAATGGGTTGATGATGATGCAAATTTGTAAGTTATTAATAAATTAATAGTTCAGGAATCGAGTGTCACAGTTTTTTCCGAGCTTTTTCAGAACTTCAAAAACTAATTTTGTTATGATTAAATCACAAAAATGTATAGTTTCAGATTTTTTTCGTATTCTGTCAAATTTTAGAGTTCTAGGTCAACGATAAGTACTCTATCAAAATACATGCTTTTGAGCAGCATAAAGGGCCGTATGTTTTTTTTTAAATTAACTTACTTTAATTTTTTAAAAGCTTTAAGGGATCGGATTTGAGTATATACCTATTTTTTGTTTCAACGCGTTCCAGAGATATATGGTCTTGACAGATAGACGGACGGACAAACACTTTTTCAACAAACTTTTTCCGTTAGAGTTACGGAGCCCTAACAAACATTTCTTTAAATGTTTGAGGCCGCCCCATGTCAAGTAGCGCGAAAATCCTGGAATCCTGTGAATACTCAAGAGAGGACAAATTAATGGCCTGGCACACTTCCAAACTAGCTTCCATTGTCGACCCAACTGGCAACATCATCAACCCATTAAGTATGTCCCCACCGAGGGGCGCGGCTCCCTTCTTTGAGGAAGGTGCAGGCCATACTCCACCACGGAAGCCTAGTCCGGATTGGTGGAGGCTTGTAAGACTAGTGGCTGGTCTTACTGTCAGAAGTTTTAAAGCCACCCTAAGGCGGCTTGGCTTACTGACATGGCTTAACGACTGCCATCTATCGAAGGCACCCGGCACCACTAGCAACCACCACCGGACAGAAAACCAGCCACTAGTCTTCCAAGCCTCCACCAATTCGGGCTTTGGGGAAAATAATGGACTAATGGACGAATAATGAATCCAGACGTGGGGAAATAATGGGTTGATGATGATGTAAATGTTTATGTTTATCCTCGTGAGGCCCAATGTCTTCAAGTGATCACAAAATCAATTGTTCTTTTCAAGGTCGGGCCTTACGAGGCTATACTTGGCCTTTTTGAGGAGAATACGACCGGACCGCCCTCTCGCGGCTGTCACTCTGCAAAATATTCTTTGTAAAAACTATTCATTGTATTTCTGTTTAACCCAGAAAGAAGAATTATTTTGAGGTCAGCGTAGACAGCAAAGAATAATACAGCCTGCGAGTCGGCGTACCAATTAAAACGACTCTGTAGGCAGACCGTTTGCTAACAACTTTATCGTCGCAGACTAGACTTCTAGATAATCTGGGACAATGGGACTGAACTGAACGGCTTAACTGTTTTCCGTTAAGTGTCTTATCTGGGATATAGGTTAATTACTCTGTGGATTGAGCCAATGGAGTCCCTAGGTATTATAATTTAAGCTGCATTGATGTAGGTACTTGGATATTGATTTACAGAAAAGTGAAAAAATTGGGAATGTAGCTTAACATGACATAACATAACTTTTACATACAGCTACATACATTGCTTCTGGCTCCACACTAGGATACCCTGTGTCGTGGGAACTAGAAACAGGGACATAACACATGTAAACCTCCAAGACTGGCCGAGTTATTAATAAAAAACCGTTTTTCGAATATACACAGGAGCCATATTTAGTCTACTTTTTGAATTTACTTCCCCAGTGATCCCTTCGAGGGACCTACGAAAAAAAAATACAAGAACTAATTATTCACGGGTAGGGTCGGTTTTTTGGATATAATGACTGGACTATAACTTAACTTAACTATAAATGTTGACAACTATTGGATGTCAACGACTGCCTCTTTTGTCTAGCGGTTAAGAAGCTTGACTACCAAATCGTGGGTCGTGGTTTCGATTCCTACTGTAGCCCTTACTTTATTTGTACAAATGCCAAAGGGTTTCCTAGATAGATACCAGGATCTGGATTATGTTAACGTAATGTAGTACAATGACAACTGGATGAACGTGGCGATTTCATTTCATTGCCGGTTCAAGTCGACGCGAGTACGCGTTTCAACAATAGGCGTCAATGGAATTAAAAAACATGTCACATGACCTGACGTGATAGTGCAACTATAATTTTATTGAACTATAATGTACTGCGCCAGCGTAGACGACAGCCAAGTATACGTTATGATTGTTATAACAAAAGTACACAATTTGAAAAGCTTTTGATTCAAAATTTAGTTTAACGACTGAAAACGGCAACGACTGCAATAACTAAGGAATGTCGATGAAGCGAAAGTGATCTGTCAGGGTCGTGGCAAGTGCAGTCCCCAGGGACTGTGCAGACAGAGACCAGTCTCTGCCTACCCCTCTGGGATACAGGCGTGAGCTAATGTATGTATCATCATCAACCTCCACCGAGGGGCAGGGGTCTCTTCCCTGAGGAAGGTATGCCATACTCCACCACGGGGCCCAAGTCCGGATTGGTGGAGACTTGTAAGACTAGTGGCTGGTCTTATTGGTAAAAGTTTTCATGCCGCCCTAAGGACTCTGAATTGGCTTAACGACTACTATGTATCGACAGCAGCCGGCACCAACTGCTTAACGTGCCTTGCGAAGCACTGAACCGCTCGAAAAAATGCCACTACACTGTGACATATCCATGGACTGAACGCGCCCTATGTTGCTCAACTTTCGTGATCGTTTAACCCGTCACGTGCCCTATGGACTACAGTAGTCCATAAGCGAAATTGGCTGATAGCGTCCTATGGACTACAGTAGTCCACCGACTTCGAGCAATTGTTTTGAATACTTGTTTGTGATTGGATGCCGAATAATCGATGTCAACAACCAATAGGAACTATCCTTAGTGTGGTAGATTTTTTTAAGATCACTCATGCGGCCGGGGCTGCTAGCGATTACGAGTATTATTATTTTGTAATATTGTTTTTCTTTCTCATTATTTAACTATGCAAAACATCACTTCTAGTCAATAAAATAGCATCTATGTTACTAGGACAGCCCGTAAAGTCCCTAATTGTTAGCCTGTCCTTCGCTACACTATGAGGCGATAGTTATCAAAATCGTAGCATGTCGGACCGACGTATTGCGCCGTCTTATCGCCGACCATCTACCGTTGAATCGGCCGGTCATAAAAACGGGCCCAGAGGTTAAGGCTGGCTTAGCGATGAAAGAGCATCTTACAGAAGCTTTACTGTTATAAATTCAAATTCAAATGTTTTTGTTCGAATCGCTCGCAGCCTGGCTGCCTGAGTGATCTTAAAAACGATCACAAAGGTTAAGCAATATAGGGTGTGTTCAGTGCATGGATGGGTGGCTGTTCTATGACTAACACTAGTAGCATTTTTCCGAGCGGTTCCGTGCTTCGCAGGGCATGTTAAGCAGTTGGTGCTGGCTGCCGTCGATAGATGACAGTCGTTAAGCCAAGTCAGAGGCCTTAGGGCGGCTTGAAAACTTCTGACAGTAAGACCAGCCACTAGTCCAGACCAATCCAGACTGCCAGTGCCAGTGGTGGAGCATGGCCTATACCTTCCTCAGGGAAGCGACCCGTGACCCTCGGTGGGGATATAATGGGTTGATGATGACTGAATGATGACGTTACTGCCTTATTCAAACTCCATAATAACTCCACAGCTCAAATAAAATAATATTTAGTGAGAACTGATATTGAGAGGGAGCTAAGATTTTTGTTGATGATATATAAAGTTTAAAAAAACACAAAAATAGTGACCGACGACGCCCTGGACAGTTTAAATGGCACCTTGAATCAAGGAGAATTGCCTTGAATGCAGGCTTTTAGCTGTCAGGCGCAGGTGTCTAGACTACAGCTAAATTTGCCGACATCGGCGAAGAATATTATTAATTTTAGTCTCATGTGTTCACATAACTAAGCGCTTGAAATCGCCAAGCCATGTGGTAATTAGCCAAATCCTCTCTCTCTGAGTGACCTGCAAAGGAACTCACATAGCCTGTTTTTATGAGAATACAGAGTGAGTCTTTATGCGCATATCAAAATTAGAGAAACTACACACTATTTAAATGACAGAAAAAATAACAAAAATAAATTTATTTTAAAATTGATATATGTAGCTGTTTAAAGGGTTAGGAGATTTAACCAAAAACTTTTAAATATTCGTAAAAAATGAATATTTCAATTTATATGTTTAATTGAAGATATTTATATAGCAGTACTAGCATAGTTTTACATTTATATTATCTTTATTTTTAGTTATAGTTAGTTCATTATTAATATTATATAACATAATGTAATTTTTTTAGCAATGTATGTAAATAAAATAAATATTTTTTTTGTTTTCTTTCGATGAAATCGTGTGAAGTTTTAATAATTTTGATATGTACACTTTACTAAGACTCACACTGTATAGTAATTTAACCTTCTGTGGTTCTAGTCAGTGCCTTAAAAGCTTTTATTGGTGTATTGAGAGCCGGATTTAGCCGTTTACTACTCGTATTTTGATACAGACTTTATGGGTTTTGTGTTTGTTTTCTGATTTACAACCCCCGAAAATAGGGGTAGATGGACTGGAATTGGGTTCGAGCAAGATAAGCTTTTACGAGGATATACCTTAAAGTGTCCCTAGAAATAGTTTGGGGTAAAGGCACTGACTGGCACAAAGGCGCAGATGAACAATAAAATCGTAAAGTGACCACTATCATGTCATTAAGTCGTAGGCTCCTATTATACGTAGAAAAATATCCATTCTTTGTAACATAGGCTTACCGCCGGTTTCTTGTACACTAACGAGGTGTTAATATACTGTGCAGAGGCACCAATTACTAGAAGGGCCCACGTTTTGCCGAGTTTATTAGGTCCCAACGTGACAAGTTGGCAAGCCTGTCGCCGTTATCCCGGCACAATTTATCAGCGAATTTATTGTGTTATGTTACTCTAAAAATCGAAAATCAATATTTTTTCTTCTACGAATTTACCGCTCAGACGCCACAGCGTCTCGACTCACCTTTAGAATTATTTTCGATGGAGTAGTCGTCTATTGAACGTCATATCAAATCCCATCCACCCGCGACTCGCTGAACTGAGAGGAAATGTTTGCTACAAAAATAAAACCCAACGAATTCAGTGGTACATTTTCATATAAGCTATCAGCGTCAGGTCACAAATAACTGAGATTAATGGTGGGCTTGACGTACTATATTAAAAAGGCTCTATTTGGAATCAAAAGGTTTTGTTTGTGTATTTTTAGAGGCTTTTAGTGACTTTTTGCTTCGCACTGCTGATATTAAAAAGGCGTGGAAGTGATGTTTTGAAAGCAAATCTGGAATCTATCTATCTATCTAATCTCTTAACGAGCAATTCTTGTATACATTCTGTGTAATAAGTATCGGGAATTTTTCAATAAAACAAAAAAAAACTAATTATTCATCTAAATTTAGTTTATCGCCTTTAAAGTAGGCCCCATTGCTTGCAATACAACATCTCCACCGCTTCACCCAGTCCTCCATACATTTTTTGTATGCTACTTGCGGTATGGCCTTTAGCTCATTCAGCGAATTTTCTTTTATGGCTTCTATCGGCTCAAAACTTTTTCCTCGAAGCGGTAATTTTAACTTACTCATAAACCCATGTTTCGTCGTCAATAATTATGCGTTTCATAAAGGTAGATTCCGTGGAAACTCGGGAAACCACGTCTTCAGCGATATGCTTTCGCTGCGCTTTTTGAACGAAATTGAGCTCTTTCGGAACTAGTCGAGCAGCGATGCGTTTCATGCCCAAAATGTCAATTATAATGTTGTGAATGGACTTAAAAATATGTTTACATCATTAGCCAACTGTCTGAGACTCATACAACGATTTTTGAGCACTAGATTCTTGATTATAATAATAATAATAATAAATTGTTTATTCAAAAGTAATGGTTACAATGATATACATCTACATTACGCTATTCTAAAAAGAAAAAACATAACATAAAATGCACTTATGTACATGTCTGCTGCCATAGCTAGGCTCACATGTAGCCTGTGTTTATGGCGGGCAGGCCCGTGCCTCTGGCGAGGTTATGCTAGGACATAGATTTTGTGGTGATATGCTTAGGATATTACATTGGAGATATTGAAGTGAAAAGTAATGTAAAATTTTGAGAAGTTAAACAGAACGTTAACTAAAACTAAAACTAATTTGTTAACTACGGAATAACATGCTGTTGTAAGTGTGTGTGTTTTTGTGTGTGAGGGTGTGTGTGTGTGTGTGTGTGTGTGTGTGTGTGTGTGTGTGTGTGTGTGTGTGTGTCTGTGTGTGTGTGTGTCTGTGTGTGTGTGTGTGTGTGTGTGTGTGTGTGTGTGTGTGTGTGTGAGTGCGCGTGCGTGTGTGCGTGTGTGTATGTGGGTGTGTGTGGGTGTGTTTGTTTGATTGAGTGGGTATGTGGGTGTAAAGTCATTTATTGAGTGTTATTTTTGACTAATCAGCTGGAGAACGGGTTAGAGGATATAAGAATATTTTCGGTTTGTTCGTAAGAAAGACATTTTAAAATTGAGTTCACTTTCTTTTTACATTCGTGTGACGTAAGCGTGAAAGTAGGATGTACGCGGTTAAATTTATTATATAAGGAGGGTCCAAGGTACAAATTGTGTCGTTTTGTGAAAGAAAGTCTAGGAAATGGTGTTAGACAAATTAAATCTTTACGACGTTTTAAGATTTCAAACAGTGGTGTGTTATTGTGCTGAAGCATTAAGGTATTCGAGACAAAAAGCTGCCTGACAGTTAAAACGTCACACAGTGAGTACAGTGTAGAAGTAGGGAACAATATAGGGCGATTTGTGGCAACTTTGAGTACACCACGTTGAGCGATCTCTAATGGTATTAAATGAGTTTTTGCTGCTCCTCCCCAACATGGAATGCAGTAGACGAGGATTGATTGGACAAGTGCCAAATAAGCGGTTTTGATTATGTCGGGGGGTGCGGCATTTCTAATGGATTTGAAAACGTACATTAATTTACGAAGTCTACAAGTAAGAAGGTCGGTATGCGCTTTGAAATTTAGGTATTTATCGACGGCAATCCCTAGATATTTGATGGTGTCGGTTTTGTCGATGTTTTCTTTGTTCGTAGCCGTTGAAGGTCTCCCAGAACGAGGCAAGTCCACTACTACTTCTTAACCTTCTTTAAAAGCTTTACACCATTCATATGCCCTTGTTTTTGATATGCACGATTCGCCGTAGGCTTTTTGTAACATTTTCAGTGATTCACGACATTTCATTCTAAACACAAAATTTAAAGCACACTCTTTGTTCAACAATATTTTCCATTGTAAAAATCGCCGAGGACTCACAACTATGACCAACAAAAAGTGCAATTTAAAAAAAACTAAATCACAGATTCCGCTCAAAATTTGCGCGGTAAATCAGTACAGTGTTACCAACATGCAGCAAAAAATTTAAAACAAATACTTTTACGCGGGTCATTTACTGACATATTCCCGATACTTTTTACACAGAGTAGTATATATAATCAAAATCTCGGAAACGGCTCAAACGATTTTCATGAAATTTTGTATGCAGGGGGTTTCGGGGGCAATTAATTAATCCAACTAGGTTTCATTTTTATAAAACGTCGTTTTAACCGTGTTTAAAGGCAAAGAAATAACTGCTACACTACAAGAAGGTAATTTTCGCAACCATCTGTAAATACTGTAAAGACCAAATGTATCTTAAGTTGATGAAATAAACATTTTATTTATTTATTTATTATATTATTATCTGTAAGGTTGTCGTAGCACAAGTGGGAAATAGGATGATACCGTAAACAGAAGACCCTGGTTCGAGACTTGATAATAGTTTTTCTTTTTTTTTTCAAGTTCCTCCTTTTGTGTGAAAACCTACATACCGAGCAAAGCTCGGTCATCCAGGTACTAGTTATTTAATTATATATAATTCATAATTCATAAAGCATTTATTTGTGGAACATAGGTGTTTTTAGGACCATTTGGTGTTAATGTCATGTAATGTCGGACAGTATCCGGAATAAAGTTAATAACAACCAAAACTTTCGTTCAAAAATCGTTAAAAATCTTCAAAAGTCTCACTAAAAGTCGAGAACCGCCGGAGCTATTTGGCTGATTTTTGTGTTTTTTTGTATTTGTGAAATTCCAGGGAAAGTTTAAATGGCGAGAAAATGGAAAAATTACGAAAAATTTGGCTGCCGGGATAGCTATTGGTTAATATGTTTTTCACGTATCATAACGAAAACTCCATGAAGACCGGGGACCGTCTCTCGATCTCCATGGACTTTTTATAACATAACATTTACATACAGGCACATACATAGCTTCTGGCCCCACACCAGGATACCCTGTGTCGTGGGAACCAGAAACAGCGACGTCACAAACATGTAAACATCCAAGACCTGGGTTATTTTATACCCAGCCGGGATTCGAACCCGGCAACTCTCGCATGGTAGTCAGATGCGCTAACCGCTGCGCCACAGGTCGTCTTTGCCAACACGAATAAAATATTCGACTCTTATCATTTCGGGCATGCACTAAAAAAGGGTGCGTCTTCGAATTATGCAGATTCTCGTCAAATAACCATCTCATTTCATACGGCAGGGGCACTGACAGATGTAAGGCAAAGGTCTCCAACGCGCCTCCGCTCCGTATAAAAAATCCAATTTTATCCCGAAGCGGGAAATCTCAGATGCAAAATGCGTATGTGCAAAGAAGGCTCGTTTAGAAGTAGAAACGTTTTTTGGGTTCCGTATCCAAAGGGTATCCCAAACCACCCAAAGGAATCGCTCGTAACCTGGGCTGCCGAATCGCTCGTAGCCTGGGCTGCCCGAGTGATCTTAAACGATCACTAAGGTTAAGCAACATACGACGCGTTCAGTCCATGGATGGGTGACCGTCTATGACTAACGCTAGTGGCATTTTTCCGAGCGGTTCCGTGCTTCGCAAGGCACGTTAAGCAGTTGGTGCCGGCTGCGTCGATAGATGGCAGTCGTTAAGCCAAGTCAGAGCCTTAGGGCGGCTTGGAAACTACTGACAGTAAGACCAGCCACTGGTCTTACAAGCCTCCACCAATCCGGACTTGGCCCCCGTGGTGGAGTATGGCCTATACCTTCTTCAGAAACCCGTGTGTCTCGGTGGGGACATAATGAGTTGATGATGATGATTCAGTCTATAATACGTCCCACTATAGACTGCCTGCCTTTGCAGGATAGAATGAACTTCTGCGCTAACAATTCTACTTGTGGGTTTGGCTCAGAGTTACGTCTTTCCCCTATTTATTTTCATATCCAGAATAATATCACCGAGTGTGTAAGGTAGATGGGTTGTAAAAAATTAAATACCTTTGATATTCCCTAAAATTCAAACAAATTATCCTACAGGATGAACTTTACAATCACGAAAAAGATAATATTCTAAATCGCAAAAAAACATTACCCTCTGTTTCTCAAACGCCAATAGTCGGTTGATCTATTGTTAACATCTGTGGGCTTTTTTGTAGACGGATTTTGCCAACCGACATCTGCAGATTCACTAGGCTCCCATTCCCAGGCGCGCCCATCCGTCGGACTTGTCCGCGGATGGATGGATGACCGTATTATGACTATAGGGAAGAGCGGGTGATCGTGCTCTTCCACTATAAAGGGAAATTTCCCGCCAGGCAGATCGTATGCCTGGGGACGGCCGGTCCAACTGTTATTTGTTGGACGTTGTATTTATGGTATGTCAATGTGTAAACTTTGATTGCGCGATGCAGAAATGTTGGAGTTTTTAGTGCGCGCGCAGAGTTGACATGTGCTCGCCACATCATTCCCCTTCAAGACCGTAGCTACGCATAGCTAGGTCTGATAGGACTCGAAGTCTGTGCTCTAAAGCTTGCAAATGCCAGGAGACGCTGTGTCAGTGAGTCGACTAGCGGTTGAGGGGTGTTCGGCGGCTAACAGTCACTTCACCGGCGACAATACCTATGGAGACCGCGCATGTGGTAGGAACCGGTGAAGGCTGCTGTACCACTGGCAGCGCGTGCTGCTGTGTGGCTGCCGTGCCGAGGGGTAGGGAGAGATCACCATCAGAACCAGCAGTCGGTGCGTTGACTGTAGTGGAACTGATGAAGTGAGAGGGAAGAGGAAGAATGTACAAGTATGTACATGCTGGCTTGCATTAGACTTATTGTATGTGGAGTGAGCTGCGAGAGCGAAGGAAGGTTGCGTGTTCAAATCACGTCGGGGTCACCACTATAGGGAAGAGCGGGTGATCGTGCTCTTCCACTATAAAGGGAAATTTCCCGCCAGGCAGATCGTATGCCTGGGGACGGCCGGTCCAACTGTTATTTGTTGGACGTTGTATTTATGGTATGTCAATGTGTAAACTTTGATTGCGCGATGCAGAAATGTTGGAGTTTTTAGTGCGCGCGCAGAGTTGACATGTGCTCGCCACAATGACTAACGTTAATGGCATTTTTCCGAGCGGTTCCGTGCTTCGAAAGCACGTCAAGCAGTTGGTGCCAGCTGCCGTCGGTAGATGACAGACGTTAAGCCAAGTCACAGGCTTTAGGGCGGCTTGAAAACTGACAGTAAAACCAACCACTAGTCTTACAAGCCTCTACCAATCCGGACTTGGCCCCCGTGGTGGGGTATCGCCTATACCTTCCTCAGGGAAGAGACCCGTGCCCCTCGGTGGGGAACATAATTATTTTTTTGTATTTTATTTTATTTGTTTGGGTTAACAACAGAATAAGTTACACATAAAAATAAGCTTTTAGGAAAATACACAAAGTAAATAAAGTAAATTAACACATCCCTTAGAATATCTTATTGATAACACAACAGATTGTAGTTCGAATTAAATTCTCATTCTTTTTTTAAATTACTCTTCAAGAAGTTCGTATAAAAAAAACACATTACAAACACAATAAAAATTGACGTAAAGCTTCGTCAATTGTAGTTCGCGAAAATCAATGTTTTGTACTTATATTTAGCTCAATTCGTTAGTTTCAAACATTGATCGAAATCAAATAGACCCATCGTCTGAAGCCATTTGGGGATGTTCAAAGAACTTGCCTCAGACAAGCCGAAGTTAGCGACATGCCGAAAAAGTTTCGGCGACTTGATTGAATTGGCCTGGCTTGTTGAATCCTGTAAAGTTGCTGTATAAAGAGGCTTAGCTTGCCTGAAGTAGCAATAATGTTGAAAGCAATGTAGGTACAGTATATAATTCTACGTTTTTCTGACTTGGAATACTTTTTGTTGTTAATTTAAGCACTATTATAAGTTACATTAATAATTATCCTCGTTTATTGCTCATAGTCCCGGCAGGCGGGGTGATCTCAAAAGAAACGATCACAAAGGTTATGCAACATAAGACGCGTTCAGTGCATGGATGGGGTACCGTCTGTAACTAACGCTAGTGGCATTTATCCGAGCGGTTCCGTGCTTTGCAAGACACGTTAAACAGTTGGTGCCGGCTGCCGTCGATTGATGGGAGTCGTTAAGTCAAGTCAGAGGTCTTAGGGCGGTTTGAAAACTTCTGACACTAACATGACATAACATTTACATAAAGGCACCTAAATTGCTTCTGGTCCCACACTAGGACACCCTGTGTCGTGGGAACCAGAAACAGGGACGTTTCAAACATGTAAACATCCAAGACTTGGGTTTTATTTTTCGTCCCCAGCCGGGATTCAAGGCCGGAACCTTTCGCTTGGTAGTCAGATGCGCTAACCGCTGCGCCACAGAGGTCGTCAAAGTAATTAAGAACAACCACTAGTCTTACAAGCCTCCACCAATCTAAACTAGGCCCCCGTGGTGGAGTATGGCCTATACCTTCCTCAGGGAAGAGACCCGTGCCCCTCGGTGGGGACATAATGGGTTGGTGATGATGAATATCCTCTTAACAATATTGTGATACTCTGCCCTAAGATAAGCAAAAAGTATAAGTAATGACGTGGTAGTTGGTAATAAAATGTTGAGTATTTTTTCACTAAGATCGCTGTAGTTTTCTGTCATTAAATAAATAATGTAATTATGATCTGACATGAAAATTCTTTATTGCACAATAAAATCACGTACATAGGTGAGCCTAATACTAAATTATGCTATAAATATTTTCTTAGATCAACTACTACTCAGCCCTTCAACAAGGCCCACTGTCGACCATGCCTCTGTCGACCATGTCTCGTCCAATGTTTCCCAGTCGCTTTGAGGTCGCATTTTAAATTAAAGCCTTAATCCATTCTGATTGACAAATGTTATTAATACGTGCAGCAAATGCGGACGCACATTCGCTGCCAAAATTGTTTACATCAGTTACCTGAGAGCACACGAGCGTCACTTTCAATAATCCATTTACTGTGGCCGAATACGGTCGGAATATAATATATCCCGACCGTGTATGAGGCCATGAGAGCCGGAGCGGCCTAACTGTTTATAAAAGTCAACGAGAAAAAATTGAGCCTTAATTTAAATTTCAACTTTTGTAAAGAAATTTATTTCATAATTTTTTGCTGTCTTACACACGTGTTAACCATAGGCATCTTATTCATTAATTTATTTTCCGATAAGTATTGAAAAAAATATAGGCCACTCCGGCTCTCATGGCCTCATATTATATAACGTATATTTACCGACCATATGTTTTGTCAAATTGTCAATTTATTTACCATCAAACCATGCACGGGTCTGTTTCCTGAGGAAGGTATAGGCCATACTCCACCACTGGAGCCACGTCCGGATTGGTGGAGGCTTGTGACTAGTGGCTGTTAATGTCAGAAGTTTTCGAACCGCCCAAAGGCCTCAAATAGTTAAATATTTAAGTATGTTAATATTATAAATAAAAAAATTAAAAAAAACTCACGCCCGTTATCCCCGAAGGGGTACGCAGAGGCACCAGTCTCTAGAACTGGACCCACGTTTTGCCGAGTTTATTAGGTCCCAAACGTGACAAGTGGCAAGCCTGTCGCCGTTATCCGGGCACAATTTATCAGCGAATGGTGTTGCTGTACAAACAAATGTACGTAACTAAAAGTAATTGGTACATGCGTGGTTCGAACCCAGACCCTCATGATCGAGAAGCAAGGGTCAACCCCACTACGCCACCACCGCTGTAATATTATAATGTTATTATAATGTATAATATTCTTTACCGTTGGCCAAGAAATGCCCTCTTAATTAAATAGTACCTGGGTGACCGAGCTTTGCTTGGTACTTCTTTTGTAATATAAAATATGTAATATAAAATTAAAATAATCCTTTTTCAACAAAAAAAACAACTTGGAAAAAAAACATCATGACTCGAACCGGGTCTCTTGAAATCGGCCCGAAACGGGTCGCCCGTTTTCCCGTCGGAACTATCCCAACCTTGCAGATAGACGCGAAATTTACCTCTGTATTTTACCATAGCAAATTCAATTGGCTTAAAACACGGATAAAACAACGTTTTCTAAAAATATAACCTAGTTAGATCAATTAAACGCCCCCGAAACAAAATTTCGTGAAAATCGTTGGAGCCGTTTCCGAGATTCTGATTATATATAAATATATATACAAGAATTGCTCGTTTAAAGAGATTAGATTTGTTATACATGACAAAGAATTCCTTACGCTTTTTTCGTCCTCTTCTTCAGGGAAACTAAATCGCTATGTTCGTGCTGTCGTTACAGTTACAATTTTATTACTGCAATGCAACAACAGAATCTAGGTCCTGGACAAGTGATTGTTTTCTGTGGGTGTTATTATTATTGTATATTAGTTGTCGACTGTACATGTAGAGAAAGTTCTGAAACTCACTTAAAAAAGATAAGGCGATTTTTTGTGAAATGTTCGCCAACTTTTGGAAGGCTCACTTTAATTCTTATTTATCGGTGGCATTTTGAATGTAAAAGTTTCTTTTCTGAGTACTTCCATTTGTTTGGGATTAGAAGTAAAAAGCACCAGCTACCAGCAAGCTTCGAGGACCCCCTCGAAGCTTGCTGGTAGCTGGTCCGAGTACTACTGAGCTCATCATCATCATCATCACCCATTATATCCCCACCGAGGGGCACGGGTCTCTACCCTGAGGAAGGTATAGGCCATACTCCACAACGGGGGCCAAGTCCGGATTAGTGGAAGCTTGTAAGACTAGTGGCTGATCTTACTGTCAGAAGTTGTCAAGCCACCCTAAGGTCTCTGACTGCCATCTATCGACGACAGCCGGCACCAACTACTAAACTGTCTTGCGAAGCAACCGGAATCGCTTGGGAAAATGCCACTACCGTTGGTCATAGACGGTCACCCATTCATGCACTGATCGCGCCCTATGCTGCTTGCTCATGTTTCTTGTTATTTTTGTATATTACATACCATACTCCACCACGGAGGCCAAGTCCAGATTGGTGAGACAAAAGAAATATATGGAACGAATTTGGGCGGAAGGAACAGTAAAGTGAGCGAATTTATTTTAACTAAACAGAGTAAGTCTTGTATTAGTATTAGCAAAGGGCAATTTGTGGCAAAAAGCCCGTGTATTTGTGTTTGTATGTTCACACATATCACGATTCTCACTCTTTTTTTTTATCTTTCTCTCTTTCTGTGTGTGTGTGTGTGTGTGTTTGTGTGAGTGTGCGTGTGTGTGTGTGTTATAACTGTGTATAAAAGAGAGCCCTGTGCCTCGTAGATGAAGGAAACTTCATGATTCTTAACAGGATTTTTCACAAACTCTCTTTAAGCAGATCTTAAGTTTCTCTATAGAAAAGTTCCTTATCCTCAAGAGCACGGAGCTCTTTCACTTTAGTAAAACATTCGACGCAAGTGTCTCCATAGATTACCTTCACAGGGAAATCACACTGACAGCATGAATTTGCATCTATCAATATGTAAATGTACTGCCATAAGGATGCATTCAGTTTAACGCAACGCATTGGTTAAACATTTATCAATGGTTTTGCAAGGACATGTTTTGTTTGAGCAGCGATCATGTTTATTTCTTGATAATGACTTAGGAACAAGTAAGACGGAATAAAGTTACTACAAAGATCTCTAACAATGGGAAACCATTCTTATGAGGTTACCAATCGGTACAGGTACCGGGTACCGGTACTTTATTCCGTCTTACTTGTTCCTAAGTCATTATCAAGAAATAAACATGGTCGCTGCTCAAACAAAACATGTCCTTGCAAAACCATTGATAAATGTTTAACCAATGCGTTGCGTTAAACTGAATGCATCCTTATGGCAGTACCTTTACATATTGATAGATGCAAATTCATACTGTCAGTGTGTTTTCCCAGTAAAGTTGCAGATTTTTTTGTTCTATAGGTCTATAGAACGAGCTTAAAACAAAATCTTAAATGCAACTTTACTGGGCAATATAGATATTTTATATGTATCTCTACCATATTCGGCCACAGCGACTGGGTTCTGACGCGAATGTGCTCTCAAATGGCTGATCTAGCCAATTTTGGTCGAGAATCTGCGTCCACATTCGCTGCAGGTAGCACCCCTCCGACGTAATTGTAGTGAATTAATGGCCGCAGGTAGTCGGGCCTTGAGCTCGTCTCACTTAAAATCGAGCTCTGATCTGCGTTTTTCTTCAAAAAGATTGTTCTAGAGCTCATGGCATGACTCCACCCTACCCGGTCGGCTGTCATTGTCTCCCACTGTGCCAGATCCAAGTGACAAAAGAATACCCTCGCTTTGAAACACACTTTCTGGTCCATAAGTTGCAAGACAGCCATCGCTAAATAATTTCAACGTTCAATAACGATCAAAACTTAGGCCTGTATCCCAGAGGGTTAGGGAAAACCAGAAACTCCAGCACTGGTCACGATCCCGACAGATCACTGTCGTTCACTTTCGCTCATCAACATTTAATTAGTCGTAAGTTCAAAACGAATTGATAAATTAAAAACATATGACTCAAACTTTCATAAGCATTACACATTGTAACATATAGTCCGGATCTACAATATAAATCAAGTAAGGAAATCTGGACAATATTTTACCTTCCTCAGTAAAGAGACCCGTGTCCCGTATCCCGTGTGTGGAGACATACTGGGTTCATGATGATAATGATGATGATAATGTAACAACTATGAGTCAACTGAAACTGAAAGCACACAGTGTAGGCGCACCTCAGGTTCCCTGCAAGCCGTAAACTCTAGCGATGTCGTGCCTGCACCAGGTGCAAATAACAAACAGTCTTTAACCTAGATGTTGGACCGTAAACAATTGGCGTCTTATACAGAGAAACGCTTTATATAAAAAGCGCAATGCTCTAGAAATGTTTCTAGAAAACTCTACCAATCAACAAGAACAAATTTTAATGTAAGTGATTTTTTTATAATTGTTTGTATGTTTGCTTTGTTTATTGGTTATTGACCAATGATTTAGAAGGATTTACAAATAAGAAAGTTACACGAAATGACTTAAGTATATAGATTAGCCTCTGTTGCCAAGCTAGACATGAAGCCTGTATTACGGCATTTGTGAATCACTTGTTAGTTAGATCTTCTACCTAGATGTTGGGCTGCAAACTATCGGAGTCTTGTGCAAAGAACCGTTTCCGCGCACCCGCAGCCAAATTTGGTAGCCGCCGAGCAGAAGCCAAAAAATGCGGCAGTGTTGCCACTATAGATTATACTTTCATTCGGTAGATCGTCGCTGTTTCTGGTTCCCACGACACAGGGTATCCTAGTGTGGGGCCAGAAGCAATGCATGTGCTGTATGTAAAATTTTCTATTTATTTAATTAAATTTAAATTGATTCATATTTCACTGTAAAAAAGTTGACTCGTGTGACCGAATCCTTAATAAAATTGCTTCAATTATATTTCAGTTTTCAGAGCCTCAGTCAGAGGCCTTAGGGCGGCTTGAAAACTTCTGATGGTAAGACCAGCCACTAGTCTTACAAGCCTCCACCAATCCAGACTAGGCCCCCGTGGTGGAGTATGGCCTATACCTTCCTCAGGGAAGAGACTCGCGCCCCTCGGTGGGGACATAATGGGTTGATGATGATAACTATTGAATAGCTCAGATACTCAGGTTTCCTCACGATGTGTTCCTTTACAGTTAGCTAGTGGTATTGCTACTTAACTTCACAAATGTACATTATAACTTAAAAAACAAAATCATATGTGATACTTGTACTGGGAATCGAACCCGATTCTCCCGCTTCAGAGTCCACTATTCTACCCACTAGGCTACCACCGCCCTTGTAAAAAGGGTGATAAATCATAATGTGCCTTAATGCAGAAGAAATATCCAAAGACGATATAGGGAAGAGGCCTCTGAAGCCGACGTCGTATATCAGGGTAGACTCGTGAGATTTATAGCGCGTTTTCGGGTTTTGCACGAGGCTTACACTAAACGTTCGAAAAGATATTATGTCTACTTTGTCCAACCCTTTTGCTCAATTGGACCGTTTTCAAACAAAAGAAAATAGTGTTTTTATTTTTTGAAACCCGTCTTCTTTTGTTTTCACAATACTTATTTAAACTTAGACAATATTAAGTTTAGCTTTTCTGTATTAAAGGAGATAGGGAATTTTATTAGTGTAAGACTCTGAGTAGATAATATAATAGTTTTTCAATTATGATATTATGTCAGCATATGAGTGAGTATATTCCTGATTCTCTTATTTAAGGACACACACCTATCGACTATAACCTTCCTACAATCCACTCCATCGATTAGTTGTCTGGAACAGATCACTCTAAACGATAAGCCCATCTAATTAGCTATTGTTAACAAAGTCCCTACAGAAAAAAAAATATAGCGTTAACAGATTGTGAGTATATGAAAAACCCGGAGTAAGAGGCATTCAATTGGGGATGCAAAGTTTTTTTTATGATTGGATTTTATTTTATATTCTGATAGTAGACGTAATTTTAAGAAACCAATTTAATTTTTTTCGTGAATAATCGAGTTTATCATTGTTAATTAATTAAAGTAAATATCGTTCGGCGTGACGTCATATGCTACTTACTGTGTGTGTAAGTGAGTTCGCGATTGCATTTGCGTGTGAATGGGCCAAACCATCTAGATTGTCTGTGGTTTAGTGTCAAAAAAAAAATCGTGTTTACAGCGCCATCAAGTTATATGTTCAGGTGGGCAAAATTGTAACTAACTAATTAATTGTAAATCTGGTTCCCCATTTTTTGTTTTATTTATTCACTTACTAAGATTTATAGATATAATTATCATTAAAATTGAAAGACGGGTTAAATTTTTCTCATTTTATTGGTAGTATTCTTAAATGTTACGTTATTACTAAATTCTCCACTAGCGCCGCTATCAACAGATAATATAGTGGCACTATAATATCAATGTGTTTGACAAATGAAGTTGACAGACCATTGGTAGATTTTCACAGAATAACCTACTACAGACGATTTAACATGTGACGTCACCTTAGAGGTCAAATGAAGGGCATTTAAACATTATTATTTACTCAAAATAAGGCTCACATTTTAAGATAAAAATCTTTTACACTAAAAATACTGTAGTTTGGATACTAAGCTCGAAATGGTTTTCGATTCAGGCAGTTCACTTTTTTTTTTGCATCCTGAATTGCTACAGCTAGTTACAAATTTTCAAAGAAACCTTCAGTGATCTGTACTAACGTAAAGAAAAGCAATATGTAAATTAGGTGTCTCTTTCATTCTCATTAGAAACGACATCAGTTTGTATTAAAGCCTGAAAGAGACGAAGCTGACAGAATATATCACTCGTTACAAACAGAAGGCTCACTTTCAAAGATAGCCATAAATTCGTAAATTCAAAAATGTATTTTTTTCCAAAAAGTTTTAACAAACTTTTTGTATTGAAAATTAAAAAAAAATACATAGCCTCTCGTGTGCCCCATCGCTGGGCAAAGACCTCCCCTTTTACTTTCTATCTCTCCCTGTCTCCAGCCACCTCGCACCATCCTGGTAAGAATGCATTTAGGTCATCCCGCCATCTTCGCCTTGGTCTGCCGCGATGTTAGTGGCCATTTTCGGAAAATACTTTTGGAAAATCGATAAATGATAGATATCTCTTTAAATGCATAAAGAAGAGTTTTTTTATTTTCTCATGAATCCCGTTAACAGATCTTGACCAAACTCTAAGCTTTGAGGTACCCCTGTAAACATTTTGTTTTTGTTATGAATATTTTTAATGAAAATTAAAGTGAACCTTTTGGTAGCATCGATATTCTCTGGCCTCAATAACTCGACTGCATGTAATGAAACTGAAGTAGTGTCACCAAACAACCATTCCGTGGTGGTCCTTCCTTCTAACAGTACAGTAACAGTAATAGATCACCACAAGAAAAAGTAGAGCATTATATCTGGTTAAACCTATCGACGTGTTGAGGTTTCTTAGCTTTTGTATAGTCAAGGAGCTGACATTGTGAAAGTTGCCTGTACCTGTCCCTTTAAATTACCTACAAATCATCGTCAACCCATTATGTCCCCACCGAGGGACACGGGTCTCTTTCCTGAGGAAGGTTTAGGCCATACTCCACCACGGGGGCCAAGTCCGGATTGGTGGAGGTTTCTAAGACTAGTGGCTGGTCTTACTGTCAGAAGTTTTCATGCCACCCTAAGACCTCTGACTGGGCTTAACGACTGCCATCTATCGATGGCAGCCGGCACCAACTGC
Source organism: Yponomeuta plumbellus (assembly GCA_947310845.1). NCBI lineage: Eukaryota > Metazoa > Arthropoda > Insecta > Lepidoptera > Yponomeutidae > Yponomeuta > Yponomeuta plumbellus. The sequence continues at coordinate 4,955,976 of OX371217.1, forward strand.
TTAACGTGCCTTGCGAAGCACGGAATCGCTCGGAAAAATGCCATTAGCGTTAGTCATAGACAGTGACCCATCCATGGCCTGAACGCGCCGCATGTTGCTTAACCTTAGTGATCGTTTAAGATCACTCAGGCAGCCCAGGCTACGAGCGATTCAAATTACTTACAGATATTAAAAGTAAATTATATAATTATAGTTTTACTTTCCAGTTTTTATTTCAGAATCTTGTGATGTCCAGATTAGTAACGTAATATTTCGCCTTCAAATACGTCATTTCCTTAAAACTTGACGTCATTCGTTGTTTAAACGTGAAATAAAAAACAAGTATGTACGTAAATGATCCCCCAACGAGTGTTTATTTAATTGCATGTCATTTTTAAACCACTTCTTACCGTGGTACTACTGGTGGAACTGTTAAACCCCTGTATTTTATAAGGTGTCGTCATAATTAAGAAACCCTATACTTTTGCCTTTTTCTAGAACTGTCAGTCTGTCTGTGCGCGGCATAGTTCAGAGACGACTATTACTATAAAGCTGGAATTTGGCGTCTATGCCGATATCAATCATGCTGATTAAAAATTGTAATTATTGTAATATATTTTTTATTTGTCAACAGGTACGTTTCTTTTTAGCTAATAACACTTCCAAGTGCGTGAAAAAGAAGAAGCAAGACTAACACACAGTTGAGTTGCTTAAGAGTAAGAGGAAGTTATGTTTCATATCATCATCAACCCATTATGTCCCCACCAAGGGGCACGGGTCTCTTCCCTGAGGAACGTTTCATATATTCAATGATAATTATGTAAAAGATGGGATCTTAAATATTAATTCCCGTACGTCCAGTATCCGAAACCAGAGATGAATCAAAGGTGTATCACGATCATGGCAAGCGACAGTCCCTGATCTCTGCCTAATCCTATGGGATACACCAGGCGTGAGTTTACGTATGCGTAAAGCCTCGTATCCACTAGGCAACATTTGGCGCGCAACACGTGCCTCTCAACATGTTCGGCAACGTTACACAACAGCCCGCGACGTTGCCAGCGGGCGCGCAACATGAAGGCCGCCCAGTTTCGCGTCGCAACAAATGTCCCGCGCTGTCGCTCAACATGTTGCGCAGCATGTTGCGCAACATGTTGCGCGCCAAATGTTACCTAGTGGATACGAGGCTTTAGTAATACATGTGAGGAAATGTTTCCTCCACCAAGTATAACGTAAAAGTGCCTCCTTGTACTTCTGTCGTCGCTAACTCACCGAGGCTCCCCGCCTTAGTTTTTCGCAGTGATACCAGCCTAGCGACGAGTTACTTTTGAATAGTGACATCGACACTTCCGATTTTGGAGACATCATGACACTATTATATTTTATTGAATACTTTTTATGTCATGGCACTAATATCAATGTAAACTTATGGTGGAACAAGTAGTGAAACACATCTCTGATTTTACTGAAATTTGTCAAAATCATGACATACTTAGATTTAATGCATTTGTAGAAATAGTCTTTGTTTGCAGATTTGTCTCTGTCTATTTGAGAAACCTGAATAAATAGACTGATACGCAATTGACGTATTTAATTTCCACCAAGTAAATAATACTCATTAAGATCAATCGGACTTCCGCCGAGTAAATACTCAAGCATAATTCTGTACAGTTATATATACACTCAGAGGCACAATTAACCGCCCACTTTAATTTTCGATGGGGACATAATAGGTTGATGATGACAAGCTCCTGGACTATCATTTCTGTTTGCAATTCAAGTCAGCCATTTCATTTATTTACTACAGTAAATAACTCCGGCTGGATGCAATGCCGAGACGACATAGTAAAGGATATTATTATGACAGAGTTTGTCCCATATTGGTTCTTCAGTAAAACTTTGTGTCCAAAAGGACATTTGAGTCTGACTGATATGATCTCTGTATTTATTATAAACAATAAAATAAATGTTCTAATATATAAAATTCGCTATATTCGGCAGAAAAGTACTAACAGCTTTGACGTTCATAAAGTAAACATTTGGTTTTAAAAATAAAAAAAATTAACTTACGCCCGTTATTCCCGAGGGGGTAGGCAGAGGCACCAATCACTAGAACTGGGCCCACGTCTTGCCGAGTTTATTAGGTCCCAAACGTGACAAGTGGCAAGCCTGTTTTGATTTTATTGTGAATAAAATTTCTGAATTTGAATTTGTAAGGGTATATAAAAAAGGTGATTTCATTACACCCTGTATGGTCCACTCGATCGGCAAAATGTCGTTTAGAGTGGTGAAATCTTGGGAGAGTAAGGGCCACAAGAAACTTTTAAGAATTAGGTGTTTTTTACATCAAAGAAAGTCTGAAAGCTCCTTTCTTTTGGCCTTTTTTGTCATAACATAATCTGATCACATTTTGGCGGGGAAATGTTAAAGCCTAATACCTACTTTGGGACGGAAAAATTACAAAAGGACCTTGTTCAAGTACGTACTACCACAGAATACATAATAATACATGTACAGAAGATTCACTCCGCAAAATCAATGAAAGAAAAAGGGACTCTAGCAGCGATACAATTGGGTGCAATTCAGATCGCACAGCGCTAAAAAAGCTACGTTATATTCACCTACGTGCTGCCTCTCTTTCTACCGCGTAACTCTTACCTCTTCTGGCGCCTGAATTCCTACGTATTTGCCACTCCGGAGTGGTCGCCGCATGTACTTACGCGTTCGACACCGACACGCGTAGTGAAACAGGCCTGGTACTACTGCCACTCAGAGTCATGTTGGTACGGGCGAGACTCTTATTAGTTTCTAGATGACCCCGTGAACTTCGTCATCCCCGTTAGGGCCGGGACACATAAACACGATACGACGTCGTGTCGTACCACGATGCGGAGTCGTTTCACGATGCGACGTCGCGTAGTGGTAGTGTACAGTCGACAGCACGTCAACCTGCACATTTTAGTTGCAAAATCGCCCGTAATGCAACAGGGTAGAGTGCATGGGTGTATAGGATGATGTGCTGTCGACTGTACACTTCCACGACGCGACGTCGCCTCGTGAAACGACGCCGCATCGTGGTACGACACGACGTCGTATCGTGTTTATGTGTCCCGGCCCTCAGCCATCTGACGCTTAGGTGCGCTTAGGTCAGTATAAACTGAAGTGGCGTGGGCCCAGACCTAGACCTAGACTTGGCGGAAGTGTGTAGTCAAAGAAACACAATGTACACCTTAATGTCATGTAGACTAGCGTCGTATTTGCCGTAACAAGAATTCTGCGAGCGCCACCAGGCGACGACGCCCCTCACCACTGAGGGAGCCAAGAGGACTTATAATTATATTTTTTAACTAAAACTTTCGTAAGCACTACGCATTATTTACTTTTTTCCCGATACACTTACTTAATTTTTCGTCAGGAGAATCCAACCAGGTTTCGCTCTGATTCGCAGTGCTTAATAATGGTGAGCAGAGACTGAGCTCGCGTCGTCGGTTGCTTGCCATGATGGAAGTATCTATCTATATAAATAACATTTAAAGTCCTGACTGACTGATTCATTCACTCATCAACGCCCAGCCCAAGCCGTTGGACCTAGGAAGCTGAAATTTTGCACAGAGGGTCTATACATAATGTAGGCAAGGAATAAGAACGGATTTTTTGAAATTCAACCCCGAAGGGGGCGAAAAGGTTTGCCAAAACTTGCTTGGGAGGTATAAAGAATGTTGTCTAATTTTCTTGAAACTTAAAATAAATACTCTTCCACACAATTTGATTGAACACGAACGTGTTTCGCTGTTTTTCTAAATTTTACCCTTAAGCGTGAGCGGGGCTTCGAAATTTTGAACTAAAGTCCACGCGGACGGAGTTGCTTGCGAAAGCTAGTCCGGAATAAAGTTAGAGGACTTTGATACGTTTTTCGTGTATTTTTTGTGCTAAAGTTATGAGTACAGCTCCCGCGCGAGACATAAATAACGATATTTTGTCAACTTTTCTTTTTAAAACCTTGCCTTATTTTCGCCTTCTTTGGTTCTGATGTTACCGGCCGGTGCAGTCAAGCAGACCATCTTTAGTCACGTGAACTCTACCCTCTTACGTTAAAGGTGAGATTGCAATGAAATCGTAAATATCGATGGCGGTTGGCTGTATTAACTTACGAAAGTGAGGATAATATTGCCGAAAAAGTACTTTGCATTACATCAGAATAACTAATTTATAAAGATATTGTGTGAATTGTCCAAAATATGACGATAATTGTCAAGGAAATAGGAAAAAAATCTACCATCTACGAGCTATGCATAAACCATAAAAAGCCCACGCGGACAAAGTCACGGGCAACAGCTAGTACTTTATATATGTTTAAGTTTTGTTTTGCTCAATAAACATTTTCGATTTTGATTTGACCTTCGACGAACGAAAATTGCGAATGTCGGAAGTGAAGATATACGAGATGTAACAAAAATAGGCAGCAATATTTCTGGCGTTCCGAAATACATATTAATAGTTTCGGAGGTGAAACAAATATTATTACCATTTATAAAATAGGTACTAGCTTTTGTTTGTGACTTCGTCTGCATGGAATGAGTAATTTCCGGAATGAAAAGTATCCTATGTCTATCTCCGAGATTCAAACTATATGCATACCTAATTATTGGGTAACGAACATCAAAATCTAGCATTTAATTTTCTATTGATTACCTAATAATAATAATTTATTTACTTCGAACAACAAGATTCATATTTGGTTAGTACATTTTAAAGTTAAATTTATGTTAGTAGTATCTAAGCTAGGACAATGGAACATACATACATCAAGGCATGTTGCGTAAAACACAGTATATTTTAAACAGTATATTTCTCACTTGCATTGTATTTTATAGCTTAATCTGTCTAATTTACTGAGTGATAGGAGCTATTTGTGCAGCGAGCGGCGTTGTAGTAATTTATGTTTAAGAATTTTATTTTTAAACTAGCTGTTGCCCGCGACTACGTCCGCGTGGGCTTTAGTTGAGTAAAGAGCTTGAAAGTAAGATAGGGATACTTTTAGCGCATGCGAAAGAGCTTTCATACTAACTTCGCAACCCCCTCTTACACCCTTAAGGGATGATTTTTGAAAATATATTTTACCTGTGTTGCATGACTTTCAATGAAGGACCTTCATGCTGAATTTCATTCGAATAACTTCAAAAATGGCTAAGTTTCATACTAAGTTTGCACCCCCCTTTTCCCTCCTTAAGGGATGATTTTTAAAAAACTATTTTACACGTGTTTCATAATTTTAAATGAAGATCCTTCGTACCAAATTTCATTCGAATAACTTCAAAAACGGCAAAGTTGCATACTAACTTTGAACCCCCATTTTACCCCTTTAGGGGATGAATTTTCAAAAATCCTTTCTTAGTGCTCCCCTAGGCTCCCTAAGGAACTCCCATGCCAAATTTCAACCCCCTAGGTTCAGTAGTTTTGGCTCTGCGTTGATTCTAAGTCAGTCAGTCAGCTTCTCGTTTTATATATATAGATAGATTGTTTACTATAAGTCTTAGTGTGAACCTGTAATGAGCTTTCTGTAATCTCTAAGTTAATTAATAAATAAATCTTCACAATTTTTCATATTTCTAATATAAGTAGGAAGTGCGCGCATGCAACGACTCATGAATGTCGATGAAGCGAAAGTGATTTATCAGGATCGTGACAAATGGCAGTCCCTGGTCTCTGCTTACCCCTCTGGGATACAGGCGTGAGCTTAATGTATGTATGTAGGAAGTAGGATACAACTTCCTTGCTCTTAAATCCTTGCCTGGTTACTATACCACAGGATATCCTAGTTCTGGAGTAGAACATATGATTGTGTTTGAAAGAAGTTATCAGTAACTATTAACCCTGTCTTGCATGCCAAATCTAGAAGTTTTCCAATAGTTAATCACCTACTACTGTACTAAAACGACCTATACCACTAATTGGGCTTGTCAAATGAATGGCTGGCTCAGGCCATCAATTAATTACCTGGTACAAAGCCACGATTAAATTATATTCCCTCACCTATACACGACTGAAAACCGACCCTTTGACATGGTGATTGGGCTTCAAATCTAACGAGTCAATGATATTTCGTTCCCATTAGGCAAACATCTACTTTACACGTATGGACCTGGGTCTAGGTGGCATTTACGGCAATAAAGCCGTTTGTCTCATTATTGCTATTAGGACCCAATTCTTATTTTTCAATGTGTGTAATTTTCCAAATGATTGTCAGGATGAACACTTCTTCACGAAAATTCTTAATTTTACTAATTCTTAATTTTCCGAATTTTAAATTTTAAGGTTAGGACGAATGTTGTTTTTTATCAATAAAAAGTACTAACCTAACCATGACTAAAATATGAAAAATTCGGAAAATTAAGAATTTTCTTGAAGAAGAATTCGTCCTCGGAAAATTACTCACATCGAAAATTAAGAATTGGGTCCTAATCGCCGGCACCAATGCTATTCAATCCTACAGTGTTTGCCTTTCTCGGTCATGGGCCTCAAAAATCGCTTTTAACATGATTGAGATAAAAAAAAGATAAATTGTTTCAAAATTAGTATGTGTAAAAACAACGTTGACAATTTTCTATTGATAGTTCTCAAGATGATATTCATCATCAACCCATTATGTCCCCATCGAGGGGCACGGGTCCCTTCCATGAGGAAGATGTATGAATAATGATATGATGAGATGATTATTATTGGTCTCAAAATGTTATTAGTTTTATTTTCTTCTAAGAGATGGCGTCACCGGTATTCTACGTCCCGGTATGGTTTGGTCTCACTGTTTTGCATATTAGAAACGTTTCCTGGCTTGTAAGGTACCGCTCGTGAACGGCCCACAACATCGCTACTAGCGCGCGTTAGTCGCATTTGAAACGCAGAACGCACTACAGTATCGCGACTGTATCGACACAAACGAGCGACCGTGTTGGATGACATCGGGGAAAGAATGCAGGGAGGATGGCCCATTGTTGTGATTAAAACTGTGGTAATCGTAGGCATGTTTTGCATCGCGACAAAAGCGCGACATTATCACGTTTGACGTTATCACGATGTTACCGTCGCGCTTCTGTCGCGATGCAAACGCGATTCGGTAACTACACAAAATGCATACAGTTTGCCACAGTTGTAAGTATTATAAACATAGGGCCCACTTACCTACCATTCTTCCAATGTCGTCCGACACGGTCGCTTGTTTGCATCGGTACAGTCACGATGCAGTAGCTCGTTAGTAGCGCGTTGGCATCGCTTCTGTAGTGCGCTGCAAATGCGGCAATGCTGTCCAGCGTTTACGAAACGCACAAGAGCATCGCTACAAAAAGTCGCCGTGGGCGAGGGCCCTTGAATTAAAAGCATGAAAAATTTGTTACGAAGTCCTGAAAGAGTTCTGCTTACCTGAAGGACCTGTAAACCTTAATGTCTCTCCAAAACAGTGATTCGGAGCGACTTTACTCTCGAATTGCCTCCGTAACGTTCAAAATGGCGGGATACAGGGATCATTGAGCAGCGTAATGCCTGTTTGCTGTTGAAAAAACATGGCGTCGACACAGGGGTGAGCCTCGTAAATATGTAGTTGTCTAATAGAACGGTTGTAGTACAGTAAAACATAGAGTTTCTTTGTTAGTTTCTTCTCGATGAGATAATCTATTAATTGTGAAACAATACTTGAGCCATTACAAATGTGAGAACTGAGTCATAAACATTTGTATCAGACCTCTCTCAGACACATATAGGAGGCATATCAGGCATATCGGAACTCCCACTCGCACTTTTAGGACTCGGTTCGCACGTTTGTAATGGCTCAAGTATAAAAAACTTTATCGTTCATAAAGTAACCATTTTGTTTTTGTTGTAAATAAAGTGTCATGTGCATTGTCTTGTAATTGTCAAAGTCTGCATTTAGTTGCAATAGCTTCCTGTACTTTGTCTTATTTTATTATTAGTACCTGGGTGACCGAGCTTTTCTCGGTACTTTTTTTTGTAATATAAAATTAAAATAATCCTTTTTCAACAAAAAAAGAACTTGGAAAAAAAACATCATGACTCGAACCAGGTCTCTTGAAATCGGCCCGAAACGGGTCGCCCGTTTTCCCATCAGAAATATCCAGACCTTGCAAGTAGACGCGAAATTTACCTCTGTATGTTATTATAGCAAATTTCAATTGCCTTAAAACACGGATAAAACAACGTTTTCTAAAAATGTTACCTAGTTAGCTCAATTAAACGCCCCCGAAAGCATCTGCCTACAAAATTTTGTGAAAATCGTTGGAGCCGTTTCCGAGATTCTGATTATATATAAATATATATACAAGAATTGCTCGTTTAAAGAGATAAGATTATACAGGGTGTTGATTTGTACAGTTTACTCCGACTCAGGGGTATACTGAAGCAAAAAAAATATAAAAAATAATAATTTTATTTAGTGAAAATCACCTAAAAATCATAAAGTTATATGGCCTCTATCGCTTGCACGCGAGTCGGATGTTGCGGGCCGTAGCGGGGCTGTGCGCTCGCGCCCCCCACCTGGCTGGCGTGGCGTCAGCGCTCGGCACTAGTCAGTCTGCGAGCTACCGGCATAGAGAGCGCGCGCGTGTCACTCGTGTCCGCACCCGACCCGACTTATGTACGTAACTTGCTTGTTTCGAACCCGTGCTGATGGCGGGTTATCCGATATCCTAATCGGCCGGCCGTAAGTTGTTACAACGCAAGAACTATTGTTTTTAACTTGCGAGAGTGGGGGAGTTTCAATACACCAAGTCATGCACAGGGAAGAGGACAAACTGGACTCCCAGTGTAGGAAGCCATCTTGGACTTTAACGTGCTGTAAGTACTTACAATTGCTACAGTAGGGACCGGCCTCAATAACTTTGTTGGTCCTAAGCCCGCAAAAGTATGAAGGGAAAGGCGAATCAAACAAGTGTTTACTATGCCTACCGTTTCAGTTTTTACGATCAAGCGATCCTATTCTGTGTCGCTGCCACCGCAGTGCAGTAGATAGTGGCGCGCGCGCGCTTGGCGGACCGACCGCGCAACGTGTGAACAAACGTTATAATGATTTCAAGACTAATGCCCGGTTTCAATATCCACAAAACGCTTCGTTTTAGCTTACGATCGGTTATAATTCCTACGAAATTCCTACGAACCGTCTATAAAATTGTAGGGAAAACGGATCGTAGGCGATAGGCGTATATTATAGGAACCGGGCGTAAGTGAATACGACCTTTTGTGAGCCAAATTTATGCTTGGATAAATTCAAATATGTTTTTAGTTACAAGCTATACGTAAACTATCCACCCGTAATCGGGTTTAACTGTACAAATCAACGCCCTGTATATATGTATATTATTATTTAAAACCTATTTGCGTACAGTCGACAGCTCATCATCCTATACACCCATGCACTCCACTCCGTTGCATTACGGTTGACTCTGCAACTAAAATGTGTAGGTTGACGTGCTGTAAACTGTACTTTTCATAGATTACTCAATACCGGCGTAGTACAGGTAAAGTAAGCCTAAAAATTCCAGTTTGGAGGCGATTTGTGTACATCATCGAAACTTTGTTTATAACTTCATCTTGGTAGTAGAAATGAGGATCTGCAGAGTCCTAACAAAATTTTAGGGATCCTATCCCTACCCCGGGAAGGGGGAAATTTTAAAAAACATACTAGGTGATAGAAGTATCGTTTTCTATGTATTTTTTGCGCTGGATCGAATGAGACCGTACCCAAACTCATAGGATCAATATTTTGCGAGATATGAAGGATTTTTGTTTAAAAAAATGGAAAATAAACCGTTTGTATTTCTTTAATTTTGTTGCTTTTTTCCCTTCTTTCTTCCTTTCGCGGCATACTAAAACCTCCTTTATTATCCTCAAACCGCTGCTACAGCTGAAGAAGTACGGAGAGCAGGTGAATCTTTGTTTCTCAAACTGTATGGCGCCAATCTCGGTAAAACGCCACCTTGATGGTCATCGTTATACGTTATTCAACAAATATTTGAAGCGTGCCGCAGCCAAATTGGAGACTCTCCCACCTACTTCTGCAAAGTGCGATGCAACACTCTTTCAGAACATACCTACCTACCACCAAGTTCAAAAATGGCTGGGAAATAAACTGAATCCTGAATAGAGCGGTTGGTGTCGTCAAAATGGTGATCTACGCCCTGTTCGCACCAACTTACCACCAGCTCCGGGTGAAATAATGACCCTTATATTTTGCTCGTGCAAAAGTGGATGTTCCACTTTAAAGTGCTAATGTGAAAAAAGTGGGATACCCTGCTCGCCTGTATGCAAAACATGCGAGGAGCATTCTTGCTCTAACTCTGACTTGGACAAAGGCATGGCCCTTGTTGACATCGATGACGATGATCTCAGTGATTTCGGAGAAGATGAAGAATCAATTTACTTTGACTTGAAATGTCTTTTCTTTTGATTTTTTTCAACAAAAACCCTTCATATCTCCCAAAATATTAATCCTATAAGTTTGGGTAAGGTCTCATTTGATTCAGCGCAAAAAAATACACAGAAAATGACACATCACTTGTCTAGTTTGTTAGATGTGCATTTTTAAAAACATCCCCCCTGACCATACCCCCTGGGAGGGGGTAGAGCCCCAAATTTTTTTTAGGACTGCAGATTTTTATTTCTACTACCAAGATGAAGTTATAAACAAAGTTTCAATGATGTACATAATTTGCCTCCAAAAATATGCTATTTTCCTGTATTAGCGGGTATTGCGGCGGGCTCACCTTTAACTTGCTTACGATATATAATTTAGTGAAATATGTTTTGTATGCATGCCTAGTACATAATTTTTTGATGTAGGAAAGTTTAATATAAGTGACATGTACCGAAATAATTATTTCGAAGATAATACAGAATAAGTAAAAATTTTTGAACTTTAAGGTAACCTAGTTTGGGACCAGGACAAGTGATCGTATTGTGTGTTGTGTTTATTATTCTTAAATCAAATCAAATCAAAATATGGGATACCGCCGTTTAGCCAAAGTATTTTTCGCCAAATTTTACTTCCCAATAAACTTATGGCATCAGTTTCATTTCCCAAATGAAACTTTAGCAAGTTTTCATTTCGCATTTTATTCATTTGGTCAAATTATCATTTCGCATAATTTTACTGCGTCAAGTTTTATTAAGACAAACGTTTATTATGCTAACGTTTTATTTTGGCAAGTGTTATTTTCAAATAATGGAACGGGGGGTCGGCGATGTAAAGAATACGTGACAACAGAAATATAGGTGCGACGACGCGCGTAGCGAAGCGGAGCGCGTCGGAGCGTTAGGTTCTCTATGTAAGATCGAAAACAGACTCGACTTTGATGCGTTCTTACCTTGCCTCTTGTTGCCTCTTTGGTAAAATGAATTTTGACCAAGTATTTATTTGGTAAACAATAACTTGCCATAATAACTTTTGCTAACTGTTTATTTGCTTTAAGTTGTTTTGAGAAATGTTTTTTTGCCAAGTGATAATTTGCGGAAAATAGTTTGGGAAGTAATACTTTGGGAAACGATTTTTGGCAATACATTAGTAAACCCAAAATATTTATCACACAAATATTATAAAGGCGAAGGTTTGTGAGTGTGTATGTTTGTTACTTCTTCACGTCTAAACGGCTGGAGCGATTTTAATAAAATTTGGTATGGAGTTAACTGACACCCTGGATAAACACATAGGCTACGTTTTACTGCGGGAAAATATCTTATTCCCATGGGAAAATCGATGAACCGCGGGTAACACCGCGGGGCACAGCTTGTTTGTCATAAGCATAGGTGTTGAGTACATGTCTTGAGGGTCATTTAGATCTCTATGAAAGCATAGGGCACAGGGCATACAAATATTTTTAGGGCATAATAAAAGAAAAGCAATGTTGTTTTCATCAATGATTTTAACGCCTTAAGCCCTGAGGACCGGCGGGTCCGATGTAAGCTACGGCGCATTTTGTCAGACCCCGTAGATCGGCCGGCGGGTTGGTCTTGCAACGGTACTTTGAATCGAATTTCTAAGACCATACAGACGACAGTCGCATGAGCATGTTTCATTCTTTGAAAACTGTGATAAATTTCAAATATTACTCTGTGAATATGAATCGCTCGTACCCTGGGCTACCTGAGTGATCTTAAACGATCACTAAGGTTAAGCAACATACGGCGCGTTAAGTCCATGGATGGGTCACCCTCTATGACTAACGCTAGTGGCATTTTCCCGAGCGGTTCCGTGCTTCGCAAGGCACGTTAAGCAGTTGGTGCCGGCTGCCGTCAATAGATGGCAGTCGTTAAGCTAAGTCTAAGGCCTTTCCGTGTGAAGTTCCTGGTCTCCCATCGGACGCGTCCCCGGGTGGCGGATAGGGGAACGCCCTCCAGATATGGGGGGTACCGGCTTCGGCCGGCGCGGACCAAAACCAAGAGAGGGGGACGTCCAGCGGCGCTTGCTGCTAGATGTACAGCGGCGCCTACTTTGGGCTCCGCACTTGACGGTCGGCTCGGTAAATGCGCTAGCGCGGCTACCGGGCCGTCGCCAAACCCGGAACCCCACACTGAGTGGGCCTGGGGGCTTTCGGGCCACGAGGAGACAACCTCTATAAAAAACAGGATGGAGGGCCCTCCTTTATGTCCCTCTGATCAGCAGAGGGCATAGAAGGTGGCCCGGGACGGAGCAGGAGGGGCCTCGCCCCTTGGTGATGAGCAGCGGGCGAAAGGCGCGGGGGCGCCCTCGTCCGCTTTGCACCGCTCATCAACCCGTCGGACGAGGATGACCGGGCACTCACGGTCGTCCTCAGACCCCAACCCGTACTCGGGAGGGGCGTGAGGGGCCTGCCGCGTGGGCGGGCATTCGCCGGTGGGGGTCTGAAAGTCAAGACTGCCGGTTTCCCAGGCCCTCGCCAACAAGGCAAAGAGGGAGTGCCGCTGGGTTGTTTAGTGGGTATACCGTTCGTGGGGAGTCCCACATACTCCGCCCGTCCCCCGACGGAAGGAGATGCCTAATTGCATTTTTCCCAACGCAAAAAAAATATCTAAGGCCTTAGGGCGGCTTGAAAACTTCTGACAGTAAGACCAGCCACTAGTCTTACAAGCCTCCACCAATCCGGACTTGGCCCCTTCCCCAGGGAAGAGACCCGCGCCCCTCGGTGGGGACTTAATGGGTTGATGATGAACTCTGTGAATAACTTAGCTGTGAAAGAAAAAGGGTTCTAGGCCTGAGGGAATATTAAAATTTGGCTAATAAAAAAAACTATCTGACTCTATCCTGAATCAGCTACAGTCTGTTAGCTTTTAAAATATTCCTCGGCTACTATTGGATAGAATGCAATTATTGCAATAAGGTAAGGTTTATTTTGTATTGTTATTTATAACAACATAACTTTTCCAAATAGAGAAGAAAAGTTTTATACAGAAGTAGTATTACACTCGTGTGCTTTCGGCAAAAACCGAAGCCTGCTCTAGAGCCCGAGGTATATTGTGAAAGCTAACTGACTGTAAGCACCTATGTCGTTAGAAAAAAAATAAAAAAAGAGAGGGACACAGCATTTAGCTTTTATCAGCGACCCTAGTCCATCACGGATTCTTCAAACCCGGCAACCCACTTTTTTCTGAATAGCCTTTTCTTCTAATAGCACATATTATAAAATCCGTACATAAATGAGTTAAAAAGGGTGAACTGAGTGTTGCCCGAAGGCAAAAGCTTTTTCCCGTAAAAAAGTAAAAACCGGCTAAATGTGGCTTGTACCAGGCCTATTTCACTACGCGTGTCGGTATCGAACGCGTAAGTACAAGCGGTAACTACTCCGGAGTGGCAAATAGGTAGGAATTCAGGCGCCAGAAGAGGTAAGAGTTACGCAGTAGAAAGAGAGGCAACATGTAGGTGAATATAACGTAGCCTAATGGTGGTAGGTAGGTAGGTAGGTAATGGTAGGTGAATATAAATGTACTTTGTTTCATTTAATTTTAAACCTTCAAGGGGAGTTGTTCGCGATATAGATTATTTCATCGTCTCATCATCAACCCATTATGTCCCCACCGAGGAGCACGGTTCTCTTCCCTGAGGAAGATATAGGCCATACTCCACCACGGGGTTTAAGTATATACGTGTGTGTGGAATAATTTTAATTAGCATACATACATACACATACGTGCACTAGCTAATAGCACCTGACCCTGTAATAAAAAATGTCAACAATACCCGTAGTTTTAACTGCGATACAACTGAAACTTATAATACCGGGGATGAATTATTCATACACGATACAGTCCTAACTTTTCCCGCCTGAGGGAAATGTAAAAAGTTGTACCAAGGACTTTTTCATTATCATCGCAGGAATAGGCTTTTTTAGGGATCCGCACTTAGGGGATGATATTATGATAATAGGCTATTTGACAGTGTGAGGAAAAACGGCCTGGATTGGCCGAATCTATGATGACGTCACAGCTCAGTAAAAATACCGTCTGTCATTCATGTCGTTCTTACGTTCATGGGTTTTGTTTACAGACCTGTGGGGTTCATGACGCCATATTGCTCGAGATGGCGTTTTGGCTGCTTATTTTAAAAGTGTTTTTTTAGAAGAAATACTCCAAAGAATTAAATAAAACTCACGCCCGTTATCCCCGAGGGGGTACGCAGAGTCACCAATCACTAGACCTGGGCCCACGAGTTAATATAAAATTATCACTTTCTGACCACTCAATGAACAAATAACAAAGAAACTGAGATGGTTTTCAGAAACCTGTTGAATAGCCTATTTCTAGTATTAAAAACCAAGATGCGTACATTTCAAATTAATGGGGGTTGATGGAAATTGATGATGTCGACAGCACGTCAATCCTTACATTCATGTAATCTTACGTTACATTACGGGTGATTTGTCAACCAAAATACATAGACGACTGTACCTTCTTCAGCCCTTTCCTCCTCCACTTTAATGGTGACTCTGCAAGTAATGGCACTTTTACCACCCCAGTCCTTTTGGACACCACGGTGTGCCTAGTGGACAAAGTAAAGTCAGGCCTGTTTCACTACGCGTGTCGGTGTCGAACGCGTAAGTACATGCGGTGACGACTCCGGAGAGGCAAATAGGTAGGAATTCAAGCGCCAGAATAGGTAAGAGTTACGCGGTAGAAAGAGATGCAACATGTAGGTGAATATAACGTAGCTTTTTTAGCGCCGTGCGATCTGATTGCACCTAGTTGTATCGCTGCTAGAGTCCCTTCTTCTTTAATTGGAAGTGGAGTGAATCTTCTGTACCTGTATCATTATGTTTTCTGTAGTAAAATGCTTTATAGCAAATATAAGGTCCTAACAAATCAAGCGCAAATGTTTTAAGGGCCAATAGAGTAAAAGATAAATAACAATTATTTAAAAATGTTTAATACATCAATATTATTAGGAATAAATAAACATCTTATAAACAATGTACCTACAAGCTTAGTGAAAATTCTCAACTCAGATCATCATCATCATCATCAACCCATTATGTCCCCACCGAGGGGCACGAGTCTCTTCCCTGAGGAAGGTATAGGCCATACTCCACCACGGGGGCCAGGTCCGGATTGGTGGAGGCTTGTAAGACTAGTGGCTTGTCTTACTGTCAGACGTTTTCAAGCCGCCCTAAGGCCTCTGGCTGGGCTTAACAACTGCCATCTATCGACGGCAGCCGGCACCAACTGCTTAACATGCCTTGCGAAGCACGGAACCGCTTGGAAAAGTGCCACTAGCGTTAGTCATAGACGGTGACCTATAAGCAGCCTAGGCTACGAGCGACTCGATCTCAGATACCGACCCAAAACCATAGATGTAAACTGTGGTAAGATGTTAGGTACTGCTTTATCAATAGTCACAGTGGTTGAGTTCATGAATACTTGAGGTAAAAGAGAATTGATAGAATTCATAGCCAAATAAGATTGATAGGATTCTGACTAGATTATGTAAAAATCAAGATCGAATGGGAAAAAAGCGAGCTTAATGCTTGTGAGCATTATATTTATTTTCGTATTTCTTCTTACCTTGTGACTTTCAACCAAAGGAAAACTTCGTAAAATATAGCAGGACAGTAAGGGCCTTTCTCCACTGCTCCGGTCCGGCGTCGGAACCGGAATCAGTCATGAGAAAAATATCGGATCCCGGATTATGCTTCTCCACTTCAGCAATGGACGTGACGCAGTGCTTTATTAAAATTCCTCAGTTTTTCTATTCGAGGCAAGGGACGTTTTCCACACATTCTATTAATCTAATTAAATAGTACGGTGGGTTGAGTTGTTTAGGTTGTATGCGCGGTGCAAAAACCTGTAGTATTGTTTTTTTAAGTCGATCATTTCGGACCGGTAAAATACCATTCCGATCTAGCAAATCATCGGGCCGTTAAAAACCGGATGCCGGAGTAGTGGAGAAGCTTATTTAGTATTCTTGCGTGTTTCTGAATCGGATCGGTAATTAACGTTTGCCGGACCGGAGCTGTGGAGAAAGGCCCTAAGAATGAAAAGTAACAAAGTTAATCAAAAAGTTAGGAGTTGTATCTGGACGCAAAGGCGTGTTTGTAAAACATTTTTTTAGAGTTCCGTTCCCAATGGTGGCACCCATGGGTTCCCAACAGGGTTCTGTCAATATTTCTACAATACATCGACTAATGCTAAACAGCTATCACTCAACCAAAGATCATACAATAAGCTAAGTGACAGCTGTTAACAGTACTTTAATAGAGTAAGCTTTGGAAACATAACATAACATAACATAACATAACATAACATAACATAGTCATTTACATACAGGCACATACATTGCTTCTGGCCCCACACTAGGATACCCTGTGTCGTGGGAACCAGAAACAGCGACGTCACAAACATGTAAACATCCAAGACCTGGAGTTTTTTTTTTCTCCCCAGCCGGGGATCGAACCCGGGCCCTCTCGCATGGTAGTCAAATGCGCTAACCGCTGCGCCACAGAGGTCGTTGATAAAGACGATAAAGATAACAATAAAGTCGAATGAAACACTTAATATGCAGTCAGCGGTCGTACACCAGGAATATATTTAGGGTTGCCAGATATTCCGGATTTACGCAATAGTAAGGCAAAATAAAAAAAAACTAGAATTTCCAGCTGACAGTGTTAATAGTACTTTAAGAGATTAAGCTTTTGAAACTGTAATTAGTCATCATTATCATCATCATCGTCATCAGGCTACATTAGTTCACTGCTGGACATAGCCCTAGCGCCGTGTCTTCAGCTTGCCGCAACCAACATCTGCGTGATAAGCGTTGGATTAGTGGAAAATTTTGGTAAAATATGTGCTTTCATAAAAGACATAATATAAAAATTACAATAAGAACTAACAATAATTCAATGGGGTAATAGGTATTCTAATGAAAAAAGTTATGAAAATAATTTTGTATTTTTGTTTGTTTACACAATAAAGTGTTCTACTATCGTCCCTTAGCTTACAACACCGCTCAAGTCGAAAATTGGCGGTTTTTACATTTGAATGCCATTAGATGGAGCTGCTCATTGCGCGTCTAACCATTGGTCACACCCATAAAGTTGGTAAAAATGACTTAAGCGGTGTTGTAAGCTAGGGGACGCTATGTCTTACCCAGTGAAGGGTGTTTATTGAACTTGATAACTTAGTTTAAAACGTTCAAATTATCCCACTCGAGCATCAATAAAATCATGTGAGTGAAAGAGACAGCGCACAAAGCAAATCCGAGAGTGGAAGCGAGAGGTAACTGTCTGGAAAATCGGCTGTCTCGCAACAACGACCAGCAACGTACTCGGGCAGCTATGATCGAAACATGATGTAGGAATCTTGAAAATCTGAGTGGAGTAAGCTGAGTAAGCTTGAAAAAAAAAGAATGAATAACTCCTTGAATTGACAACCTCCTTGGAAGACGCGTCATCCAAGGGGGTTTTCAATTCAAGAAGTTTATTCATTCTTTTTTTTTCATGTTATTGCGTAACTTCGTGATTTTTAAATTCTGTTTTTGTTCGATTTGATATGGCGTTCCACAGTCCCGTTTTAATGCGATGAAGATCTATGTACACTTTTAGAGATGGAGAACGGAATTATTCAATGTTTTGACTCGATTAAAAACCTAAGTTACGATGGGTATAAAATAAAGTACCTAATTTCAAATTTTATTGCGAAATCGTACGTAAATATAAAATATATCGTAAATAGTCCCAGGGTAATTTGGTGATTATTCGCGAAAAAACGTGTTTTTTTTTTAATTTAAAAGCCGTCTTCTGAACACTACACCGGTAAAAACGCAAAAATAATAAAATACATAACGTGTATTTTATTTAATTTTTTATGCGTAGTAAGTATAGTGGAGCTTTCTGAAGTCAGTTTTTATTTAATTTTTGTTATGAAAATATCAACAACTAACTATCAAACTAACGTTATAACTTATTTAACACACAGTGTTAATAAGAAACACTTACATATTACATATCATCATCAACCCATTATGTCCCCACTGAGGGGCACGAGTCTCTTCAATGGGGAAGGTATTATGGCCATTAAGGCCATACTCCACCACGGGGGCCAAGTCCGGATTGGTGGAGGCTTGTAAAACTAGTGGCTGATCTTACTGTCAGAAGTTTTCAAGCTGCCCTATTAGAACCTCTGACTTGGCTTAGCGACTGCCTACATACATATATACGTACACACATTCAAACGTATGTATATATTTAAAAAAAAGTTATTTCATGGCGAAAAACGTTTCGTAGCTCCAAGAGAGTTACGTCTGATTTAGGCCACTGGACATATTCAAAGACATATCGTACGTTAGAGTTTCGAAGTGGTTTATGAATTCGGAAAAATAACGCTCTTATCCCAAAATGTCCCCTTTCCGGGACTTGGTCCACATGATCAAAATGACAAATATATTAAATTGTCCATGGTATCAAAATGACAAATATCAAAATGACTACAGTATCAAAACGTCCCTCTCCTGGAACATCGATTGACCAGAATGCACCTTGCCCATAATTTACATACATAAACTCACGCCTGTATCTCAGAGGGGTAGGCAGAGACCAGGGCCTGCTAGTGCATTACAGTACGATGACAGGTACACGGTCGAGTCACTTGATGTGTTTTTTCATACCATTGACGTCTAGAAGGCTTGATATGCGTGCGCGCGTAGACTTAAAGAGGAATGAAACTAAGGGCCCTCGCCCACGGCGGCTTTTTGTAGCGCTACTAACGCGCGTAGGTCGCTTTTGCAACGCGCGACCGTAGCGCGGCTGTAGCGCTGCTAACGCGCCACCGTAGCGATGCAAGCGCGCGGCTGTAGCGCTGCTAACGCGCCACCGTCGCGCGGCCGTAGCGCTACAAAAAGCCGCCGTAGGCGAGGGCCCTTAGGATTACTCAGGCAGCCGGGGCTACGTGACGTCGCTGTCGTTGTCGGCGCTTCGGCTGCTACCTCTTCTGACGCCTGAATTCCTACGTATTTGCCACTCCGGAGTGGTCGCCGCATGTGCTTACGCGTTCGATACCGACACGCGTAGCGAAACAGGCCTGTATTTGCTAGTCAACGAACACGCCTATTAATTGACGACCTCTATGGCGCAACGGTTAGCGCATCTACCTACCATGCGAGAGGTCCCGGGTTCGAACCCCGGCACATTACAAAAAAATCATAAACCCCAGGTCTTGGATGTTTACATGTTCATGATTAGTTGAAGTGGCAGTGAGCGGGGCACATAGCACGCAGAACTGATGGCCGAGAGGGCCGAAAAGTTCTTGAATGGAGACCACACATCGGCAAGCGCAGCACAGGACGACCAGTCACAAGATGGACACAGGATCTCATCCAAGTGGAAGGGAGACGCTGGATGCAAGCCGCTTCTAACCGGTGTTTTGGAAATCCATGGAGGAGGCCTATGTCCAGCAGTGGACTTCTTGTAGCTGAATGATAATCATTATGATGTTTTAATGTCGCTGTTAATAGTTCCCACGACACAGTGTGTCCTAGTATGGGGCCAGAAGAAATTTATTTATTTATTAAACTTTATAACTTATTATTATTTTTTATGTGTCTGTATGTAAATGTTTTAATGTTTTAATTTTTTTATTTGTTTATGTTTAATTTAACACTCGCAACTCATTTATTTACCGTGCACTAAATATGTATAATAAGAACTTTTTAGATATTGATGTTTTTCATGAATCTTTAAGCTCATTTAAAGCTAAAATGTTAAGAGTACAAAGTACAGTTAAGAATTAGAATAAGCTCTTGAACAGTTTCCTATATTGATTCATTGTGATTAATTGTGAATTAAACCTACGCATGTTAAAAACTCATAAGCTCAAAAAATTTAAAATTGTAAAATAAATATAAATAAACTCACGCCCGTTAACCCCGAAGGGGTAGGCAGAGACACCAATCACTAGAACTGGGCCCACGTTTTGCCGAGTTTATCAGGTCCCAAACGTGACAAGTGGCAAGCCTGTCGCCGTTATCCGGGCACAATTATTGATCAGCGAATGGTGTTGCTGTACAAACAAACAAATGTACGTAACTAAAAGTCATTGATACATGCGTGGTTCGAACTCAGACCCTCATGATCGAGAAGCAAGGGTCAACCCCACTACGCCACCACCGCATTCAATTGCATAAAATTGTAATTTTTATTATATACACATCTCGGCACTATAAGGTCTATTAGTTAAGTTTGACGTATTGCATAAACATTCGAAACGAACACTCATACCTAATTTGTATTAGCTTTAAGATGATTTGAGAAAAGATGGTCAGAGTGGAGTTTTTTTTCGCTGCCTTTTTCTCCACTAGAGACGGCCCCAAGGCAGCGGCTAACAATATACATAAGTGTATGTACATTGACATTCAACAAACAGAATGTAAATTCTTTACGTTGAAATAAATTTTTGATTTCTTATTTAATGACTATTTGTTGCCACAATAAAATAAAAATTAATGTATCAAAACACATTTCGCTAGAGGCCTAGAAATGTTCAGAATACACCCCCGTCCTACAACAGATAGTCGCAAACTACAGTGAGACGGTGTACTCAAGTTGTGCCAACTCCGGGCTTGTGATAAGCAGTAAGTTGAATAGCTTTATCTGACTCTCAAAGTTATTTCACCCTCATTCCCATTTCGGGGTCTATCAGGTTCTTTGTCGTGGTTTTAAAAAGTCACTAATAACGCGGTAGAGGGATTTTATAGAATCTATTCAAAATCGATGTGGAAAAAAAGGTATTTTATGATTATTTTTTCCTTAGTGAGGCTAGTAAGCCGCATGGAGTTTAAGGAAGGGGAATTGGAATTTTGCGTAGATCATATCGGGTGTCCCAAAACTCGACGTCAACCCGGAGCCGGGTGAAAAGGCAAGTCAAGCTGGTTGTCAGAAAAATATAAAAAAAAATCTAAGTTGTATGATTTTTTTTTCAATACAGTCAGTTAAAACTAGGCAATTTTTTATTTTGAAAGTTTTTCTAGGAAATAAGTCCTATTTTTTTAGCAAGCTAGAGCAGCTGGTTTCAAAATTTTGATTACAGTTTAGAGAAGCATTATTCAGGGTTACACAGCAAAAAAAATAATTGGAAAAGTAAAGATTTGTGGCAACAGGAGTAAAAAGACTGTCACAAGGTATGTAATTTTGCGATTTTTAAAAAAATGCCTATAATTTTGAAATCATACAACTTAGATTTTTTTTTATATTTTTCTGACAACCAGCTTGACTTACCTTTTCACCCGGCTTCGGGTTGACGTCAAGTTTTGGGACACCCGGTATATTGTAGAAGAATCACGTAAGTTGTAAAAAGTAATATAAATTTATTTAATTATTTATGCACGCCTATCAACTCTTTTCTTTACGTCCTGCGATCGACTGGTAGAAAATGACTATGGCAGTAATGTTTTTGTTTTAAATTTAGTGGAGTAAAAATATCAAGAAAAAAATAAAGAAGTTTTCTCAACTACATTTGTTTGTATTGAAGACTGTACTTAAAATAGTTCAAATTGATGGCAATTGACGGTATCCTAGTGTGGGCCAGAAGCAATGTATGTGTGCCTTTATGTAGATGTTTATGTTTTGCTGAACTTAAACTTTTTCATTGAATCTAGTTCGCATTTTATTGTGTAAGTCACTCTTCTGAAGACATCCAACTCCTGAGATACAGGTAAATCCTAGTTTAGGAGTTGGAAACCGTCTTGTTATTTGTAAATCACTTGCTTCTAGGCTATAGTATTTTATTTGTCTCAAACGAGTATCATCATCATCATCAACCCATTATGTCCCCTACGAGGGGCACGGGTCTATTCTCTGAGGAAAGTATAGGCCATACTCCACGACGGGGGCCAAATCCGGATTAGTAGAGGCATGTAAGACTAGTGGCTGGTCTTACTGTCAGAAGTTTTCAAGCCGCCCTAAGGCCTCCGACTTGGCTTAACGACTGGCATCTACCGACGGCAGCCGGCTCCAACTAAAAGCGTATGATTTTTGCAAAATAAATATTTTTTTACTTTACTTACTTATAATAAGGCTTGTAGAATGGTTAACAAATTTTGCAATGCCATTGACAGTTTGGTGTAGATTCAGACAACTCCAGACAGTGGAGGGCTTACGTGATCACAGTCATCTAAAAACGTCTATCTTTCGGATCGAACGTCAGTATTCTAATACAGTTTATTTATACAGATAATCCCGTATTTATGTTTCCATCGTTCCCGCTAAAGCTTCAATAAAGCTGAAGTTGTAACCTTATTATCCGTCTGCAAGAACCGATGCACTTTGGATTACTTTTCTCTGACGTCATTCTACCGAGAACTCGGATTAATCTAATTTGTTCTTGTACAGTCGACAGCACGTCAACCTTCACATTTTGTATTCTTTATTTATTTAACAGAAAAAGTTGGAAAACATTAATACTTCCACTAAACTATTATAATTTTAACATACTTACAAGCTAAATGTTTTGTATGTGTTCCTCGTGGCACAATACTCATATAACATTCTCGCTTTATCTTAATATCTACCTACATATTTGGTTTAGGTACTAACAATTTAGGAACATGGGATGTAACAAAATTAAATAAGGAATTGCTGATGAATGGAATAAATAAAAAATAAAATAAATAATAAACTCACGCCCGTTATCCCCGAAGGGGTAGGCAGAGGCACCAGTCTCTAGAACTGGACCCACGTTTTGCCGAGAATGAATGGAATTACTCTGAAAATTATTGTTTCCGTTTGTTTTGCCTGTGATCTCCACACTTGGCGAACCTATGTCGTGGAGATCGACAGTTGCCGGTTTGTGTGCCAGAGACGGAGTGCGCGGCCATAGGCCAAATGAATTGTAGTTTTTTAGTTGTAGTTGTATTGTATGAATTGTAGTTTTGTAGTATTTTGGTTGCAAAGTCACTCGTATTGGGTGTATGGGTGCATGGGTGTATAGGATGATGTCCTGTCAACTGTACTAGCGTTCGCCTGCTGCTCCGTAGGAGAGATATTAATTTTTTCAATTAAAGATCTCCTCAACACTACACATTATTACAGTCCGTTAGCTTTTAGAATACACCTCAACTGAGCAATCAAAAACCAATTGTATTGCAATAAGGTAAATAAACCTTATTTTATATTATTATTTATGACTTTACATAACTTTTCAAAGTAGTGAAGAAAAGTTTTATACAGAGCGGGAAGTAGTATTACACTCGTGTGCTTTCGGCGGAAACCGAAGCCTACTCTAGAGCCCGAGGTAGATTCTAAAAGCTAACAGACTATAACTTTATTACGGATGCACTTACTTGATTTTTCGTCGGAAGAATGTTCAAAAGCAGTGGTGCCTGTGGTAATAGCTTTTCGCCATTCTGGTCTTAGCTCGGCAAGCTCCTCCCACGTCTTGACCAATATTTTGCTCGAAACTAGGTGGCGCTTCAGGACATCTTTATAACGAAGGTATTGACCACCTATTGTGCGTTTTCCGCAACTAAGCTGAGAATAAAAATAAAATAGAAACCTCAGCACTTATATTACGTAACTTTCCACTCTATCGGGTTAAGCATTTACACAACTCGAAAGAGTCAAAATAATAACGTAAATGACAATCCGGATTAGGAGTATGAGATACCTACTGGGAAAAAAGTCCCAGAATGTAACAGTGCGACATAAGGTGGTGTGACATTCCGGAAACAAAAGGGCTAAATTAGACAACTCCATACAGTGGAGCTTTACGTAGTTGCACCCTTTCTTTTCTTTTTCTTTCCCAGTGGGAAAAGAACCCATCACCTGCGGTACGATTATCAGACGTGATATAGCTAGACCAACTAGGCAGTCGAAACTAAAACGGCTGCGGTTGCATTTATTAACTGCAGTCGTATTTTGCATCATTGACTGTGGTAATTGTGTATGTAGGAATCCTAACCAGCGCGTTCTGACCGCGACCGCAGTAAAAATCGTTTCACCAAACAAGTCCCACGGTACGACCCTTAATACCATAACAATAAACGCCAAAACTAATTAACTCATGGGACTTCTTTCGCGGCACGAACTCTAATCATTTCGTTTAGGGGTCAATCATATTTGATTGCGTGTATACAAGACTTGTTTACTATACAAATCTGTGCAAGGTAATAAGTAAAACTAATAAGTAAAGTTTTGAACTGTTAGTGGACACAAAAACATGTAAGCATTTAGTTCAGTTATTCTTATCGTATCCCGGCTGCCAGAGTGATTTTAAACGATCACGAAGGTTAAGCGACATAGGGCGCGTTCAGTGCAAGGTTCGGTAACCGTCTTTGACTAAAGCTAGTAGCATTCTTCCGAGCGGTTCCGTGCTTCACAAGGCACGTTAAGCAGTTGGTGCCGGGTGCTGGCGATAGATGGCAGCCGGTAAGCCAAGTCTGAGGCCTTAGGGTGGCTTGTAAACTTCTGACTGTAAGACCAGCCACTAGTTTCCACCAATCCGGACTTGGCCTCCGTGGTGGAGTATGGCCTATACCTTCCTCAAGGAAGAGACCCGGTGAGGACATAATGAGTTGATGATGATTCTTATAAGCAGAAAGTGCTTCTGTGCAATTCTTACGTAAAGTTCTAAGTTAATCCGTGGTGAAACTATAACTAAGCGAGACTGCTTACATAATCCATACTCCACCACGGGGCCAAGTCCGGATTGGTGGAGGCTTGTAAGCCTAGTGGCTGGTCTTATTGTCAAAAGTTTTCAAGCCGCCCTAAGGTCTCTGACGGAGCCAGCACCAACTGCTTAACGTGCCTTGCAAAAATGTTCATAAACAAAAATATTCGTTATTTTTCCAAAACTTAAAAAAATGGTAGCAAATGGTAGTCATGGTTGGCTGAGCCACAGCAGTCGTTGAATAGAAATAATGGAAAAGCAAGGAGCGTGAAGATCCTAGAGAATAATTTTAATTTTAATTTTGACCTTCTTAAAAATAGATGGACATTTGTTCCAAATATTGTATTAGACTTAAGTTTTCTTTTGCTGCCTTTTTCTCCACTACACTCGACCCCCAGGCAGCGGCTAACATTAGCATTATAAATACATTGACATTCAACAAGCAGAATGTAAATTCTTTACGTTGAAACAAGGAGAATTCCTTGGTTGAAATAAATTTCTGATTTCTGAATATCTTACTTTTGTGGGGCTTTAGTAAGAAGCTCTCTTGCCGTTAGGTCAGCAGAACTTAGCCTAATAAATCTTTCTTTGTTATTATCGACACCAATAGGAATGTACCTAATAAGTGGGTTAACGGTTAACGGGTTTCACCACAAAGCGATGGAAATGGCTTCTACAGCGAGCTTTACGCTTCTCTGTTTTATTCCGTCAATAATATCTTTCTTATTCTAATATATGAAATTCTCGTATCACATTGTTCCTTTCCCTCCGGAACGGCTTGACCAATTTTGATGAAACGTTATATATATATAAAAGGAGAAGCTGACTGACTGACTGACTGACTGACTGACTGACTGACATATCAACGCAGGGCCTAAACTATAATGGTTAGAAACTTGAATTTTTGCACAGGGGTTCGTTTTGTAACGTAGGGGAGCACTTAGAAAGGATTTTTGAAAATTCATCCCCTAAGAGGGTAAAATGGGGGTTCAAAGTTAGTATGAAACTTTGCCGTTTTTGAAGTTATTCGAATGAAATTTGGTACGAAGGTTCTTCATTTAAAATTATGAAACACATGTAAAATAGTTTTTCGAAAATCATCTCTTAAGGGGATAAAAGAGGGGTGCAAAGTTAGTATGAAACTTTGCCATTTTTGAAGTTATTCGAATAAAATTCAGTATGCTTTCATACTTCATTGAAAATCATGAAAGACGTGTAAAGTAGTCTTTCGAAAATCATCCTTTAAGGGGGTAAGAAGGGGTTGCAAAGTTAGTATGAAAGCTCTTTCGCATGCGCTTAAAGTATCCCTATCTTATGTATTTGCAAACACTTTACTCAACTAAAGCCTACGCGGACGTAGTCGCGGGCAACAGCTAGTTGTATATATATGAGGAGCAAACGTTCAAATAAATTTGTCACATTTTCTAAATGAGCTGGTGGCACCAATTTGTGCAGTTGATAAAATACTCCATTTTTGCTCATTCACTTTCCTGCAAAACATTCTTTGCCATCTATGCTTTCATATTAAAATCTACTGTTACAAACAAACAGTGTGTTCCCTGAAGGTCCGTTTCATTTTTCCATTTACCCAACAATCTAAGCCGGTGGGCAAATCACTTTTTGAATGTTTCATCATCATCATCATCATCATCAGGCTATATTAGTCCACTGCTGGACATAATATATTTGAATGTTTGCTCCTCATATATTTGGTTCAATAATTCTCTTTTGCATTCTCATTCGCTGCATGTGCCGGGAGGCCATCGTAATTATTGGGCGTTCGGCAACCGATTTGTTGTTCATTTAGCACCACCCAGAGAGTACGTGTGGATTCAGGAATTTCCACGGACGCGAACAACTATACTCTCCTCAAATCAATCAATAGATGCCGAACTTCGCAAGGTAGATGCGCCGACCTGATGCATAAGTGGAAGTTTGGTACTGAACCCACCTGCAGTTGCGGAGAGGTGCAAACTATGTGTCACATTACCGACCACTGTCCCCTATGGTCGATGAAGGGAGGCGTTCGGAAAATTCACGATACCGACGAGGAAGTGATCGAGTGGATAGATGGCCTCCCTTTTGTATTTTAGCTCGCTGCATACCATACGCAAAATAAAAATAAATCAATAAATATATTTTGTAGGTTTGAGAATAGGTTGTTATCTATTTTTCATAGCCCTAAGTGTTAAGGGTGGTTAATCCCTTCTTTTTTTTATTTGGAAAAATACAATAATTTATATGGCGAAACAACGTTTACCGGTTCAGCTAGTAGCTTAAGGGCTGATTTTTCAATAGTCAGATAACTTTTGTTTGGCTGTTTGACATAACTTTCATACATAAGCTGTCAAACCTCCATTTGCAAAGCACGGCACCGCTCAAAAAAATGCCACTAGCGTTTAGTCATAGAAGGGTCACCCATCCATGGACTGAACGCGCCCAATGTTGCTTAACCTTCGTGATCGTTTAAGATCACTCAGGCAGCCCAGGCTACGAGCGGCTTCCGGCCGATACCTTCCTCAGGGAAGAGACCCGTGCCCCTCGGTGGGGACATAATGGGTTGATGATAACGATCGAGAAACCAAGTATCTTTCGAAAACCACGAAAATTGTTTCCACGACCTAGAAGAAACAATTTTAGAGTATTAACCAGCTGCCAGCTCTATAAATAGCGTCTTGGTCAGCCTTGCAACTTTTAAAAGGCGGTTACAGCGCTAAGATAAACACAACAAATCATGTTATGGAGTTGGGGAGTAGTGTATTAAAACATGGATGTAATACCGTGCGAAGAATCGTTGAGATAGCGCTGCGAGCGAGAAAGGATTGAGAGGAAGACAAACGCTTAAAATGACGTACTAATTTTACCCAATAAATATAAACATAAACGTTTACATACAGGCACATACATTGTTTCTGGCCCCACATTAGGATGCCCTGTGTCGTGAGAACCAGAAACAGCGACGTCAAAAACACGTAAACATCCAAGAACTGGAGTTTTTTTTTCCTCCCCAGCTGGGGAGGAAAAAAAAATTTTTACTTATTCGAAGTACAGTAAATATTATTTAACAATTTCGACAATTTACAAAACAGTTTCTTGGCGAAACGCTCTATTCTTGTATTAATATATCGTCGGCTAAAGTCGCAGACCTCTTAACTCTATTTTTTTCAAAATACAAGAGAATTGCACTATATACTATCGTAATTTATTATCGTGATACTAAAATGTAATAATTACTGGTGTGAAGTAAAAAGCTATCTATCTGGTAAAAACCAGTTCAAGTTATAAGTATAAAAAAGAAGAAGTAGTTATTAACATCGACGTTATATGTGTCGGTTTTTGCACGAACTTAATACATACTTAAAAGATTTGACAACTGAATTACATTATCATAGGTTTCCCCGTTTTCCTTAACCTAACGTATCTCCAATAACATCTCTGCGTGAACAGTAAAAACTCCAGTTTATTTTTGCAGCACGTTCATTAAAGTTGGGTATGACGAGGTGTTCCGCATGTTATGTTTGCTGGGTTCTACTTTCGGAGCTTGTGGGCTGAATTGTTTAGGCCTGCTTGCACCACCGATAAACATCCATTTTTCTCAAACATGCTTGGAAATTTTAGCATTATTTCGACAACCTTCTTCGAGATAAATCAAAATTGCTGTATTGGGCAATTACACGCGAGCAGCGGCCGGAAAAAGTTCTATGAAAATTCATACATACCTAACTGTCGTGTTTTGCGGCCAAATAAATTACATACTAAACTCATATCTGTCGTTTTATTTAAAAATGGAACGATCTTCTACTTCGAACAATGACAACTAAGGAGGTAACTTGTCAGAGTTTTTTTTTTATTTCGAACTTCGATATACCTATTAAAAAAACCACTTAAATGCGGCAAAAATTATTGTTGTTCGTGCGATGAACTTATTTTAACGCCAACTGAAATTCAAGAGGCGGCAAGAGCCGTAATAGAAAACTTGTTACCACCAAAATGGAAAGAAAAAAGTTCTGCCTTAGTAGGTAGGTACTACTTATCAGAAATCAGAAATTTATTTCAACGTAAAGAATTTACATTCTGCTTGTTTTAATTTCCGAGCATTATTTGAGAAAAACATGTATAAGCCTTGGCCACAACTAGGCATTGATGGACTCACGTATGTGGGCCGAGGCGAAGCCGATCCACGTTCGTCCATCGATGCCTCTTTTGCTGGCCGCTGCAGTAATGTACTATAACCCCGAGTTAAACAGAATTGTGACAGATAAAATATGGCGGAACTGTCAAAATGCTGTTTAACTCGGGGTTAAATGGATTTTAGTCGGTGGTGCAAGCGGGCTTGTGTTTATTTCTGTATACCGTACCTAAGGGGAGATTTACAAGACTCTTTTAATATACATATCTAGTCCGTTCATTTGTGGATTGCAGGTATATATTTTAATGGAATTCTAAATCGAAAATGTTATCCGTGTTCAAAATAGTCAAAAAAAAGTTACGGAATAATAACTTTGGAAATAACGGTTTTTTTAAACTTAAAGGTTAATGCTGAGTTATATTTAAGACTGTATTATATCTAATACGTCTGTAATAATATTTTCTAACGGAGCTCAAGAACATAGTTTTTACTATATTTTTTATATTAAGTTTTTTTACACAGGGTATCCAAGTGTGGGGCCAGAAGCAATGTATGTGCCCGTATGTAAATGTAATGTTATGTTATGTTATATATATTTTATTATATCTCTATGTAATCTATTAATTATGAAACTGTCACGTAACAAGCCCAGGAAGCTCAGCGGATGGAGAAATAAGGAGACTTCGTTGGGTGTTAGGACTTCTTTTATTGTTAAAAAGTAGAGGCACCTGATGACAAATGGTACATTTTTAAAACTAAACTTAACACAACGCTTACAGAGAGCTACGTAAAGAATAACACGCAACACTTACGATTGTGCCTCGTTGAAGATAAGGTTTTGGAGTACAGAACCGTCAGGATTAGATAACTTTCACTGAATACTGAATTTAACTTGCACTGGTTCACTAATTCACTTTAAATAATCAATAAAAATATGTAGTAAAACTGAAGGCACTGGGCGGGCTGTCTCTTCAAAGACTTGAGATCGAAATGACCCAGGCGATGCCATGACAAATAAAGTGAACTACGAACAAAAGACAAATAATTTGAATTTGAAAATTGAAAACGGAATCGAAAGATTTAAAAGTAAATAGCCTAAATATAAAACTAATAAACAGGTTTGTAGACGAGGTATCACAACCTCGTTACAAAACGAACAACTTTGACGTTCATAAAGTAAATATTCTATTTGTACTATGAATAAAATATTTGAATTTGAATTTATTTTTTTACATTACTTAGTATATTTTCTTTCACATACAAACCAAACATAAGCTCACGCCTGTATCCCAGAGGGGTAGATAGAGATCAGGGACTGCCACTTCCATTGATCCAGATTCCAGACAGATCACTTTCGGATCAATTCATTAGTCGTTGCAGGCACACCAGTTTTGGGTACTTTTTATCTTTCCTTTTAAAATCATTAATAATACAGACTTTGCCAAGGAGATGTATGCCAGATGAAGTAGCAGCCTTAAACCGACGCTATAAATACCTTATGGCCTTTCCAGGCAATAAATCAGAGATAATACTCTATTTTAACCGAATTCTTTTATGAGCGTAAAGAATCAGAATCAGAATCAGAATCAGAAATTTATTTCAACGTAAAGAATTTACATTCTGCTTGTTGAATGTCAATGTACATACACTTAAGTATAATGTTAGCCGCTGCCTTGGGGCCATCTGTAGTGGAGAAAAAGGCAGCGAAAAAAAAAACTCCACTCTGACCATCTTTTCTCAAATCAACTTAAAGCTAATACAAATAAAACTTACAAAACAATATCTTGGATGTGTTGAACACTAGACACTTTTATCCTCTGATTAAATTTAATATTAAACTACTATTTAAAGCCATACGTCCTTGTCTTCTAAATAATCGTTGATTTTATAAAAAGCTTTTTTGCAAAGAGTGTGCTTAACACAATTCTTAAGTCGCGTTGGAGGTAACTCTAATATATCTTGGGGTATCTTGTTGTAGAACCTTATACAGTGCCCCATAAAGGAAGTATTAACTTTTGCAAGTCTAAATCGTGGAAATGACAATTTATGTTTATTCCTAGTATTAACGATATGATGGCTACCAAGAGTTTCGAAGTCTTTAATATTTTTCCTAACGTACATAATATTTTCATAAATGTATTGGCTTGCAACTGTTAGGATGTTGATTTCTTTGAAAAAATTTCTTAGTGTGTCCCTACTACCTAGCTTGTAAATAAATCGGATCGCTCTCTTCTGCAATATGAAGATAGTCTCAATGTCTGCTGCCCAGCCCCATAGTAGTATACCATAGGACATAATACTATGGAATTAACTAAAATAAACAAGCCTAGCAGTTGCAACGTCAGTAAGTTCTTGAATTCTTTTCACGGCATATGCTGCGGAGCTAAGTCTATGTGCTAATTTTACAATATGTGGGCCCCATTGTAGTTTGGCATCGATTGTGATGCCCAGAAATACAGTATCTTCAACAAATTCTAGTTTTTCATTTCCAATCACAATGTAATTTTCAACTAACTTTACATTAGGTAGGGTAAACTTCATACATTTTGTCTTTTTTGAATTTAACAAACGATTATTTGCTGTAAACCAATCTAGAACGTGCGAGAGAGCATTATTTGCTTCGTCAAGATTATTTTCCTGTCTCCTTATTTTAAAAATAAGTGACGTGTCATCAGCAAATAGCACTATCTCACACATTTTTTGTACCATAAACGGTAAATCATTTACATAGACCAGGAAAAGGAACGGCCCTAAGATAGATCTCTGGGGGACTCCCATTTTTACAAGCGAACCTGACGATTTAATACGGTTTATGTCTGCTTTTTGAACCCTTCCTTCTAAATATGATTTTAGAAGATCTAAACTTATTTTTTTTATTCCATAGTGTTTTAATTTTGAGAGCAGTGTTTTGTGGTCTACACAATCAAATGCCTTTGACAAATCACAAAATACTCCTATAGCATCATTATGATCCTCCCACGCACTGAAAATATGTTTAACTAACATGACTCCAGCGTCTGTTGTATTCCGCCCTTTAGTGAAACCGAACTGCTGACTATGGAGGAGTTGGTAATTATTGAAATGAATAAGCAATTGATCTAAGATAATTCTTTCAAATATTTTACTTAATATTGGTAGGACTGAAGCGGGAAAAAAGAAAAACTGTTTACCTAAGTTCTTCATAAGAAAGTTATAGAAGAAATCAGGTAGATAATGTCAAAGACAATTTAGGTGGCCTTTAACAATTGTTATAATTGAACGGGGTTAATCGTTCAGAAATGATGAGGTCCATAGACAAACGAAAGTCGTCAACATAGTCCACCGGATGAGTAAGTTGAAGTGGCAGTGGACGGGGCACATAGCATGCAGAATTGATGGCCGATGGGGCTAAAAAGTTCTGGAATGGAGACCACACATCGGCAAGCGTAGCGTAGGACGACCAGAAACAAGATGGACAGACGATCTCATCCAAGTGGCAGGGAGACGCTGGATGCAAGCCGCTTCCAACCGGTCGTTTTGGAAATCCATGGAGGAGGCCTATGTCTAGCAGTGGACTTCTTGTGGCTGAATGATGATGGTAATGAATCGTTCAGCTGCGGTAGACACGGCCGGAATAAAACCCTTTATTTTTGAATTTTTATTGTATTTATTAAAGGCACGTTAAGCAGTTGGTGCCGGTTGCGTTAGGTCGGCTTGAAAACTTCTGACAGTAAGACCAGCCACTAGTCTTACAAGCATCCACTAATCCGGACTAGGCCCCCGTGGTGTATGGCCTATACCTTCCTCAGGGAAGCGACCCGTGCCCCTCGCCGGGGACATAATGGGTCAGTTTAGTAAAACGTCAATATCTACACAAAATCGCGGACATCAGTTAGTAAGAACCAAAATATTCACGTAAATGTCTGAACATTAAAAAGGCATTCCGTCAAATAGAAATACTTACTGAAATCGTAATTTTGCTAAAGTGTAAAGTTTCTTCGGAAAAGCAGAGATTTCTAAACAAATAAACTTTGGAATTTCAAAATCAAGAAACCATTTCGAATATCTCGCCCTTTGTCAATAATTTGGATGACTTGTTCCATTCGGAGGCATTTTTGCTGTGACCCGTAATTTAGGTTAAGGCTGTTTCTACGTGAAACGTGCTTTCTTGCTCACAGATTTTTTTTATTGTATTAAAATTTGTATTTTAAGATAAATGTGGTCTGAGGGTTTGATGTATGGAATTAAATTAAGGAATTCAGAATACGAGATATCTTCAAAGCCTTTTTATTGAGAACTGAAATAAGTTTTTTGATGATGATGAATTCCGTTTCGGAATATTGATTAAGTAAATCAATATTCCGAAACGGAATTCCAACATTCCCATAAGGAATTCCAAAGTTTCGGAACGGAACAGTGAAATTCCGAAACTGAGCTCCAAAATTCCGAAACATGACTCCAAACATCTGAAACGGAATTCCGAAATTCCGAAATGGAACACCGTAGTTCCTGAAACATAACCCCAAACATCCGAAACATAATTCCAATATTCCGAAACGGAATTCCAATATTCCGACACGAAATTCCAATATTCCGAAACGGAATTCCAAAATTCCGAATCGGTATTATTTTTACTGTATATGGCCAGCTTTAGGGCACATACAACAGTCTTCCATTCGAAATTTAGTGTTTATGTAAACTTTTGTATGTATGTGAAAGGTCCATCGGATTGTAGGAATTTGCTATCATTTGCTATGTACGGAATCTTGATCCGAAATTCTGTACGTGACCGCGCTAAAAATGCAGAGAGTTGTCTAGGAGCCACCTTCTAAACACGGTTGCCTAGCAACCGGCTGTTATTGGTCGACGCGACTTGACTTTTCTAATGGGCCGAAAGTAGGATGTACTCCGTATCAAAGGAACTCTAATTAGGGACGGTGAAAGCAACAAAGGCGTCTTCGTTATATTTATCAACAGTCACACACGCTGCTCAAAGCCAGCGGGCGCAAACTTGCTCGCAAACACGCCTTTTCGTTTTCCGCCCACTTTTAATTAATTTTCCCGCCACAACGTCCTGGCTTCAGACCTGTTAGGCCTCAATACTTCTATGTAGGTACCTAGGTACACAGTATGTTAGGTTTTAGAATATACCTCGGCTACTATCGCATGTATGTGCCTGTATGTAAATGTTATGTTAAATTTTATGTTTTGTTTGTTATTTGAGTTGAGAATT
Source organism: Yponomeuta plumbellus (assembly GCA_947310845.1). NCBI lineage: Eukaryota > Metazoa > Arthropoda > Insecta > Lepidoptera > Yponomeutidae > Yponomeuta > Yponomeuta plumbellus. The sequence continues at coordinate 4,990,418 of OX371217.1, forward strand.
TACACTAAGTAAATACTTAAGTAACGTTCTGTTACGCTCTTCTAAGAGAAATTTGACGAGATAGCACTACAGTTATGTATTTATTACTTACTTAATGAAAATTCTCAAGTCAGAAACCGGCCCTTAGGGACCATAAAGTGCGGCTACCTAAATAGGCTATTTGACCGATTTCTGAAAACCATCTAATTTTTTTTGGTGTTCATGGAGTCCTGAGAAAGTGGTAATTTTAAATTTTTACGTGTATTTTCTTCTAAAAAAGGCAAACGAAAATTTACTTTTCAAATAAGCCACCAAAACGCTACATGAGATCGCACAGGAATTACGACGTCACATGCCAGTAAGCCAAACAATGAACGTAAGTGCGAATGAATGACAGACGCCATTTTTACTGGGATGTGACGTGATCCTAGAATCGGCCAATCCAGGCCGTTTTTCATGCAATGGCTGCAGATATAGGTCAGTTAAGTAAAGCTGGCACGTTCAACACATTTACACGTTGCGCTTGTGTAGTGTCTGTGAATATGCGCGCGGCGTGACGTGTACTGCATGCGCATCATGAAAAGTCTGCCCGTCTCTCTTGCGCGCGGTCTAGCTTATGAGTGTGAAGGGGACAGTTATAGTTTTACTTTTGCTACTGTTTATAAATACAGCGTGATCTTTTTGGTATTCAACCGTATGTGCGTTTCAATGAGGGATTTTTCTGACAGCTAAGAAAAGTAGTTCCAAATGAGCCGTTTTCAGAAGAAAAAAAAAAGCACGTTTTTTTTTTCTTTTGAAAACGACTCATAAGTCATTAAATGGCATTTTTAAGAGAGGGTTTTTGTTTTTCTAACGGAAATTGCCAGTTTATTCTGTGGTCTTTCCTCTTTTCTTTTGGCTCTTGCATTTGATTGTGATTGGACTTCAGACAACTGCTACTGGTGCTAAAATCATGGAAAAAAACGTTGAAAAAGAAGAAGAAGAATAGGGGAACAGAACATTCGCGTAACCACAATAGAAACCGAATGATGTTGCTCAGTTGATCACAGATTCCTTCCAGTCGATGAAATCACAGAAGAGTAATAAAGTTTTTATCTGTGGCAAGCAATAAGAAAAAAAGGTAGGGTAATGAGCAGTTTTCAGAAGCTGGCTGTTGGCGTCATAGTAACTTTTGTTCAGCTTGCTGAGACCTATTCGATGATGTATCACACATGGCTATTGGGCTGAGGTCCAATTGCATTCCTTTGACAGCCATTAGATTTTTTTTTTAGTTCATCTGAAATCGGCTCATTCATCCAGTAACTGACCACTGAGCGTCCGTGACCCTTTGTTACATAATTAAATTATAATTAAATTGTTTTGGATTTCTGGGATAATTATTTTCTGTTTTAGTAAAGATTTTCTTAGGTGAAATTATTTTTGTTCATGTGAAAATTTATTGAACATTAAAACTATTTTGTGACCATTCATTCCACCTTATTTTTAATACTTTTCGCTCGAATTATCAACGCACCCATCTTACTAAAACCTAATTCTAGTCTACACTCAAACTAGAGTCGCATTTTGAATCAAAATCATTTATTTTTAAATAAATACTTTATAAACTAAATACATACTTTATAGTGAAATTGCATAAGTGTGAGTACTGTGAACGTGCCAGCTTTAGATAACTGACCTGTACATAATTATAAAATTTTATCTTGTGTTTTTTTTTCAAATAATGATGTTTTTTATAGTTAAAATGCATTTAAGCGGTCTTAAGACTCATAATTATTTATATAAATAATACAGTTTTTTTCACATTGTCAAATAGCCTATTATAACCTTGAATTATCAATTCTACAGCATTTTTTTTATATGGATGTCTTGCGATAATTAATCTTAAATTAAATACTACCTTTGCCGCAAATTTACCAAAAATAATTACAAGTGCATATTTCGATGGCGGTTTATTGTCTTTATCGATTTCTTATTCTGATTTATGGACTCAATGCACTGATTGTCCAGTACAACTTCGCCAATATCCCGTGTTAGACAAGACTACAGCCAATCACAAGTGAACAAGGCTCGGTCAGAATTGGGTATTTGACAAAATGTCAAATGAGTTACTTTTAAAACGGAATTTTGTATGAAAATACTTGCTTGTGACGTCACAGTTCAGAACACTCTTTTTATGCTTCATCTATTTAAAAATGGTAATAATTATTAAATGATTAAAAAAATTCATTTTCCGAAACATTTTGTAATTTTTGTTTTAATCGACCATCTCAAATAATTTATTGTTGATGGTGTCAAATACCGTATTTTGAGTAAATCAGAGCTGTTCTTTTTTTTTTTTTAATTCATTTCAGTCATTAAATTCATTCATCAGCTCATTCTTTTTACTTTTAATTTATATGGGTTGCCATAACATTCGTGTTAATCCCGGTGTAAGGAATGTATTGTTACAATAGGTTACTCCATGTTTATTAATAACGTTTCAATTACAAAGTTAACACTTTGGAATAAGCGATTTTTATTAATAAGACAGCATGTGATGCGCTTAAAAAGGTCAAACAAATACGTACTAATGGGCTCTTCTCCTAATAAGTGCCCCATAGGAAACTTTGTGGCGTCGTTAATTGCACGTTAGAATGTGTATTCTCGCCACATGTAATTAAAGCACATTATTGAACGTCACAATATGCCCATAATGGCAGGAACACAGCACTGTCGAGTCGGGTACGACAGAAATTCCGCTTTGCTTGAAAGTAATTAGTTCTCATTGATGCCGCATGTGTAATACACGAGATTAGCATTGCAGATTATATGAAGAACTTCATCAAACTTAGATTGGTTTATTAAGTTTATTTCGGATACACTGACTTGATTTTTTATTTTGTTTGTCCGGATCTGTCGACAAAAATCAAGTAAGTTTTTTCCCTACTAAGATATCAATTGTTTCTTTCTTTTTTCTTTCTTTCTTTTTTTGGCCCCCGTGGTGGAGTATGGCCTATACCTTCCTCAGGGAAGAGACCCGTGCCCCTCGGTGGGGACATAATGGGTTGATGACGATGACTGTCTTTATTTCTTTCTCTCTGTCTTTCTTTCCTTATTTCTTTCTTTCTTTTGTAAGGAACTTCATCAAACTTAGATTGGTTTATTAAGTTTATTTCGGATACACTGACTTGATTTTTTATTTTGTTTGTCCGGATCTGTCGACAAAAATCAAGTAAGTTTTTTCCCTACTAAGATATCAATTGTTTCTTTCTTTTTTCTTTCTTTCTTTTTTTGGCCCCCGTGGTGGAGTATGGCCTATACCTTCCTCAGGGAAGAGACCCGTGCCCCTCGGTGGGGACATAATGGGTTGATGACGATGACTGTCTTTATTTCTTTCTCTCTGTCTTTCTTTCCTTATTTCTTTCTTTCTTTTGTAAGGAACTTCATCAAACTTAGATTGGTTTATTAAGTTTATTTCGGATTCACTGACCTGATGTTTTTGTTTTTTCGGATACACTCAAATGATTTTTGTCAAAAGAATCTGTCGACAAAAATCAAGTAAGTTTTTCTCCCTACTAAGATATCAATTGTTTCTTTCTTTTTTTCTTTCTTTCTGTCTGTCTTTATATCTGTCTTTCCTTCTTTCTTTCTTTCTTCCTTAAGGAACTTCATCAAACTTAGATTGGTTTATTAACTTTATTTCGGATATACTTGCTTGATTTTTTGGCATTCCGGAATCACTTAAATTATTTTTGTGGAAAGAATTTGTCGACAAAAAAATCAAGTAAGTTTTTCTGCCTACTAAGATATCAATTGTTTCGTTCTTTTTTTTTCTTTCTGTCTTCTTTCTTTGTTTCTGTCTTTCTTTCTTTCCTTCTTTCTTTCTTTCTTAAGGAACTTCATCAAGCTTAGAATGGTTAATTAATTTTATTTCGGATACACTGACCTGATTTTCGGATACACATAATGTTTTTTGTCAAGAGAGTCTTTCGAAAAAAAATCAAGTAAGTTTTTCTGCCTACTAAGATATCAATTGTTTCTTTCTTTTTTTTTCTTTCTGTCTTCTTTCTTTGTTTCTGTCTTTCTTTCTTTCCTTCTTTCTTTCTTTCTTAAGGAACTTCATCAAGCTTAGATTGGTTAATTAATTTTATTTCGGATACACTGACCTGATTTTCGGATACACATAATGTTTTTTGTATAGAGAGTCTTTCGAAAAAAAATCAAGGAAGTTTTTCTGCCTGCTAAGATATCAATAAAATTGTTTCTTTCTTTTTTTTCTTTCTTTCTGTCTTTTTTCTTTCTTTCTTAAGAAACTTCATCAAATTTAGCTTGGTTTATTAACTTTATTCCGGATACACTTGCTTAATTTTTTTGGCATTCCGGATAGACTGAAGAATCTGTCGACCAAAAATCAAGTAAGTTTTTTGCCTACTAACATGTCAATTGTTTCTTTCTTTTATTGCTTTCTTTCTTTGTTTCCTTCTTTCTTTCTTTCTATCTTAAGTAAATCTTCTGTCTCTATCCCCGGTAACTGTATGTAATGTCTCTGTGTTTCTCTCATATTGTGGCACAATACCTACATTATAATATTGCAGGATGTGCTCAAACATTCATTTAATTTCCGGTGTGAATCCCGTTGCCACCTTGTTAAGGCTTTGGATGCGGTTGGTTATATTAAGCTGTCGTACTTAGGACTGTACTCAGGTACGTGAAGCGTGCTGTCTAAGAGCGGGTACACACTAGGCGGGATACCGCCGTTTAGCCAAAGTATTTTTCGCCAAATTTTACTTCCCAATAAACTTATGGCATCAGTTTCATTTCCCAAATGAAACTTTAGCAAGTTTTCATTTCGCATTTTGGTCAAATTATCATTTTGCATCATTATGCGAAATGATAATTTGACCAAATGAATACATTTGGTCAAATTATCATTTCGCATAATTTTACTGCGTCAAGTTTTATTAAGACAAACGTTTATTATGCTAACGTTTTATTTTGGCAAGTGTTATTTTCAAATAATGGAACGGGGGGTCGGCGATGTAAAGAATACGTGACAACAGAAATATAGGTGCGACGACGCGCGTAGCGAAGCGGAGCGCGTCGGAGCGTTAGGTTCTCTATGTAAGATCGAAAACAGACTCGACTTTGATGCGTTCTTACCTTGCCTCTTGTTGCCTCTTTGGTAAAATGAATTTTGACCAAGTATTTATTTGGTAAACAATAACTTGCCATAATAACTTTTGCTAACTGTTTATTTGCTTTAAGTTGTTTTGAGAAATGTTTTTTTGCCAAGTGATAATTTGCGGAGAATAGTTTGGGAAGTCATACTTTGGGAAACGATTTTTGGCAATACATTAGTAAACCACACTAGGCGTTTTGAAGCGCGCGCTTTTGTAACGCGCGTTGTAAGAACTATGAGGTACTATTGAAGTGTACACATGCAAACGCGCAGTAAGCGCGCTGTAAGCGTAACTCACAAAGTGTAACTTTTTAGGTATTGTAATAAACTGAGAGCTGGTTTCTGAGTTGAGAATTTTCACTATGTAAATACTTAACTGTAGGGCTGTCTCGTCAAATTTCTCAGATAAGAGCGTGACAGAATGTTACTTAAGTATTTACTTAGTGAAAACTCTCAACTCAGAAACTGGCCCTGAGCAGGCTATTGATAAATCCGGTGTGAAGGTTTAATGGAGAATGAAATTACGTATATTCAACGCATATTTTTCTTACCCTGTAATAGCTTTTTGGGGAAAAAAATCTGACCCCAATATTAATAATTTTCGAAACCACTTTATTAAAAACCAATCACTAGAACTGGTCCCACGTTCTTTATTAGGTCCCAAACGTGATGAGTGGCAGGCCTGTCGCCGTCGCAGGTGCCTCTGCCTACCCGCTCGGGGTTAACGGGCGTGAGCTTATTTATTTTTTATTAAAAACCACAAGGAAATCGAGAATATAATAATACTCGATGAAAACCCGGCTTGGCTCGGCTAATATGTAATCCCATAATGATATTCCATTGTGTCGACCACATATTTTTGTTCAGCATTTATTTTTTGGTATTCTTCATATTTATTTTATGGTATTTGCTTTCTCATTTCAACAAATTAGACCCTAAAGTCCCCTAAAGCCTCTACAGACACATGAGATACTTGTTGACGTGACAAATCACTTTCGCTTCGTCGAAATTCTTTAAGGCTCCATTACACAAGACGAGTCTTTCGGTAGCGAGCGGCGATTTCTTTTAGGCAGTAATATGGTCCCTTAGTGTAAGAAAATGCCCCATGCTTCGTCTCTCGAATACAATTATCGCTACTTAAACTCTCCTAGGCCGCGAGCCTGTGTAAATAAACAATACGAGTTTATCTTACGAGCTATGTTTAATTGTTTATACAGATCGAGACTCATATGCGTCTATAGATCTACGATAACTCGCCTGTAGTGTAAACATATTAGGAGAAGCGAGTCTCGCCTGTGATACGCGCATTCGAAAATCGCTTGAATAATACGAGTTTTTGTCAAAATGTAAACAAACGAAGGCGAGAATCGTATGGCGAGTATTGCCTTGGGAGAATCGCTTACGATTAATCGCTGCTCGCTACCGAGAAACTCTTCTTGTGTAACGGAGCCTTTAGTCTTTGCACGCACTCACGCGGGTTTCGGATACCCAAATGGGGGTCCAAGTCAAAATTAAGTAAATACCAACATGTACACTATGAACAGTCTGTTAGCTTTTAGAATATACCTCGGCTACTATCGGATAGAATCGGATATACTCGTGTAATAGAAATATCAGAACTAATATGACACTTAGAGCCATCGCAAACAGGGCGACTTATCGCCGCGTCAAGTCGCCGCACCAGAGGCGACGTTGTCATTTGCTTCTGGTCGTGACTCCGCGACTCTGATGCCAAGTGAACAAAATAATATGAAAATTGACGGCCGTCGCGTCTAGTCGCCGAGCTGTCGCCTGTCGCATGTCGCTAGTGTGCGCCTAGGCTTAATTTCGAAATCAGAACTAATGTGACACTTAATTTCGAAATCAGAACACTTATACACTTATTACACTCGTGTGCTTTCGGCGAAAAACGAAGCCTACTCTAGAGCCCGAGGTATATTCTAAAAGCTAACAGAATGTATCCGCGTGTATTTTCCCTCCAACATTTATATGCCCTTCGTATTCCGTTAACCCTAAAAGAAACGCGTGGCCGGGAATAGCCAAAAAGTGGACTTATCTGAGAGGTGGATCTCGTGCGCTTATCGCAACGCTTGGGGGTTAAGCCCAATATCTCGAGAGAGGGTTGATTGCTACGGAGGAAAATAGGTTAAAGAAAAAACGCTTACCTAGATATAATCCAAGATGATCGATAAGATAGAGAAGCTCGAAAGAACGGTAACGTAAGCTGTGGTGACCTTTAGTGTTATTAGATAGATTGATAAATCATTTATTTACACTAGCACATAGACACTATGTAAAGTCTGTTTTTTAATTCAGTTAATGTAGTTGTTATAAATGAAATAGGGATATTTTTATCTGGGATATTTCTGGAATTATTATATTTCAAACAGTTTGTCGTAAAATTAGTGTTTTTAAGGAAACTACAATTTTTGCCGCTATCATAACAATATTGTATTATTTTGTTTCAGATATTTCTCTACATCAGTGACGAAAACCCAGGTATGTTTATTTATTACAAAATTTATTCAAGATAGCAAATGTGATGCCTGAATTAAAGTTGGCAAATTTTTGTGGCTTTTTTTTAATTTGTTTTAACATTTACACAGATATATACACATTGCTTCTGGCCCACACTAGGATACACTTTGTCGTGGGAACCAGAAAGAGCGACGTCACAAACGTCACAAACATGTAAACATCCAAGACCTGGGTTTCTTTTTTTTGTCCCCAGTCGGGATTCGAACCCAGGACCTCTCGCATGATAGCCAGATGCACTAGCCGCTGCGCCACAGAGGTCGTCAACTTTCTTCGCATAGTATATTCAATTTATATTATTCTTGCTCTGTTACACCAAATTCTGCGAAAAATATTGGCATCTTTGCTACAAGACATACAAATTCTACATTAGATATGAAATGTTGTAAATTCAACTTAATAATATTTACTCGCTCAAACGTAAGCGATCACGAAGGTTAAGCAACATGCGCGTTCAGTGCATGGCTGGGTGACCATCTATGGGCTAACGCTAGTGGCATCTTTCCGGGCGGTTCCGTGCTTCGCAAGGCACGCTAAGCCAGGTTTAAAGTGCCTTGTGAAGCTCGGCACATTTGTAATATTAGCAGATAGTAGGATAAGTGGTAGTTTCACAAGTTTTTATGTTATCTAAGCACTTACCAACTCGAACACAAAATGTTCAGTAGAGTAAACAACACTCAATTGCAAATAAATATTTCGTGCAAACCAATAAAGCGTGTAACAAAAAAAACGCTTTTTTGTCTGAAAATTTATTGCATTCGCCTATAACTTTTTAAACTAAATCTTTCGTTAACACTAGTTTAAGTTTATTCCGGACTTTTGACTTTTTACTACTAGAGTCCGGCCAGGGCCTAGATGCTTCTTATACATTGCAGAACAATGAGAGTTGCATGACTCGTCGATTTAATTTCATCGCCGCTTCATATCGACGCGCGTATTCGTATTCGTAATTCTACGCGTCAATGGAATTAAAAAACATGTCACGTGTCCCGACCGTGTAACTGTAATTGAACTACAATGCACTAGCAGAATCTAGGCCCAATTTCGCTCTAATTCGCAAATGGTGAGCAGAGACGGAGCTCGCGTCGTCGGTTGCTCATCTCTGACCGACAAAAAGTAAAATAAAGTGTATACGAAATAAAGTTAATAACGTCTAAAAGCTCCTGAAAAAATTATCTGCTGTTCAGATTAATTTCTAGCAGTTCTAAGCTTTAATGCCTATGATGTAAGCTTTAGTATGGGACATCTAGTATATCGCACCCTTGCAAGAACAACGTGATATTTCGAAGAAAACCATTTTTTATTCATAGTTATCTTTTTTTTTAACGCGTTTTATTTACTCCGAAAGCGCCGGAATAATGAGCAAAACAGACACTGCATCACGTTACAGAGCTATCTCTTTCGGCCATTACTATGAAACCTTAAAAAAATGCTCTCAAGTAACGTAAGGGTTCCGAAATAACACGTTGTTCTTGCAGTGTGCGATTTATCCTCTTCAGTCCGGACCATGAAAATAACAATAGTTTTCTATTGTTATTTTGTCGACACGGGACTGAGGAGGTTATTTTGGCACCCTGGATTTGATACATTCATCTAGTTGACCAGTGTCATTATTTGTGCAAAGTCAGGCCTGTCGGACACGCCTACGCGTGTCGGTATCGAACACGTAAAAAGTACATGCGGCAACCACTCCGGAGTGGCATCATCATCATCAACCCATTATGTCCCCACCGAGGGGCACGGGTCTCTTCCCTCAGGAAGGTATAGGCCATACTCCACCACGGGGGCCAACTCCGGATTGGTGGAGGCCGGAGTGGCAAATAGGTAGGAATTCAGGCGCCAGTTAAGAGTTACTTACAGAGGTAAGAGTTACGCGGTAGAAAGAGAGGCAGCAGGTAGGTGAATATAACCTAGCTTTTTTAGCGCCGTGCGATCTGAATTGCACCTAATTGTATCGCTGCCAGAGTCCCTTTTTCTGTAATTGATTTTGCGGAGTGAATCTTCTGTACCTGTACTATTATGTATTCTGTGGCAAAGTGCAAACAATAAAGAATTGCCAGCTGTTAACAGCAGATTGACAGACTGTGAAATGTTTGTAAGCTGGTCGTGTACGGGAAATGGATAGTTCGTCATCCATTTTTAAAGAAACTGTTTTTAGATTCACGTAACGAAAAAAACACGTACAGTCCGTTTTTTAATTATATGCCAAAAAAAATGACGCGGTGTTAACGCTATAAAAGCTATAGGTTAACTCGGTAGATTTTTTTTACCGTGAATAGAAGACTCATGTGACCAAAATCCTTATCACATCAAAGACATTAAAATTGAATTACTCGTAAGAGCAAAGTCTAAAAAAAAACACCTGCGTAGCATACACAATTTAACTTGGAAGTAAAATGGGGTTATTTAGTTTTTACGTACTAGCAACATTCAGACATTGACAGCCTAAGTATTGTATGGAGATGTCAACGTGACAATATTTTCTTTTGGATTGAATGAAAAAACAGACTGTAGTAGCTTGTTGAGTTGAATGTGTCTGTACATAAACGTAAACACTTACGTACAGGCACATACATTGCTTCATGCTCAACACTTACACTATCGAAGTACCAGATAACAAAAACAATTGATTTGTTTTTTCGTCATTGATTCGCGGCGTATTGTGATAAATCAATGGAACGAATTTTCACTCCCAATTCTTACAATAGGCAACTGATTGTCACTACAAAGAGTTTTCAACAGCGTTTAATGCGAAATCGAATTACAACTACTGAAATAAACCGTGACTGTTAGTTATTTAAATTAGAACTTTGATTTTAATGGACGACAAAATGACCTTTTTGTGTAACTAGCAAATTTTGAACTTATTACATTATACCCCGTTCTAATGGTGTTTCCCACTTTGGAACACCATTAATATTGTAAAGTGGACGAGTGATGAAACGATTATAGAATAAATAAAATTTAATATAAACGCAACAACATGAGAATTTTACCAATGACATATAACAAAAGACTCAAGTCACACTCGTAAGGAACCAAATACTTGCATATCATTGGTTGAGCGAAACAATAAGCGAAGACGCTCCGCTTGATAGGGTAGGGCGGTGGGTATTGAAGGTCACGCGCATCCACCAATGGGCGCGCATGGGTGATTTTCTCTTTGAGAGCTCGTTTTGTGGAATGGAGTATAAAACATGCTTATATTTATTTAGAACATAAAACAGCTGAAAGACACATTTTCGCAATTCTACATAGATTAGATAGAATCTATCTATATATAGATTCGAATCTATGATAGAATATTCTTTGTATAGAATCTCTAGAATTCTAAGGGATCCAGTCGGACAACCATAACAATGGCTTTTCATTGTTATTTTCTAGGTCATAAATTAAAATTAGTAATTCCTGAAATAAAGTTACAATGAATGTATCATCATCAACAACCCATTATGTACGGCACGGGTCTCTTCCCTGAGGAAGGTATAGGCCATGATCCACTACGGCGGCCAAGTCCGAATTGGTGGAGGCTTGTAAGACAAGTGGCTGGTCTTACTGTCAGAAGTTTTCAAGCCGCCCTAAGGCCTCTTACTTGGCTTAACGACTGCCATCTATCGATGGCAGCCGGCATCAACTGTTAAGCAGTTCGGTTCGCGCCCGGAAAAATGCCACTCACATTAGTCATAGACGGTCACACACCCATGCACTGAACGCGCCTTATTTTGCTTAACCTTCACGGCTAGTTAAGGTCAGTTTCTGCGTAGCGCGGTCCAATTTATATTTAACCCTAGCCTGCAAGGGTCACGATACGACAAACCACCTTTACGGGGCCAAGTTATATTAGTTAACACTTGTTATGCAAAGTGATGCAGTTCACTCGCCAGTCACAATGAAGTTCAATTTGAATTCATGCATTCAAGAGGCTTGGTTAACAAATTCAGGCGTCTACTCTAGGTCTGGTTTACTTAGGGCCGATTTGTGAATTGAGAATTTCCCTAAGTAATATAATTACTCAACTGCAGTGCTCTCTCGTCAAATTTCCTTAGAAAAGAGCGTGACAGAACGTTACTTAAGTATTTACTTAGTGTTAATTGTCAATTCAGAAATCGGCCTTTGTAATATAAGGTAATAATAATAACCACCACATGGCCTAGATTCTAATGGTGCATTGTAGTGCAATGGTAACTGTATGAACATGGCGATTTAGTTTCATTGCCGCTTCAAGTCGGCGCGTGCACGTCGTATATGAATAATTCTAGGCGTCAATCGTATGTCAAACCACGTCACGTGACTTGACCGAGTATCTCTCATCGTACTACAGGGTGGTCCAAATATCATGGATCAAATGAAATGGGGAGTTAGCCAAGGTCATCTTCTACCAATAAGGTCCTATACAGGGTGGTAAAATTCTCAACGGTTTTGAACTTATGATTGATTTTCGGTTTTTTTCAAGAAAAGAGTTCCTACTACTTATTAAGAGCAATAAAAAAAAAGTACTTACTTTTGGTGGTTGTTTTTTTTTTTAGAGTGACGGTCCATGATGAGAATGTAACAAAAAAAATTCATCGTCCCTGTCTTTATGGATCATGAGAAATTAATTAATTTTTTACAGATCTCGTATCAGTATTGTTTGATCCAACATTTTCGTCATTGATTTAAAAAAAAGTGTACTGCGGAAACCTGCCCCAGTAGTAGAAAAACTGGACCATTTCATGAGGATTGTAAAAAGATAGTACTTTTTTTTTATTGCTCTTAATAAGTAGTAGGAACTCTTTTCTTGAAAAAAACCGAAAATCAATCATAAGTTCAAAACCGTTGAGAATTTTAGCACCCTGTATAGGACCTTATTGGTAGAAGATGACCTTGGCTAACTCCCCATTTCCTTTGATCCATGATATTTGGACCACCCTGTATAATGCACTAAGAATCGAGGCCCTGGACCTACATTCTGTTAATGCACTGTAGTACAATTACAACTTCATGAACCCGGTGATAGTTTCATTGCCGCTTCAAGCCTACGCACGCACAAATATCAAACCCTCTATGCGTCAATGGTATGAAAAAACACGTCACGTGACCCGACCGTGTACTGTCATCGTACTGTAATGCACTAGCAGAATCAGGGCCCTGGCCCTGAGACAAAATACCCTTTGCCATGTCCACGTCACAAATATGCCGCAAAAACACCCCAAAATGAGTGCATTTGTACAGTTGTACTTAGGGCTGCCAAGTTACCGTTAGAAACATATTTTCGAGTTCACAATACCTCTTCTCAAGACATAAACAAACATGTACTAACAGGCACATACATTACTTCTGACCCCACACTAGGATACCTGTGTCTTGGGAACGCTAGTGGCATGTTTCCGAGCGGTTCCGTGCTTCGCAAGGCACGTTAAGCAGTTGGTGCCGGCTGCCGTCGATAGAAGGCAGTCGTTAAGCCAAGTCAAAGGTCTTAGGGCGACTTGAAAACTTCTAACAGAAAGACCAGCCACTTGTCTTACAAGCCTCCACCAATCCGGAATAGGATCCCGTGGTGGAGTATGGCCTATACTTTCCTCAGGGAAGAGAGCCGTGCCCCTCGGTGGGGACATAATGGGTTGATGATGATTGCAGTGTTTAGAGTAGAGGCCCATTCTCAATACATACATTCGCTGGCAGGCGTATAAATTGAATTGAGAATGGAGCGTTGAGATTTCTAGAATTAAATTTAGACTTTAAAGTTGGACTAAATCAGAATCAGAATAACGTTTATTATTTGTCATTTCTTAGCCTATATTTACATAAGCGCCCGGGCCAGGGACGTTCAAAGAAAGAAGTATGCGTCCTTTCGGATCTTAGCTTCTTGTTATGTTTATCTTAGCCAAATCTTGAGGCCATTTTTGAACCTAGCAATTTTGAACCTTGTACCTTGTAAGCACTATAGGTACATTATTAACATTATCAAATAAGTGTATCAAAAATAAAATTAATAAAGTTTAGGCTACGTCTAAAGTTGGACTAAAACTTTAGCTAAGGCTTGCTTTCATCATTGCTTTTGACGTCTCTGCTGGATTTTCGTCACATTGGGGAACTTGCATCAATCTTTAATTGGAGGGGCATTGTTTTTATTCTAGAGATAACGTTCTGCTTGTCACTTTTCTTCACACTGGGCTTCCACTGCTCCTAAAAATAGAATAAAATAGAATAAAACAGAACAGAACAGAACAGAACAGAATAGAATATTGTTTATTGTACACTACAAAAAAACAAACAAAATATTTACAAAGTTTCATGGTACAATTGGTAGCCTTTATACTAAAAGCAATTTCTTCCAGACAACCTTACGATGGAAAATTGCTGAGAGAAATTTGAAAAACGGGTAGCCGGTGCAAATTTGAATATTGAAATAAAAACATAATACAATAAATTTTTAATTGGGGCTTTTTCATTTAATCCATTTTTTAAACTGTCTCAAGTATATCTAATCTGATTACCAGCTAAAAATAAAGTAAATATCAAATAATATTATCAATAAAATTACAGTAAGTTTTACTAACATAAAGTATGCCAACAATGCCATACGACGAGCATGATATTTATTTGCCGTTTTTGCTCTGTATTAATACCGATAACAGGTACCTAGGCGTTTGAATTATTCAAATACGTAAATAATGGGACCCTTCTTGCGCAGTCTAACTTGCACTTGACCGGTTTATTTTCTTGTATTTGTCAAAACAATGCAATGAGTAAATGTTTCACTCGGGATTTCCTGCCATTCGTCCATTAGAACATTTCCTGAAGTTGCGTGAAAAATGGGCACCAAATCTCTGGACAATGTCGATGTTATCTATCAAAGTCTGCGTGCAAGAGTACCTAGCACATCTCTCACTATTTGAAAAAAGAAGAGAGACGAAATTTTGATATTTGGCACTGTTTTTTCCACCTGATACCGTTGATTGGAAAAAAAAAATATGGTTTATGTCGTCATAGTGGGTAAGTCATCGTCTATGATTTAAGCAAAAAATTTAAAATAATTTTTTTTTAGCAAATCCAGTCCGCCGCTCTATACAATTAATTTAAATGCACTTAATATATTCTCTACGAGACCGAATCAGAAATGCTGAGGTCCGTAGACAAACGAAATTCGTCGACATAGCCCACCGGATGAGTAAGTTGAAGTGGCAGTGGGCGGGGCACATAGTACGCAGAACTGATGGCTGATGGGGCCGAAAAGTTCTGGAATGGAGACCACACATCGGCAAGCGCAGCGTAGGACGACCGGCCACGAGATGGACAGACGATCTCATCCAAGTGTCAGGGAGACGCTGGATGCAAGCCGCTTCCAACCGGTCTTTTTGGAAATTCATGGAGGAGGCCTATGTCCAGCAGTGGACTTCTTGTGGCTCAAGATAAGAAACACATAAAAAGTTTTTGGAAAATTATTCCAATCCGCTACTTGACTCTTTTTTTCAAGTATGTCTTAAATGCTAAATATCTCTTCTATTAGACCAAAAAATATTTTAGTATATTTTTTGAGGACCTAAAAGCAACAAAAACATTATTTTAAAACGTTGCTTTGCTAAACAGCCAAAAACGCGGTCCGCCATTTTTGTCTATGGTTTGAAGTCCTAAACGTTTGTAAACAAAGTTTGACATTCAACATAGGTAGAGTTCGTGCCACGAAAGAAGTATGAGTTAATGAATTTTGGCTTTTATTGTTATGGCCTTAAGGAATTTACCGTGGGACTTGTTTGGTGAAACGATCTTTACCTAGTCCTAAAATCTGTTAGTGATCTGTGAGCATAGTGAAATAACAACAACGCATTCATGATTTCATCGAGTTTACATGCAAAATATATCAATTATCATTATGAAACTTGGGTGTATTTATGTGAAGATCACTCTAATGTAAGTCATGTAATATCAATGTACACAGAAACTGTTTTTAGCTGTAATAATGTTTGGTTTGATTTGGTTTGGTTTTGGCAAATTGGTACTATCAGCTTCCACGAATCCAACGTCCATGATTGCGCTTATCAATAAAATGATAAGACACTAACTGCACAAGAAGAGTTTTTGAAAAACACTAAATCCAATCCAAATCACAATAGAACCTACACACGCACGACTGACAGATGTTTGTTTACAACCGAAAGTGCTTTCAAGATGGCGGATAGTGTTTTCACCGTTCCGATTTAAAAGCGAAAAATATATTTTAATTTGCAAATTTTGCAGCCATCCTGCATATTTACTTAGCAAAGTCAGTATATTTCGGTTTCGTACATTAGATACTACAGGAAATATCCATTTATCGCGTCAAATTTGATACGAGTCAAGTAGCATATTGTAAAAATTATCCATACCTGTTGACAGTGGGAGCTATTCTCTTGCCGACTGTGAAACAATAACAGTGTGAGAAAACCCGAGTGCCTGAAGTTCCCATTATCTTCTCGCATGAAATGAGGGCTTTTCAATGACAGCTGTCAGTTGAGTCCATTAAAAAAAACTAGATGGCGCTCCAAGAAGAACAAAATGTCATCATGTTTTTAGGTCTGTGGTTTTAATCGTTATTAATCTGTAATAGTCTAAACATCTCTTTGTAGTCTATGATCTAAACCAGACTTTATTGACTTTATTTCAAAACTGTTGAAACTTGAAAGGTTATCGAAGTATTTTTACTTTGTCCAGTACATACGTACGTGAATTGTGTCTTTGCTCATCACTAGCACATGCATTGTGCATTTCTTATAAAAACATAGAACAGGATCCACAGAGAAGGTACAGTGATTTCATGTCAAGTTTGACGTATTATGTGACGTCAGCACCATCTATCGGTAATTTGCTTTACTATTTTTTTCTTAATGACGCTTTGAAAAGCCCTCATTGCTAATCCACAATGGGCATGCGTTGTGATTGACCCATTCTCTCTCTCTCAGAGAAAGCCTAGAAAGCGAGTCGAAGCGAAACCTGGTCAAACTCTTCCGATAAAAATCAAGGAATGAATCCGGACCTTAATATTACGTTACACTATGACACCAGATTTTTTTTATCATCAGCCACCCATTATGTCCCCACCGAGGGCCACGGGTCTCTTCCCTGAGGTAGGTATAGGCCATACCCCACCGCGGGGGCCTAGTCCGGATTGGTGGAGATTTTTTTTATACTAAAAGATTATTATGTATTGCTGTGGCGTACGGCGTGCTAGGCCGCGGGCAGTTCCCGATTAATTCGCCCAGTCTCTCCCAAATGGCGTGCGTTGGGAGCCCTCGAAATTAATTGCGGACCTCCGAAGGGCTTGTGTGGGTTTTTGGAGAAGTCATCAGTCTTAGTTTGGCGTCACCTATCTCATTCACAACTACATAATTTGTCCATAATGTGATACATTGTTCTTTAATTTTAATTCTTACAGTCAAACTTACTAAGTATCCACTCACCATCGCTTGAGATCGATGGCACTTTCATAGCAATATCTCTAATAACATTCTTGTGTCTCAGTGTTAGTCCACATACTCCTCCGAAACGGCTTGACCGATTTTGATGAAATTTTATATGTTTATTGGGTGAGTTTGAGAAATTTTTAATTCGATTATTTTTTATTTATTTATTTGATAAAAAGCCTGAAATTCAATATTCTTTTTCAATCAATATGATCCTGCGGCGGCTTGAAAACTTCTGACAGTAAGACAAGCCACTAGTCTTACAAGCCTCCACCAATCCGGACTAGGCCCCCGTGGTGGAATATGGCCTGTACCTTCCTCAGGGAAGAGACCCGTGCCCCTCGGTGGGGACATAATGGGTTGATGATGATGTACACAATTCAGGTACGTGTTCTTCTTTAAAATATGGGCTTTATATGGGTTAAATACTTCATCAGTCATCATTCGATTTGTGGTATTCTGTTGTTGAGTAAGCTTTCCATACAATTACCGCATCCGAATTTTTGCGCCTCTACGCCGACCGTAGAAAATCTTCGCACGATTGAGACGTGATCCCGCGGGATGGTTCATCAACGTCTTATAGTCCAAGATCCTTCGCAGTTGACAGTCAAGGTTCTTAGGTAACTCCACCAACTTTCACTCGTGGCATTACCAACACATCATTTTAAAAATCAAAACGCAATAATATGAGATATTTACAATATTTTTAGACTGCGTCTAACTATCAAGGTAATGAAACATAAACATTAGGCACCCTGTGTTGCGGGAGTCAGAATCAGCGACATTACAAACAATTGGAGAGTTCTCATGAGAACTGACATGTTAACTGCAGTTAACATGTCAGTTACCACCATTTAGTGACCAACGCTGAAACCAGAAGGACGTTTGTTTTGGCTTGACAAAAGAATGTATTAGTTCTATAAATTCTAATTTCTTTACCAAACAAAATATACAGTAAGTAGGTATGAGTAAGGTTTTGAACAAAAAAATTTCATAATTAATTTTTATTTAAGTAGTAAATCATATAACTTGACAATAAAAATAATATTAATTTGGTTCAAAAAAATATACTTAATACATTAATAGATACTACCAGAAAAGTAACCCTCAACTATTTCGAAAGTTTAGTATTACCAGTTTTCTATTTAGTCCAATGAAATAAAAATAATGAAACGTCAACATAAAGATAAACATTTACATATATGCACATACATTTTAATTATTTTAATGACATGAAAGTTAACTAGTCGTTTTCTGTCCCACTGCATAAAAAAGACATTCCCCAAAAGTAAAATACCTCAAGTAATTACCAGCCACCTGTACCACACCATCAAAAACATCGCGAGATCTGCCTTGGTTGGCCTCAGTGTAAGAAATAAATCGGTTTTCAAATATTCAATAATATTTCTATTAGGCTTATCTAGTTGGCTGCTTGATTAAGAAGGCTTATTAAATTGACTGCATGAATTGGCAACCAGAGGAGTGGAGTGTTTTTTCTCTGCCTTTTTTCCACTACATTCGGCCGCGGCTAAGGTATATTGACATTCAACCAACAGAATGTAAATTATTTACGTTGAAATAAATTTCTGATTTCTGAATAAGGTAGGCTTAATGGATAACCCGATCACCCCAACTTACATATGTGTAGGGTCGAGGGTTATCCTTTCTTCAGTTCGCGAAGACGGGCCGAGAACAAACACACGTGTAAGGCACATACTAACAAAGGAGTCCGGTATCTCTTTTGCTCTAAAGAAGAGCGGAGGACAAAGGATCCAGGAGTACATTTGCGGACTGAGCAGTGAAAGAAAATTAATGACTAGGGTTAGCTCGGCTACTGTGTGACTCGAGGGCCATTACTTCTCAGAGCAAAAGGCTCCCTCTTACTTACTAATTCCAGCCTTTTCGGCAACTTTGGAGTTGCAGTGGTCGTTTAATTTGATTTGAAAACCTGTTACCTTATCTAAATAAATATTGACGTAGTACCTGGTTTTTCTTTGTAATCTGGTTTTTCGAGCTCCCGGTTTCACTACGCGTGTCGGTATCGAACGCATAAGTAAATGCGGCGACCACTCCGGAGTGGCAAATAGGTAGGAATTCAGGCAGCAGAAGAGGTAAGAGTTACGCGGTAGAAAGAGAGGCAACATGTAGGTGAATATAACGTAGCTTTATTAGCGCCGTGCGGTCTGAATTGCACCTAATTGTATCGCTGCTAGAGTCCCTTTTTCTTTAATTGATTTGAGGAGTGAATCTTCTGTACCTGTACTATTATGTATTCTGTGCCAATACCTACGAGTAATAGGTTTTCTTGTTCTATTGCTGCGCTACTACCGCTAACCAAATCTCTCTTAACACCACAACTCCGATGAGAAGGCACTTAGGCTCAAAACAACCTTCCCACTGCCCCTCGGCCCCTTAAGCCTTACGATTTTGTACTGGATCCGCGCGGGCCAAATAGATGGCCGTCATTTTGTTGAATAGGAAAGTTTCTATGTGATGCGGGTCAGAAGGGAAAACCTCTTTATTAACTTATATTTAGTTTTGTTAGCTGATAAATAGACTTCTCACCACCGATCCGGACTTGGCCCCCGTGGTGGAGTATGGCCTATAAACATTTCTCAGAGAAGAGACCCGTGCCCCTCGGTGGGGACATAATGGGTTGATGATGATGAAATGTATCCGGAAAAAAGTTAATAAAGATTATTCTTTCTATAATAACTCCCTTTTCAACGCCCAAGACCGACTCGAAGCTTAATTACTGCATCGTTGTTTGTAGAACAAATACCTACTCTGTGGCACAAAATTCTGTGGACAAAAAACATATAATTATCAGCATATACAAGGTATGAACAAAATAATCCCATGTTGCGCAGCCTAAGGATAGGTGAAATTTATTGCGTGCGTAAACGAGAAAGGCGCATACCGATCCACAAGAGATCGATTCCACCACGTCAACGTAGACTCGGGTTGTCATCATCATCATCATCTATTATAGATGATAGCATCTATCATCATGATAGACGTTTTATTACGTAAAAGAAGAGGTTTGTATTCTTGAACATTTCGAAATTGTAGTGTAACCCCCGGTTTATCGACCGCTAATACGCTTTAATCTACTGTTGACAGCTGTCAGTTGTTTTCTTTTTTTTGCACTTTCAGCTGATCGCTGTTAACAATAGATTAACAGACTGTTAGCGTTCCAGACACTGGGGGCAAGAATCGAATAAATTGAAACTAAAATCAAGCCAGTGTGAAACACGCATACTTTTTCCTGAAATACAAATGAGCCGTTTTCAGAATAACTAAAAAAAAAATATTACGGCTGTCAAAGAAATGCAATTTTGGACCTCAGCCCAATAGCCATGTGTGATACATCATAAGATAGGTCTCAGCGAGCTGAACAAAAGTTACTATGACGCCAACAGCCAAATGTTTGAAGTTTCCGAGTTATATTTTATTGAAAAATGTTTTTGTTTTTTTTTCAATACAATATAACGAAGACGACCTCTGTGGCGCAGTGGTTAACGCATCTGCCTACCGTGCGAAAGGTCGCGGGTTCGAATCCCGACTGGGGACAAAAAAAACCCAGGTCATGGATGTTTACATGTTTGTGTCGCCGCTGTTTCTGGTTCCCACGACACAGGGTATCCTAGTGTGGGGCCAGAAGCAATGAATGTGCCTGTATGTAAATGTTATGTTATGAAGATCATCGCTCCACCGAGTCTGAGGACGTCCTACACTACGTTAAACATCCTACACTGAGCACTCAATGATTATTAACAAAAAATCAGAAATGGTTTTCCAAAACCTGTCAATAGCCTATTGAAAGGCAACGCGTCTTATCCGCGACCTCGTCCCACTCCTTTCCGTGTTCTGAGGCCCGTGCAACCCTGAAGCCCGCAACCATTACCATTATTGTTACATAATTGAAGTGCGGCCTGCCGCAAAAAGGAAGCTCAGAAATGCCAACAAGCCGAGAAAAACCAGTGGGTTAGGATTTACAACAGAGCTAGTACAGTGCGCCAGTAGTCTAGGAAAGGCAAAGATTTATAATAAATATTATGTTATATTATTAATTATTACAAAATGTTATTTCGCCGCGCACTCCATCTCTGCCATACTAACAGTAAGTTTTACTAGAACTAAACTAGATTTTCTTTAGCTTATAAGTTTTACTAGAACTAAACTTATAAGCTAAAGAAGTAGTAAGTAAAAATGTAATCCAAAGCTTTGGTCCCCGATTTTCTCAACTTTGAAATTTCCGACTTACTGCTCTTACTGTTAGCGCGGCAGCATACACAAACCGGCAACCGTCGATCTCTACGCCAAAGGTTCGCCCAGTGTGGAGATCAATGGCAAAACAAACGGAAACAATAATTTTCAGAATGCCTACCTATTATAATAGGTCTTTACCTATGAAATTGCCGTTCTGCAGTACTTGCCATTTCAAATCAAAAAAATTTTTGTTTGGCTAAGAATTCTAATTTCAAATTAATTTTATTTTAAAAACATGGAATTCTTTTTCCAAAAGTAGTCATTTGTTTAATGATTAGTGTTACATTTTCATCGCATTTCAATCTTTTTCGTCATCACGGATACGTAAAAAATTCGACTAATTATGGAATATGAGTACCGTTGTAGCAGCAACGCGGCACAAGCGGCACGCAACATCAACGACGTTTACGGAGCTAACACTACAAGCCAACACACCACCTGTTATTGGTTTGATCGCTTCCGTTCTGGAAATTTCGACCTGAAAAATGAACCTCGACGTCGTCCGAAGACTTTGGTCGACAATGACGAATTAAAGGCGCTTGTGGAAGCTGATGATACACAATCTACGGCTGAATTAGCAGCAGCTTTCGACGTTAGCTACAAAACAATATTGGTCCATTTGTGTCAAATTGGCAAGGTGAAAAAGCTTGACAAATGGGTGCCCCACAAACTCAATGATCGCCAGCGCGAAGTACGCGTCGAGACATGCCTTGCACTGCTCAACTGATACACAAATGAAGGAATTTTGAATTGCATTGTTACCTGCGATGAAAAATTGATTCTGTTTGATAACCGCAAGTGCTCAGCAAGTTGGTTGAACCCTGGTTCAACACCTAAACAATGCCCTAAACGAAAACTCACCCCTAGAAAATTGATGGTCACTATTTGGTGGTCTAGCGCCGGTGTGATTCATCACAGCTTCTTACCAAACGGGGTGAGCATTACTGCAGATGTGTACTGTGAAAAACTGAACACAATGATGGAGAAGGTGGCACATCTCCAACCAGTATTGGTCAATCGCTCGTCTCCGCTGCTCCTGCACGACAACGCGCGACCTCATACTGCACAGCAGACGGTCTCCAAGTTGCAAGAACTGGGGTTGGAATCTCTCCGTCATCCACCCTACTCACCAGACCTTGCGCCTACAGACTACTACTTTTTTCAGAATTTCGACATCTTCTTGGCGGGAAAAAAATTCAATACCATAGAGGCAGTACAAAATGCCTTTGAAGAATTAGTTGCCTCCCGTCCAGCTGATTTCTTTAAGAAGGGCATCAATAAACTGCCACTGCGTTGGCAAAGATGCATTGATTGCATGGGTGATTACTTCGATTATTACAATAAAAAATACATGAAAAAATTTTTTTCATACAAAACGGCAATTTCATAGGTAAAGACATGGGTGTATCAACAATTCCTTACTTATTTAGTTATATCGCATGTTCTTAATTGTTGGTGTGTAGTTAAAAATAAAAGTAAAAATTGTTTTTTGCGAAATTAATTATGTTATATGCACAATATGTATTATGTGGATTAATAATTAATACCTAGTTATTAAGATGAAGTGAGAATGTTATTTATTGTGCCACGAAGCTAACATACAAAAAATTTAGGTAGATATCTATCTACCTTATGTAACAAAAATAATTCGAAAATTGGTAATTACTTACAATAAACTGTTATAATTTTATCATATTTACAGGCTAAATGTACATTAAAGTATTCTTTATCTATCTAGATTGTTGTTACATAAGAATATTGAATTGCATGGAATCTTTTCATCACAAGCATTTTTATACTTTACAGGAGAGCGACCCTACAAATAACCATAAGCCTACGAAAGACATTATGCACCTAGATTATAATATATTAGTTTGAGGTAAGTTCAAGAGAATAAAATTGTACTCGCAACTTTAGTCTGACTAAGGAAACCGCAACGTTGTCGAAACTTCGAGAATCAAAGTAATTACTTTACCTCATAAACAAAGCGATTGGATCCCGAACAGAGGTTTTACAAAATCGTGGCTCGTGGCGGACCCCAGTTTCCACTTACGAGTACCTTTCCAAGATACAGGTGTGTGGTGTGTGTGTGTGTGTGTGTGTGTGTGTGTGTGTGTGTGAGGGTGTGTGTGTGTGTGTGTGTGTGTGTGTGTGAGGGTGTGTATGTGTATGTGTGTGTGTGTGTTTTTTTTAAGGGGGGAAATACTTTGACGTATTCAACAGGATTAGGTGTTTTGCCTGGATATGTCGGACTCGAACATTGACTTGTCAATACCGACTAAAACCTTCCCTTTTCTCTAACCTCTGATCCTCACGGAAACCACCTTTAAGCATTACTTCGTGAGGGGAGCATCTAGCTACTGCTTTTTCTTCTTGAGCCTAAGGTGATTTCTTCCTTTCGTCTAGCTTCTGTCGTTCGCTCTTCTTCTCTCGATGGAACGCAGGTCTATCAGGACTTCTGTAACGTAAGTGTGTGTGTGTGTATCTGTGCTCGATACTGTTTGTATATACCTGTGCTCGATACTGTTTGTATATACCGCCTCGTACACATGTGACCCCCTTCCTTAATGGCGCGAACATGCTGAAAATGGAAGCGAGACAAAAGCTTCAGCTAGCTACTATGTTATTTGGAATTATCAAAAAACAAGAGCCTTCCTATCTACTAAATAAACTTACCTGGAGACAATCACGTCACGCAGAAGGGGTAAGAGGGGCTTCTGTGCCACTTAGATTGCCGATTCATAGAACAGCGGCCTTCCGTGGCAGTTTTAGGTACGCAGCAACAAAGTGCTGGAATAATATTCCACCCCCTTTTCGTACCTGCAAAAATAGATTAAATTTCAAAAAAATTTATAAAGAACATCTGTTGCAGGCACAAAAATCAACTTCTAACACAATTTCGCGCGTACCTACCTGTGTAGTTCCTTCTACCACTATTCGTGGTGAGTAGATAGTTCTCGGCGAAAATGGCGCAGATATCACCGGCAAAACACCGTTCATGAGTCACCTCACTTTAATATTTAGTATTATTTTCACACTGTTTTCTCCATTTACTTTTTTATACACATACCACAGACAAAAACACAACACACTACACTAAACTTAGGCATATAGACCTCACACTGGTAATATTGGGCACCCATTTTATAAATATATTTCATTACTTTTATTATTTTCACAAACACGACTAACCGCAACATGGCCGCGACAGAATATCAGCGTTGCAGGTAGTATCTCGGTGCTCCTGCAACACATGCTGAGTCGGGGCCATTTTAGGGGCTCAATACTTAAAACCCTGTTTTGTAACTTGATAAAATCATGATATTATAAATGTGTAACTATTTTTTTTCTTATGTTTTTATGTGTAATTCAATATTTGAGCACCTATATATTTATGAATATGTTATGTTTTATGTTCTTTATTTTGTATAATGTGTTTTTTAGTATTGTGCCGCTAAATAAATGTTTTATCTATCTATATCTATCTATCTGTATGTGTATGTGTGAGGGTGTGTGTGTATGTGTGTGCGTGTGTGTACATGTATGGGTGCGCGCAAGCGTGAATGCGTGTATGTGCGAGAGATTTGTGTGTGTGTTTTTGATAGTCAAAAAGACGGCAAAACAGGTAAATATTGCGATAAATGTCAAAACACAAGAACAAACTAACCACTTCAACCTTTAGCCAAAAGTAAAGCCTTTTTCTCACAACATCCTTTCTTCCGGAGCTGGAAATATCGCCTGCCGGATAAGACCGCGGTTGTATTGTTTACAATTCCTAGCAAATGCTCGGAGAGCTCCCGAAATCCTCTTTGGTGATCGTAAAACGGTTTCTTTCTGGAAGATAATAAGTATTGTTGATAGTTATAAGACGCGTTAGGAAAGGTACAGGCTTTTTCCTTTCAGTTCAGTTGTCTTAAGGGGTACAGAGATAACAACAGGTACTTGGCAGACAAACTACTTTGACAACAAGTTGTCCTTATGTGTCACTTCCACGCTACGAAATAAACATAACTGGACTGAACTAAATTGTTAAGTAAGTAAATATATTATAATTTTATCATCAACATGGTCAATAACAATTATTCGTAAAAACTATAAACACATGCACAATCTCCACCAAATGCTTGGTCGATAACACAGATACAATGGAATAATGAAGGCACAAAGAAAAAAACCCTGCCTAATCTAACAAACGTCCCGGGAAAGCACCTGGACCAAAGGTCAACAGGCAGCATTGCCACGCTGCACCGCCAAAGAAATCATTTGGCCAAGAAATGCCCCAAAACGGGAGTCAAGACCGCGGTCCCTCAAACGGCGCCCCAACTCCCTAATAAAAGTATTGGCCTGTACCCCCCAAGTTCCCATGGTCTCCACCGCGAGAGGAGCAAAAATGTAATGAGCCGTTTTCAGAAGAACTAAAAAAAAATCTAACGGCTGTCAAAGGAATGCTATTTTGGACCTCAGCCCAATAGCCATGTGTGATACATCATAAAATAGGTCTCAGCGAGCTGAACAAAAGTTACTATGACGCCAACAGCCAAATGTTTGTCCATTCGGAGTTATATTTTATTGAAAATGTTAGTTTTTTTTTCAATGCCATATAACTCTTAAAGGACAAACATACATACACCATGACATGCAATAAATAATTATGATAAATCCGTCAAAAAGTCGTATGTACTCATAAATTATCCATATTTAAATCTGCACAAATACGGATAAATTCGTTGGCAACCACAGAACAAAAAAATAGATTGTGGCAACCACAGAACAAAAAAAAAGAGTAGAAATAGTGACATGACCTATCAGTAGGAAAACCAGTGTGACCAAACTCACACACACAAATCAAAAGGACACTGTGAATGCCAAGCTGCCATTGGCAAATAAAGGCAATTCTGAAAAGGTCTACATCACAAAAGTTCCAAGTAAAATATGAACCTTATCAATCATATAAACAATGATCGAAATCAAATGATAATTATGAAATTAACTTTGACATACGATCTTTGCTTTGTAGTACCGCTACTCTACATTAGATGGAACTACCGCCACGTGTGATCGTCGAGAAGCTTTAAGTTTTATGCCATAAAGTCGAATATTGAAAAATAACTATCTGCTATGTTGCTACTCAGGCTAAGGATGGGACATATTGCCATATCGACAAATTATAGAACTGTTTCATAAAGCGACAGTTGAAAATGAATTTGTTATGACAATGTTTCTTAATCATTTATTTTTTTTAGTATCTACATTGACAAAGTAACATAATGTATTCCCTTCTGCCCAACTGTACCACAGTTCGATGTAAATTACGCAGCCGGCTACCATATTAACTGTCCTTCTGGATTATTGGCTACGCAATGTACCTATAATGGAATTCTCATAATCTAACCATAGTCGCTTTATGAAACGAAGCCGAGCAAACTTATCGTGTACAATTTATAGAGAATAAGAAAGCCTATTGTATATATTTTTTTTAACTGTAACTTTTATTTGTCTCTTGCTTCTTGTGTGCAATAAGGAATATTCTTTTTTTTTTACGTAGCCTCGATTGCCACAGAACAGAAAAAAAGAGTAGAAGGAGTGGCATGACCTATTAGCAGGAAAACCAGTGTGACCAAACTCACACATAAGCCAAAACCCACACTATGAATGCCAAGCTGCCATTGGTAAATAAAGGCAATGCCGAAAAGGTCTACATCATAAAAGTTCCACGTAACATATGAACCTTTTGGTGATATAAACAACGATCAAAATCAAATGTTAATGATGAAATTAAGTTTGACATTAGATCTTTGTTCGTAGTACCGCTACTCTACACTAGCTGGAAATCCCGCCGCGTCTGACCGTCGAGAAGTTTTATGTGATAGACCATAAAGTCGAAAATTAAAAAACAATTATGTGCAATGGTGCTTCTCAGCTATGGATGGCCTATCGACAAATTATAGAATTGTTTCGTAAAGCGACAGTTGATATTTAATTTAATTACAATTTCGATGTAAATTACGCAGCCTGTTAGTATATTAACCTACCTTCTGGATGATCGGCTACTCAACGTATATGGAATTCTCATATGAAACTAACCATAGTCGCTTTTGAAATGAGGCCCAGCAAACTTATCGTATGTATAGTTTGTTTATTTTTTTATTTATTTATTTAAAATGTCGTTATCCATCAACGCTTGTGCTTCACTTATATTATGGAGATGACATTTGCCAACGAAAGTCACGAGACTTCCCCATAGATTTATGGAGTAAGCGTTGATTAAATTATCTAGACCCCCCCAGATGATTTTACTACACGAGCACATAAAATCATCTAACTTTGAAATTATGCATGCTGATTTTGTTTTGATGACAATACGCCAATAAAAGTGACATGTTTATTGAACTAAAACTTTCGGTACAACACATTGTAAACATTTAGTCCGGATCTACTTACGGGTGTTGTTTTATCGGACGAGTCCGACTAGGTTTAGCCCCGATACGCAGAGCAGTGAGTGGGTGGTGAGCAAAGACGGAGCTTGCGTCGTTCGGTTGCTCGTCTCAAAATGGGATGGGTAAGTTGATCCGGATTAAAAGTTTACAAAAATGACATGATACTGCAGTCAGGACCATATTTTCGCAAAGGAACTAAACAGCGTCAAGGAACATGATCAATAAATTTTGCGCAGTATCAAAAATAATTGCAACTAAAACTGTGTTGAATAATAATAATAATAAAAGATGATAATAAACACTTACATACAGGCACATACATTGCCCCTGGCCCCACCCTGGGATACCCTGTGTCGTGGGCACCAGAAACAACGACGTCACAAACATGTAAACATACAAGACCTGGGATTGTTTTTTGTCCCCAGCCGGGATTCGAACCCGGGATCTCTCGCATGGTAGTCAGATGCACTAACCACTGCGCCACAGAGGTCTTCAATTAAAATAAAATAACGACAATTATTTTCCCAAAGTGCCTAATAAGACGCAGGTACTCTACCTAAAGTACCGATAATTATTTATTACTGCTAAGTCAATAGACAAAATATTATCGATAGATTTTTATAATGTTGTGTCCCAGCTGAATTGAGTAGCATTTGAGTAGCATTCAAATGTTGACTGAAATTTGTAGAAAAAGTACACAGACTTCGACGAAAATTGAACATTATATTCCAGTAAATAAAGGTGGTTTTACTTTCTCACAATTAAATACAATGGAAATACTGCTTACCGATGGAATGTTACGGCATGATCGGTACATTTTGGTCCCCAACTTTTATTTTTGTACTCTAACACAGCACAATAAGGCATTTTAGTAGAGTTTTCACACTTGTTTTCTTTACTAGAAGCGCACGGCAACTGAGGTAAGAAAAACTGTCATAGACTACGCTTAGGCAATACATTGCTAATTTGAGGCACGCGGGCACCGCCCACTTACGATTTCTACTCTTTTTTTTTTGTTCTGTGGTGGCAACACTGTGCAAGACTGAAGAATCGTGGATCGACTGTTTCGTTTCGTCTACTGTCTGTGCATACCCATACAAGCAGTACTGCAAAGCCCATAGAGTGATAGACCAATATTTGTAGGATTTTTAAAAACAAACTACAAATTGTTTTTAATTTGAAAAAAGTTTGCTGAGTTTAAATATCATTGGTGTATCGGTGGATGGAGCAAGAATAAAACAATACGTTCACATTGACTGACGTATATTTCGAGACTGGCCGTCGCCGGCGCGCGAGCACCGACCTATTCATACATAGGTTTCTATACTGGCTATAGCTAAACGCGTACGTACATATCACCTCCACACTTAGATGCTAGTAATATATTTTTTTAATATACTAAAGGAAACTAGAACATTGTTACTTAAAAATGACACACTTCTTATTATATAAATAATTACGTCCTCACAAGTTACACGATACTCAATACTTTTACATAGGTGCAATTAGCTCATGATAAACGTCAGATAAACTACGACTTAAACTTCTAAACATTTAGTCATCGATGCCATATCTTTTTACTGGCTTTCTGATACGCTTCGGCCGCGCGCTGGGCTCAGGATTGGAATTAGGTGTGCTAATAGAAGGGATCGTGCTAGGGACGCTCGAACTGCTCCCGCTCGCCAATGCTGCGGAATTTGAGATACTTTCTCTGCCCGGACTAATAGATAAATCTGACGGTGGGACGGTAAACTCTGAGTTGGGACTCTGAGTTGATATGTTATCTTCCCTGGGTACCATCGAACCAGTTTCACTCTCCGGCAGGCCACTCTTTGTGTCTACTTTTATGTCTGTTGGGGCTACAAGCGATAACCTGGATCTACGTTTCAGTTGGTCAATGTGACGATGAGTTTCGTTGCCGGTATTGTCCCTTACCCTGTAATTTGTAGCACCTATCTGCCTAAGCACTTCTCCTGGTAACCAATCAACATTCGACTTACCGTAGTTCCTGAGATGCACTAACTGACCTGGCTGCAGCTCCCGCTGCGAACCACCTGCTGCTTCCGCCTGCTGCTCCTGGACTCGCTGGGCTCTTAACAGTCTATCCGGTTTTAGTGCATCTAACCTAGTTCTCAGTGAGCGACCTAGTAGAATTTTCGCTGGACTTTCTCCAGTTGCTGAATGGTCCGTATTTCTGTATAGTAATAAGTATCTATTCAGTGCCGTGTCTACATCTACTTTATCTGTTAACGCTTTTTTTATTACTGACTTACAAAGCTTCACAGCATTTTCGGCAGCTCCGTTTGACGCTGGATGATAGGGTGCTGTGAGGCTTTGTGTTATTCCGTTACTACTTAAGAAAACCCTAAACTCATCACTCGTAAATGGTGGCCCATTATCAGAGACTATCTGTTTAGGTAATCCAAATTGTGCGAATAAATTCCTCAATATTTTTATTACTTCTGATGCATTTGTTTTGCCCATTCTATGCACTTCTATCCACTTTGATGTTGAATCAACTACTACCATATATTTAGTGCCTGCTATTGGACCAAGAAAATCTATATGTAATCTGGTCCATGGCCTACCTGTGGCAGGCCAACGCTGCGGCGCGTGCGCCGGCGGCGCAGTGGCGTGCGCGGCGCACGTGCCACACGCGCGACACTGGGCCTCGATGGCTTCGTCGATGCCGGCCCACCACACATAGCTGCGCGCTAAGCTCTTCATTTTTACCATGCCCATGTGTGTTTCGTGCAGTTCTTGCAATACACGCTCACGTAATTTCGTTGGAACAATGACCCTATGCCCCCACATCAAGCAGCCTAATTCAAGGTATATTTCATTGCGTCTATTGAAATACGGCTGTAATTGTTGTATGTCGTTGTCACTAGGCCAACCATCGCGAACGTAACTTACAACCCGGCCCAAGATGGTATCTCTGTTTGTCTCCAATCGCAATTCATTACAATCTAACAAAAAGGCATCACGGGCAAAGTGCAAATACGTTTGTTCAGGTTTTTCCGGTTTGTTATTATTAGGAATTGGCAACCTCGATAACCCATCTGCGCTATTGTTCTCCGACCGAACGAATTCTATGTCATACTTATAAGCTGACAAAATGATTGCCCACCTTTGTAGCCTACTTGCTGCCATAGTTGGTACCCCTACCTTTGGTCCAAATATGGTCACCAATGGCTTATGATCTGTTCGCAATAAAAAACTTCTACCATACAAATATTGATGAAATTTCTTTACTGCGAATATAATCGCGAGTGCCTCCCGCTGTATTTGACTGTAATGGCGCTCGGCCGGTGTGAGTGCGCGTGACGCATAGGCCACTGGGCGCTCGCTGCCGCCGCCGACGCCCCCCGGCCCCGGCTGGGAAAGTACTGCGCCTACCCCCCGTGCGCTCGCGTCACACGTTAAAATCAGTTGTTTTTGTTGGTCGTAGTGCGCTAATACTTCTGTACTTGTTAACCGTTTTTTTATATTTTCAAACGCTACCTGACACTCGTTTCCCCAGACCCATGTCACAGACTTTTTTAGTAAATCATATAGCGGCGCTAAATGAGAACTCAAGTTTTTTATGAATCTCGCATAGAAATTTACAAATCCCAGGAATGACCTAACTTCTGAGACGTTAGTCGGGCTTGGCAAATCAACTATGGCTTTTATTTTGTCTGGGTCTGTATGTAAACCGTTTTTGTCTATTATATATCCTAAATAGGCCACTGACTCTGCTAAAAATACACACTTACTTTTATTTAGCTTAAATCCATTGTTTCGCAACCTTTCAAATACCAACTGTAAGGTCCTTACATGTGATTCATCATTTTTAGCAGTTACTAATATGTCGTCCATAAAAACCGCTACGCCCGGAATGCCTCTCATGATATTTGTGATGATTCTACCAAAAATTCCGGGACTGCTCGCTAAACCATACACCAAGCGATTATATTTAAATAAACCTCTATGGGTATTTATGACCGTGTACTGTTTTGATTCGTTGTCCAGTAAAATTTGATTATACGCAGCCGACAAGTCAATTTTTGTAAATTTTTCTCCTCCGTTTAAACAAGAAAACAAGTCTTCTACTTTTGGTAACGGAAACTTGTCTATAGACAGAGACGGATTTAGAGTAACTTTATAATCTGCACATACCCTAATCTTGCCATTTGGTTTTGGCACTATTACTAGAGGAGTTGCCCACTCAGAGAATTCAACTGGCTCGATCGTACCGTTTGCTAGCATGGCGTCGAGTTCAGCATCGACGCGCTCCTGCAGCGCGTAAGGAAGCGCGCGCGCGCGACAATACACCGGCGCCGCTCCGGCCTGCACGCGCAGCGTCGCGCGCCCACCTGAGTACTGGCCCAGCGCGCCATCGAATAGCTCAGCATATCTGTCGAGGAGCATCGTTATGGGTCTATTATTTACCGATTCGCTAATGTTATGCACACAGAAGTCTGGAATTTTAATATCTAATTCGGTCAGCCACTGTCGACCTAACAGTGAGGTTATTCCACCACTAATAACATACAAATCTAAGTTTTTTACCTTGTTATTGTAGACAACTTGGACCTCGATCATACCTCTTGGTTTCACTTTACTGCCATCATAAAACTTTATGTTTACCTCACATTTTCGCAATGGTATGTTATTGAAAAGTGCCCTATATGTATCACTGTTAATACATGACAGTGCGCTGCCTGTGTCAACTTCCATTAACACTTCTCTATTATTTATTACCATGGGAATGCTCACCGCTGGGTAATCCTTCAAGGACATTTGATATATAGCCTCCTCCTCGGATGACTCCGCCTCCTCGTCTTGTTGGTCGGTGTCGACAAAATGCGCCGCTTGGCTGCCGCCGCGACTGACTTGGGACTCACCAGATTCCCTATAAGTTCATATGTTGCGTCACCTACTACGGATATTAGTGTAGGCAACCACAGTTCTTCTTTGATTTCGTTTGCTTTAAAATACATCTTTATGCGCTCTGTGTACGCTAACCAATTGCCATTGGCCACATCATACTCTTTGATTTTCCCGATAGACATTTTGATACGTTAAACACGCCGCGTTGCACAGTTAATTATTAACCTCGTTCGCCATTTTGGTGTATCGGTGGATGGAGCAAGAATAAAACAATACGTTCACATTGACTGACGTATATTTCGAGACTGGCCGTCGCCGGCGCGCGAGCACCGACCTATTCATACATAGGTTTCTATACTGGCTATAGCTAAACGCGTACGTACATATCAATCATCAGTAAGCAACAGACGCGCAATTTCCAGTGTTTTAGAAGCCAACATAAGTTACGCTAAATGAAAACTTTGTGCGTTGATATTACAAATTCACAAAGAACATCTTCAAACTGTCGATGAACTTTCTTGAAAAGTTCTTGAAAATGTTCTGACTACGATACTTCCTAATTTTATTTCTTCAAAATTGGTACGGCTTTGTACGTTTCTTGTTAATTTTGCAGGCATTATTTCTAATGCTGGGCCCGCACCTGCGTCTATCGTGACAAAGCTTCGCGCCACGGGCATT
Source organism: Yponomeuta plumbellus (assembly GCA_947310845.1). Lineage (NCBI taxonomy): Eukaryota > Metazoa > Arthropoda > Insecta > Lepidoptera > Yponomeutidae > Yponomeuta > Yponomeuta plumbellus. The sequence goes on from OX371217.1 coordinate 5,023,771, forward strand.
TCAGTCCCTACATTCCACAGAGTACTGGCGCGAAGCTTTGTCACGATAGACGCAGGTGCGGCCCCAGCATGACAATAATGCTTCATACATAAGACTTTTTAATAGGTTTATTTTTTGTTTCCAAGGACTGATGTGATCTGTGGCTGGATCTATGAGCTTTTTCTTTAATGACAACAAGTTACTCCCCTACCTATTTTAATAATCGTTTACCAACTGACCTGGATGGCTGGATGACATTTCTATAGAAATAAGCGCGCCTATGTACTCGCCATAGGCGCTTCTCGGGTTTGAATCCCGGCTGGGGACAAAAAAAAACAGCGACATCACAATGTTTGTGATGTCACTGTTTCTGGTTCCCATGACACAAGGCATCCTACCGTGAGGCCAGAAGCAACATAGGTATATACACAAGAAAAAAATGTTTACAAAAATATAAGCGTAATATAGCGAGTAGGTACTTGATCTTAATCCGGACTTGGCCCCCGTGGTGGAGTATGGCCTATACCTTCCAGAATAGTTAAGAGACCCGTGCCCCTCGGTGGGGACATAATGGGTTGATGATGATGAAAGATGTGGATGACGGAGCTGGATGTTGACTATTCTATTGTTAAAAGTTTAAGTTGTCTGTTTACCATACATTATACTTGTGTATGTTGTCCCCTAACAAAGAAAATAAACAAATATAAAAGAAAGACACGATCCTTCTGAACTGCAAACACTATATCACGTATCATTCCAACGTGTGTATTCCCGGGATCTTGAGAGAACTTTTTGTATTAGATCCGCGTGGAGCCTTATTGAATTACTCACGTTGCTTGTTTGGACTTGGCTTGGGTGGATCACTTTCAAGGAGTGGATTATATAGATGCTAGAGCTATTTCGTTCTAGCTGACTGAAATGGTGTTAAGTTCATTCATCTCTTCAAAGAAAACTAGTACACAAATACGTAACCTTACGGCTGTGCCCCGGAGGGTTAGGTAGAAAACAGAAATCAAAAATTTATTTCAACGTAAAGAATTTACATTCTGCTTGTTGAATGTCAATGTAGATACACTTTATGTCATCTTAGCCGCTGCCTTGGGGCCGTCTGTAGTGGAGAAAAAGGCAGCGAAAAAAAACACCACTCTGACCATCTTTTCTCAAATCATCTTAAAGCTAATACAAATAAAACTTACAAAATAATATCTTGGATGTGTTGAACACTAGACACATTTACCCTCTGATTAAATTTAATATTAAACTACTATTTAATGCCATACGTCCTTGTCCTGTAAATAATCGTTGATTTTATAATAAGCTTTTTTGCAAAGAGTGTGCTTAAAACAATTCTTAATTCGCGTTGGAGGTAACTCTAATATATCTTGGGGTATCTTGTTGTAGAACCTTATACAGTGCCCCATAAAGGAAGTATTAACTTTTGCAAGTCTAAATCGTGGAAATGACAATTTATGTTTATTCCTGTTTATGTTTATGTTTAGAGATTATCCTCTAGAGGTGTGTAGTTCGCGAATGAATACTTCGATTGAGTGCATTCGTTTTGTGAAACCATTCATTCATTCATTCACTACAAATCTTAACATATCTCATTCACTCTAATAGTCCACGTAGTAGTTAATTCTTCAAGAAACATTCTTATAACTACCACACTAAGAACCAAAATTCTGTAACTCATGTGTCTCGCAAGTTCGTTGTCGTTCTCGTCTTGCGCTAGCAGTAGTAAAAAGGGCACTTACGACACTATTATGTTAGATATACCTATATCCACATCCATCATGACATAAAAGTCAAAACATATGTGAAAGAACTGCTGAGCTGTGAACTAAAGTAAAAGTAAAAGTAAAAAATGGTTTATTGCTCATAACTTAAAAGTAAATACATTTTCCGGCGGCACCCACACTAGGAGACCCCGTATCGTGGGTACCAGAACTCTGAATGACCTATGAACTATGAATGAGCTATGAACTATGAATGAGTTAGGAACTATGAATGAGCCATGAACTATGAATGAGCTATGAACTATGAAGTGGACTATTAGTGAAGTATGAACTAATAGAGTGAAGTAGTTCAGATAAGGAAATGAAGTATATCAATCTTTTCTTTTCATTGAAGTCTCGGTGCTGTGCTGACAGATCTCGCCTACGTCATCAACATTGTCGCTGTCGACTGTCGTCGTTGAATGCAAATACGCCAGTTACACAGTTCAATAAAAATAATAGATACAGTCTGTTAGTTTTTAGAATATACCTCGGCTACTATCGGATAGGATCGGATATATTCGTGTAATATAAATATCGCCACTAATATAACACATAACTTTACATAACTTTTCAAAATAGTGAAGAAAAGTTTTAGGTATACAGAGCAAGAGAAATAGTATTATCGTGTGCTTTCGGCGAAAACCGAAGCATACTCTAGAGCCCGAGGTATATGGTAAAAGCTTACAGACTCTATATACACGTACGTACGAATCGATCGTAGCCCCGGACGCCTGAGTGATCTTAAACGATTACGAAGGTTAAGCAACATAGGGCGCGTTCAGTGCATGGATGGGTGACCGTTCTATGACTTGTTTACGCTAGTGACATTTTTCCGAGCGGTTCCGTGCTTCGCAAGGCACGTTCAGCAGTTGGGGCCGGCTGCTGTCGATGGGTGGCAGTCGTTAAGCCTAGTCAGAGGCCTTAGGACGGTTGAAAACTTCTGACAGTTTTAGACAAAACTAAGAAACAAATTAATGTTTAATTTTGTTTTCAATTCTCCCTTAACGTACCTAATGATGATGATGATAATTGTTCCGACCGATTTCGGCCATGGCGACCACTTTGACCCCTAATCAGAGATGTGGCACTGGTGCGCTCGAAGATGGCTTATGTAGCCTATCTTCACGGCGAAACTCCGTGCACACTGAGGGCATGTGAGAATGCCGTTCTCATAATTATAAGTTATGGCAGCAGGTGGGCGAGCCTTATATGGTCGCGTTTGGTATCCAGGTCCGCTTTACGCTGAACCTCGAACTCGCGTACTTGGCTGTTCACCATCCTGCGCCATTCTGTCCGCTGTGCTGCCAAACGTTCCCAGCGGGAGGGCTCTATGTTGCATCTCTTCATGTGTCGCTTTTGGACATCCTTGTACCGGAGGAGGGGACCGCCATGATTCCGCTTGCCCTCCTCTAGTTCAGAATAGAAGATGCGCTTCGCCACTCTTTCCTCCGCCATACGAGATACGTGACCGCACCACCGAAGCTGTCGACGCATTAAATAAGCCTCAATGCCACCAACATTGGCTCGTCGCAGAACTTCGGTATTTCGCACTATATCAGACCATCTGATCTTCATTATGGTACGGAGGCATTTAAGGTGGAAGCGATCCAGAGTGCGAATGTGGCGGCAGTATACACACCATGTCTCAGAGGAGTATAAGAGGTTTGGCAGCACGATTGCCAAATACAGGGTTACAGGGAAAGTCTTACACAATATTAAAGGAGGTCATTATTTAGGTCATTTTTGATGGATTTTATTCTATTATATAGGGTCCGAAAATTAACCGTTATGGAGATATTGACTGTTAAAGATTTTAAAAAAATATCAAATTTTTTTGGCTTTTTGATTGATTTTTTCTCAGAATAGAGCTCATAAAGTGTTTTTTTTAAATGTATTTAGTTAAAAGGCATGTCAATTGATAAAAAAATATCAGCAAAAGCTGCACCTACGACTAACAGCTTTAAAAAACTGCTCGGCAACGGTTAGAATTAAATATTTTTTCTCTAAATATTTTTCACATTGAAGCTCTTAAAAAAAAATTACGTACGGAACTTATTCTGCAAATAATTTTAAACATCTACAACTCTTTAACTATTCAAAAAGGTATAACATTTAATAGGTATGTGCATGAAATTTTAAAATAATGTTATTTGAGTGGGCTCTAGTGGTACTACCGACATAACTGAACTTCGATACAAAAAAATCTTTTTACTTCCTGGCACCTTTAAACTATGTAAAAATTTTAGGTAGGCTTTTTTGTGCTCTGGAGACATGCTGTCTCAGGTGTTCAGGTACCTACCTATTTCAGTATTTCTTTTTTAGAATATTCTATCTATCTATTATTTTTGTGTTAGTCTGCTCGTGTGATTCTTCCGTGGTAGATGTGTTAATACGTGCTCTGCAAATGATTTGCGTTTTAGAAACTTCTGCGTCTCTTCAGGTTCACTTGCTATTACATCGAAAAAAACGTTAGCCAAGTGTCACTTAAGATGGCAAACGGTAAATTTTTAGTTGAGGTAAATACGTGGTCTTTGATAATTTCCCGTAAAACGCGACTTAGTTTGGATTTTGGTATTTATTCATCTTCATTGTGTGACTTGGCTTGGATTTTGAATGAAAGATGAAAGATGAATCAGCATCTTCGTTTTTAACATGGTTGCCTCTATTTCTTTCATTCATTCATTCTTTTTTTTTTATTACTCTTCACTACAGAAGTTCGCAGGTTTCTCCTTATTTTCACAGCCGTTTCCGCAAATATTCTCTGTCTCAAAATTTTGACATTTTCAATTGGCGTCATTTTGTTTTAAATTATGCTTTTCATATGATCTCATACATAAAAATCCATTGGCGTTAGATCAGGGCTCCTAGCCGGCCATGCAATGGGACCGTCTTTTCTAATCCATTTGTTTGGGAAGTTCTCGTCCAACCATGCTTCCGTGGTGCGCTGGGCAGCCGTCATGTAGAAAGAACATTGTCTCGTCTCAATGCAATAGAAATGTCGCCCATCAACAAGGGTAACTCCTCCCCATAGATATCTGAATAGCAAAGAGATTGGACATACCGTTCCAAGGCTTGAGAAATAAGCTTGCACAGGGTGCAAACACTAACCTCATTTGGGACATCTATGCGAGCGCGTCAGACGTGTCAGAAACAATTTCGTTTTGTTAGAAATGCCGGCCTGTGCGATCGTTTTTTGCAAAAGACACAGTGACAAAAACAACATCCAGTCCGATGGAACTTTATTTCACAGGTAAATGCCTAAAACACCACTTATTTCTAATAAAATAATATTTTTGTCGTAATGGTACAACAACGGATAGATAGCGTAACCATGGAGACACTTCTTTGTTTCTTTCTCATTCTAAACGGATGAGCGTGAGAAAGACAGAAACAATTTGTGACGGAACTAGTGAGGAGATAATTATGTAGGAAGTCAATATCGATAATTAAATATTTACTTCCGCCGCCGGCGCCGCCGCCGTATCCAGATTCATTGTGTATGATGTGAGAGCCAAGTTTAATAGGTATTAAGAACATACGTCGTTATCGACTTCGCCGACAAAAGAATTGAGATCTTTATGGGTGCTGCCAAGTTCTCTGAAGAAAATCATGAAATTTTAGTTACAAGATCACTGAGATGTAAATTGTAATTCAAGCTCAAGATTTGACTGCTAGTTTTTACCAACAACCAATTTCAGAAAAGTTACATAGGTATGATATCAACCTAACATCATAAGTACAATACAAACAGAAAGTACACTAACCTCCGTATGACTAAACTGAATTGCTTTTTGTTTCTGGTGTAGTCACTTTATAAAGATAAGGCTATACTGTGACAAAAATGTATAATAGGGAATGGATGAAAATATCAGAAGTGCTTGATTTTTTTTTTTTTGGTGATAGGAATAACCTTCCATAACGCGAGAAAAAATTTTCGGCCTCGTAGTTAATTTTTAAATAATCTTAATATTTTTCCATTCGTCGTTCTGGGCTCAGTACGGCATATCAGACATATTCCTTGGCCTGCTACGTATAAAAAAAATCTGTGGTGACAATGACATTGACAGCTCCCGTCGTTGACATAACCATAGCGTTGACATAGCGACGGGAGCTGTCAATGTCATTGTCACCACAGATTTTTTATTAGTTATACGTAGCAGGCCAAGGAATATGGAATATGTGAAAAAAAATTATCGCGTTAAGGAAGGTTATTCCTATAACCAAAAAAAAAATCAAGCACTTGTGATATTTTCATCCATTCCCTATTTAACATACTTAATTATTTTGCCATTTTTTTTTCGAAGGATTATTATTTTTCGTTCTAAAATAGTTAGCCAGAAATCACTCACGCAATTCGTGTTAGATTTTTGGCGCTTGCATGACGAGCTGACAGATGAGAAAAAGCTGATTGAAAAAATGTTATTTTCGGTATAAGAAGTACCTATTGAAGGAGGTACTTTAGAGCTTAATAATGTATGAGAATTACAATAAACAAGTTGATTGATTATAATTTTCGCCCAGTTTTTCGGTGATTTCGGTGTAGTCTGATTTCGGTGATTTAAATATTTCGTTTTATAGCCCAGAATCTGACTACCCAAAATATATCATGTTTTACAGTTTTTAGCTCTTTATCCAAAACAATCGATAAAATTCCTGAATGACGAAAAAAAAAAAACCAACGAAGTCAGCCATTTTTGCCTCTTCTGGAGAAATGCCTAGACGTGTTATTTATTTTCAACCTTTTGCCACATATTTTTCAGTTCTAACATAGGCGCCACGCACATATTTTATGTTTGCACAAACAATTAAATTTCTCGTGACTTCAGACACACAGAAATTAGCTACTAGATGCAACTACTTATCGACAACTTATCGACTAAAATCTGTCCCAGCTAGAGTGTGGTTGTGTGGGTGCGTACCATGAAGTGTGCGCACATCTCGTAGCGTTGTGTGAGTAACTCGGGCTTGCGACACCTGGTTCTCATACAAATTCGGCGATAGGTCCGGTCTCCTTTACTTCAGATGTCTGTGCTCCTCCCTCAAAAGTTTTATATGTGTCTCGCCATTCAAGTCGCAGAATGAAAATTAATCAGTCCAAAATCCAAGCCAAGTCACAGAATGAAGATGAATTGATACAAAAATCAAAACTAAATCGCGTTTTACGGGAAATTATCAAAGAGCACGTATTTACCTCATGTGCATGAAATTTTAAAATAATGTTATTTGAGTGGCAAATAACATTATTTTAAAATTTCATGCACATACCTATTAAATTTTATACCTTTTTGAATAGTTAAAGAGTTGTAGACGTTTTTAAAATTATTTGCAGAATAAGTTCCATACGTAAATTTGTTTTTAAGAGCTTCAATGTGAAAAATATTTAATTCTAACCGTTGCCGAGCAGCTTTTTAAAGCTGTTAGTAGTAGGTGCAGATTTTGATGATATTTTTTTATCAATTGACATGCCTTTTAACTAAATACATTAAAAAAACACTTTATGAGCTCTATTCCGAGAAAAAATCAATCAAAAAGCAAAAAAAAAATATATTTTTTTAAAATCTTTAACAGTCAATATCTCCATAACGGTTAATTTTCGGACCCTATATAATAGAATAAAATCCATCAGAAATGACCTGAATAATGACTTCCTTTAATATTGTGTACGACTTTCCCTGTAACTCTGTATATCGAAATCTTAGTGGCCAACTTAAGGTCATGAGAGCAGAAGACCTTGGAACATAGCTTTCCGAATGCTGCAGCTGCGGCACCGACCCTGCTATTGATCTCAGCATCAAGGTCACACTTGGATGTTACAGTGTTCCCCAGATAGCGAAATTTATCCACCTGCTTCAGCACATCCTCACCAAGTTTTATGGCCAGTGTCTCGTGACCGTGTGTCCAGGGACATCACCTCCGTCTTATTGACACTCATCTTCAGGCCGAACTTACGGCTTGGTGTAATGCGGACATTAGCTGTTGCAGGCCGTCTGGGGATTCTGCTACGAAGCACAGATCATCAGCGTACATGATCTCGGTGATCAGTGCGTGTGAGACTTTAGTGCGGAAGCGGATGCGAACTCCTTGAGAAACAGTTTGTAAGACTTCTCTAACTACCACCGCGAAGTATAAGGCGAACAGAGTAGGTGGGTGAATTTCAACATACCCATTTTTTTTTTTTTCATTTCGGTGAACTTTTTGTTTACCTTTTTTTTTCGTTTTTTTACTTATATTTGCTAACACTTTTAATGTTTTGTAACGTTATAAGTAATGGTTACAATTGAAACAAATGGATGACAGACATTTCGAAGCTAGGTGTCACCGAAATGAAACAGTCAATCACCGAAATGAAAGAAGGATTCACCGAAATGAAAATTCACCGAAATAGTATACAGTATGATGATTACACGACATGTATTTTTTTATTATATTTTATTTCGGCACAAACAGTTACTGTTACAATGTTTGTGAAGTCATATAAATAACTAGCTTTTGTCAGCGTCTTCGTCAGCGTGGAATTTATGATTCCAAAAAAAAATCCTGGTCCAGCTCATTACGACATTAGGTATATTAGAAACCTATAAAATTATCATTGTTTCTCATCAAAATCCGTTGCGTAGTTGTACAGATTTAAGCATACATAGGAACAGACAGACAGCGAAAGCGACTTTGTTTTATACTATGTAGTGATTACTAAAAAAAAACCTTCAGTGCCGACTATTTTATGTAAGGTATGTTTAGGTACTGGATAGGGAAGATAATTTTGAAGAAATCAAAGTCTGTGAAAAAACAAGATAGACTGTAAAATTACTTAATTATTTTTACTAACTTTTCAAATAACTTCCATAGTTTTCAGACAATTCAGTATGAAAAGAGGAATTTGATAAAAAACCCATCCAGATAGATAGGTAGATGAGGAGCCATTTTAATTTTCGTATAAATGCAGCGGTGACTTAACATTATAACTTTTAATATAAACAAGATCGAGAATTTCGCTACGATTTTTGATTATGTTATTCACGCTGTATAAAGAAACTGTGAAAAATCACCGAAATGAAGGAAGTATTCACTGAAATGAAACAAATTATCACCGTAATTATTTAAATTTCGGTGATCTATTCAGGTCACCGAATTCACCGAAATTAAATCACCGATATTAAAATACACCTAAAAACATTAAATATTTTGACATATACATACATTAGGCCGAGATCTATATTACATCCTTGAACATATTACTAGAAATGTTTGTGCGAATATAAAATCAGCAGTTTTATCTTGTTCATTTATAATATTAATTGATTCACGGAAATGAAAGCAAAATTGTCCCGAGTCACTGATTTGAAATACTTACTTTTTTAGCGGGAACACGCAGCGACGTAGCAAACCACCACTAGCTAAAAATGCTTGTGCGTGACTGGCGCTTGAGTTACAGAAGCAAGACTATGTTCAATAGCTCTCCTGTTCCCGACAATCAATATTTCTTTTTCAATCACCGAAATGAAAAATAAATTGGGGACATTCGTATTTATCTGACTGTTTACTGAATTTAATGATTAATATTATGAAATACATATTAAATTATACCTCTCTTCTTTAGGAATCGAATAAAATAATCCGTATGTATGTACAGTTTGTATTTTTTCCTTAGCTAAAGAAATAAGAACTAAATAAGGTTTGGGGACAGTCACCGAAGATGAAAAATTTCACATTTAGACTTTTTTATTTATATGTAAGAGTGATCCAAATAAAAACGTATCTGTTTCCTCTTATGGGTAATTACACAAACTAAACAAAAAATATAATTTTACCATAAAAAGGCTTTTTACACTGCCATTTTCATACCAGCCGCGTAAAAAATGCGTCTGGAAAATTCACCCAGGTGCTAAAACGCAACCTTGCTTCACCCCACAGGTAACGGGGAAGAAGTCTGTCTGATCGCTCACGTACCTAAGGTTCATTTGTCTATACTTGAGTATTGCGGTAAACAAACCTCACTCGAGCACAAATCACAACATTCCGAAGACATCACACATCGTAGATAACCACAATAAGTTTTAAAGACTAGTTTAAACACTAACGCATCTAATTAATCAGAAAACTGCTCAAAAATATCTTTAAATATGTATTTTTTAACCAAAATTGCAATTCAGTATAAAATCAGGACACAGGTTAGCAAAACACACAGATTAGTTTTGATATTTTGTTTTAGGGATGGGTGCAAGTGAATGAAAGAACAATTTGAAGTGAATGAAAAAGCGTATGTAAAAGCGTTGATTGCTATCAACGCTTTTCAACGTTTATGGGTTAATAACTCATCATAATAGTTATAACAACTCTTTAAACCCTTTTTAAGCCTTTTTAACATTAGAAGGACCACATTTAAAATATTTTTTATAGAGTTATTAATAAGACCGTTAGTGTTCTTCGTCTCTTTATGCGCTCATAAATCATGACTTGAAATTCAAAAAAACACAAAAAAGAATATACAGGGTGTCCCGTAAATCGACGTCAAGCCGGAACCAGGTGAAAAGGCAAGTCATAGAGGTTATCAGAAAAAATAAATAAAAAAAAATTGCACAAAAAAAAGTTATAGGCATTAAAAAAAAAAACAAAATCCTGTTGCCACCACTCTTTCCTTTTTCCAATTGTTTTTGTTTTGTAACTTTGAATAATGCTTCTTCAAACTGTTAACAAAATTTCAAAACCAGCTGCTCCAGCTTGGAAGAAAAGGAGATTAAAAAAAAATAACTTAAAAAATTGCCCATTTTTAATTTTAATTTTAGTTTTCATTATGTTTGTGAAATGTCTTGAATAAATAATAAAAAAAATTTTTTTTACTTTTTTTTATATTTTTCTGATAACCACTATGACTTGCCTTTTCACCTGGTTCCGGCTTGACGTTGATTTACGGGACACCTTGTATTATGCTGCAGCAAAGATATCCGTTGAATAAATGTCTACCATATTTTTTCACAGATAACTTTTTTCTCGCGCCATCTATTTTGTAATTTGATATGGCAATACTAACCTGCCCACGCACACGCACATCTGACACAGACTTTTAGGTCCTATGACCGAAAACCTAGGGCCAAGGACTTGGGACTAGCATTCATGAAAAAAACTCCGGTTTTTAGAGGAATTGCTGTCTAGTTATCACTAGACTCGTGATTTGGCCCCATTTTCCGGTTAAGAGCCCTAAAAATCACTATCGGGATGATGAAGAGATTTAAAAATCACTTTGTAAAAATGTCTAAAAAAAGAAGGAATAATTTTATTTTCACTTACATCGCCACTGAACCTTGTGAACCTCTTTAACTTCGTAACTTTGTTAATTAGGACTAGACTAGAAAATTGGCCTCTTGTATTGAGAATTTCCACTGTGTCAAATTGGCGACTGACTGAATCGACTGGCACAGAAGTGCACCTCCTAATAGGGTTTTTTTTTGTATACTGAGTAGTATCGGGTCAAAAGTCGCTAATTTTATTAATTTCTAAACAAAATTTGAAATAATATTTAATATGTTACTTTTACATTTTTTATTTCACTATGGAATATGGTGGTGTTCATTACCTTTGAATTTGTAGTAGGTATTTCAAATTGTGGGTAATTTTTATGTTATTCCTGCTAATAGCAAGGTAAAGATTGATTTTTTTGTTAACATAATAATCTATCATGTATCTCCAAGTAACAATCATCACATTCATAAACATTTCTAAAACCCAATTCATTCATTCACCAATAAATATTGCTAATCTCAAATAGCTCATTCACTGTTCCCAACCCCGTAAGTGTCAAATTTTATTGGTACGCCATTGTTGTTTACCGCAATACTCAAGTATAGACAAATGCACCTTACTAAAATAAAGTCAATAAAATAATAGTAGTTTGTTTCAGTCTCAATTTTTTTTTTGGACTTGCGTGCTTTAGTCAAGATATATTCGTGGCAAAGTTGCCAGTAACTGAATTGTATTGCGTTTACAATGTTTCGCTTTTACAATGTTTACTTTAAAGTATAATTATATGTATAAGTAAGGGTTGAATATAATATATTTTTTTTTATGTTGAATTTAATATTCACAGCTGAACACACTTATTCTAAAAATATTGTCGATTTTCAAATATACCGGTTTATGAAGAAACTGTTTCTACCTGCTAATGTACATTAAGTATTGATTTTTTTAAAGAGTTAAGAACGCAACAGAAAAAGAAACAAATGAAACTCCCGCTAATGAAACTTCATGAAAAATCTGAAACTTCATGAAAAATCTCAAAGCAGCGTGTTACTAAATAAACAAACATCAGATTAAAATAACTTCAACCCGTCTATCAGCGGTGGTATAAAACCTACATCGTGTGTGTAAATTAAACAAGCATTGGTTTTGAATAAATATCTTTTTTTATGCTGCATAGCCGTGATGTATTTTAATGTTGGTAATCGGAAACCAACCATATCTGGCCACAAAAATAAATATTTTTTTCCAAATTCACGCTGCTGGCTGGAAATATTTCGCGCGAAAAATGTTATTTTTTATGACCTACCATTTCGAACGCGCGGGGCACGGCCGCAAGCGCGGCAGCGTTCCAAATTTAAAAAGTTAACTACTTTTCGGTTTTATAAACTTCCATTGCATCCAGTTGGCATCCAGCCAGATAGAATAGTTTAAGTGTTGAGTCATTGACACTGTTTGCCAAACTCGACGTTAATTTGGCTGCTTCATTTGGGGTTAATTAAATATGGTGCCATTAGTTTTAAGACTTGGTAAACGAGAACTTTCTAGAGATTTCCTTTTTGGACGAGTATAATTGGACTATACCTTCCTCAGGGAAGAGACCCGTGCCCGTCGGTGGGGACATGATGGGTTGATGATGATGATAATTGGACTGGCCCATACGTATTTGTAATAATAATAATAAACTCACGCCCGTTATCCCCGAAGGGGTAGGCAGAGGCACCAGTCTCTAGAACTGGACCCACGTTTTGCCGAGTTTATTAGGTCCCAAACGTAACAAGTGGCAAGCCTGTCGCCGTTATCCGGGCACAATTTATCAGCGAATGGTGTTGCTGTACAAACAAATGTACGTAACTAAAAGTCATTGGTACATGCGTGGTTCGAACCCAGACCCTCATGATCGAGAAGCAAGGGTCAACCCCACTACGCCACCACCGCTCATACGTATTTGTCTTTAGTCTTAATTTAGTTTTGTGAAAATTTGGTACCTATCATGTCGATAAATATATTAAAGGTAATTTTGAGAGCCTAGGTTGAATATTTCGATTTGCGCTGCTTTAGTTATTTTTAAAGCATATACAAGTCCGATGAAAAATAGTCTAAATAGCGTAAAGTTTAGTAAATTCGCCACCAAATTCGGAGAAAAACTATTTCTCTAAATACGGTGCAGACATAGAGGAATGTAAGACTTTGTATTTCACTTGACGACCTTTGTGGCGTAACGGTTAGCGCATATATTTTGCTCCAGTCCATCCAAAGGTTGTCTGGAAGAGATCACTTTTAGTGATAAGGCCGCCGTCTGTACTCTTAGATTAAGAAATACCTGTGTAATTTCCTTTTTTATGTACAATAAAGTGTTCTCTATCTATCTATCTATCTATCAGCTTACCATGCGAGAGGTCCCGGGTTCGACCCCCGGCTGGGGAGAAAAAAAAACTCCAGGTCTTGGATGTTTACATGTTGTGACGTCGCTGTTTCTGGTTCTCACGATACAGGGTATCCTAGTGTGGGGCCAGAAGCAATGTATGTGCCTATATGTAAATGTTTATGTTGTTTATGTTTATGTTTTACTGATGACAGTATCAGCTCGAGTCAGAATCAGATTTCAGAATCGCTCCTAGCCCCTACCGGCAGCCCGCACCAACTGGTCATAGACGGTCACCCATCCATGCACTGAACGCGCCCTATGTTGCTTAACTTTCGTGATCGTTTAAGATCAATCAGGGAGCCGAGGCTACGAGCGATACTTGTGAGAACATAACTTAATAATATGAAACTTGTTGCTAAAGCAGGCGTTTTGTTATCAACCTTGCATAAGTTATGTAACTTTTTTTCCATTACTCCAACACTTTTCTTAGGTTTTCGTTTTCCTTTCGTAATTGTTTTCAAAACACAATTTAAGCGATACTCAGTTTAACGGAAGGGGAGATCAACGTTAAAAGCAGGTAAGCGCGCTGTGAGCTACTCAGTTGGGTTCCGTAGACATTTTCACTGATAATTTTGATTTCTGTCTTGTTTCTTAAAGTAATTGATTAAAATGTAATCGAATAAAATTTACTCCATCATCATCATCATTCAGCCACAAAAAGCCCACTGCTGGACATCGGCCTCCTCCATGGATTTCCAAAAAGACCCGTTGGAAGCGGCTTGCATCCAGCGTCTTTCTGCCACTTGGATGGATGAGATCGTCCGTCCATCTTGTGGCTGGTCGTCCTACGCTGCGCTTTCCGATATGTGGTCTCCATTAGAGAACTTTTCAACCCCATCGGCCATCAGTTCTGCGTGCTATATGCAAAATTTACTTAATACTTACTTACTGCGCTGGCTCAGCGACCCGAAGTGGGTCTTGGCCTCCGACATAAGAAGTCGCCACTTGTCTCTGTCCTGTGCGGTCACTCGCCTGGAGCTCACGCAGGTCCTTGGCCACTTTGTCCTTTCAAATTTACTTAATATAATTTAATTTTAAATCTAATTTTAAAATACAATATACTGCTGATGTCCCATGAAGGAGACAGATTAGTATGACTATAGGTATTATATTTAAAAAAAACTGAGAGATCTATATTTTTATTTTATGCACTTAATTAATTCCATCGAAAACATTATATCAAAACAGAAAATAGTCATACAGCTAAATACACATTATAAGTTTCGTCCACAATGTCAAAGTGAAATTGATTAAATAATAATAAACAAAAACAATGCCACAAAGTCAGTCAAATCCAACCCATAGTAGGTACCCATGTCACTGGCAGCAGTGAAGTGACTGTTAGCCGCCGAACAACCCTCAACCGCTAGTCGACTCACTGACACAGCGTCTCCTGGCATTTGCAAGCTTTAGAGCACAGACTTCGATTCCTATCAGACCTAGCTATGCGTAGCTAGCTACGGTCTTGAAGGAGAGTGATGTGGCGAGCACATGTCAACTCTGCGCGCGCACTATAAACTCCAACATTCCTGCATCGCGCAAGCAAAAGTTTACACATGACTTAATAATAAATACAACGTCCAACTAACCACAGTTGGACCGGCCGTGACCAGGCATACGATCTGCCTGGCGGGAAATTTCCCTTTGTAGTGGAAGAGCATGATCACCCGCTCTTCCCTATAACCGCACTGCACAGCGAGGGATATCCTTTGCATCAGAAATGCCCCTGGGCGCTATTTAAAGCAAATTTTTAATACTTACTACAGCTTTCTAACTTACAAAGTATTGTATTACTTAAAAAGAACTTCGTTACAAAAGATGCCTAACTAGAAAGAAAAAGAAAACTTTATGAATTACGATATGAAATTGGTTATTTCGGGTTTATATTCACCTTCATCTAATGACTGAGGGACCCTGAAAACTGCTTCTAACTTCGTCAGAACTTTGGTGTCTTCATTGAGTTGGAAAATTGAGCGCCTTGTAGGAAATTAATTTAGATATTCCTGCGAAAATTCAAGTTAACTTGAAGTAGGTATTCAATGTGACACAAAATACCTTTACCTTTCCCAGAGGTTTGGATTTTTGCTGCCAACATAATCAACTAACGTCAAGGTTCAAACCTGGACTAAATTTTCCTAAAAAACTAAAAACTTTTCGAGCTTCTCCCAAACTTTAAAGATGATTTTGTTTATTGATTTAGCAAATTTATAATAGTAATCACATTTTTCCCTGTAAAAAAACTTAAACGTTTACAAACAGGCACATTGCTTCTGGCCCCACACTAGGATACCCTGTGTCGTGGGAACCAGAAACAGCGATCACAGACGTGTAAACATCCAAGACCTGGGGTTTTTTTGTCTCCAGCTGGATTTCGAACCCGGGACCACTCGCATTATAGACAGATGCGCTTACCACTCCCTCACAAAAGTCTTTATAATGCAAGACAATATTACTTGCCAAATATCGTAATTCTTTGTCAACGGAAAAAATGTTGATTCCTTGAGTGTCGAAATATACGTTTTTTGCAGCATATGCATCCATATATATTTTATATATTTTTTTTTGTTAACTTAGCAATTTTATTTTTTGATAGCTTTTAAAAATGGTGGAATAAGGTTTAAATATGAACTTGATACCTCCACACCCAATCCGGACTTTGCCCCCGTGGTGTAGTATGGTCTATACGTTTCTCAGGGAAGAGACCCGTCACCCTCGGTGGGGATATAACGGATTGATTATGATGATGACCTCCACGTATAGCCGAGGTAAAGAATTTTGACAGACAGACAGAGATGACATTCGGTCGGACAGATTACACTCGTGTGCTTTTGGCGAAAACCGAAGCCTACTCTAGAGCTCGAGGTATATTCTAAAAGCTAACAGACTGTAAAACTACATACATATATAAGGGTTCCAATTTTTCCTTTTGATGTACGGAATCCAAAAAATCAATACAAAAACTCGTTACTTGCTTTTTAAATCTTCTTCTTATGTGTGGAAATCGTCGACCCCGCCTCAGAAACCTTGCTCTCAAAACTGTTCCAATGCCATTGCGTTGGCTGAAACTAGTGTTGCCGAAAAATCGATAGATTGTAAAACGCTAAAATCATCTACATGATCGATAGGACAATCGATAGTATCGCTGCTATCGATAGTACCGATAGAATAGATTGACTATCGATATTATCGTGTTTTCTTCAACTATCGAAAGGCTATCGATAGACAATCGATATTGGCTTATCGAGCGGCAACACTAGCTGAAACCCCGACAAGATCCTGCTAGATGCACGGTAGTTGCCCCCAATATACCTTACTCTCTGCCGTCCATTGAAGAGTTCAGTTCTCCATCTATTAAAGTCTGCAGTTACAGATATTCACCAACTTAAAATGGGATCATTGGAACGCTACATCGAATCGAACAAAAACTGAAATCAGAACTAAAAGAAGTATCTAAATCAGGTGAGCTTCGACAAAGTTATGCGATATCGAAGTCAATAAAAAAAGGAATATTGGCTTCGAATTAAGAATCCCCTCCTTTTTGGAAGTCAGTTATAAAGGAGCGGCCTTATGGAGGCCTATTCTAAACAGTGGACGATTGTGAGCTGATACTTTAGATTTCATAAACTCACGCCTGTATTCATCATCATCATCATCCACCCATTATGTCCCCACCGAGGGGCACGGGTCTCTTCCCTGAGGAAGGTATAGGCCAAACTCCACCATGGGGGCCAAGTCCGGATTGGTGGAGACTTGTAAGACTAGTGGCCGGTCTTAGTGTCAGAAGTTTTCAAGCCGCCCTAAGGCCTCTGACTCGGCTTAACGACTGCCATCCATCGACGGCAGCCGGCACCCACTGCTTAACGTGCCTTGCGAAGCACAGAAGCGCTCGGAAAAATGCCCTTAGCGTTAGTCATAGACGGCGACCCATCCAAGGACTGAACGTGCCGTAAGTTGCTTAACCATAGTGATCGTTTTAATCACTCAGATAGCCCAGGCTACGAGCGATTCACCTGTGTTCCGGATGGATAATCAGAATCCAAGGTTTCCAAGATCCTGACAGAGCTCTTTAACTTTACCAACATTCATTAGTCGTTGTAAGCTGATCAGTAGGTACTAATAATCCTTTCCATTATTCCAATTGCATCACTAATCTGAACCACTGTAGCCACATAATCAAACCGATTTACGGGAATATTATTCCTAACTCGAGTGGACGATTTGAATATCGAACAAGATGATAGCTACGACTGGCCACTGGCAACTTTTCTAGCGCGATTTGGCAACCAGATTGCATCGTAGGTATTTGAGACTGGTTATTTGATTTTCACGTTGTTGCAAAGTTGACTTAAGTGGAATAAAGAGCACGTATCTAAATATTGATCCGCTGTTGTCTGCACCTGTAACTCTAAAAGCTATTGCATGCAATTTTTTTTTTGATATTCTACAGTATTCCATAGAATCTATGATAGCTGAGAATACAGAAATCAGAAATTTACTTCAACGTAAAGAATTTACATTATGTTTGTTGAATGTCAATGTACATACACTTATGTATAATGTTAGCCGCTGCCTTGGGGCCGTGTGTATTGGAGAAGAAAGCAGCGAAAAAAAACTCCACTCTGACCATCTTTTCTCAAATCACCTTAAAGCTAATACAAATTAGGTATGAAAGTTCATCTAACAAGAACCTCAAGACCGAGAAGAAGAAATTTCCTCGGATTTCATGGACGCAAGCAATCTTTAAATGCACTGTCAGTAGTTTTCATGCAATTTTACCAACTGGTATCTGTTAACAGTGCATTAACCGAATGTAAATTTAGTGTCAAACTGTGGGTTACTTTGCTGAAAAGATTATCCAAGCGATGTTTAATCGATTTTTCTGCAACAAAAATTGCCAGTGTATGACAATCGAAAGCGGACAGGTGAACTCAGCTATGGCTTTATCGGTTTTCTGCTCCCTCAGATTGGACTAAACAAAAAAGTTGAACAGAATTGTCAACCGATTGCAAATCAAAAGAGGGATATATTTTCTACTTGTGAGTGCGTTGATGTCAAATAACATTCAGATATCAAATCAAAATTAGACAGATAGATTAGATACATACATTGTTCACAAAAAGAAGGAAAAAAGTACTCAACATTATTGAGTATGTAAGTGTCACTTTTGTATCCCATTGTGTATACTAACCATAGTCTGCCATTTGCCACGATCCTGACAGACCTCTTTCGCTTATCAACATTTAACATGGCAAATGATGATGATGCTGCCGTCGATAAATTGCAGTGGTTAAGCCAAGGCAGAGGCCTTAGGGCGGCTTGAAAACTTTTGACAGTAAGACCAGCCACTAGTCTTACAAGCCTCCACCAATCCGGACTTGGCCTCCGTGGTGGAGTATGGCCTATACCTTCCTCAGGGAAGAGTCCCTGAGGAAGGTATAGGCCATACTCGGGCCTCTGCCCGTGCCCCTCGGTGGGGGCATAATGGCTTGATGATGATGATGCGGAAAATTAAATGTCGGATCGAAAAGAAGGAAACAATTTATTCCACATCGGTCCACTATGTAAGACTTTTTGGCAATAAGGTTTTATTATGGATAATAAAGGTTTTCTGACAAAAGGTTGGGTTTACGACTGGGACCCGGTATAAAGCGTACGGGCAATTGAATCGTATCGATAAAATCAGTAAAATCAGACATTCAGTACCGATGGTACAGGTTTTCAAATGTACGGATCTGCTGATATTTTGCGTGAAACATCCTTCACTCCGTTCAAGGGTTAATTCTTAACTCTTGACCAGGCATGCGGAGTAAGAGTTTTTCATTGGTTTTGGACTTTATTTCAAGATGATAAGGTTCAATTATATGTGGGATCTACTTCGCCATAGCCTGTTAAAGGATTAAAACTGCTTGCAAAGAAAATAAAAAAGAGAGATAAAAGTCATGTCGCATGGGCCGTGGCTGTAAGTCTGAGACTGAGTGTCACATGCAGGTTTTGTGTATTATAATAGGTTATTCAACAGAGTGATATTTTGTTTTATTTTAACATTTTCATTTAAATGATGAGTCTTAAAACCGCTTTAAACCACATTATATTTAAAAAAATCCAAAAAACAGGATAAATAATGAGAAATGTGTACGTGTAGCGATTTATTTGAAAACGGCCTGGATGCCTATAATGCCTATAATGACTTTGACTATCATGACGTCACAGTGTGACGTCATGATAGTCAGAATCGGCCAATGCAGGCCGTTTCCGGCCGTCTTTTTTTAGAAATAATAAAAAAAAAACCAAAAAACAGGATAAATAATGAGAAATGTGTACGTGTAGCGATTTATTTGAAAACGGCCTGGATGCCTTTAATGACTTTGACTCGAATGAATCGGCCAATCCAGGCCGTTTTCGTAACAATGGCTGCAGATACATAATTATCAAATTTTATCATAATTATTTTATTTTTAGTTTAAATGCCTTAAAGCGGTTTTAATACGGTTTATTTCACACTGTCAAATAGCCTATTAAACCCCCCAAAACGTACAATGATGAGTAAAACTTTTACAAAAACTAGCACAGGCTGTACAGTACGTATCTCTCTCTTGTTTACCGAATACCTACGTCGAACGTGATTTCAGGGGCATCCCTGTGATTACTTTCCCCAACTGTTTACCCTTGTCAAATTATTAATCCAAAATCTATTCCCCGGTTTTAATGAGGCACGAATTGCGTAACTATGAACAGTCTTCGGTGACCCGGGCGGCTCCTGTCCGATGATAGACTGATACAGTAAAGTAAAATAAAAAAGTGTTTATTTGACCAAAATCATATTTTACTCTTAATACAAATAGAATAAAATATGATAGTATAGAAACAGGTGATTTACAATTATTAAGGAGATTTCCTAAACTAGGATTTATGTATCTGTATCTTAGGAGTTGGACCTCTTCGAAGTGTGACTTACAAAATTACAAACTAATCAGACTTAAAATGAAAAGGGTAAATTCAGCAAAACAGTTTGAATTCTGAGACGAAATACCTTCCCAACCGCGGGTTTAAGATAAATTAAAAAGTTTTATTGTACAGCAAGAAAAAATTAGGAGACGGAGAGAAAAAGCTCAGGCATAAGTCGTTTCAGATATTTTTCGTGTAGCCTCAGTTAAATTATCCCAGATTGTTCGTGGTCAAGGATTACAATCGCTCGTAGCCCCGGCTGCTTAAGTGACCTTAAACGATTACGAAGGTTAAGCAACATAGGGAGGTCGTTCAGTGCATGAATGGTTGACCGTCTATGACTTACGCTAGTGGTATTGAAATACAGTAATAGGCATTACTGCGTTTTTAGTTTGAATGCAAAAATAAGCTACGGGAAGGCATTTTTTGCAGTAAAAAAGTGATGGTGGCTGTAGATCTAGTATAGCAACTATTACCTACTTTTTTGAAGTAATGGCTATTACAGTGTTTCTTGTTACGAGGGCAGATCTGCATACACACACAAATATAACAACTGAAATAGTACAAATACAAGCAAACACATTTTTATAGCAATGAGACAAACAAAAAAACAACAACAAAAGTAAGCAAAGGCAAATCCAAATAAAGCAACATAAAGCACAAGATAACAAATTGTGGGTGTGGCAAATGCAAAGGGCCATTACATGTAGGTACATTGCAAAGATAAAACGCATTATTTTTTTTTTATAATTGTGTACTTAGAAGACAATTAAAAAAATCGGATACTTAACAGGTTTGTTGGGAAAAAATAAAACAAAAGTACGATGTTTTTATTTCTTGTAAGTTCCGAAAATAAAGATTTATTAAATGAATGCTCCTTGAACCTTCCTTAAGGAAGAGAGCCGTGCCCCTCGGTTGGGACATAATGGGTTGATGATGATAATGATGAACTGAATGTTCGTGAAAGTATAATAATAATAATAATAATAAACTCACTCCCATTATCCCCGAAGGGGTAGGCAGAGGCACCAGTCTCTAGAACTGGACCCACGTTTTGCCGAGTTTATCAGGCCCCAAACGTGACAAGTGGCAAGCCTGTCGTGAAAGTATTTCATCAACATTTCTTCAAAAAAAGTTACACACATAAATTGAATTATGAAAAAAGTACATGCAACGTAAAATATCAAAATTTGGTTAAAAATATAGAATAATAGGGTAGTTTCCAGGGTCAAAATAATTAAATTCTATTTAGTCCGTGTTTTAGATTATAAAAAAATATTGGACACGTATTTTTTCTTTTTTCGATTAAACAAAAAATAACAAAGATATAGCCCATTAAAGTTACGTGTGACGTCACTCCGTGCTAAAAAATGCAGCACGGCGTGACGTCACACGTAACTTTGATGGGCTATATTTTTGTCATTTTTGGTCTAATTTACAAATAAAAAAATACGTGTCCCTTATTTTTGAATAATCTAAAAGACGGACTAATTACAATTTTTAGGGCAACTAGCCTATTCCAGAGCGCACCATCCAAACCCAAGGACAAAATAAAATTAAAGTAAGATTTCATGTGTTTTGGATCATTTGAGAATGTACCATCAACTGGTCCCTCGTTAACGAAGTCCCGAACGTCTGCCTTTCTCTTTAAAGTTAAGAGTAAAGTAAGTGACCTTTAAAGACAGCTAAGCGTCTCTAAATATACAAGGTGTAATTATTAAATCTCCATATCTCGACGTCAGAAGCATTTCGCACCCTTGCAAGAACAACGTGATATTTCGAAGAAAACCATTTTTTATTCATTGAAATTTAATTTTTTTAACGCGATTTTATTTACTCTGAAAACGCCGGAATAAAGAGCAAAAGATACATTGCATCACGTTATAGCGCTATCTCTTTCTTCCATTACTTTGAAACCTTAAAAAAATACTCTCATGTAACGTAAGGGTTCCGAAATAACACGTTGTTCTTGCAAGGGTGCGATTTAGTCGGATTTGTCTATCTTCTACATTTAGGTACAGAAGAGCGTGCATACAAGTCACTATAAGCCTACATACTACACTATGGATCAGAATCATCCCAGAAAAAGAATATGATATAAATAGGTTTCTGCCATTGTTAAACAGAGCTCGACGAGCTAAGACAGGATATACGTAAAAAGTAATTTTCGTCGCGATTGAACATACGACCATGCTTTTGAAGTCGAGATATATTTCCAAGAAAGTCGACTCGCTCGTAGCCCCGGCTGCCTGAGTAATCTTAAACGATTCAACGTTAAGCAATATAGGACGCATTCAGTGCACGATAGGTGACCGTCTATGACTAGCGCTGGTGGCATTTTTCCGAACGGTTCCGTGCTTCACGAGGCACGTTAAGCAGTTGATGCCGGCTGCCGTCGATAGATGGCAGCCGTTAAGCCAAGTCAGACGCCTTAGGGCGGCTTGAAAAGTTCTGACACTAAGACCAGACAGTAGTCTTGCAAGCCTCCACCAATACGGACTTGGCCCCCGTGGTGGAATTTAGCCTATAATCTTCATCAGTTAAGAGGCCCTTGCCCCTCGGTGGGGACATAATGGGTTGATGATCAATTAAAAATCATCCTAGACGGCTGTACTGGCCAGCTTCTATAAATAATAATAATAATAAACGTTTATTTCGGATAAAACAGTGATCCATAGTGATGTTAGTAGCCTTAAAAACTAAAACTAAAAACTATGTTAGTAGGCTTAATGGGTATCTTAATTCTACGTTACTTTAAAAAACACGTTCTAAAACCAAATGGACAGCCTACACGTAATAAAAATAATTTAAACTATTTTTATCACATGCAAGCCATACAAATGGTTCCATATTGGACAGTCCGGCCTGTCCGCCAATACCTGTAGGAAGCCGTTGGTACTGCCTCGGACGCGCCCTAGCAGGGACGCCGCACGCTTGCGCATTATTTCATGAAAGCCGTCCGTGCGGGCCTCCGCGAACATGCCCGAGGCACTGCAGTACCGAGGCAGATATAAAGAGGAATCGCTACAGTATATACACATTCATACATATTAAGCTCACGTCTGAATCCCAGAGGGGTAGGCAGAGACCAGGGACTGCCACCTCCCACTGAGAAATCACTTTCGTTTCATTGACATTCATAGTTGTTTCATGCACGCACGTCAGTTTCTGGTATTTTTTACCGTACGTACCGTTTTTTAAAGTACGTATCATACAGTATGTGCTTTGAGCCCACGACCTTTTAACCTTGCAACCACCACTAAAATAATATATTCTTCGACGACAAATTTAGCTGTAGTCTAGACACCTGCGTCTGACACTTAAAATGTTCCGATATGCCTGCATTTAAGGTTCACTTTGGCATGCCATAAGCTGTTGGCGTGCCACCGAGCTTGCTTAAATATGTATATTCTAAGTGGATGCAGTTCTGCAGGTGATACGTTTGATTCTCGATCAGTTGCTGGCTGTTTAAATTTTAGTTTCGAACTCTTTGATCGTGGAGGAGGAATTTATTTTTAAGCAACATTTTATTAAATTGACAAGTATTAAGATTAGTTAGCAGAATTTTTTCAGTGCCATCTAGGGGCAAATGAATAAAACTTTTGGTTATTCTTCAGCCTTTAATAAATCTTCTCCTGCTATTATGAATAACAATGGTCGTTTACTCAAATATCAATTGCAATAAGCTTTAAAATAAGACCAATGTACTATTGGAATAAAATTTTATATCATTACTAGCTGACCCCGCAAACTTTGTTTTGTCAGATAGAGGTATGAAAAATAGACAACAACCTAATCTCAGACCTACCGATTATTTCCATTAAATTTCATCAAAATTTATGACCAAGATTTATGCCATTTTTATAAGGCCGCAACATACGAACGATGTATTTATGTACAGTCGACAGCACGTGAATCTTCACATTTTAGTTGAAAAGTCGCCCGTAATGCAACGGAGTAGAGTGCATGGGTGTATACCATGATGGGCTGTCGACTGTACTTTCTTTTGAGCAAAAAATGTAACAACAACAACGAACCAGGCGAGACCCAAATTCAACCTTGTGCGTCATTGAGTCGAGCCTGCCTTTAATATTTTACGCTCAGCATTCGGGTGATTCTCAGAACTGCATAATTTTTTTGGCGCATTTGTTTTTTCATATTCACTCTATAAAAAGTAACCTATATTGTAGTAGATGCCACCAAAACCTGCAATACGTTACAATACAATCTTCAGGGGCCAATAAACCTACAATATAATGTTACTTTTTATTGAATTAATATAAAAAAACATGCGCCAAATAAATTATGGAATTTAAGCCATTGAAATATGATGAAACTTGGGTCGCTGATCTGAAGGGGTTGCTTGAGGTAAAATGCAGGTTTATGTTCACATGTTTATTGGTTCACCTCCGAATATGAAGTCCCGTGCTTAGTCACAAAACAATATATTTTAGGTAAAACTTATTGCTAACTAACTAAACACTACGAATATTTGACACAAACACTACTGTGAGCGTAATGATGTAATACATAGACATCGTTTACATTGATGTCACCATACTTCACCATTTTCTAAGAATCACCCATTCGGCGGTTATTTTAGGGTTCCGTACCCAAAGGGTAAAACAGACCTTATTACTGAGACTCCGCTGTCCGTCCGTCCGTCTGTCACTAGGCTGTATCTCATGGACCGTATTAGTTAGACAGTTGAAATTTTCACAGATGATGTATTTATGTTGCTGCTATAACAACAAGTAGGTACTAAAAACAGAACAAAATAAATATTCAAGGGGCTCCCGTACAACAACCGTTATTTTTTTGCCCGTTTTTGCTCGATATTGATAACGGCAGTAGGTAGACGTTTGAAATAATCAAAGAATATTTAATTAAATATTCACTTTAAAAATAAATAATGAAATTAAAATAATAAGCACGCAGAACTGATGGACGATGGAGCCGAAAAAATCTCGAATGGACACCACATATCGGCAAGCGCAGCGTAGGACGACCAGCCACAAGATGGACAGACGATCTCATACAAATGGCGGGAAGACGCTGGATGCAAGCCGCTTCCGACCGGTCTTTTTGGAAATCCATGGAGGAGGCCTATGTCCAGCAGTGGACTTTTTGTGGCTGAATGATGATTATGAAATATTTAAGGGGGCTCCCACACAACAAACTCGATTTTTTGCCGTTTTTATAGATATAGATGGTACGAAACCCTTCGTGCCCGAGTCCGACTCGCACTTGGCAGGTTTTTACTTCATAATTCAATCATAATTAATTCACTTGCAGGTCGTCTGCAGGAGGCATAATGGAAATGCGTAATACTTCGAGAAATCCATATCAAATGACTCCAGAGTAAGTGCTTTCTCGCACCTCGCCCCCGGAACCCATTGGCCTAATGGCTTTTAACAATTTACCTGTTCCGAATCTGGAATAATCATTCTAGAGCACTCACCGAGGACATGTTTTGGGTACACCGACTTCTTGGTACTTACAAGTTGGACCAAGACGAAACCAGAGCTGTAGTAGTTAAAGCAAACAAAATTATAGATAATGATACAATGGGAAAATGTCATGGCCGCATTCAGCAGAACACATCGATGAGTAATCGATTACAAAGTTTCTGCTGAACGCACACAAAAATTCATAGAAAATTGTAATCGGCGTGTAATCGATGACTTAGGGATTACTCATCGATGTGTTCTGCTGAATGCGGCCATGCACCACTCACCAGTCGATATTTTCTCGGTAAAATAAACAATCGCCTGACGAAAATTAAAAACAATAAATTAGTAAGTTTGCACTATTTTAATTGCGGAAATCAATGTTTGTGTGTTTGTAAGAGAAAAAAACTATCTGTCTATCTATGTAAGCATGCTAGTGTAGGTGAAACGTAATTAAACGTAGAAAATTGAAGAAACAGCGCACGTAATTTTGAGGAATCTTTATTTTATCTTTTCTGCCGAATCGTATAATTATATTCTATTTTAAAAATTGGACGTATCGGAAAAAAGGAAAAAGATATAAAAACATTAAAGAGGTTTACTGGTCGGTCGGCAACAGTATTACTATAATAACTTTATTAATTGTAAAATATGTTAAATTTTATTAAGCTGTCCATGTTTAATAATGACAGAAAGTAACAATGGTTTTCACTTTTTATTTTTAAGTTTTGAACTTAAAAATGACTGACTATGTTAATAAAGATAAAACCTTTTCTTTTACTATTTAATAGACGTGGACGACCTACAATTGAAGATGCCAAATCTGGTGTTTATAAATCCCGGTCTTATGCCGAATTACTCGTAGCCCGGCTGCCTGAGTGATGTTAAGCGATCACGAAAGTTAAGGAACATCGGGCACGTTCAGTGAATGTATCGGTGACCGTCTATGACTAACGCTAGTGGCATTTTTCCGAGCGGTTCTGTGCTTCGCAAGGCACGTCAGCCTTTAGCAGTCGTTAAGCTAAGTCAGAGGCCTTAGGGGCGGCTTGAAAACTTCTGATAGTAAGACCAGCCACTAGACTTACAAGCCTCCACCAATCCGGACTTGGTCCTCGTGGTGGAGTTTGGCCTATACCTTCCTCAGGGCAGAGACCCGTGCCCCTCGGGTTGATTATTAAAGTTCACAATTTAAGGAAGGGTCTAAAGCTTAGGTCCCTTAGTGATACACAACCCAGTTTTCCACAGTGGTGTCAATTTTTGTAATATCACGCCTTCCATTTGGCAACATAATGCAACAATACATTCAACCCGGGCGCGCGGGGATTTTATCAAACACCGAGAACTTTTCTCTCACAGCTTTATTTTATACACCCAAGAATACTTTCCGCCCTTGCACTCAGGTTTTATTAATTTTTCATTTGAAAATGGCTGTGCTTCATTTTGAAATCCTGTCTCTATCCGGTGCTTTTGATTACTTTTAGTCTATTTATTTATGAAGTTGTAGGCAGCCGAGCTGCTTTCTTTTTTCACTGCATACCAAAAACTGTGATATTATTGATTTCCCATAGCAAGTGTTGAGTGCACATGAGTACATGACCCATGAGGGTTACGAGCTTCTTAGGTATAAAATACATAATAGTACAGGTACAGAAGAGTCACTCCGCAAAATCAATTAAAGAAAAAGGGACTCTAGCATCGATACAATTAGGTGCAATTCAGATCGCACGGCGCTAAAAAAGCTACGTTAAATTCACCTACATGTTGCCTCTTTTTCTACCGCGTAACTCTTACCTCTTCTGGCGCTTGAATTCCTACCTATTTGCCACTCCGGAGTGGTCGCCGCATGTACTTACGCGTCTGATACCGACACGCGTAGTGAAACAGGCCTGGGTATATTTGTTACTACTTAAATAAATTTTTTCACTGCCTTTTTCTCCACTACATTCATCCCCAAGGCAGCAGCTAACGGTTAACATTAACACTATAAGTACATTGACATTCAACGAACAGAATGGAAATTGTTTACGTCGAAATAAATTTCTGATTTCTGAATTCTCTCCTGAACCTAGGTTCATTGTTAATGTATTGTAGTACAATGACAACTGTATGAACATGGCGATTTAGTTTCATTACCCCCATCAAATGTACGGGCGCACCCATATCAAACAATCTAGGAGTCAAAGTTATTAAAAAACACGTCACGTGACCCGACTATGTATCTGTCATCGTAGAGCAATGCACTAACATCGAGGCCCTGGATGAGTTAAAGAGAGGGATGAAAATGCGTAGAAAAACAGTGGATTTTCTTCGGAGATACGATGTTAGGCGTTCAGCCTAACGCTAGTGCCATCTTCCGAGCGGTTCCGTGCTTCGCAAGTAGAGATGGGCGCCGAGAATATTCTCAATCCTCTCTAAGTGGAAACTTCGGAGAAGATTGAGAAATTACCGGTAAGTTTCCTTATCTTCTCATTTTGGTGAGAAGATAAAATATTGTTAATAAATATTACTTTCTTCGTCAAAGATGTGTCTAAAATTGAAGTAGAATGCAATTTAGGCTACACGCAAATATTGCCTACCTGGCGCACGTGCGATCAATACAGTTTTTATTTATAGAAGTTTACCGCATGAGATCTTTTGTACGTTGGTTTCTTTTGTTCTTCGTAGAAGTTTTACAGTCTCGCATTCAAGTTTTAAAACTACGAAACAGCTGTTTTATGACACTGCTAAAAAATGTCTCTTACTTCAAAGCCCAGTCATTATAGATTTTGACCCGTGAATAATTAGTTCTTGAATTTTTTTTCTTACGTCCCTCGGGGGGGTTACTGGGAATGTAAGTTCAAAAAGTAGACTGAATCAGCCTCCTGCGTATATTGGAAAAAAAAATGTTTCCATAAAAACAGTTTTTCTTGAATAACTCGGCCATTTTGGATTTTACAGTAAAACCGTGAGAATAAAATTTATAGGAAATTAGATTTTCTACAAGTTTGGTCCTCACAATTATTCTTATAGGATCTATATTTTAAAAAAATTAACTGAAAAACCCGACAAATACAAAATAATTATCATTATCTCCTATGTTCCACGTTTTATGGGATGAATGGAGAGAAATAAAGTTGTAGAGAATCAAATTCTGAACAATTTCAGTTCCCATCTTTTTTCCCCAAGATCGATATTTTGGAAATTAAACCTGAAAAATGCAAAAAATTCTAAATATTATCATTATCTCCTATGTTCCACGTTTTACGGCATGAATGAAGAGAAACAAAGTTGTAGAGAATCAAATTCTGAACAATTTCGGTTCCCATCTTTTTTTCCCCAAGATAGATATTTTGGAAATGAAACCTGAAAAATGCGACAAATTCAAAATATTATCATTATCTCCTATGTTCCACGTTTTACGGCATGTATAAGGAGAAACAAAGTTGTAGAGAATCAAATTCTGAACAATTTTGGTTTCCACCTTTTTTCTCCCAAAATGGATATTTTGGAAATAAAAAAAAAAGTTTTAGGACCAAACTTGTAGAGAATGAAATTTCCTACAATTTTTGTCTTCACGGATTTTACTGTAAAATCAAAAATCGCAGAGTTGTTCAAGAAAAACCGTTTTTCGAGTATACGCAGGAGCCTGATTCGGTCTACTTTTTGAATTCAGACTCCTAGTGCCCCCCCGAGGGACTTACGAAAAAAAATCCAAGAAATGATTATTCACGGGTAGGGTCGGTTTTTTTATAATGACTGGACTATCAGTCTGTTATTAGTCTTCTGATAGTCTACTGCTGTCTTATGCCTTAAAGGATCATATTTTGATCACGCTTGTTTATTGGACTCTAATACTCATTTATACGATACTTGGCTTGTTTAATTGTTACTGTGAATATTATCTGTGATTTGGACTATTAGAACCGGACACTGGTGAATACTTCTTGATTCGTAAGTACTTATTTTATTATGTTAACATTTTGCAGAAATTTAGAATATAACATAGAATTCTGTTGGTACTTTTGATTTTTCTTTATTTTGCAATCATTGATGTTTTATTTTCATTATTTTTGTAAATCTGTACTGAACTGGATTCTGAAGAAGAGGTGGTAGCTATGGAATATATTCACACAATCGCAAATCAGCTCAACAAAGACATTGCTGAAAATCTTGCAAGCTTTCGAGCAAAAGATGGAAGATTGTGGGGAAAAACATTTGTATGGAAAAATGTGACATCTATGAGCCACACTTTTACAAACTGGTGATTTCACTCATGAAGTGGAACCTTTCTCTTCATGAATGAAATCGTTTTGCGTATTTTTACACGCCCTACACATCAGCTGCTGTTGAGTGCTCTTTCAGTACACATAGGAGGATACATAACAAATTAAGAAACCGCCTTACAGCTGAAAGAGCCGCCAAAATTGGATACGTTGCATATTTAAATTAGAATTTATTAAACCGTAGTAGATATCTATCACATTAACCGGTTGAAGAAGAAGTGGAAGAAGACGAATAATATTCTGTAAATTCTTCAGACAACGAGTCATCAAATGATGAAATCTAAGTCGTAACCGAGATTCCGTCGCTAGACGCTTCGTTATCAGTGGTGGCTAGGACAAGTGGTACACAGCCGCGTGTAGAGTTTTTCGATTGCAATAATTTAGGTAGTGATTCTGGCTGAATTTTGTTAGTTTAATTTAATTTTGTTGATGTTTTTTTTTTGTTTTTTATTGAAATTTTAAATAAATGTTTATAAGTTGATATGTTACTTCATTTTATTTATCTTGACATTTATATAGTCCAGAGGGTTGAATTACTGTTTTCAGAAGACTGGATATTTTTTTAACCAAATTAATAAGACTTCCATATAAAAATACCCAGCCAGATATTTAAAGTACTAAAAACCAGACACACATAGACACATATACACATTTTAAAAACTTTATTCCCATCAAATCTCTCCCCTATCTCTAAACTAATCCCAAACTGCATCTTCAAATATAACGTAGTTTCTAAGTTTTCATGATGAATGTGTTTCACTTCCATAAAACTTAACGAATAACCAAGTTTAATAATAGTAAATACGGATAAAAGTACACTGCGCTTAGGAAAAACGCATATTTCTTGCATCTTAGACCAATAATATGCGAATACTGCAATAAACAAAAAAAATTAATAAGAACATTTTATCTTCTCACCAAAATGAGAAGATACGGAAACTTTCAGGGACGATATCGGTAAGTTTCCACAAAATGGAAAGTTACCGAGAAGTTGCCCATCTCTATTCGCAAGGCACGTTAAGCAGTTGGTGCCGACTGCCGTCGATAGATAGCAGTCGTTAAGCCAAGTCAGAGGGCTTAGGGCGGCTTGAAGACTTCTGACGGTAAGACCAGCCATTTGCCGTATGGCCTATACCTTTCTCAGGGAAGAGCCCTGTGGGAAGCAGCATGGGGCTCGTTCAGTGCAGTGCACTTGTAAAGTTTAGAATTATTAGAAAGACGGCAGCCGGCACCAACTGATTAACGTGCCTTGCGAAGCACGGAACCGCTAGGAAAAATGTCACTAGCGTTAGTCATAGAACGGTCACCCCATCCGGGCATCCAAGCACTGAACGCGCCCTATGACCGTCCGGGGCTATACGAGCGATTCGAGCGAATAAAGTATTATATTGAGTAAACCTTGGAGATAGTGAATATTCAAGACCGAGCAACAAGCCGAGTTAGCAACTACCAAGGCACGTACCCAAGAGGTAAATCACTCACTTTATGACGTTTTAATGCAGCTTTCCCCGCCTGTAATCACCTAATAATTATTTCAGAGCCGAGCGCAGACGGAGTTACAAGACATAGAAGATTCATAAGCAATATAGGTACTCACGCTTCACCTGGACCTAGATTCTGTTAATGCGTTCATTCAGTTGTCATTGCATGACAACTGAATGAACGTGGCGTTTTAGTTTCATTGCCATTTCAAGTCGACGCGCATGTACAAATCAAATCTTGTAACGAGGTGACCGCCTCGTTGCTTTTTAATGATTTTCGGCCTTTTATCAATTCCAAATTTGACTAGTTTTTGACATTCGCCGCAGTGTTCGGACGTATCTGGTTCAGATAACCCTGAGCTTCCGAGCAAGGTGGACGTGAACGTCTTTCTATTTTATTACGACCGACCAAATTTATTATTACGACGATTGCTCTATTCTCCGTATATTATTTATCTACAACGACCACTTAATCATAAATATTCGTAAGGCACATTATTATGTAAGTGTCTGTGTTTTCTTTTACACTGCAAATTGTATTTTTATATTTATATTTTAGACCTTAGTTAAGACCTTTATTTTTTATTGTTCTCAGGTGCTATTCCTTTACCTTATAAATAAAACATAATTTTACCGTGCTCCACAAGCCTCCAACTACCGAGGACCCGTTGTGGCCCTCTGCCCGGATCCTCGGCCCATCTAATAAACCCTCCCATAAAGACAGCCCTCGGCCAGAGACCATATGGGGGGGCCAGTCCCTGGTACCTGGCTTACCTCCCGCAATGTCCCTCCCAGGCCCGGCTTGTGGATCTCGTGCCCCTCCCCGCCCCTCCAGCCCTCTTCCATGCCCTCTGCTGAACAGAGGGACATAGAGAGGGCCCCCACCGTGTGTTTTTTATAGAGGTTGTCTCCTCGCGGCCCGAAGGCCCCCGGCCCCGCTCAATGTGGGGTTACGGGTGCGGGGCCCATGGTGGACCCCGCGGGACATCCAGCAGCGCAAGCCACTGGACGTCCCTCTGGTTTTGGTCCGCGCCGGCTGAAGCCGGTACCCCCCATATCTGGAGAGCGTTCCCCTATCCGCCACCCGGGGGACGCGTCCGATGGAAGACCAGAAACTCCGCACGGAGACCTAGGAACCTGAAATTTTGCACAGAGGGTCTATATATAATGTAGGCAAGGAATAAGACCGGATTTTTTTTTTATTCAACCCCTAAGGGGGTGAAAAGGGTTGCCAAAATTTGTATGGGAGGTATAAAGAATGTTGTCTAATTTTCTTGAAACTTAAAATAAATACCCTTCAACACAATTGATTGAACACGTGTTTCGCCGTTTTTGTAAATTTAACCCTTATGGGAGTGAACGGGGGGGGGGTTGCAAAATTTTGAACTAAAGTCCACGCGGACGGAGTCGCGGGCGAAAGCTAGTATAATAATATGACCATTTATCTTTTGTTAAAAATTTTATCTCCTTCTGTACTCCGTCAAACTTTCAAGAAAACGACTGAGATTTATAGTGACCGAACTGTGGCGCAAAACACCTTCTCTCGATATACGTAGCTCCTATTCTCAGCCGCATAAATACGAAAATCGAACGGAAAGCGTAGCCGGCCAGAGAAAAACATAGACAAGGAAGAAATTAACTGAAATCTTCAAAGCCCACCTGAGACTCGGGTTCCGCAACCTGTTTCTGACAGCGGATTTTCGTGACACATTATTCTTCTGTAAGCTGCGGTTCTCAAACTTGTTCACTTCACGGTACGACGCATTCTATCGATGGGATTGTAAATATAATTATTTGTGTAAGTTTCTAAAAGGATTTTATTTGAGGTTTTATCTCAACCGAAACACATTATTTTAACAATATAATTTGACCAGTTTTATGTAATCTGTAAGCTCAATTTCAGTAGTTCAACTGCCAACGCCTTTACTTCTGCAGTTCATTAGCATACTTTGAATAAATTATAAACATAATTATTGACCCTTCATTGGTTAATAAACATGGTTGTTTTTTCAAAAAAAAAACTTTTTAAGATAAAACAGGGGCACCTCGCGCGACATCCTGTCACTTGCACACACTTTTAGAATCCTTGGGCGTGCGAGTACCTACTCCATACAAGATTATATTTTACAAAACGATTGATACAATTCGTACAAATCTCTGTTTCTATTGAAAAGGGTCCCGAACTGCTATGCTTCTCTGGATGTTATTGTATTCCAGAAAGCGCCATCATCATCAACCCTTTATGTCCCCATCGAGGGGCACGGGTCTCTTCCCTGAGGAAGGTATAGGCCATACTCCACCACGGGGGCCAAGTCCGGATTGGTGAAAGCGCCATAATTAAAAGATATTATAGGATGACATGAAGACGACTTTTTTGGAGCAGCGGTTAGCGCATCTGCCTACCATGCAGGAGGTTCCGGGTTCAAATTTGGCTGGGGTCAAAAAACTCCAGTGCTTGGATGTTTACATTGTTTGTAATGTCGCTATTTCTGGTTCCCAGTCATTATCTATAAACCAAAGCTTGACTGGTAGAAGGTAGCAAAGTCAGAGGCCTTTAGGGGCGGCTTGAAAACTTCTGACAGTAAGACCAGCCACTAGTCTTACAAGCCTTCACCAATCCGGACTTGGCCCCCGTGGTGGAGTATGGCCTACACCTTCCTCGGGGAAGAGACCCGTGCCCCTCGGTATGGACATAATTGATTGATGATGATGATGATGACAGTGACCGTTGCATGACTGCGTCGATTTTATTTCATTGCCGCTTTAAGCCAACCGCTGTCTGCTGTAATTCTACGCATCAATGGAGTTAAATAACATAATACTATCATGTGACCCGACCATGTCACTGTAATCGAACTATAATGCACTAATGAACATGGGGTTACATATTAAACAATGTAGATGCCTTCAATGGAATGAAAAAACACGTCACGTGATCCGACCGTGTATCAGTCATCGTACTATAATGCACTAAGAGAATCAAAATCCGACGCAAGAAGTGTTGAGTGGAAGTTATAACTAGTACTAATTAATATCTATAAATAAAAAATAAATAAACTCACGCCCGTTATCCCCGAAGGGGTAGGCAGAGGCACCAGTCTCTAGAACTGGACCCACGTTTTGCCGGTGGTGGCGAAGTGGGGTTGACCCTTGCTTCTCGATCATGAGGGTCTGGGTTCGAACCACGCATGTACCAATGACTTTTAGTTACGTACATTTGTTTGTACAGCAACACCATTCGCTGATAAATTGAGCCCGGATAACGGCGACAGGCTTGCCCCTTGTCACGTTTGGGACCTAATAAACTCGGCAAAACGTGGGTCCAGTAATTAATATCTCTTTATTATAATTGCCTTTGATATTGGTCCTCGAGTGAGGTGTACCAGCTGATAATGATACTTAACATGAATTAATAGGTAAATAAAGGAAACTTTATTAGATATAAGAGAAAATCATACAGATAGTACTTAACCAAAGAGACATTTTGACCTCATAACTAAAAGTGTTTTTTTTTTTTTTTTGAAACATTTACACTCAGCACATACATTGCTTCTGGCCCCACACTAGGATACCCTGTGTCGTGGCAACCAGAAACAGCGACGTCACAAACATGTAAACATCCAAGACCTGGGTTTCTCTTTTTTTTGTACCCAACCGGGATTCGAACCCGGGACCTCTCGCATGGTAGCCAGATGCGCTAGCCGCTGCGCTACAGAGGTCGTCGATTTATTATTATACAATCATCATCATGATCATCAACCCCACCGAGGGGCATGGGTCTCTTCTCTGAGGAAGGTATAGGGCATACTTCACCGCGGGGGCCAAGTCCTAATTGGTGGACTAGTGGCCGATCTTACTGTCAGAAGTTTTCAAGCCGCCCTAAGGCCTCTGAGTTGGCTTAACGACTGCAATTTATCGACGGCAGCCGGCACCAACTGCTTAGCGTGCCTTGCGATGCACGGAACCGCTCGGATAAATGCAACTAGCGTTGGTCGTAGACAGTCAGCAGTCAGCACTGAACGCCCCCTATTTTGCTTAACCTTCGTGTTCGTGTAAGATCACTCAGGCAGCCGGGGCTACGAGCGATATTATAAAATACTCTTGACAAATTAATATTAAACCCGAAAATAATTACAGAACTAAGACAGGACAATCTCTAACAAAGATGTCTCTACCATTAACATACGTTCATCATTTCTTAGTGATATCATCCAGAGAATAGTGATAATGTAGGTATTCTAAGCAAGTTGCACAAAGTTACGTTCGGAACGAGCTAGTACCGTCTCCTCTAACATTTTAACTTAACATAAGCACCCGGTAATCGAACCGACTAAAATCTGTGAAAGTTGCACCCTGTACTTTTATTGCATCGATCGTTAGGGTCAATTATAAGGATGAAATTTCTCTGACAAACTTCATAAATTAAATGAAAGGAAAACAATTCCCTGGTAGCCCTGTATACAGGCACATACATTATTTCTGGCCCCACACAAGGATACCCTGTGTCGTGGGAACTAGAAGCAGCGACGTACCAAACATGTAAACATCCAAGACCAGCCGGGATTCGAACCTAGGACCTCTCGCATGGTAGGGAGATGCACTATTCGCTGCGCTACAGATTCGTCAAGTATTATAAACAACTAGCTGTGCCCCGCGGTGTTACCCGCGGTTCATCGATTTTCCCGTAGGAATAAGATATTTCCCCGCGGTAAAACGTAGCCTATGTTTTAATCCAGGGTATCGGCTAACTCCATACCAAATTTTATTAAAATCCGTCCAGCCGTTTCAACGCTAAAGACTGACAAACATATAAACACACACACAAACTTTCACGTTTATAATATTAGTGTGATTAGTTAACAGTTAACACTTCAAGGCACACCGTTATTTATTTATTTTATTTATTAATACTTTTATTGCACTTACACTTAAAAAATTTAAATATACTACAATGCGGCGGACTTAAAGCTATAAGCATTTTCTACTAGTCAACCGCAGTTATCGTTATCACTGCATCACCGCACCAACCGTTATCACCGCATCCAAGGGAATTGTCTGTGGCAATCCGCTGCCGACGCAACCCAGACCCAGCCTTTGATAAATAACTACAAAACAAGCTCGACTTTCGACTCTGTTACCGCTGAAATAGAACACAGTTTCGCGTGAGGGCGCCGGAGGAAAATAAAGGTCTGTCATGTACTTGGAAACATGGTGTTGTATTCGGTTTAATAAGGCGCGCGCACCAACCTGCTGGCCGAGGCGCCGCTGACGCGCACACACCGCACTCTAAATACCATCTCGGAAAAAATTGATGTTTTTGGATGTACTCAGGGTGAATTCACTAGGACGGCATTGAATATTATGTGTTATAAATTATTTATAATTAAGGTGTATAGTATTAAAGAAGTTAAAAATAGTTGGTTTAATAGTAGGTAAATAGATACCGATTTTATGTTTGAATTGTTAATTAATGTTTGTGAAAATTTTATAATATTTTTAACTTGTTGCATTAGGTGCTAATCCTGTAATAAGTTATAAGTTATAAAATGTTTGTTCAATCTCTCAAACATGTTAAAAGTTATTCTTGGGACTAAAAGCTAAAAACCGAAGCTTTATGCAATGGGCCGATTTCTGAATAAAGAATTTACACTAAGTAAATAACTACTTAAATAACGTTCTGCCACCATCTTTTCTGAGAAATTTGACGAGACAGCACTACAGTTAAGCATTTACTGAAAATTCTCAACTCAGATACCGACCCACAATCTCCCTTTAAAAACGGTGAAAGAATTCAATGTCCTGTGGGCAATCGTTGAGGTTATTCCGACGTTTTATTTAACTTTATTGTGTAAACAAACAATTGGAAAATAAGTGGTTACAGCAGCATTAAGTAACAATAAATTATTTTAAGTAATTGTACATCGCTGATAAATTGTGCCCGGATAACGGCGACAGGCTTGCCACTTGTCACGTTTGGGACCTAATAAACTCGGCAAAACGTGGGTCCAGTTCTAGAGACTGGTGCCTCTGCCTACCCCTTCGGGGATAACGGGCGTGAGTTTATTTATTTTTTATTTTATTTAATTGTACATCCAGCAGTCATGCAACTGTTATCATTTTACCACAATGCATTAGTAGGATCTAGGGCCAGGAACTGCCACCTGCCACGATCCTGACAAATCACTTTAGCAAATTTGACCTGTGAAAATGCTTTTTTTCTTTAGTGAACTGGATGGATATTGTATGGAATCAGGTGTTACCTTGCGGAAATCCATAATAGCATTAAATCCCACAAGCACCATGCGGTTAGTTAATGCACCGCCCTCCCTCCCACTTTTTAATTAAGGACAGTAATTTTTACATTTTAATGAACTGGATGGAGGCGCTTAAAATGCGGTGAACAAATTAAGTGTCACCCTGTAGTGTTGCAAGGAGAATACCTTGTTCTGGTCTACCTAGGCATTTGTTATCTGTCTGCGAGTCTAATTTCAGTGGAAATTGCAAATGAATAATCGCTGCAAGGATTTGCGGCTGACAAGATATTTGCTCGCGGGTTGCTACATGACGTGGAATGTTGTGAGGAAATCTTCAATGTCTAGCGATGATGTTTAGCTAGGCAACGTTTAGTTAGGCCTACTTTTACCACTTCTTAAAATTAAAACCAAAAATCTATGGTAATTTACTAATAATACTTGGGGGGATGGGTAGGAGGGGGGGACCATAAAACTGGTTGGCACCATCTGTTTACTGGATCTGGGATATATACAACATAATATCAGAAGTCAGAATGCGGTCCGCAATTTTTGCAAACGAAACTTCACTGAGAGTCCGCTCTAAGGGCCAGATTCACAGTCGTGACTTTACTTTACAGCAAAGACTTCTTCACAAAGTAAGCTTTGTTTGACAAAGTATACTTTCAAATTTTTCAATTTCAGAGACACTTCCTTGGTCTTTCCTTAGCAAAGCACATCCCCAAGGTAAAGTCTGAGCAAGTATTGAATTTGACAGAAACTGTTACATTACACGCATAATTTTCATTCAAGAAATAATGGTGAAAATATCATTAAACTGGATTTATTTGAATGACACGGAACGTCATTGAAAGATGTCAACTTTACCTTGACTTCAAGGATGTATGGTAATAAACCTCCTTTCGGAGCAATTTTCGGTCCGTGAAAAGCGAATGAAACAAAAAAAATAAAAATTGACTTTACGTTTCTGAAGTATAACCCAACCTAATAAAATTTGATTCGGTTTTATGAAAATGTCTTTATCGTTCAGGACTACATTATTTGTACGCATATTGATGCTAAGTTTACTTTGAGGCCAAAGTCATGATCATCGACTCCTTCGACTTTACTAAGCAAAGTGTAGGCTAGTGAAAGTAAAGTAATGGTGTGACAGGGCTATGAAACATATTTTCGGTTGAAAGTCGATCTTTTCGTCAAAGTAAAGTCAAAGTGCAGTTTAAGAATCTCATTTAACACATTTAAGGAAGTGTGGTGCAAGTCGGCCTGAGAATAAGATTTTTTTTTAGTAGTCTACATAAGTCGCACTACAGGGCGGCGATTCTGTTTCAGAACAAAGTTATTGGCACCGGGATTCGAGAATTATTTATTTTCTCTAAGTAAAACACTTTACTTAAACGACAGTTTTAACTCTTTCATGTTTTATAAGAAGTACTGGTAAAATCCCTGTGAAAATGTTACAAGCAGCCTTTTTTTTTCGTTTGTTAAATACAAGTACCTGGGTGACCGTAGCTTTGCTCGGTACTTTTTTTTAAATATAAAATATGTAATATAAAATTAAAATAATCCTTTTTCAACAAAAAAAGAACTTGGAAAAAAAACATCATGACTCGAACAGGGTCTCTTGAAATCGGCCCGAAACGGGTCACCCGCTTTCCCGTCGGAACTATCCCAACCTTGCAGATGGACGCGAAATTTACCTCCGTATGTTATCATAGCAAATTTCAATTGGCTTAGAATACGGATAAAACAATGTTTCCTAAAAATGTAACCTAGTTAGGTCAATTAAACGCCCCCGAAAGCATCTGCCTATTAAATTTCGTGAAAATCGTTGAAGCCGTTTCCGAGATTCTGATTATATATAAAATTATATACAAGAATTGCTCGTTTAAAGAGATTAGATAGATTAGATACAAGAATTGCTCGCTTAAAGAGATTAGATAGATAGATATTTTTCTAAGCGCGGAGTGTGTTTCTTAACCACAGTGTGTTGATTTACGCATTCTACTTGCAGGTAACAAGATTCGGAAAACAAACAACCACCGCGAAGTTCCTTCGACAGGTAAAGAACAACCGTAAGCTTTTTGTACGAGTATGACTTTCTAGTCAGAGCGCTTAGTGCGAGTTTTTTCATTCACTTTCGATAGCGAAAGCGTTTGCAATTTGTATAGGAGTGACAAAGAGACAACTAGGTGGCGCGCTTTGTCACTCCTATACAAATTGCAAACGCTCTCGCTATCGAAAGTGAATGAAAAAACTCGCACTAAGCACTCTGAGCTGTAGCTTCGGTCGGACTCGTCCGATAAAACAACACCCGTAAGTAGATACGGACTAAAAGTTTATAAGCTGTGGCTTCTTTTAATTCCGTTTCAACTCCATGTTAAGTGCGTCTTAGCTTCATCATCATTATTAGCCATTTGAGGCTTACTACAGGACTGGACCTCACTCGTGTTTTTTCAAGGTTTTTCAATTTATTGAAGAGCAATACTATCGATACGATACTGTCGATAGACTATCTCTTCAACTATTGATAGACTATTGATAGATAATCGATATTGGCCTATTGAGCGGACATTATCTCCGAGCTATTTGCAGCGCCCACTGCCACTTCAACTGAGCAATGGGCTAGTTGCCCTAAAAAATGTAATTAGTCCGTCTTTTAGATTATTCAAAAATAAGGGACACGTGTTTTTTTATTTGTAAATAAGACCAAAAATGACAAAGAAATAGCCCATTAATGCCCGGTTCCTATAATATACGCCTACCGGCTACGATCCGTTTTCCATACAATTTATTGACGGTTCGTAGGAATTTCGTAGGAATTGTAACCGATCGTAAGCAAAAACGAAGCGTTTTGTGGATATTGGAACCGGGCATCAAGTTACGTGTGACGTCACGCCCTGCTGCATTTTTCAGCACGGAGTGACGTCACACGTAATTTTAATGGGCTACATCTTTGTTATTTTTTGCTTGATTGAAAAAAGAAAAAATACGTGTCCAATATTTTTTTAGTATCTAAAATACGGACTAAATAGAATTTAATTATTTTGACCCTGCGAGTAATCCTCCTAGCGAGTAGAATTTAAGTTAGAACCATTATTTTTCTAGTAATTTCCCTTACTTTTTATTGAAGAATCATTACCTTAATGGATTGCGATTTTTTCGCAGTCAAGCTTTACATAATTATTGTTTGTATCGTTCTTACTCCAAAGGCATAGAGTTAAAATTAGACTATTAACCCCATTTAGATCCAAGACCGACATGTCGAGCGTACCAATTAAACAGCAAGCAACTGTATTTAACAACAGACACTTGAAGTAAGGCCTGTCATTAACACTTAATGGGCAATTTAATGACACACTCTCGTAGACTATACGGACTGAAGGTTTTTGTGGAACATCATTCAGTGTTAATTCATTTGAAAATCCATGGAGGCCTAGGTCCAGCAGTGGACTTCTTGTAGCTGAATGATGATGATGATGATGATGAAGATTCAGTGTAGTCAAATCGCTCGTAGCCCCGGCCGAGGGCGCGTTCAATCCATGGATGGGTGATCGATCAACGACTAATGCTAGTGGCATTTTTCCGAGCGGTTCCGTGCTTCACAAGGCACGTTAAGCATTTGGTGGCGGATGCCGTCGATAGATGGCAGTCGTTAAGCCAAGTCAGAGGGCTTAGGGCGGCTTGAAAACTCCTGACAGTAAGACCAGCCACTAGTCTTACAAGCCTCCACCAATCTGTAAGTGACCCCCGTGATGAAGTATGGCCTATACCTTCCTCAGGGAAGACACCCGTGCCCCTCGGTGAGGACATAATGGGTTGATGATGATTCAGTTTAGTAAGTGTAGTAAGCAATGTATCAAAGTAAAAGACACCCGTGCCCCTCGGTGAGGACATAATGGGTTGATGATGATTCAGTTTAGTAAGTGTAGTAAGCAATGTATCAAAGTAAGTAGTCATTATTTGGTAGATATCTGTAGCGTAACACAGTTTTCTTAATTAGCACTTACATACAGGCACATACATTGCTTCTGGCCCCACATTAGGATACCCTGTGTCGCGGGTGCCAGGAACAGCGACATCACAAACATGTAAACATCCAACACTGGGGTTTTCTCCCCAGCCGGGATTCAAACCTGGGGCCTCTCGAGTTTGAACTAAAAAGTATCGCTTACTCAAAGACGTTGCGTGACTAACGGCCGACATGTGGCAGTGAGCTTTTGTAAAGCCTTACCGCGATTGGACCCAATTGACCGCTTAAGAGCTTTTTTCATTTTTTTCATCATCAACCCATTATGCCCAAACCAAGGGGCACGGGTCTTTTCCGTGAGGAAGGCATAGGCCATACTACACCACTGGGGCCGAGTCCGGGTTGGTGGAGGCTTGTAAGACTAGAGGCTGGTCTTACTGTCAGAAGTTTTCAAGCAGCCCTAAGGCCTCCGACTTGGCTTAGCGACTGCCATCTATCGACGTCAGCTTAACGTGCCTTGCGAAGCACGGAACCGCTCGGAAAAATGCCACTAGCGTTAGTCATAGAACGGTGACTCATCCCTACACTTTAAAGCTTGGAAACCCATGAGGGTGGCCTATGTCCTGCAGTGGGCGTCAAATAACTGATGATGTTGATGAAGCCTAGGGAAGTAATCTTGGGTAGGCAAACATTTATACTTTACAAATACTCGGTTTAAACCGAGTCGCAGAGATTACAGATATATTTTTCTGTTCTCTGAATGAATTCACAAAAGTAACTCTTTTTGTGTTGTGTTATTGTAATAATTAGTTGTAAATATATTAAGTTCTATAAGATTAAGTTTTATATTAACTCTGAAACTGGTTAACGCAATACGGATCCCCGGTAAGGTTAGCTCTAAGTTTGTTTGGCAAATAAATAAAAAAATATATATATTTTTGAAGTAGTTATACTTTTTAATATTGGCACAACATGTTTTTATGGTTAGAAAGTATCTTTCAAGCACAGTGAACGAATTTAAAGACACCCTGAAGAACTAGACGTAGGTACAAAAGATTCTTCTGCTGGGTAGGCTTTCTACGTGCTATTAAAGACACACACCAACTTTATGCAAATTTTATGTGACTCCGTAATTAAATGGCTCCCTCAGAAGATCTCTTATCTTTACGAGCCTCTTTATAATTGAGGAGAGTATGTTGCTGAAGTGTGAAGTCGGGACTCGCCTGAAGTTGTCACGTTCATTAGGCTTATAACGGGCTTCTTTTCTTTGATGGCAGCTGTAAAGGTCGATTTAAACATAAACAAACATAAACATTTACATACAGGCACATACATTGCTTCTGGCCCCACACTAGGATACCCTGTGTCGTGGGAACAAGAAACAGCGACGTCACAAACATGTAAACATCCAAGACCTGGAGTTTTTTTTTCTCCCCAGCCGGGGATCGAACCCGGGACCCCTCACATGGTAAGCAGATACGCTAACCGCTACGCCACAGTGGTCGTCAAATCGATTTACATCAAACGCACAAAGAGCTAGAGCTAGAACAAGAGCATTCTTTCTTGATCTTTTAGTGTAAATGAAAGCTCGTTTTCACCGTTTACACCAAAATATCAACGAGCTAGAATTAGAACTAAGAACTAGAATTCATGCACAATGATATTGAAGGTCGATTTAAAGTCCATTTGCTTATATAGTGTCGGTACACACGAAGGCAATCATGGTTTTAGTAAAAAAACATTTATTTCAATAATTCAACTTAGACGGCAAAAATACTTACATGGTAAACATAGTACGCAATATACCTAATGAAGCACAAAATAAAACACTACTCTTCATCACTCGAACCTACCTAAGTGATGCAGGATCGTCTCGTTATAAATCCATTCTAAAATACTGATTGATTTACTTCTTTAATTGTGTGATCTACATAATAGTAGAATGAGACGAGCTGCGAGCTAAATTCACTGGCGTGTTTGCGCCGCGTCGGCTTCCTTCAATTTCTTTTGTGAAAAGCCGCCACGTGCAGAGTCGGTAAATATCAAAGTGACACTATGATAGCGAACAGACTTTACATCAAACGAACAAAGAGCTAGAGCTAGAACACAAGAACGCTTTGATAAGACCGCTCGGGGAGCGAGCACGTCCGAGCACGCAAGAACGCTCTAAGGAACTGTTCGCACGCTCTAGCGCCGTTTGCATCGAGCGGGCGAGCATTCTTAGAATATTCCATAGAATCTTTGCGAACGCAGACTGAACAACGAAAGAATGCTCTACGTCTGTTTACACTAAAATAATTAGATAGGGTAG
The DNA here is from genome assembly GCA_947310845.1 of Yponomeuta plumbellus. NCBI lineage: Eukaryota > Metazoa > Arthropoda > Insecta > Lepidoptera > Yponomeutidae > Yponomeuta > Yponomeuta plumbellus. The sequence continues at coordinate 5,067,854 of OX371217.1, forward strand.
GGATGGAATGATCATTCGCTTGTCTGATGTAAATCGACGTTAGGGAATTGTTCTTACACTTTCCAAAGTGCGCACTCCAATTTGATTTGAAGTTTTGCGACAACTTTTGTTCTATGAGGCTTACCTCAGATTTATATTTTGAAGTAAAAAGACTTGAGAATCGCTCGTAGCCGCGGCTGCCTGAGTGACCTTAAACGACCACGAGGGTTAGGCAACATAGGGCGCGTTAAGTGCGTGGATGGGTGACCGTTCTATGACTAAAGCTAGTGGCATTTTCCCAAGCGGTGCTGACTGCCGTCGATAAATTAGATCTAAGATGCCGTCGTTAACGTCACCCATCCATGCACTGAACGCGCCCTATGTTGCTTAACCTTCGTGATCGTTTAAGGCAGCCGGGGATACGCTACAAGCACATACAATACATGAAACAATAAAATTATTCTGTATACTGATTGAGCAATTAGTATTATCTATCTATCTACACTACATTGCTTCTAACCCCACACTAGGATACTCTGTGTCGTGGGAGCCAGAAAGCCGAGAAGAAACCAGATCTAGGAACTGGGGTTTTTTTCCGTCTACATAATAACATATACAGGGAGTCTCAAAAACTTAACGTCAAGCCGCAACCGGGTGAAAAGGCAAGTCATACTGGTTATCAGAAATATATAAAAAAAATAGTTTTTTTATTTTAAGTACAATATTTTTTTTTATTATGATTTATTCAAGAAATTTCGCAAACATAATGAAAACTAAAATTAAAATAAAAAATTGGCAAATTTTTAAGTTTTTTTTTTAAAGTCTCCTTTTCTTCCAAGCTGGGAGCAGCTGGTTTTGAAATTTTGTTAACAGTTTAAAGAAGCATTATTCAGTGTTGCAAAACCAAAAAAATAATTGGAAAAAGTAAAGATTTGTGGCAACATAATTTTTTTTTTTTTTTTAATGCCTGTAATTTTTTTTTTCATGCAGTTTTTTTTTTTTTTTTCTGATAACCAATATGACTTGCCTTTTCACCCAATTCTGGCTTGACCTTGAGTTTTGGGACACCCGATGTGTGTATTATTCTGTCTGTGGTTAGGACCGACACAATTGAGCTGGAATTTACATGGAATCCTTATCAAATACACCCACTTCAATACGGCGAGGATAAACCCGAAAGGTCTTAGAAAAATACTTGAGAGAAAATCTGTTTTTCGAAGAGGCTTATTTCACCGTATTTTTTCAAAACATTTTTGCCGCCTGAAAGTACGAGAGGGTTGTTTTTAGTGAAAATTTATGTCTGTAAGTATGGTGTTTCTTTACGACTACATATTGGGCAAACGGCTGGACTAATTTTGATAAATGAGGTGCCACTGAATGCTGTTTCTATTTATCTAATCAGCCCGTAAATAGAGCCCACTGTTGGGCATAGGCCTCTTCTCTTTTACGCCAACCCATCCGGTCCAGTGCTAGTCTCGTCCAATGTCTCCCAGCCGCTTTCACAATGTCGTCGGCCCTGCCCACCGACCGTCGACCCGTTCTTGGCCACCACTCAGTATGCTGTATGAATGATCTCATTACGTAGATGCAAAGGTCAAATTATCTATACTTCTCAATATCATCATCAACCCATTATGTCCCCACCGAGGGGCACGAGTCTTTTCCCTGAGGAAGGTATAGGCCATATTCCATCACAGGGCCAAGTCCGGATACTTATCATAATATTTTTGTTTCGTGAATGAAGTCGCGAGAACAGTGATTCTATAAAATCTTACCTAGAGCAAAGATCCGGGGCAACTGTTAGAGCAATACAGTTCCTCCGGATCGGATCTTTGCAGAACCTTCTGTCAAAACGAACAATGGAACCCTATTTCCAGAACAAATAACATACGACATGTTGCTAGGCAATGGATACGCGGCTGGGTTCCGAATTCCATTGGAAAGCAATGGCCCCTGGAATTTCCTAGGAATACCCTGGGGACATAGCGCGAACTGTTCGATACGATAATTTGTACAGCGTAGACTTGTACATGTACAGGCTGTGGATACGACAGCAAACGTCCGACTCAGGGATGACTATAAAATGCATAACATTGAGGCAAGAAAATTTTAACAAAAAATTAAAGTTATAACTAAGTTTTTATCATTTTACTAGCTGTCCCGGCAAACTTCGTACCGCCAAACTTTTCGTTTTTTTTTTAAATATTTTCTCACCATTTAAACCTTCCCCTTTGTGTAATGATAAATCAGCTGTTCCATACATTTTGTTCAGTAGGTGTCGAATTTTAGTATGGCTCAGCTGTTTTGTTTCCACGTTTTCTGGGTTGACACCATAGTGAAAGTTATTCGTGTTGATAAGTACAAAGTACCTACCCTGAGTCAGACAAATCAACGGCTTGAATATTTTCTGTATTCTCATCAGTCCTTGTTAAGCTCCTGGCTTCCCACGGTCCGCGATATCGCGGACGGACGCGGACGGCCGACGACCACGGACAGCCACGCGCCACGAGAGGCTCTTTCAACTGACCTGTGTCGTTTGTCTGTGCTACCGCGGACCGAAACCCTTCCCACTGTGTGTCGTGCGAGTTTGTCCGCGTCCGTCCGCGATATCGCGGACCGTGGGAAGCCAGCTTTAGCCGGTTGTTGTTGTTGAGTCAGTTAGTTGAGTTCTTTTTTAAGAGATTTTTTTTTGAGAGAAAGAGAGAGAGAGAGAGAACCCCGACATATCACAGACTATATTTTTAGTTATCTAAAATAAAATAAATTAAGAAAACTCACGCCCGTTATCCCCGAGGGGGGATAAGTAAGTAAGTAAGTTTTAGTTATGTCTTAATTTATTTATTTTATTTTTGTCTGTTGTATTACTATATTGTGCTACTTTTCTGTTTATTTTGTTTCTGTGATGTGTCTTGTTGCCACAATAAAATTTTTTCTTTCTTTCTTAGATTTCGAAATCGTCATAGCAAGCGTATGGTTCGCGATACCCCCTCAGTTCAGTTCCCCGTATTCCGGTCTCGTTAAATCGCAACTGGCTAGCGAAAGGCCCCACCACAGATGGAAATCTCAAGGCATCCAGGAATGATCGAGCATATAGAACATACTGGGATGGATTATATAGGGTGTTCGAATCGCTCGTAGCCCGGGCTGCCCGATCTTAAAACGATCACGAAGCTTAAGCAACATACGCATTAAGCACGCGTTCAGTGCATTGATGGGTGACCGTCTATGACTAACGCTAGAGACATTTCTCCGAGTGGTTCCGTGCTTCGCGAGGCACGTTAAGCAGTTGGTGCCGGCTGCCGTCAATAGATGGCAGTCGTTAAGCCAAGTCAGAGGCTTTAGAACGGCTTGAAAACTTCTGACAGGAAGACCAGCCACTAGTCTTACAAGCCTCCACTAGTCCGGACTTGGCCCCCGTGGTGGAGTACGACCTATACCTTCCTCAGGGAAGAGAACCGTGCCCCTCGGTGGGGACATAATGGGTTGATGATAATGATATAGCGTGTTTGGCGCAGGGACCGTCAAAAATTTTCAGGATACTGGTGGGGTCATCTACTACATTTCACCCCTTGAACTCTCTCTGGCTCCTAAGAGTTGCGCGGAAATTAAAACAAGCCGAATATAAATTCTTTACGTTGAAATAAATTCCTGATTTCTGATAATTAGTGCCTACTTACTAAGGCAGAACTTGTTTTCTTTCGATTTTGGCGGTAAGAAGTTTTCTATTACGGCTCTTGCTGCCTCTTGAATGTTAAAGTGGTGTTAAAATAAGTTAATCGCAGTCATTTTCATCACTTGAACTCATTCTGTTAAATTCAATAAACTTTCAAAATCAGACGAACCACGAACGAACAACAATATTTTTTGCCGCGTTAAAGTGTTGTTTTTTTTTTCAATAGGTATATCCAACTTTCTTTCGCAAGCCAGTTCGAAATAATAAAAAAAAAAACCTGTGATAAGTTACCTCCTTGGTTGTCATTGTTCGGAGTAAAAGATCGTTCCATTTTTAAATAACACGATAGATATGAGTTTAGTATGTATGTTATTTGGCCGCAAAACACGACAGTTATGAATTTTCATAGAACTTTATCCGGCCGCTGCTCGCGTGTAATTGGCCAGTACAGCAATTTCGATTTATTTCGAAGAAGGTTTTCTTGAATAGTGCTCAAATTTCCAAGCATGTTTGAGAAAAAATATTATTTAATGAGGCGTTTTCAAAAAAAAAAAACTAGTTCCACAACACTTACTAGATGGCGTGAAAGTCAGAAAAATATATCTGTCAAATCCACCCGACAAAACATTTTATGTAAAAAGGATGCCAAGACACAAGCTCATGATGTGATATGTATGCGTTCAGTTTAAAAAGTTATCAGAACTCATGCATGACTATCTATGTTACATAATTTTATTATCATTTTATTTATTACCTTAGCTTAAGGCTTGGCCGTTACTTCTTAACTAGGAAAGAAATTGGGTATTGTAAAACGGGCAAGCCCTATTCTTTACCATGATGATTGTATGATTGGTAAAATTAGGGCTTGTTTTGTCATCCTTTTTATGAAATGTTTTTTTGTAGAATGGTTTATTTATTCGGGCTGTGTTTTTATTCCATACAAAAGTTTTCGTCGCTTTCTGACTTTTCTAGTAATCTGACCTAATTTGGCCCCATACACTTTCTATCCCTATCAACAGCAAAATTAGATGGTATGATGTAGGATTGGTACTTAATCTACGAAACACTTCAAGAAGAGGTAGGTGGGTGAATCTACTCAAATTGACGGCGTCATTGTCCTTGGAAGTGTCACACTTATATTTTGTCAGTGCAACAGGTTGTTAAAGATATTTTTATTTCTATATTAGTTGGAGTTGGCTGACAATCTTACATACTGTAACGTCAATAACTGTATACTTATTATATTTCTGTTGTGCTGAGAACGTGAGAGATTAATGACAACAATGACGAATTAGCGACAATTCGAGGAGATTCACCCAGGTAGGTAGTGCACTATCCATCTTCTCGCGTCTTGGCGAGGGCGCTCCCGTGCCCCTAGAAGACTGCACAGACTAAGGAAATACTGTAATTTTGTTAGACTGCTGTATGTAAGTTTTTACTTACTTTACTTTTAGTTTTGGTTTCGATACCTTGTAAATTAGGAACTTTCTTTGAGTATACAAAAATGCGTACAAAAAATACAGGAATTCATACATTCCCCAGTACCAATGAAACCCTGAAGCGACAATGGATCAAAGCAACCAGAGTCGATGTAAATCGAAAAATTGGATGGAACATGCGTAAACATTCATGTATTTGTTCGGATCATTTCACCCCAAACGATTATATGACACGTAAGTACGAATTTCTTCGTTTAAGTTCAGTAAAATAAAATATTAGTGAAGTAGATGTAAAATATTATTATTCAATTTTGCTTTTCTCTGTTTTTAGGTGGCAAACTAAGAATACCAAAGAAAACAGCTGTACCATCCATTTTTCCTTGGACGGCAATGGCTTCGACTTCATCGAGTGATATTGCCGAACCGAGAGATTCGGAACGGTCGACCTAACCCAGTACATTAACTGTCAAATTCTCGCGACTTTTGGCGTTGTCGCGCGCGACTCGCGTCCTCGTACAGTGCCACCATCTTATCTGTTTAGTTGATAGCGGCGCTAGTGGAGAATTTAGTAGTAAAATTTGAGGAATATACCTAGAAAAATGAGAATATTTTAACCTGTCTTTCAATTTTAATGAAAATATATCTATAAATCTTAGTGACTGAATAAATAAAACAAAAAATGGGGAACAGGATTTACAATTTACATGTTAGTTACAATTTTGCCCACCTGAACAGATAACTTGGTGGCGCTGTACTACCTTTGCTGCGTCAAGAAGCGAGCGGTCACAACCACAGATTAAATAAAAAATGCTACGTTTATGACAGAACTATTTTCGCCAACTGAGCGCCATCTATTGAGTTTTTGTGTTATTAACTTCTTTTTTTTTCTGAAAACGGCTCATTACAATATTACCGGTAAGTATAAATTATAATATTACCTAAATATTAGGTATTTACCTATGAAATTGCCGTTTTGTATGAAAAAATTTAAACGATTTTTTTTTATGTATTTTTTATTGTATTAATCGAAGTAATCACCCATGCAATCAATGCATCTTTGCCAACGCAGTGGCAGTTTATTGATGCCCTTCTTAAAGAAATCAGCTGGACTCTGATTGACAACTGATCAATGAACTTGATCGGACAACTGGAAATCAGTTGCCTCCCGGCAACTAATTCTTCAAAGGCATTTTGTACTGCCTCTCGGGTATTGAATTTTTTTCCCGCCAAGAAGTTGTCCAAATTCGGAAAAAAGTAGTTGTCTGTAGGCGCAAGGTCTGGTGAGTAGGGCGGATGACGGAGAGATTCCAACCCCAGTACTTGCAACTTGGAGAACGTCTGCTGTGCAGTATGAGGTCGCGCGTTGTCGTGCAGGAGCAGCGGAGACGAGCGATTGACCAATGCTGGTTGGAGATGTGCCAGCTTCTCCATCATTGTGTTCAGTTTTCACAGTACACATCTGCAGTAATGCTCACCCCGTTTGGTAAGAAGCTGTTATGAATCACACCGGCGCTAGACCACCAAACAGTGACCATCAATTTTCTAGGGGTGAGTTTTCGTTTAGGACATTGTTTAGGTGTTGAACTAGGATCCAACCAACTTGCTGAGCACTTGCGGTTATCAAACAGAATCAATTTTTCATCGCAGGTAACAATGCGGTTCAAAATTCCTTCATCTGTTGAGCAGTGCAAGGCATGTCTCGACGCGTACTTCGCGCTGGCGATCATTGAGTTTGTGGGGCACCCATTTGTCAAGCTTTTTTACCTTGCCAATTTGACACAAATGGACCAATATTGTTTTGTAGCTAACGTCGAAAGCTGCTGCTAATTCAGCCTTAGATTGTGTATCATCAGCTTCCACAAGCGCCTCTAATTCGTCATTGCCGACCAAAGTCTTCGGACGACGTCGAGGTTCATTTTTCAGGTCGAAATTTCCAGAACGGAAGCGAGCAAACCCATAACAAGTGGTGTGTTGGCTTGTAGTGCTAGCTCCGTAAACGTCGTTGATGTTGCGTGCCGCTTGTGCCGCGTTGCTGCTACAACGGTACTCATATTCCATAATTAGTCGAATTTTTTACGTATCCATGATGACGAAAAAAATTGAAATGCGATGAAAATGTAACACTAATCAATAAACAAATGACTACTTTTGGAAAAAGAATTCCATGTTCTTAAAATAATATTAATTTGAAATTAGAATTCTTAGCCAAATAAAAATTATTTTGATTTGAAATGGCCAGTACTGCAGAACGGCAATTTCATAGGTACAGACCTATTATAAGCCAGTCATTTCCAATCCAATTTCGAATTGAGAGTAGCTAGAGAAAGAACAAACGGAATTCCACTTCAAAGTAATATTGAACATCAAATGTAAATTGTAAACAGATTCGCTACCAAACTAATTAGTGAGATTATTAATTAAGTGAACTTGTGAATCCTTTAGCGGTGTATGTTAAGGGTAAATAACTTTAACACCCTATTTAGAAAGTTGCAATCGCAATAACACCCGCTAAGGCCTATACCTAGACTCTGTTAATGCATTGTAGTAGAATGACAACTGCATGAACATGGCGGTTTAGTTTCATTGCCGCTTCAAGTCAACGCGTATCACATATCAAACCTTCTAGGTGTCAATGGTATGAAAAAACACGTCACGTGACCCGCCCGTGTATCTGCCATTGAACTATAATGCACTAACAGGATCGAGACCCTGGTTTACATTTGCTTTATTTTCATGCTTTTTAGGGTTCCGTAGCCGAATGGCATTTTTTTTTATATTATTTATTCAAGAAAATTCACAAATACATATTATAATACAAGAAACCGTCACTCAAACCTGTGTAGGTTTATCTGTGAGGTTAGTTACTCTTCGTTACAACTACTTACATTTTAATCAACTTAAGAAGTATTGTTTAAGGGCATTTCGGCACTTATTTGGTTCACACAAGATCTTGTCAACAATTTCCGTAGATAGATCGTTTAAAATCATTGGAAGAATGTACTCCGCTGTACGAGTCCCGTAATAGTTGTTGTGTTTCGGTAAAATGTAGGTAGGAAGGTACTGCAGATTCCGAAGTTGATTAGGACGGGTTCGTTTCGTCAGGGAGTCTATTCTGCCGCATTCCTCACTTACTATGGCCATCTTGACTTTATCGAAAACATTTATTATTTTATATTGTTTTAATAAACCAACATCGTCGTTTAGGTACTGAGATTTTAGGGTTTTTGGTACGATGATTTTGATTAAACTTAATTGCCGTTTGTAAATGTTTTCTATATATGTCTTAAACGTTCGACCGTAACTACTTATACCGTATGATATAATAGAGTCGGCTAATGACATGTACATGATTCTTAATATGTTATGAGGCATTTTATATTTAAGTATAGAAAGTTTGCACAGAATAGCACTATTGAAACTAGGTAAATAGATGTATTCTGTGAACCTCATTATGATTTTCACACAAAAAAAGAAAGAAAAAACAATAAATTTTTGGGGACTCCCCATACTTAGAACTGAAACTAAAGATTTTTCTTCATGAAACCCATACGTGTGAGGTGTTTGTGGATAGATCTTCAAAAATGATATTGAGGGATTCGAACCCGGAACCTCTCGCATGGTAGTCAGATGCGCTAACCGCGGCGCCACAGAGGTCATCATATAATTACATATAATTACAAAGGTTCATGGTACAATCGGCGGCCTTATTACTAAAAAGCAATTTCTTCCAGACAACCTTACGATGGAAAATTGCCGAGAGAAATTTGAAAGACGGGTAGCCGGTGCAAATTTGAATATTTATATTTACCTACACTTAATAACTTCACGCTTACATATTTTTACTTATATACAATTAATATTCTATCTATCTATCTATTTAATTTCACTACCGCTTTTAATCTACGCGCGCACACGCACCAAGCCTTCTAGGCGTCAATGATTTAAAAAATCATGTCACGTGACCCGACCGAGTATCTGTCATTGGACTATAATAAGAATAAGAATAAATTTAGAATAAGAATAAAATTTATTTGTCTCAAAAATAAGTTACATGGTGTTCCATTTAGATATAAATTATGCTAAGGTAAATTTTCTGTTAACAAATAGTAGCATCTGTTGCTAAACTAGGCGTGAGCCTGTATTTCAGCCAACAGCGCCCCCAACCAGAAAATGTTTACAAATTAATCTAGCTACAAAAAATATATATTTCCAAAACATACTCGTATCATTGATTTACAAAATTGCTTTGAATAATTATTTAATCTTATAAATCTAGTAGGTAAAAGGAAAATGTATAGGGTAGCGTAAGGTCCTCGCGGTGTGTAGTGTAGTGTATGTGTGCTGCATGTATTAGCAGAATTGAAGCCCAGTTCTTTAGAAACCCAGCTGAGCCAGGGCTGTTTCACTTTGCGTGGCGGTATCGAACGCGTAAGTACATGCGGCGACCGCGTCGACGGGGAAAATAGGAAGGAATTCAGGCGCCAGAAGAGGTAGGATTTACGCGGTAGAAAGAGAGGCAACGTGTAGGTGAATATAACGTAGCTTTTTTAGCGCCGTGCGATCTGAATTGCACCTAATTGTATCGCTGCTAGAATCCCTTTTTCTTTAATTGATTTTGCGGAGTGAATCTTCTGTACCTGTACTATTATGTATTCTGTGGCTGAGCTAACACTTTCGAAGAGAGATTTATCGTCACCACCGCCGAAGCTTCGTCGTCGCGGAGCATTTTACGACCGTTTTTCTTTCGATCCAACTCGTATTTGCTATTTCTTGTCATTTACGGGTCTTCTTTTCAGTTTCCAACTTGTTATAGAAACGGAAAATGAAAGGTGTAAAACTCCAGGTCCGCATCTAGGTGGGAACTTCCACTATTAAAACCTAACATAACATTTACATAGAGGCACATACACTGCTTCTGGCCCCACACTAGGATACCCTGTGTCGTGGGAACCAGAAACAGCGACGTCACAAACATGTAAACATCCAAGACATGCGTTTTTTTTGTCCCCAGCCGGGATTCGAACACGGGACCTCTCGCATGGTAGTCAGATGCACTAACCGTTGCGCCACAGAGGTCGTCGACCACACCGAAGTACCTACTTGTACCTTACGCTTTTTATAAAAATACTCGTACTGTATATTAGCGAAAAAATCAAATTGCATACAATTAAAGGGACTAGTTAAACATAAACATTTACATACAGGCACATACATTGCTTCTGGCCCCATACGAGGATACGCTCTATCGTGGGAACCAGATGCATCATCATCATTTAGCCACAAGAAGTCCACTGCTGGACATAGGCCTCCTCCATGGATTTCCAAAAAGACCGGTTGGAATCGGCTTGCACCCAGCATTTTCCTGCCACTTGGATGAGATGGTCTGTCCATCTTGTGGCTGGTCGTCAAACGCTGCTCTTGTCGATATTGTGGTCTCCATTTGAGCACTTTTCGGCCCCGTCGGCCATCAGTTCTGCATGATATGCCCCGCCCACAGCCACTTCAACTTTTTAATCCGCTGGGTTATGGCGAAGACTTTCGTTCGTCAGCCAGATGCAGCGACGTCGCAAACTTGTCAACATCCAAGACCGGAGTTTTTTTTGTCCCCAGCCGGGGTTCGAACCCAGGACCTCTCGCATGGTAGGCAGATGCACTAACATAATAATATGTGTTGCGCTACAGAGGTCGTTTATTTTGTATTTTAAGAGACAAAGTATGAACGACTTCAACAATAGGCTATTGTGTGTGTGCGAGTCTCAAAAAAGCATTTTAACTAAAAAACAATTATGATTGGTAAAAAAACACAAGATAAAATTTGATAATTATGTATCTGCAGCCATTTTATCGAAAACGGCCTGGATTGGCCGATTCATGGCCGAATGATAGACGCCATTTTAACTGTCAGTAAAAATGGCGTCTATAATTCATTCTTTCCTATGTTCATTGGTTGGTATTCTGGGATGTGACGTCACAATGCCCGACGTCATATTGCCCAAGATAGCGTTTTGGCGGCTTATTTCAAAAGTAAATTTTCATTTGCCTTTTTTAGAAGAAATACACGAAAGAAATTAAACTTCTGAGAAACACTTTCTGAGGACTCCACGAACACCAACAAACAATATGAGACGGCTTTCAGAAATCGGTCAAATAGCCTATTCGCAACCCTTGTTCGCTGTAGCGCTAACAAAATAAACTCGTTTCAGGAAAATATATTTCTGTGGCAATATTTCTGCGAGCTCCTCGGGTCCCGGTGCAATATTTACCCTCGCTGCAATGGAGGTAAACATTGTGCAGATTAACGACAAAAATATTGCCTTAAGTTGGCTTCCCACGGTGCGCGATAGGGTAGTTTCCAGGGCCAAAATAATTAAATTCTATTTAGTCCGTATTTTAGATTATAAAAAAATATTGGACACATATTTTTTCTTTTTTTGATTAAACAAAAAATAACAAAGATATAGCCCATTAAAGTTACGTGTGACGTCACTCAGTGCTAAAAAATGCAGCACGGCGTGACGTCACACGTAACTTTAATGGGCTATATCTTTGTTATTTTTGGTCTAATTTACAAATAAAAAAATACGTGTCCCTTATTTTTGAATAATCTAAAAGACGGACTAATTACATTTTTTAGTGGCAACTAGCCCATTCTGCCTACAGCCGACGACGCGGCCGACGACCACTTAGGCCCTTTCTCCACTGTTCCGGACCGGCGTCGGAACGGGAATCAGTCATGAGAAAAATATCGGATGCCGGATTATGCTTCTCCACTTCATCTGACTATAGTAATTTGTAATTTATTTATTTCCAAAAAGACAATTACAACATTACTTATAAATAGACACATGAGGGTACAAGAATAAAATGTTTTGCGTTTACCGGCAGTCCCCAAACTAGGCTAGGCCTGTATCTTGGGGACTTTATTAGTGTGCGTAGTTTATTTAGTTGTTGACAAAATTCGTAAACGCAACAGCCCTTTTGGATGATATTGGCAGTGAACATAGTATAAAAGTAATCGGCAATGGACGTGCGAGACGCAGAGCTTTATTAAAATTCCTCGGTTTCTCTATTCGAGGCAGGGGACGTTTTCCACACATTCTATTAATGTAAATAAAATAGTATGGGAACATTTTTGGGTTGTATGCGCGGAGAAAAAACGTGTATTGTGTTTGTACGTCGATCACTTCGGACCGGTAAAATACCGTTCCGATCTAGCAAATTATCGGACCATTAAAAACCGGATGCCGGAGTAGTAGAGAAGCTATTAGTATTCTTGGATCGGTAATTAACGTTTGCCGGACCGGAGCAGTGGAGAAAGACCCTTACAGCCATGCACCACGCACGAGGTATCCGCGCATGGCCGACGACCACGTAGCCACGACAAGTACGGCGCACCGCCACAGGCATCTGTGCTACCGCGGACCGAGACCCTTCCCACGGTGTGTCGTGCGTGCTGGTCCGCGTCCATCCGCGATATCGCGGACCGTGTGAAGCCGACTTAAAAGGAATGTACCTACTAGCTCTATTGTCATTGGCTGGCTGGAAGTGACTGCCTTGTAGGTCTAGCAGTTAAGGCGCAGACGGAGGTCGTGGGTTCGGATCCCACTGGGGGCCGCCTTACATTGTGTACTGTAGCGATTCCTCTTTATAGTAACTGCCTGGCACAGCCGTCTAGTATGATTTTAAATGTCTTAAACTGCCGTTTTTAACATTGCGGCGTCGCAACGCGGTTATGTGTTTCAGCCCTAAGATGCGGGATTACGATGTCGACTACCTGATATCCTTAGTTCAAGTAGTAGGACACGTCTAGTGCAGTCCAGTTTCACTAGAAATTCAAATGATGGTTAGCGTTATTTCGTGCGACGTATGCGATGAAATTTTTGCGTTGCGTCATTGCATCGTATAACGGTGCGACGTCACCTGGTCGATGCGACGTCGGACGCAGTGATGTGGCCCCGCCCTTACCTCGCTAGCAGCGTATATACGTTTTAATGATTCGTTTTAATGTTTTGTACACCAAATAAAGAACACAAAATAAAATAAAAGAGAAAGGCTCCTTGAGAGGCCGCCATAAACGGCTATATTTCCCTTCAATATATGTACAGCACCTTGAGAAAAACCAGAGCCTCAACTTGGTACAGGGGTAACAATAAAAGGGCAATTTTTACACACGCAAAAAATTCCGGACGTGGGCATATTTTTGCGAATGGCGTCATAAAATCGGTCGCCATTTTTATCGATACCGCTCATGCGTTGCGATTACACCCAACGCGGAATAACACACAACAGAAGAATACACGTTGTAATGACCACACCATATAGAACCGAATCGCTCGTAGGCCCAGCTGATTGACTGATCCTTAACGATCACGAACGCTAAGCAACATCGGGCGCGTTCAGTGCATCGATGACGGACCGTCTATGACTAACGCTAGTAGCATTTTTCAGAGCGGTTCCGTACTTCTCAAAACACGTTAAGCAGTGCCGGCTGCCGTCGGTAGATGGCAGTCGTTAAGCCAAGTCAGAGGCCTTAGGGCGGCTTGAAAACTTCTGACAGTAAGACCAGCCACTAGTCTTACAAGCCTCCACCAATCCGGACTTGGCCCCCGTGGTGGGCCCGTGCCCGGAGGGGACATAATAGGTTGATGTTAAGTTATTTTGTTCGGAACTTAAAAGTAACGAAGCACGGAACCGCTCGGAAAAATGCCTCTAGCGTTAGTCATAGAACGATCACCCATCCTTGCACTGAACGCGCCCTATGTTGCTCAACCTTCGTGATCGTGTAAGATCACTTAGGCAGCCGGAGCTACGAGCGATCGGTACTACGATAACTCGCAGTTGAGCGTATTATCTGGTACACTTTATCTATGCCACAGATAAATCAATTTTAGGATTTCGTGTTTATAGAACCGAAGTTTAGTAGCAGGAAATATTTTTTTTGCACTGCGCGCACACTTATTTATAGCCCGGCTGCGGCGAGACCCAAAAAGGAGGGCAATGAGTTTGCTTCTTCTAAGATCTTGTAAGACTAACGGCTTATTGTCCAATAATCAGATTATGACAAAAAATCAATTCATCGTATTTGTGTTTTTTTATGTTCATAAAGTGAACATATTGTTTTTATTACGAATAAAAATATTCCCTTTTATGATACTTTTAGATATGGTATTTACAAAACTAAAACTAAAAATAATATTAAAAAAAAAGCTAAACTAAATTGTATTTTCTAATTTAATAAAATATTGGAGCCAAATCGCTGTCGGCCGGTAGAGTTCCGAGAAGGCTGGCGGCATTGCCTCGCTGTATGGCGAGGCTTAGCCTGTGTTTGTTGCATAGTCTGTATGAAATCAGAATAAGTTGAACAAAGAAAAAGCTCTAAAAGATAAAATAAAAAAAAACCAATGCCCGTTATCTCCAAGGGCCTAGGCAGAGGCACCAATCACTAGAACTGGGCCCACGTTTTGCCGAGTTTATTAGGTCCCAACGTGACAAGAGGCAAGCCTGTCACCGTTATCCGGGCACAATTTATCAGCGAATGGTGTACAAACAAACATAAGATAGAAAGTAAAAATAAAAACTTAACCAACAACCTGGGCCGAGCATTTCGGGCCGGTTTCTGAACTGAGAATTTCACTAATGCCCGGTTCCAATATCCACAAAACGCTTCGTTTTTGCTTACGATCGGTTACAATTCCTACGAATCGTCAATAAATTGTAGGGAAAACGGATCGTAGCCGGTAGGCGTATATTATAGGAACCGGGCATAAGTAAATGCTTAATTAACTTTCTGTCACGCTCTTTTCTGAGAAATTTTATGAGACAGAACTACAATTGAGTAGTTACTAAGCGAGATTCTCAATTCAAAAGCCGGCCTTGAACTGTTTTATCATGTACATTGCTGTCTCGCTCACATAATTAAACATTACTATTGATTATAAATAGATAGATAGAGATCCCTAATAGAATAATAATACATACATAAGCTCACGCCTGTATCCCAGAGGGGTAGGCAGAGACCAGGGACTGCCACCTGCCAAGACTAATGAATGTCGATGAAGAGAAAGTGTTTTGTCAGGATCATGGCAGGTGGTAGTCCCTGGTCTCTGCCTTCAATAATAATAAAGTAATACTACAGGTACCTCCTTTATATAAGTCAGTACCTACATACTTCGACCAAATAGGGGGTGTATTAGTGAAGGGCAAGATAAAAACTACCCGAAACCGACGTGCGTGCATGCAACGGCTAATGTATATCGATGAAGCGAGAGTGATTTGTCAGGATCGTGGCAAGTGGCAGTCCCTGGTCTCTCTGCCTATCCCTATGGGATACAGGCGTGAGCTTATGTGTGTGTATAATACAATTAGTAAACTTCTGAATTATGCGATTTGAGGGTGTGTTAAATTTCGGATATTCAAAGCATACTTGTCTTATCCTCTATTAAGTTTTTGAATGAGAAAATCTGATACTAAAATGAATGATGACGCTAACTAGTTACTTGTATTTATTAAAAAGTACGAGTAGGAAAACAAAAATATATTTAAAATTACCGTTATTTAATTACTAGGCAAGAGTTTGTGCTTCGCAACGCACGTTTAACAGTTGGTGCCGGTTGCCATCAATGGATGGCAGTCGTTAGGCCAAGTCAGAGGCCTTAGAATGGCTTCAATACTTCTCACAGTAAGACTTGCCCCCCCGTGGTGGAGTATGGCCTATACCTTCCTCAGGGAAGAGACCCGGGCCCCTTGATCGAGACATAATGGGTTGATGATGATTATTAACTTTATTCCTTATTCACTTACTTGCTTTCATGTCGGAAGAGTCCGACCAGGTTTCGTTCTGATTCGCATAGCTTAATCATGGTGAGCTGAGACGGAGCTCGCGTCGTCGGTTGCTCGTCTCTGACTTACAGAAATTCTAGTTTATTACAGTACTTAAAAATGTTAAAAATGTGCAAGCGAGACAGCAAGTTCATGTGAAAACATCCTTAACCACTTGTTTTCTCGCCAAATGACCACTGAAATAATGTAATCACGATCTCTATTGATCTCAGAAGTAGTCCCTCAGTAACCATGTTAGTTACGTTTACATGATATCTTCGGCCGCTCGTTAGGCTTCAATTCAATTTGGCTCGCCACATGACGTCACTCGCCAAATATTGCACGAGGAATTGGGTGTCGACGTACTCAACCGATGACGTCATAAAAATAGTAGGCGTGTTTCCTACTTTTATGACGCCAATGTGAATAGGGCTAGCCTACCCGTGAACCGCTCGTAGCCCCGGCTGCCTGAGTGATCTTAAACGATTACGTAGCTTAAGCAACATTGGGCGCGTTTAGTCCATGTATGGGTGACCGTCTATGACTAACGCTAATGGCATTTTTCCGAGCGGTTCCGTGTTTCGCAAGGCACGTTAAGCCGGCTGCCGTCGATAGATGGCTGTCGTTAAGCCAAGTCAGGGCGGCTTGAAAACTTCTGATAGTAAGACCAGCCACTAGTCTTACAAGCCCTCACCAATCCGGACTTGGCCCCCGTGGTGGAGTATGGCCTATACCTTCCTCAGGAAAGAGATCCGTGCCCCGCGGTGGGGACAAAATGGGTTGAAGATGAATCAGAGCGAAACCTGGTAGGTTTCCGACGAAACATCAAATAAAGAGTCCTGGAATAAGTTAACAATATTGAATAAACATTTTTTTTTGTTTCAGATATTAATAAAACCATTGAGCTCCTGAAACTAAGCCAGACCAATTTGTTCAACGGTAAGTCTATTGTCCACTAGCTTTCGCCCGCGACTCCGTCCGCGTGGACTTTGGTTCAAAATTTTACAACCCCGTTCACTCCCTTAAGGGTTTAATTTAGAAAAAACGGCGAAATACGTGTTCAATCAATTGTGTTGAAGAGTGTTTATTTTAAGTTTCAAGAAAATCAGACAAGATTTTTTTCCCCTTACGGGTTGAATTTCAAAAAATCCGTTCTTATTCCTTGCCTACATTATATATAGATCCTCTGTGCAAAATTTCAGCTTCCTAGGTCAAACGGCTTGGGCTAGGCGTTGATGAGTGAGTCAGTCAGTCAGGACTTTGAATTTTATATGTATAAGATTACATGTATTGGAATCGTGTCTACTTGTATGGACTTTTTTTTACAGAATAATAAAAAAAAATTAATAAAATGAACTAAAAAATAAATTGGTCACGTTTTTATTTTTTATAATTTTTATTCTTTAATATTGCCTAGACGGTGTTTAACAATTTTGAATTTATATTGACATTGACTCTTTGGAATCTTTCTGAGTTTGTACTTTTTGTAAATGTTATTTTTGTCTTGTATGTAAGTTGTATCCAATGTCTTTAATGTTTGTATTTTTATTTTTAAAAATGTGCCTGAAAAGTAAAGTAGAAGAATATTGAATGTGTAAAATCTAAAAAAATTACTTAGTATAGCATAATATTCTTTAAGGTAGAAATAAAGAGTCTAAAATGTTGATAGTTTTAGGATTTTTTGTTTACTAATACTATAACAACTTATTCTTCCACATTGAAATCAAACTTTGAATTGCTCTCCTGTAAATAGCACGTTTGTAGATTCGATGATTTACGTAGGGGCCGTCGATATGTTATACAGTCTGTTATCTTTTAGAATATACCTCGGGCTCTAGAGTAGTTCGGTTTTTGCCGAAAGGACACGAGTGTAATACTCCTTCCTACTTCTGATTTCGAAATTAAGTGTCTTAATATTAGTTCCGATTTCGAAATTAAGTGTCATGTTAGTTCCGATATTTCTATTACACGAATATATCCGATTCTATTCGATAGTAGCCGAGGTATATTCTAAAAGATAACGGACTGTACCCTGTAACGTTCGGTACAAAAAATAGCTAGCAACATCGCCCAATGTACCTTTGGGCAAAACCCTAAGGAACTTAGCACATAAATCATAATTTTCTCTGCAGTATGGCGACACAAAATAATATTATAGCCACACTCTCTCTATGCTCTAAGTTTAGAAAACTACATACGAATAAAATGACAAGAGGTCGGTCTGTTTGTAACGAGTTCAGAGCAAATGGATCTTTTTTTTTATTTTGTGTATTTCCTTTCACATTGTTTTTTGTTTTTCGAGATTAACGTCAGCGTTCGCTTTCTGCCCGACAATTGGAAGTAGTTTAGCAAAAAGGTTCCAAACCACTACATGGTCATTTTTGAGTTTAATATACCAAAATGATCACTATGCTCTATACTTTAAGAATCAAAGACTTTCATATCGATCCGATGAGTATGTGCAAAGTTATGGCACATGGTAATCAACCCAAATGTATGGAGAGTGTAAATCAGCTTAAACCGAAAAACTCAAATGTCTCAAAACTCACTTTGTGTGGGTTGGCATCTTTTTGTTAAACTACGTCCCATTATAAATATAGAAAAAAACCTTAATATAAAACTGTATTTTTTTGTCTATTTATAGACTTATAGAGATTCCTTCTATCACCGATACTTTGACTTTTACTCTGAATTCTAGTTAATAAGCCATAGTTTTGAAATAATTAAATAAAATGCAATCACTTTTTACTGGACTAATAAATAACATGGACTAATACATAGCTCGTGCATGGTAGTCAGAGTGCCACTGAGTTTTTTCATTTCACTTTCGACAGCGAGAGCGCTTGCAATTTGTATAGGAGTGACAAAGAGACAACCAGGTGGCCCTTTGTCACTCCTATACAAAATTGCAAACGCTCTCGCTATCGAAAGTGAAATGAAAAAACTCAGTATGAGCACTCAAGCCTAGTTCGCACTAGGCTAGTAATTTAGTCGAGTAGCGAGTAATTTAGTGGCTAAATTACTCGCTACATGCACAGGTCGTTCGCATTACGATCCAGTACAGTACACAAGTGAGTGGTGTGTTTTGCATGATGAACGGGCTGCAGCTACAACGCCATAGAGTGAATAAAGTGATTAATCTAATCGTAATGGCAATTTTAGAAGAGGTGGATGAGGAGATGAGATCTTGGATGTTTACATGTTTGTGACGTCGCTGTTTCTGGGTCCCACGACACAGGGTATCCTAGTGTGGGGCCAGAAGCAATGTATGTGCCTGTATGTAAATGTTATGTTAATGTTATGTTAAATTTGTGTTATTAAGAAAAATAAGTTATGGGTTCGAAAATGGATCGATAAATGAGATCAACTAGGAGCTACTAATTGCCTTCTGAAGGAATTAGCATTAGAAGACCCCAAATAATATTACAGCCACTAATGAACTCGACTAATCAACAGGTTCGAACTTGTTTAGCCGGTGAACCAGTGAGCACGGACGCGTGGTGGGGGGCGCAACACGACCGAAAATATAGAGTAAAATGGATTGACTCGACTAAATCATTCACTAAACTACTCGACTAATTTTTCGTGGTTTGCACACGTTTAGCAACTAAATTACTCGCTACTCAACTAAATTACTAGCCTAGTGCGAACTAGGCTTTAGATGCGCTGATCGCTGCGCCCACAGTGATCGTCGCGTCGCGTCGAACCACGCAAGAGGAGTCGCGGGTAGAAGCTAGTGGTGACGACCTTTCCCTCGCCTCCACCTTAACACGTTACACTCTCTCCTTAGAAATTATCAGCAAGTATGCTTGCAAACTATTTGTGCAGAGGCTGAGCGCGAACATTTTGCATTGTCAGAAGTTTAGTAGTTTTGCGCAGTTAGTTGCGCCCCCGCTTCTGCAAATAGAGTCTTACAAGTACGTAGTTGTTCAGTAGAATTATACAATTATAAGCACGACAACAGCAGTTTATTTTCCTTTATTGCGTGGTCTTTTAAGCATCGTCACAATGTAATTCCAATAGTATGATACCAAATGAAATTAAAGTCCGATTACAGAAATGTTTTCTTGAATAATATTTATATATACCGACCTCCGTAGCGCAGCGGCAAGCGCAACTTTCTATCATGCGAGAGGTCTCGGGTTCGATCCCCAGCTAGGGATAAAAATAACCACAGGTCTTGGATGTTTAAAAAACATGTATGTGACGTCGCTGTTTCTGGTTTCCACGACACAGGGTATTCTAGTGTGGGGCCAGAAGCAATATAAAAAAATATATAACTAATATTAATATTCTTAACTTTATTCCGGATACACGTAGTTGACTTTTTTTCGGAAGAGTCCGACCTAAAAGCGTTAGCGTTTGAGAAGCCGGGGGTTAGTACCGAAATCTCAGGTCTAACTAGAAGTGGTCTATCGCTTGAGTAAAATTACCCTCCGCCAATTTTTCTTTGTCGGGATGAGTGAGCTGTTCACACTCAGAGTGCGTATACTGAGTTTTGTCATTCACTTTCGATAGCGAGAGCGTTTGCGATTTGCATAGGAGTGACAAAGCGCGCCATATAGTTGTCTCTTTGTCACTCCTATGCAAATCGCAAACGCTCTCGCTATCGAAAATGAATGACAAAACTCAGCATACGCACTCAGGCACTCGCTTACCAACTTGGAGAGTGTAGCAGTGGCGTCACACTCGTACGTATGATAAATGTAGCGAACATAATTTGTAGGTGTTTAAGCCACCACAAATCCTAAATCTCATTTTCCCTCGGTGGATATTATTTATGCTTTTGAATAAACCCTATTCTCCCACGCGAATTTAGGTGAATTCATGAGATAGTACATTTTTTGGACGACGATTTTATCCGTGTTGAATTTTGGCAAATAAATTCATACAACACTTACACATTACTAATATCACGAACAACACAATTCACTTCACAAATCTTATCATCATCATCGTCATCATCGTCATCAGTCCACTGCTGGACATAACCCTCCCTAATGAGCGCCATAGCGCCCTGTCTTCGGCTTGCCGCATCCAGCATCTGCCTGCAGTTTTGCCTGCTTACCACCACAAATCTCACATCTCTGTATAATCACTTCCACAATTCACAATTTAATTTAACTTTTAATATAAATGGATAATACTTTATTCATGAACAATGCTCAATCACAATATTTAAATAATATTAATAATGAACTACCTAACTACAAATAAAAAAATAAAAAAAATATAACTTAAATATAAAACTATGCTAGAACCTAAATAAATATCTTAACTATTTTTTTTTATTATTAGGTCCTGAAAAAGGTGTCTGACAGACTAAACGTCAGTAAAATGTTGACAGAAATGGCACGTCAGTTGCAGTGGGTTAATATATTAATATGAATTATAAATATAAATTCTTAAATCGAGCATGACATCATGACAATCATGACACTAAAACTTCCATAAGCACTGCACGGCATTTCCCGATACAAGTCTTGCGTGACTTTTCGGAAGAGTCCGACCAGGCCCTCGATTTTGTTAGTGCATTGTAGTATGGTAACACAGTGCGTATACTGAGTTTTGTCATTACTTTCGATAGCGAGAGCGTTTGCGATTTGCATAGGAGTGACAAAGCGCGCCATCTATTTGTCTCTTTGTCACTCCTATGCAAATCGCAAACGCTCTCACTATCGAGAGTGAATGAACAAACTCAGTATAAGCACTCTGATACACGATCGGGTCACGTGACGCGTTTTTTCGTACCATTGACGCCTAGATTGTTTGATATGCGTGCGCGCGTAGACTCGAAGCGGCAATGAAACTTAAGCGCCACGTTCATACAGTTGTCATTGTACAGTCGACAGCACGTCAATCTTCACATTTTAGTTGCAAAGTCGCTCGTAATGCAACGGAGTAGAGCGCATGGGTGTATACGATGATGTGCTGTCGACTGTACCACAATGAATTAGCAAAATCTAGGGGCAGGTTTGGCTCTGATCAATCAGAGACGAGCAACCGACGACGCGAGCTCCGTCTCTGCTCACCATGATTAAGCTCTGCGGATCAAAGCGGAACTTGGTCGGACTCTTCCGGCAAAAAGTCAAGTAAGTGTATCCGGAATAAAGTTGATATTGTGCAGTGCTTACGTAAGTTTTAGTTCGAGTGTTTTCTTTCTTTCAAACGTTTCAATGGGAAACTAGCGTCAAACTTAGTTTGAAGTACTTTTTTCATAAAGCATAAGAAAGGAGGTTTTCGGTGTCCCAAAAAATGTGAAAAATCAATTTAGTCTAATAAACGTATTATATTGCTTACAGTCGCTCGTAGCCGGGGCCGCCTCAGTGATCTTGAACGATCACTAAGGTTAAGCAACACACGGCGCGTTCAGTCCATGGATGGGTCACCGTCTATGACTAACGCTAGTGGCATTTTTTCCGAGCGATTCCGTGCTTCGCAAGGTACGTTAAGCAGTTGGTGCCGGCTGCCGTCGATAGATGGCAGTCGTTAAGCCAAGTCAGAGGCCTTTAGGGGCGGCTTGAAAACTTCTGACAGTAAGACCAGCCACTAGTCTTACAAGCCTCCACCAATCCGGACTTGGCCCCCGTGGTGGAGTATGGCCTATACCTTCCTCGGGGAAGAGACGCGTGCCTCTCGGTGGGGACATAATGGGTTGATGATGATGATGATGATTGCTTACAGTCATCATATCAGCGATATTATGCTCTCAACCAGGTAGCCGATCAGGTGGATTTATTTACTTGTACGCTGAACGAGTTCACAAAGGCCGCAACTCAAATATTAAGTTAATAATAATATTAAGTTTATAATTAATGGTTTGTAATTGCGTTGTTTATTGTAGACTATTATTATTCAGAATTGTTTGTGCTTCATTTTTTTTTATTGTAAACTTAACTATTGAATTAGGGACTCCCTGTAATGATAGTTAAGATTGTTGAAATGAATAGATTAAAAAAAAAATATGTCAGAATCGTAGCAAGTGGCAGTCCCTGCTCTCTGCTTACCCCTATGCGATGCAGCCGTGATCATATGTATCTATTGATAGTTCATGGTTATATTCATATTATTAAGTATTTATATTGTATTTATATAACAGTTTGGTTAATTAGGCATGTGTAATAAAATGGATATATCTATATATCTCAGTAATTATGATTTTATTTGTTTTGTACCTCTGTTTCCTTCTCCAATAGTGATAATATCCAATAAAGATAATTATTTTAGTGATAAGGCCTCCGTCTGTACTTTTAATTTAAGAAATAGCTGTGTAATTTCCTTTTTATGTACAATAAAGTGTTCCCTATCTATCTATGTATGTTATAATAGTTATTTTTTTTTTCAAGAAGAGTGCTTTACAGCTCAGTAAACAAAATGGCCGTAGATTAGATTCTCAGTAAGAAAATTCTTACCTATTTTTATTTAAAGCCTGATCAATCATTTCATTTGTATTGTTCCGAGAATATTTTCATTTTGCTCAGAAATAAAACATGAAACGTTCTGAGAAATACTTGAGTTCAATTACGCAAAATAACGTCGCTAAATAACAAAATATAGTTCTCGCTTGTCAAAGAAATCTTTCTAAGTAGGTAGGTGGGCGGGTTTTTAATTAGGTTTTTAATGCCACCTGTTTACTTTCGGCAAAACTAATTTGTTTTATATTTTGGCTCCAAATTGGCTTTCTTCTACGGAATTTTAAGTAAAAATATGACTAATCTCCTTGCAAAATTAAAATATGTAAATGTTGTAAATGACGACCTCTGTGGCGCAGTGGTTAGCGCATCTGCCTACCATGCGAGAGGTCCCGGGTTCGAATCCCGGCTGGGGACAAAAAAAAAGGAAACCCAGGTCTTGGATGTTTACATGTTTGTGATGTCGCTGTTTCTGGGTCCCACCACACAGGATATCCTAGTGTGGGGCCAAAAGCAATGTATGTGCCTGTATGTAAATGTTATGTTATGTTATGTTATGTTATGTTATGTTATGTTATGTTATGTTATGTTATGTTATGTTATGTTATGTTATGTTATGTTATGTTATGTTATGTTATGTTATGTTATGTTATGTTATGTTATGTTATGTTATGTTATGTTATGTTATGTTATGTTATGTTATGTTATGTTATGTTATGTTATGTTATGTTATGTTATGTTATGTTATGTTATGTTATGTTATGTTATGTTATGTTATGTTATGTTATGTTATGTTATGTTATGTTATGTTATGTTATGTTATGTTATGTTATGTTATGTTATGTTATGTTATGTTATGTTATGTTATGTTATGTTATGTTATGTTATGTTATGTTATGTTATGTTATGTTATGTTATGTTATGTTATGTTATGTTATGTTATGTTATGTTATGTTATGTTATGTTATGTTATGTTATGTTATGTTATGTTATGTTATGTTATGTTATGTTATGTTATGTTATGTTAAGTACCGGTCTTTTCTATCATGTTCAATTCCTTATTTACTTACTTACTGGGCTGGCTCAGCGATCCGAAGTGGGTCTTGGCCTCCGACAAAAGAAGTCGCCACTTGTCTCTGTCCTGCGCGGTATCCTGCCAGTCACTAGCCTGGCGTCCTGCAGATCCTTGGCCACTTCATCCTTCCAACGATGTCTGGGGCGGCCGACCGGTCTTTAGCCGCTTGGAAGCCCCGAGTATGCTCTCTTAACTGCTCGGTCCTCTTCCAATCTTTCCACGTGACCACGCCAACGCATTCGGTGGGTTTTCGTTTCTCCAAGGATGTTGGGTTCGGAAATGAGGTCTTCGATTTCCGGATTCTCTCCCACTACCATCTTCCCTCGTTGGACCCAGAATTCCTTCCTTTAATTCCTTATTTAATGTATCGGATTTTCCTCGAATTTCTGTCATGACAAATGGCATTTTGGTATTTGCCTACTATTCCAGCCTTTATACATTTTTTTTTATATCAGGGTTATGTATTCCTATTCCGAGCTAATACCAGCACAAAAACAAATTAAACACTTGATGTGTTGAAGCGTTGAAAGACAAAAACCAGGTCATGAAAACCATCGGTATACAGAAACTTAATATTAGCCTTTACAATTATGTACCTATTATGCTCTTTGTGCAATTTGAATTTTTCTATTTGTGCCTTTGTGAGAGTCCGTGTTTCGGAACCATTTGCGAGGATGGGCGGTATGCATTGGTTAAGATAAGATAAGATAAGATGAGATGAGATGAGATGAGATGAGATAAGAGATGAGAGATGAAATATTAACACATATAAGAAACAAGAGACAAATAAAAGTTAAAATTCAAGAAATATATACAATAGGCGGTCTTATTGCTAATAGCAATTTCTTCCAGCCAACCTTGTGACGGAAAGGTTGCCGAAGGAAAAAGAGACGGGCAGTTTGTGCAAATACGAATAATACAAACTTATACTTAAACTTGGTTAAATGTTATAGTCTACAGGTACTTTGCCTTTGAAGACATCTTGAAACTTTACGAAATTGAAAAGTGTTCGTCTTTCCTTCCCCTTCGGTGAGGACATAATGCGTTGATGATGATAAACAAAAATTAAAAAGTCAGACGGACAAAAGTAAAAGTATTATTACATAATAGAACAGATAATGCATGACAGACAACACTCCCTCGGCATTACTCCACGGAATCCCCTCCAGGATTATAATTTGCATTGCTAATAGATGTGTTGTCTCATCGGAGTATAATGCTACATAAATTATTGCCTTAGTAACGCGGGAAGTTGCAAATCTATAGAATAAATCTAATATAATTAGATTTTTTCACAAAATTGCTTCTGAATAAACATAAATATTTATATATACAGGCACATACACTGTTTCTAGCCCCACACTAGGATACCCTGTGTCGTGGCAACCAGAAACAGCGACGTCACAAACATATATATTATTATATAAATATCCAAGACCTGGGTTTCTTTTTTTGTCCCCAGCCGGTATTCGAACCCAGGACCTCTCGCACGGTAGGCAGATGCGCTAACCGCTACGCCACGGAGGTCGTCAAGAAGCTCAATCGCTTCTAAGTAAACATAAATATTTACATAAATACTTAGGCCCCACATAAGGATACCCTGTGTCGTGGGAACTAGAAACAGTGATATCACAAACATGTAAATAAAACATCCAAACCTGGGGTTATTTTTTCCCCAGCCGGGACTCGAACCTCTAACCTCTCGCATGGTAGGCAGATGCGCTAACCGCTGCTTCACGGAGGGATTCGAGGTCCCGGGTTCGAATCCCGGCTGGGGACAAAAAAAAAAGAAACCCAGGTCTTGGATGTTTACATATTTGTGACGTCGCTGTTTCTGGTTCCCACGACACAGGGTATCCTAGCGTGGGGCCAGAAGCAATGTATGTGCCTGTATGTAAATGTTATGTTATGTTATTATTATTATTAAAATTCTTTATTGCACCAATATTTGTACAAGGGCGGGTTTAATGCATGAAGCATTCTCTTCCAGCAAACCTTTGTTTCGAAAAAATAAAAAAATAAATAGATATGAGATATAGTAAACTTACATAAGCATACGGAAATATATTAACCTAGATCTATAGGAGGGGGAGGGGATTAATAGAAAATATTATCATATTAATCTACATAAATTATAATATACAAATAAATAAATAAATAACAATAATACGTATTAACATAATATACATGTAAATAATTACTGATAACTTTTACTTTTACATAACTGGTGATAAGTTACTGCTTATTCTGCAAATCGTAGTAATCGTAGGGTTCTGTAGAAAGAGGTATTTTTTTAGATACGCCTTATAGAACTAACAACTACATCATAGTCATTGATGTTGCACAAAGTTGTATTTTTTTTATAGGTTATTTGCCTATTACTAGTTAATTTGTAAGACCTACCTAGCTATGATAGTTTTCCTTTTAAGTTCATTATAAGTGTCACTGCCCTGTTTTTTTTCACATTTCTACAATTTGTCGTTTCGCTGGTAGAGGAAGAGAAAAATATGCCCACAAATGTGCGCTGCACAGCATATTTTTTACACACCCCAAATTGAAAAATGGTTCCTATGGATCCACAATATTTATAATGACCACTCAAACAATGCCCTACACTAGTCAGTTCGATTCCCAGACGAGGCAAGTAATTTTTAGAAAATCTTTGAATGCAAAATTACTAACTTTTAAAAATAACATAAAGTCTTTTTTCAGACCCTATCTACGATATTTAAGGTACTTTCCCTTCATGTCCCATAATAATATGTACCAAACTAGTATTTGTGCTAAGTCAATACTATAACGGTTCTTTCTTGACTATCGACTATATTCATTAAACTTGTCTAACAGATAGACTGATGTTAAGTACCGAAACGGGATCTCATTTCACCTTTGGCTACGGAACCCCAAACAACCACCATAAGCAGTCCTTTGTTCGTCCAAAGCGGGTTATTCTATGCAATGGTAGAGTACATACTTGCTACACATATTTCTTTTACTAACCATTCAGTCACACACTGGGACTTCACACACGGCAGCTATAATATACATTACATCCCAGGATGTATAGCTTAGAGACCGCTCAGTACCTTTAAGATACGAAGATGTAAAGATTTATATTATAGCTGTCGTGTGTGGTCTCCTGACGATTTCTATGGAAAGATGTAATGAGATATATCGTGCTATAATATACATCTTTACCTTATAGCCGCCGCGTGCGAGATTTTTACCCTAATACGAGAGCTTAAAAATAAATTTCTGGTGTGTCAGATGTTGGTCACAGAAAATATTTAAGCATCGCAGTAAGCCTAGGCGCACACTAACGACACGCGACAGGCGACAGCTCGGCAACCAAACGCGACGATTGGCTACGGCCGTCAATTTTCATTATATTTCGTTCGAATCTCCGCACACTTGGCGTCAGAGTCGCTAAGTCGCGACGACAAGACGCCAGAAGCAAATGACAACGTCGCGTCTGACGCGGCGACAAGTCGCCCTGTTTGCGATGGCTCTTAATACGAAAGCTTTAAAATAAATTTCTGGTGTGCGAGATGTCGGCCACAAAAAATATTTAAGCGTCGTAGTAAAAAGCCAACGCGAAAACATGCTTCTATTTCATGAGTACACCACTTCAGAACCCATATAAAAGTAAGGCAATAGAAAATCCGTCCATTTGAAGGGAATATTTTCACTCGGCAAAAGGACCACATGAGAGCTTTAAACGCTGTTTCGCTGCCTCTAAAGCTTTCATCAATCAGCCGTAAAAGTGTTTTCTCCTTTTTTGTGGTCTCTTTGTTAGCACTTCGCGGAAGGCCCTGAATAGAAGACACGTTAAGGGCTCCTAGGTACGTGTAGATACCTTAATACGAGGTTTGGTAATTGGCAGAATATCATAATAGAACAAGGAAAAATAAGAACAAAAACATATATTAGCACCACAAATCGACCAGTCACAAGACGGACAGACGATCTCATCAAAGTGGCAGGGAGACGCTGGATGCAAGCCCCTTCCAACCGGTTTTTTTTTTATCCATGGAGGAGGCCTATGTCCAACAGTGGACTTCTTGTGGCTGAATGATGATGAAAACTACAAAGACATATAAACGACATGTGATTTAAAATAAACAAAACATCATGATCATCAAACCATCATGTCCCCACCGAGGGGAACAGTCTTTTACCCGAGGAAAGTATAGGCCACGGTGGTGGAGGCTTGTAAGACTAATGGCTGGTCTTACTGTGAGAAGTTTTCAACCCGCTGTAAGGCCTCTGACTTGGCTTAACGACTGCTATTTATCAATGGCAGCCGGCACCAACTGCTTAGCGTGTCTTGTGAAGCACTGAACCGCTCTGAAGAATGCCACCCATCTATGTACTGAACGCGCCCTATATACCTTAACCTTCATGAATAAATAATGAGGGTTTTTCAATGACAGCTGTCAATTGAGTTCATTAAAAAAAAACTACAGTGCCACCATCTTATCTGTTCAGTTGATAGCGGCGCTAGTGGTGAATTTAGTAGTAACATTTAAGGAATTTACCTAAAAAAATGAGAATATTGTAAGTCAAAGACCCGTCTTTTAATTTTAGTGCAAATATATCTTTAAGTCCTAATAAGTGAACAAAAGAACAAAAAATGGGTAACAGGATTTAAAATTAGTTACAATTTTGCCCACCTGAACACATAACTTGGTGGCGCTGTATATGGCGCTGCAAGAAGAGCAAAATGTCATCATGAAAGGGGTTCTGTCGGGATCGGTCGGGATCGTGGCAAGTGGCACTCACTGGTCCCTCCCCTCCCTCGCTACGGGGAGAGACCAGCAAAGTCAAAGTCAAATACAGTCTGTTAGCTTTTAGAATATACCTCGGGCTCTAGAGCAGGCTTCGGTTTTCGCTGAAAGCACACGAGTGGTGGAGTATGGCCTATACCTTCCTCAGGGAAGAGACCCGTGCCCTTCGGTGGGGACATAATGGGTTGATGATAATGATGACACGAGTGTAATACTACCTCCTGCTCTGTATAAGTGAAATTAAGTGTCATATTAGTTCCGATTTCGAAATTAAGTCAATATTAGTTTCGATATGGATATTTCTATTACACGAATATATCCGATTCTATCCGATAGTAGCTGAGGTATATTCTAAAAGCTAACAGACTCTATTTTATTCATAGTACAGTACGAACAAAATGTTTACTTTATGGACGTCCAAGTTGTTTCACAATTAAAAGATTACATGGAGAAAAAACTAACAAAGAAACTTCACATTTATTCTTTGCGAAACAGTTTTAGCTTAATTAACAAACTTTCAAAGTAAAAAATATTACTATTGGATGTATTGAATACTAGACACAGTTATCCTCTGATCAAAATGTAATATTAAACTACTATTTAATGCCAGACATTCTTATCCTCTAAATAATCGTTGATTTTATAATAAGCTTTTTTGCAAGGAGTGTGCTTACGCAATTCCTAAGCCGCTCTGGAGGTAACTATAATCATGGGGTATCTTGCTTGCCTTACTTTATGTTAGGTAATTTAACGTGAACTGGGACATTTGGTTAGGTGGGAAGACGGCCGGTGGACTAAGGCAGCCACTGAGTGGTATCCAAGAACGGGTCGACGGTCGGTGGGCAGACCCTAGCCCGATGCGCCAACGTCATTGTGAAAGCGGCTGGGAAACATTGGACGAGACTAGCACTGGACCAGATGGGTTGGCGTGAAAGAGAACAGGGCCTCGATTCTCTTCGTGCATTATAGTTCGCGTACAGTTACATGGTCGGGTTACGTGACATGCTTTTTAATTCCATTGACGCGTAGAGTTACGAATACACGTGCGCGCGTTGATTTGAAGCGGTAATGAAATGAAATCGACGCCGTCATACAGCTGTCATTGTACTACAATGCATTAGCAAAATCTAGGCCCTGGCCTAGTGGGTCTAGTGGGTGGGTCTATTTTGAGGGTATTCTGGCAGAACCGGATAAGTACAAAATTTAAAAAAAAAGTTCCTAATGCAGTTTTGACTGCGTATTGAAACTGAGTATACCTGCACTAGTTTTTTTTTTATTTTGTACTTATTTGGTTCTGCCAGAATACACTCAATTTACGGGCTGATTAGATAGAATTTAAACTGTGTTTTTGTAGTTTCGACGCTACAGCGCTCAGGAAGAATGTCAAAGAAGGAGAATTAGGACGTTGTAAAATCGGGCGCCCTAAGCCTGTGTGCACACTAGGCACCACGCGACAGCGACAGTTCGGCGACTAGACGCGACTAGAAAGGCTACGGCCGTCAATTTTCATATATTTTGTTCGAATCTCCGCACACTTGACGTCAGAGTCGCGGAGTCGCGACGACAAGATGCCAGAAGCAACTGATAACGTCGCGTCTGTCGCGACGACTAGACGCGGCGACAAGTCGCCCTATTTGCGATGGCTCTAAATCTTGTACTAACAAATAATATGAAATAAAAATTACAAAAGCCGCGCTGCGTAGCATTAAAAAATAAGCGGGAAGGACTGACAATCTGACATGACAATGAGACACGATGTTGACTTTGAGGGCTTGCTTCGTTATTCAGAATGTCCCTTGAGTATAAATTATGCTCAGTATCGTTTTTTTATTATGTTACTTTAGCGCTTACATTTTTATCTCTTAGCACCATTTAGCAATGAATCCCATGGCCAAGTCTAGTGGTCTTAAAAAAAAATTCTTGCAATATTATCATCAACCCATTACGTCTCCACCAAGGGGCACGGGTCTCTTCCCTTAGGAAGTTATAGGCCATACTCCATCACGGGGGCCAAGTTCGGATTGGTGGAGGCTTGTAAGACTAGTGGCTGATCTTGTCGCAGTTGGTAAGTTTGTAGGGTGCGATCCGTAAAATGAAAGAGGGGTATCCAGAGGCAATGAAGTATACGGTCTATTTAAATGTAAAGGAAAGGGCACATTATGTGCCTTTAAAATATTTTATGATTGTTTGATCATAGTAATACGGAGAATAGGATAATCCGGGTCGTGATAAAAACAGAAAATAATGATGTTTTAGTCCACCTTGGATGGAAGCTGAGGATAATACGGATCAGATACGTCCGAACAGTGCAGCAAAAGTCAAATACTAATTAAATTTGGAATAGTAGGTGGCCGAAAATAATAAAAAGGCAACGAGGCAAATGCACCTTGTTACAATCTTACTGTCAGAAGAGCCGCCCTAAGGCCTCTGACTTGGCTTAACGACTGCCATCTACCGACGGCAGCCAGCACCAACTGCTTGCCTTGCCTTGCAAAGCACGGAACCGCTCGGAAAAATGCCAGTAGCGTTAGTCTTAGACGGTCACCCAACCATGCACTGAACGCGCCCTATATTGCTTAACCTTCGTGATTGTTTAAGATCACTCAGGCGGCTGAGACTACGAGCGATTCATACATAATAATTATAACTATTTATTTGAGACATCATAGACCCATTTAATTAGTAGTCCTCTAATTCACAAACATTATAATTAAACAACGTACAACACATTACACATACGTATTACACACACAGCTATACAGACATAATACATTTTCGTCCTTTTGATCTCCGCCGCAAATGAGTAAAAAATCCGGACGCAAACCTTGGCTACGCGATGGGAACTCTTTTTATCATTCAACTGGAGAGTAAATAGAGGTTTCACAAATTCAATGCTCTGTGTCAATTTGAACAGACGAAAGAATGGCCTTCTGAAGGCGCGTTTACTCCTGGCGAAGTCTGCAGCACAGTTTAAATAAGAATCTGATACCAATCTTCCTACTAACGTCCGAAACGCGCCTATACAATATACATAACTACGAAACGCGATATCTCGGTGAGTTTCGGGTCACAACGCAATCCGGTGTTTACCGCGTAGAATGGACAATACGACAAAGAATATGTTGCTGAAATAAAAAAAATACCGTTTCTAGATTGAGCTCTTTATAGTAGGTACAGGAAAAATACTTTGTAAATTTTTACTTCAATATTTAAGGAGAAAAAAAAAATTAAATACGAAAACCCTTGTGTGACGTCACAGCTCGACCACAATAATAGGCAAGTTTCCTAGCTCGCCGTGTCGTCGCCGCCAAAAAAAAAGTCAGTGTCTGTTTGACAGATGACCAGTCAGTCGTAGTTTTTTTTTAACTTGGCAAAGTGACACAATATTTATACAGGTCTCAGAGCTACGTCACTTCTGGTTAAATAATTCATTTTTTCTAAAATCTTTATCTTATTAAATATGTCATCATCATCATCAACCCATCATGTCCCCGCCGAGGGGCACGGGTCTCTTCCCTGAGGAAGGTATAGGCCATACTCCACCACGGGGGCCAAGTCCGGATTGGTGGAGGCTTGTAGGACTAGCGGCTGATCTTACTGTCAGAAGTTTTCAAGCCGCCCTAAGGCCTCTGACTTGGCTTAACGACTGCCATCTATTGACGGCAGCCGCCACCAACTGGTTATCGTGCCTTGCGAAGCACGGAACCACTCAGATAAATGCCACTAGCGTTAGTCATAGACGGTGACCCATCCATGGACTGAACGCGCCATATGTTGCTTAACCTTAGTGATCGTTTAAGATCACTCAGGCTTCATTAAATATGTGATCATTTAAATATGTGTCCAGGAAGAAATCGAAAAGATACGAGTCTTTCCTTTTTTCCCCCTCTACTCAAAAATAATTTTAAAAAGGCAAGCATTTTTTTTTGTCTCATTGTCCATTGCAGACGGGCGCAACGTCGGATTGGCTAGCGAGAGAAAAATGAGAATGTATTACAAACTTCGTCTTTCAGTTATATTGTGAGTATTTAGATGATGAATAGTAATTTTTAGGACCCAAGGCCTCGGTCAAGCACAAAAAAAGTAATTTTGTTTTTTTTGACCCCATTGTTTTATTAAACAAATTTCAAAATCACGTTACGGTGTGCCCTTAAAAACAGTGAACGGATTCAAAGTATCTTTGAAGTGTAAACGGCCCTGAAGCGTTCATAGGCTTGAGATTTACCTCAACCTATAAGGGCCTTTACACACTGCGACTTTGAGCATCGACGCAGTCACGATGCAGCATCGATGCAGTCGCAAATAGCCCACCTTTACACACTTGCGCTACGGCTGGTGTGGCGATGCTGTCGCGCGTTTCAACAACGCGTGACTGCATCGATGCTAAAAGTCCCGGTGTTTAAAAGGCCTGAGAAGAATCACGCTCGGGTACGGTGACACCGTAATGAAGATTTAGAAATTTGTTTAAAAACTCTGTTTACAAACCTTCAAAACAGCGAACGGATTCAAAGTCACTTTGAAGTGTAAACGATCCCGAGCGTTCGTAGGCTTGAGATTTACCTCAATCTGTAAGAAGAATTACGCTAGGGTACCGTCTAAATTTCCAGCGACGGTCCCCGTCACATTATTTTAGATATACTGCGGCGTAAAGGCCCTCAAGTCAAGACAAAATCGGCAGACCCTGTGTTGGAAGCTGCCAGCTTGCTAGACCAACGACCAATAGGTACGTAGTTACCCTAAAAATGTACAATGGAAACGGGTCTATTGTTGATAGCCTTTCCTTTTTTTTTATTAAAAAAAATAATCAAAAACAATTCATCATCATCATTCAGTCACAAGAAGTCCACTGCTGGACATAGGCCTCCTCTATGGATTTCGAAAAGACCGGTTGGAAGCGGCTCGCATCCAGCGTCTTCCAGCCACTTGGATGAGATCGTCTATCTATCTTGTGGCTGGTCGTCCTACGCTGCGCTTGCCGATATGTAGTTTTCATCATCTGGTCTCCAACAACAATTCTCAAACAACTAGAAAGGCCCCACAAAATCTAAGGATTCTTCTATAACTTATTAAAAATTAAGAAAATTCAATGTCGTCACTGTTTTTTCAGGTGTACCTGTACATACGCTCTTGCCCACCATATTTAGAATTGCTAACATAAATACATACTTAAATTCACGCCTGTATCGCAAAGGGTTAGGCAGAGACCAGGGACTGCCACGTGCCACGACCTTGCCACATTACTTTCGCTTCACACATTCATTAGTCATAGCATACACGCACACCAATTTCTTGCTTTTTTCTTGTCCTTTGCTAATACATCTCCTATTTGGTTGGAAGTACCTCTGTCCGCCTGGGGCGTCCCTTATCGGCCCCTACCCCCCCATTCGCTGGATATTTGTTTCGTCAGTCTGTTTTCCTTCAGTAACGTCGGCACAGTCGGCCTAAATGTTATTGCCTCGTCTACAACTACCATCAAGTTAACAAGAAAATGTTTCCGGCAATCAATGTAGGACCAGATATAACATTATTATTATTTTGAGGATAATGGCTCCTACACACTATGCCGCCGGCACTGCCGGAGGGTAGAACGCCGCCGGCAATGCCGCACAAGCCGAGCCGCCGGCAGGCCGCCGCCGCGCCGGCGGGTCGTACCGGCGGGTTACGCAGCAAGCAGTTCGCTCCCGGCATTCTATTGAAAGTGTTGTGCTCGAAAATGATGCCAATGATGCTCTGCGGCACCAGCGGTAAGTGCCGGCGGCCTAAACATGCCGGCGGCAAAGCCGCGCGGCATAAAGCCGCCCGGCCGTGCC
Source organism: Yponomeuta plumbellus (assembly GCA_947310845.1). Classification (NCBI taxonomy): domain Eukaryota; kingdom Metazoa; phylum Arthropoda; class Insecta; order Lepidoptera; family Yponomeutidae; genus Yponomeuta; species Yponomeuta plumbellus. Next base: position 5,102,847 of record OX371217.1, read on the forward strand.
GTGGCATAGTGTGTAGCAGCTATAACGATGAAAGAGACTCGTCTGACCAAAGTAGCCAGACGGAAGTCCTCCGGCTGAGGAGTCCAAGCGGCCGGTGGTCAGGATGACAACGACAGAAAACGTCGGACAATCTGGGCTGTATCAAGCAGCACCACCTTCTGCATAATAGCCGAAAGTATACCCACACGGAGTTCCAACCGCCTCAGATGGTTAGCGAGACTGTTTGGAACTAACCCATTCGCGGGCAGTACTAATATAGGGACGATTTCGGTCGACACCACCCCCCACATGTCGGTATCCTCGTGTGCCATTTAATTAACTAATATTCACATACATATTATTATCGGCATAGAGCGATTCCAAGTAGGGATGTTTCGCATTGTCGGCTTGATGCTAATTATTGTAAATATCTAAAAGTCGGCGCAGGGCGATAGTCGGCATCGCGCTACTAAATCTGAAAAATAATCTCAGAAAAAAAAACTTCAGTAGGTATATAAACTTTAAACTTTTTTAAATTCCATAAATGTTCAATGCTTTTAAATAACATTTTCTTTAAATAGAAAATGTCAGCTAAGCCCACAATTTGTTCAAGGAATGCCAAAGCAAATAAATGTCTGATTTTGCTTTCATTTTGGAACTTTTTGCAATACTTTCTATCGTTTAAAGGCTCAATCGCTTAGTCGAGCTTTCGGCGAACCGCCTTCTCTGGAAATCGTGATATCGGCGCAACATTTATATTTTAAACGTTCTTTCGGCGAACCAAGTTGGTGATATAACAAAGTTTCGGCTGAAGTTTTTGATGGTGCTTGAAGAAGATCAAAATGTCATCATGTTTTTAGATCTGTGGTTTTAATCGTTATTAATCTGTGATAGTCCAAACATCTCTTTGTAGTTTGTGATCTAACTAGACTTTGTTTCGAAATAAATAAATAAAATAAAATAAATTGGACTTTATTCATCACATGTGCTTTACAATTTAAGTACTTACAAGTTTATAAATATGTATAAGGTACATGGGTACACTTACAATAGACAATAAATTGTGATGAAAAGGACAGAGGCTCAGCATAATTGCTGTTTTTCAGACTCTGCCTGGGTATGACAGCAGAATATAGCTAGCAGACTACACAATAATAACAATGCACTCACAACCGAGAGCGCATTATTACCATTGCCTTACCTTATTTAGTAATTTTATAATTACTTTTATTCGTATTTTTTATTGTTAGCTAGTGTTTTTTTAGGAGTTAAAGTGTAATGAACAAGTTACATAGGTTTTATCATAACTAAATCTAAATTAAACATAATACTGGATAAGCAGTGAGTAATGGTAGGTACTTAAGTGTGATTACTGGTCGAAAAACATTGGTAAGAAAGAGTGGAAATCGGGAGGTGGGCACTTACCCGTCCATTTTCCGAAAAAATTGACAATTTATTGACAAAATAACCTATAACTCAAACGAAATCTTCCATTTATTTTCCACTCCTTCCACCCATAAGTGCGAGTAAACAATTAATTAATTAGCGGGAGGATACTCATTAGAACAACTCTTACAAGGAACGAAGAACGATGCGAAAGTCGATTCAAAAGGCGATTTAATGCAATTTAAATCGACCTCCGCATGAAGAATTTCAGTTAAGTGCCGTCTAAACAAAACGCAAGAAAGCAATGCAAAAGTCTAACATTATGTGGGTAGCCACAACAGAGTAACCAAATCGTGAATGTAGTGATTCCGTGAATCGGTTGGCCGGTCGGCTGTGGCCACGAAACAAGGGTTCAGAAGTTTGTCACATACAAAGTCTGCTCAGATTCCCGACTATGCGCACCCGAATCCTGAGCGACCCCGATCATCCAACCGTCATAGCACATATTAATTTGCCAGCTAGACGACGGGAACCGCCCAGAACCCGCCTTGCGCCGCCGGTTGAGCGAGGGTCACAGACATTACAGACATCGTGACGGGAGAAGGGGGTGGGGGGCCCATGCCCCTTCTCCATTGAGGGTGGGCCCGGCTCCTTTGCGAGTCGGGTCGACGTCGCCGGGGCGCCGCTGTAGCATTCGCACTGTGGTCTAACCACTTGCGAGATCCGGCGGCGCCCCATTGCACGAGCGACAGGACGGCCCCCGGGGTGTTTTAGGAGGTATGCCTCTCCTATTATTAGGAGAGGAGAGTCCGACACACGGCCGTCGCCCTCCCCCAACGGTGGCGGTTAAGGGTACACAAAGCATTTCACCCCGTTAACAAAAAAAAAGAGTAGAAAACTAGAAAAAGTTTGTAAATTTAGTACTAGCTACGACTAAATTTGTAAACTGTTTCGAGTTTTCTACCGCTAAAAGTTTTTGATTTAGTGTCGTTTAAAGTTTGGAAAAAAAGTCAAGTATAGATAAATGGATTATAAGTGTAAGCGGAATATAGTTAACTAGCTGGTGCCCGCGACTTCGCCTGCGCAGGATTAGTATTTCGAGTAGTAAGCTACTAAAATCTAAGTATTAGCGTGGCGTGGAAAGAAAAGAACTAACATGTCATACATTACATATATGCAACTCTAGCGGTTTTCGTAACACACGCCAGAATAGCTCGCAGATGCTAGATTTTTTCTTATTTACTTGATACTTATTTTGAATAATTCACACGATATCTTTATAAATTGTAGACGAAGGCTACAATTTATAAAGATAAGCTATTGTTACTCTTTCACGTAAAAACTACTGAATATTATTGTAAACTTTTATTAAAATCCATGTCCATAAAATCCATAAAATCCAAGAGTAACAGTAGCTTATACATCAGAATAACACGTAAGCTACAATTTATAAAGATATTGTTTGAATTGTCCAAAATATGATGATAAGTGTCAAGTAAGTAGGAAAAAATCTACCATCTGCGAGCTATTCTGGCATGCCCTGCCAAAACCGCTAGAGTGGCATTGTAATGTATGATAATAATTATGTTAGTTATTTTCTTTCTACACCACGCTAATTACCGATAATGTTAGTTGTGTAGAAAGTAATGTTAGTTGTGTAAGTATATAAGAATCACCAAGAGAAGATTACCAAGAGCAATAAACTGCATTAGCAGTTTGGCAAACTAATGCTGTTGTAATTTCGCAATGTGTTTAGTGAATAAATAAATAAATAATAATTATACTTATATTATAGTAGCTTACTACTCGACATACAAATCCTGCGCAGACGCAGTCGCGGGCACCAGCTAGTATAATAATATTTAGCTTTTTTTTTTAAAACACAAGTAGACTAAATATTGCCGTTTATCTATCTCTTCCTTCCTCTGTCTTTGTTTAAGAAAGCAATGTTCTACATACTATGTAATTGTACACTTGCTTGATGCAAATAAATAAAACGCGCTGAATTGATGCTATCTCCTCTATCCTAACCACAGAATACATAATAGTACAGGTACAGAAGATTCACTCTGCAAAATCAATTAAAGAAAAGGGTCTATAACAGCGATACAATTAGGTGCAATTCAGATCGCACGGCGCTAAAAAGGTTACAGTTATATTCACCTACATGTTGCCTCTATTTCTACCGCGTAACTCGCGCGGGCGTCACTGCTCGCTCGTGCGTGAGTCCCTACTTATCAGCCATTCTGGAGTGGCCGCCGCATGTACTTACGCGTTCGATATCTACACGCGGAGTGCGACAGGCCTGATACTATGTACACTTGCTTGATGCAAATAAATAAAACGCGCTGAATGGAGACTACATCTCCTTTATCCTAACCGAAGAAAAGTTTTCCTAGCCAAATTCAGACACCTCAGTTGACGAGGGTCGCTCTGACTCGGGATTGAGTTAAATTGCGTTAGACTTTATTATTATCGGGTTACGGTCGAGAGTCAGCCGCGGTCGCCCTAACGAGATTTGCTGATCTTGAGACGTGGACAAGCGCTGGAGCTCTCGCGAGTTTTGTTAATATTTATCAGCAGTCAACTAGGACACGTCTTGTTGTCACCAATTCTTTACGTCTGACGTGACTGCTTTGCTGGTCTACCGGTATCATTTTTGATAAATTTGCTAGGTTCTATTTAATTTAACATAAAAACATTATTTTAGGACGACCGGTAATTTATAAGATGTGTTTAATATCAATTTTAACAGTTCATTATTTTAAAAGTGGCCATTTGAATAGAACTACATTTTTAACGGATTTGTCAAAAAATAGCGCCAAGACCAACCAATACCATGCGCTCGTCTTTAAGGTCATAGCTCATTAGAGCCACCCAGCACCCACTCCATACCGCACGGCACGGCGCACGGCGTCCACTCGTTGTCCACGGGTGGACGCCGCGTTATAACGCGCGGTCAACCAGTGGACCACGCGTCGTCAACCAGTGGACCCCGCGCGGTCAACGAGTGGACGTCGCTTGTTCGACGAATTTTGGTAGTTCGGAGGGTGGGGAGCGGCGCATAGGCAACGTATTGTCCTCACGTGAACGGTGAATCACTCATGGGCAGCGCGCAGTCCACTCTGAACACACGCGTCGTCGATGCACAGTTAACGCGAGGCAAGCATGCGAGCAGCGGGTGGTCACCCAGTGGTCCACCCGCCGTCCGCGCGTGGAAAACTTACGACCGAGGCGAACCGGTGACGCTACGGAGTTGATGTAGTGAGCGCATACCCATACAAGTCGATATAAAGAATACGAACTGCACGAGGCGAGGCGGTGATGAGTGGGTGCCGAGTGGCTCTAATGAGCTATGACCTTATTTGAACAACTTTTAGGTTAATAAAGACTTTTTGAAATCAAATCATCAATTGTTAAAAAAAATTAAGTAGGACATCATTCCATTAATGATATCGTTCGGAGGGCTCTCATTTCGGCGGATATCCCTGCGGTTCTTGAACCGCCGGGGTTGATGCGTAGTGATGGAAAGCGTCCGGACGGTCTCACTTTGATACCGTGGGAGAGGGGTCGGTGTCTGCTTTGGGATGCCACCTGCGTATGCACTTTCGCACCTTCACACGTGGGTTCTACGGCTGCCGTACCTGGGTCAGCTGCTGAAGCTGCAACTAGACTCAAGTGTGCAAAATATAGCCAGCTGATGAGCAGCTATCTGTTTGTGCCACTCGCCGTAGAAACCACTGGAGTTTGGGGTATCCAGGGGAAAGCTTTTGTTAAGGAGATAGGGCATCGTCTCAGGAACCGTGGCTTTGACTACCGCTCAGGGGCATTTTTGATGCAAAGGATATCCCTCGCTGTGCAGCGCGGTAACGCTGCCAGTGTTATGGGTACCTTTGGGTCGGACATGTCTCGGGGCGGTTTATTTAATTGACTGTACTTGTGTGTGTGTGTGTGTTTTTTTTTATATTTTGTTTTTTATATTTTTAATTTAATGAAGTAATGATGTAATTTATTTATATAGTGTGAAGTATATTATACATCTGATAGGTTAATTAACTCTGTAATGTAAATCGAATTATCATAATAAAGTAGGACGGTGAAAATTACATTAAATAGAGGATGAATTAGTGAAAGGACAAAATGTGCTTGGAACTGGCGTGCGTGCATGCAACAGTTAATTTCTATTGATGCGAGGGAGTTTGAATCCGGACTTGGCCCCCGTGGTGGAGTATGGCCTATACCTTCCTCAGGGAAGAGACCCGTGCCTCTCGGTGGGGACACAATGGGTTGATGATGAATGATGAATGCGAGGGAGATTTGTCAGAATCGTAGCAAGTGGAAAATCCTGGTGTCAGTTTACCCTCCGGGTTGCTGACATGAGTCTATGATGAGTAAATTAATTTATTTTTTACGTTATGGTTATTTTATATACCACTAAATAAAAAAAATCTCCTGGGCTAAATCTGTCTCGATGGATCGCTCCGTTGGTCACTTGATCTGGCCCTGGCAGAAAAAGCAGTGCTGTGGGTGATAAACCTGCAGCAAATACTGAGCCTGAGGCCGTTTTACCGCCGCATGGACATAGCCCGTGCCCATTTCTTGTTTTTAGTTTTCGTCTTGTCTTTTGCCTTGTCTGTTTTTTTCCTTTTTTTTATGTCTTCTCTTGTCTGTGTGGCGATAAATAAATACACTTATTCTTTCTTTCTTTCTTTCTTTCTTTCTTTCTTTCTTTCTTTCTTTCTTTCTTTCTTTCTTTCTTTCTTTCTTTCTTTCTTTCATTCTTTCCTTCTTTCTTTCTCTCTCTCTCTCTCTCTTTTTCTTTCTTTCTTTCTAAATAAAATTGTACTAAAAAAATTGCCTTCGAACTAATACTCTCGTAAGCACTTCATATTATTAAATTAGTTTTAGTCAGAGACAAGCAGCCGACGACGCGAGCTTCGTCTCTGCTCACCATGATTAAGCTCTGCGAATCAGAGCGAAACCTGGTCGGACTCTTCCGGCAAAAGTCAAGAAGTTAAGTGTATCTGAAATAAAGTAAATAAAAAAATGGTCCTCCGATTATTTATATTTCGCTGATATTTTTTTACGTTTTTGCCCAAAATAGACTGAATTTCACAATCAATTTAACTGTCTTTGAGGGGTCGACGTCAAAGATGGTAATTCGAAATAATGGAATTCTATCTGCACTGGAAATAATGTTGCGTCCTTCGCGGTTAGGGTAACCATCCGTTCCAGTTGGACGGGGAATGCTTACTCTTTTGCTTTCTGTCCGAACTTTCTATTCCCAAGTTTTTGCCGGCAGGATTATTGAATTTTGGAGATTTACCGAACAAGAAATGTCTTTCACTTCAATAGTAGGGGGTTACTTGCTGAAACTATATGTAGCGAAAACATGTCGCCTCGATGAGCGTTGTTTCCCTGTATCATGTGCAATTTTTTCTCTGTTATTTTTTTTACTGTCACTATTTTCATAAAGTTCTAACTTCTTTATTATTAGTTAACTTATGTGTTTTATCACTTGCGATATGATGTTGATAAAAACAATCAAATGCCATGGTTATGGTAAGTCAATCAGTCCACAATAAATTCTACAGGTTAAACTCAAAACAAAGACAATGTTCTATAGACAATAAATATTTTGCTGTGTTTTCTGGACGTCTTTTATTTATTTTATAAAGTATTGTACTGTTTATTTGTAAATGTTTTCGTAGTTATTACTTTGTACAATTATGAATATTTTTATGTTATATTACTTTACATTAAGTATGATTTTCTTAAAAATTACACAATATTTATGAAGCAATATTTGTAAATTTCAATATTACTTTAACTACTTTAAACAGAAAAATATTTTCAGAGGGTTCTATTTTTATCAAATACACGGGACACTAATAAAACACAACATATACTCATAAAAATGTGACTCTAACACTTTATTCTGGACTTTTGTTGTATTTAGTCTCAGCTTTTAACTTTTCGGCCTGGTCAGCCTAATCCCAGTTGAGGGTGGCAGGTTTTCCATTTACTTGTTTATTTATTGATCAGGAAAAACTGGCCCTCCGCTGGGAACTGCTAAAACAATACTGTAGATTCGGGGCTTACTGGAAAGATCCATATAAAGTTTTTGCATCTCGGAGGAGTGAGCAGAGACCAGAGTGCTTATACTGAGTTTTTTCCTTCACTTTCGATAGCGAGAGCGTTTGCAATTTGTATAGGAGTGACAAAGCGCGCCACATAGTTGTCTCTTTGTCACTCATATGCAAATCGCAAACGCCCTCGCTATCGAAAGTGAATGAAAAAACTCAGTATAAGCACTCTGGGGTCTCATTCTGTTAGTGCATTATAGTTCAATGCATTATAGTACTCTTGTCCTAGTGCTACTGCTTACCGCTCTGGAGCGGAGGCGTGAGTTTTTGTTGTGTTATAATGTTGATTTTTCCTCGAAACAAATATTTTTATTAATGTCCCGTCGGATTTATGTCCGGAGTTTGATAAACCAAATTAATTTATCCCCTTTACGTTTCAAATCTCGATCACAAAAGAGAAACACTTAGAAGCCACAGTCTATGTCTATAGTCATTCAATATGCGAGAGGTCCCGGGTACGATCCCCGGCTGGAGAGAAGAAAAAAAAACTCCAGATCTTGGATGTTTACATGTTTGTGACGTCGCGGTTTTTGGTTCCCACGACACAGGGTATCCTAGTGTGGGGCCGGAAGCAATGTATGTGCCTGTATGTTAATGTTTAATGTTTAATATAGCCGACAATGGCTGTTGTTTGTATTAAAACAAAACCTTCACCCTAAACTTTAAAAAGAAACAAGGGACTTTACGGTTAATGAATATAAGGTTTAATTTCGCTTCCGCGTACCCGCTACTAAATTTGGTAGCTGCCAAGCCGAAGGGTTAATACATACTTAGGCCAACTAGCACCATTATAAGCCCTTCTATTTTTACGTATTTTAAATGCTGTTTCAGTCGCGCGTGATTAGCGGAGTCCGACGCACGCATTTCGCTATTTGTTTACGGTCAGGCGATATTGTTTACAATCTACTAACAGCACGGCTTACTCGCGTGTATTGTTGTATCCATGAGTGAATCCAGCGATCATGTCTGACGATAATGTCTCATCTAGTTCTAGTGTCTTAAGTGAGGAGGTTCAGAGATTAATCGACGAGTGTGGAGAAATGGATTGTGAGGCTAGTGGTTCGCGGATGCCCGAAAAACGTCCTAGGTCGTTGAGCGACGAAACAGAAGAAGGTACTGAGGGTAATGACGGTTTCACGGTTGTTGAACGTCGAAGGAAGGCGAAACGTTTCTTGACTGAGGCAACCAGGGAGAGGTTAGATGACAAAAGTCAAGCAAGTCCAAGCTACGAGGTTGTTTTAACGTCAAAAACCGATTTACCTAAACAATTCGGGCTGGCGAAACTTTTACGATCTTTGGATATACAAAATATTAAGGAAATTAAGTCAAAAGGCCCATATAAATCGTTTATAACCTTTGAACACAAAACAGACGCAGAGAAGCTGATAAATAACGAAAAACTTATGGAATTAAACTACAGATGTCAACTGACTAGTGAGGTGAGGCTTTGTTATGGTGTTGTGAGGCAAGTTGATCTCGATATCGATGAAAAAGAAATTATTGAAAACTTTTCTTGCGAGAAAGAAATTGTCTCTGTCCGACGACTTAAACGCAAGAATGAAACAGGTGAATGGGTCGAGAGCGGTGCTATTCGTATTGCGTTTAAGAGTTCAGCCTTGCCTCCGTATGTAACAGCATACGGTATGTCGTTTAAGGTTGATCCATACACATTTCCGGTGACCCAGTGTTCCGGTTGCTGGAGATACGGCCATACAGTTGGGTTTTGCCCTACAAAGAAAATTAAGTGCCCGAAATGCGGTAACGATCATGCCAATTGCACGACAAAAGAATATGTTTGCATAAATTGTAGTGGACCTCACATGGCCTTGGATAAAAATTGCCCAGTCTTTGTCAAAGAGAGTAACATTAGAGATATAATGTGTGAAGAAAACACAACATATAAAAAGGCTTTGGAGATGTACCACGCAAAGAAAAAGCCGACGATAACAGGCACTGTGAATAAAGATATTACAAGCGAAATTCACAATAAAATGCTAAAAACCCCTTCAAGAGGTCCTGGAAGCAGATCATACAGAGATGCTCTAGTGCGAGGTGAAGATTTGACCATTCTTGTATCAGACCAATGCCCCGGTGATAGTGAGATGGAAACTGAACCTCTCCCGTCAAACCCTTTGAGTAAGACAAACATTAAAAGACCACGAAATAAAAAGAAGCCACAGAGAGATGTCCTCGAAAATAGGGTACCAGAATATGAGGCTGAGATAGAAGTAGAAATACATCAGGAAGAAAAGGAAACAAGTACAAAGGATCGCAAGGATAAAGACCCCACCCTATTGAAAAAATTAAAGGACATTTTACTTTCAAGGGAATCATTTCAAGACAAGGTTCACAATATTATCCAGATAGTGATGGAGAAGATTATTGCGTTTATTTCCTGTTTTTTTACGGAAGGGCGATTACTTCAGAGTATATTATCTATGATTAACAATGGCTAGTGCAATGAAAGACCATGTGATTAATATCTTCCAGTGGAACTCGCAAAGTTTTCGGTCTAAAGTTACAGATTTTGAAGCTTTAATGAATAGGGAAAAAATACACATAAGCTTAGTCAGTGAAACCTGGCTAGAACCAGAAAGTAGACTAAATATTAACTCATATAATATATTCAGACAAGACAGATACGATTCATATGGTGGTGTTGCTATTATAGTCCACAAGTCCATCAAAGCTTTTATAAACCCTATTAGTATTAATAATAAGAATATTGAAGTCATCAGAGTTTCTATATCTAATTGTAAACTGTTAAAAAGTGTATACTCTATTTATTGTCCTCCAAACGTGCGGGTTACATCTGCCGATTGGGATGAAATATTTTCGTTATCTGAATCTAATTGCGTGATAGCTGGTGACTTCAATGGTCACCATGTCTGCTGGTCCAACAAAACAGATACTCGGGGAACACAGATATTCGATAGCTCCTTATATTGCGGTTATGTTTCAATTAACAATAATAAGCCTACAAGAATAAAGCTAGTTAGCGGAACCTTACAGCAGACTTCACCTGACATTACGTTTTGTTCAACGGATATTGCTGTTAACATGACTTGGGACGTTACAAATGAAAGTCTCGGAAGTGACCATTTAATTATTAAATATTCTCTAAGTTATAAAGATAGATTACATTTTATTGAAAAAAGAAATTTTGACAAAGTTAATTGGGATCAGTACACTGATTATACAAATACTTTATTTTCTCAGCCTGTTATGTATGAAACCACTCAGGACATGTATAATTGGTTTCTAGAACAAATTAACTTAGCAGCCAATAAATGTATTCCGATAGTCAAAATTTGTACCAACCCTATTAGAAAATTTTGTCCTAAGCAGTACTGGAATCATAGCCTATCGAAAGTCGTGGCAGAACGGAGACTAGCATTGAAGATGTTCAGACGAAACCCTACTCCTGACAATTTACATATTCTACAGAGAAAAATAGCTGAGGCTCAGCGTATGATTAGACGCGCGAAATCTGATAGTTGGTTCTCTTTCTGTAGCAGTGTTGATGAATCTACGAATTTATCTGACATGTGGCGAAAAATGAGGTGGATGAAGGGATATAGAGAGGTTAAAAGATATGCTTCAGATGAAAAGAAAATTGAGTTATTGCAATCATTGACGCCTGACTTTGCATCTAATGTTCGTCCGACCTTCACATCGTTAAATACATTATTAGAATCAGATTTTAGTATTCAGGAGCTTTTAAATAGTTTAAAATTAAAAAATACTTCACCAGGAGATGATGGTGTCTCATATTCTATGTTGTTTTATATTTCTACTAATGCAAAGGAATATCTTCTAAAAATATTTAACTTAGTTTTTCAAACCGGTTACGTACCAGTACAATGGAGACATATACTAGTAGTTCCAATTCCTAAAATTAACGCCAATGACACTAGGCTGAGACCTATTTCTTTAATATCTTGCATTTGTAAACTTTTCCATACCATGGTAAATAAGCGATTAGAGTGGTTCCTAGAGAAAAACAAAATAATTTCCTTACATACAACTGGTTTCAGGAGGGGACAGTCTTGTTTGGATAATCTAGCTCGATTAGTTACAACTATTCAGATAGGATTCTCCAAAAATACTTCAACAATTGCATGTTTTATTGATATAAATAGCGCGTATAACAATGTTTTTATCGACGCTCTAATTATTATTTTAGATCGTTTAAAAGTTGGTTCACTCATGTGTAAATATATCTGGGAGTTCTTGAATGGGCGATATCTAAAAATTAAAAGCGACGACAATAACCACGGGCCAGTACGGTGGGCAAGCAAAGGAATCGCCCAAGGTGATCCTTTATCCCCTTTGCTCTTCAACGTAGCAACTATAGATATCTGCCGAAGTATACAGGGTATATTTATAAGTCAATATGCAGATGACTTCGTCTTGTATAGTAATCATAAAAAAATAAGTGACAGCGTTTCTATGATACAGGACTCCATAAATTGCCTTATTAGGTTACTGACACCCTTAGGGTTAGATATATCACTTTCAAAATCAAAATTTTGTGTATTTAGCAGGGGACATATTCGACAAAGCGTAAATATCTCCATAAACAACCTTCAGTTAGAGTCTGTAGAATGTATTAAATATTTGGGGGTTTGGTTAGATAGGACATTACGATGGTCGAAACATATTAAGGAAACTTACGAAAAATCATGCAAGTTTTTACAAATTTTAAAGGTTTTAGCTGGATCAGGATGGGGCGTCCACCCTATTCACTTGAGAAGGTTGTATATAGCTCTTATTAGAAGTAGGATAGATTACGGATGTTTCCTTTACGATAACAGCGCAAAAGTACATTTATATAAACTAGATAAGTTGCAAAATCAGGCGTTGAGAACTATCGGTGGATATATAAGGTCCACTCCCATTTATGTTATGGAGAGTGACTTATGTATTCCTCCACTTAGTTTAAGAAGACAGTATCTAGCTACAAAATATTGCTTGAAATCATTAGCGGTTCAGGAAAACCCAACCATTGTTTACCTTTCCGAATTGTCATCACTTTGCAGTAATACTTATTGGACTAGAAAAAAGAAACCATTACTATCCGATACATATTTAAAAACAATTTCTGAAAATATCTATGCAACAAATCCTTTAGATATGTACAGTTTAGACACATGGATGTCCTCTATTGAAATACACCGATTTGTTAAACATAACCTAGAATGTATAACTGACGCTAAAAGTTCATATGAAAGCAATCTTCTAAAACACAATGTTTTATTGGAATTACAGCAAAAATATAATGGTTGGTACTTCATTTTCACTGATGGCTCTAAGAACAATACAGGCAGAGGCGCAGCATATTATGATCCTTTTCGCAGAGCTAATGCCATGTTCAAAGTTGATTCATGTATTTCGATTATGTCCATCGAATTACTAGCTATTTTTAAGGCAATACAATATGCACAATATGTGGGTAGTAGTAAAATTGTGATATTTTCTGACAGCAAAAGTGCTTTACAACACATTGTTGGATGTGTTACTGGTGGAAGAGGAATATCTATCTCATATTCAATTATAAGTAAAATTATACATTTATACAATAATAATAACACTACTATTACTCTGCAGTGGGTCCCAGCTCATGTTGGGTTAAGTGGCAACGAGGAGGCTGACCGACTTGCTAAATCAGCTGTTACAGACGGGGACATTGTTGATATTCTTCCAAATTGGTCAGAGATTTTAAGTAAATACAGGAGACAAGGTAGGCAAAACTGGAAGGAATACTTTAATGAAACCTCAAAGGAAAAGGGAATTTGGTACAGAACTATAGTCAGTGAACCTCCTCATATACCATGGTTTGGTGCTGCTAAGTTGCAAAGACAACAAATTGTAATGGCACTTAGACTCCGTTCCGGACACATTCCATTGAATAAATTCGCATACATGATGAAAAAAGTTACTTCTCCAAACTGTGATATTTGTGATATTGAAGAAGACTGTTACCATTTTTTAATGGAATGTGTTCGGAACGGAGAGAAGAGACAATTACTGGCCGATAAATTCTGTCTTAATAGGCTACACGTAGGACTCATTCAAAGTATATTGGCTGAGCCTTTGTCTGACTCAGCCAAATTATTATTTTATTTTAAGTTAAGAGACTAAATTTGGTTTTTTTTTTTGCTCTGCAATGTGTCTAAAGAAGCTAAAATTAAGTCGTTTTTGTTATGTATATAGTTAATTAGGATATAATTTTATAACGGGTACGATGGAACTGTCATCGTCACCTTGTGACAAAAGTTCCGAAAATAAAATAGATTAAAAAAAAAAAAAAAATGCTGTTTAGGCCACATTCAGGAAAGTGGTAGAATAGACCTACATCTTAATTTTTGCGCCACACTATAAAAAAAACAGTAGCATACACATGACCCACTGCCACTTCAGCATGCTAATTCGGTGGGCTATGTCGGTGACTTTGGTTCTCTGTCGGATCACCTCGTTTCGAATTCGATCTTTCAAAGAAACCCCTTTCCGTAGCACGCTGAGCGACCTTAAATTTGTGGACCAGCCCCACCGTGAGGGTCCACGTTTCGGCACCGTATGTCATGACGGGTAGGACGCACTGGTTGAAGACTTTCTATGAAGACTATGGCAGTGGGCCGGCCGTATCACCCGAATAACTGTTAACCGATGGGGTGGACGAGTTCTTGAGAGGAGACCGCGGATCGGTAAACGTAGTGTAGGACGTCCTCAGACTTGGTGGAGCGATGATCTTCGCAGGGCGGCTGGCAAGAGCTGGATGAGAGTAGCCGAGGACCGTGCTCAGTGGCGTGCAATGGGAGAGGCCTATGTCCAGCAGTGAACAATCATAGGCCTATGATGATGATGATGATGATACACAAGACAAAATAACTTCATCATCATCATCATTCAGCCACAAGAAGTCCACTGCTGGACATAGGCCTCCTACATGGATTTACAAAAAGACCGGTTGAAAGCGGCTTGCATCCAGCGTCTCCCTGCCACTTGGATGAGATCGTCTGTCCATCTTGTGGCTGGTCATCCTACGCTGCGCTTGCCGATTTGTGGTCTCCATTCAAGAACCTTTCGGCCCCATCGGCTATCAGTTCTTCGCGCTATGTGCCCCGCCCACTGCCATTTCAACAAAATAATTTGTCCTAGTTCAAAACTAGGATACCCTATGCTATGGTAACCAGTTAAGCACATCACTTAACTTCAGTTATACCCAGATTGAGGCCCAAATTTGTTGTATACAAATGTTCGGCGGCGTCCAGTGGGAATCGAACTCACAACCTCCGGCATTATAATCAGACGTGATACCGTTAGACCAAGAAGGCTTTAAGTTTCTAGTATAATTCAGACCCTCTGTTCCTGTCCAAATGGACAGGCCTCAGAGTAAATCAGATTTGGCCCTTTTCACTGTGCGAATTTAATTAAGGCATTAATGTTTGCCCCCATGGTGATGTTATCTAACCAATGGAATTCTGGGGTAGGGACGGAGTTTCTTCGTTTTCTGGCTGTGCGTAATTAATTTATTCAATACTATACAAGCTGAAGAAGTGATTGATTTTATGTGTTGATTGGTATAAGCATCCGAGTCAGTTATAAATAATAACATAACATTTACATACTGGCACATACATTGCTTCTGGTCCCACACTAGGATACCCTGTGTCGTGGGAACCAGAAACAGCGACGTCACAAACATGTAAACATCCAAGACCTGGGTTTTTTCTTCCAGCCGGGTTCGAACCCGGGGCCTCTCGCTTGGTATTCAGATACACTAACCGCGGCGCCACAGAGGTCGTCTGAATATTATAGTAGGTATCTTAGTCGATGGTTTTCCGAAAATTCAATAAATAAAGAAACTTGATTTGATGGCACCTCCACACTCTTCAGAAGCCAAGACGAGGCCATGTAAAAAAAAAAAGTGCCTGTATGTAAAAAAAATATAACGAAATGAAGGGTAAAAGTCATTTAAAGGTTTAATTTAAAGTTTAAATACCTTGTCAAAAAAGAACGAACCAGCGTTTACTGCACTTGAAGGGTATTTTAAAGAACCCACAAGAGCCAGCTGCCATAGTTTGAATTTGCCAATGATCTCGCGTAATCGGATTCTTTCCGAATCGCCGCATTGGAATTCAAATTCCGTCTCCAAACTTTTCGCTGCCGCCATGGCAGTTGCTCCAATCCTTGCAGGCAAAGCTTCGTTGCGTTCTGGAAGAGAGCGAGGGCAGCGGTTATTATTAGATTAATCACCAGAAGTCCAGATCTTTTCCTTGATTATTTCTTCCATTTTGCGTATGTATTATGAAAGGGCATGATAAAAACGCGAAACCACCGTGCGTGCATGCAACGAGTAAGTGAATGTTGAGGAATTATTAAGTATGTTGTACGATTGCTATCTATTCCTTGCATGAAATAATTACCTATCATCATCAACCCATTATGTCCCCACCAAAGGCCCCGGATATCTTCCCTGAGGAAAGTATAGGCCATACTCCACCACCAAGTCCGGATTGGTGGAGGCTTGTAAGACCAGTGGCTGGTCTTATCGTCAGAAGTTTCCAAGCCGCCCTAAAGCCTCTGAACTGGCTTAACGACTGCCATCTATCGACAAAAGCCACTAACATTAGTCATAAAACGGTCACCCATCCATCCACTGAACGCGCTCTATGTTGCTTAACCTTCGTGATCGTTTTTAAGATCATTCAGGCGGCCGGGGCTATGAGCGATTCCTTTTTAAGAAATATTAATTAAGTTAGTGTGCTGTCATAAGACTAGCTGTATTGCAGTGTTCTTACAGGGTATCATAATTATATTTACCTACAAATACCACCTGTAATGATGGAAATGCCCTAACAGAATTGGGCCCTTGGTCTCTACCTACCCCTCTGGGATACAGGCGTGAGCTTATGTAAGTATGTAGGTATGTAATGAGTGGGTTACAGCAACTAACTTCAAAACAACTCATTTGTCTTCTCAAATGCCGTGGTAAAATATAAGTCCCAGCAAAAGCCACTCAGACTCGTGGCTTAGTCAGCTGGTTTACGTAATGTAGGAGGTGCTTTGTTTTAACCCAAGGGTCTTTTAAAATATAACAAGTGCAGTGCACTAAGTGAATGAGGTTTTAGATACACTGAGGCTAACTTGTATAAGGTTTTTATACTTACTTACTTGATTTATATGAATTTTTGTATGAAGAATGACTGCCTCCGTGGTCAATTTACCTATTATGAAAATTATTATAATTATCATCATCAACCCATTATATCCCCACCGAGGGGCACGGGTGTCTTCCCTGAGGAAGGGACGGGGGTCAAGTCCGGATTGGTGGAGGCTTGTAAGACTAGTGGCTGGTATGATAAGATAAGAATATTCTTTATTGCACACAAGAAACAAGAGACAATGGCACGCAAGGCACGTTAATCAGTTGGTGCCGGCTGCCGTCGATAGATGGCAGTCGCTAAGCCAAGTCAGCGGCCTTAGGGCAGCCTGTAAACTTCTGAACTTTACACCAGCGACCAGTCTTACAAGCCTCCACCAATCCGGCCTTGGCTCCCGTGGTGGAGTAAGGCCTATACCTTCCTCAGGTAAAAGACTCGTGCCATTCGGTGCGGACATAATGCGTTGATGATAACGTCCAATTGTGTTCTATCTAGATACATTCTGTCTTGGTGTGACCCTAACCCGTCCCCGCTGCCTCGCTCGCCAGACACTCATCCCCCTGATGTTTTGAATTTTCACTGCTAGGACCTGTCTTCTTTACAACTCTTTCCTTTGTTCGTCCAGGACAAATGAAACTTGAACGCTACGAGGAAGTGAGCCGTGAGGAACGCCGCGGACCGCCTGTACAGCGTATGAATGGTTTTTTTAACATAAAAATATCTTTATTACTTTAAAAACTTAACAACTAGTGGTTTGTTTACATTTTTAAAAGGTACCTATTACATTCAATATTTAAGTCAAAGCTGCATATAAACAATTCTCTTCTGTGCCTGAACTAGGTTCTAGACATGTATCTCAGGCAGCAGTGCTCTTCATCGTTCAATACCGTGTTTATGTAGCTTAGACATCATCATCAACCCATTATGTCCCTACTGAGAGGCAGGGGTCTCTTCCATGAGGAGGGTATAGGCCATAGTCCACCAAGGGTGCCAAGTCCGGATCGGTGGAGGCTATCGGAAGACTAGTGGCTGGCCTTACTGTCAGAAGTTTTGAAGCCGCGCTAAGGCCCTAAGGACTTGGCTTAACGACTGCTATTTATCGACGGCAGCCGGCACCAACTACTTAACGTGCCTTGGGACGCACGAAACCGCTCGGAAAAATATCTATAGTAGTCCAGTCATTATAGTAAGTTCACCTCGGAATTCGAGATACCCAGCTGTAAGTCTGTAAATAGTTGTATATTGACACTCTATTTGTTGTCTCAAAACCTACATATGGTAGGGTGTACGCAACTATTAAATTTCAAGGTCAAATGTCACAAAAAACTGTATTTTGAGCTTTTTTTGTAAATATCTCATTTCCTAAGGGTTTTTTGCTATTTGTATTTATTATCAATATTGTAGAGTACAAAATTCTCTACAAATTTTGTTTAAAAAAATGTTTCATACGGTGAACCGTTTTCGAGATAGAAGGCGGAGAGCGCGTGGTCATAGCATCACTTCAGGTCAACCAATTTCCAGTTTATGAGAATTCAAGACTTTGCAAAATTGAGAAAAATCTAACATTTTGGGATATCAACTGCCTGATCCGAAAGGCTAATTTTGACTTCCAAACGTATATCAAATCTTTCAGAGCTCTCAAAAAACCGATTTTTGTGACATTTGACCTTGAAATTTAATAGTTGCGTACACCCTATCATATGTCTACCATGTTTGAAAGCATTTGAAACTTGAACGTTTGAAACCATTTCAAATTTGCGCACATTAATATTGAAAATTCAAAAATAGTGTGAGCACATAATTATATAGTCACTGGGAGTGTAAATTCAAAAAGTAGACTGAATCAGGCTCCTGCGTATATTCGAAAAAGGGTTTTTCTCTATAACTAATAGAATAACTCGGCCATTTTTGATTTTACAGTAAAACCGTGAGGACACTAATTGCACGTAATTTGATTCTCTACAAGTTTGGTCCTTACAATTTATGTTCTAGGATCGATATTTTGGAAATTCAGTCCTAGTGAACCCCCGAGGGACCTACAAAAAAAATTCCAAGAAGAGATTATTCACGGGTCAAAATATATAATGACTGAACTATACACGTGTATTTGTATTTACGGATGTCCCACAGTATTGCCTTTCATCTGTTTCGATGAATGAGATGTCCATCGAATCGTATTGAATCCTCTTTGCATGACAGGATACGCAGTAGTTAGATTAGAGAACGTTGTCGACTGAAAGGGGATGTAATTATTAGAATTGCGAAAGGCATGTTTTGATTTAAACATAATTATTATATTGAGGATGATGAAAGAAACTGTGTTTTCCTGGTACAAAAAAGAATATTCGTATAGATAAGATAAGATATTGATGTTTTTTTTCATAAAATAATAGGGTAAGGTTGCCAGTATTGGACCACTTTTTTTCAAAGCTCGATTTCTCATAAGATCTTTTGTTGAAAAACTCTACAAATTCGTACTGAAGTAGATATATGTATTGACTATACACCATCAAACGTTGGATATGACTGTTTTAATACTAACATAAATATGTATTTTTTTTAATAATTATTATGTTTCTTTGAATGGACCACTTGCACCTTGATTGGAACACCAGTGTCTCCATTATTGGAACATGATTCAATAGCACTAATGGTACAATGTAGGGAACTCAACCATTTAAAGAAATTGGAAATAAAAAATAATAATTTATTAATCATATTTAATGAAAAGTATTACCGTACTACAAAAATCAACAAAATGAAAAAAATTACTCCATGTTTAAATGTGTCACCATTTCAGCTTCAATTTCTGTTGTAAGGTCGCCTTCTGAACCTTTGATCTGTACACTAGGTACCTCTTGCTTTTTAGTTACTCTAATATCCTACTATGTAAAGTCGCCTTCGGAACCCCGTAGGACCTCGTAGCAGCATAAAGACCAATATTTTTGGATCTCATAGCCTCTATAGCTAGTTTCATACTAGTTTCATTCCATTCGTAGTCTCTTGCCTCGATTGGGATCAATATCTTCATTGTTATCTATCCTGTTAAAAAAAAACAATTACAAGTTTCCATATAGAGAAGAAGAGAAGAGATCAGAAGTAGTCCAATGATAGCAAATACCTATGAAGTCAATCCAAATCATCTTACAAGTTTAATGTTACATTTAGATATTTAAATATATATTTAAAACAACCTTTATTGAATACAATATTAGCCATTACCAAAAACCATAGCGATAAATAAAAAAATAAACTACTTACTTGCAATTGTGTAACACGACAAAATATTTTTTGAGTACGCCAAAACACAGAGATATACGTACACTCTAAACGGCGGCCGCTCCGGCACTGGCGGTTACCAAGTGAGCAAGTGGCCTCATGGACCACTGTTTTTTCTTTTTCGTTCACGTCTAGGTACCGTCGTTTTCGAGAAACTTCGGTGGTCCAATCAAAGCGTCGGTTCAATGATAGCAACCTTACCCTATATAACAGATATATATTACAAATACATAACAAATACAATCGCTCGTAGCCTCAGGCGCCGGAGTGATCTTAAACGATCACGAAGGTTAGGCAACATAGGGCGCGTTCAGTGCATGGATGGGTGACCGTTCTATGACTATATTTTCAATATTTTTCGATATTTTTAAGTCCCTTTTATAGTTTGTAACCATACATTATTGATGCCGACTGTACCTTCCTACAGCTACGTTTTGCTCGGGGCTCACCCTAGAGACAGTGTGGGAATGGGTTTTACAGTTTCATGATAGGAGCTAGGATCAAGATTATTTACTTATTCTCCGTCGTATATTACCTATGCGCTTGGCTCGGTCAATAGAGGGACCCCGGACATATTCGACTAGACTTAGTTTATCAACCGACTTCAAAAAGGAGGAAATTCGCAATCCGACTGAATTTTCTTCTATGTTTGTTACCTCAGAACTGTATTTCATCATCAACCCATTACGTCCCCATCAAGGGGCACGGATCTCTTCCCTGAGGAAGGTATAGGCCATACTCCACCACGGGGTAGAAGTCCGGGTTGGTGGAGGCGTGTAAGACTAGTGGCTGGTCTTACAGTGAGAAGTTTTCAAGCCACCCTAAGGCCTCTGACTTTGCTTAACGACTGCCATCTATCGACGGCAGCCGGCACGAACTGCTTAACGTGCCTTGCGAAGCACGGAACCACTCAGATAAATGCCACTAGCGTTAGTCATAGACGGTGACCCATCCATGGACTGAACGCGCCGTATGTTGAGTTTAAGATCACTCACGCAGCCCAGGCTACGAGCAATTGTTTATATATTTTTATTTATTAGCTCTGATCATAACTCCACCGCTGCCCACTGCTGGGTATAGGCTTTTTCCCCCAAATGCCATTTCACATGGTCTCTCGCCATCCGCATCCACGGACCTTCGGCCGACTCAACGACATCGTCCGACCATCGGGCCGCAGCTCTGCCCACTGGCCGTCGCCCTGTTCTCGGCCACCACTCTGTGATAGGTAACAGTAACACCTACATTATCTAATACGAGTAAGTTCGTACCAGTCTGCGGTAGAATCGAACGAAATGCACATCAAATTGAAGAGCGTAAAAATAATAAATCGTCGTGTTGATTCGGAGTCTACTGTCTGAGCTAACTGTTAACTGTATTCGGGATACACTTACTTGACTTTTTGTCGGAAGCCACAGAGTCGGAGACGAGCAACCGACGATGCGAGCTCCGTCTCTGCTCACCATGATTTAGCTCTGCGAATCAGAGCGAAATCTGGTCGGACTCTTCCGGCAAAAAGTCAAGTAAGGGCCTTTCTCCACTTTTCCGGTCCGGCAAACGTTAATTACCGGTCCGATTTAGAAACACACAAGAATACTAGTAAGATTCTCCACTACACCGGCATCCGGTTTTTAAGGCTCCGATAATTTGCTAGATCGGAACGGTATTTTACCGGGCCGAAGTGATCGACGTACAAAAACAATACACGTTTTTGCACCGCGCATACAACCCGAAAATGTTCCCATACTATTTTATTTACATTAATAGAATGTGTGGAAAACGTCCCCTGCCTCGAATGGAAAAACCGAGGAATTTTAATAAAGCACTGCGTCACATCCATTGCCGATTATAATCGGATGAAGTGGAGAATCATGTTCCGGCATCGGAATGATTCCGGTTCCCACGCCGGACCGGAGCAGTGCAGAAAGGGCCTAAGTGTGTAACGTAAGGTAATCAATGGTAGGAATAAAGCTAAGAACGTGTCGTGTAGTGCTCTCTAAAGTTTGAGTTTGAAAACACTCCAAAACGTCGATTAAAAAGTCTGTGGAGGAGATTTCACAAGGAAGGAAAAAGGTAGCCACAGATTTAAAATCGAAGTTTTTGATTGGTTTCGGAGGAATAATGTTTCTTCAAATAATGTTGTATTTAATTTTGAACTCGCTGCGTTATTTAATATCCTTTTGCAAGGCGTAAGGCCTCTATGAAGTGCGATCATTTACTGACGGTACCTAGTACAAATCACTTTCATTATAAATTTATAACTTTGAATAAAGTTGAGTCTATGAAGCCGGATAAGCGAAGTACTAGGTAGACATACCATTAAGTGTTATTAGTTTTCCAACAACAACACCAATCACGTTTGAAGTTTGCGACTGTAAACTTAGACATCTAGGATAGAACATTTGCTTAATATTGAAAGACGAAAACAGACGAAACTTTCGAATTTATGTTTATTTGTTTGTCATTTATTTAAGAATAACTAACAAATTATTATAATATCAACATATGGACAAAACTTAAATAACATACTCTATTAAACTAATCTATAAACTAATTTAAATGAGTAATTACTTAATAAAACTAATATAAACTAAATTCCTAAAGTAAATAATAATATAGCTTATATATTAAAATTATGCTAAAAATATATATTTACAAATAAAACACGTGCCCCAGGTCACCATCCCGCGTCAAGGAGCCCAGAAAGCTGGCGACGTTGCCTCTTTGGATGGCCAGGCTTATAAGAATAAGAAGAAGAATGAACATAACATAACATTTTATAACATTTACATACAGGCACATACATTGCTTCTGGCTGGTCGTGGGAACCAGAAACAGCGACGTACAAACATGTAAACATCCAAGAGCTGGGATACTTTTTTTTTGTTCCCAGCCGGGATTCGAACCCGGGACCTCTCGCATGGTAGCCAGATGCGCTAACCGCTGCGCCACAGAGGTTGGGAGGAATAATTTATTGAAATAAGGTTGCATGCACAGAGTTTACAAATAGACCGTTTACAATTATTTAAGAGGTACTTGATAGCAACATACTGGCTGACTGATTTAGTCCATCATCAACCCATTCTGTTCCAACCGATGGCCACGGGTCTCTTTTTGACATTTTTTCGAGCAGTTCCGAGCTTCGCAAGGCAAGTTAAGCAGTTGGTGCCGGCGGCCGTCGATAGATGGCAGTCGTTAAGCCAAGTCAGAGGCCTTCTTGAAAACTTCTGACAATAAGACCAGCCACTAGTCCTACAAGCCTCCACCAATCCGGACTTGGCCCCCGTGGTGGAGTGGCCTATACCTTCCACAGGGAAGAGGCTCGTGCCCCTCGGTGGGGACATAATGGGTTGACGATGATGAGTCGATTTTATATAGGTACGATAAGTAAAGTTTTTCACTTACCTAATTATTTTCCGTGACTTCAATTTCAACAACCTTCATCTGCATCATATTTATAAAATCTCGCCTCGCGCCTGCTTTTCGCCTGAGCTTGTTAAAATAAATGAAGGATCGTTAAAAATTCAGTCTCCTTTGTTTTCGGTGGATTAATCCTGAAGCCTGTCTCTGTCTGTCTGTCTGGATTCTATCTTAATTAGCTTGTTAGAAGTGAATGGCAAACGAATGAGGCAAACGCTCAAAATACAGCGCCACCAAGTTATCTGTTCAGGTGGGCAAAATTGTAAATCCTGTTCCCCATTTTTTATTTATTTATTTAGTTACTAAGATTTATAGATATATTTTCATTGATATTGAAAGACGAGTTAAAATATTGTCATTTTACTAGGTAAATTTATTAAAATGTTACTACTAAATTCTCCACTAGCGCCGCTATTAACTGAACAGATAAGATGGTGACACTGTAAGGTGGAATCGTTGGCATTTTAGCGAGCCAATGAATTTATATATTATTATGACGACCTCTGTGGCGCAGTGGTTAGCGCATCTGACTACCATGCGAGAGGTCCCCGGTTCGAATCCCGGCTGGGGAAAAAAACCCGGGTCTTGGATGTTTACATGTTTGTGACGTCGCTGTTTCTGGTTCCCACGACACAGGGTATCCTAGTGTGGGGCTAGAAACAATGTATGTGCCTGTATTTAAATGTTATGTAAAATGTTATGTTATTATTAACAAAAATAATAAATAAAAAATTCTGCATAATTTGTATCTACCTATGTCGTCCTAGACAACATTATTGTCAGACCGTCATGCTGTATATCAATACAAACTTTCTAGGTATAAAACTGTCTAGACGTCATAACGAGAATCGAAAACAGACACCGGTTTATTACTGAAGTACCAATCTTACTCAGAGCAGAAGAATAAATACCCTCGGAGTCTGCAGGAGATAAACACGTTTTAAATAAAACTAGTTCATTTAGGTAAAGGTATCTACATAACACATGAACCTGACGAACCTATTTCGCATAACCTAGGCTACCATTTGGGGCGTATTACCTACCACAGGCGCACCCATCCGCCGGACTTGTCGCTGCGGCGTGTGAATGTGTTGGTTCTCGGTTCGGCGCGGCACTCGCCGTCTGGAGATAAAGTAGTAAGCAGCTCGGCGCTCGTGTAGTGTGTGGGCGATGACGGATTTGTCCACGAATGGGTACTGTTGCGACGTATATTTTATACGTCTTTTTTTGAAGGATGGGCTTGATAAAATTGGATATTTTGGAGAGAAAATAAAAACACAACCATCGCACTTTATCGGTTGACCACAGACTCGTTTTATTGTTTTTTTTTATCTAATAGTTTGACAAGATGCGTTCAAAACTAGTAATTTACAACATCCTCCAACACCAAAAAGAAAAATAATTAGTATCTTATTAGATGTAACTATTCTTATCCTAAGACATAATCACAATTATCACAAAACAATAATCCGTTTTTTTATTTGTTTACAAATCTTACAATCTGTTTACAATCTTAGGTATGTTGCTCAAATGTTAAACATAAAATGTTTCTTTCTCATACAATCATCAAATAATTATCAAACTTATCTAACTGTAGGTATCAGTTTTAATAGAATAGAATAAGTAAGAATAGTTTTAATAGAATGGTGTAATCAAACAATCGTGAATGAAACAATCAACAAACTTTCTTAATTAGTAGATACTGTTCACAAACCATATATTATTATTAATCATATTACTACTCTGACAGTCAAGATAGGGACCAGACATAAATTTACCAGTTTATTATAATTATTATTGTTGAATTTAAACATAACACATAATCCCCAAACCAGAAACCTAAATATATAAATCATATTTACTAGGGAATCTTACCTTTCTTCCACAACGTGTGGACTGTTGCTGATTGTCCTGGAGACTTGGTGTAGCACCATCTGATCCTATGCTGTCAGGAATGGCAGGTTGCGGATTGATTTTATTATTGTTAGGAAGTGTTGGAATCTGAGAGGTTGGTATCAAAGGGAAGTTGTTACCTGATACTTCCAGTTTATAGAGTCTCTGAACAGGACGGATTTTTATGCCTGTAGCAGTCTTCACTCGTGCTGTCCTCTGAACACCATCTTTACCTGTATATAATTCTTCCAGAATACCTAACGGCCATTTAACCCTCTTTTCATCTGACTCTACTAAAACAATATCGCCCTTGGCAATGTCATCTGTTCTTTCATTACCCTTTTGTATTAAAGCAGTTAAGTATTCTGATTTGAACCTTTGACGGAACTGTTCTCGGATCATTTGTAAATATCGTAGCCGACTATTCATGTTATTAGCATCAATAAAATCGAGATCAGTTACATCCGAGTTGGGTAGGGATTGTATAAAATGTGCTGGAGTTAATGGCTCCAAACACTCACCTTTATCATCATTTATGTAGGTAAGTGGACGCCCATTCATCGTGGCCTCCACGTCACACAGCAATGTCTCAAATTCGATGTATGAAATTGAAGCTTTACCTAATATACGTCGCAGAAGATCTTTCATTATTCGAATGAGTCGTTCCCAATAGCCTCCCCACCAGGCAGCTGAAGGTGCGTTCATCTTCCAGTTTATTCGTCGAATTGTCGACTCTGTCTGGATTGCATCCCAATTTAATGAGGCGAGTAGGTTTTTTGTACCGTGAAAATTCGTACCTTGATCTGACATCAACATGTGAACGCGTCCTCTACGTGCTATAAATCTGCGTAGTGTCATAATGAAGGCTTCTGTTGATAAAGACCTTGTTAGTTCCAGATGTACTGCACGATACACAGCACAGGTGTACAATACTATCCAGCATTTCTCTCCTCCACGTAGATGTAATGGACCTGCTAGATCGACTCCTGTCGTCTGGAACGGCGCTAAACACGTGATGCGTTCATTGGGTAGCGGCGCAGCAGGTGCTTGTGTAGGTTTTGAACGGTATCTCGTGCATATAATACAGGATGAAATTACTGACCTTACAAGACGTCGTATACCTATAATCCAGTATCTCGTTCGAAGGTCTGCAATCAGTTGATTAATATCTGCATGTTGTAACTGCACATGCCTTTGTGTCACCATCAATGCCACCACTGTATGTTTTGCTGGGAGCAGATAAGGGGTTCGCGTACACTCTGGTAAGTCTGACAGTAGAAGTTTAGTTTTTATCCTAACAAGTCCTTCTTTATCATCAAATTTTGTCAAATTTCCAGATTTGCTTTGCATGATCTTACTGCTATCCTGCTGTATTAATCTTATTATAGCCTTTTCTGCTTTATCATATTCCATAAAAGTTATTTCTCCTCTCCTTTTGTTATTGACATGCCTTATGTTATGTAAAAATCTAAGTAACCAGGCTGTTGATCTTATTAGTTTTGAGTATTTAGAAAAATAGCTCTGTAATGCATGTAGTATATTATCTTTCTTAGACAGACTTGTATTACATACAGATTTTTTGGTTTCCCGGTGTACCTCGCGTTCATCTACGACCAACTCAGAGCGCGGCCACTCCTCTGGCGGCAGATGCAGTCACGACGGCCCCTCCCACCAGCGAAGATCGAAGAGTGTCTTTGCAGTGCAACCTCTGGATGCCAGATCCGCCCAATTATATTCACCTGGAATGTGATACAATTCTTAGTATTAGTGTGCTGTCTTATCTCTTTTACTCGGTTCCCTACAAATGTATTCCAAGCTAAATCTCGTTTTATCCAACACAGTGCTACAGCAGAGTCTGTCCAACAATATTCTGGGCAATCAGTAAGGGATAAGCTATCTCTTACATTAGACAGTAAGCGTGCACCTAATAATGCTGCTATCAGCTCTGCTCGAGGTATAGTGACTCTCTGTGATGCTGTTACCCTTGCTTTAGCAGAAATAAGCTGAACTGTGACATTTCCTCCTTTTTCGGCTCTCAACATGACACATATGCCATACCCATTTTGACTAGCATCTGAAAATAAATGAAGACTGACCATAGTTTCATTGAGGATGTCTGCTGTAATCCGACGGGGTATTCTGCAGTCCTTCAAGAAATGTATATACTTATACCAATCTTTAAATCTAATAATCAAGTCATGAGGCAGCTCCTCGTCCCATGTTAGTTGACGTCGCCATGTTTCTTGTAGTATTAACTTCGGAGTTAACATAACTGGAGATGTATAACCTATTGGATCATACACCTTCTGCGTAAGTGACAACAAACCTCGTTTTGTAATGCACTGAAGACTGTCATAGGGCGGCAGGCTGTTATTATTGCAGTACAGTTTGTCTGAGACAGTGTCCCAATTCAAACCCAGCACTGAAATAGTGGTCTTACCTGTCTCATTAATTCCTTGGGATGTTACCCACATTCTGAGGTTAAATTTAGCTGCAAGCATAATCTTCTTCGCCTCTTCAATGAACCTGTTAGCTTCTTCTTCAGTGTTCACACTTACCAAACAGTTGTCAACATACAGTGATTTCTCCAGTGTCTCTGCTGTACTACCTAGCGGACCATTTTTCATCTTACTTATGTGGTGTCGCAGTGTAGCAGACAGTAAAAAAGGACTGGAAGTTAACCCAAATACTACCCTACAATGTCTATAGGTTATAATTTCTTTCATGGTATTATCCTGATACCATAGGAATTTCAGAAAATCCCTGTCTTGTTCTTTTAGACTAATCTGTAAAAATGCTTTTTCTATATCTGATGTTATTCCAATAGCCCCCTTTCGGAAACTATGAATCAGATTTGGTATGCAATCTATCAAGTTAATACCTTTCTCTAAGCAAGCATTGAGACTTAGACCATTCTTATCTGTGGCAGATGCATCAAACACCGGCCTCATGGCACAAGTGAGACTTTGTTCCTTCATGACTGGTCGGTGGGGTAAAAAGTGACCTGTATCGTGGGTTGGTTTCACCTTTTCAATGACTCCTAAGTTTTCCCAATTTTTCAGTATGGAGTCATACTGTTCAAACCTTCCACTGCTCACCAGTCTTTTCGACATAACTTCTAACCGCATTTTGGCCTTGCCATAGTTGGGATGCAGGTCTTGGTAATTAGACTTAAAGGGGAGCTGAACCACATACCTGTCATCCTGTTCTGCTATAGTTGTCTCGAAATTAGTCATTATTTCGGTTGCTGTCTCCAGTTTTGTCTTGACCTCAACCGGATCTTGTATACCAAGTGTCTCCAACGCCCAGTAACCTGATAAATTATCACATTTACAATGGAGTAATGTTGTTAGACTGTTACTGGATTTTGTACATACCTGAGTTCCCTGCAGTGTCCAACCCAGTCTTGTATTTATTGCCACCAGTCCCTCTCGCAGCTGTATCATTGTACCTGTCAACAGAAATCCTAAAAAGTCTGCCCCAATCAACATCCCTATATCTGTGATACCCTCCCTGTCTGTCAGAGTAATGTTATGGTCACACAACAACTTATTCAGTTGAATATCACTTGGGTTCCTCTTAGGGACATTCCCGCAAATCTGTGATTGGCTGATGGCCATTACATTCATGTTAAATGAGCTCACTGTACTTTTGAGCTTGACATCATATACATTATACTCCTTTGGTCTTGTCTCAACTCCACCAAATAAGCTGTGGGCTAGTACTTCCTTGCCGCATGGTGGGATCTTGAGATTATCCACCACCTCTTGTTTGATGTAGGTACGCTGAGATCCAGAGTCGAACAAAGCTCGTACAGGCAACTTCTTGTTGTTGCATTCAATCTCCACAATCACAGTCTGTAACAGTGTCTCTCCTCTAGGGTACATGGTTGATAGGGTTGCAGCCTTGCTTGTTTCTTCACTGTGCACTGTATCTTCCTGGCATAATAATGTAGAGTGACGCTTTCCACATCTTAGGCACTTAACAGAGGCTCTACATACCTTAGGGTGATGGCCCTTTCTCAGGCAAATTGCACAGGCTTTCTTGTCTTTCAGGTACGCTCTTCGCTGCTCGATCGTCATCTTTAATCCTTTGTAGCATTCAAGGCTAGAATGTGTCTCCTTTTCGCACCATATACAGGTATTCAGTTTCTTTGGCTGTGTTTTCTGTGCATTACTAAGTAGGCATTCTGCTGTTGGGATATTGCTACTTCTCTTCATATCTGTTGTTTCAGTCTGAAAGGTTTCTCTGGTTATCTTGATTCGTTGCTCACCATCAACTTCCTTCTTCAGAAACTCTAAAAGGCATGCTAGTTCTTCTGCGACATCCTTGCTAATGCTCATTCTTGTCCTCTCCCAGGTGCGGAGTAGTTCTTGAGACATTGCAGACTCTACCATCGGTAGAAGGAAGGCGGCATACTTGTCTTTCGTTACTCCTAATGCA
The DNA here is from genome assembly GCA_947310845.1 of Yponomeuta plumbellus. Taxonomy (NCBI): domain Eukaryota; kingdom Metazoa; phylum Arthropoda; class Insecta; order Lepidoptera; family Yponomeutidae; genus Yponomeuta; species Yponomeuta plumbellus. The sequence continues at coordinate 5,132,557 of OX371217.1, forward strand.
TCTAAGGCTCTGAGGTTTGCATTAAGCTTGTCATACAGCTGGGTGAGAGTGGTCTCTTTCTTCATAAGTACCAGAGCCAATATCTCTCTCACATAAACCTGAATTAGCAGTTCTTCTCTAGCATATCTCGCTTTAATCTGGCTGATGCAGTCTTCATATGCCGTTGGCGGAAAACTCTCTACCAGTGACCTAACCTCAGTGTATTCTTTCATGGATTGAATCAGGTACTGGTGTTTATCAACATCATCCATCGTAGTGTCATTGTGTATCTTGCTGAATTGGCCCCAGAAGGCAAGCCAATTTTTCAGCTCTCCATCAAAGGTGGTAAGTTGCAATTTCGGCAGCTTGTAGTTTCGGTGTATATGAGACATTTTTAGCGTAGAATCTTTACTATTTTCAGTTCTCGCTTCTTCGGTTGAAATTTTCTCATTGTACAGCGCGTGTAGTCGAAGCCATTTTGTTTGGTACCTCATGGCATCTTCCATTTCTTTCTCGAGTTCGTCCTCTTCAAAGTTCACGAGGATAGTCTCCTTAATCTTGGAGTCCAGACGTTTAAGGTTTATCCGCATTTCGTCCAGTTTCTGGTGCAAGATATGCCATTCTACGTCGGTCTTTTCATGTTGTAATATGGCCTCAAGTTCGTTGGCATACTTTGTGAATAATCTTCTCGCCACTGACCTTTCTTTCTTCGCTAGATCCATATTTGATAAAATCACGGTCGCCAGATGTTGCGACGTATATTTTATACGTCTTTTTTTGAAGGATGGGCTTGATAAAATTGGATATTTTGGAGAGAAAATAAAAACACAACCATCGCACTTTATCGGTTGACCACAGACTCGTTTTATTGTTTTTTTTTTATCTAATAGTTTGACAAGATGCGTTCAAAACTAGTAATTTACAACAGGTACGGCTTGGGGCTTGGCTCGCGGTGCGTGTAGTAAATGTTGGGCTTAAGTTTGTTATAATCCCTTCCTCGAGTCGAAGTCCCAGAGAAATAGATACTCGCATTTCATTGGTCAATGTGGGTGGCTAGAGATAAGAGAAACAATTAGCAAAGACGATCCGCTTCATAGGGTCATAGTGACGATTTTCTATGGCGACTATACCCCCTTCGTGGAATGGAGTATAATCGTCATCATCATCGGGCTACACTTGTCCACTGCTAGACATAACCCTCCCTGATGAGCGCCATAGCGCCCGGTCTTCAGCTTGCCGCATCCAGCACCTCGCTGCAGTTTTTGAAGATCGACATCCCACCTGAGCCTCGATTCTGTTAGTGCATTACAATACGATGACAGTTACACGGTCGAGTCACGTGACGTGTTTTTTCGTACCATTAACGCCTGTGCGCGCGTCGACTTGAAGCGGCAATGAAACTAAATCGCCCTGTTCATTCAGTTGTCATTGTATTACAATGCATTAGCAGGATCTAGGCACTGGTCGGAGTGCGTCCTGCACTACATTTGCGGAGTCGCGGTCTCCACTCAAGAACACGCCGGGTCTTCGCGAGATATGGCCAGCCTACAGCCACTTCAGCTTGCTAATTCTCTGAGCTATATCGATAACTTTGGTTCTCTGTCGGATGTACTCGTTACGAATCCTATCCTTCAGAGTAACTCCAAGCATAGCTCTCTCCATAGCTCGCTGAGCGACTTTGAACTGGCGGACCCTATCGTGAGCGTACAATGTCCATGTCTCGGCTCTGTAGGTCATGACAAGTAGGACACACTGATTTAATGGAGTAGTACCTGGGTGACCGAGCTTTGCTCGGTACTTTTTTTGTGATATAAAATATGTAATATAAAATCCCATCAAAAACATAAATGTGAATGAGAGCCAAGTTAAATATTAAGAACAGAACGTCGTTATCGACTTCGTCGACAAAAGAATTGTGATCTATATGGGTGCTGCCAAGTTCTCTGAAGAAAATCATAAAATTTTAGTTACAAGATCACTGAGATGTAAATTGTAATTCAGTTTCTAGGTCATCTAGAAGTGGGTTAGGTTTTTGATCTATAAGTGAGTCAGTCAGTCAGTCATAAAAATGCCGGTTTTTAAACGTTAATATATCTATAACTGTTTGAGCAACATTGATGAAACTTTGGATTCTAGGCAAGCTAATGGACTTTAAAAAATGTGCCAAATTTCATATACGTAGGTTAAATAGTTGTAGAGTTGTGAAGGGGTCAAAAGTAGCTCAAAGTGATCCCTGTAATATTACACACGGCTGCTGCCGCGCCAGTTCCTTTTTTCTCGAACTTGGCTGGAATCGCTGTCGCGAGTCTAGATTAAAATAATCCTTTTTCAACAAAAAAAGAACTTGGAAAAAAAATAATGACTCGAACCGGGTCCCTTGAAATCGGCCCGAAACGGGTCGCCCGTTTTCCCGTCAGAACTATCCCAACCTTGCAGGTGGACGCGAAATTTACCTCTGTATGTTATTATAGCAAATTTCAATTGCTTTTAAACACGGATAAAACAACGTTTTATTAAAATGTAACCTAGTTAGATCAATTACACGCCCCCTAAGGCATCTGCCTACAAAATTTCGTAAAAATCGTTGGAGCCGTTTCAGAGATTCTGATTATATATAAATATATATACAAGAATTTCTCGTTTAAAGAAATTAGATTGTCAGTTTTTTTTCCATCTTACGCTAAAAAATTCCATATTTGGACAGCGTGTCCTTGCCTGAGGCATACCTTACCGGCCCTTCCAAACATTTTAAGTTGATAATATCAACGAAAATAATATTACATTATAATAAATTATTTTCGTCACCCAAAACCCGATTTATTAGAAGAACATAATATATCTAAGCTATCCATTATCGGTATGAGTTGTCACTTTCGATCAGCCCACACGACCAGGCCGTCATTTACTAGGTAAGTACAACATCTAGCTATCCAGTGATTCTCAAAATAGCTCGCTGCCTTGTAATCATCATCAACCCATGATGTCCCCACCGAGGGGCACGGGTCTCTTCCTGGGGGAAAGTATAGGCCATACTCCACCAAGGTGGCCAAGTCCGGAAACAAAAATAAAATCGGTCAAGTGCGAGTCGGACTCGCGCACGAAGCGTTCCGTAGCACTATAAAATTGGAAAAATCACGTTTGTTTTATGTTACATGTAAATATTTATTTTATTTTGATTTATAATTATTTCTTTTTAAAGTGACTTTACGAATTAATATTTTACCGGTTATCGTTCTCAATATCGAGCAAAAAATCACGTTCATTGTATGGTAGCCCCCTTAAATATTTATTTTATTCTGTTTTTTAGAATTTGCTGTTACAGCGGCAATAGAAATACATCATCTGTAAAAATTTGAACTGTCTAACTACCACAGTTCATGTCGCGCTTTAAAATCAAAGACTGAGTTTAATTTACACCTTCTTCCTCTTTCATCTTACTATAATCATTGAAAACAATATTTTTCGCTTGCAATCGAAGTAGCTTTTTCGACATTTGCACAAAAACAACAAATTTCAAGAAGATAATCACCTAATCTCAGCAGCGGCTCACAGTTCGCGTACTTTGATTTGACGGGTGACACTTGACATTGCCCTGAAAATCTCATTTATTTATTTTTGTTTTATGCCATGAGATTCCGGTGACAGACGAACGGACGGATATGGTCCATTTTACCCTTTGGGATGAAACGCTAAAAAGATCATCTCTCTTCACCCATGTCGTATATGAGAAGATATCAAAGGCAAAACCGAGTTTGGGAACCTCAGAGCCACTCCCTTCAATAAGGTTCTCTCGACTCAGATTCGCTCAATCCGTCACGGTACCATGATGGCTAGGCGCAGATAAATTAACGGGACACGCTGACTGATTGCACGGGTCACCGCTAACCGTTACTAGAGGGGGCAGAAGTTTGGACGGTTGGTTGGAACTTGGAAGGAAGGTTGGTTGAAAGGTTGGTAAAAGGTTACTCTAAGGTTATTTTATTTTTAACTGACTTTAAAAAAGGAGGAGGTTTTCAATTAAACCGTTTTTAGGGTTCCGTATCCAAATAAGTAAGCTGTAAAAAACGGATCCCTTATGGATTCGCTCGTAGCCTGGGCTGCCTGAGTGATCTTGAAGATCTTGAACGATCACTAAGGTTAAGCAACATACGGCGCGTTCAGCCCATGGATGGGTCACCGTCTATGACTAACGCTAGTGGCATTTTTTCCGAGCGATTCCGTGCTTCGCAAGGTACGTTAAGCAGTTGGTGCCAGCTGCCGTCGATAGATGGCAGTCTTTAAGCCAAGTCGGAGGCCTTTAGGGGCGGCTTGAAAATTTCTGACAGTAAGACCAGCCACTAGTCTTACAAGCCTCCACCAATCCGGACTTGGCCCCCGTGGTGGAGTATGGCCTATACTTTCCTCAGGGAAGAGACCCGTGCCCCTCGGTGGGGACATAATGGGTTGATGATGATGATTATGGATTCGACATGTCTATCTGTCTGTCCGTCCGTAAGTCACAGCCACTTTTTTCCGAAACTGTAAGAACTATACTATTACTATTGAAACTTGGTAGATAGATAGATAGAATAAGTAAGTAGATGTATTATGTAAACCGCAATGAGATTTTTACAAAAAAATTTTGGGGGTTACCCATACTTATAGAACTAAATTATTTTTTTCATAAAACCCATACGTGAGGGGTATCTATGGATATGTCTTCAAAAATAATATTGAGGTTTGTAATATATTTTTTTTCTAAACTGAATAGTTTGCGCGAGAGACACTTCCAAAGTGGTAAAATGTGTGTCCCCTCCATCCTGTAACTTCTAAAATAAGGGAATAATAAACCTAAAAAAATATATGATTAAGTAAGTAGTTTTTTTTAATACGTCATAAATCGTAAACCGCAATCGACCTTTCTTTCAATCAACTCAAAAATAAAAATTAATAAAAACTACTTGCTGCTACAAAACCCTTTATAATCGACTCCCACTTGACCGCTTTTTTTTAATGCTTGTTACCTCAGAACTTTTGAGTTGATTCGACTGATTTTAATGATACTTTTATTTATTTTAATGCTGGTGCTTCCCGTGTGGTCCCATTTAAATTTTGTCCAGCTCTGATATGGCATCTAAGAGAAAACCATTTAAGTATTTATTATTATTATGACAATTAGAAAGAAAGAAAGAAATAAATAAATATATTTATTGTAGCAACAAGACACATAACAGAAACAAAATAAACAGACAAGTAACACAATATAGAACACAACAGACAAAGATAAAACAAATAAATTAAGACAAAATACACAAATAATTACAGTCTATTTTTTAGTTCAATGCAAAAAAATAAAACAGTCACGTTGACATCTCAATACAATCTAATGTCTGAATGTTGCTAGTACTCAAAAACCAAATTACCCCATTTTACTTCCAAGTAAAAATTGTTTGTACTACGTAGGTGTTTTTTTTAGACTTTGCTTTGCTTTTGACGACCTCTGTGGCGCAGCGGTTAGCGTATCTGACTACAATGCGAGAGGTCCCGGGTTCGAATCCCGGCTGGGGACAAAAAAAAACCCAAGTCTTGGATGTTGACATGTTTGTGACGTCGCTGTTTCTGGTTCCCACGACACAGGGTACCCTAGTGTGGGGCCAGAAGCAATGTATGTGCCTGTATGTAAATGTTGTGTTGTGTTGTGTTCTATGAGGAATTAAACTTTAATGTCTTTGATGTGATGATTTTGGTCACACGAGTCTTCTATTTACGGTAAAAAAAATCTACCGAGTAAACCTATATATTTTATTACGGTAACACCGCGTCATTTTTTTTAGCATCGAATTAAAAAACGGACTGTAGGTACAGTGTCACCATCTTATCTGTTCAGTTGATAGCGGCGCTAGCGGAGAATTTAGTAGTAACATTTAATAAATTTACATAGAAGAAGAAGAAGAATTTTGCCCACCTGAACAGATAACTTGGTGGAGCTGTACTGTACTTCAGATTCAATAAAAACTGACTTTCTGTTCGTAGCATTTCAGTTCTGGTTCATCGCTGACTGAAAGTCTGGAATCTAATGCGTTGGTAGAGGGTTTTGTCCGACGCGGGGCAAGGACTTCGCTTTAAGTAATAGGTTCGCCCTTTCCAATGCCTGTTGCCCTTTAGTGATCAAGGTAGGTAACTGAGATCATCAAAATTAAAGTCAAGTCAAAGTCAAATATTGAATTCATAGTACAAACAGAATATTTACTTTATGAACGTCAAAGTTGTTAGTTTCACAATTAATAGATTACATGGAGAAGAAACTAATAAAGAAACTCCACATTTATTCTTTTCAAAACAGTCTTACTCTAAAATACCAACTTAAAAAAAAACCTACTGTTGGACGTGTTGAACACTAGACACATTTACCCTCTGATTAAATTTAATATTAAACTACTATTTAATGCCAGACATCCTTGTCTTCTAAATAATCGTTGATTTTATATTAAGCTTTTTTGCAAAGAGTGTGCTTAACACAATATGAAGATAGTCTGATCTGAGAAGAACATAAGTTTAAAAAGTGTTAAATGAAAATGTGTAATATATAAAATTCTCGTGTCACAGTGTTAGTGCGCATACTCTTCCGAAACGGCTTGACCGATTTTGATGAAATTTTATGTGCATATTTGGTAGGCCTGAGAATAGGATATCATCTTTTGTTCATACCCCTAAATAACAAGGGTGGTCCACCAGAAATATTTTATCTGGTAAAACAACGTTTGCCGGGGCAGCTAGTTTAATTTATGAAAATGTGAAATGAAATGTATAATATATGAAATCCTAATATGAATATATTTGAATGACAGAAAACGCAAAAGTGTGATCAGAGAACGTTGTGGACTGAAAGAAGATGTAGTGACTAGAATTGAGAAAGGATTGTTGCGTTGGTTTGAACATATGGAGAGGACAAAGGAAGTAAGAAGCAAATATCTATATATTAAGAAGCGAATGTGAGTGGAAGGGCCAGTAAGGGACGCCCCAGGTGGACATACTTCGACCAAATAGGAGATTTATTAGCACAGGACGACCTCCGTGGCGCAGCGGTTAGCGCATCCTAACTACCATGCGAGAGGTTTATGGTGCCGTATCCTCCGCGAAACCCAGCCTGTTCCGGCGGCTGGAACTCGTCGAGTCTCCTGGCGAGACGATTCGTGATCACTCGTGAAAACATCTTATAGACATGGCTCAGGAGCGAGATGGGTCTGTAATTTTTAAGAAGTGTTTTGTCACCCTTCTTAAAAAAGAGCACCACCAAACTCCCGCTCCATGCCTTTGGAGTTCTCCCACTATAAAGGACGGCGTTGAAGAGCTTTTGTAATTCCTGTATAACAGGGCTCCTTCAGCTTTCAATAGCTCTGATGTTATTCCGTCCTCACCGGGGGCTTTTCCATTTTTAAGCTGCCTCAGAGCTAGCACGATCGATCTCGTCTTGACTGATGTCAGGCAGTTCGTCGGTGTAGTGGCGCGCCAGGGTGGCTCTGGAATCTTGGTCGTCTCGTTGGGTATAATGGACATGTGCAGCGTATAATCGGCCATATACATCCTCCATCTCGGCGGAGATCTCCGGCTTCAACAGTCCTCCCATCGTGCGTTGTAAGTTTCGTCAGGTGGCTCCTGCCAAGCTGCTGAGTGAATACTTTGGACCCTCGGTATTGCTCTATTGCCTCTTCAATGAGGCGAGTGTTGGAGCTCCGAAGGTCGCGCCATACCATCTTCGAAATTCGCTTGTTCAGGTCTAACCTCTCCGACGAAGTCGCTTGGGTGGTTTCCCGTCTTTTTGTCAGCAACCGGAGAGTCTCAGCCGAGAGTTTGGATTTCTTGCCTGTCCGCTGCGTTTTGCAGAACTTGATGCCCTCGTCCCTCAATGTTACGACCAGATTGTGTAGGGTCTCGTCAGCGTCATCGGTGGGCTCCAAGGCAACAAATCTATCCCCGAGAAGCTGCTGGAACTTCTCGGTGCCCGCCATGATTTGGATTGGGTTAGGTCGGAGCGTGGACTTCATCAGACGGTTTCTTTCAAGCTTCAAGTTGATATTCAGAGAGCCTCGGAGAAGTCGGTGATCGGATCCGGTATAGAACCTGTTGATCACTGAGACATCTCTGAATATTTGCTTGCTATCCGTCATGATGAAGTTGATCTCATTTTTGGTTACAGTGACGGGGCTTTGCCATGTCCACTTCCTTTGAGGCTGTTTCTTGAAGAAAGAGTTCTTCAAGAATAGTTTCTCTTTCTCAAGGAAGTTGACAAGCATTTTCCCCCTGTGATTCCTGACTCCATAATCAAGCGGGCCTATTCGGGACTCGTTGCCACTCTGGGTTCCCACCTTGCCGTTAAAGTCCCCCATAACAACGTTGAAGTGAGCCTTTGTGGTGTTATGTAAAGCTTCGGATATGTCTTCGTACATATCCTCCACTTCATCATCCGAGTGTGTCGAGGTCGGTGCGTAAACCTGAATGACGTTCATGCTGTAACGCTTGGACTGCCGAAGGATCAGGTACGCTACCCTGGTCGACACACTAGAGATTTCTTCAACGTTGTTAGAGAGGGCCTTATTGACGAGGAAACCTACGCCACCCTGGGATGTTTCATCACCCTCGCGAAAGCAGAGAAGATGGCCCGAGTCTAGGATTACGGTGTCCTCCCCCTCTCTACGGACTTCACATAACCCCAGAACATGCCATTTAATGTTCTCTAACTCCACTTCCTACTGCGCTAGATGATGGTCAAGCCTCAGAGTGCGTCCGTTGAACGTTGCCAAGGTCAGTTGTTTGTGGCTGCCTGAGGTAGCCCGGTGATTCTTAGCACCCCCTACCCCGCCGTTACCATAGCCGCTGCCACGATGGCCAAGAATAGCGAGGCGGCCGGGAACTGGAGGCCCTTTCCTGGGTTGTGCCATCATTGGGGGTAATGCCCATAATTCCCACGCTGGGCATGCGGGTTGGGGATCGCAGGGCGGTAGAGTTGCACTGCAGGAGGCGCTGCTGCCCACCCCCCGGTTTTGTGTCCCTTAGTCGCCTTTTACGACACCCGCGGGAAGAGTTGGGTTGGTGCTATTCTCTAGGCCGACACCACACACCAACTGGCTGTATGTATGTTATGAACTGAATCAGAAATATATAAAATGTGCCTCAAACAATTTAAGATAAGATAAGAATATTCTTTATTGTACGCAAGGAACAAGAGAAAAATAAAATTTACTGTGTTAACGTTACAAGTGACCTAGGGGATTGTGATTATCTCGCTGGATTTAGCGTTACAGACATTTTACATATTCTGCTAATGCACTGTAGTACAATTACAGTTGGATGCCATGCTTATACATATGTGTATCTATGTTATCTAACATTGTGAAACAAGAATAATTTCTTTCCATAAATACCTAAATATTATGAAACTGATATTCCAACTGAAAAAACTGATATTCCAACAGTTATGCCACTTTCCTTACACGAGCAAAGTAACAGAGCGTCTGACGATACAGTTTAAACACTCCAACTTTCTCGTGCTCTGTTTAAATCTCGCACCAAAGAGCGATTTAACTAACAACGGTGTTCGGTCGCCAACTGTGTTATAGTAGTCGTTAAGCCCGTTTACATTGTGTCTAATACACTGCCAACGCTCGTTTAGAGCCATCGCAAACAGGGCGACTTGTCGCTGCGTCAGACGCGGCGTTGTCATTTGCTTCAGGCGTCGTGACTCCGCGACTCTGACGCCAAGTGTGCGGAGCTTCGAACAAAATATATGAAAATTGACGGCCGTAGTCTGTCGTCGTGTCTAGTCACCGAGCTGTCGCCTGTCGCGTGTCGCTAGTGTGCGCATGGGCTTAGATAGTAAAAGTGAATACGTAAATTTGAACCGTGGCTTTCCCGAGTTTCCGCTTATCAATTTTCGGTTTCTTGCACTCTTGTATTAATAGAAACGGTCTGGGTACCGACCCAGATAACAAGAAAACTTTCGAGTTATGTCAAGGGAATACTTTTAATACATTGACTTGCCAGACCCTACATTCTCTTATGGCAAAAGTGCAAAAAAAATTGGCAACTTGTAGTAGTTTGCTTACACAAATTTTAGTGTAATAGTGTATAATAAAGTATAGTAGTGTAAAGCCACAGGTATATAATGTCAATATTAGAGTATTTTTTGTGATAATGAAATAAGCTTCCTACCCATTTACTTCTTTTTCGTCTTGTCAATGTATCATAAAATTTTCTCGTCGTTATTTCAGATTTTGACTTTTATTGGTATCAAGCTCCTAAGAGTAATTACAAAGAATAATACTGCTCCCTGCCTCATTCACCAATACAAATACAAAATTTATTTAATTCATGTACAGGATGACTTTACAGGGGTTGGAACTCTCGTGTTAAGTTACAAAACATGGTTAGGAGAGGCCCGTTCTTTCAACGAATAAATATTCTACCCTGGTTTACATTAAGCTTATAAAAGTTTTTTTTTAGTCACTCCTTTTGCAATGGGAGCTATGTAAACGCGGCTTAACTACTCGTAATATCCTCAGGCGCCATCTACACTGCGTGTAACGAAATTAAACAAACTTCTCTACGTGAGATGGAAAGTTCTTTGCGATAGTGCAGGAGCTGACTTGGCAAAATTCAGCTCTTAGTCTTATTTATAAAAAGTTTACTCTTTTGACTTTGATTTGTATTGCACAAGAAACATTTAACAAGATAATACATAAGAAATAGCATGTACAAAGGTGAGCTTGTCTCTGTAAGATTTATTCCAGCAAATCTTGGAAGAAGAAGCAGTAAAAAAACGGGTCTAGAAACATAATACAAAATAAACGATAAAATCCGTAATTACCTGTTGCAGAAAAAAAAAAAAAAAAAATAAAGAAAATTAATACGTACCTGTAAAAACATAGTAAATATTTACACATATATTATTTACATACATAAATATACAGCTCAAAGTTGTGACACAGATAGATGATGCTCTTTTAACCGCTTCGTAAATGTGGTGCAAATCGTGGAACTAGCACATATTTCTTTAGTTTGGACATTTAAAAAACCTATCGCAAGAGGTGCCTCGTAAAGTCGTAGCTGTTTCAGTGACTCCCGGCCTACAGACGACTATCACCAATATTAATACCCATTGAAAGGGGAAACTTCTGCCACCACCCGGCTTACTTCAGCTTGTTCGACGCAAAATAGACACAAATGTGGTGTTAAGGTACACTACACCTCCTCTTGACTTCGCAAGTTACCTGAAATCATGTGACGCGACTCCATGGATTTTGATATGCATGGTTTAGCTATCATAACATAAAATAACATTTACATACATTGCTTCTGGCCCCACACTAGGATACCTTGTGTCGTAGAAACTAGAAACAGCGACGTCACGAACACGTAAACATCCAAGACCGATTATAGACTTAACATAATTCGAAGTATTTAAGAAGAATTGAATCAGTTACGTTATTATTTTGAAAAGAACCATTAAAAATAGAATAGAAATGCTTTATTACCAAAAACACAAATTTGCATAATTTAAAAAAACAATAACATGAGATTTACAATCTTTTTTCTAGACTGTGCGTCTAACTATTTTGGTAATTGGCCACGTTTCATTTTTGAACATGAACAGAAATCTCTAAACCATGTCGAGAGTTGTCCTTTCAGTACAATTTCCATTTATCAGATTTGTAAATAAGTCCATTTAATTTATCTTTCAATTTTTTTTTCTATTTATCTTTTTACAGCCTTGACCTTAAATTATTTTTCTATGACGTCAGCAAAGACAGTATGAGTACATAGGCTGCTACTTATGTATGCGGAATCTGGGATTCCAATAATTTTAAACGCAATGTCTGACCTCCATGGTCAAATTCGTTCTTTTTTTAAATACTGGTCGCTAATATTTTTCTCTTATATACGTTAGTGTTTTGTTTTTGTTGGGTTTAAAATGTCATATCGCTAAAAAAATGGAACTCACTCGTGAAAATATTCGTGCTATGATTTATTACGATTTTCGACGTGGTTTAACGCAACAACAGTGCGTAGATCAATTAACTTCGACTTTTGGTGGTGAAGCTCCATCAAAAACGACTGTGTATCACTGGTTTAGTGAGTTTAATCGCGGGCGCAGTAAGCTCACGGACGAAGTTAAAGAAGGTCGCCCGAAATCGGTGGTTGTGCCACAAAATATTGAAGCTGTGCGAAAACTAATAATGCAAGACCGCTATGTTACGTATCGCGAGATAGAGGATATTCTGGGCATATGTATGACGAGCATTCATAGGATATTACATGAACATTTGTCTGTAAAAAAAATTTGTTCGCGTTTGATCCCGCACAACTTAACTCAGGATCAAAAAGATGCTCGCGTCGAATGGTACAAGAAAACCTTAAAAAAATTCGACGGAGGCGACTCAAAATCTGTTTATAATATCTACACAGGTGACGAATCCTGGATCTACGCGTACGATCCCGAAACTAAACAACAATCAACAGTTTGCGTGTTTCAAAATGAGCCGAACCCTACGAAAGTGGCTCGTGCAAAAAGCACTGTAAAGCAAATGGTGGCCTGCTTTTTTGGTATTAATGGCCATGTGGCTACAATACCACTGGAGAATCGCAGAACGGTTAATTCGATGTGGTACACGACCATTTGTTTGCTGAAAGTATTTGAAGAAATACCCCAAAACAACCAGCGACGCAGAATCATACTTCACCATGACAATGCCAGCTATCATACATCTCAGGAAACACCTACATTTTTGTATGGTCAAAAAATAAAATTGATGGGTCATCCACCGTACAGCCCTGATTTGGCTCCCAATGATTTCTATTTATTCCCAAATGTAAAGAATAAATTACGTGGTCAACGATTTTCGACCCGTGAAGATACCGTAGATGCGTTCAAACGGCACGTTTTGGAGATACCTCAATCAGAGTGGAAAAAGTGTTTTACAAATTGGTTTCATCGAATGCAAAAGTGCATCGATCATAGTGGAGAATACTTTGAAAAACAATAAAAGCATATTTAGCCATATACATTTGTTTATTTTTTCTATTCCGCATACATAAGTAGCAGCCCTCGTATTAAGCCTTTACCTTACTTACAAAAAAAGAACCAAATCAACCGTCGTTAATGACATTTTTTTTTGTTTGTAGGCAAAGATTCTCCTTAATCATCCTCTGATGACGTCACAAACACCAAAACTTTAGAAAAATATTAAAAACAGACATAATGAATAAAACTCAAAAATATCAATAATTAGTTCTTACAATGGACAATATTTTCAAAATAAATTATAAAAAACATATATCAAAAATTAGAAGAAGAAGAAGAAGAAGAAGAAGAAAAATTTATTATAACAACAAAACACACGCCACAAAACAAAATAAATCCAAAAATTAAACCATAAAATTAGTACAAAACAAAGAATCAGAAGAAAACAGGAGGAAAATAAAGATCACGGCGTGTCACTGCTGTTATAAATGGCAGCTGACTCAGCATTATGCTGAAGGAAAAGCCTTCAGCGCTGATTTTCAGTCAGTGCCAGATGATACTCCGCGAGCGTCACAGACCGCGGTGTGGTACAGCGTTAGTAGCGTGGTCAATTGGAAAGTGCTCAGCTAACATGTCGGTTACCACCAAGTAGTAACCAACGCCGATTTTCAGCACTCCCCAGCTCTTAAGTTGATATTTAGAGCAGGAGTTAAGGCAATTTAATTAACATCATCATCATCATCATCATCATCAGGCTATATTAGTCCACTGCTGGACATAGCCCTCCCCGAATGAGCGCCATAGCGCCCTGTCTTCAGCTTGCCGCATCCAGCATCTGCCAGCAGTTTTTCGCAGATCCTCATCCCACCTGTTTAGAGGGCGTCCTACACTAATTGGATTAATTAAAAACCATTGTAATGACCTTCGAATTGCTCGCAAGTGCGAATAAGTCTTTTCTAAAGTTTGCCCAACCAAACTTCAGGAATTTTTTTTTTTTTGCTTCTTTAGCCGCGGTTATGTCATTGTTATATAGTATTTTCTGAGCCACGATCAGTAATTTGTATCTATTCCTCTTTACTTTACCCTTTGATCGGATGCAACTTTCACGTCTGTTATTGTTATATAGGTATTTAAGCACGTTCAATATACTCGTACATAATCTTAGCAATTAATTATGCATGCTGTATTTCACTATAATTAGTTAAGGTACATTAATCCATTTATTATTGCATTAAGCCTGATGTATTTGTAAATGTAGATGTAAATGATGTATTTCATAGTACTATTAACTGTTGTGGAACCAAATAAAATAAAATTAAATAATAATATGTTACGGCGATAAAATTTAAAATTTAGAGTTAATTCAAATCATGGCTTGTCCTGTATGCCAACATATGCCAAGACTTGTTGAATCTTCGCACACTCAGGTTAACAACATCATTACGTCGTGGAAGCACCTAAAATAGAATAATAATGCACAGAAGGAGTGTATCTCATAAAGCGGTCAAAACTCAAGGGACGGCAAGTGAACCATGTACTAGACATAATAGTAAGCAGTCAATATACGTCCCACTGTAAGGCATAGCCCTAATACAGTTATACTCTAAGGCCCTTTCGCCACTGCTCCGGTCCGGTGTCGGAACCGGAATCAGTCATGACAAAAATATACGATGCCGGATTATTCTTCTCCACTTCATCCGACTACAATCGGAAATGGACATGACGCAGTACTTTACTAAAATTCCTCGGTTTTTCTATTCGAGGCAGGGGACGTTTTCCACACATTCTATTAATGTAAATAAAATAGTATGGGAACATTTTTGGGTTGTATGAGCGGTGCAAAAACGTGTATTGTTTTTGTACGTCGATCACTTCGGACTGGTAAAATACCATTCCGATCTAGCAAATTATCGAGCCGTTAAAAACCGCATGCCGGAGTAGTGGAGAAACTTATTAGTATTCTTGTGTATTTCTAAATCGGATCGGTAATTAACGTTTGCCGGACCGGAGCAGTGGAGAAAGGCCCTAAGTGTGTTCCGCGAAATCATAGGGTTCCATGATCTATTTGTGAAAACTTGTAATTAGCTTTTTGTTGTTTACAAAATTGTTCATTTTGTTAAGTTTAGATATAAGTTTTCCATAAAGCTAAAATAAATAATATAAACATATACATAAAGGCACATACATTGCTTCTGGCTCCACACTAGGACACCCTGTGTCGTGGGAACCATAAACAGCATGTAACAAACATGTAAATAATGAAGGCCAAAAATAAGCAATAGTACTCTGTGATCTCAACATTTCATGATCACAGGCTCGGCTAAGTAAAACAGTATTTTTTTATTAATTATACTCACGCGTGTCTGACCCGTTCGAGTCAGACTGGGCGTCTATATGATCCATTTCAAATTTAGTGCTAGCTAGTACGGTTTAAGTAAGGTTTTTTATTTATTGTCGTTTAAAATCTGAGAGAAATGTCAAGTATAGACAAAAGGATCATACCTTATAACTCAGAGGCATGTAGCAATACTCGTTAGAACTTCAAAGTTATTAAAGTTGTAAACGTTGTGGTTTTTCGCGAAGCTACGGCAGGTTGCCAGTTACGTCGGTAACTCTGACGCAAGTTTAGAAAATGCGTCAGAAGATTACTAATATGCTAGTAGTGATGGAGAACCTGAACTTTTTTGCTTGCTTAGCGCAATAAATCTCGTATAAATATATAAATCGGTGTGCTCGAGGAATCCAGCCAGAAACTTAATTCTTTTTAATAATATGTCACATAAAATATACTAAAATTCTGCTTGTCTTGCTGCGGTGGCAAATTCGCTGATTTTAACTTTTTTGCTACTGTTCTATCTATCTCTTTAAACGAGCAATTCTTGTATATATATTTATATATAATCAGAATCTCGGATACGGCACCAACGATTTTCATGAAATTTTGTATACAGGGGGTTTTGGGGGCGATTAATTGATCCAACTAGGTTTCATTTTTATAAAACGTCGTTTTAACCGTGTTTTAAGGCAGATAAATAACTGCTACACTACAAGAAGGAGATTTTCGCAACCATCTGTAAGGTTGTCATAGCTCAAGTGGGAAATAGGACGATACCGTAAACAGAAGACCCTGGTTCGAGACTTGATAATAATTTTGTTTTTTTTTCAAGTTCTTTTTTTGTGTGAAAACCTACATACCGAGCAAAGCTCGGTCAACCAGGTTCTATTGTATTATAAGGTGATCGTTAGCTGACTTATTCCTTATTACAGATAATCAATTTGACCCTTTTACGCAAACAGGAACCAACCCACATTGCTTATGAAATTGATTTAAGTACACAGATAGTGATAACACTTCCTACCTTTTCAATAAAAATGGTAGAAAATCAGTAAGTCTGATATTCCTAGACAAGATTCAATCTGTCATGCAAGCCTATCAACTTTTTTTTATACAAATACTTTACAAAAGTCTCGTTTTTTTGAAATCGACATGCTGTGGGTTGGTTCCAGTTTGCGTAAAATGGTCCAATTATTGAACTCCAAAATGGCGGAGGACGCTAGTGCCTGTAATACAGTGACAATTATCACTAGAATAGGCACCAACGGACCATCCTTATAGCTAATTAAACTAGATTTAATTATTATTACGCCCTTTAAGTCTAAGTAGTAAGGAAAAAATTTGTTCTTTGGTGGTACTGAGA
Source organism: Yponomeuta plumbellus (assembly GCA_947310845.1). NCBI lineage: Eukaryota > Metazoa > Arthropoda > Insecta > Lepidoptera > Yponomeutidae > Yponomeuta > Yponomeuta plumbellus. The sequence goes on from OX371217.1 coordinate 5,149,231, forward strand.
CAGCAACATGTCTGTAATGGAATGCGTTGCCTACAAAAGGTGGTTTTACACAGATAGAGCTGTCTTTTTTATCCTTTAGGCTTGGTTTACATTCGCTTTATTTTCGTGCTTTTTAGAATGCTTTCCATAGAGGTTGAATAAAACAGAGACGGTAAAAACATATCAATTTGTTTATTCATAAGAAATAGGCATACATAATAAGGTAGGTACTAGACAATACTTACACTAGTGGGCAAAGTTTAATATGAGCTATTCGTACTTACGATGGCGACTGTACTAATTCTTTGTTAGAACTGTGATACAGTCACCAGTATATGCCGATTCATAGCTTTTAGTACGCACCATATTTTGTAAATGTACTTTAAAAATATCCTAAAGACATAGTATACAACCAACCATTAGTGATTTATTATTTGTTTATGTTCTTATAAAAGGAATTGGCGTTTTTATTCTATTCTAGCTTTATGAAAAGCATGCTAAAAAAGCATGAGAATAAAGCAAATGTAAACCAGGCCTAACGGTAACACTTTCTAACTATTAGAAAAATAAACATATTGGAGTCGCTTTTCCATAAATATTTTTTACCTTTTCGCTTTAACGTCTTCAGACCTTTTTTTTTTTGTTAACGGGTTGAAATGCTTTGTGCACCATAACCGCCACCCTTGGGGGAGGGCGACGGCCGTGTGTCGGACTCTCCTCTCCTAATAATAGGAGAGGCATACCTCCTAAAACACCCCGGGGGCCGTCCTGTCGCTCGTGCAATGGGGCGCCGCCGGATCTCGCAAGTGGTAAACCACAACGCGAATGCGACAGCGGCGCCCCGGCGACGTCGACCCGACTCGCAAGGAGTCGGGCCCACCCTTACTGGAGAAGGGGCATGGGCCTCCCACCCCCTTCTCCCGTCGCAATGTCGGACGGCAGGTCCCCCAACCTGCCGTCTGTGACCCTCAATCAACCGGCGGCGCAAGGTCCGCGCAGCGTCCCCCGCGCCACTGGCTCTCCCGGCGGAGAGGCGCGAGCTCCCCAAGCCTCTAGCTACCGAAGACCCGTTTTCTGACCCTCTGCCAGGTCTTCGGCCCCGTCTGGTCCTCCCCTCCCTAGTCCTCCCTTGGCCAAGGACCATGGGGTCCTCAATCCCTGGTCCCCGGCCCCCCTCCCAATGTCCCTCCCGGCCCGGCTTGCAGAACTCGCGCCCCTCCCCTCCCCGTCCGGCCCTCTTCCATGCCCTCTGCTGGACAGAGGGACATAGAGAGGGCCCCCACCGACGTCTTCAGACCTGACCTAGAAAATAATAATGGTTTTCAATTGTTATTTTCAAAGTCAGAACTGAGTAGGTTATGATCAGTGGTCGGAGTAGGTATATTGATTTTTCGGACTTGCACTATGATATCATAACATGGACATGCCCTTTTTCTTAGTCTTAAACGTCATTACCATCGTAATCATTATCATTGTTTGTTTGTAAACGGTAATGATGTAATGTGTGTTTTATTTATCTAAATTCTGTCTAATTTTGATATTTTCATTTAGGAATAGCGAAATTTAGTTTAACACATTATAAGCGTAAGACGAATCGACGTAAGACGTGAAAACGCGTATCGGGAACGGACGCGTGCTAACCGTACTGATACGGTGTGGTTAAGAGGTTGAGCATGCTGGTTGTTGCATTTCAGCGAGGTGAACAGATAATAGTACATGTTATGCATTGGATGTTACCACCGATACTAGCTCCTTTACTGTAAAGCCAATAAGCCAGTATAAAATACAAAACAATGTGTCAATTTAGTAACTAGATATAACGAGCGCTGTAACACAATCTCGTTCGTCATCCGAGGTCTGCGGTCGAGATGTACTCCATCGCATAGTATTGAGACCAAAGCGAGATGCTTTATTATATAAGTACTCGAAGTAAACAATACTAACCTAGTAGCATCGGTAGTAGATTGGACACGGTGAACGTTCACTGATAGGTGGGACATCTTTTTATCGAGACGATAACAAAACATTTTTGAAATAAAAAAATAAGCTTTTAACATCTTACTATGTCTTTGGCTAAAAACTCAAAGGTTTGAAACCTAGGACTAAATATCATTATCGCTATGAACGACCATTTTTGACATAAATCCTGTTTCTACTGTAATCCTAGGTTCTGCGTCGTCGTAGGTCCTAAAAATAAGTTCTATTAACATGATGGATTTAAATTATAATAGAAACTTACCAGCAAGTAAAGCATATAATGGGTTAACTCTCTTCACTACCAAATTAATTAACTAGGTGGTAATTAACTAACTGGCTTAATTAATTAACTAACCACACCGTATCAGTACGGTTAGCACGCGTCCGTTCCCGATACGCGTTTTCACGTCTTACGTCGATACGTCTTACGCTTATAATGTGTTAAACTAAATTTCGCTATTCCTAAATGAAAATATCAAAATTAGACAGAATTTAGATAAATAAAACACACATTACATCATTACCGTTTACAAACAAACAATGATAATGATTACGATGGTAATGACGTTTAAGACTAAGAAAAAGGGCATGTCCATGTTATGATATCATAGTGCAAGTCCGAAAAATCAATATACCTACTCCGACCACTGGTTATGATGCAACCTAGACCCTTAATTATTTTTTTCAAACGCGCTTGGAAATTTGAGCATTATTTCGACAACCTTCTTCGAGATAAATCGAAATCGCTGTACTGGCCAATTACACCTGAGCAGCGACCGGAAAAAGTTCTATGAAAATTCATAACTGTGTTTTGCGGCCAAATAAATTACATACGAAACTCATATGTGTCGTGTTATTTAAAAATGGAACGATCTTTTACTCCGAACAATGACAACCAAGAAGGTAACTTATTAGAGGTTTTATTTAAATTTCGAACTGGCTTGCGATAGAAAGCTGGATTCAATAAACTTCAATAAACAACAATATTTTTTGCCGCGTTAAAGTATTCTTTTATTTTTCAATAGGTATAATCCTATTGAAAAAAAAGAATACTTTAACGCGGCAAAAAATATTGTTGTTCGTTCGTGGTTTGACTGATTTTGAAAGTTTATTGAATTTAACAGAATGAGTTCATAGTTTTAATTTCCGCGCATTATTTGAGAAAAATCATATACAAGCCTTGGCCACAACTAGGCATTGACGGACTCACGTATGTGTGCCTCGGCTTTGCCTCGGCCCACATTTCCACGTTCGTCCGTCAATGCCTCTTTTGCTGGCCGCTGCAGTAATGTACTATAACAGCTATTTTTGAAGCACGTTCATTTTGCTATGCGTTGAAACCCACCCAAAATTCACGGTGATTGTTTGTGTGCGAGAAACTGGATTTTACTGTTTCGAGTGGGTACTGAATTGCTCTGAAGTCAAAACTCGCTTTTGCCGGAGACCGAATGTAATAAAAACCTCCATTACTTTCAGTGGCTTAAATTTTGCCAAAAAAATCTTTTTACAGAAACAAAAAACGGACTGCAAAAAAATTTGAAGTTCTACTTACTTTGTAGAGATTTTCATCTTGATAGTCACTTAAATTATTGTTGCAAAATAACTTTTCTAAAATGTTGTATTATTTTTCGATGGATCTCTACTAATATGACGCTTGACGCCATGACCCGTAGTTTTTAGTGAACTGATTGACTTACCATAACAATGGTTTTTAATTGTTCTTTTCAAGGTTACAACGCAATCAACTACAATAAATCGTAATAAAGTCCTTTACCGGTTGGTTACACTCATGGGTCTTGAACTTAAGTATATGGAAATTCTTCAACTCATAAATTAGATTTCAGGTGATTCGAGAAAACATGACCACAGTGGAGGTTTTTTTTTGCTACCTTCTTCTCTAATACATTCAGGCCCATGATAGCAGCTAACATTAACATAAGATAAAATAAAATAAGAATGTTCTTTATTGTACCAGGGCAAACAAATACAATACATTACAAGATTATGTACATTGACATTCAACACACAGAATGTAAATTCTTTACATTTCTATTTTCTGTCTTTCCTTCGGGCTAGGCCAAGTAAGCTGTAAAGATGGTGTAGGCTATTAGTATGGCAAAACAGTGGTCGTACTGTCAGAAGTTCTCAAGCCGCCCTAAGGTCTATGACTTAAGGTCACACACCCAAGCACTTAACGCGCCCTATGTTGTTTAACCTTCGTGATCGATTAAGATCACTCAGGCAGCCGAGGCTACGAATAGTTCGGCAACGTCTCTTAACGTCTATATTATCACATAAATACAAAAATGCGCGTAAAAAACATGACGCTCCTTTGTTTTCAGTCGGGTAAGAAAAATACTACCATTGCAGGCTAATTCGGCTCGGCTATGAAATATTGAGAGCGTACCTTGTGCGATATCTGGCTCTGTTGCCAAGTATCTTTTATTGCTACCACGGTTCTTGGTTTACGATTCTGCAGGTCTGTCTAGATATCCAGATTATGATAACGAGGAAAAATAACAAATACATCTCTTGCACCAACAAGACACCACAGAAATAAAATCAACAGGCAAAAAAGTAAGAAGGTAATTATTTTTATTCTTATTCATCATCAACCCATTATGTCCCCACCGAGGGGCACGGGTCTCTTCCGTGAGGAAGGTACAGACCATACTCCACCACTGGGGCCTAGTCCAGATTGGTGGAGGCTTGTAAGACTAGTGGCTGCTCTTACTGTCAGAAGTTTTCAAGCCGCCAAGGTCTCTGACTTGGCTTAACGACTGCCATCTATCGACGGCAGCCGGCACCAACTGATTAACGTGCCCCGCGAAGCACGGAACCGCTTGGAAAAATACCACTAGCGTTAGTCATAGACCATGCACTGAACGCGCCCGTTGTTGTTGTTTATTTCTGTTTATTTCTATTAAATTTTATTATTTTTAAATAAACAGATAAGTAAGTAAGTAGGTAATTATTTTTATTACTAGACAGATAAGGGTATTACAAAGAATGGCCTTGTCACGGAAGGCCTTTACCATCTATTGGGATGAATACTAGATAGATAGATAGAATATTCTTTATTGTACTCGTATTTACGAGTTTCAGAAAAGTCCGGTGAAACTTTTAGGGGTTATTCTATCAAAGTTTCTGAGGAAGTAAATAAATAAATAAATAATAATGCAAAATAAGATACAACTAACTACACACTTCAATCAAATATGAGATCTACTAGCAAAGGGCACGATAAAAAGGAGTCAAAACCGGTGTGCGTGCACGTAAAGACAAATGAATGTCGATGATTGATTTTTCAGGATCGTGGCAGATGGCAGTCCCGGGCTTTTGCCTACTTACCCCTCTGGAATAGAATAGAATAGAATATTTGTTTATTGTGCAAAAATATTAGTACAAAGCTTTTTGCCATAAAAATTTACTTAAATACTGACCCAAAATTAAAGATTAGCTTCTGACGCTATGCTAGGTTAAAAACCTGTGTTACAGCAATCAGTACCAATTCCCCACAGAAGCGACAATTTACTTTGCTTGACGTTGGTCTTACATAATATTATTTAAATCTATTTGACAATAATACTTTACTGATTTTACTAACTGTATTTACTGAAATACATATTCATTAGTATACATGAAACAAGATGAAATATGTGGTATGGGTATTTGTATAGTGTTGTGAGTTTCTCTTTTTGTGTTGTGTATGTGAGTGTATGTTTAAGCACTGTCGTGAATGAGTGTGTGGATACAGGCGAGAGCTTGTGTATGTATTTTCATATTTTAAATACGTCTTTACTATGAAGTACCTATACATTCACGTGTCACTATAGTACTCCTGCAGTATCATTGAATCCGTAAAGACCAACTGTCAAACCTGGAACACTTCACTAGTGAGACTCTCGCGAGCCTCTTGAGCTGCCTGAGTAGACCGTTATCTCGATAGCTCGTAGACTCGATATTCGTCAAGTCAATATTTAGTTGCAATTTGTCAAGCATCCAAAAACGCATTATTTTAGGTGCGATTCGTCAAGTCCCAAAAGAAGGCCAATTCGTCAAGTGAACTTTAAGTATTGATTCGTCAAGACCCTTTTTAGTCTAAATTCGTCATGTCTTCCAACAGTCGGGATTCGTCAATATTTGACTTGACGAATTGTTTCCTAAATCGTAGACTCCGATCCGATGGAATGCGATTTTTTGCCGCCTCAGTAAGGGTATTACGATGACGTTTTCCGAGCGTTTTAAATGTCAAAATTCGCGAATTTTCAGTGCATTGATTTTGAAATTCTGAAATTTTATTGACATTTTACTTTATTGACTCAGAATACGTAAAAAAAATATTAAAAAAAATACGTAACTCCTGCCATCTTTTAACAATGCTAATATTAACGCACAGTGTGAGAAAAAAATCATGCTGTCCCCACCAAGCGGCACGGGTCTCTTTCCTGAGGAAGGTATAGGCCATACTCCACCACAAGGGCCTAGTCCCGATTGGTGGAGGTTTGTAAGAGTAGTGGCTGGTCTTACTGTCAGAAGTTTTCTAGCCGCCCTAAGACTTGGCTTAACGACTGCCATCTATCGACGGCAGCCGGCACCAACTTAACGTGCGGTACAAACATCTAATAAAATGAAAATAAATATATCTCTCCATAGCCAAAGGTCTATACTGACCGTCAACCAAGTTTTTGCACGGCAGTAACAGTTTTTCCAATATCTATTTGTGGTTGATACCGCCCTCGGATGATGGATGACTTATATGACCACTGTAAAGACCCCTCTTGTAGGGTTTTTGTTATGCGGTGACATGCCACGTTAATTTGGCCACGGTTGTGCCGACTACATAACGACATAAAGACGTTTGTTGTCGAGAAGAGGACTTGGGAGTTTGTATAAGGAATATACATATACATGTATTCTGTGGTCCAGCATTGTTACAGCATGAGGTGAAGAAACCCACCAAGTAAGTTGGTAATCCTGTGTCTGGTGGATCCCGCTCTTTAATCGGGTCTTAAAACACAATACCAGTTGAAGAATCAAGTACCGTGGAATGGGGTTACTTTGAATCACGGGGTTACTTTGATAAAAACTTCGAATTATTTTTAAAATGCAATTTTGCAATATCGGAACGCATCCCATAGTTTTTTTTTATTAGGCTGGCAAGAATGATTGTCACTTTCCAGGATTTCTCAGTTGCAACGAGAACGAACGTGTTTTTGGTGGTGCGCAACAATAAAAAATGTAAGTTATGCAGTTTTAATTATCTGTATCATTAAATAACTTTTGAAGTAACCAGTTTGGTGTTAGAGTGACATGTTTTTTATGAGGCGTATATTATTAGAAGCTTAATTAACTACTCAATTAAACTTTTTCGTTTGGCTTAACCTAAAAATCATAACTTTTAACGGCATTTAATTTTCATGGGGTGTCTTTGATCACCTATACGGGGTTAAATTGATCATTGATCAATGTCACCCCATGAAGTACTGTTTCGACTAGTTTGCGGATGAGTACCTATGTTTTTTTGCAATTTTACAGCAAAATTTTACTTTATTGTCAACAGTCCCATGCCTCGAACTTACCAGAAGAAATTAGGCTCCCGAGCCTATAGAAACTACTCGGAAGACGTCCTAGATCGAGCCTTAACTGCTGTCGTTGACGGCCGTCTAAGTCTCCGCGCCGCTTCAGAGAAGTTTAAAATACCGTATGGGACCATATTTAACAAGTATCATGGGAAAAATGTAAAAAAACCAGGAGCTCAGCCGGTTTTTTCGGAAAACGAAGAAAAGTCCATATTAAAATCGGTAGCGAAATGTGGTGAATGGGGATTTCCGTTAACCATCATGGATTTGCGAATGTTCGCTAAACTCTTGTTGGATCGTAAAGGCAGAACAGTTCAGAAATTCACGAATAACCTACCTGGTGTAGATTGGGCTTATTCTGTACTGAAGCGACATAAGGATGATTACTCGCGTCGAGTTGCAGCCAATATTAAGCGTGCAAGGGCTTCAGTATCCCCTCAAAGTATCAAAGAGTACTTAAAAAATTTAGAAGTTGTCCTGAAAGACATTCCAGCTTCTAATATTTTTAGTCGAATATGAGTAATGACCCTGGTAAAAACATAGGAATTTACCGCAGAGGCGTCAAGTATCCAGAAAAGGCCATAAACTTTTCGAAAAGCTCTACCACTGTGATGGTTTGTGGATCGGCGGATGGCGTGCTTTTGCCGCCTTACATAATTTATAAAAGCGTCCACCTCTATGACACGTGGAAAGAGCAAGCACCTTGCGGACTACCATGTTGTGACAAGCCGTGTTGCTCTCAAGGTTCAAGATTTAACAGGACGATGAGCGGCTGGATTGACGCACCATCGTTTAGAGACTGGTTTACGACTAGTTTTCTTCCTCATGCAAAAAGACTTCCTGGCCGCAAGGTTTTGATTGGAGACAATTTAGCGTCTCATTTAGACGCTGACGTTTTGGAACTGTGCGCCCAGAATGAGATTGACTTCGTGTGCTTGGTGCCAAACTCTACACATTTATTGCAACCTCTTGACGTCGCATTTTTTCGCCCCATGAAAACGGCTTGGAGAAAAATCCTGACAAATTGGAAACTGCAGCATTCCAAAGCGACCACAGTTCCTAAGGACACGTTCCCTTCTCTTTTGAGAAAGGCTTTAATGAAAATGGACGCAGCTGAACCGAAACCAAATTCTCTCTACAAAGACATTAGTTCAGGAGTCAGACGCAACATGATGAGTGGGTTTTGTGCAACGGGAATATATCCTTTTAATATACAAAAGGTGTTGGATCGTCTTCCAAAAGAGGAAATGACTCAGCAAGAAGTCAATAATACATTGACAGAATTTTTGAAGGAATCCAGATATGGACACACCAGCAATCAGCCTGCTAGAAAAAAAAAACGGCTGGATGTGCAACCAGGAAAGAGCATTGCTGCACGTGAAGAAGACCAAGAGACCGGTAATTTGCAAGAAACCAACAGCCCAATAATTTTAGAAGAACCATTACCTTCAACTAGTGAAGTGACGCCTCAAACTAGGATGCCTGAAGTGATAAACACAAGTGATGATGATGTAGAAACAGCGACAAATGGAACCCGTAATAATAAAAATAAAACTACAAATGGTAATGAAGTAAGCTCAGATGAAGATTTAGTAGAAAGAGAAGACGAGGAACTTGAATGCACTATCGGACGATATGTGTTGGCAAATTTTTTCACCAGACGTGGGAAAAAAACGTACAGATATGTTTGCCACATAATAAAAACTGACCCTCTGCTAGTGGAAGGTTTTAAATCAGCCGGAAACAAAACAAAATTCACGCGAATTAAGGATGATATTTCTGAAATAGATCTTACTGATATAGTGTCTTTTTTGCCAAAACCTGTGGTAAAAATTGACCATATTGAATTCCCATTTGATATCAATGTTTCAGAACAATAATATTATTGATGTTGTTTCAATTTAAGAAATTGTTTCTTTTTTATAATTGATTTCTACTTAATGTCAATCATAAGTGAATTTGATCTCATTGTGAATTAAGAAGTAAATAGTTTTTTGTTACCAAAGAATATTATGTTGATTTTTTTGTATGTGGTTTACTCATTAAAAGTGATTTTGAATATCTAAGAACTTTTTTTTTTATCAAAGTAACCCCAAATCCATAAAAATCCTTGTAAGATTTGATGTTGTTGGCAGTTTTTTTTTGTTCTTTGGGAAAGATGCTTCTATTGGGGGTTACTTTCGATCCCCGTTGAGAAAAATGGGGGTATCAAAGTAACCCCACTTTCAGTTTAACTTTGATCACAGTTATTTATTTTTTTCTTATTGGTTTTTTAATATTTTTTATTGGTTTTTGGTCTAACGAGACCCGAACAAAAGTTGATTATCCTGTTTTTTTTATTTTTTGTTTACGTCATTATTTAAGAAAATAATAGGATAATAATTTTAAAATTGATCAATCTAACCCCCATCCACGGTAACATCTCTTATTACTGAAAATTGGTAATTTAAGTTTAAATTTAAATCTATTCAAATACACAATCGACACACCGAGAGGACTACACCAGCACTCACATTCAAACTTTATTTTACTTTAATTAATCTTCCGTCATTGTTACAAATTGTTTTCTGTGGGGAAGGCGCTGCTTGCTGAAATACAGGTTTTAACCTAGTTCGGCAACGGAGGCCTACTCGGTTCTTTTTGTAATTTTAGCCTAGTGTAACTGTAATTGTGACTCTGTGTAACTATTTGAAATAAAATTTATTCTTATTCTTCTTCTTATTACATGCATTCATGCTAGTGTGTTGAGTATAGTACATATGTCCGTGTGCGTGTGTGTGTGTGCTTTCCACGGAACTAATATAGCTATTTCCACGGAAACGCTTTTGCTACCCATGCGAAGGCGGGGCGGGTCGCTAGTTATTAAAATAGATGTCTGAGGCATTTCTCTCCTTAAGCTGGCTTCCCATGGTGCGCGATTCTGCTGACCGTAGACGCCGGCCGACGACCACGGACAGCCACGCACCACGCACGCCGGTACGCCGCACCGCCACAGACGTCTGTGCTACCGCGGACTGATACCCTTCCCACGGTGTGTCGTGCGAGCTGGTCCGCGTTCGGTCCGCGATATCGCGGACCGTGGGAAGCCGACTTAAGGCCGTCATCAGACGTAGTAATCTACGGCGTAGCACTACGCGCTACGCTACGCTACGCACGCTACGGTTGTGCTACGAGACCATAGGTTGGGTGTGTGATTGTATTGAATACAGAGTGTTTGTCGAGCACTTCGAACACTTCCAAAATCGCTTCTTTGATTTTTATGATTTATTTTTGTGTATTTATTAGGTCTAAGAATAGGTCATAGACTAATTATCTATGTGGCAAAACAATGTTTTTTTTTTGTTTTATTTGTTCTATCTCAACTGTTGTATATGTCTGGGTAAGCAAATGCAAATAAATGTTTTTTTTATTCTATTCTATTCTATGTTTGCCAGGTTAGCTAGTATATTTTTTATTATGCTAGTTCAAATAAATTGTTTATCTATCTATCTAAAATATTATGATTGTTACTACAACCTCGTGGCGCAGCGGTTAGCGTATCTGCCTGCTGTTATATATCAAGGGTTTTGTAAAAGCACGCAATCAAACACGATTATCTGAACGGAAACAATTGACACCCGAGTGTATAACAATATTTAAAATAATAAAAGTACCGACAATAAAACTAAACACTCCACATATCATGGGAAAGGTCCCGGTTTCGAACCCTGGGGACAAAAAAACCCCAGGTCTTGGATGTTTACATGTTTGTGATGTCGCTGTTTCTAGTTCCCACGATACAGGGTGTCTTAAGAAGGGGCCAGAAGCTATGTGTGTCTGTATGTAAATGTTTTTATTTTATCATCAACCCATTTTGTCCCAACCGAGGGACACGGGTTTCTTCCCTGAGGATATAGGCCATACTCCACCACGGGGGCCAAGTCCGGATTGGTGGAGGCTTGTAAGACTAGTGGCTGGTCTTACTGCCAGAAGTTTTTAAGCCGCCCGCCCTAAGTCCTCTGACTTGGCTCAACGACTGCCATCTATCGACGCCAGCTGGCACGAACTGCTTAACGTGCCTTGCGAAGCATAGAATAGCTCGGAAAAATGCCACTAGCTTTAGTCATAGACGGTGACCCATGGATTGAACGCGCCGTATGTTGCTTAACCTTAGTGATCGTTTAAGATCACTCAGCCAGCCCAGGCTACGAGCGATTCTGTTTTTGTTTGTTATAAATATATTGTTAATAGGAAGCAGCAGAACTAAAAAGCACAAAAATTATGGTAACTTACATATCGACAAAGCACTTTTATCGAAAAAGTAGGTACATAGAAGTGCCTGTGTAACACGATCCATCTAAACTGAACTGAACTGAGCACAAAGTTGGTGTGGAACTTTTTGTGTCGACCTTAACGATTAGCTGGCGTTCTACTAACACCCGGTTTTCCGTACACTAACAATCTATCATCATCATCATCATCAACCCATCTTGTCCCCACCGAGGTGCTCGGGTCTCTTCCCTGAGGAAGGTATAGGCCATACTCCACCACGGGGGCCAAGTCCGGATTGGTGGAGGCTTGTAAGACTAGTGGCTGGTCTTACTGTCAGAAGTTTTCAAGCCGCCCTAAGGCCTCTGACTTGGCTTAACGACTGCCATCTAACGACGGCAGCCGGCACCAAATGCTTAACGTGCCTTGCGAAGCACGGAATCGCTCGGAAAAATGCCACTAGCGTTAGTCATAGACGGTGACCCATCCATGGACTGAACGCGCCGTATGTTGCTTAACCTTAGTGATCGTTTAAGATCACTCAGGCAGCCCAGGCTACGAGCGATTCAAACAATCTATAAACTGTCGTAACTATCGTCTTTTCTTGAAAGTAAAAAATATATTTTTTGCGCGCATGAGTGCCAAATGCAACTAATGAAATGGTATAGGCGACGCAAATATAATAAAGCATTGGTAACGTCACAAAAAAACTCCGTACCTACTGTAATGAGAACACGGTTTTTGTGAACTTATTTCTTTTTTAATATGTCAAAACGTAAAATAGATTTACAGGACAAAGACAACCTCTGTGGCGCAGTGGTTAGCGCATCTACCTACCAGCGCAGAGGTCCCGCGTTCGAATCCCGGCTGGGGACAAAAAAAAATAAACCCAGGTCTTGGATGTTTACATGTTTGTGACGTCGCTGTTTCTGGTTCCCACGACACAGGGTGCCCTAGTGCGGGGCCAGAAGCAATTAAAACAAAAAAAGAGGTCGGCGACAGGTACTTTTCAAATGCGTTTTTGAAATTAGAATGAAAATGAAATTCTATTTTATCAATTTTCTCGATTTCGGCACAGTGGACGGTAGTTCACTTCTTTCGGATACAAAAAATTGTTTCTTGAATGTCTATGTAGTGGAAAAAAATGCAGCAAAAAAGAAACTCCACTCTGACCACCTTTTCGCATCATCATCATCATTATCATTATGTCCCCACCGAGAGGCACAGGTCTCGTCCCTAAGGAAGGTATAGGCCATACTCTATCACTCTTTTTAAGTTTGAAAGTTTGTTAACAATTTTAGCTTAAACTGTTTTGAATAGAATAAATATGGAGTTTTTTTTATTTTTATTTATGTATTTATTGTGAAACTCACAACTACTTTGACTTATGTACATAAAGGAAACATTAATTTTTACTGTGAATAAAATATTTTAATTTTAATTTGCACTAAGATTCAACAATCATAAACATTTAAGAGTACATACAGGCACATACATTCACACTAGGATACTCTCATGGGAACCAGAAACAGCGGCATCACAAACATAGGTAAACATCCAAGATCCGAGGTTTTTTTAGTATTCAGCCGGGATTCAAACTCAGGACCTCTGGCCAATTCCAATTGCCAATCAACTGTGGTTAGAGGAGGTGATTAAGCTCATATTATCTTTCCGAGAGAAAGCCCTAGCCTTACAGTTTAACTTACACAGGCTACCTTATAAAGATAAAGAGATTTATTTGTCAAACTTGTCTACAGAAGGTTGGAATTACAATATTTAGTTCAGCATGTTTTGCCATACAAATTTTATCTAAATTTTATGTTATGAAGTTTGCACAGCATTTGTGTACGTCAAAGCAAACAAGAACATAAAATGATTGTTTGCTCCGAGGATAAACTTATAAGTTATAATATTAACTTGTGCTTGGTTTGTTTAACTTACGGTCTCTTTGTTACTTTTAACTTTTAATGAGTATTCGCATATAAACATGGAAAGAGAAAAATATTAAAGAAAAAAATCGGATGCTCGTTTAGATAAATCCACACGTGCTGCTACTCGCGTCATGTATTTGTGCAGATTGTTTACATCTTTACAACGTCGCTTTTACTGGTTCCTACGATACAGGGTATCCTAGTGTGGGGCCAGAAGCAATGTATGTGCCTGTATGTAAATTTTATATTATGTAGATACGTTTAGTAGCCTTTTAAACGTATTTTAAGAGCAATTGCTTCTATGACGACTGAAGAAAAAGAAAAAGTACATTTATTATACAAGACAACCAATCAATAATTGCAATCATTGCAGTCACGTTATTTTGAGCTTATAAAAAACTAGCTTTACCCATGACTTCGTTCGATTCAACGGATAACCCCTCAAGCCTAGAACACAAATAAGACCTGCTTGCATCACTCACTAAAATCCATTTAACCCCGAGTTAAACAGAATTTTGACAAATAAAATATGGCGGAACTGTCAAAATTCTGTTTAACTCGGGGTTAAATGGATTTTAGTCGGTGGTGCAACCGGGCTTTATTCTTTTACAGCTGCTCATACAAAAGATGCTCATACAGTGCCGTCATCTTATTTGTTCAGTTGATAGCGGCGCTAGTGGGACAATTTAGCAGCAACATTTTGGAAATTTACTCTAGAAAATGCGAAGATTTTCAGTCTTTCAATTTTAATGAAAATATATCTATAAATCATAGTAAGTGAATAAACAAAACAAAAAATGGAGAACAGGATTTACATTTAATTTGTAAGTTACAATTTTGCCCACCTGAACATATAACTTGGTGGCGCTGTACAACTTTACTGTGGTCTTATCATTACCTATTTGGTTTTTTTTGCAAATAAACAAAGTTCTCATACTTTCCTGCACACTGCCATGAAAGTGACATAAACGAGGCATTAATTCGTTAAAGTCAAAGTCGCTGACCCGAAAGGTTTTTTTAAGCTGAAATACTAACGAAGTTCGCTGTTTATACTCTGTTCCCCGTGTCGAACTCCTAGGGAACAAAATACGTGCATCTTATTGATGAACCCGCGCGAATTGATAGCATAGGACATAAGCAAAACAATAAACGATGACGGTCCACATCATAGGTTAGGCTTATATACTATTGAGGGTAATGCGCATTAACCAATAGACGCACATGGACGATTTTCTCTCCCAGAGAAATCTCCTCGTTTTGTGGGATGGAGTGTACAATATTTTTTTTTTGGGACTGACAGCGTCGTTAAATATTTTGGTACTGCTTTAATAAAGCTATTAAAATTTAATGGGGTTCTAAGGAGGAATCCTCTCTTGCTTCTTCAACACAATATTTTTCGGGACTGCTCGATGGTTTCTGGTACTTTTTACCTTGCCATTCGCTCTTATTTTATTGATGTATGTCTTTGATCATTTATTATTTTTTATTTTGCGCGTTTATACAGGGTGGTCCAAATATCATGGATCAAATGAAATGGGGAGTTAGCCAAGGTCATCTTCTACCAATAAAGTCCTATACAGGGTGGTAAAATTCTCAACGGTTTTGAACTTACGATTGATTTTCGGTTTTTTTCAAGAAAAGAGTTCCTACTACTTATTAAGAGCAATAAAAAAAAAGTACTTACTTTTGGTGGTTGTTTTTTTTTTGAGAGTGACGGTACATCATGAGAATGTAACAAAAAAAAATTCATCGTCCCTGTCTTTATGGATCATGAGAAATTAATTAATTTTTTACGGATCTCGTATCATAATTGTTTGATCCAACATTTTCGTCATTGATTTAAAAAAAAAGTGTACTGCGGAAACCTGCCCCAGTAGCAGAAAAACTGGACCATTTCATGAGGATTGTAAAAAGATACCACTCAAAGCCCTATCTCTCCTGGGTCTTTTATTATTGACCTTTATTCTCGGCAAAGTTGCATTTTTTTAAATCAACTTTTGGTCCTAACTAATTTGAGTTACAAAGTACTGTTCTAGGACATAAAAATAAGTCGCAAAAGGATAAAAAAATTACACCAGATAATTAGAATAGATAGTTTAATCAAAAATAAAAAATAAACTTTTTCATAGCAGATGTTCAAAATTTCTACCTCTCACTCGGAGGCAGAGTCGACATCTTCTAATAAAATTTCTTTTTAACAATCTAAAGGCCCAGTGATTCTTTTTCACCTGGTGGCTGGCCGCTGATATTCGTCGTCGAAGCTCCTGCTCCGTGTTGCACTCCTTTTCGTATATCACTTCCTTGAAGTAACCCCAAAGAAAAAAATCTATGGGGTTTAAATCGGGTGAGCGCGGTGGCCATTGAATAGTTCCACCGCGACGGATCCAGCGATTTGGAAATACTTCATTTAGGTGACTCCTCACGTCACGAGCGAAGTGCGGAGGTGCGCCGTCATGTTGCAGCCACATAGCGCTTCTTGTTTCAAGAGAAACGTCTTCTAATAATGGGTCGAGTTCCTCTTGTAAGAATGACAAATAAATTTGACCATTCACTCTTGCAGGCAGCTCGTGTGGTCCTATTAACTGTCCTTCGACGATCCCGGCCCACATGTTGACTACGAATTTGTGTTGGAAGTGGTCTCGTCGAATAATGTGAGGATTCACATACTCGTAGTGGTACAGGTTGTGAATATTAAAAACACCAGTGCGTTGAAACATACTTTCGTCCGACCACATAATTTTATTTAGAAATTCGGGATCTTCTCTGTTGCGCCGGAGCATCTCTGTGCAAAAAAGTTGTCTTTTTTCGTAATCAGCCGGCAGCAGTGCTTGCGCTGTACATGGTACGGATGCATCATGTTCCGTTTTAAAACGCGTTGCACAGTCATTTTCGCGACACCTAATGTTCTTGAAATTCGCCGTTGACTCGTCGACGGGTCATTCGATATTTCTTGAAGAATTTGATCTTCCATTTCCAAATCATTTATATTCCATTCAAATCCTTCCATTACCATAGGGCGCCCGGTTCTCGTCGCGCTACTTCCAGGAATATGGCCCTCCACGTAAGCGTTGTGTACACGCTGGAATACTCTGTAGTCGGGATAGCGATCACGATTCAGAAAACGTTGCCGATATTCTCTTGCTGCTTCACGAGCGTTTCCGTCACAAAAACCGTACACAAAATGCATGTTAGCATAGTCACGGGCTGAGTAAGCCATTTTTAATAGTCCAAATTCACTAATACACAACTGAGTCCAGTAAGAAATGCCAAGTTCGTAGGTGAAAATCCAAAACAGAGTCCAGTAAGAAATGCTAAGTTTGTAGGTGAAAATCCAAAACAGAGTCCAGGGAGAATGCAAAGTTCGAAGCGATAAAAAAAGAGCAGCGCAAAAAGTGACAACCGAATAACCGTGTTAAGTAGCGAACAGCAAGCAGAACACTAAGTAAAAGTTGCTGGAGGCGTGTAAAGGGTCACTAGCAGGTAGCTAGCGCAGGTAGTAAACCTCTCTTTGTTCCTGGGACCCCATGTCCAACCGGTAAATTCTCAGAATACAAACAAAGCTTTTGTTTAGTGTTATTTTATTAACTGGTGTTACGACAAGAAAAGTGACACCGACGGGACAAGAGGTACGAAAAAAGATCGTAACGACCTGTCCGTTGTTAGAACTTAATTTAAATCCATTTTTGATTTATTTTTATGTCCTAGAACAGTGCTTTGTAACTCAAATTAGTTAGAACCAAAAGTTGATTTAAAAAAATGCAACTTTGCTGAGAATAAAGGTCAATAATAAAAGACTCAGGAGAGATAGGGCTTTGAGTTGTATTTTTTTGCAATCCTCATGAAATGGTCCAGTTTTTCTGCTACTGGGGCAGGTTTCCGCAGTACACTTTTTTTTTATTTCAATGACGAAAATGTTGGATCAAACAATTATGATACGAGATCCGTAAAACATTAATTAATTTCTCATGATCCATAAAGACAGGGACGATGAATTTTTTTTTGTTATATTCTCATCATGGACCGTCACTCTCAAAAAAAAAAAACAACCACCAAAAGTAAGTACTTTTTTTTATTGCTCTTAATAAGTAGTAGGAACTCTTTTCTTGAAAAAAACCGAAAATCAATCATAAGTTCAAAACCGTTGAGAATTTTACCACCCTGTATAGGACCTTATTGGTAGAAGATGACCTTGGCTAACTCCCCATTTCCTTTGATCCATGATATTTGGACCACCCTGTATACAGCGAATCGCCCCGGCTGCCTAAGTGGTCTTAAACGATCACGAAGGTTATGCAACATAGGGCGCGTTCAGTGCATGGATGGGTGACTGCCTATGACTAACGTTAGGTTCCGTGCGTCGCAAGGCACGTTAAGCAGTTGGTGCCGGCTGCCGTCGATAGATGACAGACGTTAGGACAGGTCAGAGGGCTTAGGGGGGCTTGAAAACTTCTGACAGGAACTGAACAGCCACTAGTCTTACAAGCCTCCACCAATCTGCACTTGGCCCCCGTGGTGGAGGATGGCCTATACCTTCCTCAGGGAAGAGACCTGTGCTCTCGGTGGGGATGTATCGGGTTGGTGATCATACATACATCTTCACTAATCTTCAGCCCGCTCATGGGATTCGAAAAACACGTATTACTAAATGGCATAGTTCTTTATTAGAATACGTAACAAATATTTAAAGACATATATTAACGTTTAAAACGTGACGACCTCCATGGAGTAGTGGTAAATGCATCTGCCTACCATGCGAGAGGTCCCGGGTTCGAATCCCGGCTGGGGACAAAAAAAAGGAACCCAGGTCTTGGACATTTACATGTTTGTGACGTCGCTGTTTCTGGTTCCCACAACATATGGTATCCTGGTGTGGGCTCAGAAGCAATGTATGTGCCTGTATGTAAATGTGAAATGTTGTTGCGTTGTTAAAATAAATACTCATATAGTTTATCACAAAAATTATTAATTTTTAAACAAATAACTTTTCTTGAAGCAAGTTTTGCATTAATCATACCGTCCCTAGTTTTTTTATTACAATGCCGACATAGATATTATCTAGCATTCTAAGCCGGTTAAATATTTAAATAGGGATTGAATATTTTATCTCCAACAATGAATTGCTTTCAGTAATATTATAATCATCTTATAGTCTACAGCATATTTTACGCAAAATCACCCTTAACGCAACTGCGTAGAGGGTATTCTTCCCCATCTTCTTCGGTCCTTTTACTTCAAAGGAGATCGACCGATCGAAGATGCCGTGTATTCACGTCAGAAGTGGAAATCTGTGCTCAACCACTTCACATCTTCGATTTTAGCTCGGCTAACAACTTCGCAAACGTAACATTATTTTTGTGTAACATATTTTTGATACAATTTATTTATGAATCGCTCGTAACCGGGGCTGGGCTGCCTGAGTGATCTTAAACGATCACTAAGGTTAAGCAACATACGGCGCGTTCAGTCCATGGATGGGTCACTGTCTATGACTAACGCTAGTGTCATTTTTCCGAGCGGTTCCGTGTTTCGCAAGGCACGTTAAGCAGTTTGTGCCGGCTGCCGTCGATAGATGGCAGTCGTTAAGCCAAGTCAGAGGCCTTAGGGCGGCTTGAAAACTTCTGACAGTAAGACCAGCCACTAGTCTTACAAGCCTCAGACAGTAACTAGTGGCTAGTCTTATTGTCAGAAGTTTTCAAGCCGCCCTAAGGCCTCTGACTTGGCTTAACGACTGCCATCTATCGACGGCAATTTTAAATGATAATTTTATTTAAATGTGACCCGTTTGTATAGTTTAAAATCTAACCTAAATACGTTTAGCCGCTAACCATAATTTCACTATCGAGGTGCAAGCCGCCCTAAATAGATTAGAACAATAAATTCAATCAAGGTGGTTGCTAAGCAACCATAATAAAGGAACGCCATACCGTAGAAGGAATGGCAATCTGTAAACAAAAACTGCCTAGAGTAAACTGGTTGCTATAGGCAAGGCACGCCTGTTCATTAACTAAACCCAACCAGCCACGTAACTTCTCACATACATAAGCCAATCAACCCATTATGTCCCCACCGAGGGGCACGGGTCTCTTCCCTGAAGAAGGTATAGGCCATACTCCACCACGGGGGCCAAGTCCGAATTGGTGGAGGCTTGTAATACTAGTGGCTGGTCTTACCGTCAGAAGTTTTCAAGCCGCACTAAGGCCTCTGACTTGGCTTAACGACTGCCATCTATCGACGGCAGCGGCACCAACTGCTTAACGTGCCTTGCGAAGCACGGAACCGCTCGGAAATATGCCACTAGCGTTAGTCATAGATGGTGACCCATCCATGGACTGAACGCGCCGTATGTTGCTTAACCTTAGTGATCGTTTAAGATCACTCAGGCAGCCCAGGCTACGAGCGAAGAAGCGGACATTGGTAAAATGCTACAATATATACCTAAAGACTTTTTCAACTTGAGGTGCCAATAAATAAATAAATATCTTAGATGACTCTAAATTTAAGACGGCGGTCGTGGGTTCGATTCGCGGTACAGCCACGGGGCCGCCGTAAATATGTACAAATGGCCTCAGGCTGGGTGTTTTTCCATGTTTGTAACGTCCTTTCCTGGTTACCAAAGCACAGGGTATCCTAGTTTGGGACCAGCGCACTGGTCATAGGTCATAGGCTTTGAGAACGACATCTGAATTATGACTTTCTGTTTGGCCTGATTACTAACTGTTAGTCACAGTAACTGGGAGTAGAAAGGAAATTTTATTTATAAAAACGAAACATACTTTTTTTTTTCATCCGAAGTGAATACATTGTAACAGTCGCCGTCACCATAGTCTACGCGCACAAATTACTGCGGTAAATAATTTATAGTATTTCCAAAAATTGTTTGCTTACGATTTTGTTTCGCAATGGACATTAAAATAGAAGGTATGTATGACATTATACATTAATATTTTTGAATCTACAGACTACATTGTTGGTTTAATATGGATACTACGCCATATAGGTATAAAATGTAGACAGTTTTTATTTGTTTTTCTGATTTCCCGAGACTTTTAACTACCCTGTAAGAGCGCGACATACTCGTACATATACATGAAGTTATTCTTGATGTTTATCTAGATTTTTTATTTGTAAATAATAGGATTCCAGCTGCGATGGGCTGCGTGCGACTGGCTGAAATATTTAGGGTCAACGCCAGATATCTTAAGTACTACGAAAATTCGTAGCTAGGTAGTAGCTAGTCTACGAACTTATTACTCGCGTGAGATTAAAACTTACACACTTTTGTTTCTTTATAGGTTCGGCTATCACCTGTTCTTTTACACGAATGATTGTAATGGAACCATGGTACTCCTTCAAAGAGTGTAAATCTGAAGGTGAGAGATCTCACCGCGTTTTTGAGTCTCTAACTCAAAACTAGCCTGTCGTGGAAACTACCAACATTGTTGATCTAGAAAATCGGATAAGCTACCTTTGCAAGAGGTTGGCAGCTTACTGGAAGGAAGTTCAACGGTCGCGTGGCAGATCGGTTGCCAAATATAAGAACTGGTTGGATGAAAAGAAAGTGTATGTTTTGTCTACTCCTGCCCATACGACGGCCAAACAGTCCACAATGAAGGATTCTTCTTCTAATAGTGACCAGCGAGATCAGCATAGAAAAGACTTCTACCTCTTATGATCTTAGTAAGCGATCAAAGCGACGAAGATTAGCTGAATTGACCAAGGTAGACGACTCCGCTGTTCGCTCTTTACTAAGCGACTCCGAAAAGTCTGTATTTCCCAAAGAGGTGTTAGAATTACTATGTACTCAAAAATATTTTAGTTACTAGGTACGCAGCAGTAAAAGATTTTCGAGGCTTTTTTTGGCATATGTATTGTATTAAATTTGTTATTTACGGTAATAAGATTTATGTATCATTAAAATAATGATTTATTTACTTTGAAAATTGTTAATAAACTAATTTTGAAAAGAATTAAACTTATTTTTAATGTTAAATGTCCCAAAAACACGCTATGACCGCCTTTCTTAGAGCGATGTACCACCGTGCAGTGGGCTCATTATGTAATTTGTGCAAAGGATATTCATACGTCTTAAAAAGTCACGTCAACATAAAAACCGACGTCGTACGGAGTACTGTCTAACATAGGGTATTAAAAGAAGATAGTGCTATACAGTACCTAGTGGTATACATGACTTTTTAAGACGTATGAATATCCGTTGCGAAAATTACATAATGAGCCCACAGGTCAAGTGATTGTGTTGTATGCAGGTAAGTGTGCAGTCAGCCTAAAGCAGTGTAGTGTTATTTCGTTACGCAAGCAATATTTTAGTTATGCTCATTTATTCAGACCATGAAAACGCTGAGAAGGTAATCCTATTCTGAAAAAGTCTCTTGTGCAGAACGAGCAGGAAAATTTGGACCAGGCATTTTAGCCATTTTCTGTGCGACGATATTGATCCAATTGATTGATTGGCTGATGGGGCCAAAAAGGTTTCGAATGGAGAGCACATATCGGCAAGCGCAGCGTAGGACGACCAGCCACAAGATGGACAAAAGATCTCATCCAAGTGGCAGGAAGACGCTGGATGCAAGCCGCTTCCAACCGGTCTTTTTGGAAATCCATGGATTCGAGGAGGCCTATGTCCAGCAGTGAACTTATTGTGGCTGAATGATGATGATGATGATGATGACGCAATTGATTATATACTTTTTAGAGCCAGCGACGCCACAATGTTTCATCTCATTTAGTAAATTATTACAAATAGCTAGTTAGTAAACTATAAAAGAAAAAACATATAAATCCAATTGAATGGGTTCTTGTCGACAAATTCTGTATGAATCATGAATATGCGGTATGTATGATTTAGGTGTGTACAATTCAATATACCGTACATAACAATCATAAAACATTTACATACAGGCACATACATTGCTTCTGGCCCCACACTAGGATACCCTGTGTCAAGGAAACCACGAACAACGGCATCACAAACATGTACATTTAAGACCTGGGGTTTTTGTTCCCAGCCGGAGTTCGAACCCAGGACCACTCGCAAGGAAGGAAGATGCGCTAACCACTACGCCACAGAGATCGTCTAATATTTTAGTTAAGTACTAACTGATCCTCCACCAATCCGGACCAGGCCCCCACCGTGGTGGAGTATGGCCTATACTTTCCTCAGGGAAGTGACCCGTGCCCCTTGCTGGGGGCATAATGGGTTGATACCCTGATTCTGATTAACTGATCCGGTAAACGCTTATTTGTCATATTGATTAGCCAACGACCTATTATATTATCAAACCTGTCGATATCATTTTTTTTTATAAAAATCGATGTAGCCGTCTCTGAGTTATTTGATAACAAACACAGACACATTTGGTTGCAATGCCTCCTCTAGTCCTTAACACCTCATTATCTGAACGCAATTCGTTTGCCTCAAGACAAACGCCCCTTCCATGTTGCGCATTTTCACATAACTCTCGCGGATTTTTGCAACAATATTAAATATGGTCGCGGCTTCGAAACCTTCCATGTGCCCCTGTATTCTAAGTCACGTATGTATGTGAAGTTATTGTACTCGTAGCATAAGCACTTGCTAAGTAAATAAACCAATAAAAATTGTTTATTGTCAAATGAACTACATATGTTACGTCACCATCAACCCAGTTATGTCCCTACCGAGGGGCACTGGTCTCCTCCCTGAGGAAGGCATAGTCCATACTCCACCACGGGGGCCAAGTCCGAATTGGTGGAGGCTTGTAATACTAGTGGCTGGTCTTACCGTCAGAAGTTTTCAAGCCGCACTAAGGCCTCTGACTTGGCTTAACGACTGCCATCTATCGACGGCAGTGGCACCACGATTAACGTGCCTTGCGAAGCACGGAACCGCTCGGAAAAATGCCACTAGCGTTAGTCATGTTACATGCATGTGGATTACTAATTAATAATCTTAGTATAAATGTGAAAAAAAGTTAACAATAATAATTTGACAACATTATGTAGTGGTGTCCCGTTCTGGAACCAATCATCATCATCATTCAGCCACAAGAAGTCCACTGCTGGGCATAAACCTCCTCCATGTATTTCCAAAAAGACCGGTTGGAAGCGGCTTGCATCCAGCGTCTTCCTGCCATTTGGATGAGATCGTCTGTCCAAAAGTTCTGGAACCAAACGGGATTTAATCTATCTTTATTTTGTTCCAGATACATATCGGATGGTAAAAGAAAACAGAAATTGATCGAGACCAGATAATCGGTAAGTCAATGAATTTTATTCAAAGACTTCTTTGGTTTTCCCCGTACATATTTTCTTGTAGTTTTATATGCTTACGTCAAACAAGGTGGTAATCTCAATCGTGTTAAATTAGAGGACAGAAAGGACATTTTGGTAAAGTTTGACGCCTTTGAAGTCCCCAGCCGGGATTCGAACCCGATACCTCGTGTATGGTAGGGAGATATGCTAACAGCTGCGCCACGTGGTCGTAATTAAAATAATAATGTTCTAGTGTAATATTGAACTTGTTAACCTTTTAAATGTTTTTTTGCCATATTTATAATAAGCCTACGACCTATACTCAGACCTACTAAACATACACAAAAATAAACCATAAAAAACGGAGAAGCCGTTTTGGAAGCGCTCGATAACAAACACGCTGTATCTCAACACAATCACACACACACTATTAAGGTCTCGTAGCATCACCGTAGCGCGCTAGATGACTACGGTTAGCTGGGGTTCGAACCCGGCCCTCCCGCATGGTAGGCAGATGCTCTAACCGCTGCGCCACTGAGGGCGTATACCTAATCATAATAATGATTAGTTATATTTTGGTGCGTGAAGTTATATAGAACATCCGATTACAATTTATTAAAAGAGGTTACACAACAAATGTTATGTAAAGTTATAACACTTTAACTTAGAAAACAAAGTCAGCACGTGCCGGGAGTCGAAGGCATGGCCTCGCTAATTTATAACTAAGCGAAGATCATCCACGAAGTGCGTGTAACTGATTTGCAGACCTCACAGTGTGACAAACTCTCTCTTTAACTTTGTTAGTAGAGATTGAGATAGATTTACGGTCGCAGCCGGGTCGACTGCATAATTAATACTCTAAAAAGGGCTTACACTGTCGGAAATGTTGTAAGAAGAAGGCTCAGAAGGTCTACCTACCAGCAACACGGTGGCGGTGGGGGTGGCCGTCTATACAGACAGAAATCATCTCATTACGTTCATAAAGTGTTCATATACATATATAAGTATTGTGTTATTACACATTTACGAATCGCTAGTAGCCCCGGCTCGTGATTCCTCAGTGATCTTCAACGATCACGAAGGTTGAGCAACAAAGGGCGCGTTCAGTGCATGGATGGGTAACCGGCTATGACTGACGCTATTGGCATTTTTCAAAGTGGTTCCGTGCTTCGCAAGGCACGTTAAGCAGTTGGTGCCGGCTGCCGTTGATAGATGGCAGTCGTTAAGCCAAGTCAAAGGCGTTAGGGCGGCTTGAAAACTTCTAACAGTAAGACCAGCCACTAAACTTACAAGCCTCCACCAATCCGGACTTGGCCCACGTGGTGGAGTATGGCCTATACCTTCCTCAGGGAAGAGACCCGTGCCCCTCGGTGGGGACATAATGGGTTGATGGTGATGATGAACATTATTAATTAAAATTTACAAACAAAGATAAAATTAAATTCATAATACTTTTAAGTACTGTTCAATATAGCTCGGTATCTGTGAAGGCAAGCATCTGTTTAAGAAATTATTTTATTACCTGGGTAACATTTTCTTAACAGTACGAAAACGCACTGATATAAATTATATGGTGAAACTCGTTATTGTTGTTGTTGTTGTTACACTTTATTGCACAAAGAAAAATACATAAAATTACTTAAATAACAGGTTTGTGATAAAATATATGTGCAAAGGCGGACTTATTTCTAAAGAAATTTCTTCAAATTGTCAAACATCCGTGCTCTCTCCTTTTAACCAGCACTGACATTTAACCCCTTAAGCCCTGAGGAACCGCGGAGGGTCCGATGTAAACTAGGGCGCATTCCGTTAGGCCCCGTAGACCCGCCTTTGCATCGGCACTTTGAATCCAATTTTGAATATGATATAGACCACAGTTGTATGAGCATGTTTTATTCTTTGAAAACTGTAACTTTCAAATATTATAGAATAGAATAGAATAGAATAGAAAAGCTTTATTTCAAAAACACAACACACAATAATAAAACAACAGCACGATTTTACAAATTGCATGCTTGTAAGCATGCATTACAACATTTCGACGAAACATTTCGTTGATTTACTTTATTAACTAACTAATAGTAATAACTAGAGAAGGGGGTGGGTGTGACGATGTGTGTCATGGCCTTGAAAAAGGAGTCTGGACTCAGCATGTGTTACGGGTAAAATACCATAACGCTGGTCTTCCGCCAGACCCTAAGTGAAATCACGAGCATCACGAACAAGTAGTGAAATTACATAGCTATCTTACACAGTAACATAAACGAAAGATGCGACATTTATTTATTCGCCATAAAATTCCATCTTCGGCAAAAATATAGAATTAGTTATCACAATATTTAAATAAAAATTACACTAAACAATAAATTAATTTTATTATATTACTGCAATCACTCCACTTAAATTGCTATAATAAATTCACACACAACATAAAGCCCCTCTTATACGTCCCACCATAGTGTACACAACCTCCCTCAGAGTCAAATTGAACACGTAAAAATAGGACAATAGGACAACGCATCCAATATGCAATGGCCAACAAAGTTGATTATTAAAATAATTTACTCCAATAATAAATTATTACTTTATTAAAATGAAATAATAATTACTAACGATAACAATTAAATCAATTAATTAGTTGCCTTAATTTGATTGACTAAATAAAACCAAATTAGATATTTAACAAACAAAATAAATGATAATCAAATGAAAATTTTACCATAAACTCAACCACTCAATACCACTCACTCAGCCATCAATAAATTTTTTGTTTGTTGTTCGATTTTGTTATTCTTTCTTTCAAATTTATTTTTCATAACTTACTTATTTCTTTACCGCTTTTGTAATGTTAATAGATAGTCCTTAATTTTTAACTTAAATGAATACTTGGAATGTAGATTACGAATAGGCGGTGGAATATTATTCCAACACTTGGATGCGTTGTATCTAAAACTGCCTCTAAAAGCAGCTGTCCTGTGTGGTGGGCACGAAATGAGACCCATTCGACATGTACGCTGACCGTGTATTGAGGTAGACCATTTGAGCCTATTATACAAGTATTTAGGTGATTTAGTCTTAATTACGCCAAATAATAAACATGAAAGATGGTACTGAAGTCTACTGGTCATGTTCAGTATGTTAACTCGATTTAGAAAGGGGGTAATATGTGATCGTGGTGGAATGCGGAAGCAAAAACGGGCGCAAGCATTCTGAACTCTCTGAATCACGCGCATAGTCCTTGCATACAAGCAAGGTCCGTATACGGCCATACAGTAATTCAGCTTTGATAATATAAGTGCCTCGCAGAGCCTTAAACGAAGTTCCACACTAAGAAACTCACGCACACGGTACAGAACACTTAGCCTGTAAAAACAACAACGTGCCAACTGAGACACAATTTAGACACAAAGACAAAGACAATAGACACAAATACAGTACATAATTTAGAAATTAACTTCAAAAAAACCAAAATTATAACTTTCCACCCATATCAAAAACGCTCATTGGACATAGATGTATCATTTAATGGATTTAAAATAGAGGAAGTGGATAATATATCACTGTTAGGATTAATTATAGATAAGCACATAAATTGGAAAGCACATATACAAAAAATTAAATCAAAATTGTCATCCTTCGCATACGGTCTTCGAGAAGTAAAAAAAACCACTAATGTGCAAACTGCACTCGTAACTTATTACGCATACGCTTACGCCTGGCTGTCGTATGGAATTATAATGTGGGGTAACAGTACAGATGCACCGCAACTCTTCACCCAACAAAAAAAATTAGTTAGAATAATAGTTAGAATAATAGTATCTACAGACAGTTGTAAACCATATTTTATACATTATAATCTACTTACCTTACCATCTATTTACATATTAGAAATCTCAACATTCGTCAGACAACGTAAAGAAATTTTTACAAAAAAAGAAGATGTCTCTATAAGACCCATAAGACACAAAAATAAATTGTTATTACCCACCTCTCGAATGCAATTATACTCTTCCAGTACATTGATAATGGCAATTAAAATTTATAACAAACTCCCAAATTACTTAAAAAAATTAAATAACGACAACAATTTCAATAAAGATCTAAAGAAAATACTAATATCAAAATGTTATTATACCATAGAAGAATATTTTAAAGATAGTATAGATGAAACAAGATAATTAATTGTTTAGATAGATAGATAGAATATTCTTTATTGTACTCACAAATAACATTTAAATATAATCTTTTAAATAGAATAACTAAAATTGCATGATTATTAATTCAATATTTTCCAATTGTAAGTTAATGTAATGTATATTTCAAATAGCACTTTAAAATGTTGCGTGCCCTACAGGGTCCACAAAGATCTCATCAAATAACTGTTAAGTTAAATTGTAACAACCCTACAACTTGTGGAATGCAATAAAGTATTGAGTATTGAGTATTGAGCGACATGAGTCTCAAATCTGAGTTCCTCGTCCATAACAACTCCGAGGTTCCTAGCCTCATATACACGCCTAATCTGCTCTCCCCCGATGGAAACATAAAGCCCCTCTTATACGTCCCACCATAGTGTACACAACCTCCCTCAGAGTCAAATTGAACACGTAAAAATAGGACAATAGGACAACGCATCCAATATGCAATGGCCAACAAAGTTGATTATTAAAATAATTTACTCCAATAATAAATTATTACTTTATTAAAATGAAATAATAATTACTAACGATAACAATTAAATCAATTAATTAGTTGCCTTAATTTGATTGACTAAATAAAACCAAATTAGATATTTAACAAACAAAATAAATGATAATCAAATGAAAATTTTACCATAAACTCAACCACTCAATACCACTCACTCAGCCATCAATAAATTTTTTGTTTGTTGTTCGATTTTGTTATTCTTTCTTTCAAATTTATTTTTCATAACTTACTTATTTCTTTACCGCTTTTGTAATGTTAATAGATAGTCCTTAATTTTTAACTTAAATGAATACTTGGAATGTAGATTACGAATAGGCGGTGGAATATTATTCCAACACTTGGATGCGTTGTATCTAAAACTGCCTCTAAAAGCAGCTGTCCTGTGTGGTGGGCACGAAATGAGACCCATTCGACATGTACGCTGACCGTGTATTGAGGTAGACCATTTGAGCCTATTATACAAGTATTTAGGTGATTTAGTCTTAATTACGCCAAATAATAAACATGAAAGATGGTACTGAAGTCTACTGGTCATGTTCAGTATGTTAACTCGATTTAGAAAGGGGGTAATATGTGATCGTGGTGGAATGCGGAAGCAAAAACGGGCGCAAGCATTCTGAACTCTCTGAATCACG
Organism: Yponomeuta plumbellus; assembly: GCA_947310845.1. Lineage (NCBI taxonomy): Eukaryota > Metazoa > Arthropoda > Insecta > Lepidoptera > Yponomeutidae > Yponomeuta > Yponomeuta plumbellus. The sequence continues at coordinate 5,178,538 of OX371217.1, forward strand.
CGCATAGTCCTTGCATACAAGCAAGGTCCGTATACGGCCATACAGTAATTCAGCTTTGATAATATAAGTGCCTCGCAGAGCCTTAAACGAAGTTCCACACTAAGAAACTCACGCACACGGTACAGAACACTTAGCCTGTAAAAACAACAACGTGCCAACTGAGACACAATTTAGACACAAAGACAAAGACAATAGACACAAATACAGTACATAATTTAGAAATTAACTTCAAAAAAACCAAAATTATAACTTTCCACCCATATCAAAAACGCTCATTGGACATAGATGTATCATTTAATGGATTTAAAATAGAGGAAGTGGATAATATATCACTGTTAGGATTAATTATAGATAAGCACATAAATTGGAAAGCACATATACAAAAAATTAAATCAAAATTGTCATCCTTCGCATACGGTCTTCGAGAAGTAAAAAAAACCACTAATGTGCAAACTGCACTCGTAACTTATTACGCATACGCTTACGCCTGGCTGTCGTATGGAATTATAATGTGGGGTAACAGTACAGATGCACCGCAACTCTTCACCCAACAAAAAAAATTAGTTAGAATAATAGTTAGAATAATAGTATCTACAGACAGTTGTAAACCATATTTTATACATTATAATCTACTTACCTTACCATCTATTTACATATTAGAAATCTCAACATTCGTCAGACAACGTAAAGAAATTTTTACAAAAAAAGAAGATGTCTCTATAAGACCCATAAGACACAAAAATAAATTGTTATTACCCACCTCTCGAATGCAATTATACTCTTCCAGTACATTGATAATGGCAATTAAAATTTATAACAAACTCCCAAATTACTTAAAAAAATTAAATAACGACAACAATTTCAATAAAGATCTAAAGAAAATACTAATATCAAAATGTTATTATACCATAGAAGAATATTTTAAAGATAGTATAGATGAAACAAGATAATTAATTGTTTAGATAGATAGATAGAATATTCTTTATTGTACTCACAAATAACATTTAAATATAATCTTTTAAATAGAATAACTAAAATTGCATGATTATTAATTCAATATTTTCCAATTGTAAGTTAATGTAATGTATATTTCAAATAGCACTTTAAAATGTTGCGTGCCCTACAGGGTCCACAAAGATCTCATCAAATAACTGTTAAGTTAAATTGTAACAACCCTACAACTTGTGGAATGCAATAAAGTATTGAGTATTGAGTATTGAGCGACATGAGTCTCAAATCTGAGTTCCTCGTCCATAACAACTCCGAGGTTCCTAGCCTCATATACACGCCTAATCTGCTCTCCCTCGATGGAAACCAATGGAATGACCGCTGATATACCCCGTATTTGATGAGCGTTTCCAAGGATCATAAACTTGGACTTGGAAGGATTAAGTACAAGAGCATTCCTTGTAGACCACACAAATAAGCGTTCTAGATCTGCATTAAGCTGGGCAGTAGCTGCAGCAACATCTGCAGGGGCGCAAGAAATATACAGCTGTAAGTCATCGGCATAAAGGTGATATTGGCAGTTCTTGATGTTGCTTACTATGTCACTTGAGTACAAGATAAAGAGGAGCGGCCCAAGAATAGATCCCTGTGGGACTCCACAACGAGATTCAGAGAGTCGCGATTTCAAATAGCTACCGTCCCGTTTTTGTAATACAACCTGTTGTTGTCGACTTAAATAACTGTTGAACCATCTAACCGTATCGACATCAAAACCATAGAAAGATAATTTGGAGAGCAAGAGATCAATGTTAATACAATCAAAAGCCCGGGAAAAATCAAGCAACGCTAAGATTGTACCCTGGCCAATATCACGCGCTGCTAGAAAATCATCGACAACATTTAAAAGAGCAGTGTTAGTGCTTCGCCCCTTTCTAAAACCGGATTGGGCCTCCGGCAAAATGCCGTTGTTCTCTAGATAGGTTGCGGTCTGAATATATACAATTTTCTCTATTATCTTAGAGAGATAGGGCAAAATACTAATAGGCCTCAGCTCACTAGCATCTGATGGGTTTGAAGATTTAGGTATCGGCTTAACAAGCGCGGTCTTCCAGACATTAGGGAATATGTTCGAATTTATTGATTTGTTTATTATACTTGTAATAATACTCAAAGTGGTAGGCAACGTCATAATTAACATATCCATGGTAATGCGATCTACACCTTGTGCATTTGATCTGATATGAAATATGACGTGCGATACAAATGATTCGTCAACGGTAGTGAGTCTGAAAGATGATGTACAAAATCTATTAAATTCGAAGTAGGTCAGATCTGATATAGTAACGTCACGATTACCGGGAACTTTTAGAAAGTGTGCATTTAATGAGTCGGGATCACAGAAATAATCAGGGATTGGTTGTGTTGCTTTGAAATTCAAACCTACTGTATCTTTCAGATTTCTCCATAACAACTTAGGATCTTTAATGTTCTTATGTATACATTTTTCGAAATAAGCTCTTTTTTCGTAATAAAGTGACGAATTCGCTAAACTTTTTAAGGTTTTGTTAGTTAATCTAGGTTCTGCAGATTTTTCCTTACGAAAAATTGTATGCGCTTTGTCGTGTAGTTTCATTATAAAGCGAACATTGCTGGTCAACCAAGGCGTAGGTTGTTTTCTTATTATTAGCTTCTTTTCGGGAGCATACAAGTCGAAAATATTTAATATATTATCATTGAAACCCTGAATCATGTCAAGCACCGAATCTAAAAGATCAAGACCACTCCAATCAATGCGTGCCAAATAGCAATCAAAGTCATCAAGATTAACATATTTTAAAGGCCTAAAAACGATGCTTTTAGGTTCTAGTCGGGGTTTTTTTACCTTAAGCTCGATAAATACCATGGCATGATGATTCAGATCTGGGACAAAGTCTACTATAACATTATGAACACTAGATCGACAGCAGGCTAGATCAATAAATGTTTCACTGTTTTCTAGAAAGTGAGTGGGCTCAGTGACAAAATTTGTAAGGTCAGTGTATCCTAGAAATTCATTCAACTGCCTGGTCTTTCTCGAATTTGTATCCAAAACGTTTATGTTAAAATCGCCCATTAGGATTAAGTAATCGTAATGGGCAAAAGTGGCTATTGACTCAGTGAGAGCATCAAAGAAATCATCAACTTTCTTCCATTCTGGCCGATAGGCTGTACCTATAGCTATCTTATTACAATTTAAATTTAAAGAAATCCATATTTGCTCAACGTTTGCTTCCGATGGAGGATGAGGGCATGTTCTCATACACCATCCCTGATATAAAAGCCCACGCCGCCGCCCCTACCACGCACAGACCGTGGGCGGGGCACGTGACGTAAGCGATATCCTGGGGCAAACGGTGCCCTAGCATTTTGTCCTGAATGGAGCCATGTCTCGTTAATTGCCAGGACATCAGGCGAATGCCGCTGCAAAGCTACCAGGAATCCATCATGTTTAGTGCCCAATGACTGCGCATTAAATAAACCTAACTTTAAGTTATTTGTCTTAATCCTAAAATAAAATATAATAATTAATGATTGATAAAATTAAAAAGATTTTAGTAAATAACGTATTTGTCATACTCAATTTCTTCAGTCACTAAGTTATTGTTTACCCGGCTACGTTCTCATTAGAAACGACCGGACCGTGAAACGCGGTGGCGGGGTTGCCATTTACCTAAAATCAAACATAAAATTCAAAATAATCTCCCAGTCATCCTCGATAGCTACCGGTTCAATGGAGTATCTGTTCCTTGAACTAAATTTCAATACTGTGAAATTTCTACTCGGAACAGTGTATGCTCCACCTGGCATAGATTACTTCGGCGCGCTGGAGACATTGCTGGTCACACATCTGCCTAATTACGACCATGTTACCATCATGGGTGACTTTAATACAAATCTTCTGTGCGATAACTCCCGTTCCCGTCAACTTCAGTCGTTGATTACATCCTTTAATTTAAACTCCCTCGGACTTGGGCCCACTTACCACATAAATGACTCGCACACACTCCTCGACTTGATTCTCACTTCTAAGCCCGAACGCGTCTCCACCCACGGCCAGTTTACTGCGCCAGGTTTTTCCCATCATGACCTCTTATTTTCTTCATATAAACTCAAAATCCCTAAATTCAAACCCAAAATTATTTTCCAACGTAACTTTGCTCGTATGGACGTGGATAAGCTTAAGGTTAGTGCCGAAAGCTTAGACTGGTCACGGTTGGAACAGCTGACTACGGTGGATGAGAAGGTTGACCTTTTCAACAGCCACATTACTGGGCTTTACGACACCCACGCTCCTATTCGCGCGGTAAGAATGAAGCGTCCCCCAGTTATCTGGATGACAGATGAAATCCGTGGGTTGATGGCTAGGCGAGATAGTCTCCGCCGAAGGCACATCAGAAACCCCACTGATGACAATTGGATCTTGTTCAAAACGGCCAGAAATCGGTGCAACCAGGTGATTAGGAACGCCAAACGTCGCCACATTTACATGTCGATCAAACAGTGCTCTCCCAACAATATTTGGAAATTCCTACGCTCCTTGGGATTTGGGAAGTGTCGGCAGGACCTGAACTCATCTCTTGATGTCAATGGACTAAACCGATATTTCTCAAGTCCCCCACACTCCATTGATCCTCTGCTGAAGGCTTTAACTATAAAGTCTATCTCAGCCTCTCCCTTAGCTTCACCCCTCCCATTTAATTTCACCCCGGTCACTGGCTCCGATATCGAGAAAATCATCCGCTCCGTCCACACTAAGGCAGTAGGCCCCGACTCTATTGGACGTGACTTACTTTTGCCTATCCTAAGCACAATCCTCCCCGCCATTACCCATATCATAAATTCCTCTCTTTCCTCTGGTGCCTTTCCCTCACAATGGAAAAAGGCATATATGGTACCTATTGCCAAAATTGCAACTCCTGTTGAATTCAAACATTATCGACCTATTTCCATTCTACCCTTCCTATCCAAAATCCTAGAACGTGTGGTGAATCGTCAACTAATGGCTTTTCTCCACACCAACCAAATCCTGAACCCCTTCCAGTCCGGTTTCCGTCCATCTCATAGCACATCCTCAGCTCTCATCAAAATAACGGACGATTTCCGCCACGCTATGGATGATCGCCAACTCACTCTCCTTACCCTGCTAGATTTCAGCAGTGCATTCAATTGCGTAGACTACGAAATCCTCCTTGCCATCCTCCGATCCCTCAACATATCGGAGTCAGCTGCTGTGTGGTTTTACTCTTATCTCCACGGTCGCCAGCAGCGCATTCGTGCGGATGACGTTCTCTCCGATTGGTGTGACGTCACTGCTGGTGTACCGCAAGGAGGAGTGCTTTCCCCGTTGCTTTTCTCGGTTTTCATTAATACCCTAGTCTCGGTTGTCAGCTTCAGTTCCTATCACCTGTACGCAGACGATCTTCAACTCTATTTGCCGTTCAAGCAAGATCTTCTCTCAATTGCAATCCAAAAAATGAACGCAGATCTTGTCTCAATAAGTGCATGGACTGAGCAGTACGGTCTGTTAGTTAACCCGAGCAAGACACAAGTCATGATTTTGGGCGGTAGGGCTTTGCTATCTAAGATCGATAGGGATACCCTCCCGCCTGTCTGCTACAATGGTACCGCCTTACCTTACTGCAGGGAGGTGAAAAATCTGGGTCTACACATACAAGACAATCTCTCATGGGAAAAACATGTTGCTGAGGTAAGTAGGAAAATCTTCGCATCCATGCATTCGCTTAAACGTATGCAGAAGTTCCTGCCGTACTCCGCCAAGGTTGCGTTGGTCAACGCTCTACTTCTTCCAGTTATTGACTATGCAGATGTGTGTTATCCCGACCTCACTGAGCAACTGCTGGACAAATTGGAACGTCTTCTCAACGTTTGCATCCGTTACATCTTCGGCCTCCGTAAATATGACCACATTTCCCAATCTCGCACTCAGCTTAATTGGCTAAATATCCGCTCCCGCAGGAATGCTCACATCGTAACGCTTCTGTATGGCATCTTACATGACCCTTCCTCCCCCCAGTACCTCCGAGAACGTTTCGCTCCCCGTGGCGCGCATGGACGTCTTCAGCGCCCATGCAAAGATCTTCTCCTAGACACTCCCGTGCATGATACGGCGGGCTATTCAAATTCCTTCACAATGACAGCGGTTCGCTTGTGGAATGCGCTACCTCTATACATACGCCAGGCACCGTCAGTCCAAGTGTTTAAAGATAGAATTCATATGCACTACTTTGGTCTTCAGAAAAACCCAGTTTGATTTTATTTTATTATGTAGTTTGTATTATATTGTATTTCTATTATATTATCTATATATTTGCTATCAAGTAATAGTTTAAGTAGTATGGTAAATTATTTTGTATCCTTAGTATCTATAGTATTTATTATAGGTATATTATGTATATTTTATGTTGTTTAATATGTGTAGGTATCATGTTTATATAATTTACAACCTCTTTCTAATAAATATCTTCCGGCACTACCCCATCAATTATCCTCATCAACAAAGGTTAGCTGGAAGAAAATACTTTTTAGTATTAAGCTCGCCTATGTACATAATTTTTATAGTGCAATAAAGAATTTTCATTCATTCATTCATTCATTCAATTTAGTTGCTAAGTAATATAAATAATGGCAGCCATTGGATAGATATATGATAAAAAGCGGGTGTAAATAATGAGACACGCTTTGAATAATCCTGTTTTCTATTACTAGTATTCTATAAAGAATTCCTAAAACTATAGCTTGCGATATTGGTAAGAAATCATAAAAGTTCGGAAACCAAACAAAGACACACATCGTCACATAGACAGTACCCAGTTCATATAGCTCTTTAGGATTTAAATATAGCATGTGAATATTTACCAGTAAACAATAAAAAATGGTTATCATGCAAAAAATCAGATTCTTTAAAGTAAAAGCCAGCTTAAGAGAAATATTAGTTCGCTGATATAGAACCAACCAAATTGTTATCAAAAACACACATTGTATCGACATCGTTGCGTATACGATATGACGCTTTGCCGGAATCCTGGCGAGCAGAGATGCGTCCCTCTTTGGTCCAAATATATCGCCATCCTTTTTGTTTGCCCATTTCTCGTGCTTTGCTAAATAGCTGTCTGTTGTAACGCGTCAAACGCTCATTCACGTAAAATCGTCGCGAGGGACCGGGTAGGTCGCATTCTGACGTAGTGACGGTTCGGCGCACACGCGCCTCTCGCAGAAAATCGTCACGAAGCGCTCGCCGCGCCAGTCGTACAGCAATGGGCCGCGGGCGCGGAGGTGGTACCGTCGGTTCGCTGCTGACGGCCCGGACGGGACCCATCCGGACTGCGTGGACTAAATCACGCGGATCCAGCGCAACGCGTAATTTTTTTGCTACAAGCGAAACAAGATGTATTGGATTTTCTCCACTGGACTCCGGAATACAAGTTATTTCGATGTCATTCGATAAAAGTTCCTGATCTCTGTCATTAAGGTCAAGTTTCAATTGTTCGATAGTGTTTTGCAATTCCTCTATGTTTTGTTTGTTGCCCGTATTTCGCTCAATATTCTCTACGCGAGACTCGAGTCTGTCTATGCGCTGATTAGTTGCATCCAACGCTGCTGAAAACGATGACATCTGCGATGCTAGCTGTGACATTTGACTGCGTGTGGCACGCATTTCCTCGCGGAAGAGACGGAGCTCCAAAGCAACGTCAAGCTCCATAGTGATATTCGTCACCGTAGCGTTCATAGATGTATCCATGAGGTCACCACCGCCACTGGAGATAACAGTCTCCGATGTGGTGTTTGTGCTAGAGGTTTTATCACCGCAGCCTCGGCACGGACAGTCTTTGTGATTTTGAGCCCCGCACGAGGAACATGTAACGCAATCTACCAGCGACATAAAGCGACCTGTTATACCCTCTCTATGTAAGAGAAACACCTGATGAAGGTGTTCCATCAGCACTTTAGACCCGAGACGCTCTGACACAATCATTTGGAAGTTAGTCTCATTCCGTCGGTCTCATAATAGACACCCATATTCTACATCCGTTTCTGTTTCCTTTGTTTTCCAATATAAGTTCTAGTTTTAATCAAAAGTGTTTTTTTTTTAAAGGGAAAATCCCAACCCCCTACAACATTTGGTGGCAGCGATAAGGGATCTTAAAAGGTGCTCGGACGTCTCCGTAAATAAAGTGTTAGTGCCAAAACCTAAAAAGTGTCCTTAAGTGCTATTTCAATAAAATCAAGCCATCACGGATTCCACTGTGTAGTGGAAGAGAAAAATAACGCCAGCAGCGTGTTACTTTAACTCCAAGATTCCAGTCCCAGTACCAGTTCCAGTTCGATACGAATTCCAGTCAAGTTCCAGCACGTATTCCAGTTCTAGTTCCAGCCCTACGTCGTCCTGAGCCAAGGACCAGTCCTAAAGTAAAGTATTCCAGCCCTAAGGATTTCGTCACAAACGTTATCATAATGCAAACTCTTATCTGCGTTCTCATGTGAGTACATTCCAGTTTAAAGTGAAAGTGCATAAGTGTTCCGTAAAAGTTTTATTTATAGACATTCAAATAACTAACTCTAAAGTGACCGAGGTCACATATTGTCTCATTCTTATCGCAACATTGTAATTGTTTTGACTGAGTGTCGCCCACGCATCTACAATGGGCAAAGATAAAGACGAAGTAGGTCCGTCTAAGCCAACTAGAGACAGTTCCATAGACTTAGGAATATTATTAAAGTTCATTAACAAATTCAATGGTGATCGCGATAAATTGAAACCATTTCTTAATAATTGTCAGAATGCAATTAACCTGGCTTCGCTGTCTCAACAAGATGTATTATTCAAATATATCATAAGCCAACTCGAAGGACGCGCGGAAATTGCGTGCTCCGTAAAAGAATTTGACTCATTCGAGCAGTTAGAAGATTTCCTGAAAAACCAATTCGGCGAGAAAAAGCATTATGCAGCCTTATTATCTGAGCTGCAAGATTGTCGCCAATTCAGTAACGAAACGGTTAATCAGTTTGGCCTCCGCGTAGAGTCTTGTCTAGGAAAATTACTAACGGAAATAAATATATCTATACCAACAAGACTAAAGGGAGAACTGACTGGCCGCGTCGCTGCTATGCAAGACCTAGCTTTACACACATTTGTGACTGGGTTAAATCCAAGATTGTCAACCGTTATCCGTTGTCGCGACCCCGCCACTCTCAATGAGGCAATAAGCTTTGCCTCGTCTGAAGAAAAAATCATGCAGGCATCGTTTAGGAAAAATCTAAACTCACATAGCGGTGCCAGTTATCAGAATCGTCCCCAGCAAACACCTAATTTTCAGAATCGCTTCCAACATTCTACTAATCCTCAGAAACGACCACAACAGTCATTTCTGGCACAGCGCCCTCAAAACCGAGATTTTCCATTTCATGCAGTATAATTCTAATCCTCCTCTTGTTTGTCGCTATTGCAAATTTGAGGGTCATCTCATTGAGAATTGCCGCAAACGCGAATAAAATAATAAACGATTCGGCAACTCTCAAAATCAGGGCCAACGTAATCACCCTGTACACCATGTTGTCTCACCCTCGTCAGAAAAAGAAGACGAAGGGGTCGACGAAGTCGATAATTTAAAAGTAGAAGATTTCCTGTAGAGTATCGCACGGGAAATGAACCGTCTAAAGCCGATACTAACTTACCTCTGAATCAAATGTCTACGCCGCCGGGTAACCAGCCCCATAGGAAAGACAGCTCTCTGAATCCTCTGAATCAAGTGTCTACGCCGCCGGGTAACCAGCCCCATAGGAAAGACAATTCTCTGAATCCTCTGAATCAAATGTCTACGCCGCCGGGTTACCAGCCCCATAGGAAAGACCGTTCTCTGAATTCTCTTAATCAAATGTCTACACCGCCGGGTAACCAGCCCCATAGAAAAGACAATTCTCTGAATCCTCTGAATCAAATGTCTACACCGCCGGGTAACCAGCCCCATAGGAAAGTCCAATCTTCTAAATCCTCTGAGTCCATACGCCGCCCAGCAGCGGCTTTTAAATCCTCTGAATCCATACGCCCAGCAGCGGCTCCTGAAAAAATATACCAAATTAATACGAACCCATCGAAAAAGTACTTACCATAATTGAGATACTTACCTCCGTTTCTGCCAGACCCTTGTCATTTTTAGTTGACAGTGGTGCCTCCATAAGCCTGATCAAAGAAAGCTCCGTTGACAAAATGCCCGAAATTATTAAAGATAACATAATGTTTTCAGGAATAGGAGAAACTGAAAAGCCACTGTCTTCTCAAGGTCGAATCTCGATCGAGTTCAATTCACTAACTCACCAGTTCTATGTCGCATCTGGAATCACAATACCGTATGACGGTATTTTAGGCAACGACCTTTTTACAGAATCAGAATGTAAAATAGACTATGCCAGACAAACTCTCACAATTGACAAAACTCAATTGCTCCTGAAATTCCTTCACGAACACGGATGGCAATTGAGTGTTCAGTACAAAATCCGGAAATAAAAGAAGGTTTTGTGTTAGACCAAAATCCAATCGGCTCCTTACTAATTGCGAATTGCATAGTAAAAGTAAAAAATAACTCTCGAATAAACATATCTGTCGTTAATGTCTCTGAATCCCCAATAGTCGTGAACTCTAATCTAAAACTTCAAATAACTCCATTGGATGAAATTTACAGTAACCATCATGAAATTGATCATATTTCCACTAATACACAAATGCCTGCGGTTGACCGCACTTCTGAAGTATTAACCCAATTACGAGTATCCCATTTGAACAAAGAAGAAAAAGAATGTCTAAATGAACTCTGTACTAATTACTCCGACATTTTTCACTTACCCAATGATAATTTAACCACGACAGATGTCCTGAAACACGAAGTAACTACGTCGTCTTCTGTTCCCATAAATACGAAGTCTTATAGATTCCCGGAGATACATAAACAAGAAGTGAAATCTCAAATTAACAAAATGCTTCGTCAAGGCATAATAAAACCTTCAACATCCCTATGGTCTTCCCCAATCTGGGTTGTTCCGAAAAAACTCGATGCTTCTGGTGAACGTTAGTGGCGAGTCGTCATTGACTACCGCAAACTTAACGACATCACCATCGGGGATTCCTATCCGATTCCAAATATCTCTGAAATTCTTGACCAATTAGGGAAATGCAAATACTCAAGAGATCTTGCTTCCGGCTTCCATCAGATCCAAATGGCTGAAAACGATGCTCCTAAGACCGCCTTCTCAGTCCCTCAAGAACATTTCGAATTCACGAGAATTCCGAGAATATTTATTCCTATGATTTGGAAACTCACATCAAAAACCTTTCTGACATTTTCCAAAGACTTCGTGACTTCAACCTAAAGCTACAACCAGATAAGTGCGAATTCCTTCGCAATGAAGTATCTTATCTTGGTCATGTTATAACAGTTCAAGGTGTCAGGCCAAATCCAGAAAAAATCAAAGCTGTTCAGGAATTTCCTGTACCCAAATGTCCTAAGGACATTAAATCATTCCTTGGACTTGTTTCCTATTACCGGAGATTTATCCCAGATTTATCCAAAGTTGCCAAACCCTTAACTTCACTCCTTAAAAAGGACAATCCATTCAACTGGCAACATGAACACCAATTATCCTTCGAGACTTTAAAAAAACTCATTAACTTCAGCCCCTTTGTTGGCGTTCCCCGACTTTTCCAAACCTTTTGTCCTCACCTGCAACGCTTCAAATTATGCGATCTCAGCCATCCTGTCTCAAGGCCCCATTGGCAAAGACCGTCCCATTGCCTGTGCATCTCGGACCTTGAATAAAGCCAAATGCAACTATAGCGTTACCGAGAAGGAATGCTTGGCTATTCTATTCGGTACTAAAGCCTACCGGCCATACCTCTAGGGCCGCCGTTTTAAAATTGTGACCGATCATCGTCCATTAAAATGGCTTTTCAACTACAAAGACCCCGGCTCCAAATTAGTCAGGTGGCGACTCAAACTAGAGGAATTCGACTATGAAATCGAATATAAAAAGGGTAAAATTAATAGCAACGCTGATGCGTTATCCCGCTACCCTGTCAATCCTATTGTTGAATCCCTAGTTAGTTAGTTTAGATAAGGTATTTAGTTAAGTTCAAATTTTTTTTTTATCAGTAATTGTATTTTTCCAGATTTATTGTGACTAATCACAATCAAGTTCTAGCTACTAGCGTCGAACCAATTATCAAGAGCCCCGGAATACTATTTGACCCGATTGGTACATTACGTGATGACCATTTTCATTTAATTATTCCAATCGACATCTCTTTCGTTAAACATCATCTGGATAATATTCGTGAAACTTTTAGTACTATCAGATTTCTATGTCAGCAGAATGAAGCTGTTAAAGGCACAACATGATGCAACCACTTGACTCCCTTTACAGCCATATTCTACGAGACCATAGATCTATCTCCCATCTTACCTCAAGTGGTCCAACCAAGAGGTCAGCTTGGTTCTCTGGCGTCGGAACTGTATTTAAACACATTTTTGGCACCCTAAGTGAGGAAGATGCTGAAAAATATAATAATGCTATTCAAGTACTTAATGAAAATGATAAAACTCTTTCAGATTTCTTAAAGAGCAGCATTATTGTATCCCAATTGGCAATTTCAAATCTTAATCGATCCCTGTAGGTATGAACTAAATAGGAATGAAGCTATATTGGACGCCACAATCGAGAATTTGACCCATTCTATACATAATGTTTCTAAAATGATGAATGAACTGGCATTTGAAAACCAAATTGATAAAGCTCTGAATAGTTTACAAGCAAATATGCTTACATTGTCTTTCAAGGTTGAAGATATTGTTAATTCTGTACTATTCGCAAAAACGAATACATTGCATCCCTCAATAATAACTCCTAAACAACTTTATAGCGATATTTTAAAACACGTTAGTATAATGCCTAAATATAAGGATTTCCCTGTTGAATTACGTCTGAGTAACTTACATTTATTGATGAGTCTTTCAGAATTGATATCCTACTCTTTGGATAATAAGTTAATTTTTGTAGTTAAGATTCCTTTAGTTATACTTACAGAATTCGATCTATTTAAAAGTATACCTATACCTACACCGTTGAATGTTAACAAATCAAACACTTACTCAATGATTTTACCTGCGAAAACATTAATTGCCTTAAGTAAAGATAAAACCTTATACGTTACTGTTCAAGAGAATTTGTATGGGCCTGGCAACTCACCGTTCCCCGCACCTTCAACTCTTGCACGCTCAGGCTTGTGGCTCTGCGTATTTGTAGATTGGCGTTTTCACAGCTTTCCAGGCTCCACAAATTGCTCTCAAACGTCCATAGGGCGAAACTAAGCACGCTGGCACAACCACAGTCTTCAAATAATGAAATATTGTAACAAACTCGGAAACACGAAGATAGAGCGCAACTCCTCTCAAGTTCCAACACACCAATACATAATGTGTCACGTCGCCGATAGGGGGCGCGACGATCGCCCGGAAGGCACCAACGAGTATTTAGTTTGGATCACGGATCGTCACCAGGACAAAAACTTTAATTGCCTAAAATACGCGAATCTTTCCAGAATGTGTTGTGTGAATTAAATGATCACGTATAGTACGAAACATACCGCTCACCTTAAAAGAATACAATTCTTTTAATAAATATAAAATTAACGACTGTCCAAAATTCCCAAATAAAAAAATATTGAACTCCAAAGTTTCCGAACTCGTAAAATATAAAGAAGAAAAACTAAAATAACCATTTCTTAGTGCAGAAAATAAAATATTTGTCTCTTGACTAGTCACTTTAAGCCACAGAATTAAACAAAACAAAATAACTTGCAAACTTCAGCATCTAACTATACATTGTCGTCTCCGTCATGCAATGAACTAAAATGAAAATAGTGGACTGTTGTAACTTACTAACATTTTGAGAAAATTTAAATATTTACACACCGCATGCGAACTAATCAGAAGGTTCCTTTTTACTGTTGTTTAATAAGAAGTGATAGAAATCGCTCCTGCCGCTCACCATGAGAAACTGTGGGATGATCATGGAAAAACCACAGGATGAACTTAAGGACTTGAATTTGAGTTCCTAAGACATTGTCACAATCATATCAAAGCTTATTATACGCAAACTTAATTGAAAAGTGTCTGTAAATTGTCACGTGATATGTCTCGAGTCAGAACGACAGAATAGAATGGAAATGAGACTGAATGTCGTGCTCTAACTTCAACCATTTCTTCTTTCTTCTTACACATGGATTTATCCCCTTCGTATGAACTAAAACACGAATGAACAGGTGCTACGTCCGTAGAATCCATTGAAATATTTCCGAATAGCACATATCCGAATATTGTATTCATCGCTGTCGGTGAACCTGGTTCACCCGGAATAACACCTCCCAGAAATACTTGCGACAACACATCAGCACCTAAAAGCATCTCCACAGGATTTGGAGTGTGAAAAGAGGGGTCCGCAAGCACCAAATTTTGTAAGTGTTCCCACTCTGTTCTCGGCAATGGGACCGATGGCATTTGTGCTATAAGCTTAGGCAAAACCAATGCATTGACTGGAATCATCGTACGGCTGTGCTTGTTTGACGTAACCATCAAACCAACTACGCCCTGAGGATACACTGGCTTCTCGTCTGCTATACCTAGCACAGCTACGCCCAGCTTACTATGCGCCAAACCTAATCTCTGAACACAAGCTTCAGTGATAAAACTTGCTTGACTCCCTGAATCAATTAAACACCGAAGTGTCTCACGTTTTTGTGTGTCTACACACACATCAACAAGTGCTGTAGACAGTAAAACTGTTTGATTATTTGCCAGCGGAGCGCTGGATACAAAGCCTCGAGTTGAATTTGCCATCGAAATCTGTGGCTCACAAGCCGTTGCGGTGGTCGAAAACGACGAATCGCGGACGAAGTCTTCAGTTTGCTTAGAACTGGACTCAGGGCCTGTGTTTACTCTTTCAGAAGAGGCTGGTTGACTTTTCTGCTTAGGAAAATGAATCAATGAATGATGTCGCTTACTACAGTAGCGACAAGTGAAGCTCGACCTGCACTGTCTCACTCCATGACCCACACTCAGGCAATGAAAGAGTTTCTATCATTTGGAGATAAGCTTAAGAACTGCGAACATTCAGTCAATCGATGGCTGCCTTTACACATTATGCAGCTCTTAGCTTTACCTGAAGAAAGCTCAGAATCGTTTACGCGCAACTCAGGTATGATATTAGCCACGAACGTTCGCTGCGGCGGCGCCTGGGGCATCGGGAAAGCTCTACTGAGACCTGTATGTATTCCACCCGCATCTTGTACACTCTGAGAACTCTGGACGTGCCCACCAGTAATCTTGGAAGCGGTTAACTCTCGTTCTAAAAAGTTTATTAACGTGTCTATTGAAGGAATCATGTTTGGTTTTATCAAAGATAATTCGAATCTTTTACAAATCCCCCTGGAGATTTTTCGCAACAGAATGCTTAGCAACACAAAGTCCCACTGGGCTGTAGGAAACTTCATCACCTCGAGTGCCTTAATATTCTCTTGGTAAGTATTTAGCAGTTGTCTGAGAGAGATATGCCCCTCATCAGAACAACCCTCAATGTCCAAGATCCGCTGAAGATGCTTTGTCGCGATTGCACGTTTGTTTTGGTATCTCGAAATAAGAATTTGTAACGCCACATGATAATTGTCATCAGTGATGGGAATGGATTTTATTAAATTAAATGGCTCGTCCTTCAGTGTCAGTAACAAGTACCTAAACTTCTCAGCGTCAGTGTAACCACCGTTAATATGCACTAACGAGACGAATAAATCGTAGGCCAATCTGTAGACTTGCCTGAAAAAGACGGCAAAGGCAATGTTGGTAGTTTGCTGTTGTTGTTCGGAAGCGGAATAGAATTGTATGAACTACTCATCATACTACGATTAACGCGGCGGCTCTCCTCATCCTCTCTTTTCAATCTATTTACATGTATCTGAATCTCGTAGTAACAGTCATTGAAATCGCTACGAATCTTTAGTTGTTCCTCTTTATTGAAATCCTTGTTTCTGATCAAAGCCTTTTCTATTTTTGATTGAAATTTCGAAAATTTGCGTTGTAAGGAAACCAAATCGGTAGAGCGGGATTTAAACTGCAACTCATCAGTATGAACCAACGACAATACTTTTTGAACCTCATGTAGAATAATATCTCTTTCAAATAAATCCTGTTCCTCCGCCATTCTCACGAAAAAGTTTTTACGTTGGAAAACTTATTTGAAAATTGGAACACGATAAAAAAATAATTGAACGCTCTGTCAAAGATGAAAAATGAATGAAAACAATTTCTTTTAGAAAATGAAATAAAATGAACACGAAAACACACTCTGGAATGATATTGAATACGGCTCGAATGGATCAAATTTATGTTCAAGAGAATTTGTATGGGCCTGGCAACTCACCGTTCCCCGCACCTTCAACTCTTGCACGCTCAGGCTTGTGGCTCTGCGTATTTGTAGATTGGCGTTTTCACAGCTTTCCAGGCTCCACAAATTGCTCTCAAACGTCCAAAGGGCGAAACTAAGCACGCTGGCACAACCACAGTCTTCAAATAATGAAATATTGTAACAAACTCAGAAACACGAAGATAGAGCGCAACTCCTCTCAAGTTCCAACACACCAATACATAATGTGTCTCGTCGCCGATAGGGGGCGCGACGATCGCCCGGAAGGCACCAACGAGTATTCAGTTTGGATCACGGATCGTCACCAGGACAAAAACTTTAATTGCCTAAAATACGCGAATCTTTCCAGAATGTGTTGTGTGAATTAAATGATCACGTATAGTACGAAACACGTTAGTATAATGCCTAAATATAAGGATTTCCCTGTTGAATTACATCTGAGTAACATACATTTATTGATGAGTCTTTCAGAATTGATATCCTACTCTTTGGATAATAAGTTAGTTTTTGTAGTTAAGATTCCTTTAGTTATACTTACAGAATTCGATCTATTTAAAAGTATACCTATACCTACACCGTTGAATGTTAACAAATCAAACACTTACTCAATGATTTTACCTGAGAAAACATTCATTGCCTTAAGTAAAGATAAAACCTTATACGTTACTCTAGAAAACCTTCAAAAGTGTAAAACCATTTTTCATGATAAACTTATGTGTGATGAAATAGAAATCTACAGTGTTATTGGATATCCCTCCTGTGAAACTGAAATTATAACAAAGGCTATTACTTATATGCCTATACAGTGCAACCACAAGTTTCTGTTTGGATACATAGATATTTGCAGACTTTCTGTTGAAAAAGTAATTGAAATATCATGTGTTGAACTGTCTAGACACATTGTAGTAGCCATATACAGACCCCCTACCAGCGATTATAGTTTGTTTGAAACAGTATTGGAGGATGTTTTGAAGGTAGCCTCTAGTAGCAATAAAAAAGTCATAGTCTGTGGTGACTTCAACATCGACTTGATGGCAGACTCTGCTTTAAATACAAAATTGACAATTATCTTCAAATCGTTTAATCTAGTAAATATTTTTTCGGAGCCTTCTAGGATAACTGAAACTACTGCCACCTGCCTAGATAATGTTTACTGCGACTGCGATTTTTCAGATTATTCTACAGTAAATTGTTTAAAGTCAGACCACAGCGGTCAAGTTGTTAATTTTGAAATAGATACGAAAAATGCAGAAACGGTTATCCTATGCCGGCCCGTAACAAGGAAAAAATTAGATTCGTTTAAATCAGACCTAGAGAGTAGCATAAAGACTCAAGAAAGTTATCAAAATGCTAATGCTCAGTATATTGAGTTATTCGAAGTAGTCTCAGGTAGTTTTAAAAAAAAACTTTAAATTGCGCCAGCTAAAAAGCAATGACAATAAAGTAGGATTTAGTGAATGAGCAACGTCAGGTATCCGAAAGAGCAGAGACACACTCTATGAACTATATGACAAAAAGACGTATACCTCCGACACCAACTTCATACAATACGTCAAAAAATATTCCAAATTATTTAAGGCCGTCTGCCATAAAGCTAAATGTGATCATATAAAAAATAAAATCCTACAATCACCGAATAAAATTAAAACAATTTGGAGAATAATAAATAGAGAAACGAGTAAAGCAAAATTAGGAGAACGAGATATTTCGCTTAACATTGATGACAAAATAATAACAACAAATGAAGATATCGCTGCAGCTTTCGAACAGTTCTTCACTAATATACCAATTGCAACCACAGCTCTGTTGAACTCGTCACCTGATCGTGCAGCAACGTTATTTCACATTTTCACATTTCACATTTAATTACATTAAGCCTCATAACATACTTAAAATTTTTAAATTATTGAATCTCAAAAAAACTGAGGACTTATGGGGTATGTCAGTAAAAATTGTTAGTTCACTGATACATATTCTAGCATCGCCGTTATCAGAGATATTCAATAAATGCGTAGATGAAGGAGTATTTCCAGACCTCATGAAATACAGTAGGCTAGTACCTTTATTTAAAAGCGGTGATAAACAAGATCCAACAAATTTTAGACCCGTATCAGTCTTACCAGTACTAAGTAAAATATTTGAGAGAATTATCTTGGATCAATTACTTTTGCATTTCAATAATTACAAACTCCTTCATAGTCAGCAGTTACAGCAGACGCTGGAGTCATGTTACTTAAACATATTTTCAGTGCGTGGGAGGATCATAGGGATGCTGTAGGAATATTTTGTGATTTGTCAAAGGCATTCGATTGTGTAGACCACAAAACACTACTCTCAAAGTTAAAACATTACGGAATAAAAAATGCAGGATTAGATCTTTTAAAATCGTATTTAGAAGGAAGGGTTCAAAAAGCAGACATAAATCGTATTAAATCGTCGGGTTCACTTGTAAAAATGGGAGTCCCACAGGGATCTATCTTAGGGCCGTTCCTTTTCCTGGTCTATGTAAATGATTTACCGTTTATGGTACAAAAAATGTGCGAGATAGTGCTATTTGCTGATGACACGTCACTTATTTTTAAAATAAGGAGACAGGAAAATAATCTTGACGAAGCAAATAATGCTCTCTCGCACGTTCTAGATTGGTTTACTGCAAATAATCTATTGTTAAATTCAAAAAAGACAAAATGTATGTAGTTTACCTTACCTAACGTAAAATTAGTTGAAAATAACATTGTGATTGGAAATGAAAAACTAGAATTTATTGAAGATACTGTATTTTTGGGCATCACAATCGATGCCAAACTACAATGGGGTCCACATATTGTAAAATTAGCACATAGACTTAGCTCCGCAGCATATGCTGTAAAAAGAATCCGAGAACTTACTGACGTTGCAACTGCTAGGCTTGTTTATTTTAGTTACTTCCATAGTATTATGTCCTATGGTATACTACTGTGGGGCCGGGCAGCAGACATTGAGACTATCTTCATCTTGCAGAAGAGAGCGATCCGATTTATTTACAAGCTAGGTAGTAGGGACTCGCTAAGAGACTTTTTCAAAGAAACTAACATCCTAACAGTTGCAAGCCAATATATATATGAAAATATTATGTACGTTAGGAAAAATATTACAGACTTCGAAACACTTGGTAGCCATCATAACGTTAATACTAGGAATAAACATAAACTGTCATTTCCACGATTTAGACTTGCAAAAGTTAATACTTCCTTTATGGGGCACTGTATAAGGTTCTACAACAAGATACCCCAAGATATATTAGAGTTACCTCCAACGCGATTTAAGAATTGTGTTAAGCACACTCTTTGCAAAAAAGCTTATTATAAAATCAACGATTATTTAGAAGACAAGGACGTATGGCATTAAATAGTATTTTATTATAAAATTAAATCAGAGGATAAATGTGTCTAGTGGTCAACACATCCAAGATATTATTTTTTAGGTTTGATTTTTATTAGCTTTAAGGTGATTTGAGAAAAGATGGTCAGAGTGGAGTTTTTTTTCGCTGCCTTTTTCTCCACTACAGACGGCCCCAAGGCAGCGGCTAACATTATACATAACTGTATGTACATTGACATTCAACAAGCAGAATGTAAATTCTTTACGTTGAAATAATTTTTTTTTTTTTTGGCATAGTTTAAGTAATAACAGATGGATTTTCGTCCAATCTGAGTCCACAAAACTTTCAATAGATTGTAACAACAAACTCACTGAACTTACAATATCCGGTGCAGGCGTACTGAATATGGAACCTAAATGTATAGCGTATTGTAGAAGTAATAAACTGATAAGTAAATCTAACCCTAAGGTGTCTGTGATGACATATGCTGTAATATCAAAAAGTTTCAAGATCTAAACCTGAATACTTCAAATCAGAGAATTTCTAATATCGACCTCGATAACCTCAAATATCTGGAATTACTTTCTGATCAAAATTTGGAAAAACTCAAAGCAGTAAAAACATCAGATCAACTTGTAAATCATATCAGTTTTCCGATTTTCAGTATATTTTCAATTATTTTTTGTGTTAGCTTTATAATCTTTTATCTTTGTAAAAAATATGAGTGTCTATCTATAATTTCAAAAGCTCAAAGTAACCCCGAAAACCCAGGAGCTGAGATAACAGATGAATGTACTCCTGGACCGCGACTTCGCATTGATTAAATTTTACCTGAAACTTACCTGCAAAACCGTAAGTTTCATCTTAAGCAGAGGGTTGTTATACCCTCTCTATGTAAGAGAAACACCTGATGAAGGTGCTCCATCAGCACTTTAGACCCGAGACGCTCTGACACAATCATTTGGAAGTTAGTCTCTTTCCGTCGGTCTCATAATAGATACCCATATTCTACATCCGTTTCTGTTTCCTTTGTTTTCCAATATAAGTTCTAGTTTTAATCAAAAGTGTTTTTTTTAAAAAGGGAAAATCCCAACCCCCTACAACAGACCGCAGGAAGAACAGTTTTTAACCATTGTTATTTTTGTACACAGTCGATTGTAGGGTTGATAAAGCACCAGATGGCGCTATTTTTCTTGTGTATAACTTTTGTTTATTTTAATCAAACTTAATATTCAGTACATATATTCGCAATTTTACTCTTATTACGCCGTCAACGAAGCGAAAAAGTCGGTTGTTTTTAATTTTCACTAGTGAGGGTAGTTTTCGAAAGACCCAGTACTCACAATTAAACAATAGGTTTCCCAACATGATCTTTTCAAATCATATCTCACGGGTCGAACCCAGACAGTCAAAATTGGTCCTCATTTGAGTGATGAACTGGTAATCAATTATGGTGTGCCCCAGAGCAGCATATTAGGGCCCACGCTATTTTTAATCATAATTAATGGATTATGTGACCTATCCTTAGAAAATTGCTCTATCACCACCTACGCTGACGACACCGTTCTTCTCTTCCACGCAGACTCTTGGGCGTCACTTCAAAGTATTGCTCAAAGTGGTTTCAATACAACTTACAACTGGCTTACTATGCACTCCCTTACGCTCAATACCACTAAAACTAAATTCATTCCGTTCTCTGTCACCACAGCAAGCAAACCTAAATCTCCCATAATCATTCAAGCCCATACCTGCGCAAATCTTTCACCATGTAATTGTCTTAAAATAAGTCAGGCTGACACTATTAAATATCTCGGTGTAATCCTCGATAAAAACCTTACTTATAAACCTCATATTGATAACCTAACATCAAGGACTCGTAAACTGATGTACATATTTAAATCCATCCGAAATGTCGCTCCTCCCCACGTCATAAAGACCACTTATCTAGCCCTGGCCCAATCTATAATTTGTTACTGCATTATCTGTTGGGGAGGAGCTGCCAAAACTCATTTAAAGTCACTTGAAATAGCACAACGAGGTCTACTTAAAGTTGCAACTAAAAGGCCTATTTTATTTTCTACCTCTGAGCTGTACCGTCTCTGTGACGTCCTAACGGTGAGGCAACTTTTTGTCCTAAACACTATCATCTCACAGCATACAATTACTCCATACAAACAAATACGTAAAAGGCGTATTGATCTGATTTGCAAAGTGCCTATGCCTAAGCTATCATTCACTAAGCGCCACTACCTTTTTCTCGGTCCTTCCCTGTATAATAAACTAAATAGAAACCATTACGTATATCCCCTGTGCACATCCCAATGCAAAATTATTACAACTAAAATTCTAAAACGTCTTTCCTATGATGAAACCGAAAACCTTTTGACCTCCACTAATCCCTTCCCGTTACAATGAGTCGTATATCATAATAACATTAACTGTTATATATATATATATATATATATATATATATATATATATCACGTCAATTTAAATTAAATAATCCAATAATATCCTCTAAATGATGGCAAAGTCTATCCCTCACGCATATACTCACACACGCACTAACTCACTCACCTATTCACACAAACACACTCACACACACACACACACACACACACACACACACACACACACACACACACAAACACTAACGTCACGCGCGCATGCGATGTTCTGCGTGCGTGCTTATTGCATGTTAGTTTATAATTTATTTTGTTTTATTTCACACCACCTCTGTAAATTTCTTAATAAGACAGACTCGCAATGAGGAACGGGCCTGTGTGTTATAAATACAGGTTAGATGATAACCTAGCTATAGCACCAGATACCAACTAATATCATTTGGGTTCTTCTATTCACACCGAATGGTTGAACTCTATGTTATTTCTATTTTTGTAACCACTACTTTGAAATAAAGAATTTATTATTTATTATTATTATTATATATTCGCAATTTTACTCTTATTACGCCGTCAACGAAGCGAAAAAGTCGGTTGTTTTTAATTTTCACTAGTGAGGGTAGTTTTCGAAAGACCCAGTACTCACAATTAAACAATAGGTCCAGATTTATCCGAGCTATAACACTAGATTCGCAGCGCGCTCACTCACACCAACACTTGACCTTGGTCATCAGAGCGAACACAATATAGTTTGATAGTTCACAGTTCGTTAGAGACTTTGTACCAATTTAAGAATACTCGGACGTGCAATGATGTCGTTTGACGCTCGTGACGTCACTCTTACTCTGTGAATAACTTAGATGTGACGCTGTGACTAGCTTAGCTGTAACTTAGCATGACGACCTCTGTGGCGCAGTGGTTAGCACATCTGACTACCATGCGAGAGGTCCCGGATTCGAATCCCGGCTGGGGACAAAAAAAAACCCAGGTCTTGGATGTTTACATGTTCGCTGTTTCCGGTTCCCACTACACAGGGTATCCTAGTGAGGGGCCAGAAGCAATGTACATATGTGCCTGTATGTAAATGTTAAGTTATGTTATGCTAGCTGTGAAAGAAAAACTGTTCTAGTTCTGTTATAATTCTTCACTTATCCCGGCGTCAATGAGGTCCCGGATTCGAATCCCGGCTGGGGACAAAAAAAACCAGGTCTTGGAAGTTTACATGTTCGCTGTTTCCGGTTCCCACTACACAGGGTATCCTAGTGAGGGGCCAGAAGCAATGTACATATGTGCCTGTATGTAAATGTTAAGTTATGTTATGCTAGCTGTTAAAGAAAAACTGTTCTAGTTCTGTTATAATTCTTCACTTAACCCGGCGTCAATGAGTTAATGTTTTTAAACGCAGACTATTTTAATGTGTTTGTACTAAAACTTTCAGCACTACACTTTATAAATTGATTATTCCTGGTCGGACTCTTCTGATAAAATTCAAGTATGTGTGTCCGTAAAAT
Organism: Yponomeuta plumbellus; assembly: GCA_947310845.1. Taxonomy (NCBI): domain Eukaryota; kingdom Metazoa; phylum Arthropoda; class Insecta; order Lepidoptera; family Yponomeutidae; genus Yponomeuta; species Yponomeuta plumbellus. The sequence goes on from OX371217.1 coordinate 5,202,282, forward strand.
CAATTTATAATATTTTAATGTTATTTTTGCCATGCGAGCTAAAGGCCCCTTTGGCGATAGGTCACAACACTCCAAATGAACTGCTAGTACCTCAAAATCCGCTCGTCGATGGAGAAAACGCCGTCCGTTTTTAAGAGGGCGCGGCGTCCAGGAATGGATTTACAATCGGACGTAAACACCCCAATTGTATTCATCAAACACTCCAAATTTACTGCTTGCGTTCGAGAATCTGCTCGTTAATTTATATTAATGTTTTTGTTTTTGTATTCATTGAGATGTGTATGGAAAGATTGTGGGTAATCAAAGTGTCAACTATAATTATAAAGATGACTAAAATATTGCTCTTCTAATGCTACAAGGCTACAAACATGAAGGACGTAAATCGATAAAGTAAATTATGATACTGTAAAAAAAATAGGTAAAAATAAGGAAAGATAAATCTTCTTTTTGAGGAACTACCGGACGCCGTCCCGGCGGATACACCGTCAGTAGGCATTCGTTTGGATTAATATATTTGTATGCCGTACATTTGGTCGTAACGTGAAGGGGGGCTTAATATTCGACACGGTTTAGGGCCCTCGCCCACGGCGACTTTCTGTAGCGATGCGGTCGCGCGTTTCGTACGCTTAACACATCGCTATTAATGCACGTTAGTCGCATTTGCTACGCACTACAGAAGCGATGGCAATGCGCTACTAACGCGCTATAGCATCGCGGCTGTATCGATGCAAACGCGCGACTGTATCAGACGACATGGAGGAAAGAATGCGGGAAGGGTGGCCCCTAGGTTATTGAATCGCGTTTGCATCGCGACAGACGCGCGACGGTATCGCGTCTGGATCGCGACTGATAGGTGGCTACGTGGGCGAGGGCATATATGTAGTTAGCGAGCGCATCGCGACTGCATCGATGCGAACAAGCGACGGCATCGTGACTGCATCGCTGTAAAAAGTCGCCGTGGGCGAGGGCCCTTAGTGTTGCGCCGACAAAATGGTCCCAGCCAACGACATACATGATTCATAAGTATAACGTTGGTACTTGTTAGCATGGCGATAGATAAACACATAAGGAGTTGCTGGCCAGAACTTCGCAACGCTGACTGCGTTACCATTGCAACCATTAGGCCCTTCTGAGTGCTGTAGTTGTTAGGACACAAAGCACTATGAGAGTTGGTCTATCGCGTTCCGCACAGCTTTAATTAATCTCACCTTATTCATTCGGCCTGCTCTACCTCTTTGCGGCCGGCGGCCCGACAAAATCTGGACGAACATTTATTAAAGGGTACGTCGGGGTTATTATAGAACAGGAAATTCAAAAAAAGCAACATTTCAGACGACCAAAAGAGTTTGTAACCTACTTGGTTGGGTTGCATCTCTTTGGTCGCTGGTTGTCGTTTTTAAAATTTCTGTCGTTTTTACCCCTTTTTTATTCGTTTTCACACCGACAAAAACAGAGTCCATTATTATGGCTGACGCTTGAGTGTCTTAATATTTTCCATGGCCCACAGGCAGTATTTTCGCTTCTCTTTGAGCGGGTCTGGCAGGCAGGTGCGGCGATCGCATTTGATCGTCAAAAGGCGCATGTAATCGTTTTAACCGCCTCATACGCCCTACCAGCCTACAAGCATCCAAAAAGCGCTCGACAGTCCTTCTTAGTTTTGTTTATTTAAAGAGCAAGTTGAAGTAGCAGTGGGCGGGGCACATAGCACGCAGAACTGGTGGCCGATGGGGCCAAAAAGTTCTTGAATGGAGAGCAAGCGCAGCGTAGAGCCACCAGCCACATCATGGACAGACGATCTCATCAATGCAAGCCGCTTTCAGCCGGTCTTTTTGAAAATCCATGGAGGAGGCATATGTCCAGCAGTAGACTTCTTGCGGCTGAATGATGAGATGAAAGAAATATCGCGCCATGGTGTGTGAGTTTGACAGCTCGTAGGATCTCAGTTGATGACGTTTTTCCGTGCATGACGTACTTCCGGTTTTGGTGACTGGTTCCTCTTTTGCGTTATAAAAATATTCAGAAATATTTAGCCCAGGCTCTCAAAGAAATATTATTTAATTTATTAAAGTTAAAGTAACATTCGGGTCTCGTTCTCCACTTTGAATGACGATACCTCGATATCCCTACCTCAATGATACGTTTTGTCGGTGGATCATTACCTCGAAAGATTAGCACCTCGAAGGGTTACTACCTCGAAGCGACTTCATAACAAACAATGATCAAATTTTTTATAGAGTTTACCTAAGTCAATTAGATTTACTATTACCATAATATAGCTTAGTTACAATTATTGTTATTTTTGGAGATTTTATATTTGTTCGCTACATTCAGCGCTAAAACCGCTGCTTCTGCCATATTGACATATTCTTGAGCGGAATATTTTCACGTGAACTTCGTAAGTCCATTACGCGCTGAGCGTGTCGTTTGAAGCACATAAGTACGTTACGCCCACGTCAACTACGTGCATTCTTCACGGAAGGGTGTAAGAAAATTATCGTTCATATATATATAATTACATACTAAATTTTGTAATCTTCGTTGTATCTAGCAGCTTCTCATTGGCATCCAAGTACCAAACAACCGTAGTTAAGTCAAATTTATTTAAATTTTCCATTTAAATACAATATTTTATCTTTTAGTGATGATAAACATCGTCATCAACCCATTATGTCCCCACCGAGGGGCACGGGTCTCTTACCTGAGGAAGGTATAGGCCATGCTCCACCACGGGGGCCAAGTCCGGATTGGTGGTGGCTTGTCAGACTAGTGGCTGGAGTAAGAAGTTGTCAGAAGTCTGTCAGAAGTTCTCAAGCCGCCCTAAGGCCTCTGACTTGGCCTGGCCACTGGCGTTAGTCATAAAATGTTTAAAGATTTCACTACATATTGTATAATTATAAATAACTAGCTGTTGCCCGCGACTACGTCCGCGTGGGCTTTAGTTGGGTAAAGTGTTTGCAAATAAGATAGGGATACTTTTAGCGCAAGTGAAAGAGCTTTCATACTAACTTCGCAACCCCCTCTTATCCCCTTAAGGGATGATTTTCGAAAAACTACTTTACACGTCTTTCATGACTTTCAATGAAGGACCGTCATGCTGAATTTCATTCGAATAACTTCAAAAATGGTTAAGTTTCATTCTAACTTTGCACCCCCTTTTGACCCCTTAAGAGATGATTTTCAAAAAACTATTTTACATGTAGTTCATAAATTTTAATGAAGGAACTTCATATATCATTTAATTCGAATAACTTCTAAAACGGCAAAGTTCCATACTAACTTTGCACCCCCCCGCCCCTCTTACCCCCTTAAGGGGTGATTTTTTAAAAACTATTTTACATGTGTTTCATGACCTTCAATCAAGAATCTTTATTCTGAATTTCGTTTGAATTAATTCAAAAACGGCAAAGTTTCATTTCAACTTTACACGCCCCTTTTTACCCCCTTAAGAGATGATTTTCGAAAAACTATTTTACATGTTTGTCATAATTTTAAATGAAAAACCTTCCTACCAAATTTCATTCGAATAACTTCAAAAACAGCAAAGTGTCGTACAAACTTTGAACCCCCATTTTACCCCCTTAGGGGATGAATTTCGAAAAATCCTTTCTTAGTGCTCCCCTACGTTACAAAAGGAACCCCTGTGCAAAATTTCAAGTTTCTAACTCTTATAGTTTAGGCCCTGCGTTGATATGTCAGTCAGTCAGTCAGCTTTTCCTTTTATATATATAGATATATACATTAATAGATATAGTAGATATAGATAGATTAATGAAAAAAAACTGTTTTTATCTAAACTATATTGTGGCTAGTTCTGTGTGTATACTTTATGCGGATGCGGGCGCTGCCTGTTTGTTAGGGTCACACGTGGCTTAGCAACAGATGCTAATACATATTTGCTTTTCGACAAATATCCCTTCAGAACCAGTAGTCGGTGCGTTGACTTTGGTGGAACTGATGAAGTGAGTGAAGCCACCATGTACAAGTATGTACAATATGTACATGGTGGCTTGCTTTGAGACCGATTGTATGTGGAGTGTGCTGCGAGAGCGAAGGAAGGTTGACAGTGTTCTGTCACGGGTCACCACTATAGAGAAGAGCGGGTGATCGTGCTCTTCCACTATAAAGGGAAATTTCCCGCCAGGCGATCGATTGTTGGATCATCGGTTGTTGGACGTTGTCTTTATCGTAAGTCATGTGTAATACTTTGCTTGCACGATGCCGAAATGTTTGAGTTTATACTGCGCGCGCGGAGTTGACAAGTGCTCGCTATGCTAGCATAATTCTTATTTAAGAAACACCTTGTTGAGAAAAATAAAATTAACTTATTATCTCAGAAAAACGCAGACAAAGTGCCTGTCGTATCAGACAGGGAGAGCCTCATTGAAATTGGTTATATTTTTTTAACTCGCTACGTTTCCCTTTCAAAACGCCATTCCTTAATCTACTTCTAATTTATAGCTCCAATTTGCTAACCGGAGCATAGCTTCAGAAACTCTTAAGCGAAATTTTTGCAGTATCTACAAAACAGACACGAAAAGCCTACTCTAAGGCCAGTCGTAAAAGCATTATCATTATTGATTTTTTTTTATTGTACTTAGAGTATTAGTAGAGTTAAAGAATTATCTTCCGGTTAAACATGTTTTAGTGGAGCATTGTTTGATATTTTCCCGTCTACTAAAATTATCTTGTCATAACTTTCCGTTTGTCGTACACTTCTAATTGTTGATAACTAACTGTTAACAGCTGTAAGTTTTTTCAAATACACTTTTGGTGTCAGTGTATTTGATTCACTTGTGTCAGGCGTTAAACATTAGGTTCTATAATTAACTTTATACCGGATTCAATTAATTGATTTTTAGATTGGAGTTTAGACTTTATTCATCATCATCATCATCATCAACCCATTATGTCCCCACCGAGGGGCACGAGTCTCTTCCCTGAGGAAGGTATAGACCATACTCCACCACGGGGGCCAAGACTTTATTCATAGGTATTAATAAAATTACATAAAGATAAAATAAGAATATTCTGTATTCCTTCGACACAAATTACCCTTCTGGACGTCCCCCTGTGCCCTGCCCCTCGTTATTAGATAAATTAATTGCCCTAATTAAAATTAAGAACCGCCCTTAGTGAGAAAAGTGCTAATTCTAAATTAAAAACGCATTTATTTTACTTACTTCGTTAATAATATTACCTCATAATTAATTGAGAATAATTTTATGTTTTTTACTTCATTGCTCAGAAATTATGACAATTTACGCAAAAAAGCAAGATATTTTAAAAATATAATATTTTACTTTTAAAATATCTTGCTTTATTGTTGATATACATTAATATTAATAAATAACACACACAGACACACACACAGACACACACGCACACGCGCGCACGCTTTTACGTGGAGGTTTTTTTTTTCAGATTTTCTTTTATCGTTTTATTGGCGTGATAAGAGATTTCAGGCATTATGGGACTAAGACGAATTGAAATTCAATTACAGTCTGTTAGCTTTTAGAATATACCTCGGCTACTATCGGATAGAACCGATTATATTGCAATGAGGTAAGTTTTATTTCGTCCTCAGGGAAGAGACCCGTACCCCTCGGTGGGGACATGATGGGTTGATGATGATGATGATGATGAAGTTTTATTTTGTATTGTTATTTATAACTTTACATAACTTTTCAAAATAGTGAAGAAAAGTTTTCTACAGAGCAGGAAGTAGTATTACACTCGTGTGCTTTCGGCAAAAACCGAAGCCTACTCTAGAACCCGAGGTATATTCTAAAAAGCTAACAGACTGTACAGTCGACAAGACGTCAACCTTCACATTTTAGTTGCAAAGTCACCCGTTATGCAACGGAGTAAAGTGCATGAGTGTATACTATGAAGTGCTTTTTTTTTTTTTAAGTTTCAGCACAAGTCAAATTATAAAATATGGTTGTGTGAAAATATCCAAACATAGGCCACTTAAGGGCTTACATTATATTAACTTAGCTTCTAGACAGGAACAAAAAAAGGATTTACATAATTTAAGTTGTACAAACAGGTTTTACAAATTTTACAGTGGAATAAAAAGAAGAAAACAGGCTATGGCCTTAGATATTTTAAAACTTATTTGTATAAAGGAACAGAGTGCTGTTAAATTTTATGACTGCATAGTGTGTGCGTGTGAGTGTGTGTTTGAATGTGTAAGGGTGTGTGTGTGTGTGTTTGTGTGAATAATATTCCCGCTGTACGAGATTTGTGAAGTGAGGGAAGAAAGAGTGAGGTGAAAATTATACCAGAACTCTATCTGCTGACTGTACAATGAAATCATGGCATTTTGACATTAAGTCGTTATGGACCGGAGGCAAATTTACATGTCTGTGCTAAACTTCGAGTGTCTAGTACTAGTCAACATGAAGTTAGGCCGCAGACAGACAGACGGGCAAAACTGTAAAGCCCACCATTCACTACACGCACCACGAGCCGAGCCCCGAGCCGTACCCATTCGTGGATAAATCCGTCATCTCCCACACACTACACGAGCGCCGAGCTGCTTATCTCCCGAGTCTGGATGAATCCAGACGGCGAGCGCCGCGCCGAGCCGCGAGCCGCGCACTGAACCGAGAACCAACACATGCACACGCAGATTTGTCTGCGGACTTGTCGCCAGCGACAAATCCGGCGGATGGGCGCACCTGTGAATGGTAGCCTTAAAGATTCCTGCCGAATACGGAACCCTGAAAACGTTTCTATTTTGACTTTACCTCGATATAACGGGTGCGGACTCACTGTCACACTAATTTGTCACACCAGTGTGACACAGAAGATTTTTTTGCTTCACATTCACAAAATATGGTGTGACCCGGTGTGACTGGCAATAACTATAATCCATTTATCCATACTTGGCTTTTTTTTTTGGACTTCAAACGACATTGAATCAAAAACCTTTAGCATCAGAAAATTTCATACGGTTTGCCAATTTAGTACTAGCAAGCACTAAATTTGCAAACTGTTTCGGCCCCTCTACCGCTAAAGGTTTTTGATTTAGTGTCGTTTAAAGTCTGAAATAAATGCCAAGTATAGACAAATGGATTATAATAGTATCGTTAAGACTAAGCGTCATATTATGTACTCGTAAGAATAAACAAATAATACTTCAAACAAATCATTATACATATTTATCACCTACACAATCAAAGTGAAAACTGAAAACAGAGAATTTTGTTTAAGGTTCTAACGTAAAATATTTAGGAAAGTGATTTTATTTTATTTTAGTGTGACTGTGAGGAAAAAAATTCTTCATTGTCACACTGGTGTGACTGTGAGGAAAAAATCTTCTGTGTCACACTGGTGTGACAAAATAGTGTTACAGTGAGTCCGCACCCGATATAACTTTATGCAATATTTATTTCTGAAGTGCAGCGTAATAACAGTCTTCAAAAGAAAGGTCAGAGAGTTTCAAACAGAAATTCCGCAAAGCACCTCGCCGGATATTCGTGGAAAGTGCCGTATAATCGAGTTCGCTTCGCTGCCGTGAGATCAGTCTCTTCTTGAGCGTGTTGCAGGGCTGTAGTTTAAATAAGATATTATGAAAACGGTACACACGCTACAATAATAAAATAAAAAAATATTTAAAAAAAAACAAACATTTATATACAGGCACATACATTGCCTCTGGCCCCACACTAGTATACCCTGTGTCGTGGGAACCAGAAACAGCGACATTACAAACATGTAAACATCCAAGACCTGGGTTTTTTTTCTCTCCAGCCGGGGTTCGAACCCAGAAAAACTAAACTAGCCGACCAGGAAAACGTTGTTTTGCCAGATAGGGGTATGAAAAATAGATAACAACCTATTCTCAGATCTATCGAATATCCATATAAAATTTCATCTAAATAGGTCGAGCCGTTACGGAGGCGTAAGTGCACTAACACTGTGATACGAAATTATTTATTAAATTAGCTGACCTGGCAAACATACATACATAAGCTCACGCCTGTATCCCAGAGGGGTAGGCAGACCAGGGACTGCCACCAGCCACGATCCTGACAAATCACTTTCGCTTCATCGACATTCATTAGTCGTTGCGTACGTACGTGCAGTACGTCAGTTTCGGGTACTTTTTATCTTGCCCTTTGCTAATACATTTCCTATTTGTCCGCCTTGAGCGTCTCTTACCAGGTCTTCCACCTGGCAAACGTTGTTTCGAAACATAAATTATTAGTAGGGATTATAATTTAAAAAAATTGGGGTGATAAGGGTGGTTCACCCCAATTTTCGAATATAAGGATGAAGGAAGAAAGACTGTAAAAACAAATACATCAAGAAAATGCACTGTGGCCACTTGGTCAGACTGCCTTTGTCCTACCAATCGGACGACATGAACTTTTTTTCCATTGGTTCGATTAATCGGACTACAAGGAATTGTAATTCCGATTCGTCCTACCGATCGAACGACATGGACTGTTTTTCCAGTAATCTACCCAAGTAGTTCTGTTGTGAGTGGAAGGGCCGGTAACAGCGCCTAACAGCTTCAATGTTCAAACTGACTGATTCATTCACACATCAACCTCCAGCCCAAGCCGTTGGACCTAGGAAGCTGAAATTTGGCACAGAGGGTCTATATATAATGTAAGCAAGGAATAAGACCGGATTCTTTTAAATTCAACCCCTAAGGGGGCGAAAAGGGTTGCCAAAATTTGTATGGGAGGTATAAAGGATGTTGTCTAATTTTCTTGAAACTTAAAATAAATACTCTTCAACACATTTATTGAACAAGAACAACACATTTAATTTAACCCTTTAACCCCTTATTTAACCCTAAGTTTAACCCTAAACCGCGGACGGGGTCGCGGGCAAAAGCTATAATATAATAAATTCATAGAATAAAAATATAATAAATGCATAGTCTCTGCTCGTTCCTCCCTTTAAATTAACTGACGCAGACAGCTAACTCAAGCCTAGAGATTAAAGAAAAACGCAACTTACTTTATTAAGCCGGAACTTTTATTCAGGTAAGCCCTCGGTGCTTCAAACTATCCCGTGGAAGCTCATGAGAACTTCTAAATGCAAGTCGGGTGTCGGGTGCTGCATTCCTAAAGCCGTTTTACAATTCCTGAAGAAACTTGCACGGGATGAGAAAGTGTACAGAGTTATGTTTGAACTAAAAACTCTGTCTTGGATGTTTACGTGTTTGTGACGTCGCTGTTTCTGGTTCCCACGACACAGGGTATCCTAGTGTGGGACCAGAAGCAATGTTATGTTGTACAAGTTAAACTTTCGTAAGCACTATACTTCATCGGCCTTACTAATAAAGGTTATGAGCTGTGTATACAGCCGTTATGCGAGGTCTGACAAACTGGTTATTTGTACGCTAAATGCGATTAAACCAGTATAAATTGATATACGTCAAATAGTTATTCAGAGTGTATAACTTATTTATTAGTAAGGCCGCATATGTTTAGGTACTCAACTAAAGGTAAACAATTTTGATACGCCTTTTTATTGAAATGTACACTTATTAAACCAAAATCACACATTACCAATTCAATGTAAATTCATAAAAACACAGATAATTTGTCAAAATTTTGATTTAAAAAGCAGATTGTTAACCTTCAGTTAAGTACCTAAACATATGCGGCCTTATAAGTAAGTTATTAAACCAGTATAAATTGATATACGTCATATAGTTATTCAGAGTCTATTTGACGTATATCATTTATACTGGTTTAATCGCATTTAGCGTACAAATAACCACTTTTTCAGACGTCGCATTACCGCTGTATACACAGCTCATAGCCTTTATTAGTAAGGCCGATGAAGTATCGACATTATTATCTTTATTTCGGTTACACCTACTTGACTTTTTAAGTAAGCATATCCGGAATAACATAAAATGTTTATGTTATTTACGTACATGAACACGTAAATGGACACTTCTGGCCCCACACAGGATCGTACCGTGTATTTGTTTAGGGGGGCCTCGGTTAATACTATTTAGGGGCCCACCTAATTGCGCCAAGTGAAGGGAAAAATAAAATAAACAAACATTTACATACAGGCACATACACTGCTTCTGGCCCCACACTGGGATACCCTGTGTCGTGGGAACCAGAAACGGCGACGTCACAAACATGCAAGCATCCAAGACCAGGGGTTTTTTTGGTCCCCAGCCGAGATTCGGACCCCGGAGCTCTCATGATTTGATTTATATTTTTATATTACAATTATGCCATAGTGTTTGTTAAATACAACTGTAAATAAATTGACAAATTATAAAGCAACCTTTCTGCACTTTCCTTTGGCAAATTCTTTAATTTGCTCCTTTAGGTTAAATCAACACCATGCAGACTTGAATGAATGATTTGAATGGGTTTGATTAATCGCAGGATTCGCAGGGGTGCAAACCCTGCTGTTTAATTATCCTATCTGTTTAATTTAACCGTCTATTTTTAACTTTTATTTGACTTAGTCCGTTCAAATCAAATCAAATCGTTTATTACCACGTTAATATGTTCGCACTGTTACATTGTATTACTTACATCCTAATTACCTTTAATAATTATCTATCCCTTGAATCCACGGGGCCTTGGGCTGATGCCCAAAAACCCATAATGGTAGGTAGATCCGGCCCTGTTCCCACATTAGGAAACCCTGTATCGTGGGAACCAGAAACATGCCTGTAAAAGGCAACTACGAGTAAGTTCTAAGGGCTAAATTGTATTGAACACCAAACTGTTACACTTGGTTGGCAAATAAATATTGAATTGAATTGAACAACGACATCACAAACGGTGAAGGTCTGGCTTCTTTTTGTCCCCAGCCGGGGCTTGAACCCGGGACCTCTCACATGTTTGAAATAAATTTGCAAATGGACTTAACACACACATTCTAAATTTCATTTAGGTTTTTCTTTAACTTCAAAATTTCTCTGTCACTGTACTTACACAGTGATTTATTTTCTGTTCCTTCAACATGTAAAATGTTTTTTCGGAAGAGCATTTGTTTTCCTGAATAAAATATCTTTATCTTTATATTAACTGAAGTCCGCAAAATTTTAATCACATCCCGCGTCCTCCGCCAATGGGGCCCGAAAGAAGTCATTGCGAAGTCAAGTAAACGATAGATGGCAGTCGTTAAGCCAAGTCAGAGGCCTTAGGATGGCTTAAAAACATCTGACAGTGAGACCAGCCACGAGTCTTACAAGCCTCCACCAATCCGGACTAGGCCTCCGTGGTGGAGTATGGCATACCTTCCTCAGGGAAGAGACCTGTGCCCCTCGGTGGGGACATAATGGGTTGATGATGATGATGATGAAGTCAAGTAATTGGTTCAAGTCATGTGCCGGATTTTATATTATTCGTATCATTAATAAGCTTGGCTATATTAGCAGTACGTCAACCCTACTCTCGTTTTAAGACAGCTCCATCTGACAGCTTCAGAGGTATACCTTTCGCGCGCGATTTACTTACGGAACAATGCGCCGCTATCTTTATAACTTTAGGACAATCCACTCTTATACTTGCAAACGGCCGATGAAACTTCACGAACAAAAGAGCTGCTTTTGATCTGCGTAATTTAAGGAGGTATTTTTTTCAAGACTTCTTTCAACTTTAGGAAAGTAGGAGGACAATAGCGCGAGTGTGATAACTGTTTTACGGCTGTATTAAGATGATGAAAACGCGGTTGTTTCAGGCTCAGTTATACAGGGTATTGATTTGTACAGTTTCATGCGACACAGAGGTGGTTATTTACATGACATTGAAGCAAAAAAATATGAAAAAAAAAATTGCTTCAGTATCATGTAAATAACCACCCCCGAGTCAGATGAAACTGTACAAATCAACACCCTGTAGAGTAGAATCACAGGGGCCGTACATACAATATTCAAATTGAGTTGAATAATGAAACTGAACCCGACAGTCCTGTGAAGGACTAGGCCTAGTTTACTTTGGACTTGGGAAAAACTGGGTCAAGTATAAAATGAGGTATTTCATTTCAATCCGCGAGAAAGGAGCCGGAGACTTGCTCGAGGACCCGAAATCTGCACAAAGAGTTCAGTGGCAAAGTAATGAAAGAACTGTATAATAAAACTAATAGACCTCTTTTTTATTACTGCATAATATTGATTTCAGATTATATTATAATTCGGAATTTATAATGAATAGATTTCTCGTTTCAAATACTCGCGATTCCCAACTGTGATATCATCAATGTTTTCAAAGGTGGGTGGGAAATTAGGTAACTTCGCCGCAATGGTGACCAATGTGAACATGCATCAAACTTAGGCTGTGGACACATGTCTACGTGCTTCATTTTAAGGAAAAAAATACCACGTGCGCACTATGAACTGACAAGGTGAACTATCGAGCGGGGCGCCCACAAAATGTCTGTGGCAGTGCACGACGCCGTGACGCGGCGCCGCGCCACGTCTTCTTCCGGTGGCGGCGCCGTGCCGTAGCACGGCAGCCGGTGCCACACCGTAGACATTTTGTCCACGCCCTACAGTGCCAGCCCGTACAACTGAACTTTCACTTCACACGGAGTCTACCTCCGCATGCACAGTAATAGCAGTCATTAATCTTGGTTTACCGTTAGCGCGGTGGTAATTGTTTACTTACCGAGCAACTAATGGTTTTGTTTACGCCCCAGGCTGAAAGTTCCTTAATTAGGGCCTCTGCATACGATAGTATTTTTCCGGGATTAAAATATGCACAATTCGAGTTCGTCTGGATCCTAGAGTCTATCAAACGCATTGTTGATCAAGAAAGAGTTATTTGAAGCTGTTTCTTCGTAGCCGGGGCTACGAGCGATTGTCCCCACTAAGAGGCACGGGTCTCTTCCCAGAGAAATATATGGGCCATACTCCACGACGGGGGCCAAGTCTGGGTTGGTGGAGGCTTGTAAGACTATTGGCTGGTCTTACTGTCAGAAGTTTTCAAGCCGCCCTAAGGCTCTGATTTGGCTTAACGCAGCCGGCACCAAGTGCTTAACGTGCCCTGCGAAGCACGAAACCGCTCGGAAAAATGACACTAGCGTTAGTCATAGAACGGTCACCCATCCATGCACTGAATGCACCCTATGTGGCTTAACCCTCGTCACTCGTCACTCGTCAATCACTCAAGCATACATTACATTACTCGCGGACAGCGCACGTCGTTGAAGGAATTCCTCGCAACCGGCGTTTTTTATACACCGTTGTTTTATGCGCGTTATAAAAACGCAAAAACCGAAACGCGCGCGGCGCTACACCAATAAACACGTGTGCAGAGGCCCTTACTCGGTTGGTAAATGCGCTTTTACGACTTCAGGTGTGTTAAAAGAGCAGACCAGGTGTCCTCGTTTACATAAAAGTGGTCGATAAAATACGCCTTTGCCTTTCTACACCTGTGCTAGACGAACTCTCTCGCCGCTGGCTGCTTGCGTAGGAAGATATTGCGGAAAACAAAAATTTTAACAAAAAAAACCGACTTCAAACAAAAAAGTTGAATGCGTATTCTTACTTACTTCATCATCATCAACCCATTATGTCCCCACCGAGGGGCACAGGTCTTTTCCCTGAAGAAGGTGTAGGCCGTACTCCACCACGGGGGCCAAGTCCGGCTTGGTAATTTACTTACTTGCGTTACGATTATTGCTAGTCTGGGATTTATTTGTTTATTTTTAGTGAATCTGAGGTGCACTTACTGATTGGACGCCAAAAATTATACATGAGACCACACGACATTATTAGCGCATATACGTGACTTTATTATTATCCTTACTTTGGAAATCCAACAGTACAAAATAACGTAAATATCCGCAATCAATGATCTTACGGATAAAGCAAAAAATAAATAAACCAAAAATAGATTTCAATTGTAACTATTACTGTACAACAATTGTTGCTATGAACATCAAAAAGGCTGGCGCAGAACACGCAAATTTAAGACTTATATGGTTTTCTCAAGGACGCCATGTCAGAGCTGGACCAAATTGAAATGGGGCATCACTATAAGCACCAGCTTTCAAATAAAACAAAATCATCAAAATTAGTCCACCTATTAGTCAAAATGTCTGAGGTAACAAAAATAAAAAAATACACTCGAATTAACATAATGTAACTTAACATTTAACATAATATTTACATACAGGCACGTAAATGGCTTCTGGCTCCACACTAGGATAACTTGTGTCGTGGGAACTAGAAACAGAGACGTCACAAACATGTAAACATCCAAGACCTGACAAACATTCTCTCTTTTGAAGTCGGTTAAGAAGCCGTGGATATACAGTTGTCAATATTTCAAATTGCCTTTCCTTGCTAAACCAGCTCCAATTGGCATAAGAGCCCACCCCATATACAAATAAATCTCAGGTCAAGATGTTTATTGTAAGGGGTCAAAGTTTTGTCAATATTGTTTGGTAGCCTTTTCCACAAAATTCAATTTCAATTTTTCAATTTAGCTGTAAAAAGTATACATCGTCATCATCACATCAACCCATTATGTCCTCACTGAGGGGCACGAGTCTATTCCCAGGTTATTAGTACTTGTTCGTTATTTCTGTTTGTAGACTACGGTACCTATACAGTGCAATATAATGACAAAAAACTAATCGTATGAATTTGGTGTAAGGTCGAACAGTATGTTGCTTTCAGTCAACATTATGATATAGAGGGTTAACGTGGACACTCAAGTAAATCTTGTTCAAACATTCCCCGCCGAGCATCTATATAAATTTGATTAGAATATTCTGTCCATATTACCTGGCTTTGGCTAGATCTAGAGCAAAGGCAGAGTCAACAGCGTCTCATTTGACAATGGGTCCAATTTCCTAGTTGGACCGCCCTGTTTGTCTTGCGAACGACGGGAAATCTAAGTAGAATTCGAAATAAACAGAAGTTCCACATTTTTCAAGTACTACACACTACAAACTTTCGTAAGCACTACACATTTTAAGGCTGCGTCCCCAGTAGGCAAACTGTTCGCCGACGACTGAGTGACCCGCTCTGTAGCAAAGCGAACTAAAACTATTTCGCACCCGAGTGGAACAGGCTTTTCTGTGAGTCAGCCGCGCACTGAGATAGTCGGCGCGCGTAACGCTGCAAATAGCGTAGTTTCCAGAGTAAAAATAATTAAAATCTATTTAGTCCGTATTTTAGATTATAAAAAAATATTGGACACGTATTTTTTCTTTTTTCGAGTAAACAAAACATAACAAAGATTTACGTGTGACGTCACGCCGTGCTGCATTTTTTAGCACGGAGTGACGTCACACGTAACTTTAATGGGCTATATCTTTGTCATTTTTGGTCAAATTTACAAATAAAAAAATAATTACATTTCTTAGGGCAACTAGCCCATTGCGTACATTGAGCGCAAAACTAGCAAACTGTGAACACTCCATTTAAATTACATGGAAGGGCATACTAAACCGATACGCCGCTAACTCAGTCGGCGGCAAACTGTTTGCCAACTGGGAACGCAGCCTTGAATATTATCCGGATACACTTACTTAAGTTTCACCGGAAGAGTCTGACCAGATTTCGCTCTGATGCGCAGAGCTTGATTATGGTGACCAGAGATGGAGCCCGCGTCGTCGGTTGCTCGTCTCTAGCATTATTTTTTGCTCGTCTCTGACTGCGGGCAAGCGCGCGCTACGCTATTTGCTAGGGCTGCCATCACCTAAATTGCCGACGCCGGATAAACACGGCAAAAATCCCGGACATTTGGGCGAAATATGGTTTTCCTCCGGACTCCTCTAAAAAAGCATTTATTGCAAGAAAAATAAAAACAAATGATAAAAACTAAAAAAAAAACAAAAGTTTTGTAAACCCCTGCTGGACGGCCCCCGGACGCCTTTCAAACTAGGGTAAATCGGGAAATTCCGGACGGATGGCAGCCCTATATTTGACAGGTTTCTGAATATCTCAGATTTTGTGTTAGTGTTCATTGGGTGTGCAGAACGTGGTAATTTTAAATTATTTCATATATTTCTTCGAAAAAAAGCAAATATAAACAAATAACTCAATAAAATAAAAATAAATAAACTCACGCCCGTTTTCCCCGAGGGGGTAGGCAAACTAAAACTGGGCCCACGTTTTGCAGAATTTATTAGGTCCCAAATGTGACAAGTGGCAAGCCTGTCGCCGTTTTCTGGGCACATATTATCAGCGAATGGTGTTGCTGTACAAACAAACAAATGTACGTAACTAAAAGTCATTGGTACACGCGGGATGCGAACCCAGACCCTCATGAAAGTGATCATAATTTCATGATCACTTTCGTGAGGGTCTGATCAAATAAAAACACTTAAAATAACAAAAGCAAAAGGGCGTCGCACAGGAATCATGACGTCACTGGTCAGTAAACAAAACCAATGAACTTAAAGATGGAAACACATTATTGAAACGTGACGCGACCCGACGCAACGTGACGTATGTTGAGTCAAATCAAATCTACTATTTTCTATGATCAGAATCATATTAGGCATCGCGTTTTGGTAATGTGCACGATGCACATCGGGTGTCGATATGTCGTGTCGCGTCGCGTTTCAATAGTGTGTTTCTGCCATAAGACCGACATGAATGACAGGTGCCATATTTACTGACCTGTGACTTCATCATAGAATCGCAATTTCGCAAGTTTCGGTAAAAAAAAATACCTATGAGTCTAAAAACCGCTTTGAAGCTAAAACTAATGTTATTAAAGAAGTTGGGGATGGTCGGAGTAAAACGCAGGTGTAAGTGCTTCGGTGTATTTTCGGGCAGAGCTTCCGCTGTATCAGTGTTACAGTTAATAGTAGGTTTCACAACCGTCCGACGTGACCTTTTCGTAGATTCTTCTCTTCATGCCGAGACCAGATGCGTAAGGGCCCTACATTCTTCGTAATCCCACTTCTTTAACACTTCAAAAGACTATTCGACTATTCTTGTCCACTGCTGGACATAGGCATCTCCCATACCACGCATCCTCATCCAGTTCTTGCCAGCCGCCTTGCGAAGATAATCGCTCCACCGAGTCTGAGGGCGTCCTACACTACGTTTACCGATCCGCGGTCTCCACTCACGAACTCGTCAACCCCATCGGTTATCAGTTCTTCGGGTGATATGGCCGCTGCCACTTCAGCATGCTAATTCGGTGGGCTATGTCGGCGACTTTGGTTCTCTGTCGGATCACCTCGTTTCGAATTCGATCTTTCAGAGAGACCCCGAGCATAGCCCTTCCATAGCATGTTTAAATTTGTGGACCAGCCCAGCTTCCTTCACTCTTAGTGAGTGGTATTGCTTTTACAACTTCACAAATGTAGATATAGCTTATAAAACAATCTAATTGAATGTTTAATTAAAATAAAAATACACCACCGAGAGTCGAGTCTACTTTTTCCCGTGAAATCGAAACTGATCAGTAGTTAATTAATTGGCTGAAAGTGATGAATGAGACAACAAAGTAATTTATGTAATTTCGGAATTGAATTATCTCCATTTGGACACACACGCGAGGTCCCGACCATATCATGACGTCATGGCATTACCTGAAATCCATTATGTGCATTGATAACCGGGACAAGATAAATTAATAATGGATTACAGTGCTTAACAGTGCAGAATTTATTGAATGAAGACGTGATTTCTATCAATCCCCCCCTCCCCCGACCTTCCTAAACGTCTATATAGGTTAATATATTTCCATATGCTTCTGTAAGTTTATTATATCTCTTTTTTCGCCAGTCTCTTCAAACACAAAGGTTTGCTGGAAGAGAATGTTTCCTGCACTAAGCACGCCCTTGTACATTTATAGGTGCAATAAAGAGTTATAACAATAATAAGAATATTTTTTCACTTTAAAAGGTGTCGTTGACCGAAAACCGTTCTCATCGATCAATCATTTCTAGAGTAACCAGACTAAACAAACTGAATATTTTTTCACAACCGTGGAACCGAGAGTTCAAGCCGGCACTCCCGCACTCTATTCAATTCAATTTGAAATAGGTACCTAATTCCATAATAATACCATAATACCGTTTTCTTTTGTCCACAGATACCATCAGCTGGCCACACCATGGAGAAAACTATATAATGTGACGCCAAAAAAAAACATAATAATGTCAAAACCATCGACATAATAACCATAGACAAAAAATCCAAAATGGCGGCGCCGGACTGGGCGGACTATTTTGGCGGCCAGTACAACAGTTCCCGCGTCAACTACAAATCCGGATTCTTGGACGAAGCAGGGGTGTACAGCAAAAATGACGTCCTAGAAATGCCAAGCACAATACAGGCCAACTTCACTTTCTCTGAGAACCAGACGTTAGATTATTCGAATTTCACGACGGACGACTATTGCACGTCGAACAATTCGCACACGTACCTAAACGTCACGTGCGAGTTTCCTATCAACTATGCGGAGCCGATGTACGGGTAAGTGCAATGATAAAATTATAAACATCTCATAACATAGTTAGAGCCATCGCAAACAGGGCGACTTAGTATTATGGGCCTTTTACACGAGGCCAATAGCTGAGACAATCCAGTAAGCCAAGACAATAGGCCAATCCAATGAAAAGCGCAAAATTCGTGTCTGTCGTTTACACACAAGCCAGTCGAGTAGGCCAGTAAGTTTAACCAAATTAATTTGTAATTTTAAAAAAATTGTTAAAATTTAAATAAAAACGTTTAAAAATGTTACCCATGTATACCCATGGCTTATCACACTATAACCAAAAACAATTTAAAATAAAATAAATAAACAACACGCATTGACATGTATTGGATTGGCTTTCATCATCAACCCATTATGTCCCCACCGAGGGGCACGGGTCTTTTCCCTGAGGAAGGTATAGGTCATACTCCACCACGGGGGCCAAGTCCGGATTGGTGGAGGCTTGTAAGACTAGTAGCTGGTCTTACTGTCAGAAGTTTTCAAGCCGCCCTAAGGCCTCTGACTAGGCTTAACGACTGCCATCTATCGACGGCAGCCGGCACCAACTGCTTAACGTGCCTTGCGAAGCACGGAATCGCTCGGAAAAAATGCCACTAGCGTTAGTCATAGACGGTGACTCATCCATGGACTGAACGCGCCGTATGTTGCTTAACCTTAGTGATCGTTCAAGATCACTCAGGCAGCCCAGGCTACGAAGCGAGGATTGGCTTACTGGCCCGGAAACCACATTCACATGAAGCCAATACACGAGCCAATCCAATGGGAAAGTAGTGGGGGGGAAGCATTGGCGCCAGGAAATTCGAAATTGTTCTATTTCATTGGATTGGCTTCATCCATTGGCTTGGGACAATCCAATGCACTGGCCTGGCTCTATTCTCACGAAGCCAATATTGGCCTGGCTTACTGGATTGTCTCAGCTATTGGCCTCGTGTAAAAGGCCCATTAAAGGCCCATTACTGTTTTGATGGCAACCAGCCGATGTCGACAAATTCTGCCAAAGCCAAGTCTTGACACGAAATGGGCAATTTTTTTTTGCTTCTTAAATTTTTAATTTGCTTAGATTTTCGTGTGACGACTTTGTGAAATAAATGAAGATTCTATCTACAGCAATTCTGAAACAATACACAAACAACATGTCGCCGCGTCTATTCGCTGCGTCAGACGTGACGTTGTCATCTGCTTCTGGCGTCTTGTCGTCGCGACTTCGCGACTCTGGCGCCAAGTGTGCGGAGATTCGATCAAAATATATGAAAATTGACGGCCGTAGCCTGTCGTCGCGTCTAGTCGCCGAACTGTCGCTGTCGCATGTCGCCTAGTCTGCTCATAGGCTTAATGTTCCTTTCAAATTCATGACGACGCGCCCACTCTATAGTTAAAAGGATCAGCAAACTAAAAAAATAATTTTAAATCATTGTTTTATACGACATTAATAATAAAAACAGCAGTTTGCGTAATGTTCGCTTCAATTCTAGGCAGGCAGAGGAAAAATCATTTTTTTCTATAATAGTGTTTTTATACTAACGCTAACTTAAAATGGAGCTCAAGCAAGGCAAATAACTTCAAAACACAACTTTATGATGCAGTGAAAAAACGTAATATAAAATTCTGGAATGGGCGGAGTAGAGCTAAATAAATAAAAATATTCGTTTGCGTCATTTTTGTAATGAAACAAGTAATGTTCAGTTCATGTTTTCATAAGGCTATGTAATGAATATAGCAAAAAAAATGTGGAGTAATAATTCTAGGCAGGCAGAGAAATAAGTATGTTATAAAATTACCCTATGATATCTTTATTATCTGTACTACACTAACGGAGGGGCGTCATGAGACAGTGAGTTAAACATACTTATATTTTACAAAATTAAGCTGACTAGCTACTAAGTACTACTAGCCTCCACCTATCCGGACTAGGCCCCCGTATACCTTCCTCAGGGAAGAGACCCGTACCCCTCGGTGGGGACATAATGGGTTGATGATGATGACTAATCATTTATTTATTTTGTTACAATGTCATCATCATCATCATCAACCTATTATGTCCCCACCGAGGGGCACGGGTCTCTTCCCTAAGAAAGGTATAGGCTGTACTCCACCACGGGGGCCAAGTCCGGATTGGTGGAGGCTCGTAAGACTAGTGGCTGGTCTTACTGTCAGAAGATTTCAAGCCGCCTAAGGCCTCCGGACTTGGCTTAACGACTGCCATCTATCGACGGCAGCCGGCACCAACCGCTTAACGTGCCTTGCGAAGCACGGAACCGCTCGGAAAAATGCCACTAGCGTTAGTCATAGACGGTGACCCATCCATGGACTGAACGCGCCGTATGTTGCTTAACCTTAGAGATCGTTTAAGATCACTCAGGCAGCCCAGGCAACGAGCGATTCAGTTCAGAGCGATTGTTACAATGTATTGGTGTAAATCTTGTTGGTAGTCGTAATAAATAAAATAAAAATAAAATAATAATTTTATGACAATTTTACTTATGTGCTTAGTAGACCGACCCTAGAATTTTATATTATGTTTATTTTGTTTCAGTGTGGTTGAAAAATAAATATCTATATTTTCTTTCCTTCTTTCTGCATTGTGATTTTGTATGTTTGGATTATGTATAGCTGTCAGTTGAGTTCATTAAAAAGAGCAAAATGTCATCATGTTTTAGTTGCCACAAGATTCTCTTATACTTTAATGTTACAGTTAGCCAATATTTAACAGCAATCATTTTATGCACTTCGGCCAACTGACAGCGTTTAGCATTAGATAAACACAATGTTAGGAACTGTAAACAATTTTAATATTAAGATCGTTAGTGAAAAAAAATTACATAAGAACAATTTTGCCCGAATACCGTGGAACCGAAATGGAGGGTAATGTGTTTTGCTCGTATGTATGTATGTTAGTGTGTCCGACTCTATTTTCCCTCATAACGCTTTAACCAATGGTCAAATTTTACACAAAAAAATGAGACAAAATACAAAAATATAAAAGTGAATTAAAATATAACTAACAACCCGACTACAGAGCATTAACTACTGAGCAGGCGGAAACTCAATTCGAAAAATTGCGATGTACCTTGCGGGGATTGCAGGTGTTTTTCAAAATGAGGGCTTTTCAATAACAGCTGTCAGTTGAGTTCATTAAAAAAACTAGATGGCGCTGCAAGAAGAGCAAAATGTCATAATGTTTTTAGGTCTATGGTTTTAATAGTTATTAATCTGTGAAAGTCTAAACATCTCCTTGTAGTCTGTGATTTAAACTAGACCTTGTTTCGAAACTGTTGAAAGTGGAAGTTATCGAAGTATTTTTACTTTATGTACGTGAATTGTGTCTTTGCCCATGCATTGTGCATTTTTGTAAAAACATAGGACGAGCATAGGACAGGAACCACAGTCAAGGTACAGTGATGTCATGTCCATTTTGACGTATTAGGCGACCTCAGCACCATCTATCGGTAATTTGCGGTACTAATTTTTTTTTTATGACGCTTTGAAAAGCCCTCATTGCGAAAAATCTCATGTCTGACTGACAATTACTGTGATCGACTTTTTTATTAAATTCTATAACTAAGCCACAATTATTTCCACAAAAAACATGTTTTATTCAAGTTTTACAACACCAATTTATTGTTAGCTATTATTCCTCTTACTCAGACGCATTGCCTGAGCCAAACCATTAGGTGAGGGTCCAATATCTACACAATAAAAATTCCCATTTGCTCACAGTTACAAATTTTTATGATCCGTCCATAAATCAAAGGCGCCATTAAGGACATTACTTTCAACTAAAAACCCACCTGGCTGTACATAAAATAGGCGTATTTTTAATTGAATTTTACTTGAAAAAGATATCTTTGAAATGAGTTTTTGATCTCCTAACACTTAGACCGTCTTCCCTTCTCATTCGTCATTCCTTGTGCTTCCCAGAACTTACTTTAGGAAGCATAGATTTATTTGTGTAGCTTTGATTTTAGGAAGCACTTATTTTTCTCAGCATATTTTTTTTTCATTTTCATTTAAGACAGACACTAATTTTGTTCGCTTACAAAAGGCTTCTAAATACAAATTGAAACAATTTTATTCATAATAAAAAACAAAATGTTTACTTTTTGTACGTCAAACTTCTGTCACGGTCACCACATGAAGAGATTTACCATGGATAGATATCACCATCACCCCATTATGTCCCCACCGAGGGGCACGGGTCTCTTCCCTGAGGAATATAGATATATAGATAGAATATTCTTTATTGTATGTACACCGAATGACACAATTGAGATTAACAGATTTTTGTAAGTTGTTAAATCTAATATATAAAATTCTCGTTTATACATTCATTATTCACTTTTACTCTTTTGACTTAGTTTTACTTAATATTTCTAATTAATCAATAAACAATATTAAAATCTAACAATATTTATCTTAAAAGTACTGATTATCATGAAATTAAGAACAATAACAATATCATCAAATATTTAAAATTCTCCTGCTACAGTGTTAGTGCGCATACTCCTCCGAAACGGCTTGACCGATTTTAATGAAATTTTAATGGTATATCAGTATGTCAGAGAATAGGCTGTCGTCTATTTTTCATGTGGCAAAACAACGAATCGCTCGTAACCTGGGCTGCCTGAGTGATCTTAAACGATCATTAGGGTTAAGTAACATACGGCACGTTCAGTTCATGGATGGGTCACCGTCTATGACTAACGCTAGTGGCATTTTTCCGAGCGGTTCCGTGCTTCGCAAGGCACGTTAAGCAGTTCGTGCTGGCTGCCGTCGATAGATGGCAGTCGTTAAGCCAAGTCAGAGACCTTAGGGCGGCTTCAAAACTTCTGACTGTAAGACCAGCCACTAGTCTTACAAGCCTCCACCAATCCGGACTTGGCCCCCGTGGTGGAGTATGGCCTATACCTTCCTCAGGGATGAGACCCGTGCCCCTCGGTGGGGACGTAATGGGTTGATGATGAAAACAACGTTTGCTCGGTCAGCTAGTGATTATTTAGAACTAGGTAGATACATAGTTAGGAAGAAGAATATATAAATGATTTTAAATTCTCATTTGCCTATAGGTCTGTTATCTAAAGCTGGCACGTTCACAGTACTCACACTTATGCAATTTCACTATACAGGATGTTTAAAAATATATGATTTTGATTCAAAATGCGACTCTAGTTTAAGTGTAGACTAGAGTTAGGTTTTAGTAAGATAGGTGCGTTGTAGATAAATAAATACAAATATATGGGTTACTTGTTATAACATATTTTTAGCAAATTCGAGCGAAAAGTATTAAAAACAAGGTGGAATCAATGGTCACAAAATAGTTTTAAATTTCAATAAATTTTCACATGAACAAAAATAATTTCACCTAAGAAAATCTTTACCAAAACAGAAAATAATTATCCCAGAATTCCTCAACAATTTAATTATAATTTAATTATGTAACAAAGGGTAACGGACGCTCAGTGGTCAGTTACTGGATGAATTACCCTACCTTTTTTTCTAATTGCTTGCCACAGATAAAAACTTTATTACTGTTCTGTAATTTCATCAACTGGAAGGAATCTGTGATCAACTGAGCAACATCATTCGGTTTCTATTGTGGTTACGCGAATGTTCTGTTCTCCTATTCTTCTTCTTTTTCTTTAACGTTTTTTCCATGATTTTAGCACCAGTAGCAGTTGTTCGAAGTCCAATCACAATCAAATGCAAGAACCAAAAGAAAAGAGGAAAGACCACAGAATAAACTGGCAATTCCCATTAGAAAAACAAAAACCCTCTCTTAAAAATGCCATCAACTGACTAATGAGCCGTTTTAAGAAAAAAAAAAAAACGAATGGCTGTCAAAGGAATGCAGTTTTGGACCTCAACCCAATACCCATGTGTGATGTATACATGTTATTTTTTTTAAATTGAAAATATTAGTTTTTTTCAATACAATATAACTCCGAAAGGACAAACATTTGGCTGTTGACGTCATAGAGTGCGACAAGTGAGTCCTGGCACAAGCCTTTGGCGGGAAATTTAAAAATGTTTTAGTTGATAACCCTGCATCTATATGCCATAAACCATCTTGATACTTTTGCTTAAGTTTATTATTTGTTTAATTAGTTTGGAGTCTCCAATGAATTTTGTCCAAACATAAATAAATATAAGCAAAACGAAAACATTAACTACATCAAAACCAACATTTCCACTCCACCAAAAACAGGGATAATAAAGATGCACCACATAAACTTATAAACATTTATTAATGCTGAACCATAATCAAAATCTGATTCATATCTTTTTTCTCCAACATCTTTGAGTTCTTTGACTAAGTATTCGATCTGACGTTAAACATTTTCGTCATCTGACAGACCTTACAACAAGAAATAATTTATGTTTGTTTTAAAACATTATTACTCGTATGTATATACTAAACCATAAGTAAAAATATGTTGAATAGAAAAAAAAGTTCTTGTTTAAATCTAGGACGAGTATCAAACTGTTTGGGCTGTACTACTTGCAGCTGAAATACCTAAGTTTGACAGTCAGAGTGTGGCCATATGAAGAATTCGAAATAAATCGCGTCCCAGGACTCGCTTGTCAGACTCTAGTAACTTTTATTCAGCTCGCTGAGACCTATTCGATGATGTATCACACATGGCTATTGGACTGAGGTCCAAAATTGCATTCCTTTGACAGCCATTCGTTTTTTTTTTAGTTCTTCTGAAAGCGGCTCATTTGGAATTACTTTTCTTAGCTGTCCGAAAAATCCCTCATTGAAACGCACATACGGTTGAACACCAAAAAGATCACGCTGTATATATAAACAGTAGTAAAAGTAAAACTATAACTGTCCCCTTCACACTCATAAGCTAGACCGCGCGCAAGAGAGACGGACAGACTTTTCATGATGCGCATGCAGTACACGTCACGCCGCGCGCTATTCACAGACACTACACAAGCGCAACGTGTAAATGTGTTGAACGCGCCAGCTTTACTTAACTGACCTATAGAAGCCTTTTCCTTATAAATGGGCTCCCGCAAGTCCCCGTTATTATCTAACCAAATATAAAATTCGACTTTGTTTTCACTTAACTTTAATTTGATTGGACGCCATGGCACGTGATTGCAAACAACTTGCCAACGCTAAAGTATACAAACAACAACTTTTAATATAATGTTTGTTTAATGTTTGAAGTGCCCTGATATCAAGCCTCTGTATCGTTTGAAAGATTAACTTGTTTTAAGTCGCCAAGAGCAATTTGGGTAACTTTATGATAGATACTTTGTCTTAGGGTTCCGTACTTGAAGGGTAATCATCATCAACCCATTATGTTCCCACCGAGGGGCGCAGGTCTCTTCCCTGAGGAAGGTATAGGCCATACTCCACCACTGGGGCCAAGTTCGGATTGGTGGAGGCTTGTAAGACTAGTGGCTGGTCTTACCGTCAGAAGTTTTCAAGCCGCCCTAAGGCCTCTGACTTGGCTTAACGACTGCCATCTATCGACGGCAGCTGAACCGCTCGGAAAAATACCACTAGCGTTAGTCATAGACGGTCACCAACCCATCCACTGAACGCGCCCAATGTTGCTTAACCTTCGTGATCGTTTAAGATCACTCAGGCGGCCGGCGCTACGAGCGATTCTAAAAATTAATAATTAATTTAAAATAAAATAATTATTTAAGTTCTCATACAAGTTCCCATGATTTTTTTGCCGGTTTTATAGATAACGGTACGGAATTTGGTATAGCTCCAGCTTTGGTATAGACATGGATTGCTATTTTGTTAGTCTTACTCGAAAACTTTGTTACTAACAAGGAGAATTCTCCTTGGTTACTAAGAATGGGCTAGTTGCCCTAAAAAATGTAATTAGTGCGTCTTTTAGATTATTCAAAAATAAGGGACACGTATTTTTTTATTTGTAAATTAGACCAAAAATGACAAAGATATAGTCCATTAAAGTTACGTGTAACGTCACGCTGTGCTGCATTTTTAGCACGGAGTGACGTCACACGTAACATTAATGGGCTATATCTTTGTTAGTTTTTGTTTAATCGAAAAAAGAAAAAATACGTGTCCAATATTTTTTTATAATCTAAACTACGGACTAAGTAGAATTTAATTAATTTCACCCTGGAAACTGCCCTATTTTTTAATTTGGTTACTTTTTCTTTCTTTATACGTGTGACACGTCGTTGGTACGTTTTTACAGGGAATGAATGTTTGAATGACGAGATAAAATTACGAAAAATTTGGAGGTACGCGGGCACAAAAAGTGTGGAAAAAAATTGCTATCATACTAACTTAGATATATAAGTACAATGTATCTGTTTGTTTTTCTGGTGTGTACAATAAAGAGTTCTAATCTAATCTAACTACCTTCCTTGTTCCAGCTACATCGCCCCGTTCCTTCTGGCGACCACCACCGTCGCCAACACGCTGATCGTCGTCGTCCTCTCCCGTCGCCACATGCGGACGCCGACCAACATCGTCCTTATGGCTATGGCCTTATGTGATATGTTCACGATGCTGTTCCCGGCCCCGTGGCTGTTCTATATGTACACGTTCGGGAACCACTACAAGCCGTTGAGCCCTGTCGGGGCGTGCCAGGCCTGGAACTTCATGAATGAGGTGAGATTTTCAGTTCTAGCTTCTCTTTCTTTCTTAATGAACCCTAAGGCCATTTCTGCACTGCTCCGGCCCGGCGTCGGAACAGGAATCAGTCATGAGAAAAATATCGGATGCCGGATCATGCTTCTCCTCTTCATCCAATTATAATCGGCAATGGACGTGACGCAGTGCTTTATTAAAATTCCTCGGTTTTTCTATTCGAGGCAGGGGACGATTTCCACACATTCTATTAATGTAAATAAAATAGTATGGGAACATTTTCGGGTTGTATGCGCGGTGCAAAAACGTGTATTGTTTTTGTACGTCGATCACTTCGGCCCGGTAAAATACCGTTCCGATCTAGCGAATTATCAGACCGTCAAAAACCGGATGCCGGAGTAGTGGAGAAGCTTAATAGTATTCTTTGTGTTTCTAAATCGGACCGGTAATTAACGGAATTTTCTCTAAGTAAATACTTAAGTAACGCTCTGTCATGCTCTTTTCTGAGAAATTTGACGAGACAGCACTACAGTTACATATTTCTTCATCATCATCAACCCATTGTGTCCCCACCGAGAGGCACGGGTCTCTTCCCTGAGGAAGGTATAGGCCATACTCCACCACCTTATTCAAGGCATGCCCTTTGTAAGCTAAAACCAAACTAAGACGTTGCACGAAAATCTTCCAGCGCTAGACCCTCTTCAAAAGGAAGATAAATTGCAGAATTTATGAATTGAGTAGCAAGTACCCTTTATATTTTACCCCAAAAGTAAACAGCGAAAGTTCTTTCATAAAGCCAGCTAGTTTATTGCCTCAAATTCTTCAGATCGGCCTAGCCAGAGGCCAAATAGGATGTGTATTGTCCGCTCACTCGAATACTCGACCTATAAACTTTTGTATTTATTTTCAGTCGACCAACGCTAAGATGAAGTTACCCTTTAGAGAATACTTTTTGGTCAGCATTTGTATGGGAAGCTTCTTTAAGGTCCCTATTTGTAGAAATTACTTTAGTCTGGGTGTATTTTTTTACCAGACTGCGGAGGAGCCTAAAAGGACGGTAATATTATTTGGCTCCTATGTATATACGTACGTCCGATTCTATGGTCCCTCATAGCTCGTTAACTAATTGTCAGATTTTCTCAAATAAGATCTCGATGTGTTTCTCCAAGGCTGTATAAAAATAGCACAAAAACGTCACTAAGAAGAGAAAATTGCAAAACTACTGTAAAAACGGACTGCAGAGCATTTACTACCAAGCAGTCGAAACTCAAATTGATCAATGTATTTTTTAGTAGTTAATCTGATTAATCGTGTTGTCGATCGCGAATCCCAGGATTCAAGCGGAGATCAAGCGGCGGTTTCGACTGGGATGACCTGCCTTTAGATAACCTGCCGACGTCTTCAAATCGAAAATCCCGCAGTGTCTGAAGACCAAAACTGTCAACCGGTGTGTTCTGCCCCTCCTCACGTATGGCGCCAAAAGATGGAGGCTCAGAGAGCAGAATATGCACCAGGTCTAGGTGGCATAAAGAGCAATTGAGCGAACCATGCTAGGCCTCAGATTAGTGGATAGGGCACCCAATGTCGTCATCCGACGTCGGACAAAGGTCGACGATATTGGTGACCGGGTCTTGAGTCTGAAATGGCTATGGGCGGGACAACTGGTGAATCGGGAAGACTGCAGGTGGACCAGGGCAGTAACGGAGTGGTGGCCGAGAAGCGGGAGGCAGACGTACAGCCCGATGGTCAGACTATGTCGCCAGCTTGGCAGGGGGTCCGTGGCTGTGAATGGCGACAGATCGCGAGGGATCACGCCATGATGGGGAAAAGGCCTGTACCAAACACTGGGTAGAGGTGGGCTAATAATGATGATGATGGAAAAATGTCACTAACGTTAGTCATAGTTAATGTATAATGACCACTGCACAAACGTGGCAACTTAGTTTCCCTTCAAGTCTACGTGTGCACACATGTGGAACTCTCTAGGTAAACAGGGTATTTAAGAACACGTCACATGCGCCCACCGCGTATGTCACCGTAGTATAATACATTAACAGAATCAGAAGCCCTGTAGTGGATCGTCATCATCAACAGGATGAAATGGCCATTTCATCCTGTTGATGATGATGATGAATGTAGGAGCTTATAAATGTTCACTTGCATCTTGTGATCAAAAGAATACACCCTCTTTTCTACATAAAAAAAATTTACGAAATTCTTTTGCTACACAACTAAAGGCTCTTACACACCACGTTTCTTTACGGCGCCGTCGACGCGCATTGCACGCAACTGTATCGCAATGCAAACGCGATGTTATCGCAAGTAATCTTTTTTTCACGTTTAGCAGCGCCGGCGAGGCGCGACAGCAAAACGCCGGCGCCGGAAAAAAAACGTGGTATGTGTGTGCTCTTATGCCCGGTTCACATTATTCCAGTAACATTTCAGTCCAGCGCTGGAATGCTACTGGAATAATACAGGCTTGCCTAGTGAGGGGCCGCAGTGAAAGTTGTATCGCTAAATATTGCTAAGAGTCTGACAAGCGAGTCCTGGGACGCGATTTATTTCGAATTCTTCATATGGCCACACTCTGACTGTCAAACTTAGGTATTTCAGCTGCAAGTAGTACAGCCCAAACAGTTTGATACTAGTCCTAGATTTAAACAAGAAAAAAACTTTTCTTTCTATTCAACATAATTTTACCTATGTTTTAGTATGTACATACGAGTAATAATGTTTTAAAGCAAACATGAATTATTTCTTGTTGTAAGGTCTGTCGGATGACGAAAATGTTTAACGTCAGATCGAAGACTTAGGCAAAGAACTCAAAGATGTTGAGAAAAAAGATATGAATCAGATTTTGATTATGGTTCAGCATTAATAAATGTTTATAAGTTAATGTGGTGTATCTTTATTATCCCTGTTTTTGGTGGAGTGGAAATGTTGGTTTTGATGTAGTTAATGTTTTCGTTTTGATTATATTTATTTATGTTTGGACAAAATTCAATGGAGACTCCAAACTAATTAAACAAATAATCATGTTAAGCAAAAGTATCAAGATGATTTATTCAGACTATATGCAGGGTTATCAACAAAAAGATTTTAAATTTCCCGCCAAAGGCTTGTGCCACGACTCACTTGTCGACTCTATCTACTGTTCTACAATTGTCAACATATAGATACTTTAATGAGTCACTTAAAATTAATAAAGATTTATTATTATTATTATAATGTGAACCCGCACTGAAATGTACCATATCAGTGATCTATCCAGCCCAGTTGACTGGAATGACGCCCTATTTTTCATTCCAGTTGCCTATTCCAGCGCCACTGGAATAGTGTGAACGGCCAATCCAGTGCTTGAATACACGTTGAAGCATTGTCACCATTGTGCTACCGATCTAACAACTTTTGAATGAGTGTAATAATGTGGACGATATGGTCGAAATCCAGCATTGAACTGATTGACTCGCTGGATTACTGGACTGGAATAATGTGAACGGGGCATTAGTATAGAACGTTAGAAATGGGTTCATTAAATTGGTTTATGCCTGAAATAAACGGAAGTACTTAATAGTACCAGAGGCGACAGACTGCCTAGTCTTACAATATTATCTCTTATGACATTCATATTTTATAGGTCGCCCATAAAATTTTATCTCGGTATATACAGGGTGTCCCGTTATGAGTGGTCCAAACGGTGATTGGTGACGGGTTGGACTATCCTCTATGAGAAAAACGAAAAACAGGTTTAGTAAAAGTGTCACGGTTTTCGAGATATTTGAGACCGACGATTTTTTTTTTTAATTTAATTTATGAGATTTTTGTAAAATTATGAATTACGTCTAGCTCGTCGCACGTAAGGTCAGAAATATTCACAAAAAAATTAAAGAAATCTTTCATTTGTAGATTTTACACGAAAAAGTAATAGGTAATATGAAAAGTAAAATCTCGGATGCCATGACACTTTTACTAAACCTATTTCTTGTTTTTCAGGTAGAGGATAGGCCAACCTTCACCAATTACCGTTTGGACCACTCTTAACGGGACACCCTGTATAGGGTTATTAATGAAATGCGAAGTTTCTGAATCACCACGATTCGAGATCGCCTTTTAAAGCAGTTTGGGTCGACATAAGTCTATTTGGAAATGTCAACTCTAATCTAACCTAACATAATGTTGTTTGCTCGCGCTTTACACTTTATACCAAAAACGCAAAAATTATTGACATAGGAGAATATTAAATACCGTCTATTAAACGGAGCCACAAGGCTGTGCAATCGTAAGAAACATCGTGAGAATTTTGATTATTTCCAAAAATTTAAACATGATGAAGAATTAAAATGAAAAAGTACGTAATTCACTTAACACCGGCATTGGCGACAGATCTTTTTTATTGTTTATTTTTCTTTTTTAAAGATATTGCTTTTTTACTATTATAATTTTTTAATTTAGTTGTAGTTTTTTTTTGTTTTGTTTAATTTTTTCTTTCAGTTTAGTATTGATATCTAATGTCATAATGTATGGGGCCAGAAGCATTGTATGTGCCTGTATGTAAATGTTGCGTTATGTTAATAAATAGTGCAGCATAAAAATAGTGGATTATACTTTAACAGGTTTTATTCAGAAAAGTAACGGCATACGGTGCATTTATTCTTTTCAGAACAGTTTTAGCCTAAATTACAAACTTTAAAAATATATACTCTTGGATGTGTTGAACATTAGACACATTTATCCTCTGATTAAATTTAATATTAAACTACTATTTAATGCCAGACATCCTTGTCTTCTAAATAATCGTTGATTTTATAATGAGCTTTTTTGCACAGAGTGTGCTTAACAAAATTTTTAAACCGCGTTGGAGGTAACTCTAGTATATCTTGGGGTATCTTGTTGTTATCATTATTTTTGGGTATCATTATTGCCTCCGGTCTTAACTTTATTCCGGATACACTTAATTTACTTTTTGTCGGGAGAGTCCGACCAGGTTTCGCTCTGATTCGCAGATTCTAATTTATGAGCAGAGACGGAGCTCGTATTGTCGGTTGCTCGTTTCTGACAAGTATAAGTGTATCCGGAATAAAGTAAATAATAATTGATTTTGTTGTAAATGACAAACTCTAATGGACTCTATTGTCCATTTTAGAAACGACCCTTTATATTATAGCATAATGCCCGCTAGGTTTACCGTTCTATTCCATTATTTTTTTCGGTCAATTATAAACGTTTACTATAAGTAAAATCGATCAGCATTAGTAGCACGATGATGTGAGTCACGCTTTTAGTGGCGTTAAAATTGTCAAGATTTGACAATTGATTTACAAGAAGGTAGCAACTGTTAAGGTTAACACGCGTGACTTGGGTCGCCGGCGCCGTGCTACCCATCCATCATAGGTTTGACAGCGAGAAATGCGCCTTTTGTGGCGCTAATGTGTCAAAATTTGACAGTTGATTTACTAGAAGGTAGCGACTGTTGACTTGACTTGGATCGCCGTACTACCCATCCAGCATAGGTTTGGAAGCGTGAGACAGTACAGGTTTAACAGCAAGTGATACGCGTTTTATGGCGCTAAATGTCCAATTTGACAATTAATTTTCTAGAAGATAGTGACTGTTGACGTAAATACGCGCGTGTTTCATCCAGCATAGGTTTAACAGTGAGAGATGTGCTTTTTGTGGCTTTAAAATGTCAGAAGTAGTCAATTAATGGACTGTAAAGTCATGACTTTGGGCATTTAAAGCGCGTGACTTGCGTCGCCATACTACCTACGCAGTATACTGTGAGACAGTAGTATGGCATAAGCTTGACACACGGGTAAAATGTAAAAATTTGACAGTAAACATATTGGAAAATCACGACATTTGACATTTAAGACTCGCTGCCTTTGCTTTTCCAAGGATAGCAATTAGAAGTACCTGTAGGCAATTTGGGTCAAGTGCATAATGTTCCTTTTCCGGATTTATGAGGCACAACTTTGCTCTTGAATATTCGCCGAGTTATAGCCACTTTATACCCAATATCCTTAATTTTATGTTGCGGATACCGCTCGAGTTTTCCAATGAAGTAATAATGTTGTACTTACGATTTGCTTCGAGTTTATTTCGGGGTATTTGATCGCTGTTTCATCGCTGGCTGGGTACTTTGTGATGGATATCTACTTTGTTTGGAATTGGACACAAACAGACCTTTGAAATAAATTGGTTATTTGGTGAGAATGTCTGCAGGACCAGTATAGGTAGCACGAGGACGCGAGTCGTGCTTCTTTTTAATCTTTCTTTTTTCCAGCATTAAATACTACTCCTTCTAATGCTATCCCTCTCAATGCATAACTCGAGATCATAATATTGTATTATGTATTTAGTTTATTAGCAAATTCTTTTAGTGTATGTATACTAAGTAAGTGTATTTTGTTTTGTTATTGTTTTGTTTTGAATTCAATTATTTTCTTTTATGTTGTTAAATACATATTTGACTAGTCTCATTAATTTTGCAAATGTATTTTATTATCATCACACATCACTATCACCTACATTCTGTTCTGGTTGAAGCTCCGTGAGTCATCAAAGGCCCTTGCTGAAAATCAGTGCTGTGGGTAAAACCGCAGCGTATACTGAGCTTGAGGCCGTTTTATCGCTGCACAGACATACCCTGCGTCCCTTATTGTTCTCAAATTATTTTGTGTTTTTGGTTAATAATTTTTTTTATTGTTAAATCACATGTGTATGTATGTATGTCTTTGGGATGTTAAATAAATATTTTTACTTCTTTTTCTTTCAGTCGGGCGCCATAACGTCAAAACTCGCATCTTTCCAGTACATTAACTGTTAAATTGTGACGTTTTAGCGCCACAAAACGCGTGACTTGCGCCATCATACCTACTATCTATGCAGGAGTTCTATTTTTGAATCACTCGTATAAAGTCGTATATCGTCGGGCGCTCGATTTCTACTGATTTTCGTTCGACAACTGAAATTCCGTATTTT
This sequence comes from Yponomeuta plumbellus, assembly GCA_947310845.1. Taxonomy (NCBI): domain Eukaryota; kingdom Metazoa; phylum Arthropoda; class Insecta; order Lepidoptera; family Yponomeutidae; genus Yponomeuta; species Yponomeuta plumbellus. Next base: position 5,236,269 of record OX371217.1, read on the forward strand.
TTGATCACTCGACTGCAACGAATGGTCCTTACTACTCGTCTCGTATGCTGCCCTCGTAAGTAAAAACGCAGTAATAGCCATTACTGCGTTTTTACTTTGGACGCAAAATTGGGCTCCCTGGTGGTATATTCATAGGTGAAAAAATAATGGTGGCTGTAGGTCTACTAGAAACCTCAAATTTCAGTAAGAAAATATGCAGTAATGTATGAAATCCTTCTAATCCTAAGAATTAAATAGCTATTTACTCGAAACTGCGATTTTACGATTACTGCGTTCTTGCTTACGTGGGCAGTATGGCGATCGGTAGATTAATTGTCAAAATTGCCGGAGCGTAACTCTGGCTTGTCTGAAACCGCAGTTTGTGTCGATAGATGGCAGTCGTTAAGCCAAGTCAGTGGCCTTTTGGCGGCTTTTAAACTTCTGACAGTAAGACCAGCCACTAGTCTCACAAACCTCCACCAATCTGGACTTAGCCTCTGTGGTGGATGGCCTATACCTTCCCCAGGGAAGAGACCCGTGCCCCTCGGTGGGAACATAATGGCTTGATGATGATGACAGTTTTCAAAGAATAAAACACGCTCATACAACTTTACTGTGGTATGTACGTATGACTGACGGAATGCGCCGTAGTTTACATTGGACCCGCGGGTCCTCGGGGCGTGAGGGGAACCGTAATACCTTAATGGAAAACTGAAAACAATCTGGCGAGGGACACAGAGATTTTGTTTCATTCATAAAACAGAATATTTCAAAGAAAGTCTGATTGAAACTAGTCCTTTGTCAACGGTGCAGCATTCATTCTGTGCACGCCATTTTAAAAACAAAACCGGCCAAGCGCGAGTCGGACTCAGGCACTTTCCTATCATAAATATTTACGTTTTTTTTGTACCCTGTACGAATATACGATCTACTGTAGGGCATAGGCCTTAACTCGTAGAGAGAGATAACGGGCTTAATAACTATGCGTGCCCATCGACGATTGTCAATTGTAAGCGCTAATCAACACGTCGCTTAGGTTTTCTCACGATATTTTTCTTCATGTTAGCAAGTGGTATTGCTACCATAATTTCACAAATGTAACTGGTGGCGTAGTGGGGTTAACTCTTGCTTCTCGATCATGAGGGTCTGGGTTCGAATCCCGCATGTACTATGACTTTTAGTAACGTACATTAATTTGTTTGTTTATATAGCAACACCATTTGCTGATAAATTGTGCCCGTATAACAGCGACAGGCTTGCCACTTGTCACGTTGGGACCTAATAAACTCGGCAAAACGTGGGCCCAGTTCTAGTGATTGGTGCCTCTGCCTACCCCCTCGGGGATAACGGGCGTGAGTTTATTTATTTATTTATAATTTAGAAAACAAATTTTTTGGTATATTTGTCTCCGGAGCTTGAACCCAGGACAACCCAAATGAGAAGCCGGCGTTTTACTACTTTCCTACCACCACAGTAATATTACTCTACCAATATTCTCTTTAATTTACTTCAGGACCAAACCGCTAGGGTCTCTACAATAAATATTTGCTTTACTTCCACTTGTTCTGAGTCCCAGAACTTTATTAAGTTTATCAATGCATGTGCCTGTATGTAAAATGTTTATGTTATGTAAGTACCTAAAGTAAAGTAAAAATGTGTTTATTGCGACCAACCAATACAAAGTTCACAAAAATAAACGTTAAATTACTAAGTTACATTGGCAACAAAAGGTGTGTGCTCAGCATGTGCCGTCAGAGACATGACATGTCTTTCGGCGGCGCTGTTTTTCAGCACTCACCTGCTTAACCACTGAAATATCCCTGGCGACTACACTCCCCAAACGAAACAAAAGTCCTACATTTTTGCTAGTTGCGAACATAGGTATTTGGCAGCAGTAGGATCGCTTTTATTTGAGGACCACTGAAATTTTAGGTATTTTTTGGGGCATAGATCTCTTAAGCAAATGGTATTTCATGATAAAATAAAATATTTAGTTAAATAAACTGCGAGTGAGGGATAAATCAGGCAATAACAGTGTTATTGTGTTTATTGCTTATTGGCATTTATTAGCCATATCATTTTGTATAACTTTGCTAAATATTATGCAGTGTTACAAATGTCGCATATTGAAAAACCAAATTTTTGACATGTTGACACTTACTCGTTCGCTTCAGTAAATAGGGTGTAGTTTCTTATCCTAACTGATAAATGTGAATGTTGTAAATATTCCTAGTCTAAAGCGCAATGGGTGCAAGCCATCGTACATTTTAACCCTGGACTGACCATAAGAAAACGATCTTAAAACCAAATGCTTTAATAAAAACACCAATATCCGTAATACAACCAAGTAAGTGTACTAATGGTTAGTATTGTAGGTACAGTTCAGCGCCATCTACAGAATTTTTGGGGAACTACGTTTTTTTTAACAAAAAGAAAATGTCTCATCATAAAAATCGAATAAAATCGGCTGATTCAATGAAGAAGTGAAGAATAAGAAGAATAACGTGGTTGTAGTATTGGTATATTATTTTACTAATTTTTCTAAAGATGCATTCACTAGTCCAGGTAGGTTGATCAAAATAACAGTTGGCACTGTTATTTTGCTTACGCAAATTGTACCCATTCTTAGTCACTTCTACAACTCACATTGTCTATCGATCTATTCAAACATGAGTAGATATAAATTTTCACGCAAAAGACAAAGGTGTTGTGTTTGGATTTCCTTCAGTACTATCTTCTAGCAGTGCCGGCCCACGTTCGCCTGAAGAAAGAGCCATCCTAATACATAATGTGGAACGAATATCTGAAATTGGATCAGTAGTTTCGGAGACTACCACCGAAACATAAACTTTCATACATATGAAAGTATATACACATATGTATTTCATATATATTATCATATATACGTATGTGCCTGTATGTAAATGTTTATGTTTATACAAACTTTTTTTTTAATAATATCAGTGTTGATATGATCTTATTATGGCTTGGTAGTAGAAATTATTAAATTTTATAAACTGAAATTGTAAATTATAATCCATCGGCACGGCGAAAATTTTGTTCTCATAGAAACTACGCTAACTTATATACTATCAAAATACTATTTCCGATGTGCCTCACTAAATAATATAAATTTTTTAATTATTTTATATCGATCAGTATTCAGTAATCAATTGCTTATATACAAATACGTAACCTATTAACATAAAAAGATTGCGGATCACTACTCAATATCTACTTTCTATGTAGAGTTCTTATCGAAAGAATCTTCTCTCGACCACCTTTTGCTTTATCTGCAATCGGCTATTTTTGCGTTTACTTCAAACACGTAGATCGCGCAAGGTATCGACTTTCTCCTCTTTGGTGTGCGTGGAAAGAATAGCGGTGCCCATTTCCTTGGCTGTAAGTGCACGCTTCCCTCGTAGGAAATTGTACAGTGGCTTGCGATGTCGTGGGAGATACTTACAAGTAATAAAAACATGTAGGTGGAGGTACTGAATTTTATATCACATTTTGCCAAATACTCGATCTTATGCTGTTCGCTGTAAGACCTACAGTAGCGTGGCTGGAGCTGTAGTTAACTGTAAAAACCTACGCAGCTTCTATTTTACTGACTCGTTGTTAGATAAAAATAGTAAGATATTTTTACTTTTAGTGCTTTTCGGGGTACAGTCATAATACGAGTACGTTTGCGAGTTGTGTGCTAAAAGTTAGTTTTGCGTCGACTGATGGAAAGTTTTTGGAGCGTTATTTAGCATAGTTTAGTTACATATTGTTTAGGTAATATGTAATGTTACAATGTGTGGTGCTTCCGAAAGTTTTAGTAAAAAAAATGTTAAAACGGTTATCAAGTAGAGTTCGGCATTCATGACAACTTTTTTCCAACAGTAATGACGCTATTTCAAAGATAATATTTTCATATAAATCAAACAAAGTACGCAGTAATGTAACCTAGTAACTAAAAAACATATTTTTAACTATGTCTAACTTGCTCTTCTTGTAGTATAAAAGTAGAAATCTATAATTTGGCCTTGTATGTTATAAGAAACGTTTATTTATTTGATATTCAAAAGTATTTCTAAAGTTACATACAACGAATATAATATTATGATAAAAACTTAATTGAAACTCTATTAAACTAATCTGTAAGCAAATTCATATAAATAATATTCTTCAGTCTTATCTTATATATAAAAATGGATTGCTGTTCATAGTCTCACTAAAACTCGAGAACGGCTGGACCGATTTGGCTGATTTTTGATTCTTTATATTTGTTGAATCCCAGGGAAGGTTTAAATGGTAATAAAATATGGAACAATGACAAAAACTAATATAAACTAATTTCTTATTATATATTAAGTTCTTATTGAATGTGCTTTTGTTACGTACCCAGTTTCTGAATTGAGAATTTCGCTAAGCAACTACTCAATTGTAGTGCTGTCTCGTCAAATTTAAAGAAAGAAAGAAAAAAAAAAAGAAAGAAAGAAAGAAAGAAAGAAAGGTAGAAAGAGAGAAAAGAAACATATTTATGGCAGCCATAAGATACATTACAGCAACAAAATAAACAGACAAGTAGCACAATATAGTAACACAACAGACAAAGATAAAACAAATAAATTAAGACATAACTTTACTAAAAATATAGTCTGTGGTATGTCGCTCTCAGAAGAGCGCGTGACAGAACCTTACTTAAGTATTTACTAAGTGTAAATTCTCAATTCAAAAATCGGCCCTGCGTTGTCTATAGGTATGAAATAGGCGGCAGATGTATTTCTTACAAGAAATCGGGAGAAATGTGTTTATATTATGCAAGTCACAAAGTAACAGCTTCTTTTTTAGAGTTCCGTACCCAAAGGTTTAAACGGACCCTATTACTGACACTCCGCTGTCCGTCTGTATCTTATGAACCGTGATAGTCAGACAGTTGAAATTTTCAAAGGTGATGTATCGGGCCCTACTAAGGCTATAGGTAATGTTAAGAGTATAAAGTACAGTTACGAATTAGGATAAGCTCTTGAACAGTTTCCTATATCGATTAAGTGTGATTAATTGTGAATTAAAACTACGCATGTTAAAACCTCATAAGCTCAAAAAAATTAAAATTGTAATTTTTATTATATACATACACATCTCGGCACTATAAGGTCTATTAGTTAAGTTTGAAGTATTGTGTAAACATTTTTTTGTAATTAATGACTGTTTGTTGCCACAATAAAATAAAATAAATTTAAAAAAAGTATTTTACTTTACTGAGACTACACTGTTCGTCCGTCCATCCGTCTGTCACCAGGCTGTATCTCATGAACCGTGATAGCTAGACAGTTGAAATTTTCACAGATGATGTATATATGTTGCCGTTATAACCACAAATACTAAAAAATTGATTAACATAAATATTTGAAGGGGCTCCCATACAATAAACGTGATTGTTTTGCTCGTTTTTGCTCGATATTGATAACGGCAACAGGCAGAAGCTTGTTATATTAGCTTTAAAAATAAAAAATAAAAATTTAAAATAAAACGAATATTGAAGTGGGTGATATTAGTAAGGAGTTAATTTGTCCCATACCACAAACATGATTTTTTCCATTTTTATAGAAAATTGTACGGAACCTTTCGTGCGCAGTCCGACTCGAACTTGTCCGTTTTTTTTTTTGTAACGACGGCGGCCAGCCACAGAGCTAATTTAAAATGTTACTCGAGGCGGAAATTGAGGAAATCTCATTTAAGGATTTGAGGAATTGAGGAAATCTCAATCTCAAAAATCGAGATGAAATTAAAATCATGTTCGCAAATCTACGGTCTCTTGAAGCCGTGAAATAATCAAACTTCTAAGAAAATATACGGCCGTATGTGCCGCCAAAAACCGTATATTTACACTCAAGAAAATCTGAATAGGGTACTTTTAGTTCAGCGCTGTATCCTCATGGAAACCTTTGGGGCAGATATGTCACGGGCGGTTTGATTGATTGATTTTATTTTATTTGTATTGTACTAGTAATTTTAGTTATAATACAATTAGACATTTTATTATTTTCTTTTGTTCGCTTCGAACTATTAAAGTTGACATAAAATATCGTCTTGTATTACAAATACCTACAATAACAATTGGAAAACCTTATATTTGTGATTAAATCATAATTAAATTAATCTTTTTAGTTCGGGAAAACCTTTGGGAAAGCTGCGAGACTCGTTTCCTAAACTATTTAAATTATTATGTTATTACCTACAAAGTACGGAACCCTAGGAGGGTGAAACCACCTTGCACTTGTCAGGGTTTTTTACTGTCGCAGTGGAGTGACAAATTAGATGAACCCCATATTAATATGTTTCGCTGAAAGAGAGCTTCTAACAAAGATCAAAAGAAATGAGCGAAAGTTTCCTACTTTTTCCTCGAAATTTCGAAATTAACTATCAAAGTTCGCCTAAATAATAAACGTAAACATTTACACACAGGCACATACATTGCTTCTGGCCCCACACTAGGATACCGTGTGTCGTGGGAACCAGAACCACTGTTCTGGTGCCGTCACAAACATGTAAACATCCAAGACCAGGGGTTTTTGTTTGGTCCCCTGCCGGGATTCTAACCCGGGACCGCTGGCATCGTAGGCATATGCACTTACCGCTGCGCCACAGAGGTCGTCTGTTGATAATGTTAGCAGATGTACAATTATTATACATATATTCACGTACAGACAACAGATTCGTCTTATAAAGTCGCCTGTTACGTAACGAGAAGAGTACAGTCGAGTGCTGTACGTTTACACTTTTATTGCAAACAAAAATCACCCTAAAAATTATGAGAATAGAGGTAAAAATTCTGTTTATTCCTGCGGCTGTCGAAAATTTGATCTTGTACTAGTTTGCTTATGACAATGTAGTTGAAATTATTGACGGATGGAACGTTTCAATTTGAACTGTAAATATGTCGTTACGCTCTTTGTCTACAAGGAGCGAGAGGCGATTTTTGACTCTAGTGTTGACTCTAGTTAAACCGTGTGTATCAGAATCCATGGAGTCGCGTCATATGACTTGAACTAACTTGCTAAGTCAAATGAGGTGTAGTGTATTCTTACACCACACTGGTGTCTATTTTACGTCGGACAAGTTGAAATAAGCCGGGTGGTGGCAGAAGTTTCCGCTTTCAATGGGTATTATTAAACTCACGACTCTGCAAAATCACGTTGCATAATTTCCTACAAGGACTGACGTACGATAAGACAGAAATCCTCCTGAACATTGTAAGTTATAGTACATCCAGCCAGCAAAAGAGGCATTGATGGACGAACGTGGAAATGTGTCCCGAGGCGAAGCCGAGGCACACATACGGGAGTCCATCAATGCCTAGATGTGGCCAAGTTTCCTCAAATAATGCGTGGAAATTAAAACTAAGTTGTACCTAGTACTAAGGCAGAAGTTTTTATTTGAAATAATTTTTGCCGCGTTAAAGTGTTCTTTTTTTTCAATAGGTATATGTATATCCAGCTTTCTATCGCAAGCCAGTTCGAAATTTAAATAAAACCTCTGATAAGTTACCTCCTTGGTCGTCATTGTTCGGAGTAAAAAATCGTTCCATTTTTAAATAACACGACAGATATGAGTTTGGTATGTAATTTATTTGGCCGCAAAACACGACAGTTATGAATTTTCATAGAATTTTTTCCGGCCGCTGCTCGCGTGTAATTGGCCAGTACACCAATTTCGATTTATTTCGAAGACGGTTGTCGAAATAATGCTCAAATTTCCAAGCATGTTTGAGAAAAGTAGTTTTAAGTATAATTCTAAGGTACTCGGGTTCCTTCCTGATTCAACCAAACAAAAAAAAATGGCGATACGACCGAACTATCAGGCTCAGTAGTCCGGTCGTATTACATCACCGAACAGCTGAGACAAAAAGTCTCACCAGTCCGGCGACCGGACTAAATAACCGGACTTCTGATACAGAGGGATATTTTTTAGGAGTTGTGGGAATACAGCAGAAGTGTAACAGCAGGGGGTCTACCGAAAATAGTAAAACTTTGGTCCGCGGGAAAAAAAAGTTTGGGAACCTCCGGTCTAGTCTTATTGTTTCATTGTTCTTACCTTAGCATCCTAACGTAATTTTAAACTAGAACGACTTAAATAGACGTTACGTGATGAAGACTATTCCTAACTAACTTTGGCTCAGTCTCTGAGGGATTACAGACAAAAGTAAAATTTAAGCGAACTGGGATATTTGATGACGGAAACGTGACACGCTTAGCTAAAAGAGAGATTTAATACAGCGGAGGTTTTAAATATTATATTCTCTTCCACCACGGTTTTCCGTCTGGGCTAAAGATATGAATTTTTCAGTATTGAGTACGTTTTTCCTTGACAATGTTATTGACTTTGTAGAAATGTAACATGTCCTGGTCTAGCGGTGTCATCTAATTCCCACTGAGAGACTCTTCCGGCCTTTCTCCACTTCTCCGGTCCAGCAAACGTTAATTACCGGTCCGATTTAGAAACACACAAGAATACTAGTAAGCTTCTCCACTACTCCGGCATCCGGTTTGTAACGGTCCGATAATTTGCTAGATCCGAACCGTATTTTACCGGGCCAAAGTGATCGACGTACAAAAACAATACACGTTTTTGCACCGCACATACCTACAACCCAAAAATGTTACCATACTATAGAATGTGTGGAAAACGTCCCCTACCTCGAATAGAAAAACCCAGGAATTTTAATAAAGCACTGCGTCACGTCCATTGCCGATTATAATCGGATGCAGTAGAGAAGCATAATCCGGCATCCGATATTTTTCTCATGACTGATTCCGGTTCCGACAGCGGACCGGAGCAGTGCAGAAAGGGCTTTCCATAGGAGTCTTCCGACAAAAGGTCAAGTAAGTGTATCCGTAAAACAATAGGCTATTTGACCGATTTCTGAAAGCCATCTCATATTGTTTGTTGGTGTTCATGGAGTCCTCAGAAAGTGGTCATTTTAAATTCTTTCGTGTATTTTTTCTAAAAAAGACAAATGAAAATTTACTTTTCAAATAAGCCGCCAAAACGCTATCTTAGGCAATAGGGCATCGCACAGGAATTATGACGTCACTTCCCAGTAAACCAACCAATGACATGTGACGTCATCATAGAATCGGCCTATCCAGGCCGTTTTCGATACAATGGCGGCAGATACATAATTATCAAATTTTATCTTGTATTTTTTTACAAATCATAATTATTTTTTTAGTTAAATTGCCTTAAAGCGGTTTTAAGACACATAATTTATACGAATACGTATATATACGTCTGGTTGTCTGGAAGAGATCGCTTTTAGCGATAAGACCGCCAATTGTATACGGCAAAACATAGATATATAAATCTTATAATGTATTTGTTTGTTTTTCTGGTGTGTACAATAAAGAGTTCTAATCTAATCTAATCTAATAATACTGTTTTTTTCACACTGTCAAATAGCCTATTTAAAACACAGGACATTTCGTATAACCTTTTGCGTGACTTCGACAACAAACTCGTTTTTTTCGACTCTAGATTTTTTACGATAGTAGTTTCATCATCATCATTCAGCCACAGGAAGTCCACTGCTGGACATAGGCCTCCTCCATGGATTTCCAAAAAGACCGGTCGGAAGCGGGTTGCATCCAGCGTCTTCCCGCCACTTGGATGAGATCGTCTGTCCATCTTGTGGCTGGTCGTCCTACGCTGCGCTTGCCGATATGTGGTCTCCATTCGAGAACTTTTCGGCCCCATCGGCCATCAGTTCTGCGTGCTATGTGCCCCGCCCACTGCCACTTCAACTTACTAATCCGCCGGGCTATGTCGACGACTTTCGTTCGTCTACGGACCTCATCATTTCTGACTCGGTCCCGTAGAGAAATTCCGAGCATAGCACTCTCCATAGCTCGTTGCGTGACCTTGAGCTTTCTGTTGAGGCCCATGGTAAGAGACCACGTTTCAGTGCCATAAGTCATCACTATTAACACACACTGGTTGTACAGTTTTGTTTTGAGGGATGGAGGTATATCGGAGGAAAAGACTTTTCTGAGTTTCCCGAACGCTGCCCAGCCGAGTTGGATTCGACGATTGACCTCTTTCACGAAGTTGGACCGGCCTAATTGGACTGTATGTCCTAAATAGACGTATTCGTCTACAACTTCGAGAGTCGAGTTCCCCACTGTTATTGGGGTGGGCACAACACGGGCGTTCGACATGGCCTTCGTTTTGTCCATGTTCATTTTAAGGCCCACCCGTTGGGAGACTCGACTGAGGTCTTCGAGCATTATGCCGAGGTCTTCCAGCGTCTCTGCCATGACTACAATATCGTCGGCAAATCGAAGGTGACTGATGTACTCGCCATTGATATTGATGCCGCGTTCCTGCCATTCCAGAAGCTTGAAGGCATCTTCCAGTCCGTTCGTGAACAGTTTCGGAGATATGACATCTCCCTGTCTCACGCGTCTTTTCAGTGGAATTGCCTCCGAATTCTGCTCCTGTACTCGGACCGACATGGCGGCGTTGTGGTACAAGCACTTCAGCACCTCGATGTACCGATAGTCAATATGGCAACGCTGGAGAGACTCGTGCACCGCCCATGTCTCGATCGAATCGAAGGCTTTCTCATAGTCCACAAACGCTAAGCATAATGGCAAATTATACTCCTCAGTCTTCTGTATAATTTGAAGCAGCGTGTGGATGTGGTCTATGGTCCAATACGATAGTAGCTTATCATCATCTAAACTGTTCATCATCTTGCCAACAGGTGATCCCGGCGATGTTCCACACGGCCAGTATCTGGCTGACCCTGGCGCTGGCCGTGCAGCGCTACATATACGTCTGCCACGCGCCGCTCGCGAGGACCTGGTGAGTCCACCAGTTTTATGTACCCGACCCAATTCTACGACCTGTGTGTCGGTGTTGCAGTGGTTAGCGCATCTCCCTACCATGCGAGAGGTCCCGGGTTGGAATCCCGGCTGGGAATAAAAGAAAAACCCAGGTCTTGGATGTTTACATGTTTGTGATGTCGCTGTTTCTAGTTCCCACGACAAGGGTATCCTAGTGTGGGGCCAGAAGAAATGTATGTGCCTGTATGTAAATGTTTGTGTTTTAAACATTTAATCCGGATCAACTTAGCCGTGTTGTTTTATGGTTTCGACCATATTATGGTTCGGACCAGGTTTCGCTCCGATTCGCATAGCTTAATCATGGTGAGTAGAGACGAAGCTCGCGTCGTCGGTTGCTCGAGCAACCGACGACGCGAGCTTTAGTTCAAAAGTTTGTGTTTTATGTTGTGTTAATTAAGTAAGTAAAAGTAAAAAAGATTTTATTGCCTTAATATATGTATATTAAGGAGTTTGAAATTCGTATAATCTGGTAAGTTATTTTTAACAGCTGTCAATTGGCATTCTTTTTTTTTAAAGGCCTCTCCATTGCTGGAGGTAAGTCAGCTCTTTTTTTTAGTCTCGGTTCAGTGCTATTCTGAACAGTTCCTCCGCTGTTTTAACACCGGTCCGTTCTTTGATGTTGCACTACCATGACATCTTTCTCCTGCCCGGCCTCCTCTTTCCTTTTCCTTTTCCAGTTGGCATACATAACAGTAGATCATAGGTTCCCAAAATGGTGCAGGTGGACCCCCAGGGGTCCACACGGGGGTCCACGTACACGTGAAAAGAAAACAGGGGTTCACAAGTTGTAAGTGGGATTCCACGAAAAATTTTCATGTTTTCATAATAAATAAACAAAAATGGTGGCTTGGATTTACCTATCTACGTCAATTGTTGATTGTTCTAAATAATTAATGTTTATAATTTTGTATAACCACAAGTATTATTTATTGTTTGTGTTTCTCCTCGTGTACAATAAAGAATATTCTTATCTTATCTTATTATTTTAATAAATAGGACACAAGAAAATGTGCTACTTTTTTGTCTTCTTAACAACCCCAATTTAGGGTGATATTTATTAAGACTTTTGGGAATGCAGTAGAAATTTAGCAGCGGGGGTCTGCCGAAAATAGTAAAACTTTGAAAGTGGTCCACGAGAATAAAAAGTTTGGGATCCTCTGCAGTAGATTAACAGCTTTTTAGTCCACGAGAAACGGCTCGAAAACTCCGCGTTTGCATTCGTTTCGCTCGGCTATTTTAACATCTTTCAACACCTAATAAACGCGTAACATTCACCAATCGGTCCGGATGCGTAGTTTTATTAGCCCGCATTTTTATTTCCTCGTAAATGAGGTAACCGCAGACGTCAGCGCCGCCGCCGGGCAAGGCTAGGCTTGTTTACTTTGAGGCTAAGATTGAGTAACGGCCACTGTGTCGTACTGTGTATACAAGGTGTCCAAAACTGAGACGGGTGGCACACAGAGGTTAACACAAAAGTAATTTGAAAATATCAATACAGCGCCACCAAGTTATCTGTTCAGGTGGGCAAAATTGTACTTACTAACTAATTGTAAATCCTGTTCCCCATTTTATGTTTTATTTATTCACTTACTAAGATTTATAGATATATTTTCATTACAATCAAAAGACGGGTTAAAATATTCTCATTTTTCTAGGTAAATTTCTTAAATGTTACTACTAATTCATTTTCCACTAGCGCCGCTATCAACTGAACAGATAAGATGGTTGTTATGGTGGTGGTGCGCACTGTAACAGTGTTTTGATTTCATTTGAAAATTCTTTATTGCATTAATCTGTAAAATGTGATTTATGAGTACAATAAATAATATTCTATAAAATGTATTCCACAGAAAAGATCTGCACAAAGGCGAGCTTAAGCTTAAGTATTAATTCGGAACGTGCGAAGTGGGTGGAAGGGATAAATAAAATGATCGCAGCGCTCGTCGCGGCGGAAATGTGCAACAAAAGGGGCACAGCTCTTTAACGTCTGTAACAGTCAGTACAAACTTGGCAATGTTGTTATAAAATTAAAAAAAATATTTTAACAAATTGATGAATACTGGTTTTCATGGTTTTCCCCATTTTTGTTTGCTGCTCGTTTTTGAATTACCTACTTGCTTCGTTGTTAATGTAACATATTAAAGCAGCAACATGTTTGCACTTGCCGCTCTGGCTATAAACCCTCCAGTTATTATACATACATACTTATAACTACTCCAGTGACAACCCGAGCATTATCGATCTGTAATAAATGAATAAAAATGTTTGACATAGGTACATTACCTAAATGTTTAGGCATGTTTTTAGGCTAGGAAAGTACTTACGTTTAAACTTGTTTTATAGGGCGTTGAGGTCACTGATGTTTGACGAATGATGGTGGCTCATATTAAATAACTATTGCCATTAGTTCCCAGTTCTTCTATGTACATAACACATGTTATGCTAAAAGGAAATAAATTGGTGTTAGCAAACACCAATTTATTTCCTTTTAGCATAGTTTGGGGCTGAAAACTTAATGTGTGTTTTACACTCTCAAAACCAATTTTTATAATAACACTAGCTTTCGCCCGCGACTCCGTCCGCGTGGACTTTAGTTCAAAATTTTGCAACCCCGTTCACTCCCTTAAGGGTTAAATTTCGAAAAACGGTGAAACACGTGTTCAATCAATTGTGTTGAAGAGTATTTATTTCAAGTTTCAAGAAAATCGAACAACATTTTTTATACCTCCCATACAAATTTTGGCAACCCTTTTCGCCCCCTTAGGGGTTGAATTTCAAAAAATCCGTTCTTACTCCTTGCCTACATTATATATAGATCCTCTGTGCAACATTTCAGCTTCCTAGGTTAAACGGCTTGGGCTGGGCGTTGATGAGTGAGTCAGTCAGTCAGGACTTTGAATTTTATATATATATATATATATAGATTTGGTAGAAAAATGGTTTTCCGTTAACGGTTTTTGACAAATTCGTCTAAAAATACCATTTATTGCCTTCCTAATATATTTTATTTACTTTAATCTATACAAAATAAATAAGCTCTTGTTATAATTTTTTTGACATATGCCCCTAAAACTGCGTTGGCAAGATGGCGCTACTGTCGTGCACGGTCCGAATACTAAAAAGTATTTTCTTCCAGCTAACCATGGGTGACGTGGAAAGAGTAAGGGGTGCTAGAGAAGTCCAACTAAAATAGAAAAGATAAATTACTTACAGATTTACCAGTGATGTCATAATAATCAACCCATTATGTCCCCACCGAGGGGCACGGGTCTCTTCCCTGAGGAAGGTATAGTAGGCCATACTCCACCACGGGGGCCAAGTCCGGATTGGTGGAGGCTTCTAAGACTAGTGGCTGGTCTTACTGGTCAGAAGTTTTCAAGCCGCCCTCGAGCCTCTGACTTGGCATATTTTACATATTTTATAATAAATAAATAATCAATACAACAATGTTTATTGCCAAATGAATTATGTTTCAGTCAATAATTATTAATCCTAAGTTTAAGTTCAAAACAAGCTTAATAATAATATTTGATAACATTATGTAGTGGTGGGTGACCGTGTCCTCACACTAGGCTGAGCCTGTATAATGGGCGACGATAGTTTACACGAAATAGGATTGATAATTTTCAATAGCACTTCGACTTTTATTAATTACTAGCTTTCGCCCGCGACTCCGTCCGCGTGGACTTTAGTTCAAAATTTTACAACCCCGTTCACTCCCTTAAGGGTTAAATTTGGAAAAAACGGCGAAACACGTGTTCAATCAATTGTGTTGAAGAGTATTTATTTTAAGTTTCAAGAAAATCAGACAACATTTTTTATACCTCCCATACAAATTTTGGCAACCCTTTCCGCCCCCTTAGGGGTTGAATTTAAAAAAATCCGTTCTTATTCCTTGCCTACATTATGAACAGATCCTCTGTGCAAAATTTCAGCTTCCTAGGTCAAACGGCTTGGGCTGGGCGTTGATGAGTGAATGAATCAGTCAGTCAGGACTTTGAATTTTATATATATAGAATAGATAATTAATAAAAGTCGAAGTGCTATAGTATGCATAGTGTTATGAAACCGTTTTTAATTGCAACGAAAACGTAAAAGACGACCTCTTTGGCGCAGCGGTTAGCGCATCTGACTACCATGTGAGAGGTCCCGGGTTCGAATCCCGGCTGGGGACAAAAAACCCCGGTCTTGGATGTTTACATGTTTATGACGTCGCTGTTTCTGGTTCCCACGACACAGGGTATCCTAGTGTGGGGCCAGGAGCATGTATCTGCCTGCATGCAAATGTTATGTTTGTTAATTATTTGCGTCATTAATTTCTCTATTTACACAGTAATCTTGTATCCATGTTTCATTAAGGAAATTCTTGAATCAGAACCTGAGGATGTTTGCGCTCGGCATTATAATGACCTACTTGCCCTAAATACAATTCGTTGTGGAGTTACACGAATAGTTAGCATACCCTCCCAGACAAGCGGGGCGCAGGATTCCGGGGCGCATTCTCGTGATGCCTCCAATGGCATTGCGACTCGATTTAATCGAATCATTCGAGTAAACAATCGTGATATTAAAATCGTTTGCAATATTCTGAGGAAATATTGTTTTCATGGAACAAATATTACGATTGAATGTGCAGAAGGGCCGGTAAGGGACGTGCCAGGCAAACGTATACTGACCAAATAGGGGATGTATTAGCAAAGGGCAAGATGAAAAGTACCCGAAGCGTGTACGTGCGACGACTAACTATTGATGACGAAACGAATGAGACCTATCCGGATCAGTGGCAGACTCTGGTGTTTTCCAACTCCTAAAAAAAGTAAAACCGTTTATTACATCCATTCCATATAAAATTATTAGAAGGAATTGTGGGTAGACGCCCACACTAGGCGAGGCCTGTTAGAAATAATAAGGCCATTAGAAATAGTACATTACTGCAGCGGCCAGCTCAAGAGGCATTGATGGACGAACGTGGAAATGTAGCCAAGGCTTGTATATGATTTTTCTCAAATAATGCGCGGAAATTAAAAATATGAACTTATTCTGTTAAATTCAATAAACTTTCAAAATCAGACGAACAACGAACGGACAAAAATATTTTTTGCCGCGTTGAAGTGTTTTTTTTTCAGCTTTCTATGGCAAGCGAGTTCGAAATTTAAAAAAACCTCTGATATTTTGAAATTGAACCATACGATATTTTGAAATTATCGATTTACTTTCTGAGGTTGAAATTACTTAAAGTTGTACAGATGTACTATTTTTTTATCCGCGGAAAAAAGGTAGAATTTGAAACGTTGTGCAAACGATGTATTTAAAAAGACATGCAATTTAAATAATCGAATGAAATTAAACACGAATCGGCCCATCACTATGCATCTTAGGACACAGTCACTTTGGTTCTCGGACCGCTCTAATGCCGTGAAGTTTATTTGTTTGGACCTTATTCCGCTTGAAGTATTTAAGGGACTATACAAGTGCGAGAATGTATCGTAGGCCGCTCTTCATCGGTCTTAATAGCTGTTTCGGAAAGGTTATTTCGTGTTCTAGGGCCATCAATACCGAAATAGACAGGCAACCATATACAACCACTATTCTTATGAACTCATAGTATCGAGTTCAATTTTATTTTACCTACACACACATACATACATCGCACACTGAAAACATAAATGGCATTGAACAAAAATCTTCAGTTTACAGTACTTATATAATGTTCTGGTGGGCGATGTGGAAATCACAAAGCTTTTCTGACAACTTTTACGGTTCCACATCGCCCAACAGGACATTTAAAAAATCTTACAACGGCCATATTGTAAAATGAAGATCTTTGTTTAATGCCATTTATGTTTTCAGTGTGCGACATATTATTTCATTTTATTTGGACTTTACGCATTCAACTTCACATGACCATTTTTTTCTTTAATCGATGTATTGTTATTCGGTTTGTTGTAGGGGACCCGATCGAGCGAGCGTAGGTAGTTAAATCCAGCGGACGGCCAACCTTGCCTACTGGTGTTCATTACTGTGCCAGACGTGACAGTTTTGAACTATATGACTTAAGTAACAATGCCGGTATTACATGGCTTGTATATTTAGGCCTACCCGCAGAGCAAAAGTTGTCCCCGATGCTTACTCAGCCGTCCTTTGACGCTCCACGGCTGCCCTAAGTCTACACCCCTGAGCATAAGTTTATTACGATCTTTACAGGGTGTGACTTCAGAACTGAGCCCGAGGAAGTCAAGCTTAGAAAGCCTAGCTTTTGATTCAGGGCCTTTCTCCACTTCTCCGGTCTGGCAAACGTTAATTACCGGTCCGATTTGGAAACACACAAGAATACTAGTAAGCTTCTCCACTACTCGGGCATCCGGTTTTTAACGGTCCGATAATTTGCTAGATCAGAACGGTATTTTACCGGGCCGAAGTGATCGACGTACAAAAACAATACACGTTTTCGCACCGCGCATACAACCCGAAAATGTTCCCATACTATTTTATTTACATTAATAGAATGTGTGGAAAACGTCCCCTGCCTCGAATGGAAAAACCGAGGAATTTTAATAAAGCACTGCGTCACGTCCATTGCCGATTATAATCGGATGAAGTGGAGAAGCATAATCCGGCATCCGATATTTTTCTCATGATTTATGCCGGTTCCGACGACGGACCGGAGCAGTGGAGAAAGGACCTCAAGGACTTCGGGTCTGAAACAGGATGTTGTGAGGAGAGTGGTGAAAGAAATGTTGTGACAGAGATATTATGTGACGTCAGCACCATCTATCGGTAACTTGCGGTACTGTATTTTTTTTTTAATGACGCTACAAAAAGCCCTCATTGAGCTGGCTTCGTTTGATTAAAAACTTTTTCGATTTCACTGGCAGGCAACGCTATTATGAAAAATAAGAAGAAAATTAAATTTGTCGTAAATGGAAACGTCCCTCGTAGAGTCATTATCAAAAGCATCAAAAGGAAAATACATTCGTCAATTAGGGATATTTTCTTACTAGATGTCCACGTCTATTTCTGAATTTTGATATGGAAAATATGAGAAAAGACATGAAAAGATGAAAGGAACCAACGTATTGAACCTGTTCGCTTATTAATTTTCCCGACATTCGACGTTCGTTCTGAATTTAAAGGATTTGTACCGAGTGAAAGATATGAAAAGAAAGCCGGAAATGAACAAATAGCAAACCGTCTCATTTAATTAACTTTACTCCGGATTTATTTACTTATTTTTTTGCTTTATCCTGAATTAAGTTTAAAATGCTTACGAAAGGTTTAAATCTTCTAATTTTACTTTAATGCTGGTCTTCCATCTGGCATCCGTCCCTCCCGCACATTTTTTTTTTCTTAGATTGTAACATATGTTCCGAAGCTTTGCTAGATGATAAATCTACGGTCATTTGAAATATATTATTGTGTCCTATACTTATTTTTTGATACAGAAAATTATGTCATAAATGTCCGTTATGTTATTGTCTTAGGGCCGAATTCTGAATTGAGAATTTACACCAAGCAGATACTTAAGTAACGTTCTGTCATGCTCTTTTCTGGGAAATTTGACGAGACAACACTACAGTTAATGAAATAAGTTAGCGAAATTCTCCATTCAGCAACTGGCCACAAAAGAAAAGACAGAACATTTCTTAAGTATTTACTTACAGTCTGTAAAATTTAGCTTGAGGTTTGCGACAGCTGTCACACTGACAGGGCTATGTAAGGGACTAGTCATAGAAAGCGCCCGAGGCGCGCGTACAATACGCTGCATTTCGGACGCTCTTTAAAATTGTATGAAGTTCTATGCAACGGATTACATCAAGCGTCCGCGTCCGTGGTGCGCGCGTCATACGCGCGTACGACGCGCGCCCCTCCTTCGCGGATTAGAAAAGTGTGCTCATCCTATCATAATGAGCCGTTTTCAGAAGAACTAAAAAAAAAAAAAAAATATGGCTGTCAAAGGAATGCAATTTTGGACCTCAGCCCAATAGCCATGTGTGATAAGTCATAAAATAGGTCTCAGCGAGCTGAACAAAAGTTACTATGACGCCAACAGCCAAATGTTTGTCCTTTCGGAGTTATACAGTATTGAAAAAAAACTAACATTTTCAACAAAATATAACTCCGAAACGACAAACATTTGGCTGTTGGCGTAGTAGTAACTTTTGTTCAGCTCGCTGAGACCTATTTTATGATGTATCACAAATGGCTATTGGGCTGAGGTCCAAAATTGCATTCCTTTGACAGCCAGTTTTTTTTTTTTTTTAGGTCTTCTGAAAACGGCTCATTGACGAACGTACGATAGGCGTCCAACGCTCGCACGACTCGCGCCCAAAGCGCAGCGTTCCGGGCGCGCGCCCCGGGCGCTTTCTATGACTAGTCCCTTACGATATTGCTTAGACATCGAATAGTGTGCAGTAAGTACGGAGTTTTCACTGTACAAATATTCTGTGAAAAAATTCAAAACTTCATGGACGCAATTTAGATGACAGCTGTCGCGGAGTTCAAGCTATATTTTACAGACTATATAGTGAAATCCTCAGTTCTGTTAACAGCTGTCAAAAGTTTTTTTTGTATGTACTTTGGCGAACTGGCAGCTGTTAGCAGTAGATTAACAGCTAGTTATAAACAAGAAACTTGGTGTAACTCTCTCTCTTTTTCATTCCCAGGTGCACGATGCCCAACGTGATAAAGTGTCTCGTGTACATCGGCATCGCGGCGTTCCTGCACCAGCTGCCGCGGTTCTTCGACCGGCAGTACGTGCCCCACCTCACGGTCTGGAGAGGTCACTTCGAGGAAGTCTGCCATGTAAGAGAAATCATTCTATCACCATCATCATCATGTAGTATACATCTATACATGCATATCATCAACCCATCATGTCCCCACCGAGGGCCATGATGGGTATAGGCCATACACCACGGGGGCCGAGTTCGGATTGGTGGAGGCTTGTAAGACTAGTGGCTGGTCTTACTGTCAGAAGTTTCCAAGCCTCCCTAAGGCCTCTGACTTGGCTTAACGATTGCCATCTATCGACGGCAGCCGGCACCAACTGCTTAATGTGCCTTGCGAAGCACGGAACCGCTGGGAAAAATGCCACTAGCGTTAGTCTTAGAACGGTCACCCACCCATCCACTGAACGCGCCCTATGTTGCTTAACGTTCGTGATCGTTTAAGGCCACATAGGCAGCCGGGGCTACGAGCGACCTTAATTATTTACTTAAGTGAAACTCTCAATTCAAAAACTGGCGCTAATGGGCCTAAGTAACGTTCTGTTAAGCCTGTATTACACCGGGCAACACTGTGCGGCATTGCGGCATGTCACAAGGCCGCATGCTACAAAGGTGCGGCAGAAGAAGAAAAAGAAGCTGCGACAGTTTGCCACATGACATAAGGTGTTGCCATGCCACAAGGTTCTTGCCACAATGTGCGACGTTGTAGCATGCGGCCTTGTGGCATACGGTATGCCACAACGCCGCATGCTGCAACGCATACCGTAATGCCGCACAGTGTTGCCCCTGTGTAATACAGGCTTTACGCTCTTTTCTGAGAAACTTTACGAGACAGCAGTTTAGTGAAGTAGGTAGTTACTTAGCAAAATTCTCGATTCAGAAACTTAGTATTTTATCCGTTTTTTTACCCGTGTTACTACCAAACTTACTTCCAGTAGTAACACAGGTATAGTTTTCCCGTATTACTACTGGCTATCGAAGTAGCAACATGGGTAAATTTTTACTTCCCTTGTTACTACTGACTATCGAAGTTGTTATATAGGTAGTTTACTTTTTTCCGGCGTTACTACTACTGAGCTACTACTGTCAGAGCTTTAAACAAAAAAATAAACAAAATTAAGATTGTTTTGAACCCCGATGTGTTCTAAAAGTACCAGGGGAGCATAAAGTTGTCAGAGGTTTGTTGAACACCCAATGGGTACCATGACATTATACAGCGTGTCCCAAAAATTACACGTCACAGTGACACTGGAGGTAGACCTGCTCAAGAAGCGTCGAACCAACCTAGCATGACCTCAGATTTTTAACAACTTTAGTGTTATGCTAGCACTAACGCTAAGTTAGTAAGTTCATGACCGAGTACAAAAAAAAAACCAAACACGAGGGCTATCTAACTTAACGCTAGCACTAAACTTGTTAAAAAAAGTGAAAATTTAGAACAATTTTAAATTGGCCATATCTCAAAAACCGTGCAACTTTTACTGAGGTCATGCTCAGGTTGGTTCGATGCCTTTTGGGCAGGTCTACCTCCGGTGTCACTGTGACGTGTCATTTTTGGGACACCCTGTATACCCTACCTGCCTGATTAATTTTTTGTAATGCGAAATTACCTGTGTTACTACTGGTAGTAAGTTGGTAGTAACACGGGTAAAAAACGTTTTTTTCTATAATGTGACTGTACGTGGTGCGCGTCGCGTAATCATCTGTGTCAGAACTGCGAACGTAACTAAAGTCCACCATTCACTACACGCGCCGCGAGCCGAGCCCCGAGCCGTACCCATTCGTGGACAAATCCGTCATCGCCCACACACTACACGAGCGCCGAGCTGCTTACTACTTTATCTCCAGACGACGAGCGCCGCGCCGAGCCGCGAGCCGCGCACCGAACCGAGAACTAAAGCCGCGTCCGCTGCGACATGTTACGCGTGTTACAAAAAATGTAACATGTTACGGTTATGGTAACAGCCCGTCTGCTGCGACTTTCTAGTTCTGTGTTTTTGTAACAAAAACAAAATGCGTTCCGACGAAGAAGACGTGTCTGCTATTTTGTCCCTTTAGGCTTATCCACTTGTTCTTCTGAAATTCCTATTATTTCTGCTTTAATATTACAGTCCCAAAGCACTTGTCTTTCTCGAAATAATCGTATGAAAAACAAAGTATTTTCTTTTTTCCACTCCATCACCGAATCGCGAGACGTGTACGTCCGGCGAGTGCTAACTTAAAATGAATGACTTCACCCCCCCGCAGGCGAACGCGGGGGATGTTATCCATTCGCCGCGGCTAACGTGTTACGTGTTAAGTAACACGTAACGTGTTATACCACGCCCCATTATAACGTGTTACATTTTTTGTAACACGCGTAGCATGGCGCAGCGGACCCGGCTTAACACATTCACACACAGATTTCGACAAATCCGGCGGATGGGCGCGCCTGTGAATGGTAGCCTTTATGTGCCGGCACAGGAAATTGGGTGCACAGTGCAGCCGACTGCCAATCGATTTCTGTCACCCTGTCCGATTAGCTGACTTTTGTTCCATTTCACCAGTTTCTTCGTTTTGCGTCGCACTGAGTTTGTAACGCGTTGACTCGCTGCTTAATTGTGAAACACACGGCCAATATCTATTGAGAATTTTCGCTAAGTACCTACTTAACTACTTAACTTAGTGCTGTCTCGTGAAATTTCTCAGAAGAGAGCGTCACAGAACGTTACTTAAGTATTTAGTTAGTGTATTTACACAATCAATTCAGAAATCGGCCTTAGCAGGGTTTTTGGATCAATTATAGTGTCGAGCCACGCGCTGTGTCGCATTCCTTAGAAAGAGTAACGATTACGCAGTATTTTCCAACGTTACCACACACTAAAATGTGGACGGGAAAAACAAATGCATGCCTAATTCAGGAGTAGGGGAGGTACCATAAAAAACCTCCAAACAAATTGTCCTAACGTTTTATATCGGATATAATTATTAACTATGCGAATAAAATTTGTAGCTGTTGTCTGCCTCTTTATCATCATCAACCCATTATGTCCCCACCGAGGAGCACGGGTCTCTTCCCTGAGGAGGGTATAATAGGCCATACTCCACCACGGGGGCCTAGTCCGAATTGGTGGAGGCTTGTAAGACTAGTGGCTGGTCTTACTGTCAGAAGTTTTCAAGCCACCCTAAGGCCTCTAAATGCCTCATTATACTTAATTAAAATTAAATACAACTAAATTAAAATAATTCTCAATGGAACCGTCAAGTAACCAATTAAAATTAGCCGAAATGAGCTCTTTGAATCCGATTTCAAAACAATTTAAAATAATAGTTACTAGATGTGCCCGCGGTGTTAGGGCTTGGCCCCATCACCCCGTGTCACGGTACGGCGCCGTGGACGGTGCGCCGCGCGCCCCTATTCTCAGTCAATATTTCACAGTTGGTGTGCTCGGCCGTGTCTGAATGAATCACGAAAAAGTTATTATCATGTTGTTACTACGACGACGAAAGAAAAAAAAACAGAAACATAGAAACTATTGGTTAAATCGACTGAGAATTGAACGCACCGTGACACGGCTGCTGGAGCGCGGTGCCGTACCGTGTCACGGCGGCGGCGACGCCGTGCCGTTGAACGGTGGCGGCACCGCGCCGTGGTGATGGGGACGGGCCCTTACCCGCGAGTTATTAAGGAAAATAAATGGTGTATAAACAGAAAAAATAATAACTATTTACATTTTTAGGGATTTTCCCATGGGAATAAGATACATTTTCTGCGGTAAAACGTAGCCTATGTGTTAATCCAGGGTGTCTGCTAACTCCAAACCAAATTTGATTAAAATCGCTCCAGCCGTTTAGACGTGAAGAAGTAACAAACTTACACACTCACAAACTTTCGCCTTTATAATATTAGTGTGATGTGATGTGATATGATCATGCTCTGCTATCACATTCTCAATTAGAAATAGGTACTCAAAACCAATGTTTCCATTTCATTTGTAATAGAACGTTAGTTAATAATGAGCACAATATTCAGACATTAAATTAGAAGGTATATTAATTGGATTTCAGTACCACACAAGTTCTCAATTCTGTTCCCAATATAGATTTGAGCTTCAGGACGACCTCAAAACAGAAGGGCATCTCGGTCAAAAACATATTTCCGTCTTAGGCCTTGTTTACATTTGCTTTATTTTCATGCTTTTTAGCATGCTTTCCATAGGGCTAGAATAAATAGAGACGATTCCTTTTATAAGACACAAGCAAATAATATACTAGTAATGGTTGCTTGTATACTATCTTGTATGTTTAGGATTTGTATGTTGTATTACCTTATATCTTATCTATATTATCTTGTATCTTGTATATTCAGCATTTGTATCTTGTATGTTTATACAATGTTTATATTTAGGATTTTTTTTAAAGTATTTTTATTTGGGTATTTTTTTAATAATATTATATATGGTGCGTAATAAAAGGTTGAATCGGCTTACGTTTATGCCGTCTGTATGTTACTCTATGGAAAGCCTGCTAAAAAAGCATGAAAATAAAGCAAATGTAAACCAGACCTTATGAATAAAAAGTCAATTCCACTTAAACACTAAAACTTAAAGTTATCAGACTAGGGGCCGGTTTCTGAGTTGAGAATTTTTTCTAAGTAAATACTTAAGTAACGTTCTGTCACGCTCTTTTCTGAGAAATTTGACGAATGAATGAGAAATGAAAATGAATTTGAATTTGAAAAATGGACATTTGGTCCATAAAAACAGACGGTACAAAAATAAAAAAATAAAATTAAAATATTGGCAAGAGCTGGATGAGAGTAGCCGAGGACCGTGCTCAGTGGGGGCAATGGGAGAGGCCTATGTCCAGCAGTGGACCACCGTAGGCCGATGATGATAATGAAAATATTACCAATTTTTTGTGCTAGTTAGGCATCTACGACTGAAGCCTCTGCAGTGACTGTTCTGTGAGAAGTCTTGCTTTAATTTGCCAAAATCATGTTACTGCTACTCCTACAATTATCTGGTAAACTTATTAGCTCCATGTTAACTTTGAGCTTTGTTAACAAATTCGTACGTATTATGTAGCGTTTCGATTCAGTTTCGAGTTTCACTAATGTACTCAACCCGTTGCTAGGCCCACAGCTTTGAAGCTGCAAAATTACTTATTCTGGTTAATGGAAACACATCTCACATACTGCCGTTCCAACGATAACCAACGCATTCGATTTTTTTAGCAAAAATGAGTTAGATACATATTCTGAGTTGCGTCAGCGTTATCTATCTATCTGGCCCGTTTATTGATATCTTTATTAGTTCATGAGATATTGTTAAGTATACTAGTAATATTGTTTTTTTTTTTATTTTATTTATTGCATCACACAACAGATAGGTATCATTGCATGTTATAATATCGTGATGGATCTTATGGTCTAGTTACTTATCCTTTAACGTTGCATGTTAAAGTATAGACGAGAAGTTCAAACAAAATGTTTACTTCATGAACGTCAAAATTGCTATTTTCACAATTAATAGAGTATGTGGAAAAGAAACTAACAAAGAAACTTCTTATTTATTCTTTTCAAAACAGTCTTAGTTTAATTAATAAACTTTCAAACTTAAAAATATTACTCTTGGATGTGTTGAACACTAGACACAGTTATCCTCTGATTAAAGGAGAATGGTCTTTTGGAAAGAGTCCTATCCAATTATTTTTTGTTGTATTAAAAGTAATCAAAATATGTATTTTTTATAATCAATATCCGTGGCTAACTTAATAGTTTATTGCTTTGTTGTTTTCTTCAGGCGCAGTATAGAAAGTGCTCTAAATTATGTGATTATATTCAATATCAGTAGCTAACATATAACTATATTAGAAGGCAGTGAAAAATAAATATATTTTTTTCTTATCTAGGTGCAGTTTAAAAAAGTTATTCTTCACTGGCTTCTATGTACTGTCCAGTTTAGAATAATTATAAACGTTCTGCCTGTAAAGCTAGTAATCATTTATCGCGCGTTATATAACAATTCGAGCGAGATAAACATACAAGGTGTGTCATAATTAGCTAATTAATAGTGAGACGGCAACAGTATTGTTTAGCGTGTCAATTGTAATGCCGAATACCTGGTTTTATTGCTCGGAGCGGCACGGGTGGGAAAATGTGGCATCCTTTGTGGAATATTACAGCATTGCAAATTGCAAAAAATTAAGTAATATATTTATGTTAGCCACTGATATTGAATATAATTACAAAATATTAGCACGTTTTATATGCGCCTGAAGAAAAAATGAAAGCAATAAAATAATATGTTAGCCACTGATATTGAATATAAAAATTACATATCTTGGATACCTTTAATATAACAAAAAAAATGGGATAGGTCCCATTCGTGTCGGGCCTGGGTAAATTTTGTATGGACCGTGACCATTCTCCTTTAATATTTAACTACTGTTTAATGCCAGACATCCTTGTCTCATAAATAATCGTTGATTTTATAATAAGCTTTTTTGCACAGAGTGTGCTTAACACAATTCTTAAACCGCGTTAGAGGTAACTCTAATATATCTTGGGGAATCTTGTCTTGTCTTAAACACCACGGTCTGATTCCGATTGCGGGTATGTACCCTATGACTTCGTTTACTTTTAAAGGAGAATGACCAAAAACAGTCTATGTTCCTTTTGCGTTGCGCTTTTAATACCTCAAAATGTTTCTTTTGAAAAATTATTTCGTAGTTCTATTTGATAAAATAAAAGAATCAGGGGTTTAAAAGTAATAATTTAAAAGTAATAATTTATAAGTTCTCGGGTCGTGCGTTATCAGGCTGTACAAAATCGGTACGGGCGAGAATCCGTGTACAGCCATAAACACGACAGAGTGGTGCCTCGTTTCCAAGAAGCGTATTTCATTCACTTCGCAACCATTGCACGCTCAATCTAGTGCGTGACATTATCGAGGCTATGAGTCGCAATAGATTGACGTCTTGATCTGGACAAGTCAACTACACTAGACAAGTCAATCCAAATGATCATAGTTTAGATGTAGAGAGGCGATACATCGACCCGATATATACCCACCGAGGGGCACGGGGCTTTTCCCTGATGAACCTTCCTCAGTGAAAAGCCCCGTGCGTGCCCCCCGGTCCTATACGTATAGGGCATACTGCACCATGGGGGCCTAGTCCGGATAGGTGGAGCCTTGTAAAACTAGTGGCTGGTCTTACTGTCGGAAGTTTTCAAGCCGCCCGCTCCCAAAGGCCTCTGACTTGGCTTCACGTCTTCCATCTGTTGACGGCAGCCGGCACCAACTGCTTAACTTGCCTTGCGAAGCACGGAACCGCTCGGAAAAATGCCACCAGCGTTAATTATAGACGGTCACCCATCCATACACTGAACTCGCTCTATGTTGCTTAACCTTCGTGATTGCTTAAGATCACTCAGGCAGCCGGGACTACGAGCGATACAACTATTTTAAAATAGGGAGCAGCAACAGGTAAGTACCTAGTATAAAGTAACGCCTGCATTACGTCCCACAGTAGGGCTCAGGTCTTGCAGGCCTGTAAGTTCCGCGTTCGTGCATTCCCGGTACGGATCGGGAATGCACGGACGGGAATGTACAGGCAGGAATGCACATCCCGATAATTGGTGTCATTTGGGCACGAATTCCCGGGCTGTACATTCTCATGCCGTACATTCTCGGTCCGTGCAATATAGTGACCCACTTCAGTCAGTCAAAACAGATTAAAAACACAGATTAGATTAAATTATTGCAAAAATCGCAAAAGGTGTTACTACATTGCGAAAGTGCAAACTGCAAACGGGGAGTTTTTGACGGGAATTCAAAAGAGCGGATTATTACGTACGGTTTTATTTTTGCAAAATGATCCCAGTGGATTTGATATTGTTTAATTAATATAGTTTATTGTTAAAATCTCCACCAATCCGGACTTGGCCCCCGTGGTGGAGTATGGCCTATACCTTCCTCAGGGAAGAGACCCGTGCCCCTCGGTGGGGACATAATGGGTTGATGATGAAAAATGATTGTTAAAATGACCATGTGTATGAACAATCCAACCGGCCCTTTTGAAAATCGTTGGGAGATTCTAATGTCCAGCAGTGGACGTCCAATGGCTGAAATTATTATGATGATGATGATGATGATGTATGAACAATATGTGGAATAAATAACTAAAATAACCGCCATTGTGGGCTTAGGATAGTCTTGTCTCAATTGTGCGCAGGACCTAAGACTATTTATGCTAATCAGAAATTATCTCTTTATCCCCCATTAGGCTCCTTAAACATTGCGACTTTTTGCAGCGATATAGTCGCGATTTAGACGATTTGCTAGTGCATAGACCTATGTTTTTAGTTAAAACTAAAAGGTGTCAATGCCAATCTAAAATAACACCAAACCACCAAAGTTGTCATAACCTCAAAACATGGGCTCAAAATTAAGATTTCTCGAAACTCCCACCTAATATTTTCATAATATTTTTCCTGCATAATCCAGAGCTAATTTCTTATAGTTTACTGTTGGTTTCATCAATTCGCAAAAAGACGCAAAAATAGACGAACTCCTATAGCAAATTGATCATTCTCCTTTGTACATCAGCAAATTCGTAGTAGCACCATCACACACTAACAGTGAAGGAAAAAAGCTCGAGAAAACTTGCGGCTTGGTTGGTTCCGCAAGTATTGACTCGTCTTTCTTGTGGGCTAGGTCGACTACTCTTTCAGGATGGCATAGGTGCCGGGCATACCCCATCTAAAATAACAATTTCCCACTGCAGTGGCTCCCTTCACCCATATAGTGGAGTGAAGGCGCCACTGAATATGGCGTCATATGAATCACCTCATTACGTAGGTGGTTTAGCCAAAGCTTTTAAATCGTTGTCTATTTCCAAGCCAGCACGATCGATGACAAAAGTCACCGGCATAGCCCACCGAATTAGCATGCTGAAGTGGCAGTGGGCCGGCCATATCGGTAAACGTAGTGTAGGACGTCCTCAGACTCGGTGGAGCGATGATGTTCGCAAGGCGGCTGGCAAGCTGGATGAGAGTAGCCGAGGACTGTGCTCAGTGGCGTGCAATGGGACAGGTCTATTTCCTGCAGTGGACAATCATAGGCCGATAATGATGATGATTTCCAAGCCAGCACGATCGTACCCAGTACTTCGCACACGAACCACCCTCTTACAACCAACTTTTTCGTCCACAGATGCAGATGGCGCCGTGGGTGCAAACGATATCCCTGGACGCGTACTTCATCACCTACTTCGGATTCAGGGTCTTATTCGTGCACCTGATACCCTGCACATCCCTGGTGGTCCTAAACGTCCTGCTCTTCAGGGCGATGAGGGCCGCCCAGCTGAACAGGCAGAAACTGTTCAAGGAGAACAGGAAATCTGAATGCAAGAGACTGAGAGACTCAAACTGTACAACCTTAATGTTGATCGTAGTAGTCACGGTGTTCCTGTTAGTCGAAATACCCGTGGCTGTCGTAACGATATTGCACATCATATCCAGCACTATGGTGGAGATATTGGACTATCACATCGCGAATATATTGATTTTGATAACGAACTTTTGCATTATCGTCTCGTACCCCATTAACTTTGCCATCTACTGCGGTATGTCCAGGCAGTTTAGGGAGACCTTCAAGGAGTTGTTCATAAGAGGAGCGGTGACTAGTAGGAAGAATGGAGGGTCTAGTAGGTATTCCTTGGTCAACGGCCCTAGGACTTGCACTAACGAAACGGTTCTTTAAAATGTTTTGCTATCAGAAACGATGTCTTCTTTTTGTAAATAAAATGTTTGTCTTATGATAGGGTTAGGACCATGGATATATAAGTCCTGTAAGTGTAAATCTACTATTAGGTAATTTTGGAATGAACTGTCTTAGTGTACTAAGCACTTAGTCATATCAAAGAAGGTTTTCACAAGAGGTTATCGAAGTTGAATTGTTGTGTGTGAATTGACAGCTAAACTAATGTTGCAAAAAAAATTATATGAATTAAACGAAATAGAAATTGTACATACCTATATGTGTTGTCGTCTGCTCGTAATTATGTACTCGGAAATTAATTTGTAGTTGACATTTTTATTTGAAATGTACTTTTTGCGGCTGTCCGATTACCTAATCAAATTATTTTAAAAAAATCACGTTATTTTACTCATTTATTTCAAATTGATAGCTAATCGGACGGCCAAATAAATGGAGAGCCCCCATTTAGAAAAGTATCAATTTAATTTAATAAAAATTAGTTGTACAGTGATACTTATCTTTGAGTTTATAAAATTATTATAGATGTTTTATGTAAAGTACGTAGAATTAAATTTGTGTATCAAGTAGGTAAATATATAAATGCATTTATATAAACAATACTTTTTATGTACACTTGTAGCTGAATATACTTACCTATGTAATCCTTTTTTTCTTGATCTTTACTTTCTTAAAGTGTATAAAGATATGTAAAATTTTGTGTATCTAATTTACTTAGTTTATTATATTAAGTGTAAAGAGTATGATAACTTTATTTTGTAGTAAAACGAAACGAAATATGCGATAACTTATGTAATACATAAAATGAAAATAGTTCTAGGCAGAAACAAAATTATATGATACGTCAAATTTGTTTAATAAATGAGATTATTTATTAATAAAGAACTGTACTACATATTGCAATCGGATTTTTTATTCATCCCTATACAAAAATGTGCCAAATTTCGTCTCGATCCGTTCAGCCGATCTGACGCCATTGAGTAACAAGTATACATTAAGTAGCTTTCGCATTTTTAACAGTCATCATCAACTCATTGTGTCCTCACCGAGGGGCACGGGTCTCTTCCCTGAGGAAGGTATATACCTGGTATGGTATATACCATACTCCACCACGGAGGCCAAGTCTGGATTGGTGGAAGCTTGTAAGACTAGTGGCTGGTCTTACTGTCAGAAGTTTTCAAGCCAAGTCAGAGGCCTTAGGGCGCGCCCTAAGGCCTCTGACTTGGCTTATCGACGACAGTCGGTACCAACTACTTACAAATACAACTACAAATACAAACTTTAAATGATTGTCTGTAATCGTTTTTCAGAACCACAGCTTTGAAGCCACCCATATTTTAAAGTGTAATATAGAGACGAGATTTCTAGAGTTATCATTTAACGGTTAATTCGAGGCAGTGCCCTCCGCTATTAGGTAATTAATCAACCCTTGACAGACCCTTTTCCTTTCGAGGAAGGCCAACAAAACTGCTCTTAATTAAGCCCTTACGTTCGCACCCGAATATTGAAACTAACAAATGGCGTCACCGTCGTCAAAATTGAGATGACTGAAGCGTAGACAGAATCTAACTATATATATACATATAAAAGGAGAAGCTGACTGACTGACTGACTGACTGACATATCAATGCAGGGCCTAAACTATAAAGGTTAGAAACTTGAAACTTTGCACAGGGGTTTTGTTCATAACGTAAAGGGGCACTAAGAAAGGATTTTTGCAAATTCACCCGCTACGGGGGTAGAACGGGGGTGCAACGTTAGTATGAACGGTTGCCGTTTTTGAAGTTATTCGAATGAAATCCAGTATGAAGGTTCCTTATTGAAAGTCATTAAACTCGAGTATTTTTTTTTATAATCATCCCCTAATGGGGTAAAAGGGGGTGCAACGTTAATATGTAAGTTCTCTGATTTTCTAAATTATTTCAATAAAATTTGATGCACATTTTTTTTTTGTTTTGATTATTTCACATGCGCTAAAAGTATACGTGACTTATTTGCAAATACTTTTTTCAACTAAAGCCCACGCGGACGAAGTCGCGGGTAACAGCTAGTCGCTTATAAGGGTACAATATTTAATCGAATGAAGGCAGGAATTTCTTAGCATCATCATCATCAACCCATTATGTCCCCACCGAGGGGCACGGGTCTCCTCCCTGAGGAAGATATAGGCCATACTCCACCACGGGGGCCAAGTCCGGATTGGTGGAGGCCTCTAAGACTAGTGGCTGGTCTTACTGTCACAAGTTTTCAAGCCGCCCTAAGGCCTCTGCATCATCATTTTATTATTATTTTAACTCTGACTACCTCTATGGCGCAGCGGTTTGCACATCTACCTACCATGCGAGAGGTCCTGGATACTAACCCCAGCAGGAAACGTAACAGAAATCCCCAGGTCTTGGATGTTTACATGTTTGTGAATTCGCTGGGAACCACCCACGACACAGGGTATCCTAATGTGGGGCCAGAAGCAATGTATTTGCCTGTATGTAAATGTTTGATTAACTAAAGCGCAGACTTTCAATCTTTAGACGCGGTCTCCTTTACAAGAAAAATTATAGTGACCCCCCAGGCCTCCAAGTAATATCGAAGGTAATGTAGTTAGAATCTAACATGCACATTCACATACAGGCACATACATTGCTTCTGGCCCCACACTAGGCCCCACGACACAGGGTATGGAACCAGAAACAGCGACGTCACAAACATGTTAACATCCAAGACCTGAGTTTTTTTTTGTCCGCAGCCAGGATTCGAGCCCGCGACCTCTCGCATGGTAGTCAGATGCGCTAACCGCAGCGCCACAGAGGTCGTCAAAATCCCAGTCGTCAAAATCTACAGCTGAGTGTAACAAGGCAACAGTTGCCGTATCCTTTTTAGTTTTCCGCACACAAAGGGTAAAACGGACCCTATTGCTGAGACTCCGCTGATTCCGAACCCCGAATCGCTCGTAGCCTGGGCTGCCTGAGTTATCTTAAACGATTACTAAGGTTAAGCAACATACGGCGCATTGTAAACTTTTAGTCCGGATCCACTTACGGGTGTTGTTTCATCGCACGAGTGCGACCAGGTTTCGCTCTGATTCGCAGAGCTTAATCATGGTGAGCAGAGACGGAGCTCGCGTCGTCGGTTGCTCGTTTCACACCG
Source organism: Yponomeuta plumbellus (assembly GCA_947310845.1). Lineage (NCBI taxonomy): Eukaryota > Metazoa > Arthropoda > Insecta > Lepidoptera > Yponomeutidae > Yponomeuta > Yponomeuta plumbellus. The sequence continues at coordinate 5,268,774 of OX371217.1, forward strand.
GACTAAAAGTTTACAATGTGTTGTGCTTACGAAAGTTTTAGTTCAAAAATATACGGCGCGTTCAGTGCATGGATGGGTCACCACCTATGACCAACGCTTCTGGCATTTCCGAGCGGTTCCGTGCTTCGCAAGGTACGTTAAGCAGTTGGTGCCGGCTGCCGTCGACAGATGGCAGTCGTTAAGCCAAGCCCGGGCCTTAGGGCGGCTTGAAAACTTCTGACAGTAAGACCAGCCACTAGTCTTACAAGCCTCCACCAATCAGGACTAAGCCCCCGTGGTGGAGTATGGCCTATACCTTCCTCTGGGAAGAGACCCGGGCCCCTCGGTGGGGACATAATGGGTTGATGTCGAATAAAAACAAATAGTAAAAATCAGAATAAAACGTAAAACGCCGTTTTTATAGAAGCACTGATCCCCAGTTGAGAAATCGTAAACAGGGCGACTTGTCGCCGCGTCAAGTCGCCGCGTCAGACGCGAAGTTGTCATTTGCTTCTGGTGTCTTGTCGTCGACTCTGACGCCCAGTGTGCGGAGATTCGAACAAAATGAAAATTGACGGCCGTAGTAGCCTGTCGTCGCGTCTAGTCGCCGAGCAGTCGCCTGTCGCGTATCGCTAGTGTGCGCCTAGGTAGGCGTCATGTCCCAATTGAGGATATACAAACAGACCAGATTTGTACAAATGTACGGCAGCCTCAAGTGGGATCAGAACCCACGACCTCTGGCTATCGGATGCGACACTGCTAGACCAAAGGGCTATTATAGGCAATTATATTGGGATTAGCGACCCATCCCGACGTCGCACTGGTAGCAAAAACGTTTCCATGGAAATAGCTATTAGTATATTCCGTGGAAAATTCCTGGGGTAGTAATTTTTTTACACCTTGGTTTCATTAGGTATTCGAAATTTCGTACGGAAACCTAAACTTTTTGAAAATCCTATATGGCCTATGTTTTTCGCGAAGAATGTAGCTTTTTAGTGGTGAAAGAATTTTTAAAATCGGCCCAGTAGTTTCTGAGCCTATACATTACAAGCATACACACGGACGAAAATACAAATATTTCCTCTTTATAATACTAGTATAGATATAGATAGAAAACGCGGAATCGTCTCCTGTGGCACTACAAAGAAATAAACCGGATAACCACGGCTGGGCAACAAAAATACGAAAAGGGTCACTCAAAGGGAAAAGGGTTTTCAAAGCGACGGATTCATGTTTCGCACGTGAAAGAAAATAAAACTTATTTTAAAGGATAAAACCCAACTACTTACTCTCCTTTCTTTTGAGACCCAAAACAACGTTTCGAATCTCAAATGAATTTAATAAGTAGCTTCAAAGTGAAATAGGCTGTAGAAAAACACACTCGGCGACGCGACTATGCGATTCTGACGCCAAGTGTGCGGAGCTTCAAACAAAATAATATATGAAAATTGTCGGCCGTAGCCTGTCGTCGCGTCTAGTCGTCGAGCTGTCGCTGTCGTGTATCGCCCAGTATGTGCCTAGGCTTATAGTAAGTCATGAACTGTAATTCTACGAAATAATTAAAAAATGGTAAAAAATGAGATGACAAAAATGGTACCAGAAACTGTCATGCGTGCATGCAACGACTAATGAATGACCGTGAAGAGAAAATGATCTATAGTCCCTGGTCTCTGCCTACCCCTCTGGAATACAGGCGTGAGCTTATAAATGTAAGTAAGTAAGTCATCATCATCATCATCAACCCATTATGTCCCCACCGAGGGGCACGGGTCTCTTCCCTGAGGAAGGTATAGGCCATACTCCACCACGGGGGCCAAGTCCGGGTTGGTGGAGGCTTGTAAGACTAGTGGCTGGTCTTACTGTCAGAAGTTTTCAAGCCGCCCTAAGGCCTGACTTGGCTTAACGACTGCCATCTATCGACGGCAGCCGGCATCAACTGCTTAACGTGCCTTGCGAAGCACGGAACCACTCGGACTCATCCATGGACTGAACGCGCCGTATGTTGCTTAACCTTAGTGATCGTTTAAGATCACTCAGGCAGCCCAGGCTACGAGCGATTCAGTAAGTAAGTATTTATTTATTTCCAAAAAGACAATTTTAATTACCTGCTCATAAATAGACCGTGTAGGGTATAACAAAATTAATGTATGAAAAAGTTGGTAGCGGTACGAGAAACTGGAGGTCAACGTGTTTTCTACTAACAGCAGTGCAATTTCACTGCACAGCGCCGGGAGGTACAGCTGCAGTCTGTCGCAATAACACGCGCCTGACTACCCTGCCCCACTGAACGGAGTCTTTACTCTGGAGCCCGAGGCTGAGAGTAACATTAAATAAATCATCATCACCATCAACCCACTATGTCCCCACCGAGGGGCACGGGTTTCTCCCCGGAGGAAGGTATAGGCCATACTCCACCACGGGGGCCAAGTCCGGATTGGTGGAAGCTTGTAAGACTAGTGGCTGGTCTTACTGTCAGAAGTTTTTATTATTTATTAAATAAATAAATAATAATAAACATTTACAATCGCTCGTAGCCCCGACTGCCTGAGTGATCTTAAACGATCACAAAGTTTAAGCCACATAGGGCGCGTTCAGTGCATGGATGGGTGACCGTCTATGACTAACGCTAGTGGCATTTTTCCGAGCGGTTCCGTGCTTCGCAAGGCACGCTAAGAAGTTGGTGCCGGCTGCCATCGATAGATGGCAGTCGTTAAGCCAAGTCAGAGGCCTTAGGGCGGCTTGAAAACTTCTGACAGTAAGACAAGCCATTAGACAAGAGAAGACTTACAAACCTCCACCAATCCGGACTTGGCCCCCGCGGTGGAGTAGGCCTATACCTTCGTCAGAGAAGAAACCCGTGCCCCTCGGTGAGGACATAATGGGTTGATGATGATGATGAGTTTGGCTGATCAGCTCAACATAAAAAATATTTTTGCTTGTTCTTTTCAAGATTTTAACACAACTGATTACATCTATTGAATTCCCAAGCGATCAAAGTCCAGTGAAACTTTTCCCGCTCCGGACTGTCTATTGCTTCAGAGGAAGCTCCTTTTGCAATATATTTCGATCACCAAGAGAGGAAGTAATGGGGTTACAGTAGACAATACCGTGTCAGCTATAATTCAGTTTCCAAACGGAACATACAGCTATGCCCTAAACTACTACCAAATTGAATAAACGGCTTGACGGACTCTGTGTAAAGCCATAGGGCCTTTTCACACGTACGTGATACCAACCACATCGCGACCACATCGCAACCACATCCCAACCACAATCTATGAAAGCCGGAGTCGTACCTGTGTCTCCACACGACGTAACCGCATCGCAACTACTGGCGACAACGCAACCACATCGACATTTTTTTCGGTACCACAACGCAACTACTGGCGACAAGGCAATCACATCGACATTTTGTCGGTACCGCAACGCAACTACAAAAAGCTGCAGCGACACTATTCACACGTAACCACTGTTTCACCGCATTTTGTCGTTGCGACGTGGTTTGGTTATGGTACGTGTGAAGAAGCCCATAATCGTACGATGGGTGGGGCATATACCTACCATGCTAGAGGTCCCGGGTTCAATCCCCGGCTGAGGACAAAATTAAATCCCAGGTCTTGGATGTTTACATGTTTGTGATGTCGCTGTTTCTGGTTCCCACGACACAAGGTATCCTAGTGGGGTCTCGTACTCCACTTCGAATGACGTTAGCTCGATGCTCGGTACCTCGATGTCCCTACCTCGATGGTACGTTTTGTCGAAGGATCATTACCTCGAAAGATCAACACCTCGAAACGTTTCTACCTCGAAGGGTCTTTGCCTCGACGGTACACTTCATCGATGGTTTCTTGCCTCGAAAGATCATCAAAACTAATGTAAATTTAAATTATGACGTAAAGGTGTATTAAAGACCAAAATGCCTATTCTTCTGTGGTTCTAAATTGGAAATGAGAATGGGCCATACTAACAAACAAATAGAATAAAATAAATATTTAAGGGTGCTCCCATACAACAAACGTGATTTTATAATGATAATGACGGGCGAGGACTCGCACTTGGCTGGTTTTTGTAATAACACAAAAATAACATAAACTCACGCCTATATTTACTGGAGGGGTGGGCATAGGCACCAGCTCATTGATTGGGCCCACCGAAGGCCAGGTAAAAGAAGAAGAATGATTATAAGTAATATTTTTTTTCTGTTTCATTTGTAAAATAATTATAAATATTGTTGATTACAATAAAATTGTAGTCCACCAGTATTATTACACTTTCATTTACGTCATAATTTAAATTTACTTGGATATTGATGATTTGATGATCTTTCGAGGCAACAAGCCATCGATGAAGTGTACCGTCGAGGTAAAGACCCCCTATTATTGTTTAAATTCTGTCTGTCGATATTTTGAATTGTTACCTACTTAACTAATTGTTTCTCAAGTAAGTGGATTTATGTAATCTTTTTTGAGAAATAAATATCTTAAACCTTAAACCTTAAGACCTTTCGATGTAGAAACGTTTCGAGGTGTTGATCTTTCGAGGTAATGATCCTTCGACAAAACGTACCATCGAGGTAGGGACACCGAGGTATCGAGCATCGAGCTAACGGCATTCGAAGTGGAGTACGAGACCCATCCTAGTGTGGGGCCAGAAGCAATGTATGTGCCTGTATGTAAATGAGGTCAGGATTGCAGTAAGTGGCAAGGTCTGGTCTGGCCCACCCCTCCAGGATATAGGAGTGAGTTTATGTATGTGTATGTTTATCAGGTGTTACCAGTGATATTTAAAAACTTAGATGACCAACTAGGGCAAAAAAATTACCAGACCTTAAAGTGTGGGAAAGCGGGCTTTTGATATAATAATTATATTATTATAACAAAATATACTGTACTGTATACCTGGTGACATAGTTTATTTAACGTTTTGTTTTCTCAACAAATAGTATGACCACCAAGAAACGGCGCTTCTGGTCATACTCTCTTTTCTAAACACCTGTAGAGGGAAAAACAAATGCCAGCACATAAAACTACAAGTAAATACTACTTAATAATAGAAGTAGAAGTATTTACTACTTTCTTTATTTAGACAGAAAAGTATTTATATTATACAGGAGCAAGGAAAAACCTTTTTCTAAAAATATCGTGGTACAGTATGATTAGGAGGACATGTATAATATCCATCCTCGTAGTCATACTGATATGACAAATTAGTATGACCACCAGGAAACGGCGAAAAAAGTTAGTCTGCTGCAAACGTGGAGGATCAACGGCTGCAAACCACGATCTTCTTTTAATCCGGGCGGGTCTTGTCAGTAGGCTATTTGACAGTGTGAAAAATCAGTATTATTGATCCGTATTCGTATAAATTATGAGTCTTAAAAGTGCCTTAAGGCATTTTAACTAAAATAAAAGATTATTTACAAAAAAACACAGGGTAAAGTTTGATAATTATGTATCTGCAGCCATTGTATCGAAAACGGCCTGGAGTGGCCGACTCTATGATGACGTCACAGTTCAGCAAAAATGGCGTCTGTCATTCATGTCGTTCTTACGTTTGTTGGTTTGTCAGACATGTGACGTCATAATTCCTGTGCAACGCCATATTGCCCAAGATAGCGGTTTGGCGGGTTATTTCAAAAGTAAATTTTCGTTTGCCTACACGAATACCACTTTCCTAGGACTCCATGTACACCAACAAAAAATATAAGAGGGTTCTCAGAAATTTATTTATCTGTTCTTTGGGTGAATTTGGGTGAAATTAAAAATATACTGGGGTTTTGAATAGGTATTTTGTTTGTTTCGTGTGTGTATAAATTCACTGTGTAATATAGGCTAACTGTTTTAATTGTTTAAACTTGTATTGTACGACGAATTAGTCTAAGACTGTAAGGTTGGACAATATGATAAAATAAATAAATAAAAATAAAAAAATCTGTCAAATAGCCTATTGTGTTACCAAACGGAGCGAGGTCACGCGTTACATCAATGTTGACGTTTTGATATACAACCAATCATCATGCAGTAACGCTGTTCGTCTAATCAACGTTCACGTCATCACGCGTGATGCCCAGAATGAACCAATGGCAGAGTAATTTACTCTGCAGCACAGCTTGTGCTCATTTCATAAGTAAAGACTAATCAAGAGTCTGCCGTGGCTATTGTAGTAAATTTAAAATAAAATAAATAAACCCACGCCCGTTGTCCCCGAGGGGGTAGGCAGAGACACCAATCACTAGAACTGGGCCCACGTTTTGCCGAGCTTATTAGGTCGATAGTAGATAAAGATACGTTTATTTGCTATGAGCACGTGTCAATCAAGTTACATAGAATAAAACATGTTCCAACATGGCCCAACACGTTCTGCTGATACCAGCGCACAAAGAGTGGACTGAAAGTCTCGGTGCGGTTTTTTTTATTAATTTGTTTAATCATCTAAGTAAGATTTTGTAAGTTTATTATTAACCTTTAACCACTGACGTACGTCTGAGAGACGTAGGTGCGCGATTTAAAAAGTCATAACTTTTTACACGAAACCCGCACCGACTTGTCCTTTCCTATACCTTCCTAAGATCCAGTGACGCGCGCACAGAGGGGGTAAGCTGACCTACGGTGAGCTACGATTAAGTAAGAATAGCCTATTTGACGTCTGTGGGACGTAGCGTCAGAGTAAATGTAAGTTTTAATTATTTTTGTCATAGAGTAAAAATGGATTCGAATAAACATTATTTGGATACTCAATGGCCAAATTCAAGTAAATGGCCTCGAATCAACCTAACCGATCAACATTTTGAGAGTTTGTTCACGGAAACCCTTGCCTTTTCGGTGTCTACAGCTGATGAGAATGACATTCTGCCACAAGAGTCTGAAGTAGACTCCACATGGGATAGTGATGAAAATATCCCCTTAGCAGAAGTACCAAGTGAAACTGGAATAGAAAAAACCGTTCCTGACTCAGATGAACCTACTACATCATAGGAAACCACATGAAAATCATGAAACCCAAAACCCTTTGTTTGCAGTGTTCAAAATCGGCTTGAAACACATGTCGTTAAAAAGTGTTAAGTTCCTAATAATATGCCATTTATTTGTTTCTTATTTAATGAGTACTATCTAGATTTTAAGATAATATCAGCTCTATGATAATTTTAGACTGATAAGTTAAGTGTTTGAGCCGTTAAAGAGAAGGCGTTTTTTGTTTCCGTTGATTTTACGAAATGGTGTAATTTGAGTTTAATTAAATACTTTCTATACAAATAACGTGTTTTTTTATTAATTTGGTACACATTAAATATTAAAGTAACAATAAATAATAAAACAAATAAATAAATAATCGAAATAAATACCATTTAACAAACCGTACGTCAGAGTGACGTACGTCAGTGTTTATGAAAGTAAATAATGGTCAGTGGTTAAGGGTTAAGTATAAGTACTCGTATGTATTATTCGTATGTGCACCAACTACCCGTCTCTTTTTTCCTTCGGTAACCTTTCCGTCACGAGGTTGTCTGGAAGAAATTGCTCTTAGCAATAAGACCGCCTATTGTATATCTTTTTTTTAAAGTAACTTTTATTTTGTATCTTGTTTCTTGTGTGCAATAAAGAATATTCTTATCTTATCTTATCTAATTATTTGTTTATGAAACTGTTTGTTATTAATTTGGTCTGCCGAAGTAACTAGCAGCCTGGCTTCCTAACGAGAAGTTCTCTTCTCGCACGTCAAAAGCCGTAAAGTACGCGAAGATTGATGGTTCTACCTGAAACACTCAAGACTTCTCAGAACAGCACGTGTACATACTAGAAGTCATTATAAGTTTCCGTTAGAATGTACTTTCAATACAGTCAGCTACATTCAAGCTCGGCTCTACTTTAGTGACACGGTTAGCGAGGGTATTCAAATCAAATCAAACAATCTTTATTTATAGAAAGAATAATGCACAATCATCATTATCATCATCAACCTATTATGTCCCCACCGAGGGCCACAAGTCTCTTGCCTGAGGAAGGTATAGGCCATACTCCACCACGGGGGCCAAGTCCGGATTGGTGGAGGCTTGTAAGACTAGTGGCTGGTCTTACTGTCAGAAGTTGTCAAGCCGCCCTAAGGCCCAATGCCAGATAATAATGATTAAACAGTGCTTAAGAGAGCAGTGCAGTGGTCATGCAGTGATATTAGGAAATACAATTTTGTGTAAATAGCTTAACAATTATTACTCGAAATTGTTCTGTTACACTAAAACACAGTGTCTATGACAAAATTAAACTTTCATTCATATTAGAAAATATAAGTAAAATAGAAGCTTTGTCTAAGAAAAAAAGATCATGCTCACTCAGAAATCTTGATTACCTACCTACATATAATTTACCTAAATATAACAATAACTACGGAAAAAGAACAGTAGACTTCATGCTACCGACTATACTCAACCAATTACCAATAACCTTGGTGGGTAATCTTGCTTCTCTAAAACCAAATAAAATTAAAGTGCTAATAAAGAAATATCTTAGTGAATAATATTATTAATAGTAATAATGATATTGAAATATAAAAAATGAAACAAAAGACAACTTATTTACAAAAAAATTCAAGAATATGTTAATAAATAAATGTTACTATAGTTTAAATGAATATTTGCTTAACCCTCAATCTCGTTGAGGAATTATTAAGTATCTTGTATGATTGTTATTAAATCTATTTTTTTGCATGAGATAAATACCCAGCTAAATGATATTAATTAATCTAATGCCAAGATGTCTCTGTCATAAGACTAACTGTATTGCAGTGCCCTTACAGGGTATCATGTACCTACATTCACATATCAATACCACCTGTACTTATAATACTATGTACATGATTTCGCAACAAAGAATATGAATATTAATATAACTAGTAATAATGTTGATCAAACATTTATCATGTATATTATTATTGTATTTAAGTATTACGAGTGCATTATAAATTAAGGAGTGTTGTACAAAAGCGGCTCAGGCCGCCTCAAAAGGTTTAAGTGATGCTTTATAAAAATGTATAATCAACATGTGTTATCAATAAATTATTTTAAAAAATGGAAACCCCACACTAGGCTTCTTGGGCGAAATTATTAGGCATTATGTTAATATTACAATAGGGCAATCTGCTTAGAATCTGCCTGATTAGGCAATTTGTGGGTGATTCTCAAAAAGTGGCTCAAATTGCATAATATTTCTTTAGCGCAATTTTTTCATATTAACTCAATAAAAAGTAACATAATATACTACCATTATGGACACTCCGTTGCCGACTGTACCTCACAAAACTCTGACTTCAACAAACGGCAAAGGCTAGCCGTACCGACGGCAAAGGTACACAACACAATACGTTATAATGAGGAGAACAATAAAGTAAGCGTGGAAACTGAATAAGTATGACGAATACACTTAAAAGTAATGTTATAAATGTGAAAGTTTGGATGTCTGTTCATTCAAACCCGGTTGAACGGATTTGGATAAAATTATACGTTCACTTGAATAACAGCGACAGGCTTGCAACTTGTCACGTATGGGACCTAATAGACTCGGCAAAACGTGGGCCCAGTTCTAGTGAGTGGTGCCTCTGCCTGACCCCCGGGGATAACGGCCGTGAATTTTTTTTACTTGAATTGCTCGTAGCTCCAGCTTCCTGAGTGATCTTAAGCGATCACGAGGTTAAGCAATATATGGTGCGTTCAGTGCATGGATGGGTGACCGTCTATGGCTAACGCTAGTGGCATTTTTCCGAGCGGTTCCGTGCTTCGCAAGGCACGTTAAGCAGTTGGTGCCGGCTGCCGTAGATAGATGGCAGTCGTTAAGCCAAGTCAGAGGCCTTGGAGCGGCTTGAAAACTTCTGACAGTAAGACCAGCCACTAGTCTTACAAGCCTCCACCAACCTGGACTTGCCCCCAGTGGTAGTAGAGTATGGCCTATACCTTTCTCAGAGAAGAGCCCCGTGCCCCTCGGTGGGGATATAATGGGTTGATGATGATGATGATCATTGTATGTACATAAATGAACTGTAACATAAGCTCACGCATGTGTCTCAGAGGCGTGGGCAGAGACCTGGGACTGCCACTTGCCACGATAATGACAGATCACTTTCGCTTCATCGACATTTATTAGCTTCGGGTCCTTTTTATCTTGCCCTTTGCAAATACATCCCCTGTTTGGTCAAAGTATGTACGCCCGAGGCGTCCCTTACGGGACTCACATTATGCTAAAATTTACCCGAACTCGATCAGGAACTGAAAGCAGCGACCCAATGACCCACATTCGGCACAACAATATGCGTGCGACACCCCTAGAAATGATACATCGCACTGGCACAGCCCGCAGATACGTGGGATGATATCACCAATAAACAGCCAATATCGCCGCCACTTTATGGCCCTCTGGACCTATTTGACCCTGAGGTTGAAATCTACATAAAATACGAGGGGCTGCGGGATCCAGATAGTCTTCAGTGAAGATTTCAGATATGTATAAACAAGTGACTCTCAAACCCGATCATCATCATCATCATGCTACATTAATCCACTGCTGGACATAATCCTCCCCTAATGAGCGCCATAGCGCCCTGTCTTCAGCTTGCCGCATCCAGCATCTGCCTGCAGTTTTTCGCAGATCGTCATCCCACCTAGTTAGAGGGCGTCCTACACTACGTTTGCCGAGTCGCGGTCTCCACTCAAGAACACGTTTACCCCGATGGGTGGTATTAATTGCAAACCAAAATCCCAACACCAGTGAAGTATGCAAAGTTGGAGCCCCTTTTTTTGTTGTCACAGGAGCACCCGATTTGGAGTCGGGTGGAGTACTGTGTGGAGCCCTGCTGCCTTAGATTTTAAAAACGGATGTTTTGTTTTTATTTTATTTTTCTTCTTTTGTAAACTTTTGTGTATTTTGTTTGTTATATATTACTTGCACTTATTGTACTTACTTATATTATTATGTACTTGTGTCTACATTGTGTTTATGTGACAACTGTAATAAAAGTCTTGTTTCTTTCTTTCAATTTAAAATATCAATAAGGGGCCATCAATATAATTACATCACACGAATTTTATTATTTTTTGATTGAAAGTAACGATGGCTGACCCCTGCGTTATGCTCGTGAACGGGTGCCGTCCGTGTGTCTGGCCGCAGCATTGGTGTATTCTAACATTTGTAAGAATATTAACTAATGTTTGACGTTGCAAGTGTTGGCTTCACTCATGGATCTTGAGCTTCTTATGTAGATAGACATTCGTACCAACTTATGTATTAGATTTAGGGTGTTTTGAGAAAATATGGTCAGAGTGGAGTTTTTTTTCGCCGCCTTCTTCTCCACTACATTCGGCCCCAAGGCAGCGGATAACACTAACATTATAAGTACATTTACATTCAACAAACAGAATGTAAATTCTTTAGGTTGAAATAATCTGATTCTTCATCTGCACTCTTCTGATTTCTGCCCGTATATTACGTAACTTTCCACTCCATCGGGTTAAGCATTTAGACAACTCGAAAGAGTCAAAATAGGAATGTATAATATGGCAGTTTGGAGTAGGAGACTGGGAAAAAAAGTCCCAGAATGTAAGTGTGACATAAGGTGGTGTAACATACCGGGAACAAAAGTGGAAGAAGTCCATAAAGTGGACTCTTACGTAATTGCACCCCTGGTATCAATCTGTATGGAGCGCGGCCATGTTGATAAAAAAAAACCATTATCGCCGCTAGAAGCGATATCTGATAATTCTCAGAAAATGGCTCAAATTGCATAATTTCTTTGGCGCATTTTTTTCATACTAACTCAATAAAAAGTAACATTTATTGTAGGTTTATTGGCCCTGAAGATTGTATTGTAACGTATTTGTAGCTTTTGGTGGCATATATGTTACTTTTTATTGAGCTGATATGAAAAATAAATTTGCCAAAGAATTTATGGAGTTCTGAGAATCAACCAATCGGGCATACTCTCAACATCCGAGTGTGGAACCCGACCATTATTGGTGTCGGCTAATGAAATGGAACCAAGATCATTGTCACTATGAAGAGTAATTCAATCAACCGTATTGTCTTGGGCTTGGCGTGGCTTGATTGGTTTATTGCGGGTAAATTGGGCACGCTCTTGTTGTGTGACTGGCTGCATATGGAACAACATGAGCTTGGCTAAAAGCGAAAGGGAGGTTGAAAGTTTGCACAACAAAATACTCAAATTCAAATATTTTAATCATAGTACAGCCGACAGCACGTCAATCTTCCCATTTTAGTGCAAAGTCGCCCGTAATGCAACGGAGCAGAGTGCATGGGTGTATACCATGATGTGCTGTCGACTGTACAGACAAAATGCTTACTTTATGAACGTAAAAGTTTTTTTTTGCTTATTGGAAGTAGTTCTATTATTTATCTATTCTCAGGAACATTTTATTTTATTTTTTCAATTAAGTTTATTTAATATATTAATTGACATGTCACATTAACGTCAAAGTTGTTAGTTTCACAATTAATAGATTACATGGAGAAGAAACTAAGAAATAAACTACAAATTTATTCTTTTCAAAACAGTTTTAGTCTAATTAACAAACTTTCAAACATAAAAAAATATCACTCCAGTCTAGGTAGCACGACGATGCGAGTCGCGCGCTATAACGTCAACAGTCGCGACTTTCCAGTACATTAAGAGCGGGTACACACTAGGCGTTTTGAAGCGCGCTATGAGGTCTGATTGAAGTGTAGACATGCAAACGCGCAGTAAGCGCGCTGTAAGCGCGCGTTTGCATGTGCTCTTCAATCGGACCTCATAGTTCTTACAACGCGCGTTACAAAAGCGCGCGCTTCAAAACGCCTAGTGTGTACCCGGTCTAACTGTCAAATTCTGACATTTTAGCGCCACAAAACGCGTGACTCGTACGAGTACATAGGTAGTGGATGTGTTGAACTATACACAGTTATCCTCTGATTAAATTTAATATTAATCTTAAGCAGTACTTTAATCAGCAAACTATATGACGCAAATCCTTTAAGATAAAATAATACGTTTTTTTAATATCTATCTATCTATTTAATCTCTTTAAACGAGCAATTCTTGTATATATATTTATATATCATTATATATATAATCAGAATCTCGGAAACGGCTCCAATGATTTTCATGAAATTTTGTAAACAGAGGGTTTCGGGGGCGATTAATTGATCCAGCTAGGTTTCATTTTAAGAAAACGTCGTTTTAACCGTGTTTTTCGGCAAAGAAATAACTGCTACCCTCCCTATAAGAACGTAAATTTCGCATTAATCAGTAAGGTTGTCGTAGCCCAGGTGGGAGATAGGACGATACCTTAAACAAAAGGCCCTGGTTCGAGACTTGTGCATGAAGTTTCTCTTTTGTTTTCAAGCTCCTTTTTTGTGTGAAAAACTATTATTAGGAGCCCTATTATCAACGCACCTAATTCGTATCCAAATATATTTTCTAAAAGAAATACAAAAAAAAATTACAAAAAACATGATTTACCAAAAAAATACCGAGCAAAGCTCTGTCATCTAGGTACTTATTTAGTATAGATACATATTGTTTTATACATATTGTTAACGAAAGTTGTTACATTTATACGAAAATTAGATAATAGATATACATAAACATAAGTATAAGCTTGTTTTACTTAATATAACCTACATACAACTACAAATATATCTATACCGTGGAATAAAGGATCACTTCACTTCTTGTAGTGTCATTTTGAACTTTTTCCTAAGCTCAAAGGAAATTAAAGAAATGGATAAATCTAGTTCCTATTATTGGCTGTTCGCACTCTCGAAACGTGTTTCGAGCGGGAGTTCATAATTAAAGAGATTGCTTTGAAACTCAATGAAATCAAACCTTTGTAGAACTTAAGGGAACAACGAAGTCTTATTTTATAACAAGCTGAAGAAACAGATACAAGTATTTTTAATATAATTAATTCAATAAAAGTGTTTGCAGGCTTGTCTATACAACTTATTTGAATACATTATACAATTAATTAATCTACTTACATAAATCCAATTATTATAAGACGAAACACTCACAGAACGAAGTCGAAGCCGGCTTCAACCACAAAAACTTGCTTAATATTATAAACCGGCCACAAAAGCGTCCAAAGATTGCTCCAGCGGAATCGACTTTTCAAAACTATGTTATTGTATCCATTTAGAATTGCACTTTGACATCACATGTATAAGGTTTGAATACATACAGTAATTAATTCAATCCATTTTGCTAGCAACAGCCAAAAAGATATTACTACCCTCCGTACTAGTGATTGAAATTTAACAAGTATATGTTGAGTGGCTAGTTCATCCTTAGCGCCGGTTTCTTAGTTGAGAGTTTGCACTAAGTAAATACTTAAGTAACGTTTGGTCACGCTCTTTTCTGAGAAAATTGACGAGACAGCACTACAGTATTTACTTAGTGAAAATTGTCAATTCGGAAACCGGCATTAAGACCTTCACACAGAGAAGTATGTAATATAAACATTAAATAGATGACGATGAAACAATAGTTCCTGTACTTTAATTAATACGTCTTCAACAGTTTCATAAATAATTAAATGATGCCTCTCTTTTTTAGAGTTCCGTACCCAAAGGGTAAAAAGGACTATATTACTGAGACTCCACTGTCCGTCCGTCCGTCTGTCACCAGGCTGTATCTCATGAACAGTGATAGTTAGACAAATGAAATTTTCACACATAATGAATTTTTATTGCCGCTATAACATCGAAGACTAAAAAACAGAATTAAATATATATTTGACGGGGCTCCCATACGACAAACGCGATTTGTTGCTCGTTTTTGCTCGATATTGATAACGGCAATAGGTAGACGCTTGAAACACTATACGCAGTACGCTGTTTGAGTTCGAAAAAAGCGGGAATTTCCAGCGCTGCCTCTCCTCCAGCGTATGCCGGAAAATCACGGGCGTGCAGCTCACCAAATTCAACTTGAGACCTACCTCGGAGTATTTCGCTCAGAGCAACATCTCAAGTTGACCTGGACCGGTTGTAACCGCGCTATCCCGTGGGTCTAATGATTCAAATATCTCTCTGAACCACCGATAATGAACATCGGCCGAAAGGCCCTCGCGGGGTTTGAGACTGTTAAATACAGTTTTATCTCAGTTTTAGCGATCGGCGTCGGTAGACCGATTGTCTAGCGGAGAGGCCGAGTCTTATTCTTGACTTTAATTCTTCTTTTAATTAGAGAGACGCTATCAAGCACTACATACACATTCTTAACTTAATTTCGAAAACACCTATGTACCTACTTGAATTTTTGTCGGAAGAGTATCAGGTGTTGTCTTGTTCGAAGGGCTTTTCAATGACAGCTGTCAGTTGAGTTCATTAAAAAAAAACTAGATGGCGCTGCAAGAAGACCAAAATGTCATCATGTTTTTAGGTCTGTGGTTTTAATCGTTATTAATCTGTGATAGTCTTAACATCTCTTTGTAGCCTGTGATCTAAACTAGACTTTGTTTCGAAACTGTTGAAACTTGAAAGAGTTATCGAAGTATTTTTACTTTGTTTATTACATACGTACGTGAATTGTGTCTTTGCTCATGACTAGCCCATACATTGTGCATTTTTGTAAAAACATAGGACAGGAACCACAGATAAGGTACAGTGATGTCATGACGTCCGCACAATCTATCGGTAATTTGCGGTACTATTTTTTTTACCCCGCGTCCCTGTCACATTGGTGCCATCAAGAGGCTAGTAAACCTCGTGATTTCGTCATTTTTAAAATCTTTAAATAAAACCTGGTCTGAGTTTTCCGACCACAATTCAAGACGTGATTCCGGAATAATTAAGAACATTATTTCAAAAATACATCTCGCTACTTTTATCGTACGAGGCATTAGTAACATTATGAATGCGGCTAACATTAGCATTATAAATACATTGACATTCAAAAAACAGAATGTAAATTCGTTACATAGAAATAAATTCTGATTTCTGAATGGTGCAAGTAGGTACATTGTGCGTATGAAACCGAAGCCCATCAACAGGTCATCAGAAAGCTGTGTGTATCACTGTGGCTGGTGGCACAACCCGCCTATTAAGCATCGTACAGGCGCCATTCATCATCATCATCAACCCATTATGGCCCCACCGAGGGGCACGGGTCTCTTCCCTAAGGAAGGTACAGGCCACACTCCACCACGGGGGCCAAGTCCGGATTGGTGGACGCTTGTAAGACTAGTGGCTGGTAATACTGCCAGAAGTTGTCAAGCCGCCCTAAGGCCTCTGACTTGGCTTAACGATTGCCATCTATCGACCGGTGCCGTTACTTTTCTAAAATAAATAAAAACCTTTTAATAATAATAATAATAATAAACTCACGCCCGTTATCCCCGAAGGGGTAGGCAGAGGCACCAGTCTCTAGAACTGGACCCACGTTTTAACCTTTCACGTTGAACCTTTTAACTGTACTGTAATCTACTTTATTTATTGCACTCTTTTTATGACACTAGGATATAGGCACAGAACTGAAAGAATACAAACTGAATTTATAATAACATAGTAAAAAAACAATATCTATAAAAAGAAAAGTAAGCAATAAAAAGGGTCTCTCCCCAACACCGCCTAACTTAAGTCCGCAAAAATGGAAAATGAGCTAGTCGAGAACAGACACAGAGACGTAGAGGAGCTAAACTCCAAGCAATACCAATTATGTAGATGTCCAAACATGAGACAAAGTTATCTTGCGATTCCAATAGCTTGCTTAGTTTTAACCCGGGCTCACCGCTTAGCTTCAACTCCAGCCTTCAATCTGCCTTCAATTAGGAGACCCATCAAAGGGGTCCGGTAAGTTCAAGCGAAGATCCATCTAAGTTGCCGCCGCCGTCACCGCAAGCTCCTAGTAATCTTAAAGTTGTCACCGGGTCTGGCTGTGACAGAGACCGTTTATGGACATAACTGTACGGTACAGATAATATTATTTTCTCAAACATGCTTGGAAATTTAAGACATGACAACCTTCTTCGAGATAAATTGAAATTGCTGTACTGGCCAATTACACGCGAGCAGCGGCCGGAAAAAATTCTATGAAAATTCATAACTGTCGTGTTTTGCGGCCAAATAAATTACATACTAAACTCAAATCTGTCGTGTCATTTAAAAATGGAACGATCTTTTACTCCGAACAATGACAACCAAGGAGGTACTTATCAGAGGTTACATTTAAATTTCGAACTGGCTTGCGATAGAACGCGGCAAAAATTATTTCAATTAAAAGTTCTGCCTTAGTACTATTTAGTTTTAATTTCCGCGCATTATTTGAGAAAAATCGTATTATACAAGCCTTGGCCACAACTAGGCGTTGATGGACTCACGCATCTGTGCTTCGGCTTCGCCTCGGCCCACATTTCCACGTTCGTCCATCAATGCCTCTTTTGCTGGCCGCTGCAGTAATGTACTATTGAATCAAACTTTCGTGGGCACCAGACATATGGGTCAATATACGCTATTTGAATTTCTATGGTCCATGGACAAATATTATGTTAAACTTATTATATTATTGCGTCCGTATGCTTAAGCATTAAAAAATATAGTCTTTTATTTGGCCCACATAGTCTATTCACGATAATTGTTTAATTTAAGACTTTAATCGTTAAAAATTGTTGTAAATGTATACTGCTCCGGCCTCCCCATTTCTAGATTATAATGATTTTATGGCGAGATATTTTTAAATACGTATGCCATTATGTTTCTTTAAATATGATCATAAGCTTTTATAAACATCGAAACATATTTCATCAAATTATACAGTAAAAAGTTTTATTAATATAAAGAAAAATAACTTACTTTCAGGACACGTTACAATAATGTCACTTCATCTGGCGAAACTCAAAGAAGTAAAATTTGACTTAAAACCGCAAAGGTATGTTTTTGTCCATGAACTACGCGCATACAATAGTGTTAAGTTAGAAACAAGCTATGACGTTGAGCGAAATTCCTATAATATAGCGTCAATTTGCGATTCACTGTAGGAAAGCATGTTTCTGCCAGTCGTTGGAGTATTTCCTCTGGCAAGTCTATGTTTATGTATTTTATAGTTACGAAATTGTATATTTGCACAATGCAATGCTTATTGTGTGTAGATGTCATGTATTACGTTATACGGTGATCAGAAAAGCGAGTGATATGTTTTTGTAGGTTTTGTGCGATTTTGTCACTCCTGTGGGCGTCACTCCTCTGGCATATTTCATATTTTATTTAATACGTGTCCCCTTTCTTAGATATAATCAATGGCCTGTTACTTCCCTGCTTTCATTTGTGACTATTCTGCCAATAGTGTCAGTCCTCTGGTAACACATTTTCCTCTGGTGCTTATAAAATTCAAAAAAATGGAAAATCTTCTGGCCCTCATCATTAAACATTTAATAATTGTGTCAAATAGAGATTTTATCAATATTGAATGGAACAGATTACATTTCCTTCTGGGACACAAAAAAATCAAATACCGTATATTCACCCATATACATTTTCTTCCAAATACGCTTGCTCGAATCGCTCGTAGCCTGGGCTGCTTGAGTGATCTTGAACGATCACTAAGGTTAAGCGACATACGGCGCGTTCAGTCCATGGATGTGTCACCGTCTATGACTAACACTAGTGGCATTTATCCGAGCGGTTCCGTGCTTCGCAACGCACGTTAAGCAGTTGGTGCCGGCTGCCGTCGACAGGTGGCAGTCGTTAAGCCAAGTCAGAGGCATCAGGGGGGCTTGAAAACTTCTGACAGTAAGACCAGCCACTAGTCTTACAAACCTCCACCAATCCGGACTTGGCCCCCGTGGTGGAGTATGGCCTATACCTTCCTCAGGGAAGAGACCCGTGCCCCTTGGTGGGGACATAATGGGTTGATGATGGATGGTGAAAGCTTGCGTGCATGGACGAATGAAGTAACTGGCACACCCTGGTGTCTTTCTAGCCCTCGGAAATACAGGCGTCAATTTACATTTATAATGTGTGTACAGTCACGAGCAATAATATATATACACTGTCACATTTTCTAAAATATCTCAACTTGAAACAGTCTAGAAAGAAGTGTACGAAAATTTGTCCTAAATTATGTAACCATTAAACTGTGTCAAAATTAGGTATACATTTATTACACATTAATATAAATAATACAAAATCAGAAATATCTTCACACTTCGAATTATCATTTTGAACTATCCATGAAAATTTCCATTATAATGTATACAATTATACACATGTAATAGAAATTGTCATGGATACATTAAAATGATATTTGAAGTGTATACCTACTTTTTCCCGTTTTGGTTATTTTACTCGTTATTTTAGACGAATTCAGTGATGATGACGAATACAGTCAAAGACAAATTGGTTGGTTACTGCCACAAAACAAGAACTTACATAATCAGTTGCAATTATTTTCCCCATAGAATATTGATTATAATTAAAATAATTAAATGTAAATTACAAAATAGATGTTATTTTAATTTTAATTTATTTCTATTTTAATTTCAGTTAACAATTTAATGAAGTGTAAATCACTATCGCTATATATCATTATTGATTTTAAAAAGCAGCCAAGTGCGAGTCGGACTCGCCCATGACGGGTTCCGTAGCAGCAAGAAGTTTTTTTAAATTGTTATGTTTGAGCTGATTAAATGAAAGGTAAATCGCGGTTTACGATTTCATGAAAAAACTACGTACTACATCTCATTCAAACTAATTTTGGGTAGAAGTTTGCATGGTAATGTACATCATATATATTTTTTTTGTTTTATCATTCTCTTATTTCAGAAGTTACAGGGGGGGACACACATTTTACCACTTTGGAAGTGTCTGTCGCACAAATTATTCAGTTTAGAAAAAAAATGATAGTAGAAACCTCAATATCATTTTTGAAGACCTATCCATAGATACCCCACACGTATGGGTTTGATGAAAAAAAAATTGTTGAGTTTCAGTTCTAAGTATGGGGAACCCCCAAAATTCATTGTTTTTTTTTTCAATTTTTGTGTGAAAATCTTAATGCAGTTCACAGAATACTATTCTGCTTACCAAGTTTCAATAGTAGGTACAAAAAATAATAATATGTACACTGTAGTACAATTTTGAAAATATGTAAACAAATAAATAATAGTTAAAAGCAAAATTTTTAACAAAAAAACCGACTTTTTAGGTACGACTAGGTGACGTATGGCGTCATTATGGTTAGGCATGTTGTTTCCTTGGCACCGACTCCAAAACTAGCAATAATTGTAACGCTAGTAACTAAGAATACGCAATTATTTTCAAGTTTTTTGTTAAAATTTTTAGTGAATCTGATGTACACTAACTAATTGGACGCCAACAAATTATTCAAAAGACGACTTGTTGCTATGAAGAAAAGGGAAGGTGGCTAACCAGGCAAATTTAAGACTTATCTGGTTTTCTCATGAATGTCAGAACTGGATCAAATTGAAATGAGACCATACAGATTTCAAATTAAAAAAAAATCATCAAAATCGGTCTACCTAGTCAAAAGTTCTGAGGTAACAAACATAAAAAAAATAATAAAAAAAAATATTGTTGAATGCAGAACCTCCTCCTTTTTTGAAGTCTGTTAATTAATAGTGTGGCTACACTACATTTTGAATAATTCAGTTATGGTTACCTCATTTTTAGGGTTCCGTAGCCAAATGGCAAAAATCTGAACCCTTATGGATTCATGTCTATCTGTCTGTCTGTCCGTCCGTATGTCACTACCACTTTTTCCAACTATAAGAACTACTATTGAAACTTGGTAAGCAGAATAGCATTCTGTAAACTGCATTAAGATTTTCCAACAAAAATTGAAAAAAAAACTGTTAATTTTGGGGGTTCCCCTTACTTAGAACTGAAACTCAACATTTTTTTTTTTCATCAAACCCATACGTGTGGGGTATCTATGGATAGGTCTTCAAAAATGATATTGAGGTTTCTACTATCATTTTTTTTCTAAACTGAATAATTTGTGCGACAGACACTTCCAAAGTGGTAAAATGTGTGTCCCCCCCTGTAACTTCTGAAATAAGAGAATGATAAAACAAAATAAAATATATATGATGTACATTACCATGCAAAACTTCTACCCAAAATTAGTTTGAATGAGATGTAGTACGTAGTTTTTTCATGAAATCGTAAACCGCGATTTACCTTTCATTTAATCAGCTCAAACATAACAATTTAAAAAAACTTCTTGCTGCTACGGAACCCGTCATGGGCGAGACCGACTCGCACTTGGCTGCTTTTTAAAATCAATAATGATAAATAGCGATAGTGAATTACACTTCATTAAATTGTTAACTGAAATTAAAATAGAAATAAATTAAAATTAAAAATATTTTTATTATTTACATTTAATTATTTTAATTATAATCAACATTGTATTGGGAAAAAAAATACAGCTGATTATGTAAGTTCTTGTTTTATTGCAGTAACCAACCAATTTGTCTTTGACTGAATTCGTCATAATCACTGAATTCGTCTAAAATAACGAGTAAAATAACAAAAACGGGAAAAAGTAGGTATACACTAAAAATATCATTTTAATGTACCCATGACAATTTCTATTACATGTGTACAGTTGTATACATTATTATGGAAATTGTCATGGATAGTTCAAAATGATAATTCGAAGTGTGAAGATATTTCTGATTTTGTATTATTTATATTAATGTGTAATAAATGTATACCTAATTTTGAAACAGTTTAATGGTTACATAATTTAGGACAAATTTTCGTACACTTCTTTCTAGACTGTTTCAAGTTGAGATATTTTAGAAAATGTGACAGTGTATATATATTATTGCTCGTGACTGTACAAGTAGAAGAAAGAGAGATTTAACAAAAAGGTAGAAATTCTGTCGTAAATTCTACGTCGCGCTTTTTGACACTGCACCCGCAGCTATAGATTTTTTGCCGAGAGGTACGTAAAAAGATGTCATCATTATTTCTACAATAAACAAGTATTTCCATATTGAACATAAAACATATGGTTTTTCCAAAAGAAATAAGAAGTGATTAACATTTAATCCGACTCGACGATGTTGGTGACCGGATCTCAAGTCTGAAGTGGCGATGGGCGGGACACCTGGCGAAGCGGGAAGACGGCCGGTGGACCAGGGCAGTAACGGAGTGGCGGCCGAGAAGCGAGCGGCAGTCAGTCGGTAGACCAACAGCCCGATGGTCGGACGATGTGGCCAGGTTGGTGGGGGCCCGTAGATGCGAATGGCGAGAGAACGCGATATGTGGCGTAATGGGAAAAAGGCCTATACTCACTAGTGGGCGGAGGTGGGCTGATGATAAAACATTTAATTTGACGTAGTGTAGCAAAAAGATTCCAACCCACACAAAGTGAGTTTGGAGATATTTGAGTTTTTTGTTTTAAGCCGATTTACGCTCTTCATACATGTAGGTTGGACTACCATGTGCCGTATGTAAAATATAGAGCATAGTATTAGATGGTATTAGCATTTGGTATATTTAACTCGCTGAACTATTTAATAAATGAATCGCTCGTAGCCTGGGTTGCCTGAGTGATCTTAAACGTTTATTGCGAGAAAATATTTTAATCCCATGGGAAAATCCCTAAAAATGTGAACAGTTATTATTTTTACTGATCTCGACCGACACCTGTCGGAGTGGTCTGAGGTGACGGGCCCTGGGGAGACAATAATGGAGGCTACGAAATAAAAAATAAGAAACAGACGATGATTTAAGAATATTCATTAGACCAGAGAACGATATAAAAATACAGACTTGCATAAAACAAACTAAAGAAGCTAACATCTCGGCAAATACCACCAACAAATTTCGCCGCAGCTAGGAATGCCAACACAAAGAGTTCAGGAAGCCCATTGTCTGACGCAGACTGTCTGTACATGCCTGTTCGTCTGTCAGACCCAGCTTCCTATTATGCTGCGGCCACACTTGAAGGCGAAGATTCGTGTTCGCGTTGTCGCGACAAAATTTCGTGTTCCCTCTACGGCGAAGAGCTTGGCCACATCAAATAAACCTTCGCTTCGTCGCGACAATCGCGTCGCGTTGCTAAATTCATTTTGCGGAAAACATGGAAGAGGCAGTTGCTCTGTATCACATGGCGGCAAATAATTATTTACAGCATCTTTATTATTTGAACAAAAATAAAAATGTTAAAAATGTTACTGCGGCGCGGAGTCCCAGGAGCACAGTTGACAACTCGTCGTTCCAGTTTCGACTGTTTTGGAGTCGAGCTTTTAGTGCATTTTTCAGCGTTCTGTGCCATCGTTCGATTACGCCGTTGCTCTGTAGGTGGTATGGCGTAGTTCGCATCCTCTCCACACCCATGAGCTTAGTCAAAGCATGAAATATGTGACTTTCAAACTGACGGCCCTGGTCGGTGGTTAGCTTCGACGGGCATCCGTATCTGGCAATCCAGCCTTCGTACAGCGTTCTCGCGATTGTTACTGCTGTTATATCTTCGATGGCAAATGCTTCCGGCCATCGTGTTGCTCGGTCAATTACCGTTAGTAGGTATCGTTGACCTTGACTCGTAGTAGGTAGTGGTCCAACGATGTCAACGTGGACATGGTCGAAACGGTCGCTCGACGGAAAACATGCAATTTCGCTCTTGGTATGACGCTGGATCTTCGATTGTTGACAAGGTATGCAGGTTCGAGTCCAGTTGCCGACGTCGTGGTACATTGACGGCCAGAAATATCTTTGTTGCATGAGCTTACGCGTTGTTCTCGTCCCTGGATGGCTTAAGTTGTGCACGGCGTTGAATGCGATGCGACGAAAGTCTTCGGGCAGGTATGGCCGTATGTTTTGCGTTGAAAACTCGCAGTAAACTTTTGCATCGGAGTTAGGTATCGCCATCCTCTTAAGTTGCAGGTTTGTTTGCGTGAGCAAGAGAGGTATATTTGCATCTCTGTCTTGCGCTGCCGCGAGTTGTGCGTAGTCGAGCGATGACGGGCATGTTATTGTTTCTATGCGAGACAATGTATCGGCTACAATGTTGTCTTTGCCACTGATGTGCCGGAAATCCGTAGTAAACTCGCTGATGAACAGTAGTTGACGTATCGTTGTCAGATGGTGGATTGGCGATGGCAAAAGTAAGCGGCTTGTGGTCTGTATAGATAATCAACTCCCTGCCTTCGAACATTTTTCTGAAGTGTTTTACTGCCATGTAGATAGATAAAAGCTCTCGATCGTAGGTACTGTAGCGCTGTTGTGTGTCCGAGAATTTCTTCGAAAAATATCCAAGTGGTTGCCACGTATTTCTTATTCGCTGTTGTAGCACTGCTCCCGCACATTTATCAGAGGCGTCACAGAGGAGAGACAGTGGCGCGGAGAGGGAAGGGTGTGCGAGTAAAGCAGCGTTTTGTATGCTAACTTTACAAGCCTCGAATGCCGTCTTGGCTTCTTGGTTCCACTGGATTTTTGTTTTGTCGCGCTTCTTTGCGTTATGTAAGTATGCATTTAACGGCGCTTGTATGTCCGCAGCTGTAGGTATGTGCTCTCTGTAGAAGTTCATCATGCCGAGGAATCTTCGAAGTTCTTCTATGCAGGATGGCATGGAAAACTCGATGATGGCTTGAACTTTAGCTTGTGGCGGTTTGATGCCGTGTTGTGATACTGAGTAACCGAGAAATATCGCTTCTGGCTTCCCAAGTACGCATTTTGATGGATTGATAGTAATTCCGTACTTGTCCAGTCGCTGTAACACGATGCGAAGGTGATGACGGTGCTCTTCTTCGTTGGATGAAGCAAGGAGCAAGTCGTCGATGAAGGGAAACACGAAGTCAAGATCTCGTAAAACTTCGTGTATAAAACGTTGAAACGTTTGTCCTGCGTTGCGTAGTCCGGGCGGCATCCACGGGAATTCATACAAGCCAAAAGGGGTTATTATGGCTGTTTTCTCAACATCTTGGTCGGCGACACACAGTTGTTGGTAGGCACGATTAAGGTCCAAGGTTGAAAAGATAACCTTGCCTTGTAGTTGATAGGTGAAATCTCTTAGTCGTGGTATTGGGTATCTGTCAGGTTTGGTGACCTTGTTCAGACGTCTGTAGTCACCGCAGACACGAAGATCGCCGTTCTTCTTGGAGACTACATGAAGAGGACTGGCCCATGGACTTTTGCTTGGACGGCATAAACCCTGCTGCATCATTTCTTGGAATTCTTTCTTGACGCTATTGTATCGATGTGGTGGCAATGGGCGGGCTCTGGCGTACAGTGGTTGGCCAGTTGTTTCTATGATGTGCTTCACATTGTGTTTTGGGCTCTCTCTCATTGATGTTGGTCTCATGATAGATAGATAGATAGATAGAGAACACTTTATTGTACATAAAAAAGGAAATTACACAGGTATTTCTTAATCTAAGAGTACAGACGGCGGCCTTATCACTAAAAGTGATCTCTTCCAGACAACCTTGATGATGTCAGGAAACTCAGCCAGAATGTCGTGGTAGTCTGCGTGGGCATCGATTGATCTGACAGTAGGAACAGATGACAATTGCAGCGGCGCATGAACGGAGAGGTTTGTTATCTGGTCAATTAAACAGCGGCCTTTTAGGTCGACGACGAGATTGTGATGTCTCAAGAAATCCGCTCCAGGGTAGGTGCGGGGTCTTGAATTGCGGGAGGAGTGAGGTCGACTGCGCGGCCGGGATAAAGACCGCTGTCTCCTGCGCCCGCGCCAGTCGTGGCTTCGCTGAGAGCGGCGTTGGTCGTATCGCTGATTCATTTTCAGTTCGGCTACTTCTTGCATAAGAATGTCGATTTTATCGCTGAGTTTGATGATTTTCAGTGGAATGCGGCGACTGTTGTGATTGGAGATTAATCGAATGCGCTTGCTGGTGATGGTAAGTTGACTTTTGATTGCCGTATGACGAGGTATGTATGCTGGATACGGGTTGCGAGTGCTCGAGTATTTTGTCCGCCATCAGTGCCAGCTCGTTATATCCATTTTTCTTGATATGGTTGCGTGCTTAAGTAGGGGTCACCACTGTAAGGTTGAGTGGGATCGTAGGATGCAGAGGTAAAACAAACTCGAATGGCCCAAGAAATAAAGAATGAATTTATTTACAGAGTTCCTAATTATAATACAGCAAGAAAGGTTCGCACTTAGAAGTGTATTGCGCGAGTATGGTGTAGCGCTCTCTCACTCGCACACTATTCCTGTCTGCTACAAAATGTTAAAAAGAGGAATAGCAGGAGATAGTGGATGGATATGGTGGATAAAACTGGTTCAGATTCATAATTTTGTATGAATTCAATTATCTTCTCATTGCTCCAATCCATAGTTAAAACACGTCCAAACCAATCGGAGTCTCTCTGTCAAATAAAGCGCGGGAAGTGTAGCCAACCGCTCGAACTTTGTCGCGATAAAACCCTTTGATGTGCGGTATTTTACCGACAGCAGCGTGAAGGGTGTTTGTATTCGCGATGATGATTCGCAATAGGACGAATTTTTTGGCCAGACATGTCGCAACAACGCAAATCTTCGCGTTATCGCGATAGTGTGGCCGTACCATTACAAAACCTTGCTGTTGCATAACCTCCAATTCTAACATGGTGCACACGTAACGCTAGAAGCGCCTACACACCAGTTATATAAAGTTATGAACATTGGCCGCATTCAGCTTAACACATCGATGAGTAATCGCTAAGTCATCGATTACGCGTCCAATTACAATTTTCGATGGATGGATGGAACGCGCTTCCATTTTGAAGATCTCCATGTTGTACCGCGTTTTAAGTGTCCGTATAGTTGGCTTTCACGTGGTCTATTTCAGTAATTTCAACTATGCCACCGAACTGTGTATTAATAGTGCCTAATAGTGCTACAAGGCCCAATTAGCTAGGACAAGTATTTCCCGAGATATTAAGGCGACTCACTGAGGCAGCCAACTAGACGTCTACTTAGCAGACACATCACGAACGGCTGTATATAGAGTTATGATTTGTATGCCACATAATTGTGCGCTAATAGTGCTCCCTACATGCCAAGTTTCCAGAATAGTGGTTCAATACAAGCTGAGAAAACATACCCTATTGTTGAGGCAGCCAACTAGACGCTTTTTCTTACCATGATTTCTTCGTAACGGCGTAGAGTTTTAAAACAAAACCTATACCAAAAAACTGTGCGTTAATAGTGCCTCTTAATGAAACACAAATGCCCCCGAATCACCTATGCGTTTAGCATAAATATATCTTAGTCTTTGGTAAGCTTCATGCGGTACATTTCTTGTCATCGGTATTTTGTATCTTGTTCTTTTAGTCTTCGGATTTTCCAGCCATATTTCGCAGCGTACGAGCCTATGGTCGGTATTGAACTTAGAATGTGTTAGGACTTCAGTGGTTTTAATCCGTTCCATTTTGTTGGCGAGAAAAAATACATGAAAGAATTTAAAATGACCACTTTCGGAGGACTCCATGAACACCAACAAACAATATAAGATGGCTTTCAGAAATCGGTCAAATAGCCTATTGGAACGAAGCTTACAATGGACCAATCAGTGCGCTCGACAGTGAAGTGCTAAATTAAAAAGTAAAAATGTCAACGTGAGAGATAGATATTTGATATAAAATAGCGTTTTGAACTTGCAACTGAGCGAATCGGATTTCTTGTATTTAAACTATAACTTGAATAAAATCTTGTATTTTATTTTTAAGTAAAGCCGAAAATAGGATCAATATGCAGCTTTCACATAAATAGTGTTAATGTATTTATTATATTTTCAGCTTTAATAACAAATACTAAAAAACATAATAAATAAAATATTTAAGGGGGCTTCCATACAACAAACGTGATTTTTTTTGCTCGCTTTTGCTCGATATTCATAACGGCATTTCAAGTAGACGCTTGAAATATATAAACAGAATATTTAGTTGTATATTACTAGTGTTATTGTAATAGTAGTTGTAAATAGATTAAGTTTTATGAAACTGGTTAACGCAATAGGGATCCCCTGTAAAGTTTTTTGGCAAGTAAATAAAAAATAAAAAAATAATTTTTACTTAAAAAATAAATAATGAAATTAAAATACACAAATGTTTAAAGGGGGCTCCCATACAACAAACGTGATTTTTGTAGGTCGCTGTTGATAACGGCAACCGGTGGACGCTTGAAATATTCACATAATATTGGGGCCGGAAGCAATGTATGTGCCTGTGTAAATGTTTATGTTTATGTTATACTTTTCACTTTAATAGTAAATAATGAAATTAAGATAAATATTTAAAGGTGACTCCCTTGCAAGTCCAATTTTATGAAAAGTTACTCGTTGCAATGACGACGCAATGAGGAGCCGATAAGATAATCGGGGCATTTCCTTGAGGTAGTATGACATATTTCGTTAATTGATTTTTATCACGACCCGGATACAATCATATAAAACTCAAAAGGCGCATTATGTGCCTTTTCTTTTACCATATAAATAAAACATAAATATGTTGCTGCTGTGGATACCCCTATTTCATTCTACCGTCCACACTTCTGATCCCGAATACGGTATTTGACACTATCAACAATAAATTATTTGATATGCTCGATTAAAACAAAAATTACAAAATGTTTCGGAAAATGTATCTCTTTACTCATTTACTAGTTATTACAATTTTTAAATAGATAAAACATGAAAGAGTGCTCTGAAATGTGATTTTCATACAAAATACCGTTTTAAAAGTAACTCATTTGACATTTTGTCAAATACCCAATTATAAGGCAGCCTATTCTATACGTCCCACTGTAGGGCCGAGCCTCTGTTCAGAAATCGGCTGTAAATAGAACTAAATAGTCTAATGTAGCTAGTATTTAAATTTTTAGTCACAGATTACTCCTTCTCCACAACAATTTACAACTTGCTGGAGCCATAACTTAGATAGCAACTTTCACGAAACAGCCGACGATAAAAGACCAAATTATGCTGACAGTATGTCAAGTTTAAGAGGCGCATCGACGGACGAAATGAGGCTCTCTCGAGTCTCGAGTGGTCTACAGGAGAAGGGCCATTCATTACCGACCCCGCTGTATCGCCAGCGCCCGATAGATAGGCTATTTGCCTACTATAAAACCGGGCTCGACTCAAGCCGAAGCTCTTTGCTTTATTCCTTCCTAGCGGAGTCATTCTATGTGATTATATTATAGTACAAGGAAATCAATTCTCTTTGATCATGAATAAAGTTTTTATAATAGCATCTTATGATTCGTATAGTTGAGGCGTGGAACTTACAAATGGGCTAAGTGCCAAAAACATCCAAATGTACTTTTTGCCTTTCAATGGCGCTAAGTTCAGTTGCGATTATCTTTTAACAAAAGTAGAGTGCTACAGTAATTATTATTGATCCTGAGACAGAAAATATATGGCGAACTGAGTCAAACCTAGAAATAGACAATGTGGAGCACTTGAAAACAAGTGTGATGGAATGAAAAGTTCATAATAACACGCCTACTAACCTAGACATATTACGCGAAGACAGTGTGGGCCGGTTTCTGAATCGAGAACTTCGCTGAGTATTTAAATACTTAAGTAACGTTCTGTCACGCTCTTTTCTGAGAAATTTGATGAGACAGCACTGCAGTTAAGGGGTTACTTAGCCAAATTCTTAATTCAGATACCTCCACTAAGTGTTATTAAATTTAAAAAACATGATTCCACTAAAACAGACCTCAAATGCAGTTTAAATAGTCTGTAGTAAAGGGACCACCAACTTCATCTACATTGGAAGCGTTTTAAAGAATATTTTATGAGAATAGTCTGTAAGGTTGTATACCTAGCACTCTCAGTTTGTTAATGTTCTGTTAACAACTGTTAACTAACCAAAAGTCATTGTTTAGAAAAAAACTCGGTTTCTTCAAGTCACTCTTTCTGGGTTGTGTTGTAGTATTAGTATGTAGTATTTGATGTATGTATTAATGTTAGTTGTAAATAGATTAAGTTGTATTTGAAGTAATTCCGCAACATGTTAACGCAGTATGGATCCCCTGTTATTTTAGCCATAACTTTTTTGGCAAAAGAAAAAAGTCTTGAACACGATTGAGAGATGCACACACTTTTTGCAAAATCGACTTGTAAAAAAAAGATAACATTGATTGATATGTTTGTGATTTCCTTATCTGGTTACCATGGTCCAGGGTATCCTAGTTTGGGACCAGTTCAAATGATTTTATCGTATAATATATGTTTTTATTATGATTTTCTTCCCTTGGCGCTAGTGTTACTCAGTGGAGACCCTATAGAATGCCAATTTGCGTAGCACTTTATGAGCCCGGACTGGCGACTCTGCGCCTTATAACTCTATGCCTGCTCCACATTTAACTCAGCTACACATAACCGTTTTACAGGTCATCTCAGCGTAAACTACGTGAGAAATTAGTTATGATAGGATCGAGCCCTTCTATTCCGCATAGCTACCTATCCATACTCTCAATACAACAGATAGATAGAATATTCTTTATTGTTATAATTTCTTTATTTATAATAAAAAATAAATCGTGCCCGGATAACGGCGACAGGCTTGCCACTTGTCACGTTTGGGACCTAATAGACTCGGCAAAACGTGGGCCCAGTTCTAGTGATTGGTGCCTCTGCCTACACTATCGAGGATAACGGGCGTGAGTTTTTTTTTTTTTTTAAAGAATATCATCATCATCATTATCATTCAGCCACAACCAGTTCACTGCTGGACTTAGGCCTCCTCCATGGATTTCCAAAAAGACCGGTTGGCTTGCATCCAGCGTCTTCCTGCCACTTGGATGAGAGTCTCTGTCCATCTTGTGGCTGGCCGTC
This sequence comes from Yponomeuta plumbellus, assembly GCA_947310845.1. Taxonomy (NCBI): domain Eukaryota; kingdom Metazoa; phylum Arthropoda; class Insecta; order Lepidoptera; family Yponomeutidae; genus Yponomeuta; species Yponomeuta plumbellus. Next base: position 5,299,540 of record OX371217.1, read on the forward strand.
CTACGCTGTCGATATGTGATCTCCATTCGAGAACTTTTCGGCCCCATCAGTTCTGCGTGCTATGTGCCCCGCCCACTGCCACTTTAACTTACTCATCCGCTTTATTATATAAAATAAATAAATAAACTCACTCCCGCTATCCCCGAGAAGATAGGCAGAGGCACCAATCACTAGAACTGGGCCCACGTTTGGCCGAGTTCGCCTGTCACCGTTTATAATAATAATGTAATAGGTAATATAAAATTAATTTTAAAAAAAATATGTAATTTATTTCACAACCAGGAAAAATAATTAATTTGGCAGTAAATATTTAAAAAAAAGTAAACTAAAGCTAATTTAAATAAAATATTGGAACCAGATCGCTGTCGGCCGGTAGAGTTCCGAGAAGGCTGGCGGCATTACCTCGCTGTATGGCGAGGCTTAGCCTTTGGCCAAAGTAGGCACCAGCCCTCGGATCTCCAGAGGCGTCAACTAGGCGCGACGAGATCTCCTTAAAGAGGAGTCGCGCCTCCGGGCCCCATGGCCCCAGAGTCTCTACCCCAAAAGGCACAAATATATACCCCTGACCTAGAGCTGCATATTTGCGCCTCTTGTTGGACTCTGCGATAGTTGCCGCCACGCCCGCATGGCAGGCGGTCGCTTGGACAAAATAAAATAAAATAATTATAACATAATCTTTATTAACTTTAAGTGAGACATTAAAGTATTTATAAAAGGGAATAAATTTTTACAACTGTTATTTAAACAATACAGAAGTTATCATGATCAGTTGAAACATTTAATGGGCAGTCATTTAATTTTCCAGCGGTTAGTAAATTAGTGAGCCAGTAAAACATAAGCAGTAAGTAATAAAAATATTGGTCTGTTATTTCATCATTCAATGTCAGTGCAAAATTACTCAAGTAGTTTAATAAATGAATGAGCAGTAAAACGGTTGGAATGGGCAGTTCACAGTGGGTGTTATTTAAATGGCTAGCATAGTATTGCTATTTTTGTGAGCAGAAAAATATAATCTGTGAGCAGAAATAGCTAATTGATCAGCAACTCAAGGCCAGCAAACATTTCAAAATCAATCATCAATTTATGTCATTCTGGATCGCTGTAATTATTTTTATACAGCATATTAATTATATGAACTGCAATGAGCTGCTCCTGTTTAATAAAATTTTGGTAAGCATTCAGAGTGGAAGCAAAATAAATTAATTTTGTGCTACATATATAAACGTAGCAAAAATACTGTATTTGTCATGCGGAAAATGGACGCATTTCTTACAAAGATTATTTAATTTATTTACTCTCTGAGTGGATGTCTTTGTTTAGGTATGTTTTATTATTTATAAAAGTGTAAATTTTTTTTTTGCTATAAAAAATAATTCAGATAAATTAAAAAAAGCTAATACAATTAAGTATGTACCTAAGTACTTAAACTATAATTAAAGACGTAGCGAAAATTTTCTGCACTTGCTCCGCCCACTTTTAACGTACATTGCCGATGTTTCAACAAAAACGCAATCTGAGTACTTATTTTGCTCACCATGTTTTAAATATGCATACTAATCAAATACACTGCTTATAGACATGTTTTATCTGCTGATCAATTAGAAATCTTGCTGATCGAGTAGTTATTTTGCGGACTGAATGTTTATTATGCCACCTCATATTATTGTAAGCTGCCTATTTATGATTTAATTTTTTGCCATTTTCAAAATTATTTGCGGAACCAGGATTGCTGCCTGATTTTTTTTATTGCAAACAAAATCTTTGTATGCTGACCAAATTACTTAAATGCTGTTTTTTGTTGCTGACCAAATTATATAATTACTAACCATTTTAATTACTTCTCGTTCACAGTGGGCGGTAGCATCCGAACGTCACTTTGAATGAAAAGAAGTTAGGTTATGTTGGAAAAAATGAAAAATTGGTTAGGTTAGGTAGGAAACAATAACCAAACAAAAATTTATTACTAACCAATTACGATTTGTTAACTGTACGCGCCTAACCGCCCAGTTCAACTATTCCACTGCTCAGTATTTATTGAACTGCCCGTTTAAATTATTTTATGACTCATTTATATTTAGTTTACTGCTCAGTTTTTTCTGCTAAACTAGTTTTCAAACATGCGTTTTTTTATTTTTTTACCTACCATAAATCAAATATTGAACTGCCGCTTTAATTCTATGCCTTTATAAAATGTGTTAACAATATTAAAATAGTAGGTAAGCAATATTTAGCGATTCAAATTTTCACTGCGGCTCCACACTAAGCATATCTGTATCGCGTATGTACACCAGAAATAAAAAAAAAATTTACTTATTGATACTTTTGTTGCACTTAAATTTAAAATAAAAATATTTTATTAAATGTTAGTTACAAAACCTTTGATTTTAATCGTTGCCACATGGACACTATTACCTGTTTTTCTGATCGATTTCAATCATCTACCACATTCATTTTTCTCTGGTCATACCTGTGTGAGTGTGAAGATGCAAATAAATGTTTAAATGATGCATCTATCCATCTATTCGTCCGTACGTCCGTCCGTCCATCCATCTATCTTTCTATCTATCATAAAGCAAATGAGAGTATTTTCTTATTTTGGTGCGTATGCGGTGTTTCTTACTTAGGACCAGAGGCCAAAACAAATCCAATACCGCAATATAGAATTGGGTATTTGACAAAATGTCTAATGAGTTACTTTTAAAGCGGAATTTTGTATGAAAATACTTGCTTGTGACGTCACATTTCAGAGCACTCTTTTTATGTTTCACCTATTAAAAATTTGTAATAACTAGTAAATGATAAATGAGTAAAGGAATACATTTTCCGAAACATTTCGTAATTTTTGTTTTAATCGAGCATCTCAAATAATTTATTGTTGATAGTGTCAAATTCGGGATCAGAAGTGCGGACGGTAGAATGAAATAGGGGTATCCACAGCAGCAACATATTTATGTTTTATTTATATGGTAAAAGAAAAGGCACATAATGCGCCTTTTGAGTTTTATATGATTGTATCCGGGTCGTGACAAAAATAAAGAATTTAATGAAATGAATGAAAATTAGGTCCACCTAGTTTGGAAGTAGAAAATTAGGTCCACGTCCAAACACTGTGGCAAAAGTAAAAAAATGATCAAATTTAGAATAGTAGATGGCCAAAAATAATAAAAAGCAACGAGGCCAATTGCACCTCGTTACAAACAGCTTGACCAAAGTTGCCATAAGCCAGCCTAAGTTTTCATGAAAGTTGCCTCCTGAATCGCTTACGCAACTCCTTCTACTAGTACAATGCTCATGAACAGGCAATAACTAACTTCAATTTGGTTCAATGACAGTTACGCGTAGAATTACGTAAACGCGTGCGCGCGTTTATTTCAAGCGGCATCGACTAGTCATGCAACTGTTATTGTAGGGGCTTCAACATTAAAAAAACTTTAACCTGTCAATCTCCGAGGACCCGCCGGCGGGTCGGTCTTGCAACGGCACTTCGAATCTAATTTTGAAGATGATATAGACCGCAGTTGTGGGGTGTGGGGAGTGTGGGGTGGGCTATTCGCAGTGGCTTGTATTTATTTATTTATTTAATGTTAGGGAAATTTGTATTGGAACAATCTGTTTTTTTTTTTTTTTTTTTTCTATTACTTTAAGATATGAAAAAGGAGAATATTAGTACCTATGTGGTTTTAGTTTTGTTGTCCAGTTGAGATAAGATAAGATAAGATAATAATATTGTATATGTTTAGATGTCTTCAGTTAAGTTAAGTCCATCTGAGTGCTAATTAATGTCACTTAAACTATGGCACTATCCCTAGTTTGGTTAGCAGTTAGGTACTTTTTTTTAATCTTTATTCTGTAGTTTTAAATTTTGTTTTAATTTGTGGTGGTGTTCTACCTCTCTTCTACCTTTAACATAAAATACCTAGTGATTTTATAATCGTATAGGATTTCGCTGAAAATCAGCGCTGTAGGATGCCCAGCATCTATCAGCACAGGCTGAGCGAGAGTCCTATTGCCAAGCTGTTTCACTGTAGATCTTGGTTAAAATTGTATATTATTAATTTTAGTTTAAGTTATTACATTAAGTATGAAACACTGTTTTTTGCAATAAATGGTTATTCATTCATTCATTCAAGTTGTATTGAGCATGTTTTATTGTTTGAGAACTGTGATCTGAGGGGTTAAAGTTAATCAAATACCGGCAGACCACCGAAGCAGTCGAATGCAAGAACCCTTTACAACACTTCAGAATAAAGCCTCTTTTCGTGTTTACACACAAGGATCCCAATGCGGCGGGGAAAGGTCTGGCGTCCCATAATTAGGAAACTTTTGGGCTCCAAACCTATTCAGGTGCATGAAAGGGTCGTGTGTTTGTGCCTATTTATTGTATTTACGAACAGAAGCTACAGTTTTCACATCTCCCTTTACGAAAGTTTTATCTGGTTTTATTTTTATTAATAAGAAGAAGAAAAGACATTCATTTCAGCATTGAATATGATTTCAGCAACAGTTACACAAAACATTCCACATACGGACTATTTAACACATTGAGACATTTCATTGCATTACATTTCTTAGCACAAACAACGGTCACGGTGTGTCTTTGCTGCTGCAATAGGCAGCTGACTCAGCAGACTGCCGAGGGTACGCCTCAGCACTGATTTTCAGTCAGCGCCTGTCCCATGAGCATTCCACGTGCGGTACACCATCGTATTGAAATATAATAAATAAAAAAACAAACAAATACACTGACAATAAAATATTATTAACTAAATAGAGGTACAAATATAATAATAGCAAGTTTACTTAGTTAGGTACTTAGATGTAATAATGATTTAGTAAAATGGAATTTACTTAATAATAGTAAATATCATAATCAACCCGTTGTGTCGGGACACCGAGGGGCACGGGTCTCTTCACTGAGGAAGGTATAGGCCATACTCCACCACGAGGGCCAAGTCCTGTCTGGTGGAGGCTTTTAAGAATAGTGGCTGGTCTTACTGTCAGAAGTTTTCAAGCCGCCCTAAGGCATCTGACTTGGCTTAACGACTGCCATCTATCGACGGTAGCCGGGACCAACTGCTTAACATGGCTTGCGAAGCACGGAACCGCTCAGACAAATGCCTTGAACGCGCCCTATGTTGCTTAACCTGATAGTGATATACGGTCGGGGTCTAAAAATGTTTACCAGTTTTCAAACTTGATTCTTTGTCGCAAGATGTGCATTATAGTCTATAATGCATTAACAATGTACTTATTACCTTTCAAAGTTCCGAAGCCTCGATTCTAACAAGTATCTAAATTCATTTCTTATTTTAAAATTATTGAATTTATTAAAATGACACAGATCAAAAATCTGTCAAAATTGGTCAAAATAGAAAGTTTGAAAATAATATTGAATACTATTTTTACAAAATAAAGAAAATAAAACCTCCTTGAGGGAGCGAAGAAGGTTTCCTCTAAAATTTGACAGGTTGGTACTCTACTCTTTATTCTGAGCTTTAATCTTTAATCAAATCAATACAAATATCGACCTTGTGTCGTATAATTGTCTGTAAAATATGCACCTTAAGGATGTAAACATTTTCAGACCCCGACTGTACATTTTATCAGTGTAATATACTTCCAAATATACTTTATTGTAGGCGGCTTTTGCTCCGTCATAAAAGTATTTTAGTGGAATCTAAAGTCTGTTTTTTAGTTCAATGCAAAAAAATAAAACAGTCACGTTGACATCTCAATACAATCCAATGTCTGAATGTTGCTAGTACGCAAAAACCAAACTACCCCATTTTACTTCCAAGTAAAAATTGTTTGTGCTACTTAGGTGTTTTTTTTTTACTTTTCTCTTAGGAGGAATTAAACTTTAATGTTTTTGATGTGATAAGAATTATAACCGTTATAATTATAACGGTAACACCGCGTCATTTTTTTTTGCATCGAATTAAAAAACGGACTTTTACTCTTTATAAATGAGACAGTCACCATTTTTTAATTAACTTAATTAGGTTCTGATTACGCTTTTTAAGCAAAGGTACAGATATATCCAATGAACTTTGATATTTGACAATCTGAGATCCGCAACATCGAGGGAACACAGCACAAGGGGCGGGGTCCAATTTTACATCGTGTCATTGAATTATGACCCTCCGCACCTTGTAATAGAATTTTCTGCTTCAACCCTGTAAGGTTGTAAGCACACCGAGACTATTTTCTATTTTCTTTATTTTAGGGACATCAAACGGAAGAACAACGTATTTTGAACACATAACTTTAACGTTTAACTCTGGGGCATATTTGATGCCACGGATCTCCCTGGCAGTGCAGCGCGGTAATGCTGCCCTTGTTATGTGAACCTTTGGGTCGGATATTGGGTTTGATTGACTGATTTTATTTTATTTGTTTTGTGTGTGTGTGTTATTATTAGTTATTAGTTATAATATAATGTGACATGTCAATTTATTTATTTTGATTAGTTTTTTTTGGTTCTGTGTGTATTCATAGTTTTAATTTTTGTGTTTGTAATATTTGACTGTTGCATCTATGACTGTTGTAAAGCGTGACTTTTTATTCAATAAAAATTTTAACAGAATATTGAATTGTACATCTGATCTTTAATCCATTTATCTATACTTGACTTTTTTTCCAAACTAAACGACAGTAAATCAAAAACCTTTAGCGGTAGAAAACTCAAAAAAGTTAACAAATTTAGTGCTAGCTAGTACTAAAGGTCACTGGGCAAATCTGACCCGGTCTGTGAAATATTTCGTACAATCACCAAACTTGATTTAAATTATCAAGCTGTAGTCCACTTTTTATTTTCTGTAGTTTTTTTTTCTAAACCGTGGGAGTAAAACATTATAACCGATTAAAGAATAATCAATATTTTTACTCAAAATATTATATAATTACTTCGGTAATTGTGTAATTATTACTATTATTATTATTAAACTTATTTTTCCGTCAAATGTCTGTGTCAATGTTGTCTGGAAGAAATCGCAATAAGGCCGCCAATTGGTCTGTACTATGTTATTGTCAAGTCTCGTGTGTAATTCCTGGTGTAGGTTCTGTAAATACAATGAAGAATATTCTATTTATTTATTATGTCGGTCATCAGATAATATCAAAGCAGTATACAGGGCGTCCCAAAATTATGGGACATGAAGGGAAAGTACCTTAAATATCGTAGATAGGGTATTTTGCTGAAAGAAGACTTTATGGTGGTGGCGTAGTGGGGTTGACCCTTGCTTCTCGATCATGAGGGTCTGGGTTCGAACCACGCATGTACCAATGACTTTTAGTTACGTACATTTGTTTGTACAGCAACACCATTCGCTGATAAATTGTGCCCGGATAACGGCGACAGGCTTGCCACTTGTCACGTTTGGGATCTAATAAACTCGGCAAAACGTGGGCCCAGTTCTAGTGATTGGTGCCTCTGCCTACCCTCTCGGGGATAACGGGCGTGAGTTTATTATTATTATTATTATTATTAAGACTTTATATTATTTTTAAAAGTAGTAATTCTGCATTCAAAGATTTTCTAAAAATTACTTGCCTCGTCTGGGAATCGAACCGACTTAAATGTAAAAAAAACCCACCTACTTTTATGATGCCAATCGAAAGAATTCCCAAAAAATAATAACTCTTCGTAAGTAACATAGTATTTTAAAAGAAAGGAACAGCGAGAAATTAATCAAAAAGAACACCTACCCTCAACTTTTAAATGAAACATCCTTAATAATTTTATGAGTGCCCTAAATAAGCAGGTGTAAGTGAAAATATATCTATAGTATTAAGGTAAGCCATCATCATCAACCCATTATGTCCCCACCGAGGGGCACGGGTCTCTTCCCTGAGGAAGCCATAGGCCATACTCCACCACGGGAGCCAAGTCCGGATTGATGGAGCCTTGAAAGACTAGTGGCTGATCTTACTGTCAGAAGTTTTCAAGCCGCCCTAAGGCCTCTGACTTGGCTTAGCGGCTGCCCACTATCGACGGCAGCTGGCACCAACTGCTTAACGTGCCTTGCGAAGCACGGAACCGCTCGGAAAAATGCCACAGCGTTGGTCATAGACAGTGACCCATCTATGGACTGAACGCGCCGTATGTTGCTTAACCTTAGTGATCGTTTAAGATCAAGCCCAGGCTAGGAGCGATTCCGCGATTAAGGTAAGTATATCCTGGGTTCACCTTTCACCTGCATTGCTTCAACATTGGTTGGTCATGAATATATGATTCTCCTTCTTTTTGTGGTGCCATCAGTGACCACTACACAAAAATATTAGTCATGGATGTGTTGAATACTAGACACAGATATCCTCTGATTAAATTTAATATTAAACTACTGTTTAATGCCAGACATCCTTGACTTCTAAATAATCGTTGATTTTTTAATAAGCTTTTTTGCAAAGAGTGTGCTTAACACAATTCTTAAGCAGCGTTGGAGGTAACTCTAATATATTTTGGGGTATCTTGTTGTAGAACCTTATACACAGTGCCCCATAAAGGAAGTTAGCTTTTGAAGTTAGTCTGTTAGCTTTTAGAACATACCTCGGCTACTATCAGATAGAATCGGATATATTCGTGTAACAGAAATATCGGAACTAATATGACACTTAATTTCACTTATACAGAGCAGGAAGTAGTATTACTCACGTGTGCTTTCGGCGAAAACCGAAGCCTGCTCCGAGGGCCCGAAGTATATTCTAAAAGCTAATAGACTGTATTAACTTTTGCAAGTCTAGAATTTGTTTTTTAACTTTACCTGAGTTATTCTGTTTTTTTATGTTAAAAAAAATGTCTCTCCAATTTATTTAGTTCCCATTGTTAGCCTGGAGTACAACCAGAACACTGCAATGTCTTTAAAATTTAACCAAGTGGAAATTTAAGACGGCCCGGGCCGGTACCGGGCCGCTGGGGCGAAAGGGTAAGTGCCAAACTGTGTACCGATCAATCAGGTATAACCAGCGGCTTGATTGGAGACAGGTTGGTGTACAGAGTGCCTACGGAATCGTGTTTATTTTATTTATTTTTATTCATTGATACTTTTATTGCACTTACATTTAAGTTAAAAATGTAGTACAATGCGGCGGACTTAATGCCATAAGCATTTTCTTTTTCAGTCAACTGCAGGAGGTAAATGGAAAGAGTTGGTAGGCGTGCAAAAGTAATTGAATCAATCTAAAAACATGCATTTATTGAATGAACTTACACATTAATATATACTCGTAAGTATATATTATAATAAAATAAGATTATACAATAGGAGAAACCAAGGAAACATAATATAATTTACCATAAGCAAATATCTATGAGTAAATAGATACAGAAAAGATTCGCTTTATACAATGTGTTCATTTGTTAAGTAACGCCCGACGGGGATTTTCTTCCCATCAACACGAATTACTTTTAAAAAACAATTGTACCATACTACAATTTGATAACTAATTGGAAAAAATAGGCCAAGTGCGAGACTCGACTCATGAAGGGTTCCGTAGCAGCAAGTAACATTTTATTTTTATATTTGGGTTGATTGAATGAAAAGTAAATTGCGGTTAACGATTTATGACGTATTAAAAAAACTACTTACTAGATTTCGTTTAAACTAATTTTCAGTGGAAATTTGCATGGTAATGTACCTCATATATATTTTTTTAGTTTTATCATTCTCTTATTTTAGAAGTTATGTGACAATCTTATTAAATCTATTTTTGTGTGCAAATCTTATGCAGTTTACAGAATATATCTACTTACAAAGTTTCAATAGTGTAATTATTATACTTTCGGAAAAAAGTGGCTGTGACATACGGACGGACAGACAAACAGACAGACATGGCGAATCCATAAGGGTTCCGTTTTTTGTCATTTGGCTACGGAACCCTAAAAATGTGCGGAACAGCTGATTCTTATTTTTATTTTAAAATTGGTTTATTTTTAAAAGCTTTTTTTTGTTTATTTTTTGTCTTCGTGCTACTTGTATTTCTGTCGCTACACACTTTTCGGCTGAATTTGTGTTTTCTGTTGACTGCTGTATTATGCATTTTTCCGAGCGGTTCCGTGCTTCGCAAGGTACCTTAAGCAGTTGGTGCCGGCTGCCGTCGATAGGTGGCAGTCGTAAAGCCAAGTCATAGGTCTTAATAGGCGGGCGGCTTGAAAACTTCTGACAGTAAGACCAGCCACTATTCTACAAGCCTCCACCAATCCGTCATTGGCCCCCGTGGTGGAGTATGGCCTATACCTTCCTCAGGGAAGAGACCCGTGCCCCTCGGGGGACATAATGGGTTGATGATGATGAAATAATTTCCAGGATTTGTGTAATGTGAGAGAAGTGATCGTGGCTCCATTCCAGCGTGGGATATATTTTTGTGTCAACTCATCTAAGATAAGATAAGATAAGAATATTCTTTATTGCACATAAGAAACCAGAGACAAATAAAATTTACAATTAAAAACATACAATAGGCGGTCTTATTGCTAACAGCAATTTCTTCCAGACAACCTTGTGACGGAAAGATTGCCGAAGGAAACAGAGAAACGGGTAGTTGGTGCAAATACGAATAATACATACTTATACTTAATAATATACTTACATAAATCTTACTTATATAAATTATTATAAACTACTACATAAATAAGTTATAATACCTATTTGTAAGAGGAGGATAAAATGAATATAGTATACCTACATAGAAAGGAAAGTAATTGAGTGATAAATACTTAGTTTAAAGAGATAGATATAGTTCTTTTACCCGATTTTTAAATATAGCTGGTGAAGGGGAGCGCCACCCTGTATAGTTTTACACGAGCGTGAAATCCTCTAATTGTCATTAAATATTTCTTCAGTTAGGTACTTTGATTGGCTTATCGGCTTAGCGGTCAACTATTAGCTAAATCAAGGATTTTGCTAATAGTTGACCGTAAAAAGTATAGTTTATAAATTATAGTTTTATGAAACGTGGCCAATTTATCAAATTCAAATATTTTTATTGGCAATACAAACCAAATGTTTACTTTATGAACGTTAAAGTTGTTAGTTTAAAAAAAGACACCCAGTTCTTGGATGTTTACATGTTTGTGATGTCGCTGTTTCTGGTTCCTACGACACAGGGTATCCTAGTGTGGGACCAGAATCAATGCATGTGCCTGTATGTAAATGTTATGTTAATTAAAAGGTTACGTGGAGAAGAAACTGACAACGAAACTCCACATTTATTGTTTATTTGCGTCATGTGGTACATAGTACGATCTTAAATATTAAATTCCAGTTCACAGCATGAGCCCCGTTAGGGCATTGCAACATGCAGTTTATAATTTATTCTTTTCAAAACAGTTAACAGTTAACAAACCTGCAACTTAAAAATATTACACATGGACGTGTTGAACACTAGACACATTTGTCCTCTTAATACATTTAATATTAATCTACTGTTCAACAAGATATCTTTGTCTTCTAAATAATCGCTCAGTTTATAATAAGCTTTTATGCACGGAGTGTGCTCGACATATTTCTTAAACCGCTTATTGGGTAACAACTATATAACAGCCCAAATCACTTGAGTTAAAAACTAGGCTTCATTTGCTTTTTATGTTGGACTTTTACAATGTCACTGAATCATTACGAGTATAAGTTTTAATTTATTAGTTTATTATTTTTATGATTTTATTAATTTTTATCTACTTTATGTACTACGTCAGCCGAGCCGATTTGTAGTGGAGAAAAGGGCACTAGGAAAAAACTCAACTCTGATCATCTTCAATAATCTTAAACTCAATACTCAGAGCCTAAGGGCCGGTTCCATGAAGGCGTCGTTTTCTTTTTATTGCCGCTTCAAGTTCTAGGCGTCAATGAAGTAAAAAAACACGTCATGTGTCCCGACCATGCATCTGTAATTGAACTATCATGCACTAAGAGAATCGAGGCCCTGGTACTTAACTATCAAGGCAACGTTCACGTTCGTTTCCATATCAATGGACACTTAGATTAATAGAAGCGTTTGCCCGTGACAACTTAATATATATTTTTCAGTAGAGGTGCGAGAAACGCTTCACTGAAAAGAAAAGAGTGATTTGTCATTTGCTTATCTGAACTACTTCACTCTATTAGTTCATAGTTCACTAATACTCCACTTCATAGCTCATTCATAGCTCAGAGTTCATTCATAGTTCATAGCTCACATTCACAGTTCATAGCTTATTCATAGTTCACAGCTCAGTAGTTCTTTCACGTATCTTTTGACTCCCGACAGTCCGCGAATGACAAAGGTGTTTGGAATTGAATGTAATGTCACGATGGACGTGCTGGCGAGACACATGAGTTACAGAATTTTGGTTCTTAGTGTGGTAGATGTAAGAATGTTTCTTGAAGAATGAACTACTACGTGGACTATTAGAGTGAAGGAGTTAAGATTTGTAGTGAATGAATGAATGAATGGTTTCACAAAACGAATGCATTCAATTGAAGCATTCATTCGCGCACTACACACCTCTGTTTTTCAGATCCCCCGCCTACTGAACCAAATAAAAGATAGGCCATTCAATAATCCCTGTTATCTACCACATAAGTCAAGTCATGATTTTCATTGCTATTGTCGCGTTTAACCTCATGGTTGCTTTGAGCGCTGCTTTAGTGTTGCGACTGAACTAAAAAAATTACATCCTTGGATAATTGAACCTTCGGCAGTTCATTGCTCTCTGGTCTATACGGGTATATTATTATCTAATCTAATCAGCCCACTGTTGGGTATAGGCCTCTTCTCTTTCACGCCAACCCATACGGTCCAGTGCTAGTCTCGTCCAATGTTTCCCAGCCGCTTTCACAATGTCGTCGGCCCATCGGGCTGGTGGTCTGCCCACCGACCGTCGACCCGTTCTTGGTCACCACTCAGTGGTTGCCGTAGTCCACCGGCCATCTTCCCGCCTTACCAAATGTTCCGCCCATCTCCACTTTAGAGTATATTATTATAACTAGCTTTCGCCCGCGACTCCGGCCACGTGGGCTTTAGTTCAAAATTCTGCAACCCCGTTCACTCCCTTAAGGGTTAAATTTAGAAAAACGGCGAAACACGTGTTAAATCAATTGTGTTGAACAGTATTTATTTTAAGTTCCAAGAAAACTAGACAACATCCTTTATACCTCCCATACAAATTTTGGCAACCCTTTTCGCCCCCTTAGGGGTCGAATTTAAAAAAATCCGGTCTTATTCCTTGCCTACATTATATATAGACCCTCTGTGCAAAATTTCAGCTTCCTAGGTCCAACGGCTTGGCTGGGCGTTGATGAGTGAATGAATCAGTCAGTCAGGACTTTGAGTTTTATTTATATAGATTAGTAAAATTAAACAATGCAGCCCCTAAGACTCTTGTAAGTCACCTTTTTGCAAAAGCTGGAAGGGCCCTTGCCCACGGCGACTTTTTGGGGCGATGCAGTGGCAGTCAGGATGCGGTCGCTGTGTGCCCTCGCCCACGTAATCCCCGATTCAGTCGTAATCGTAATGCAATCGCGATACCGTCGCGCTTCTGTCGCGATGCAAACGCAATTCAGTAGCGACACAAAAATTCCTGCGATCGCGACGACAAACTATAAAAAATACTTATATCCTGTCATTCTGATACTGAAAATGGTGTAGTAAACAAACGTAAAATTCACTAAAAATAATCATGGACCATCATAGTGTCAATCAAATTTTCCAGGCCGAGTTTATAGCCGAGAATAATAAAGGAACATTATTTCGGTCATTAGGCGAGACTCAAAATAATCTTAACATTAGCCAGCTGCATTTAAAGTTCATGTTCACACCCACCTTTAGATTAGAACTCTTTATTGTACACACCAGAAAAAGAAACAAAATACATAATAAGACTTATATTACACGACCTCTGACGACCTCGGTCGACTATTTGACGACCTCTGTGGCGCAGTGGTTAGGGCATCTGCCTACCATGCGAGAGGTCCCCGGTTCGAATCCCGGCTGGGGACAAAAAAAAAAGAAACCCAGGTCTTGGATGTTTACATGTTTGTGACGTCGCTATTTCTGGGTCCCACGACACAGGGTATCCTAGTGTGGGGCCAGAAGCAATGTATGTGCCTGTAAAAAAAAAACTATCTAAGTTTTGCCGTAAAGTTCACATTGTAATACATAAAATGAAGCGCCTCGAATACAGCACCTGTGTTGGTCACAGCCATTGTGCTCGACCCTATTCAACTATTCCGAGGTATCGAGCGCAAATATGGACCCCAAGGGCGCTTTTCAATATGAAATGACTATTCATCGGGTCATATAAAGTGTGACGAAATCCCCACATGTGTCTGAAAATGATGAATTCTGTTTTTGTCAAAAGTAAGAAAAAAAAGTTTTTTTTAGTAAATATGCTACACGCTTGTTTGGCTAGTCATTAGAATGATTATAAAAAACGACTTTGCACAAAACGAACTACGAGTATCAGCTGTTCCGTACCCAACCCGGCAGCCGTTGTTTCACTATATCTATAAATTATTTTTAGGGATTATTATAATTAAAAAAAGAATTGGCTACCCTTACCACTTAGGACTATAAAAATTTAATAGCACCCTATTCTCAAACGTACTGAATATACATACAAAATTTCATCAAAATTTGTCTATCCGTTTCTTACGAGTATGCGCACTAAGACGGTGACACGAGAATTTTATAATTAAAAAGAAAATATAAAATAAATACGAACTCTAATACAATACAAACTCAAAGCAGTCTTTCAAGACTTACTCGTTTTAGAGGCGACTCCGTATAAAATCATCGGACCAAGCAATAACATCTAACTAAATTACGGGAAATAACGAGCGCCACTGGGCAAAAACTCAATTTCTGTCAGTAAGTGTCGGCTGATGCAAGTAACGAGGTCGTTAAATGTCGGAAATCACCTGCAGTCAAGTGCAAGCCGCTTTCAGGATACAATAGATAGTGTATATTGCACCCCCACCTCTTACCCTCTTACTACTGCACAATAACCGTTATCTTGGAACTAAAATATCAGCACGATAGGTTATAACTTGACGAGCAACGATGCGAATTTCGTCCCTGCTAACCAAATCTGCTGCCCTTATATTACGTAACTTACCACTCTATTGGTTTAAGCATTTAGACAACTCGTAAGAGTCAAAATAAGAATGTGTGTGACAGTTTGGAGTAGGAGTATGAGATTCCTACTACGAAAAAAGTCCCAGAATGTAACAGTGTGACATAAGGTGGTGTGACATACCGGGAAAAAAGGGCTAAATCAGACACCTTATGGTTGAGTCTTACCTAATTGCATCCCAGATTTAACACTGGTCGGACGTTATAGTAGCAATACCACTCGCTAACTTGAAGGAAAGCATCGTGACGAAACCTGAGCCGGTTTCTGAATTGAGAATTTCACTCTAAGTAAATACTTAAGTACATTCTGTCACGGTCTTTTCTGAGAAATTTTGCGAGATAACACTACAGTTAAGTAGCTAGCGATATTCTTGGCCCCAAGTCATTTAGAGCCATCGCAAACAGGGCGACTTGTAGCCGCGTCAAGTAGCCGCGTCAGACGCGACGTTGTCATTTGCTTCCGGCGTCATTCCGTCACACACGTGACTCTGACGCCAAGTGTGCGGAGATTCGAACAAAATATATGAAAATTGACGGCCGTAGCCTGTCGTCGCGTCTAGTCGCCGAGCTGTCGCCTGTCGCGTGTCGCTAGTGTGCGCCTAGGCTTATAGCGCAAAGTCTGCGGTGCGAAGTTTGTTCGGAATAGGAAAGCCTGCTGCTCAAGCAGATATGCCTTGAGCTTGCGCCCAAAGGCACACCTAGTTTTTGGGGCGTTATCTAGCATAGTTACATTTTGTTTAGGTAGTTTAGGTGGTCCGGATTAACTTCCTTAATAAGCTGATCCGGACCATATGTTACAATTTGTAGTGCTTACGAAAGTTTTAGTTAAAAAAAAGATTTTAAAACGGGTATTAAGTAGAGTTTTAACAGGACGTTACTTAGAGAAATTCTCAATTCAGAAACTTGCCCTGAGTTATATACATACATCAGCGCTCGAAATCGCCCATTCTCCTTCTGAGAGAAGGCTTGTACCTTCATGCTTCAAGACATCATCGTCATCAACCCATTATGGCCCCACCGAAGGGCACGGGTCTCTTCCCTGAGGAAGGCATAGGCCATACTCCACCACGGGGGTCAAGTCCGGATTTGTGGAGGCTTGTAAGACTAGTGGCTGGTCTTACTGTCAGAAGTTTTCAAGCCACCCTAAGGCCTCTGACTTGGCTTAACCTTGACCACTGCCATCTATTGACGGCAGCTGGCACCAACTGCTTAACGCGCCTTGTGAAACATGGAATCGCTCGGAAAAATGCCACTTGCGTTAGTCGTAGAACCGTCACCCATTCATGCACTGAACGCGCTCTATGTTGATTAACCTTTGTGATCGTTTAAGATCACTCAGGCGGCCGGGGCTACGAGCGATTCGGCTACGGCTTGAAAACTTCCGATAGTAAGACCAGCCACTAGTCTTACAAGCCTCCACCAATCCGGTCTTGGCCCCCCGTGGTGAGCTCCAATTACTCTGTACCGAATAATAATAAGATGAAGAATAAATATTGTCGTATTTTTACATAGTGCAAAGTCAAAGACAAATATTTTATTCATAGCACAAACAGAATGTTTACTTTATGAACGTCAAAGTAGTTAGTTTCACCATTAATAGATTACATGGAGAAGAAACTAACAAATAAACTCCAGTTTTAGCCTAATTGAAAAACTTTCAAACAAAAAACCCTGTGATTAAATTTAATATTAAACTACTGTTTAAACCAGACATCCTTGTCTTCCAAATAATTGATGATTTTATAATAACCTTTTTTGCAAAGACCGTGCTTAACACAGTTCTTGAACCGCGTTGGGGGTAACTAATATTAATAAGATGAAGATGATTTTTGTATTTTGAATTTTTGTATTTGTACAAAGTGCGGTAGAAGGTACAACAAACTCCTTCTTGCATCGATCGGCTGTGATGGGTGGGTCCAGTCTATCACCTTATAAATATGGTAATGATGGAAGAAAAATCGCTAAGGGTTTGTTTACATGAGGACGCTATGATACAAATACAAATATTTTTTGTTTTCTCAATCCCAAAATCAAGTTGAGTTTATATAGGAACGGATGGTATTTACATCGATGATCATATTATAGTAGAATTTGTGGAAAAATGATCCTAATGTAGTTCTGTACTCTAGGTTTCAGCCCTCCCAGCTGAAAGCATTTACCTTTGCATATAACTTGCAGTGACGCTATAACTAGGAAATATTTGTATTTTTGTATTTTGTGTGTGTGTATGTTCGTAATGAATAGGCTCAGAAACTACTGGGCTGATTTAAAAAAATCTTTCACCATTAGAAAGCTACATTCTTCGTTATTAACATAAACTATATTAGATTTACAAAAAGTTTAGGGTTCCGTACGAAATCTCGAATAATGTAAACCAAGGTGTAAACAAATTACTACCCCGGGAATTTTCCACGGAACTAATAATAATATAGCTATTTCCACGGAAACGTTTTTGCCACCTGTGCAAAGTGGGGGCGAGTCGCTAATGTTTAATATTATGATTGGGACAGTCACTATTTTATGTGGGCTCGTTATTTTTCTGTTTAGTGCAATAGATTCGGACATGAATTATATTCTTAAAGAAGACGAATTTGGCAGCGGCGATTGGAATTGCTCAGAATTTAGTGCGTGTAAATAGGAGTAGACCGACGTTTGTTTAGTTTTGCAATTACTTGTTGAATACACTACAGTCGCGGCGAGGCAACGCCGCCGTCTGGCCGTCTACCGCGAGTTTACGCCGCTAAACTTATCTTATCCGGTGACCGAAAGTCTCCCGATTCGAAATCGTATCACTCGTATTATTAAACTCGTTAGATCCCAGAAATACGCGCGCAGTTCTCAAGACAGAGTCGCAACGTCCTCGCTCATTCATGAGCGTATTTATTCTGTACAGCTATTGATGCCCGAGGACAACCAGGCAACTCTTATTCTAAGGGTGTAGATTGAGCGACATAATTCCGATATCCAAATATATTACACCGCATAAAATATATTACACCGGCCAGCTCCGGCTTTGCATCGTCGAGTAGACGCTGTGGGGACGCTGGCAGGACGACGACCCTCTAAAAACGCTAGTGTGGAGGGTCTCTGAATTTGCTTTGGTATTTTTATTTGTAAGTAAGACAAAGAATTAATACTCATACTACCTTTGCTGACGTCATATAAATAGTAATTTAAGGTCAATTAAATTAACTAAGTGTGAATTTAGTGTATTTTACAGGTCTTAAAATAGTAATATTTACAAAAACAACAAATAATAATAAAAACCTAAAATAAACCTATTTTCTTCTTTAAATAATATATTGGAACCAGGCCGCTGTTGGCCGGTAGAGTTCCAAGAAGGCTAGCGACATTGCCTCGGCAAAGCACCAAGTACCCAAGTGTAAATGAAGTACCCAAGTGGCCCTCGGATCTCCAGAGGCATCAACTAGACGCAAAGAGATTTCCTTAAAGCGTCTCTACCCGAAAGGGCACAAGTATATAGCCCTGACCTAGGGCTGCATATTTGATTCTTTTTCCCATATTATGAGACCTGTAAAATCCCTTCAATATATTTTTTTCCTATTATTTTTTTCAGAGTTTTTCTGTGTTTCCTTTAATCAAGGTCACTTCATAATCATCTTCCGTTAAAAATCAAGAAAGCTGATCCGAATATGTTACAATGTTACTTCAATCTAAATAGTGATGCAAGATCCCCACTATGCTTAAAGTCTTCTGGTCTGTGTGAACCCTAACCTCTCGAAGACTTACGACCGAATTTATAGACTACTCCAGAGGGATCTCCTCGCACTTGCCCTCAATTTATCGCTACTGCGTTAATCTATCTTACGACCTCTTGGCGCAGCGGTTAGCGCATCTGTCTAGCATGCGAGAGGGCCCGGGTTCGAACCCTGGCTGAGGACACGAAAAAAACCCCAGATCTAGTTGTTTACATGTTTGTGACGTCGCTGTTTCTGGTTCCCACGACAAAAGGGTATCCTAGTGTGGGACCAGAAGCAATATATGTGCCTGTATGTAAATGTTATGTTATTTGTACAAGGGCGAGCTTAATACTATGGTGACGGCGAGAGAAAAAAGTGGATCCCTAATTTAAAAGTAAATTTTATCGGCGTAATAGATTGTGTATGCCAAAATTCAGCTCCCTATCGTCTCTGTGCTAAGTCGCGGACGGACGAAACTATAAGAGTTTCTTGTTGACTACGGATCCCTGAAAAAGTCTTAATATGCGTGCTGTCTCCAGAAACATTGTCCCCATCTGTGACAGATTATGTGAAATACTTTTATCCGAATCCCACGCGAATAACAACGCGGGCCTAGCTAACCTCTGAACGGTCTGGACGCGGTTCGGCCGCTGTCGATTTTTAGTAAACCAGTAGTTGGTCGCTGTTCAGTCTTTTTTCAAAATATAATAAAAATGCACTTACCATAACAATTATTTTTAATTGTTATTTTCAAGGTAATAATGCAACTAACTGATTTCATCATCACACAATTGGACTGTGATATTAATAATAATAATAATAATCTCGTAGCCAGGATTCTTCATCAGGCGCTCGCTCTGAAATATGGCCTCGTCGCACAGGGACTACCGTATTACAAGTACGCACCGGAAGCCGTGCTCGAAAACGACCGCGCCAAGCTCTACTGGGACCGGCCCATTATCACTGACAGGACTATTCTTGCGAATAAGCCTGATATTGTGGTGGTGGACCGGGCGCAGAATAGGGCGTTTTTGGTCGACATCACTGTTCCGTATGATGAAAACCTCGTGAAAGCCGAAACAGATAAGAAAACCAAGTATCTGGACCTGGCACATGTGGGGGGTGGTGTCGGCCGAAATCGTCCCTATAGTCGTTTCCGCGAATGGGTTAGTTCCAACCAGTCTCGCTAACCATCTGAGGCGGTTGGAACTCCGTGTGGGCATGCTTCCGGCTATCATGCAGCAGACGGTGCTGCTTGACACAGCCCGGATAGTCCGGCGTTTTCTCTCGCTGTCGCCCTGACCTCCGGCCGCTTGGACTCCTCAGCTGGAGGGCGTCCGTCTGGCCACTTTGGTCAGACGAGACCATTTCCTTTAGATTTTCCAAATAATAATAATAATAGAACTTTATTTCAGACTAAATCTATATAAGCAAACGTTACAAAAAAATTAAAAACTATATTTTTTAGGACTACTTCTATAACAAAGTAGGGTCAGAGGGTACATTAGTACTAAGATTACAAGATACTTTTATCCAACACTTGTACGTATCAGTCAAAAAAAGCCTGTCAGACAGCTCTCTTATTATTGAGTTTCCACACGTGGCAACCCTGTCCATAAATGAGGCAACGCGGAGTCTAACGATGGCAAGCAAACGTGTCAACACGCGCTTCAGCAAACATGGTTGAGGCACTACAGTATCTCTTCAGCCCCATCAGATGTCTAAATAAATTGTTGTACTGAACGCGAATGCCATCGTGAGTCCTCCTCGTGTAATTTGACCAGAGTTGGCACGTGTAGAAGCTCTGACAAAAAAAAAACATTCTTAAACATTATTAAAAAACATTCTAACCTATAATTATAATTATAGCCAGCGTTTCTCTTCAAAGTTACTTATTATAATAAATAACTTTGGAGAGAAACGCTGGCTTATATTTAACATCATCGTCATCACCAGGGTATACGAGTCCACTACTGGACATAGCCCTCCGCTAATGAGCGCCACAGCGCCCTGTCTTCAGCTTGCCGCATCCGGCGTCTGCCTGCCGTTTTTCGCAGAACGTCATCCCACCTGGTCGGAGGACGTCCTACACTACGTTTGCCGAGTGATGTTTTACACTAGATTAAAACCCGGCTTCGTTCAGCTGAAGTGTCTTACATAATGATATTCTACATTGTACCGACCACATGTTTTTGTTCAGCATTTAATTTTTGGTATTTTTCATATCCATTGTCTTCTTCATTTGAACAAATTAGACTTAGAGTTGAATGGACATTCTTTGTGACGTCACCTGTGACACGTAATGACGTGACACCAACGCAACATCGATGACATCGACATTGATATGTTTACTTCGCAACGCCATTATATAGAAATATTATTTTACGTTGAAAATACTTAAAAATCCGAATTTAGCGCCTACAAGTGATCGACTTTGATCGACAAATTTTCTACGCTCTCCAATTTGATGTGTATTTCTTTCGAGTGTACTGTAGACCTGGTTCGAAATTATTAATATCTAAGATAGTTATTACTTTGTTTAGAATTATATATTATTACAATGACTACAAATATAAAATGACTAAACAAAAAAAATTACTTGACCTGACTTGCATAAAAACCATTTTTCTCGAAAGGTACTCGTTGTGGGTTGGGATGTTTCTGCGGTTCAACTATGACGCCACCCTTTTGCCGTTAATCCATAATTTGAGCTTTTGGTAGTTAATCAGAACAGCAAACGGAACAAATTGACATATAAATAATTGTCCAGACGTTCCGAGACTCCTAATGGTAGAGGCAAAGGGGGTAAAACCTTGCGAGGTACAGCTATTAACACTGTATGATATAATCGATTGAATTTTAAGTAAAAATTCATCGCATATTACAACCATAGAATCATTGTAATGTAGAACTGCATTGATTCACAAATTGGTAGCCAAATCAGCATGCTCAGTAAATCCAGTAACACAACTTTTCTTCATCATCAACCCATTATGTCCCCACCGAGGGGCACGGGTCTTTTCCCTGAGGAAGGTTTAGGCCATACTCCACCACAGGGGCCGAGTCCGGATTGGTGAAGGCTTGTAATACTAGTGGCTGTTCTTACTATCACAAGTTTTCAAGCCGCTCTTAGGCCTCTAACTTGGCTTAACTACTGTCATCTATTGACGGCAGTCGGCACCAACTGCTTAACTTGCCTTGCAAAGCACGGAACCGCTCGGTTCTATACTTTATAGGCCATACTATTCCACGGGGGCCAAGTCCGGATTGGTCGAGGAGTCTGGATTAGTGGAGGGTGTTCTGTTATGTTGTACTGTAATGTGTTATGTTGTGTAGCGTTGTGCTACGTTCGTTATGTTATGTTGTCAAATGTCAACCCAGTAAGAGAAAGACTTGCTTCACAGCTCAAAGCGAGACTTCATTAAGCGATACGCTGTGGCTAGAGCGTTCAGGATATATGCAAATGAAATAGTCCCGAGGCGATATGTATCTGGATGAATTTGCGAACCCCGCCAGTTAAGAGACTAAGTTATTGTTATTATGTGGAATATTTAAACATGTGTACGTTGTTGAGGATACAATTGTATGTTAAACATGTTATTGTAGAAGTAATGTTGAGTCGTGAAGTGTTTAAACGTTGTGCGAATTATTCCACGAGGAATATTAAGTGTGTGAATTGAGCCGTATTCTTATTTATTAACTTTTAATCGCCTATTAACTTTCATCATCAACCCATTAAGTCCCCACCGAAGGGTCTCTTCCCTGAAGAACATATAGGCCTTACTCCACCACGGGGGCCAAGTCCGGATGGATAGAGGCTTGTAAGACTAGTAGCTGGTCTTACTGTCAGAAGTTTTCAAGCAGTCCTAAGGCCTCTGACTTGACTTAACGACTGCTTATCGCGCCTTGTAAAGTCACTGATGCCACTCGCGTTAGTCTTGGAACGCTCACCCATCCTGCATTAAGCACGCCCTTGCACAAATATTGGTTCAATAAAGAATTTTAATAATAATAATAATGCACTAAGCGCGCCCTATGTTGCTTAATCTTCGTGATCGTTTAAGATCACTCAGGCGGCCGGGGCTACGAGCATTATACTACCTGACCTTATACTTTGAAAATAAAATATAATTAGTAAATAATGCCAATTTTTAAAGTTTTTATTAATTAATCACCGTAATTAATACTGTTAGGTAAATAATACAATCAAAGTAAATACCTGAAAATTTTTTGATGCAAATATCGGAGCACCCAGCTACGATAATTTCGTAGGTACTACGGCGTAGTAGCGTAGACCCGACTACGCCGGCGCGTAGCAATTGCTACGAAGCCATTTGGTCTAATGATTCCCAAGCTAATCCTTTGCCGGAAAAATATCTTTGCCGAACTCGTATTTTTACTCGATACTAGCTATTGCCAGCGACTTCGTCTGAGAAGGATTACTACTACAAGTAGCTGCAATTTTGTTCTTATTTACTTGACACTATATTTTGGACAATATTTTATAGGAAAAGGGGAACATTAGGAATCATTTAATATCTTAACACGCGCCGAAGAGCGTATGTAGTTAGATCTATATATATATATATGTATATATATACAGGGGTAGGCACTCGAAGTGTTACCAACTTTAAGTTGCTATAGAAAGCAAACTGTTTACAGTATGGCGCCCATTTTCTCACAGTCGTAAGTCTATTGTATTGTTCCTAAACACACAGAAGCTCATTGTTTTTCGTCGCTGCTAAAAAAAGTTATCCAATTGGAATTCAAACGCCACAGTGTCATTACTTTATATTTGGCTGGAAAATCGCAACCAGCCATTGTTAATGCGCTACGACATTTACATCTGCAAAAAATGTTTGTGTATCGGACCATCACGCGTTACAATGATACGGGTAGCATCAAAAAACGCCATGGAGGTGGACATCCAACAACAGCAAAATCATCAGAAATGGTTCGAAAGGTAAAGGCTAGAATTGAACGAAATCCACGACAAAGCGCAGTTAAATTGGCAAAAAGTTTTAATGTATCTGCCCGGAACATAGGACGCATATTAAAAAATAAACTACAACTGAAGCCTTACAAAATACAAAAAGTGCAAGACTTGACACTTGCACAAAAGGCAGTTTGCCTAGAAAGAGCTAAGGAGTTAAAGCACTTGCACGTTGATAGCAAGCTTGAAAATTTGGTATTTTCCGATGAAAATTTTTTTACGGTTCAGCAATATGTGAACAAACAAAATGATCGCGTATGGTTAAAGTGTAAATCAAACGACAATTTAGACCAACGAATTGCTCTGCGAAAGCAAGCACCAGCATCAGTGATGGTTTGGACCGCGGTAACTGCTACGGGACGTTCACCTTTCGTTTCCATTGAGCAGGGTGCAAAGATAAACCAGCTAATCTACCGTGAAAAGCTTTTAAACGATGCTTTGTTACCTTCGGCACGTAAGAAATTCGGTAGAAACCATTGGACGTTTCAGCAAGACTCGGCACCATCCCACAAAGCCCGGGAAACCCAAATTTTTTTGCAAGAAAAAGTTCCAAGCTTCATTTCTTCGCAACAATGGCCACCATATTCGCCGGACTTAAACCCAATGGATTTTTCCATATGGTCAATTCTAGTGGCCAAAGTGTCAGCAAAAAAAACATGAGACAGTCGATGCCTTAAAAATTGCTTTTCGCCGAGAATGGAACAAAATATCAGCAGACCACATTCGTGCAGCGTGTGAAGCCTTCTCGGACAGATTCGATGCTGTTATCCGCGCTAAAGGTGGCCACATCGAACAATAACTTTTTCTTTTCAATTTTAAATGTTTTTTTTCTATATATTGAAGTTTATAAATATAAAGAAACAAAATTGACAAAATTACAGCATTTTGAATTGGTAACACTTCGAGTGCCGACCCCTGTATATTTTAATTGTATAAAAATACTAAATTTTAAGTAATGAAATCCGCAATCTTTATTAATTTCTTGCTACCTCTTATGAGGCACGGGCCTCCTGACTATAAATACAGACTACTTGCGAGTCTAGTTATGGCAGCAGACGACCACCAATTACATTACCCAAATTGGACGTAGTTTATCAAAAAGGTTCCAACCCACACGAAGTTACTTTTGAGATATTTGAGTTTTTAGGTTTAAGCTGATTTACGCTCTCCATAAATTTGGGTTGATTACCATGTGCCATAACTTTGCACATACTCATTGGATCAGTATGCAAGTCTTTGATTCTTAAAGTATAGAGCATAGTGATAATTTTGGTATATTTAACTCAAAAATGACCATGTTGTGGGTTGGAACCTTTTTGCTAAACTACGCCCAATTGTAATATATAAGGTTTACGTCTTACAAAATTTATGATAATGTAAGTCATGTTACACTATTATTACAAACTAGCTTTCGCCCGCGACTCCGTCCCCGTGGACGTTAGTTCAAAATTTTGCAACCCCGTTCACTCCCCTAAGGGTTAAATTTAGAAAAACGGCGAAATACGTTTTCAATCAATTGTGTTGAAGAGTATTTATTTTAAGTTTCAAGAAAATTAGACAACATTCTTTATGCCTCCCATAAAAATTTTGGCAACCCTTTTCACCCCCTTAGGGGTTGAATTTAAAAAAATCCATTCTAATTCCTTGCCTACATTATATATAGATAGATCCTCTGTGCAAAATTTCATCTTCCTAGGTCAAACGGCTTGGGCTGGGCGTTGATGAGTGAGTCAGTCAGTCAGTCAGGACTTTGAATTTTATTTATAGAGATAAGATTTTATGAGTTATGATTTATGACTAAAGTGGAACGTATATTCATTTGCATTCTATTTTCCTCTAGATTTCCTTCAAGTTTTTACTTGTAAATAATAATCTTATTAGATATTTGATCAACTACTCTTTACTAATGTTTTGGGATTCCGTTTAAGGGACCCTATTACTAATACTCCGCTGTCTGAGTGTCTGTCCGTCTGTCGACGAGCCAAGGAGGCTAAAAAAGTTTACTTGTAGCCAAAAGAACTATATTATTCGACTCGCCGTATAATTTTCGAATTCCGTTTTTACGTGCGAATGACACTGTGATGAGGGTATATGCTAATTGTATTGCTAATAATATCGACTTTCATTTGTGAAACCAGGGCGACTTCAACCAGCGTAATGTTGAAACGACTTTGTACCTTTTGTTGAGATTCTCTTCGGGCAGTCATGTGTACAAATTCTGTAAGTGAGCTGTAAGATGTACTTTTATAAAGATAAGATAAGATTATTCTTTATTGTACCAGGAAAACACATACAAAACATAAGCAAAGATACAGTACAATTGGCGGTCTTATTGCCTAAAGCAGTTTCTTCCAGGCAACCGACGATGGAAGTTGCTGAAGGAAAAGAGAGACGGGTAGTCGGTGAAAATAAGAACATAGATATAAACACTTATACTTAATAATAATAATATACCTACATAAACCTTTACATACTATACGTATACTAAGAGTATGTACTTCCAATAAACGAAATTTCTCAATTAAGTACCCACCCTCAACTGTTAAGATTGTATGTAAAATAGAAATAAGGTACCTAAATGAGTTATTTTATTACATTTTGCTTACCCTAGATCTGTTATTATTCAATAATAATTTGTATTTACTTCTTTACAATATTATTAGTTATATTTGACATTGTTTTTTATATTTAGTTTAGTTTTAGTTTAATAACAAATTTTTGGATAAGCGGTGGTGGCGTAGTGGGGTTGACCCTTGCTTCTCGATCGTGAGGGTCTGAGTTCGGACCACGCATGTACCAATGACTTTTAGTTACGTACATTTGTTTGCACAGCAACACCATTCGCTGATAAATTGTGCCCGGATAACGGCGACAGGCTTGCCACTTGTCACGTTTGGGACCTAATAAACTCGGCAAAACGTGGGTCCAGTTCTAGAGACTGGTGCCTCTGCCTACCCCTTCGGGGATAACGGGCGTGAGTTTATTTTTTATATTTTTTTTTTATATTAATTTAGTATTTATCTGTAAAAATGTATATATGATACTAAATTCCCGTTGTATTAGTGTAGATCATGAGTTTCAGGTAATTCTATGTCTAAAATATCGGATTGTTGGCAGGTGAACGTCGGTTATTCGCACAACAGGCTGAAAAAATCATGTTGAATAAGAAACATTATTCGCTTTGTTCCCTTTTGGTGGTATTCAAGCGCTTGTCTTTTATTCATGTCACATTTGCATACGGCTATACTTTTGTCCTGAGGTTTTACATAACCTGAAAATACAGCGCGTATTTTCATAAGACAGGCTGATACTAGGCAGCCTAGTGGGTACAAAAATCGTCTCAGTGTCTAAGGTACAATAAGTAAATGAAGTCATCATCATCAACCCTTACGTCCCTACCTTATGGGAGACGGGTCTCTGGCTTGAGAAAGGTATAGGCCATACTCCACCACGGGGGCCAAGTCCGGATTGGTGGAGGCTTGTAAAACTTTGGCTAGGCTAGACTTTTAATCTAGGCGTCAGTGGTATGAAAAATACGTCCCGTGACTCCCCGGCTCCCTACGTACAATCGACTGACCAATAGGCGAATAACAGATGCCCCAAAACTTGTTAATATACCGAAGCATCAATAGCCCTATAACTTCAAATCCCGATCGTTCATAAGCCCGAAAACCAAAAGGCCGACGCACTAACGCCCGAACACTATTGACCGAAAGAAATCATGTAGGAACACAGTCTATTTTCCATAAATGTATTTCTTACCACATTGACCACTTATTTACAGTCGACAAAGAGGTAAAAAAACAATATTTTTGAAATTTTGCCTGCCTCAGTGGTCATTTACGAAACATAATGAAAACTCCGCTCTTCCCCATTTAACACTCATGAAAATTTCGCAAGTCCCAGTAGACTGTAAATAAGTGGTCAATGTGGTAAAAAATACTTTTAAGGAAAATAGACTTTGTGTTCCTATACGTTCTTTTTTCGGTCAATACTGTTCGGGCGTTAGTGCGTCGGCCTTTTGGTTTTTGGGCTTATGAACGATCAGGATTTGAAGTTATAGGACTATTGATGCTTCGGTAAATTAACAAATCGGGCATGTATTTTCAGTAATAGACTTCAGTTCCTATCACCTATACGCAGACGATCTTCAGATCTATTTGCCGTCTAAACTTGACTTGCTTCCTTTTGCTATAGAGAAAATGAACTGCGATCTAACAGCAATCAACTCGTGGACTGAGCAGTACGGTTTACTTGTAAACCCTGCAAAGACTCAGGTGATGATTGTGGGTGGCAGGGCGTTGCTGGCTAGGATTGACTTGACATCTTTATCCTCGATTACATATAATGGCACTCCGTTACCGTACTGTAGTGAGGTAAAGAACCTAGGCCTCCACATACAGGGTAACCTATCTTGGGACAAACATGTCTCGGAGATAAGTAGGAAAATCTTCTCATCCATGCACTCGCTTAAACGTATGCAGAAGTTCCTGCCGTATTCCGCCAAAGTTACGTTAGTCAACGCTTTGTTGCTCCCAGTCATTGACTATGCAGATGTGTGCTACCCCGACCTCACTGAAAATCTTCTCGACAAGTTGGATCGCCTTCTTAATGTTTGTATACGTTATATCTTCGGTCTCCGCAAATTTGACCACATTTCCCAATACCGATCCAAGTTGAACTGGCTAAACATCCGCCACCGCAGGAATGCCCATATCTTGACGCTCCTTTATGGCGTCCTTCACGACACCTCCTCTCCCCATTATCTACGCAAACGTTTCGCCCCACGTGGCGCGCATTGTCGCCTTCAGCGTCCATGCAAAGATTTACTTCTTGAAATCCCAGAGCATAATACGGCAGGCTATTCGGGTTCTTTCACCGTGACAGCAGTGCGTCTGTGGAACGCGCTACCGCTATACATTCGTCAGGCACCATCAGTCGACATTTTTAAGAGTAGAGTTCAGGCACACTATCTCCATCTTCAGAACAATAATTTGTAATCCTATCCGTACGTAGGTATATAAGTATATTATATTTATGTATATTTCTGCTTATTATTTATTTATTCCATAACACGTATGTATGTATGTACTATTTATCTTTGTAGGTGTATGTATATATGTACTATTTATATATGTTTTATGTATCTTTACGATAATTCTATATCTTATTTAATAAAGCATTAAAATATCACTCCACGGTTTGGCACTACCCCCACCTTCTCCACGTCACCTATTGGTTGGCTAGAATAAAATACTATTTAGTATTAAGCCCGCCAATTGTACAATTTTTACTGGTATGTACAATAAAGAATTTAATAATAATAATAATATTTTCGGGCATCTGTTATTCGGCTATTGGTGATTTAATGTTACGTAGGGAACCCGATCGCCGTGTATCTGTCAACGTAATATAGTGCACTAAGGGCTTGGCCCCATCATCACGGTGCGGCGCCGCCACCGCTCAACGGCACGGCGTCGCCGCCGCCGTGACACGGTACGGCGCCGTGGATGGTGCGCCGCGCGCGCGCCCCTATTCTCAGTCAATATTTCACAGTTGGTGTGCTCGGACGTGTCTGAATGAATCACGAAAAGTTATTATCATGTTGTTACTACAACGACGAAAGAAAAAAAAACAGAAACATAGAAACTGTTGGGTAAATCGACTCGACGCGCTCCAGCACGACGCCGACGCCGTGCCGTTGAACGGTGGCGGCGCCGCGCCGTGGTGATGGGGACAGGCCCTAACAGAATCGAGATCGGGTGAGCAGAGATTGAGCTCGCGTCCTCGATTGCTTGTCTCTGACTGCGGGTTCTCTAAGAGAGAAACCTGCTCGGAATTTTCCGACAAAAAGTCAAGTAAATGTATGCGAAATAAAGTTAATAATGCTTACGAAAGTTTTATAATTAACTCCTCACATTCTTAGTAAATTTAAATACAAATTGGATTATTTAAATGTAGATTACTAGTAAGTTTCCAGTTTCTGTCGAAAATTCCTTGATCTTTTCTGTAAAAGGGTGCCGCGCACGTAATAAGCGTCTCGGAAAAACAGGACCTGAGCTAAGTGAATTTTCTGAAAGCTCGCTCCACGAAATTATGCCTTTGGCACGTAGACCCAGATTGTTTTATCTAATTAACGGTAAAGGAAAAGGTAAAGACGTAGGGGAGACAAAATAAGACAGCGGCTGAGCAGAAGTCTTATTATAGATGGATTTACGAGTTCACTTATTTGAATTCAATAAATACAAATAAATAAATATTTGTATTCAAATAGCTTCTTAGGTACATTCGTACCAATTTATGTTTTAGATTAAAGTGATTTGTGAACCTCGTAGCCCCGGTTGCCTGAATAATCTCAATCGATCACGAATGTTAAGTAACATAGGGTGCCTTCAGGGCATGGATGGGTGACCGTTCTATGACTAACGCTAGAGGCATTTTTCCGAGCGGTTCCGTGCTTCGCAAGGCACGTTAAGCAGTTGGTGCCGGCTGCCGTCGATAGATGGCAGTCGTTAGGCCAAGTCAGAGGCCTTAGGGTGGCATGAAAACTTCTGACAGTAAGACCAGCCATGTCTTACGAGCCTCCACCAATCCGGACTTGGCTCCCTTGGTGGAGTATGTATCGCCTATTACAATATGAGTATTACAATTTAAGGCAAGTTAAGCAATTGGTGCTGGCTGCCGTCAATAGATGGCAGTAGTTAAGCCAAGTTAGAGGCCTTAGAGCGGCTTGAAAACTTGTGCCATAGCTTATGTTACTCACGAAGAACATAGATTTCTAATGGTGAAAGAATTTGTAAAATCGGCCCAGTAGTTTCTGAGCCTATTCATTGCAAACATAGGTACACACACAAAAATACAAATCTTTCCTCTCTATAATATTAGTATAGGTAAAAAGTACTTCGATTCCTTGCAATTGGAATATGTAATCCAATTTGTACCTCCAAAAGTATTATGGCCAGGAAAAAAATGCAGTGGAAGCCAGCCTTTTGGTAACAGATAGTTTGTGTTAGTATCGTAACGAAGGTCTTGCTTTTTTTACTTCACGGTTCTTTTTTTAAGGATTCGCCAATTTGTGTTTGTTTTTGTAATAAAAGAATTTATTACGCTTTCTATTATTTTGGGGTTCCGTACTGGCACAATAAATACAAACTGTAGCGGCGTGTGTGAATGCTACGTTTTCAATTTTCAGGAAAGAATTCAGGAATTTACGGATTTCTTCAATAAAGCGATGCGTGTCGTTTCCAAAAGTATATTCGTTAGTAGAAAATTA
Organism: Yponomeuta plumbellus; assembly: GCA_947310845.1. Lineage (NCBI taxonomy): Eukaryota > Metazoa > Arthropoda > Insecta > Lepidoptera > Yponomeutidae > Yponomeuta > Yponomeuta plumbellus. The sequence continues at coordinate 5,330,615 of OX371217.1, forward strand.
CAAGTGTCGAGGAAAGGGGCAGAGGGGAACATCGAGATTTGCCTAACCAATCACATCGAACATCACGTCATCGCGGCTTCTTCCGATTGGCTCTTGATCACGCCATGCCATGCAACCCATTGGCTGATACAAGCACCATAGACAGCGCAATGAGCTGTAGTGGTGTGACATGGTTCCCAAACACAAACTCAAAACGGGATGTTTCAAGAATCACTCATTCCAGTTTTTCAAATTCAAAGGTTTTTATTCAAAGTTCAAACAAAATGTTTACTTTATGAACGTCAAAGTTGTTAGTTTCAGAATTAATAGATTACGTGGAGAAGAAACTAACAAAGAAACTCCACATTTGTTCTTTTCAAAACAGTCTTAGTTTAATTAACAAACTTTCAAACTTTAAAATATTACTCACGGATGTGTTGAACACTAGATACAATTATTAATATTAACTCATAATCTCCTGTGAACACATTTAATATTAATCTACTGTTTAACACCAGACATCCTTGTCTTCTAAATAAGCGTTGATTTTATAATAAGCTTTTTTGCACAAAGTGTGCTTAAGACATTTCTTGGACCACGTCGGAGGTAACTCTTATTTTTTTGTAGAACCTTATACAGAGCCCTATAAAGGAAGTATTAGCTTGTGCAAGTCTAAATCATGGAAATGACAATTTATGTTTATTTCTAGTATTAACGTTGTGATGGCTACTAAAAGTTTCAGAGATTTGATATTTTTTCGAAGATACATAGTATTTTAGACGTACATAAATATTATAACAATCAAAAAGTAAAAAATCAACAACTCGAGTGCTGGACAAGGTGCCTCAGTCTTATGCCAAGCGCGGTGTAGACGTGCTGTGTGACTTGTGCGTGATTCGGGCGATCGGGCGACAGGTTGTTTGTGAATGCTATGGACAATTCGCTAAGTTGTAGTTTAATATCACAGTGATATTAAACGACAACTTTGGCAACAACAAGGGTCGTAAATGTTTAGTTACACTAATAGAGGTGTGAGAGAAGATGCGTAGCATAGCATAGCGAGATAGAGTTCGACTGACTGGATCAGTGGGGATCGGCTGGAGCATCTTGGAGCACCTCGACAGGATCGCTAAAAATTGCAACTGGATCGCATAAGTGCGATCCACGATCCACCCTCCACGGATCAGGATCGCGGATCGTGGAATCGCCGATCCAAAATGGATCGTTTGGTGTGGATCCGGTTTTTTACTACAGCATTCGGGTGTCAAATTCCACAACCTAACTCATTGCGAGGTACATAATAAATAATGGTCCCTCTTGAGCTTAGATAGATTCTACTAATGTATTGTAAAACAATGCCAGTTGCCTGAAAGCGTCGATTTCATTTCATGTGAACGCAAGCACGAGTATCAGTAATTCTATACGTCAATGGAATTAAAAAACTTGCTCCGTGACCCGACTACGTCACTGTAATTGAACTATAATGCACTAACAGAATCGGGTCACTGCTAAGTAGTTAGTACAGTCTGTTAGCTTTTAGAATATACCTCGACTGCTATCGGATAGAATCGATTACATTGCAATAAGGTAAGGTTTATTTTATATTGTTATTTATAACTTTACATAACTTTTCAAAATTGTGAAGAAAAGTTTTATATAGAGCAGGAAGTATTACAGTCGTGAGAAAACCGTGAAAACCGAAGCCTACTCTAGAGCCCGAGGTATATTCTAAAAGCTAACAGCCTGTAGCTATGTTCAGTTGGGTATCCAACTGAACTGAACTACTCGGTATTTTTCCATTCCAGTTTTTTATATCCACGAAAGCCGCCCATCTCTTCCCCCGAGTAACGGTTAGGAAGATACAAATCCAATACTTTGAAGTGGTCACGAGAGGAGAGTTCCACTCAAGCGTACGGGGAAACGCGATATGACACGCACTTCCGGTGAGTACAGTCGCCAGAAGATAGACCTCGTTTTGATGCGAAAACTATTTTTTAATACAGTTGCTCAAAAAGTGGCGTATTGCAGGGACGTATAGCGTTCGGGATGTGGGCATCTTTTTCTTTACCTTTTCCGAACTCGTGCGTTCTCTTTCCCAACTGTCAAAATAATGTCTATTAAAAAGAAAAAAAAGCAACCACGAAGTTTTCACTAAAAAAAATCAAAGACTTTTTTATGATTCATGCAAATATTTTTAAAAAGAAGCTATTAATTTGTTTCAATATCAGATTTAATTATTTGATTAAATGAGCGTTGGTTAGGTTTCATTTCATTTAATCTCATTTTTCATTATCAATAAAAAAATTGTACTGAAGACTTGGCTGTATGGGCATAGTTCCCTTTGCCTACCCAGAATGGGTAAAGAAAAAAAATCTCTAAATTTACTTTGGGAACAATCAATAATTCCAAAAGAGTGGAAACAAGATTGCTTGGTTCCAATTCTAAAAGCAGGAAAAGATCCAAATGATGCAGACTCTTACCGTCCCATTGCGTTAACATCCTGTGCAGGAAAACTTTTTGAGCAACTTATGAAACAACGTCTTGAGTTTTATATTGAATCCAATCATATTCTTCCAAGAAATCAGTTCGGGTTTCGACGCGGTCGGTCAGCAAGAGAAAGTATAGGGCATCTCTTCCATGATACTGACGCTGCGGTTGACAGTAATAAACATATTGTCTGTATTTTTTTCGATATTGTAGGAGCCTTCAATAACATTAATCATTCTGTTTTATGTACCATTCTTTCTTCTTTGGGAATACCTGAAAAATGTGTAAGGTGGATTTATGAGTTTATCAGTGGAAGAGAAGTTTATGTTAAGATGAGTTGCAATAATATTGTCGGACCTAGATTGTCAACTAAAGGCGTCTGTCAAGGCGGCATTTTGAGCCCATTATTGTATATTCTCTACATCCACAGGCTCAATGAAATGTTAGGAACAGAAGTCAGCAACTTCCAGTTTGCCGATGATTTGGCTATTTATTGCAGTGGTAATAACATCACACACACAACTCAAAAATTAAATCTAGCACTGGAAAAATTACATAGTTACTTTCAATATTTAAATCTAGAAATTAGTCCAGCTAAAAGTAAAGTAGTCATATTCTCAAAGAAAAAAGTCACCACAGTTAAGCTACAGTATGATAATAACTTATTACCAATTCAATCTCAAACAATTTTTTGGGTGTAGTTTTTACATGGAATCTCTCATGGTGTAGATATGTTGATTGCATAACAGAACGAGCTTTAAGAGCTACCAACACTTTAAGATCTTTGGTTGGCAGCCAATGGTGTGCCGATCCTAAGATTATTTTAACTCTATACAAAGCCCTTGTAAGAAGTCACTTTGACTATGGTTTTTTCTGTTATTGTATAGATCCAAAATTAGTAGACAAACTTTAAAAGATTCAAAATATAAATTTAAGATTAATCTTAGGAGCATTTAAATCATCTCCAATTAATTCAATGCAGGTTGAGTGTAACTTGTGTCCATTAATGATCAGATTCAATAATTTAAAACTTAATTTCATTATCAAGTTGTTGTCTGAAGATGGCAATCTCCTTCTTTCTAAACTGCTGAGGCTTAACTCTAATAACTTTTTAACTCGTAACATTCAAGAAACTTTAACTTATAAGAGTAAATATAATATCTACAATAGTAGTACTTTGCCTTGCTATGAAGGATCATATGAGAGCAAATTCTGTGGGTTGAAGATTCACATAGATAGGACACTGAGTGATAAATATGCAGTTTACAATAAATTGGATGAACACAGAGAGTTTAGGCAAATTTATACAGATGGCTCGAAATGTAACAAAAACGTCTCCATGGCTTACTATGATCCTGTCACTAAATTGGGACAAGGGTTCAGATTGCCACCAAATGCAAGTATATACACAGCAGAAGCTCAAGCTATTTATGCATCTTTAGAATATATAGAATCAACTAACCTCAGTTTCAAAAAATGGTTGATAATTTCGGACAGCATGAGCGTTTTAATGGCATTGTCAAATCCCACGTACAATGTTAGCACAAATTATATCGTCTACAAGATAAGGCAGAAAATTAGTAGGCTTTGGCTCAATCAAGATAGAGAAATACGTTTGTTTTGGACACCATCTCACATTGACGTCTCGGGTAACGAACTCGCTGATAAACTTGCCAGCTCTATAGTAAAAACCCCCAATATTCACCAAATACCTGTCAAGAATATTAAGTTGCCAGCTTCAGATTGCAAAACCGACATTAGAACGAATATTAAACATCAATGGATGCTTCATTGGAAAGAAACGACACAAATAAAAGGAAAATGGTACAGCTATATTAATTCGGACATTAAGAGGCCATGGTTTATCGTCGGAAAATATCTTCATAGAAACTTTTACACCACAATTTGTCGTTTGAGAATTGGACATGGCAGATTTAATGAACATTTGCATAGATTGAAAATGATTCCTTCCCCAAATTGTACATTTTGTAATTCTGAAAACCAATCTTTAAATGATATATTTTTTTATTGTCCTCAATTCAATATACAAAGATTAGTATTTATTGAACATTTACAAAGAAGCCCTGGATATCCCGCGCTCTATTCAGGATCTCCTTAAGAATATAGAAGCATTTTACCCTATTTATAATTTTATCAAGAATACCATTGGAGATATTTGAAAAATAATAATACACCGGAATAGACCTATTTTACCTGATTTGATACCTAACTCGGATGTGACCTGAAAATACATAGACACCTGATTTGACAACACGGATTGACCTAAACATACTGGATTATGAAGTAAAAGAATAAATACGTTAGACAAGGCTATGTGCCTCGAATATTATAATAAAGACTGAAGAAAATACCTACGGAAAGACAAGGCTTTTAGCCTCAATCAATATGAAGAGAAGAAGAAACTAAAATAAGACCAGGTGGTATGGGCTTAAGCTCTTAGCCTTTTCCTTAAAGGAAAAAATATTACAAAAAAAAAATCTCTGCTTTAAATATTCTTTTCCGGTTGGCGCCATTTTCCAAAATTTTTCTTTAATAAATAACTTCATTTTTTCGCAACTGTATTAAAAATAGTTGTTCAGTATACGTGCGGAACCGTCATTGCAACTTGTTTCGACTGTCAATACTAATGCTACTAATTCTGCATTCACGATCAATAATTTCATGGCTGAGGAATAAAGTATCCGTAGAGTTCTTCTCCGGCCAACTGTAGATGCTTAACAGCGTATTTCAGCCTCGTAAAATATCACCAACCTATAGCCTTCTTCTCAGATATCTGGCCCATTCCCTTTCCTAAGAAAATAACGCAATCAAGGGTCACCAGTCCATGAATCGGTGAGAAGACAACCTTAATACCCCGCGTCGTAAAAATGATGACATCACATTTATCTCATGGCATTAGTGCGCATGGATTTCTTTCTACAACATTATATTTTGCTGACAATGTTTCCTATGGTGCTGATCACAGATATCTCAACATAGGGAGATGGGAAAATTGTCTAATCTGTTTGGAGTTTGGAGCTCGTAGCCTGGCTGCCTGAGTGATCTTAAAACGATCACGAAGGTTAAGCTACATAAGGCGCGTTCAGTGCATCGATGGGTCACCGTCTATGACTAACGCTAGAGGCATTTTTCCGAGCGGTTCCGTGCTTCGCAAGGCACGTTAAGCAGTTGGTGCCGGCTGCCGTCGATAGATGGCAGTCGTTAGGCCAAGTCATAGGCCTTAGGGTGGCATGAAAACTTCTGACAGTAAGACCAGCCATGTCTTACAAGCCTAGAACATACCTCGGGCTCTAGAGTAGGCTTCGGTTTTCGCCGAAAGCACACGAGTGTAATACTACTTCCTGCTCTGTATAAAACTTTTCTTCACTATTTTGAAAAGTTATGTAAAGTTATAAATAACAATACGAAATAAACTTAACCTATTGCAATATAATCGGTTTTCGATTGCTCAGCCGAGGTATATTCTAAAAGCTAACAGACTGTATGTACGTAAAAGTGGGTTTTCCGTTGTCGAAACACAGCCTTGGCTGCTTTTTTCCCTACAAAAGCTAAGTAGCAATTATCTTGCCCACTTGAGTCGGAAATCTTGAAATTACTTTTTCCCTGATCTTTTCTTAGGCTTTGTTTGTATTTTGCTTTATGTGTGATTAATGACTGTACTTTGTTTTAGGTCCAACTTTGCGACCTTAATATTTATGCCACAGAATCGGATTAAATATACTACAATAGGAATTACCGGTAATTACCCTCGGTTCGTACACTAAAAGTCTGTTCATCTATAAATTGTTAACAGTCGTCAGTCGTTTTCTTTATATCCACTTTTCCCAACTGGCAAGAAACTGTTAGTCTGGTATACGGTAATGTACCTGTATTTTCTTTTTACTTAACTGTAAAATTAATTGATGGTAATCTTTTTCGCGAGTTTCTTTATGTCTGTTTGTTTTTTGTGACCAGAGGCTGAACAGCGATGTCAAATCAAAGGTACGTTGAAGACACTAGGCTGACAAGGGTAGAGCCTTACGACGTAAAAATTAAATTGCGTCATCAGGGCCTCGTATAATAAAACTACATCATCATCATCATCATCAACCCATAATGGGTCCCCACCGAGGGGCACGGGTCTCTTCCCTGGGGAAGGTATAGGCAATACCACCACGGGGGCCAAGTCTGGATTGGTAGAAGCTTGTAAGACTAGTGGCTGGTCTTACTGTAAGAAGTTTTCAATCCGTCCTAAGGTGTCTAACTTGGCTCAACGACTGCCATCTATCGACTGCAGCCGGCACCAACTGCTTAACTTGCGTTGCGAAGCACAAAACCGCTCGGGAAAATGCCACTAGCGTTAGTCATAGAATGGTCACCTATCCATGTACTGAAAGCGCCCTATGTTGCTTAAGATTTGTGATCGTTTAAGATCCTTCAGGCAGCTGGAATTAAGAGCGATTCAATAAATATATCCTAGTATATCCTAGTTTGGTGTCAGGTTAAACGATTGTGTTGTGTAGATTTTTTTATTGATTTTCGCATCTATTACATTCGGGAGACCGGAGAGCTGGCGCATACCTCGGCCAGAGAATAACTCTGGCTCTCTGCCGCGGGACACCGACCTGGGGCAAGTTTTTTATTTGTAAATACCTATTTAATTAGAAATTAGTTTATATTAGTTTTATTATTTAAGTATTACTTATATGATTTAGTTTATAGTAGATTAGTTTAAAAGATTGTTAATTAAGTTTTTATATTGTTGTATTTGTTTTGTTATAAATTACATTCGTAAAAGTAAATCGAAACATAAAATTTGTTTGCCCAATACCAACAAAGTGACCCCAATAAAGCCCGTAGCTAATTTTCCGACAGAAACCCTACAGACGAGGGTAATAAAATAGTGACGGATCCAAATTTTAATCATATTCTCGCAAGCCTCAGCCCTAAGCTACTGTTTAATCTCAGCTAAGCCAAAGTTTATCAGCTCTCTGGGGTTTTTTCAAGACCACATTTTAGGGCGCGGCTTTTTGGATTAATAGGGCGGAGGCACGCTTTCTGAAATTTCACACTAGCCTTAATTTCACAGTAGAAATTGTCTATCTATTTTGTCTAGACGTAAATAAACTGTTGATAGATAGATAGATTAAATATAGATTAAATCAAAGATCTGTCTGGTGATCGGTTTCTGAAGTCTTTAAGCAATATTTATTGGTAGTGTGCCCGTACGATCTGAACGAGTTTTTTGAAAATAGTAAAAAAGTTTTTATAACATGAATGTATTTCGAAATGAAATTTTAATAAAATAGACACACAAAAAGCTTAATGTGTCAGGGTTGTAATTCTATTCTAAAAACTTAGCACTTATTTTAATTTGAGAATTATTATTAAAATTTAATGCCTTTTAGGTAACATCTTATAATTATCAGCATCATAATATATTTTAATTTTATATCCGATAATAACAAACACACTAAATATAATTTTATAGATACAAATATGTTATAAAATGTTATCATAATTTAATTTCCTTTTAAAATCCATTTTAATAATCATACTATTGCCATGCCGCTCCCGGTAAATTTACACATGTACTTTTATGCTTATGCATAATTAACTATTTAAGATCTGTAATTTTTACTGTAATTTATCGCAATAAATGAAAAAATAAATAGTATTTTACTTATAGTACATATACTTATAGTATACTAGCTGACCCGGCAAACTTTGTCTCGCCATATAAATTATTTGTAGGGTTAATAATTAATTTGCCCCAGGCGGACATACCTACTTCGACCAATTAGGGGATGTATTACCAAAGAGCAAGATAAAAAGAAGCCGAAACCGACGTGCGTGCATGCAACGACTAATTAATGTCGATGAAGCGAAAGTGATTTCTCAAGATCGTGGCAGGTGGCAGTCCCTGGTCTCTGCCTACCCCTCTGGGATACAGGCGTGAGCTTATGTATGTATAATAAAAAAAAACGGTGGAACACCTTTATCACTTAGGGGTATTAAAAAATAATTGGCAGCATTTTGAATGGCGGCGGCGCCCAGCCTACAGAGCGAAGTTAAGGCCAACCAGTGATAGCACTTGCCGTAATCAAAGTTTAAGCGTACTATATCGTGTTTTAATTAAAACTTGCGCCAAGTCCAAGGTGTCGGGGACTGTTCTATTGTCTCGGTTAAGCTGCTGGTATAACTAGCACCGGGGCTCATAAAACCCATTTTTTGACACACCTGCGTTGGTCACCTACTGTCCAGGTGCAGCGGTCAATTTTCTATGTGTTTCCGCTATTTCATCATCAACCCATTATGTCCCCACCGAATGGCACGGGTCTCTTCCCTGAGGAAGGTATAGGCCATACTCCACCACGACGGCCAAGTCCGGATAAGTAAGACTTTACTGTCAGAAGATTTTCAAGCCGCCTAAGGCCTCCCATAGACTCGGCTAACGACTGCCATCTATCGACGGCAGCCGGCACCAACTGCTTAACGTGCCTTGCGAAGCACGGAACCGCTCCAAAAAATGCCATAGAATAGTCATAGAATGGTCACCCACCCATGTACCAAACGCGCCCTATGTTGCGTGATCGTTTGATTACTCAGGCAGCTGCGGCTACGAGCGATTCACTTCATTAGCCATCGTTATAAGATAATGAGCCGTTTTCAGAAGAAATAAAAAAAAATGTAACGGCTGTCAAAGGAATGCAATTTTGGACCTCAGCCCAATAGCCATGTGTGATACATCATAAAATAGGTCTCAGCGAACCGCGAGCGAGCTTTCGGAGTTTACAATAAAAAACTAACATTTTCAATAAAATATAACTCCGAAAGGATAAACATTTGGCTGTTGCGTCATAGTAACTTTTTCAGCTCGCTGAGACCTATTCGATGACTGTTGGGCTATTGGCTATTGGGCTGGGGTCCAAAATTGCATTCCTTTGACAGCCGTTAGATATTTTTTTTTAGTTCTTCTGAAAACGGCTCATTGAAAAACTATCAGTCTATAAGACTCCGGAGCTCGGTGTATGCCAGCCTAAATGAAACACGCGGCTTGAGTAAAATAGGGAAAGCAATAAAAGGAGTCTGGCCTAGAAAAACATTGCTGAAACTCTTGACCGATTTAGCGTTATGATAAAAGTTGGGCCGGGAGTGTTTATAAAGATGAAAATAGCCGCCATAATCGGCAGTACATAAACCTCATCATTTCGACTGCCTCGTTTGTTTCCCTTCGGCCGTTTAGGTAAAGTCCGTTCTCTTAGATAGTGTCGGTACACACGAAGGCAATCTTGGTTTTAGTAAAAAAACATTTATTTCAATAATACAACTTAGACGGCCAAAACCCTTTAAATAGGAAAAAAAACATGGTACGCAATATACCTAATGAAGCACAAAATAAAACACTACTCTTCATCACTCGAAGTGTCCTCAGAATATTCATCTCCACCGGAATTTAGAATAGGTACCTACCTAAGTGATGCAGGATCGTTTCGTTATAAATCCATTGTAAAATACTGATTGATTTCATTAATTAATTGCGTGATCTACATAATAGTAGAATGAGACGAGCTGCGAGCCAAATTCAATGGCGTGTTTGCGCCGCCGCGTCGGTTTCTTTTGTCAAAAGCCGCCATGTGCCGAGGCGGTAAATATAGATAGATAGATAAAAGATTTATTTCCATAGGAAACACACACGTACATATAGCAACAAATGAAATCACAAAACAACAGCAAATTACAAACACTGACAAAATCAAAATCAATATCAAAGTGACACTATGATAGCGAACAGACTTTAACCGGAGTTTGGGAACCAGTTTCGTAAAAATTTTTTTTTATCCTTCTACGTAACTGGTTTCCTATAAATATTTTTTTATACCTCCACGTAACTAAACCGGAATCGCACGATTGCCACGACATTTCATCGACACGACACATCAACAGGTACATCGGCAAGTAAAAGTTATAAGTAGCCATTTTACTACAAATTTTGATGATCTTAAATCTTTATCTTAAACGATCACGAAGGTTAAGCAACAAAAAGGCTCGTTCAGTGCATGGTGACCGTCTAAGACTAACGGCCTGGCCACGGGACAATTCGCCCGCGCAAAAAATCGCGCAGTGCGACCGGCGAGGCGTCTTACCGCGTGGCTTGCTACGTACATTTCTACGAATTTGTTTCAGTCGCTAGACGCCTCGCTGTTGAAACAAACTTATAGAAATGAATTTTCCCGAGGCCAGGCTGTAAGGCGATTAACACACTGCCCCGCATCACGCAGCGTAGCGCGTGAGTGCGTGTTCTTACGTTGTTTGAAAGTATCTCCGTTTGTATAGAGAACACGCACAGTCCAACACACAGAAAATGCATCCACGCGCGTTCGTGCAAATCACGCGCCTACAAGCGCAGAAACATGCACACCGCGCGTGGGTGCGGGTCGAGACGCAAGGTATGGCACACAGAGCCACGCAGTGTCGTGCGTGATTTTGGAAGGGCATGACGTGTGCTTTGAATGAAATGAGTCAATGTCGCGTGAATCCATAAAACGCAACTACGCGCGTGAGTTCGTGAAAAACCCGCACGATGATGCAGATCAGAGTGCTTATACTGAGTTTTTTCATTCACCTTCGATAGCGAGAGCGTTTGCAATTTGTATAGGAGTGACAAAGCGCGCCACCTATAGTTGTCTCTTTGTCACACCTATACAAATTGCAAACGCTCTCGCTATCGAAAGTGAATGAAAAAACTCGCACTAAGCACTCTGCACTCCCGCAAGTACGCGCATAGGTGCGGCGACACGCAACATGCAGCGTGGTGCGGGGCAGTGTGCGAATCGCATAACGCTAGTGGTATTTTTCCGAGCGGTTCCGTGGTTTGCAACGCAAGGCACGTTAAGCAGTTGGTGCCGGCTGCCGTCGATAGATGGCAGTCGTTAAGCCAAGTCAGAGGCCTTAGGGTGGCTTGAAAACTTCTGACAGTAAGACCAGCCACTAGTATTACAAGCCTCCACCAATCCGGACTTGGCCCCGGTGGTGGAGTATGGCTCGTGCCTTCCTCAGGGAAGGGACCCGCCCCTTGATGGTAACGTAATGGGTTGATGATGATTTGGAAATTGACCATTTTTCGAAACTAATTTCGCGTTTTTTGAGTTGTCTGTGACGTCGTCATCTAAATACCTAGACGGCATTTTCAATTAATTTACATAACTATATCTCTCATTTCACCCAGATTTCCGCCTGTGTAATTAATTGTACAGCCAAATATCATGGAAAGGCTGAAGGCTCGCTTGCCCCCAAAGCCTTTCTCAAGAGCCTACTTATGTTAAACTTACTCCGCGACCTTTCACAAACAAATCTTGGCAGAAATTCAATTTATAGGTAAATCGCCTCGTATTCCACGTTTACACTCTCGGCAGTGAACAGAACTCCAGTACAAATCTCGGTTACTGAAGTTCTGTTCGTAGCAAAATTACCTTTAACTTTCTTCTCGTCTTCTTTTCTTCAGCCCGTCGATATCCACTGCTGGACAAGGGCCTCTTCATGCAAGTGCCTTTCTTCTCTTCTTCTTTCTCTCTCGTTCTTCTCCAGGTCTTCCCTACTGCCTTGTCGATGTCGTCACGCCCCATTTAGCTGGGGGGTTGGCCCACACTTCTACGTCCGGTCCTCGGTTGCCACTCTAGTACTTTGCGACTCCATCTCTCGTCCTCCCTGCGACAAACATGACCTGCCACCTCCATTTTAGTTTAACTTTAGCGTTGTATTAATAGGGTACATATTACAATATCTAAAATTGAAATGTCTATACTTAAAACCCCGATGCTCAAAACTAGATGTTTTGAGCATGGGGGTTTTAAGTTGGTTAGATGGTTGGTTGATCTAAATTCAAAATGGCGAAAGTTCTAAATATAGAATGATTATTTGATCTAAGTTCATAAAACATAAAACAAAATAATAATAAAAGGGAAAATAATATAAATAATGAAAAACGGAAGAGAGAAACATCAATATCTCCAATATAACCAACCAAGAATAACCAACCAAGAAAACAACAAACCTTAATGCCGTTAAACACAAACAAAGTAAATGCTTATGATCTAATGAGGATTAAAAGCAATTCTCTTCCCTCTACCTCAACAGATAAAAAACAATAGCAATTAAACGTCGGTAAACGGAAAACACAACAATCATTTAACATAAAAAAGAAAGTATCAACAAAAAATAATACTCCCCCAAGCCGACTGGTCCTCGTGGGGGAAAATGACCACGACCCTCTAAAAGTTAAAAATAGCGACAACAATCACAGTAAAAAGGCATCAAATGATATCCATATAGCAACTATAAACTGTCGATCTCTTAGAACTCCCGAAAAACTTCAAGAACTAGAAATTGCAATAGAAGAAATAAAATGGGATATTATAGGGATCAGCGAAATAAGAAGATTCGGAGAACACATAGAAGATCATGGGCAGTATATACTACATTATAAAGGGGAGACGCCGGGACTGTATGGAGTCGGATTTATGGTCAAGAGAAATTTTGCAAACAACATAAAAGAACTAAGAGGAATCTCAGAACGTATCGCCATTCTAAACATAAAACTCAATGGGGAAGAAGAAAAAGAATGGTCTATTATTCAGGCATATTCACCAACAGAATCGGACAAAAAGGAAGACGTAATAAAAATCGAAAGATTCTACGAAGACCTCCAAAACACCATTGAAAACGCACATAGAAGTGATGGGAGATTTTAATGGCCAAATCGGAACACAAAATAATGGAGAAGAACATACTATAGGAATACACGGGTTTGGCACTAGAAGCAAAAATGGCACAAGGTTGGTCAATTTTGCACCCCAAAACAGATTAAGTATTCTAAACAGCTTCTATAAAAAGAAAGTATCAAATAAATGGACATGGATCTCACCTAACGGACTTCATAAGAACGAAATAGACTTTATTAAGTCCAATAACAGAAAAGTCTTCAAAGATGCATCGGTCATATATAATTTAAATTTTAACACGGACCATAGAATGATTCGGGCTACAATGGCAGGATCACTCCCCAAGAAAACAAGACGATTCCATAATAAATATGCAATCATTAAATATACTGGTAAATCAGAAATACTGCTTAACAATCTCCAAGTATCACTAGATAGCAAAGAATATCTACCAACCCAAGAAAAATGCAACAAATTACTACACCAACTAAAATCTGTAACAAGAAAAACAAACACAAAAAGTAACAAAGAAATTTCACTTAAAAACAAAGAACTATTACAGAAACGTAAGGAACTACTACAAAGAAAGAAAACTAAAGACAACCGTAAAAAAATAAGAGAAATAAGCAAAATGATTAGCGAACAACTACGGAGAGAAAGAAAAATAAAACGGTCTAATACGATGAAGAATCATATAGAGAAAACAGGAGGAATAAAAAAGGCACTGAAAGAACTAAATTACAAAAAGGATTGGATAACAAATATGAAAAAGAAAGATGGAAAAAGCACAGGGGAGCGATCAGAGATACTAAAAGCTGCTACAGAATTTTACCAAAATTTATACCAAAGCCAAAAAGTGAGACAAGATGTAAAAGAATATGAAGTATCAATCGAAGAAGAAGAAATACCTAAAATATTAAAAGAAGAAACCATAAAAGCAATTAGTACACAAAAGAACGACAAAGCTCCCGGTCTCATTACAAATGAAATACTGAAAACGACACTACCAGTGATTGCCCCGAAGCTTACAGATATATTCAACGAAATTATCAAAGAGGAAAAGATTCCTGAAGATTGGACAAAATCGACCATTATACTACTACATAAAAAAGGTGACAAAGGATATATAGTAAATTACAGACCAATAAGCTTGATGTCTAACGTTTATAAGGTATTTTCAAAAATAATACTATCACGAATTGCTAACACTCTTGAAGAAAATCAGCCTAAAGAACAAGCTGGATTCCGTCGAAATTTCTCAACAATAGACCATATCCACGCTCTTCGACATAATTGTCAACAAAAATACAAGGAATATAACAAAATCTACTATTTAGGGTTCGTTGATTTTAACAAAGCTTTCAACACGCTAGAACACGGGTTCATCTGGGAGGCACTAAAAACACAAGGTGTAGAAGCAAAATACATACGCATTCTTCAAAATGTATACACAAAGAGTACCGCGCAAGTAAAGTTAAAAGCTATGGGCGAAGAATTTCCTATCAGGAGAGGCGTACGTCAAGGAGACCCTATCTCGCCGAAACTATTCTCAGCCGTTCTAGAAATGATATTCAGGAACCTAGATTGGACGAATAAAGGAATAAATATAAACAAACGGTGAAAACCTTACCCACTTACGTTTTGCAGACGACTTAATAGTATTCTCTGAGAGCCCAACAACACTAGAAATAATGTTACAACAACTAGCTGAAGAAAGTTACAAGGCAGGTCTTACGATGAATCTAACAAAAACAAAAATTATGTCAAACTCCACACAAAAAGACATCATAAAAGTGAAAAATGAGCAAATAGAATACGTACAGGAATACATTTACTTGGGACAGTGAATATCTACAGAAGACTGCATGAAAAAGGAAGTACAAAGAAGAATAGCTAATACTTGGAAAAGATATTGGTCACTTAGTGAAGTAATGAAGAACAGAGAAATGCCGATGAGAGAAAAACGGAAAGTATATAATATGTGTATTTTACCATGCTTACTATACGGGTGTCAAACTTGGGCATTGACAGAACAACTGGCAAACAAAATAAAAGTTTGTCAAAACGCGATGGAAAGAAGTACAATAGGAGTTAAAAAAAGAGACCGAGAAAAATTGATAAATACAAAAAATAAAACAAAATTCAAGGATGCATACATAACATATAAACAACTAAAGTGGAGGTGGACAGGACATATGACAAGAGAGAAGAAAGAAAAATGGACAAGACTATTAACAGAATGGTACCCACTAGACAGCAAAAGAAACGGAGGTAGACAAACTAAGAGATGGGAGGATGACTTCAGAAAAATAGCGGGTCCAACAGAATGAACAGAATGGAGACTTTTAGAGGAGGCCTTTGTCGGAAGACACGTTGATGAATAGTTACCGTTTGCCGATTTAAAAAATATATAGTTTAGTTTAGTTCATATTATGTATAGCAACTTAGAATATAAGAGTCAACTGTATATTAGTAATAAGACAAAAGAAAAATAATTAAGTTCTAGGCACATACACAATTGTTATGTAAACTAAGATCAACAATAAAGGCTTTTCATTTCATAAAACATAATTTTACAATTTGCAAAGTCGCCCGTAATGCAACGGAGCACGCTTTCCATCGATAGAATATTCTTTATTTTATGTACACCAGCCTAGGTAGTATGGCGACGCGAGTCGCGCGTGATAACGTCAAACATCGCGACTTTACATACATAACATTTACATACAGGCACATCATTGCTTCTGGCCCCACACTAGGATACCCTGTGTCGTGGGAACCAGAAACAGCGACGTCACAAACATGTAAACATCCAAGTCCATCGTGTAAACGATGATGTGCTGTCGACTGTACATTGCGTAGCAGAGTTGTTTTGCTAAGCTATGAGGGGATGTAGTAAGCCATGAATGCTATGGAATTTTATGAAATTTAAATTAATGACGTTATTGAAACAGGGCAAACAGGCTACGCTCATGCGAATGGCTGATTCTTCTGTTTTCTTCTATTTAGTACTAACTTTCGCCCGCGACTCCATCCGCGTGGACTAAATTTTGCAACCCCGTTCACTCCGAAAAACGGCGAAACACGTGTTCAAGCAATTGTGTTGAAGAGTATTTATTTTAAGTTTCAAGAAAATTAGACAACTTTCCTTATACCTCCCATACAAACTTTGGCAACCCTTTTCACCCCCTGAGGGGTTGAATTTAAAAAAATCCGGTCTTATTCCTTGCCTACATTATATTTGTGCAAAATTTCAGCTTCCTAGGTCCAACGGCTTGGGCTGGGCGTCGATGAGTGAATGAATCAGTCAGTCAGGACTTTGAATTTTATTTATATAGAACATAGAAGATAGACGAGAAGCTGTTTATCAGGCACACGCATAAGAAAATTATTATTGAACGCTACCAACCAATCAAATCAATAGAATCATCTTGAGAAAGTACGTATTGTTAATAACTTTTAATTGGTTCAAGTTAAAGAGAGCCTGTTTGAAAACCTCTTAGTACCTACCTACCTAATTAGGTACTTTGCGAGGTAAATCGAGTGTTCGAATGCTTCAGAAATCGTGGAACACATAGAAGATTGAAGACAGCTATTCCAAGCGTGGACTACCGATTTTTTTTTATTAAATAGGTATACCTAACTAGGTAATCCTCGTAAGTACCTACTCTCAGCTGCAAACTTTGAAACGTACAAAAATTAACCTTTGGTCGGCGGACAAAGGACTAGATTAGATTAGAACTCTTTATTTTACACGGCAGATTACTCTTAAGTGAGCCTGTCACTTCTTCTATATAAATCTTCTTCTTCTATATAAATAAAATTCAAAGTCCTGACTGACTGATTCATTCACTCATCAACGCCCAGCCCAAGCCGTTAAACCTAGGAAGCTGAAATATTGCACAGTGGGTCTATATACAGGAATATTTTTTCATCCGTACAATAAATCAACATACGTAATACTAAGTCCAAAATACAAATACCAACATTTTTTGTTACTACCCCGTTGGTACAAAAAAACAAAAATACCAATGTCTGAACTTATCCACAAATCTTAAAGAAATGTGGACATCGTGTTGCGCGCGTAATTTTCGACTGCAGGAAGTGCGGAAACGGCGCACGTGCACTCACCTAGGTGGCGCGCGCGGACCACAGAACACCTATACCCCAGGCGCGGACTGACCCAATAATAAAAGATACTCTATGGACTGACCGGCTCGGCCGGCTCACCGACGAACTCGTGCGCTGGCCAGCCCGCCGCTCACTTACCCCACCCCGCCGCCCTCTACCTCGCACCGCGTTGACGCCTTGTAATTAGTGCGCCCATGCGTTACAAATTGGATGAAGGATAAATTAAAGAAAATGAAAAAAATATATGGTATAATTTTATTTCATAAATGTAATCTTTTATCGATACCAATGATATGGTAAAATTTATTGTATCGGCGAAAATGTCACCCGGTATAATGTAGACAAGGAATAAGAGCGGATTTTTTTAAATTCAACCCCTAAGGGGGTGAAAAGGGTTGCTAAAATTTGTATGGGAGGTATAAAGAATATTGTCTAATTTTCTTGAAACTTAAAATAAGTACTCTTCAACACAATTGATTGGACACGTGTTTCGCCGTTTTTCTAAATTTAGCCTTAAATTTAATTTAAGTTGAAACCTAGTTCATTATAATAATAAAATTATTATTGTCTATTTACAATATTTCTAAAAAAACATGTTTTTCTATTCAATGTTTTACGTCAGCTTCCTGTTATTGTAATAAAGATAAGAAAAATGTTACTTATACAGTCATTTTTATTGATTAACAGACTTAATTTTTCTTCATCGAGTTTAAATTGTTTTTCTGTTTACAGCACTCTAGCATGAAGTGTTTTGAAGTCGGTTTTTATTTTAAAAAAAACTTTTTTCTCACTGATTCAAAACTGGACTTACAATTTAATCTACACTGGTCAGCAAATAAACTGGGCCACGCGCTACTTTGGAACTCTGATTTTATTTTCTCAAAAAGTATAAAACTTACAACTATCACAGTTATACCTACAAAAAGTGCATTTCATAATGATTGGAAACTTACTGGGATTAATGAGTCATTTAAGTGTTGAATCAGCATTTTACCAACGAGGCAACGATTTGCTCTGTTTTAACTAGAGTTTGCGATTAGCGTTCTTGTTTTCTGTAATGAGGTTAGTCGGGTTTTTATAACGATTTCTTTACTTGCCATCAATCATTTGCTCCAGACGCGTGTATTTTTGTTATTTTCTTCGGTTAATAATGGATACGGCACCTCAAGAAGCAGCTCAAGCTGTAGCACTACTTCAAGCAGGTGTTTCGCAACATGAAGTCTCTCGGAGACTTTGAATCAGCAGATATTCGGTACAACGGACTTACAGACGATACTTAGAGACTGGAGCATTCGATCGCCGACCAGGTACGGGCAGACCTAGGGCTACATCAGCTGCATATGATCGCTATATCCAACTTACTGTTTCGCGAAATCGCCGCCTTAACGCAGTTCAAGTCCAACAAAGTCTACATGACGAACGCCAAGTGGTCATAAGTTATAAGGAGAACTTAAGAAGACTTGTTAAATGAAACGTGACTCCAAAAAGAGCTGCTACAGGCCCAAAATTAACGGTAGCCCATCGTAGAGCACGACTGGAATTTGCTCGAGAGCATAGGGATTGGACGTTAGAGCAGTGGGGCAATCTTCAGCGATGAGACCAGGGTGAGTCTACATGGAAGCGATCAAAGTCAGAGAGTATATCGTCGTCCCGGAGAACGATATTCTCAGTGTTGCATCGAGGAAACTGTTGCTTATGGAGGGGGATCTGTAATGGTCTGGGCCGGTATCTCGTTGACCGCACATACATCGTTAGTTTTCATCGAACCGACGGGCCGTACACGTGGATTGACTGCCCATCGCTACATCCCAGAAATCCTCGCTGATCATGTGGTCCCTTACGCAGGATATATCGGGCAGGATATGCAGTTGATGCAAGATAACGCACGACCGCATATTGCACATGTGGTGACCCAGTACCTGCGAGTCGTCGGCATTCGTACGATGGATTGGCCAGCTCGAAGCCCGGACTTAAATCCGATAGAACACATGTGGGATGAACTGAAACGCCGGGTTCGAGCCCGAGTGCCTGCTCCAGCAAACCTTCATGAGCTGCGAATTGCAATTGAAGAGGAGTGGAATGCAATACCTCAAGATTTCATCATCAGGCTTGTGAGGTCGATGAATACGAGGATGCAGGCAGTTATCCGAGCAAGGGGAGGAAACACTGAACACTGATCAACAACTTTTTTTGTTATTTTTCTGCTTTTTTCGCTTTAATTTTTGTTTCCCTTTATGATTTCCAACGATTAACACGACAGGAAAATGATTCTTGATTTTAAAATGCTGATTAAACCCTTAAATAACTAATTAACCCTAACGAATTTCACATCATTTTAACCGGCATAAAATGCGCTTTTTGTAGGTATAATTGTGATAGTTGTAAGTTTTATACTTTTGGAGAAAATCGAATCAGAGTCCCAAAGTAGCGCGTGGCCCAGTTTATTTGCTGTCCAGTTTAGTTTGGTACCTAAGAAATAAGGTAACCTAATATTGAATTTTGGAATTTTGACCTCTGTGAAACTTGGCGTAACATTTTCTATGAAAAACTCTTCTATTGTATGGACCGAACGACAGCCATCAGAGTGAATAAGCTTCAAACAAAAAACGGATAAATCGACGCTCTACTGTAATTAATTTAATAGCGCCCTCTTACGCCATCCCGTGAAACTAATTGAAAAATAACTAGACATCCCAGTACCTGTAAGTGCAACAATGTAGTTTGCCTATAACTCACTAGATGGCATTGTTCACGTAGTTCTCCCATCAGTAGCCAGATGCAGTCGTGAGCACAGAGTGTCGTGAGCACACAGTACATATTGGGAATAAAGTCATCAGTCTTTTAATGACTCAGCGCCATCTGTTGATAATATAAGGAACTACGAAACCAGAATCTTCTCTTCTTAGAATAATCTGATGCCAGTTGTTTTACACTATCACTTAGTCTCGAACTGAGTGCTTATACTGAGTTTGTTCATTCACTTTCGATAGCGAGAGCGTTAGCAATTTGTATAGGAGTGACGAAGCGCGCCATCTAGTTGTCTCTTTGTCACTCCTATGTAAATAGCAAACGCTCTCGCTATCGAAAGTGAATGAAAAAACTCAGTATACGCACTCTGCTCGTATGGTACTTGGTCTCGAAGTGTTTGTGGCATACTTTTCTGTTTGTATCCAATGGACAATCTGGCTAACCAACATGTGTGTGATTAGGAAACCCATGTAGTTAAAATACTGTCTTCACCTAAAAATAAAAAGAAACAATGTTATTACACTGTCCACGGCACTGGTAAATGAATAACGAATTTAATGTAATAAGTACTTACTTGATGCAACTAAGAACACAACACTTTTTCGGAGTCGCCTTAGCGAAGTCCAAATCATGGCAATCAAAATTCAAATGGTATGAGAGGGTCCATATTTAAACAGTGCTCTCGAAAGTCCGAATAGTGCGCGAGGATCAATATGCAACGATGTCGGAGTCCACAAATAACGCCGAAGTTGTCGAGAAAATTGCAAGAAATCCAGAAAACAAACTCGCAAACCGAAGGCGTTTTTGACCAGTGTTGCCACTAGTGAATGGAGAATTAGAACGCCGGGATGTCTGAAAAGGAACGAAATTCGGTAAAGGACGGCAAATAAAAAATATCATTTAAATATATTTAGTAAGTTCGGTATTTAGTTTCATGCAGGTAACATCTTTATGGCCTCCACAGACGACGGACTGTCGCAGAAAAAAGTACGCTCCTCGGATAAAAAGTCCTCCGCAGATTTACCGAGGATTACAAGATAGAGGATTTCTATTAGCTTGGACCTCTAGGACCTTATTAGCTTGTTCAGTCATTATAGATTTTGACCCATGAGGGCCATGAATAATCAGTTCTTGGATTATTTTTTCGTAGGTCCCTCGGGGGGTCACTGGGAGTGTAAATTAAAAAAATTGACTGAATCAGGCTCCTGTGTACCTATATTCGAAAAATGTTTTTTGTCTAAAAAAACGGTTTTTCTTGAATAACTCGGCCATTTTTTATTTTACAGTAAAACCGTGAAGACAAAAATTGTAGAATATTTTATTTTCTACAAATTCAGTTTTTATAATTTTTGTTCTAAGATCGATATTTTGGAAATTAAACATGAAAAACCTGACCAATTCAAAATATTATAATTATCTCCTATGTTCCACGTTTTAAGGAATGGATGAAGAGAAACAAGGTTGTGGAACATGAAATTTTGAACACTTTTGGTTCCCCCTATTTTCCCCCAAAATCGATATTTTGGAAATTAAACCTGAAAAACTCAAATTCAAAGGGATTTGTCAAAAAACCGACAGCCGCTGAGTGGCGCGTGCTCGGGCGCTCGCTGCTCGTATCGAGCTGCTCGGCTCGCTGTATTGACTGTGCCGAATATTCCAATTGTAACCATGGACATATTACGTCCATGCTTGTAATATGCTCACATCGAGCGAATATTCCATGTCAGTCATCCTTTTAGACAGGATAGGCGAAGGTCGATAAACCGTGCAGCCTAGAAACCACAGATTCTAAGGGACTAGTCATAGAAAGCGCCCGGAACGCTGCGCTTTGGGCGCGCGTCGAGCGAGCGTTGGACGCCTATCGTACGCTCGTCAATTATGCTAGGATGAGCACACTTTTCTGATCCGCGAAGGAGGGGCACGCGTCGTACGCGCGTATGACGCGCGCACCACGGACGCGGACGCTTGATGTAATCCGTTGCATAGAACTTCATACAATTTTAAAGAGCGTCTGAAACGCAGCGTATCGTACGCGCGACTCAGGCGCTTTCTATGACTAGTCCCTCGGACAGCCGCTGCCGGTCAGTCAACCAACCGGCTGCGTTCAAAAATTTTAAAATCGCTACTGTTATCATCTTTGACAAAAATGACACTCAAAAAGGAACGAAAAGCACGCACGATAGGAGGGAACGCATGACCGTGAAATAGAACGCAAAATGTTCTAAAATCGTCCAAAACGAACGATTTGGCAACACTGTTTTTGACACAAATAAATGTTGCCCTTGCAAAAATAGCTTCCAGTGCTACTATAATTTAGTAAAATAGTGTGTTTTTTGTTAAATAGCGCCATCTGTAGTTAATATAGAAGACTAAAAAGACAGTTGCTTCCCATTCAAAGTCAATAGTACTGACTGATAAGCCCGTGGTCGTGAGTCTTTCTTATACTATAGGTACATTATTTATTTGCCTATAATATGTACCACAAAAAGTTACCAATTAAGTTATCAAGACTTAAGTGTTCTGGTATTAGGTCCTTGAAACACAATTGATACAAATTAAGAAATCCGAAATTTTAGCGGCTAATATTGTAAGCTGTTAAGTATTAGGTAGGTACCTACTAGTTTTGATGAAGGCTTACCTGCATATTATTGTACATGAGAAATAAGGTTATTTTCTTGCGCTTCTACAAAACATAAATATCTATGAAATAAAAATAAAACCACCAACTAATAGTCTAAAATTTCTTTATTTCTATGTTAAAGTATCTTCCGATCGGATGTACTCTCCTATGTCTGCCTGATGAAAGGCGATTGTTGCTAGTGGATCAGCATTGCGACATTCTGTGGTTGACCGTGCGCAGACACCAAAGCCAAGCGGAACGTCCGACATGGAGTAGATTACAACGCCTTGATGTTTAGGTGTGTTCTCTGTTATACGTCCTAAGCCTGGGAAAGAAAAAGAAAATAATGTAACTACCACTTTTCTTACCTTTTTTATTTTTGGTGATTTCTATTCATCATTCAGTGAAAATTGCTATACAGAGGTATATGTAATAAAACCTAGTGATATTCTTCACAAAAAACATCAGACTTTTTGATCATAGATCACTGCTTAACTAGGTATAAGTCTTATGTTAAACTGAAATGTACACTAATTTTAAGGACAACG
The DNA here is from genome assembly GCA_947310845.1 of Yponomeuta plumbellus. Taxonomy (NCBI): domain Eukaryota; kingdom Metazoa; phylum Arthropoda; class Insecta; order Lepidoptera; family Yponomeutidae; genus Yponomeuta; species Yponomeuta plumbellus. The sequence continues at coordinate 5,353,849 of OX371217.1, forward strand.
TCTGTAACAGATTTTGGGGACAAATAAATTTCATTTCATTTCATAGAGCAAACGATACAGATCACATCATGAAAAAAGAATGCTAGTGGTCAAGCTGCACTATGAGCAAGGCAATTTACCTGTCTATTTGATGGGACATGTTGCAGTGCGGTCCGGGCAGGTCATGCACCACATGCATGCTGGTGCGTAATTGGTTTGTCAGTCATGGTGCTATTGGTGTGCGAGTGTACCCACTTTCTTCAAGCATTCTATTTACAGGATGGGACCAGTAACTATACTTGAGCCATTACAAACCTGTGAACCGAGTCATAAAAGTGCGAGCGAGAGTTCCGATATGCCTGATATGCCTCCAATATGTGTGACAGAGAGGTCTGATACAAATGTTTATGACTCAGTTCGCACGTTTGTAATGGCTCAAGTATAGTAACTTTTGTAATTAAAAATAAAAATACACAATAACTTCCACAACACATAATCAATTAAAGGTTTGGGTATGGAATAGGATACTGTTGCTTCGCAACATCATCATGGAGTGATTAATTAATTAAAAAACACTTATTTAACTTTTGGTTGCAATAAATTATTCTACAACTTACCACTCTTCATAACATGATGTCCATACAGAAACTGTTGCTCAGCCGATGACTTCACCCAGATCTTGTGCGGCGCGTACGGAGCTATATACGTCAGCGCAGTTATGTGCAGACGAAATTTGTTCGTCTTTGTGAACTTTCCGAAGCATGTGCCAGCGGAAATTAGGTGGTCTGGCTTCACAGTATGAGCCAGTTGAAGCAGGCGCTCAGATATGTAATAAACGCGGTCTTTCTTCTCTCGAAAGCAGTATGTGCCATCCGGTCTGTCTATCAGGAGCTTAACGTTGACGCCAATGCTGGAAATTACGTGGAATAGTTCTAAACGTGGTTACTGTGGATATTCTAGGTGTTCGTTCATATTTATTCGCGAGATTTGTACTCTATAAATGATAACTTACTATTTGGTTAGTTTTTCGAACAATATTCTCGTCCGTTCTTCTGATAACACTTTCATTTTATCAAGATTTTAAAAACTGAAATGAAATGAAAATAAAAACACGTGCGGAACTTTGGGTATGTTATGTCGTTGACAGTTGTGTTCAGAAATAAAAATTCTTTCATTAGTTATGAATCGAAACAAATCGACCATCTCAGTTGCATTACACAAGCTTTCCGATTTCTTACATAAATATGCTGAGTAGCGACAATGAAAAATAAATCTACCAACAATTACCACTTGTTGTGCTGGATGAGAGTAGCCGAGGACCGTGTTCAGTGGCGTGCAATGGGAGAGGCCTATGTCCAGCAGTGGACAACCATAGGCCGATGATGATGATGATGATGATGTGCGGCATAAATACTTAATCTTAATCAATTGTCCGATTTAATCCATAATTAATATATAGCTAACAAATTTACTTTCAGAATGTCCCAACTGTCGTTGTGAAATACTGTGTTACCAGAAAATAAAAAATGCCCACTTTTTTATTCATTGTAAGCTTTATGCTCTAAAGGCAAACCCAATCCAACGCGTTCAGTTTAGTTCAGTCAGGCGATCAGTTGAGGCGTGTACTCGAACAACGTTGTATGTAGCAATTTGCCGTTTTGAGAAAATGAGAAAAAACATCATACATTAGTATTTTAATGTGCCGGTTTTTTGTGATTGCCGCTAACTTCACTTCTGTTACTATGTTATTCATAACCATGTTCATTGCAAACGATGCCAGTGCCGATATACAACGTTGTTCTATCGTTAGTTAGCTTTCGCCCATTTGTAACATACAACGCCTCAATTGTTATGTACGAATTTATAGCGACGTGTTCTGTTCACATCGAGGCGTTCTCTGTTTGGCCGCGGCGTCCAGTGCAGCGTCTGCACGCAGCGGTGGCGATCAGGATCGCGCTTGCTACGTTGAGCCGCTGCACGCTGCTATTTTTGTTGGAAAAAACCTTTAAAATTTTTAAAGTATGGTGGAACCGGAAGTAATTATAAATGAGGTTCACAAATACCCATTGTTGTATGATACGTCTCAGTCTGATCTGATTATAGGAATACTAGAAAAAAGGACTAGTTGTGGGACGAAATAGGTTCCTCTTCATCTCCAATGAGAGCAGACAAAAGTAAAACTTCTTCAATTTCACTATCTGTATCACAGAGCATTGTAGTTAATGACGTGACTCCAGCCTGGTGAACGCCTAAATAAACGCGACAGTGTCCACAACTTTTGCACGCACAGTAATCGCCGTCGTGCACGCTAACGCTAACGCGGACGCGAGTTGAACGCGTTGGTTTGGACTTGCCTTAAGAAAGCCTGCAAAGGTAGTACGAGGACGCGAGTCGCGCGCGACAACGTTAAAAGTCGCGACTTTCCAGTACATTAACTGTCAAATTCTCACGACTTTTGACGTTGTCGCGCGTGACTCGCGTCCTCGTACTACCTTTGCTGGTCCCTTATAGCGATGGTATAATACAAAATTTTAAGGCATGAGTTTTTAAGAGTGTTTGTTACCTGTTTTACATACCAATTTACCTGGTGACTTGTCAGCTAAGCTTGGCCTTTAAAGCGCCTTTTAAAGTTAACTTTTAAAGCGCCAAAATAATGACATGTATTCCGATTCAAACACAAGAAAACCCGTAGAAAAAACGAATTAATGGTCAAAAATTCTGTGCCAATGGGTCGATAAGGTAACATCGGAACTCTGCTATGGCAACCAAAGTGCTGTGCTGCCTAACTGTTCTGATGTGACTGGGAGAGCACTGCGAGGAGAAAGCGGTTTATTCTTAGAAGGGATATCGCATTCCCGCGTACGATACAGATATTTTTTCTTAAGCACAAGTAATATCAGTGTTACAATTTATAAGTTACCGGCATAGTTCGATGGCACAGCAATAGCACAATCCTCCGCTGACTCCAATCAAATGAAAATAGCAGTGAAATAGGTAACGAACTCATTGCTACTATATAAGATTTTCAATCCAAAAACTACTGAACTCGTTTCATGCTATTTCATTCCTAATATTATACTCCGATAACTTGAGAGCAGAGAAAAATACCAATGTAGGTACATTATAATTTGAAATTTATTACAGATCAAAAAAATCGATTAATAGTTATTCCAGTGAAACTACTCTTACCATATCTTAATGACTATAGCGAGTATTCATCATGAATTGGTCCAAATGCTCGTCAGTAGCGTCCTCAAGTGTCATGAAGTAATTCTCACTTTTAATAGTGTCATTAAGTTTTAATTCAATTTAATGACACACTATGATGACACTATTCTATTTTTGCGCAGGTATGTACATCGGTGTAAGTAAGCGTTCATGTGAAAATGTAATGAGTTTTACGGCAAAGTTTTTTTTTTGTACCTGGTATCATTAGTGTCATTTCATTTTCGATGTTTCGGGGGGTTTTGTATTGGTAAGTGCTATTTATTTTTTAAAAACAGACGTAATTTTGATGGAAAATACTTGTTGTTTATCTTAGTTGTTGGAGATGCTCAAAAATATTGTTAATAATAATAGTAACGTTCTGGCCATCTGTTTTTGACAGTCACTGACGTTCGCTAGTAAAATGAATCTTATTCCTTGTTGTCAAGGCCTATTATTATTTTGACCATATTATTTCCGCAGTTAAGACCCTGAAAGAACGTCCTTAGACTTCAGATGTAGTCAACTATTTTCCAGCATCACCATTACAACATTTGCTTCGCTAACATTAATCACCGAAATATGATAGTTGCACTGATGAATTATTAATCAAATTAAAAACATTCATGACTTACTTCACGGCAGCGGCTTAGATTCGATTTTTTATATTTAGGTAGTTTTTAGTTTAATATTTAGTTTATTATTTTATATTTAGTTTAGAAATTAATTATCTACTTGTGTACTTTAATTTATAAATGAATAATAATTGACAATAACTTTTTTTTCGCTACATAAAATATGTACAATAAAGTGTTATCTGTCTATCTATCTATATTTCCTTTACCTATTATATATTTTTTACATGTAACAATAAGTAAGTAGGGTGCATAAATATTTTATATTCTTCCCTTATCTTATGTTATCTTTATTTTATATTTAAAAAAATCTAAAGTGAAGGTCCAAACAAAAGGAAAAATAATGTAGGTCGTGTATCGTTAATACGAACAGTCGACGAAACGCCAACAAACCTGTACATAATGTGCACCTTAATCAGTCTAGTTATGGGTGACTTTACAAAAATGTTTACATTTTTGACCTGCAGTCGACTGTACTCTCAGCAGCAGAGCTAGGTAATCCATCTTTACATTTTCGTTGGTCATACGTACTTAATGTTCGTAACTGAATAGGTAGTAAAATTAGTGTACACACGTGTAAAGCGACACTTTTTGGTTGCTGTACCTACTCAGCGTTGATGTCTGCTCAGCATGCAATATGATCTCACAAGGGGCTGAAAGATTGATGAGGTTGGTCATTTACGCCATTGTGACTCATGCCACCATATTGTGTTTACAAGCTTTTACGCTCTTAGAAAATATATTATCCTCACAATAAAGTCAGATATGGAGCGCCAGACGCCAGACAAATGTACCGGTTACCAGTTCAGTCGCTTGGTTTTAGTGAAACCTGTTTTAAGAGGCTCGCGAAATACTCAATGAACTTACCTAGCTATGCGACCTTCGTGAGATAAACTACTAACTATATAACGTCTTTTAAAGCAAATTGAAAATGAAAGTAAGACCTGACTGCTATTCAGAATGCTCTTGTTTGTATAGACTAACTTATAAAATATGCAAAAATAGTTGATTTTAGTGAAGTCGACGGGATCAATTCACGAGCCCAAACTTGAGACGAAAAAGTTTTTTGTAACAATAATTATATTTTTTTTTTATTATTTAATACTGTGGTAGGACTCTTCGTGTAGCAGTGATTATTGCTGACTCTACATTGCCGACCCGGCTAATAATGTATTTTCCCTAGAAATGAAAGTGCGGCCTTGCGTAAGTCCAATAAAGAATGGCACACCATGTTGTTTACCTGTCCTCCAAATGGCCTGGATGCAAGGTCAAATGACGCAAACTGAAAACAGGGGATTGGCCGAGGATAGTACCTCATGTAGGTCTATTAGATATCAAGCGTGGCGTGCCTTATGGTAGGTATTAGAGGATTTGATAAAATAAAGTATAAATTGCATATTTTTTGCGAATTGAATTCTTGCGGTCTCTGTTGATACCCGAATATTCAGGTAAGTAAATGTCTCAACAGTTTTATGTACCTTGTTTTATTTTGGATGTTTAATAAATTACCTACTATCCGACTATCAATTCACTTTCCTTTTATCAGAAGAAAATTGACAGAATTTATTTGTCTACTTAGCAAAAGTAAATAAGTGGATTTTTATAAAAAATATCAAAGTCTAATTGCTTTGTTTTAGAACACCACTTACTTTCTGTAACGTGCTGTGTATAATGCCGCATTAATTTACTATGGTGACATCTACTTATTAGTGAGTGAGGACCACCTACACATGGAAACTCCCAAAAAATCCAGGAAAGCCCTAACGACTTGCTTTAATATGAATTAAACCCATCGCCTTTGTTACAGATCCGCCGCGATACGAAAACAAACAAGACACCTCCCGTCGAGTTCATTCGCCGGCCGCCCGGTACATAGCGCAGACGCTCACGTTTATTTCGAGAGCCGCATTAACTGGAAATACACATTTGCCCATTTGGTGTATGAAACGCTGAGTGAACTGTTTACGCAACTGCCTGAAAATGAATATCAACTACTACCCGAAGAATTTCCACGCTAACGGATGGGGATGGCATCGGACCAACGCTGCTGCTAACGCCGTTCGTGGTTTCCTGAAGGGGGAACGTGGTGGTGGTGGTGGAAGTTCCGAGCCCCTTGTTGGGAATGGGAGCCTCTATCCTAAGTTGCCGAGTGAAGATGATACTATCTTCTCTACTGGAACCGCGAAGCTGTATCCGACGTTGTGTCTTGAGGAGTACGGAACTGGCGAGGTTGAAGAAGTGATTGAAGAAGCCTGTGAATCTTTCAACGTCAACGCTGTGGTGAGTGTTTCGGAAGCTATTTAGTTGAGTCATGAAGTAAATATCTATTGAGTCTGCTCTGCACGCCGCGTATAGTTGTTTATTTACTTTACGGTGCACGTGTAGTCGCATACTCGTTATTTTATCTTCGGCACAATTTTGCAGTTATTTGCTCATTTGGTTATCAGGAATTCGATTTGTCGCGGTGATTTATTTTCTTGATCAGTTAATATTACGGCAATACGAAAACTCCTTAAAAAATATACTTCAATAAAGCGGGAGAACCAGGCAAATTGAATACCCTAATAGGCAAAATTATATTGATCCTTAGAACCTGATATTATATTATGTATGACGTAACATTAACCGGGTATTGACCAATTTAGATCTAAAAAAGCTCATGCTAGCAGACCTGATCGCTGAGCAGAGCTGAACTGCGCTTTCAGCTCTGCTCAGCTATCAGCTGCTAAAATGTTACTGCTTCTAGACCACAATTGTAGGTAACTAATTGGTTTTAGTAAATAGCACCTACAAAATAGTTTTAAATAGTTGAACTACAAAAGATGAGTTGAAGCAAATGACCGGTATTTGCTTATACATAGTCATATTTTGTAGTTCAATGATCGTACGATTGACTGGTTGGATGATACATAATATTTTCTTTCCACTGACCTCTCAAGGTCGCACTCATAAAATAAACGCGTCAAGTTGAAGAACACTGTACGTAACTATACGTGTAAATAAGTATTTAGGTCCAGTTTTTTCTCATCCATAATTATATTTTCTCGAAACATGGTCCCCTTACTTATTCACTACTTAAGCCTAGAATCAAAATCTCACAATGACTAACGTGAGTGCAAACTCGAACATTTAATTAGACTCTTACTTACATACCTTCGAAATAATATCTAATTGAACTTCGTGACTCACTATGACGTTTTGGAAATTTATCTCGGCAGGAAAAGGCGTCTTAATCTAAGTATCTCCAGTCTCGTCGTTTGGAAAAACTGGACTCCCACGCTTGTTTGACTCATGGAATTTTGTGATCAATTTAAGTAGTTTCAACTGGTACATCGGCATCAGTTAAAATTAATTTGATCTATAAACGGGTTTGTAAAATTAAAGAAGCCCCTTAAATATTATTTCATCTCTGCAGGAATTAATCAATGATGATCGTAAATCTTCGCTTTCAAACAGGCTGTCCCAATAAAGTATGTTTAGAAAATGTTTTTGGTTGTCGGGAGTTACTCTGTGTTAGATAGACAGATATTGTACATAAAAAAAATAAACAGGTATTTATTAATATAGGAGTACAGACGGCGGCCTTATCACTTAAAGTGATCTATTCCAAGCAAACTTTGGATGGACTGAAGCCTGACATTTCTGAGATTATATAAATTATACAATACATGCCTAATTAACGAAGTTGTTACATAACAGCTGGTAAAACCACTTCTTTAGTATCAATAAATTAAACAACTTTTAATAAGCAAAACTTTTAATACTATAAACTCGGTAAAACGTGGGCCCAGTTCTAGTGATTGGTGCCTCTGCTTACCCCCTCGGGGATAACGGACGTGAGTTTTTTTTAAATATTATAATTATTATTTATTTATTTAAATTGTAGTACATTACAGTATAACTATTGCTTTATACAATTGGCGACTTTTAAATTCCCATTTACATATTTGGATTTTCTAGCATTATTGAAACTCGACTCGGTCAAGTGCTTCAGGGGGTCCAGGGGGTAACACTAGCGCCGCCGCTGAGGGATAAAGCCATATCTTTTTTTAAGGATTGAAATTTGCCAAAAGTGTCTGTACAATATACTTTATACCTTTCCTGCACGGAGAAATAAACATCTATATTACTTTCTCGATTGAAAAAATTACATCAGGTAGGTACGCATAGCCCTCAAACGGAAGCCTGCTAAGTACAGATAGAGTACTGTTAAGAAAAATAATTTATGTAAGTACCTAGTAAAGCACACAATGTGCCAGTAAAATGTTGAACGACGTTTCATGTGTCTGTGCATATAATTTATATTTAACTCCGGGGCAACTTTAGGATTTGGCGCCAAATCGTTTTATTTCACCGATGACGTTACGTATCTCAGAGGCTCACAAATGTACATTCGACAGCACAACATCCTATACATCCATGCACTCTACTCCATCGCATTACGGGCGACTTCGCAACTAAAATGTGAAGGTTGACGTGCTGTCGACTCCACCTGTTTCAGTTTGCATAGACATATTATTACACATCATCATCATCATCAGCCATTTGACGCACACTGCGGGACACAGGCCTCCTTCCCTCATCGATATTTTACACAATGTAGTTAATGTTCTACTCGACCAGCTGATCAAACTTTATATTATTCTTGATTGGGCATAAGAAACTTAGGCCCATTGCAGTAATGCTTTAGTAATTACTAGTAACTTTTCATGAATTAGCAATCGCTAATTGATGACTGCTTGTTAAGGCGCTACCAAAACACAGCTCGTGTGTTCCATTCCCACTGGGGGCTACCGTACATTTGTGCAAATGGCCTCTGTTTGTATTTCGCATAGCACAGCATTCTAGTTTGGGACTTGGTCAAGTGATTGTGTGGTGTGGAAGTTATTAATAAATATTTTTATTATTAGGAATTGATATAAGTATAGAGGTATAAATTATAAAATATGTCTTCAAGATGGTCTTAGGGTCGGGAATCCCAATACAATCTAGGCGCTGCTCTTGGCAATAACTTAAACGTTAATACGTTTTATAGGCAATTACCAGTTAGCAAAAATTTACGATACGAGCTCAGAAATCATATCACGCTTGCTAGTGATACTGGCATTGGCATACATTACGGATCGATGAAAAATCTTGAACTGTCTTGAGCCTACGAGCTATGTGGACCGAGTTGTTTGGCACAATGCCAATTAACACACATGTCTATGAGAAACTATCTTGTCCATAGAATCGCAGAAGCTACCTACCTAAGCACACTCAGAATATAAATAGTTTTCCTGTTACAATATGGACGTTTTTCTACTTATTTCTAGACTGATAGACATAGATTATTTTTATCATAACTTTAAGTGGATACACATTTTGCAAGTCAATCAAGTATAAATACGTGGAGAAGGGATACTTAAAAATCTACAAAAAGAGAGCAACGATTTCAGTTCGAGACTTGAGAGGTTAAGCCCGACTTCGTGAGCCTGTTATGAATTTTAGTTAAATGCTTCCTAAACCACATTTGAGTAAATAGCGCAGGTCGTCCTTGGTTATTTTTACACCAAAAAAGTTAAGGCAGGCTTAATAAATTGAAACCATTAGGAAATTATTACACATTTTTACATTTTAACTAATACTTTAACCGCACAAATAGGCAAAAAACCATATCCACAGTTTACACTTCTCGATTCTATGTGGTGTTGCTTGCATTCTTTATAAGGCATGTCTACATGTAACAATATTCATAAACATAACTCAGTGGATGGCAGTCAAGTTTTTGTATTATGTTTCTATTTGGTAGTTAGGTATATTTTAAGGTCATCTACCTATTTAATTCATTTATGTGAGTTTTTAGTTTTCATTGATAGCGTGTATGCTAGGAACTGATGAAGACAATGATGGATTGATGTTAAGCAATTAGTTAATGAAGTCTTTTTCTAAATTCCTAATTTCCCACAACACTACTTGTGTAGGTACCTACCTACTAGACGGTTACGTTTAGTGCCCTGCCTCACTAGGACGCCATGGCAACGTCGCCAGCGACCGTACCCAAGCAGTTAATATTGAAATGTATGGTGCCTAACTCACTTGGCGACGGTCTGGCAACGTTGCCATTCAATACAAACTGCTTGGATACGTAGCTGGCGACGTCGCCATGGCGTCTTAGTGAGGCAGGGCACTTATACGTAGTAGTAGGTAGTAATAAAAATAATTTAAAAAATACGCAAATGCTGACGACTTCTGATGTGCTACGGTCTACCCCTTAACTTTAAATCAAAATCAAAATTTATAAAATTTTAGAAATCCTTTGTATTGAGTAGATATATGTATAGATATATGTATCTATAGGTACCTGTGTATTATTTGATTTCAAATAATTCTGAAGCATAAATGAATTCTGAAACTTTAAGGCTGTCGTAAAAATATTTTTAAGTTATTGTATTTCTATACCGAACATAGCTAGTGTTATTCCGTCAGAATAAGGACTAAGGTTATTCCCTCCTCATGTGTTGTTTGTGCAATACGGATCATTTTCCTAGAATACGTTGCGCCTGTAGCTTACGTCATTCTAAATGCTGGCAATATTCGCGCCCTATGACCCGACTTCTTTACGTAGGTCTGTTCTCTCGTGCGTTCATCTTGAAATACGGTACTTACACAATATCGCCGCTTAACTTGCTGTCAGTCAGATAAATGTCTTGGTGTTGTCGGTGTGTGGAGCAAGAAATCCGTGTAAAATATTAATTTCCATTGGTTTTCACATAAAGTTTTGTTGGAAATACTGTTCAGATGTAATCATTGGTGCCCTGTTGAGCTGTGTTTTCTTTATTTATAGCGTTTGGGTGTCTAAACAGTGAGTTTTGGTTAATATTTCGTGCCACACAGAAAAGCTACTTTTCGACGATGACCTCACCGGTTTTTGAGCATTCTATACAGTAATTAGAGGTTCTGGTGACTCAAGGATGTTGATTCTATAAATACCTTCAAGTTTTTTGCTTTATCTAGTCGGGGAATTCGCCAATTTCTCTGACCTAGATGCCTAATTATTTTGAGCATGGTACGCATGATGGTCTCAGTTTCCTATTGCCCCATGCATCGCTGGCCTAGATTCCATTTCTAATACTGTCTTAGATGTGCGCGTATGTTATATCAACTGTTTATAAACACACAAAACATTGATGACTGGGTCACTTAATATCAATCTTATCTTAGCATTAAAACACTATTCTAATTATAATAATAATAAAAGTGACCACATAGGTATGTACTTAGAATATAATAAATGTTTTTAAAAATATTTGAAAATGTTGTGCTTCTGTAATGTTCCTTGTAACTTTACAAGGAAATCTACAAAAACTTAACTATGTCATCCTATGCCTTCCTCAATAAAACATATAATATACATACTAGGATTGTGGTATCAAAATGGTGACATCATAATGCCGAGTGTAACAGAGCAATCTAGCATCTAACCTTCAATTGGATATGTTCTCACATACTATTAGTATTGTACTGTCAGTGTTGTAGGCTCATTGTGAATTTAGAGGTAACATTTTGCTTGTTTTAAAGGTTTTCGTAATACCAAGTAAATTGTCTACTTATTACTGGCATAAAGTAATATAATTATAAAAAAAGACAAAAAATAGTACATTTTTACAAAAAAAAATTCACTAAGCTGCATGATAGTTTTTTTGACTAAAAAATTTTTTTTTTTTGGTCCCAATATATTATTATTTTATTGAATATAGACTGCTAACCAGAGTAAATTTCAACTTTGTATGTGCAGCTAATTAATAATGCTAATACCTATGAAGTCACCATAATTTATTTCTTCACTCCCTGGCTGCAGAACAAATGACAAAATTTCCTCACTTACATATTAAAAGTGAATAAATAAAGTTCATTTTCCCATAAAATGTTTGGCTCGTCTGTGATTTCCGGTGGCATGAGAGTTTATAAATTTAAATAAATATTTAATATCCAACAGTAATGCTGTTCACAGAGCAGTTTTAATCACGGCACAGCTATAACCAAGTGAGACAAGTTACCCAAGGAAAATTACTTGAGAATTTTGTCTTTTGGTTCATTCAAACTAAGTTTTATTTAAAAGAAATACTAATCTGTATACTATTGAAAAATAAAAAATAATAAACTCACGCCCATTATCCCCGAGGGGGTAGGCAGAGGCACCACTCACTAGTACTGGCCCGTGTATACTATCAGAATAGTAATTAGTATTTTCTATTACTCTCTTTAAATTTTAATGCTAAGATACACACAGCAAAATAGTGCATTGATTACGAAATATTTCTAACAAAACCATCTAAAAACCTTTCCCAAACAGGGCCTAAACAAAATGTCTTAACGGCGCGATAAGGACAACAAATAAAAGTGTTGTGAGTGTGACGCCAAGATGTCCGGCCAAAATGGCGGACAATTTGGCGCGCTTTTGCAAGGCGCAGGGCGGCAACTGCTGAACCAGGGGGGGCAAGCTCTTATGCAATATGGAGCGCAGGCGCTTGGCAACATCATCAATGAGGTGTTCCAGAAAAAGGATGTGGAGCAAAAGAGGTTCCTGCCCAGCATTAAGAATTACAAAGTGGTATGTTTCTTATGATTTTGTAGTATCAAACTGTTCTTTACAGCGTCCAGTGACAGCTTCACTCACTCTAGATGGGTGGAGCGACCGCTGGGTTACTGCAGTTTCGGGGATTTTTTTTTAGATATAATAAGTCTACTAGCAATAAGATTACCATTTAAAAGTTGTATTGTTCGTCACTGTTTCAAGATGAAGTCTTCATAAAAGTTACAATTTAAATGTCTGTTGACTTGACATTTAAGAAGACATCCAAGTCAGCATTAGTCTCTTATTAAATAATATTTTGCTAAATTTAGGTGCTTTATTATGAACCGGTTTTGGAAACCAGTTTTTTAATCACATTCGTTTATCTTGATAACAGAAATCTTAATGCACAGCAGGCTAAATGGGTTAGCATTTTCAAAATACATAAATATTTACAGACTTACTTATAAAGAACTTTATTCGTTAAAACACTCCAAAAACCCCAATTAAAATAGTATGTGGTGGAGATTTCATAAGGAAAACATGTAGCCACAGATTAAAACCACAGAGCTTAAGATTGGCTTTACAGGAATCATGTTTTTCTATATAAAAAAATTCAAAGTCCTGACTGACTGACTCACTCACTCATCAATGCCCAGCCCAAGCCGTTGGACCTAAGAAGCTGAAATTTTGCACAGAGGGTCTATATAGTATAATGTAGGCAAGGAATAAGACCGGATTTTTTTTAATGCAACCCCTAAGGGGGCGAAAAGGGTTGCCAAAATTTGTATGCGAGGTATAAAGAATGTTGTCTAATTTTCTCGAAACTGAAAATATATACTCTTTAACACAATAGGGAATGGATGAAAATATCAGAAGTGCTTGATATTTTTTTCGGTGATAGGAATAACCTTCCTTAACGCGAGAAAAAAGTTTAAATTTTTTTGGCTTCGTAGTTAATTTTTAAATAATCTTAATATTTTTCCATTCGTAGTTCTGGGCTCAGAACTGCTTAACAGACATATTCCTTGGTCCGCTACGTATTAAAAAAAAATCTGTGGTGACATTGACAGCTTTTCAAGGTGGATTTTTTTTCATACGTAGCGGACTAAGGACTAATGTCTGTTAAGCCGTTCTGAGCCCAGAACTAATAAATAAATAAATAATAAATAAAATAGCCTTTTATTCAGATTTAATACATAGCATTTTTAAAAAAGGTAAGTACTTATCTATCCTATTTGTAATCTAATATATTTTAATTATATTTACTCTCAATCTTGGTATATGTTTAATTTTTGTAAATCTGTTTGCCAGTCGGCAAAGGCCTCCTCCAACCTTTTCCACTCCAATCTGTCCAGAGCCAGTCTGTGCCATGTTATCCCTGCCACTTCTCTAATGTCCTCGTCCCACCTTTTCCGTGGTCTGCCTCTTTTCCTTTTTCCTTCTCTGGGGTACCACCTTGATATTAGTTTGCTCCATTTGTCGGGTCCTCTTATCATGTGTCCTGCCCATTTCCATTTGAGCCTTTTGATTTTCACTGATGCATCTATGGTTTTTGTTCTGTTTCTGATGACGCGATTTTTCAGCCTATCTGTTTTCTTGACATTTAACATACTTCTTTCCATTGCGTTTTGACAGACTGCAAGTTTATTTATGGTTTCTTGAGTAAGGGGCCAAGATTGGCATCCATATATTAGAACAGGTAATATACAGGTGTTGAATAGTTTGCTTTTTAGGGTTACGTGGAGTTTTTTGTCTTTAAAGACCTCTTTGAAGCTCCAATACCTCTTCCAGGCGTTTGTAGTCCTTCTGTCAATTTCTCTGCGCATAGGTTCTTTCTGGGTTATTACCTGTCCTAGGTATATGTATTCGTCAGTGTAGTTGATTTCGGTGGTTCCTATTTTTATTGTGTTATTAGTTCCATTTGTCATTACTCTTGTTTTTTCTGGATTAAGTTTTAGTCCTACTTTTCCGCTCTCTGCGGCGAGTTCGTTCATCATTGTACTTAAGTCTTCAGAGTTACTGGCGAATAGCACTATGTCGTCGGCAAATCTTAAATGTGTCAGCGATATACCATCCACCCTGAGGCCAAGATGATCCCAGTTAAGTCTTCTGAAGATTGACTCTAATACCGCCGAGAAGAGTTTTGGGGATAAGGGGTCTCCCTGTCTTACGCCTTTTCCTACTTTGAATGGAACACCTTTTCTCTCTAACTGGATTCTGGCAGAGCTATTACTATATACGTTTTGAATTAGTCTTATGTACTTGTGTTCAATTCCTTGATCCTTTAGTGACTTCCATATACTCCCGTGTAGTATAGAATCAAAAGCCTTACTGTAGTCTATGAAAGCAATATAATAAGTAAGTTGATATTCGGTATACTTTTCTATGACTTGACGTACCACATGAATATGATCGATCACCGAGTAATCTTTACGGAATCCTGCCTGCTCGATAGGTTGGTTATCGTCTAGTGTCCCTTCTATCCGTTTTAGAATTATTTTAGCAAAAATCTTGTATAGGTTGGACATAAGGCTGATAGGGCGGTAATTTCCGATGTCGTATTTGTCTCCTTTCTTGTATAGCAAGATAATATTTGACTCTGTCCATTGTTGGGGAATGCATTCTGTACTTATTATCTCGTTGAACATATCCATGAGGACCGGTATTAATACTTCCTTGCTTTGTCTTAGGATTTCATTGGTTATGCCGTCTGGTCCTGGTGCTTTGTCTACTTTTTGTGTGTCTATAGCTTTTTTGACTTCATCATGAAGAATGATAGGTACTTCGGAAACTACTCTCAACTCGGTTTCTTCCGGTATATCTTTAGTTTCATAAAGTTTCTTGTAGAAGGATGTAGCTGTATTGAGTATGTCTATCCTGTGGTGATTCCATTTTCCACTTTGGCTTTTTGTTTTTACTATCCAGTCCTTGGAAGCTGTCAGTTCTTTATACGCTTTTTTGACTCCTCCTGTTTTGGCTATATACTTTTCTAAAGTTTCCATCCTGTTTTGTTTTCTGTCTTGTCTAATGCTTTCTTTAATTTCTTTACTAGTTTCTGCTATATTTTTCCTTCTATCCACTGTATATGTTGTGCTAATTAAGCGATTTCTTTCTTCAAGTAGTTTTATGGTTTTCGTTGTTAGCCATTTCTTTCGTTCTATTGTGGTGTTCGTTGCTTCTTGTTTGGCAGTTTTGATTGTTTTCTCTATCCAATTGTATTTGTCTTGAGTGCCTAGCTCCTTTGTTTTAATCTTGAAGTCTTTTAATTTGCCATTCAGGACGCTGGCTATTTGTTCTATTTCATGTCTTCCAAGTTTTGTTTTTCCTGGGTCTTGTCTTGGTCTAGGCTTTTTAGGTTGTTCTGATTGTAGTTCGGCTCTGATTAGCTTATGATTAGTGTTAAAGTTTAGTTTGTTGATGGTCGTGAAGTTAGTGAAGTAGTTTTTCCTATTGGTCATTATGAAGTCAATTTGGTTTTTTGTTTTGCCATCCGGCGAGATCCACGTCCACATGTTTTTCTGTTTTTTCTTGTATATGGTGTTTAAGATAGTTAAGTTGTTTTCTAGCGCAAAGTTCGTGATTTTTTCTCCGTTTCTGCTTCTGGTTTTGCTGTTGTGGGTGAATAGTCCTATTGTGGTTTCTCCTGGGCGTCTTTCTCCAATTTGACCATTAAAATCTCCCATAACTATGAGATTTTTGTGCGTGTGCTCTTGAATTGCTTTGTTTAGATCAAGATAGAACTTGTTTATTGTTTCTAAATTCGATTGTTCTGTAGGCGAATACATTTGTACAATTGACCAGGGATCTGTGTAGCCTGGTAGTATCAAATTCATTATTGCTATGCGCTCTGAGATGCCTACGAATCCTTGCACGTATTTTTCTATGTGTTTTTGTATCATAAATCCTACTCCATGGAGCCCTGGTGTCTCTCCTATATGGAAAAGCAAGTAATCCGGATAAGAGGTAATGCTTTCACCCATTCTTCTTACTTCGCTCAAGCCTAGGATGTCCCATTTAATTTGTTTTAGTGCATATTCTAGTTCTGACAGATTTTCGTCTCTTTTTAAAGTAAGTACATTGAGAGCTGCAATGTAAATTTTGATATTTTCCTGTTTGTGACTGTGTTGTTTATGTTTATTACTTTTTGTTGTTGGAGGGTTGTGGTCTAATTCCCCACGGGGACCAGCCGGCTTGGGGAATGTTTCTTTAATTTGATTTTGTTTGGTTATTTTGATTGTTTTAGTTTGTGTTTCTCGGTTACCGTAGTTTAGTCGTTTTTTAATTGAACTTGTTCGTGTGAGCTTCCTTCCTTTGTAGTTTTGTTATAACTATTTGTTTTTGACACTTTATTGGGCTGTGAGTGTGACTCTCTGCTCATTCCTGAAGTACTGAAATTACTTGGGGGTGTCTTGGGTGGGGAAGACGGAACCCGCTTTCTTTTATCTTTGTTTTCTCCCTTTTCACCCTTTTCACGTTTCTCTTTTATAATAAGTTTGTCTTTTTTGATGAAGGCATATTTGCCAGCTTCTCTGGCTTCTATCATTTTTGGGATTAGGGCCTTTCTTTTTTCGAGGGTCTCTTTTGGGAAGTCCTCTGTTACAATTATATTTCCTGGGAACTTCTTTTTGTTTTTAAGAAGTTCCATTTTCCTCCAGCCCAGAGTGAGCACCACTTTTACTGGCCTGATTTTTGTTTCATCCTTTTTCCCAATTCTTTGCACTTGGCTGATCTCCCACATATCCCAATCGCTGGATTTTATCGAGCTCTTATTAATATTGTTTAGAGTTTCCAAAACGATGTCCATGAGTTCGGTATTTTCGTTTTCTTCTTCCTTTATCCCAAACATTATTATGTTATTTTTCCTGACATCAACTTCTAATCGCCTCACTTGAGATTTTAGTTTAACTATTTCTGTTTTCATTTCTGCATTTTCTTGAATGATAGGCTTTAGTTTTTCGTCAAATGCTAAGGAAAGGGACTTGTGGACCGATTCGGTAATAGCGGTGGTTTGCTTTTCTAGCTCGTCCTTCAGCTTATTCCAAAGTAAATTAAACTGTTCCTCCATTATATATTTTCCACCAAAGATGGGTAACTTTCCTACTCTGGTCACACTGGGTGTCAAACCGTAGAAGGATTGTAGTTTTTGAACGCAATTTGGTTTGTTATGTTGGCTAAACTGCTGCTTCTTCACTCTATGATTTTGACAGATAACCTCACTTCAATACGATGTTTTATGTCGAATATTAGCACATTTATCACCGAATATGTCGAGTTCTTATTTGTTTCGACGCGCGGCCGGTTATACTTTATTGGGAAAGTCACTACTTTACATAAATGTTCTTTATTCACACTGTTTCGCGTTAAAAATACGGGAGCGATCACAGAACGTCTGACGTGATGTAGTACCGGAACCGGAAAAAAAGGAGCCCAGAACTACGAATGGAAAAATATTAAGATTATTTAAAAATTAACCACGAAGCCAAAAAAATTGAAACTTTTTTCTCGCGTTAAGGAAGGTTATTCCTATCACCAAAAAAAATATCAAGCACTTCTGATATTTTCATCCATTCCCTATTGATTGAACACGTGTTTCGCCGTTTTTCTAAATTTAACCCCTAAGGGAGTGAATGACGCGGACTGAGTCGCGGGCGAAAGCTAGTCATAAATAAGGCTGTTAGTTATTTAGGTCTTATTAAATCACTGCAAAAAAACCGGTTTATACGTTTGCAGCTCCATAAAATAAACACCAATAAAAATATTCTTAATATTATTACTAAGTAAGTAACCAACTGTGTAGGTTTTAATAAGCTCATCTTTGCTGGAGTTACACCTACGCATCCATGTGTACAACCAACTAAATTAGACTACCAATTTCGATGTTAAATCTTATACAATATGGGCCAAATTCACTTGCACGGCGTAACTATTGGTTTTGGTATGGTAATTGGTAATTTCCGAACCAATCGCCGACAAGGCCACTTATAGTGCAAGAGTAGCTAGGCTATTGTATCAATACCGTTCTTGTCTTGTAACAATTTATTGAAGGGAGCAGTGTTTCTCAAATTCTGGGGCGTGGCCTGTGGGCCTAGCGCGGCGACTGCGAATCTATATTAATAATTTCGTTCGGGTCTACGGTAGACTCGAACGATATGCATACCAAATGAAAGAGCGTAAAAAAATAGTTGATATGAGTCGACAACATATGGGCGGAAAATTCGTATTATCGAGCAGCATCAATATAAAAATTATTAAATTCAACAATGGCGTTGCTAAGTAAACATGTCAATGTCATCATTGTTGTGTTAGTGTCACAAGTTTTCATTGTGAACTGTTATGGCCGGTTTACATTATTTTAGTGTTTAGGAGAGTGCTATAATACAATTAGAGAGGGAAGTGCATTAGTACATTACTAGACGTTCGAGTAAACGTTTATATTTCTTCCAGTAGAGTGTCACTTCGTCGACGTCGCGAAATATGCGCTATCCTACTCAAAATACTATGAGTTTTAATGGAACACATAAGTAAGTTTGATAATTCGAGTTAATGAAAACAACACGCACCCGTCACGAGTCACTTGCGGACTCTCCTAAAGTTCTCACTAAATTTTTAGTTTATACACAGATAACTAACGAGGATAGTAACGCGCTCAGGTGTTACTGGATAGAACAATAGAAACCAATTCTATTTTGATTCTAATTGAAAGGCAACTAGAACCGTACTATACCGTAAAACGTACTAAAGCAAGTGGCGCTTACACGTTTCTACAAAAGCACTCTCCTTAAGAAAGAAAGAAAGAAAGAAAGAAAGAGAGAGAGAGAGAGAAAGAGAGAAAGAAAGAAAGAAAGAAAAAAAGAAAGAAAGAAAGAAAGACAGAAAGAAAGAAAATGTATTTATTTAAATTTAAAGCGTAAAAATAAATAAACTGTACAACATGAAAATAATAATTTACATTTACATATTTACATTTACATACAGGCACATACATTGCTTCTGGCCCCACACTAGGATACCCTGTGTCGTGGGAACCAGAAACAGCGACGTGACAAACATGTAAACATCCAGGACCTGGGATTTTTTTTTGTCCCCAGCCGGGATTCGAACCCGGGACCTCTCGCGTGGTATTCAGATGCGCTAACCACTACGCCACAGAGGTCGTTAAAGGTTGAGCCCCCAAAATGGGCCCGATTCAGCATAATGTTGCAACAGAGTGTAAAGTAAAGCACTCTCCTAAACACTAACATAATCTAAACCGGCCCTTTGATCTAATTTGTTAACTCCATGGTGTGTGGAATACCGTGGCATCCAAAAAGGTTATTATAATCTGTGCCAACTGAGAAGGTGTAGTAAGTAATCTGTGGTGTTTTTCATTGGCGGGAGCTCAGAAGAAGGTCCTTCTTCTCCTTCTTCTGAGGGCGGGAGGGAAGACAATAATTGACATTGAGTTTTGGAAGGGTCTGAAAAATAATTGAAAAAGGAAATCAAAGTCATAAATTGATCTTTATTGTTTTGCTTAGTTAGGTACCAATAAACTTATTGAAATGAAAAAGCCACTAGATAAGAAACATGTGGTCAATACAAAACTAAAAGCTGTAAAGCCAAAGAGAGGGAGCTGTTTTTAGTTGATTAGCCAAGTGGATTCTACGTCTCATACGTCATTAGATTCACTAGCTGTTAAGTTTATGAAGGAAGCTCATTTAGTAATTTGTGATGAGGTACCTGTCGCGGAGGACGCGATTCTCGAGCATTCGGTGAGCATAGACTACATAGTTTTTTACGTTGGCAACACTGAGAGAATATTTTTCTGTTCCTACCTTTTATGACATGCGTTTTTGAATAAAAACGGTGGGAACTGGTGATGGCTAAACCGGAGGTAAGAAAGCGAGCGAAGATCGAATGATGGAGCATGAGAGGTGAGCTCCCGGTGGCCGCTGTCCACCGTGATCCTGGTGAGTTGCTTTTGCTTACCTTCTTACTTTCTTTGCTTACTACTGTGCCGCAATGAATGATGTGTGATTTGCCCTCTCTGTAAAGCATGGCGACCTCGAGATAGGCAATCCGTAAAGTAATAGTTCAAAGCAATGGTGTAATGTAAAGTAATAGAGCAAAGCAATGATGTAAAGTGATAATGCAAAGTAATGTACAAGAGTTCATAGTGCAAGAGTTAAAAGTGCAACAAGAGCTGGCCTCAGGCCATAAGAGGAGCTCTAGGGACGAGTACTGAGCATCCGTGTGGATTCCGTATGGAGAGGGTTGGACTATAGGGGAGTGTGGAGGTCCCGCGGCTAAAGTATCTGCCGTGGCTCAGTATTCGTTAGGGGTGTAACCATTTATGGTATGGCCTCCTAGGAGACGTGCAAAAGCCAGAGATAACCACGTCTTCACCTAGGCTCCGAGGGTGACAGGTCCACCCTACCTGTTCCGCTCCGTTCCAGCGGCCCTGATGCAGAGTAAAAGTAAGAAAAAAGGGCGATAGTTTACTATCATTATCTAACGAGAGAGGCTGTTCTCGGGGTAGCTATGGCTTTACCCCCTCATGATATTATTTTCCTATTCTTTCTTTATGTCGCTATTAATGTGTTTTGTACTATATGCGAAGCCCCCGCGACATAAATTGGTGGAGGAGCTGGGATCCTCTACTGTTCATGTAGGTCGAATGTTGTACAACCAAAGTAGAGGTTTGAAGTGTGCTCTGGAAGGAAAGGAGAAGGGTAGCCCGACGTATTGGGCCGCTAGTAAAGTACCTCTAGCGGGGTAGGCATGGGGAGGCACATGTGTGAGTAGCGTAGGCTTCGGCCCCCCGCCTTGTGCTGCCACGTTGATAAAAGTGAATGGTCGACGTGGCTGTAAACCCAGTGAGTTGATAATGTCGGGGAGGCACATGTGTGAGTAGCGTAGGCTTCGGCCCCCCGCCTTGTGCTGCCACGTTGATAAAAGTGAATGGTCGACGTGGCTATAAACCCGTAGCAAAGTATAGAATGTAAGTCCTACTTTCCTAATCCCCCTTCACAGAAAGCATTTTTTTTAAAGGTTTCTAAAAGTAATATTCGACTAGGCATGGGCATGGGGGATCCAGCTCAATCTACAAATATTTACCCTCACATATCCTTTTCTACTGTTCGAAATTTCGAACAGTGGCGGCAATGATTCCATCGTTTTTTAAAACCGCGCGCCATTTTTGTACTAATGGTAACACTGAATAACAAAAAATAAAAAAAACTGAGCGAAAGGTTTTACTTTCTAATCTGTGGAACGATTGTTCTTGTTGTAATCGATTTTGTTTTCGAATCGATTCTAGACTCGCATCTCTTCATTATTTTATTCCTTTCCTTCACATAAATAAACATTTGTATCAGTACGAAGAGTGCATTTTTATTTCTTTGTTCTAAACGTGTATATTTACTGATTTGGTGTGTTATTGGTCGTCGTGAGTCGTGTTTGTATTACCATCGTGTAAAAGCATCGTGTAGTCACGGTCAGAAAATAAGATTAATTGTCTATGGTACCGATTGTGAAGATTACATGCTACGTCTACGGTGAAAAAATATTACTCTGTATTCTGTGGTAATAAAGTTTGACGTTGAATTTTATTTCACCGGGTATTATTTTACAAGTAGTTTTGAAAGTGAAGTAAAATTTTATTATAAAAGGTTGAAGTGAATTTGGTGCTGCGCTTGTGAAATTGTCATCGTGACCAGCCGGAGCCGTCGGCAAATTCTCAGACAAGTTGTGGGAAACTAAGAAGTAAGTTGCAACTAACGAAAACATCGACCGACGCCACCGACTCCATTTGCTATCGGTGATCCTAAAGTGAAAAATTCATACCTTACGTTACAGGTTATCCCGTGAGAGAAGCAAGGTAGTGCTATAGAACCGCAGCCGCGTCTTATTGACAAATTACCTCCTTACCAATCGCTGAAAACCACGCAGTGAGTACATAATAGTGTAAAATATTTGTTCCTCGAAAAATACCTACCCTACGAATTTCTGCATTGAAAATGTTGTTTTTTTTTCCTCAACATTTTCAGTCAGCGTCACTATGGAGGAAGCTTTAAGTGAGCGACTGCAATTACGGCATGCAAAACTTCTACAGTTGCTATCCCAAGCAACCGAAATGATGGAAAAGGAAGGTGGCGTTCAGCTGGAGGTGTTCTTGAAGCTGAAAATGGACTTGAGGTTGACAATAGAGGCTCTGGAGCGGCAGTCAACCCAGTTCATAGAGAAGTGCTCATCTGTCACCCTCCCAAACATGACGGAGTACATGGAGGACCAGATGAAGGCAGAGGACATGCTCACCTCCATGGAGACTGTCTTATCGACGAACAGGACAGAGAAACAATCACAAAACCAGACAACACGGCTCCCGAAACTCGACTTGCTGAAGTTCAACGGAGATCCTCTGAAATGGACCGAGTTCTGGGATCGGTTCGAGGCGACCATCGGCTGCCGTTCAATTGGGGACGTCGAAAAGCTATCCTACTTGTTGAGCAGCCTGGAAGGTAGAGCATTGCAAACAGTGGAAGGTCTCGACACCACCAATGCAAACTACTCTATCGCAGTCGAGGCTCTGAAGAAAATGTTCGGCTCGAAGGACAAGGTGGTTGACGCCCATTACGACGCCCTCAACCAGATAGTGAGGAGCTCCTGCCTCGCGAGTGAATGCCGTCAAACACTTAATAAGATTGAGAAGCACCTGAGGGTGTTAGCGACGCTGGGAGAGGACGTGCAGGGCAGTCACCTGCGAGTCCTGATATTGAGCAAGTTTCCGGAGAACGTCCTCTATCAGGTGAACCTCATCACTGTCAACAACTCCACAGTACCGTCGATACGAGAAGCTTTGAACTCCGTTGTCTGTGCGCTGGAAAAGTCAGAAGTTACTGCAACTGCAGGACCGTCCGTGCCATCTAGTGCTGCCGCTACACTGCCGGCCTCCTCAGCAGCGGCCCTCCATCTTAAAGTGGAAGGCAGAAGAGAGTCGAGGAAGAGAAAGTGGCAGCCTGCCAGAGCTACAAAACAGAGGACGCAGACTCCACACAAAAGGCCCAAAAGGTTCTGCGTATTCTGTAACGGAGACTCCCACTATAGTGAAGACTGTCTAAAACACAAGACTTACAAAGAACGAATTACTATGTTGAAGGACAGATGCTACATATGCTTCCGCAGCGGGCACGTAGCTAACAAATGCACGGATAAAAGAATGTGTTCGCACTGCCATAGAAGACACAATAGAGCCCTTTGTCGACTTAAAACTAAAGGTGATAATAGCAATGAAGGGTCGGACATTGACATGTCAACCACAGCTACAACAATGACCAAGAATCTAATTCTTTTGCAGACAGCAGTAGCACAAGCAAGGGCGATGGACAGGAGCGTACCCTGCAGGATTCTGCTTGATTCAGGCAGCCAGAGAAGCTATATTACTGCAACGTTAGCCAAAGAATTAAGTCTAATACCCGATAAAGAAGAACATCTCACTATTTATACTTTTGGGTCCAACAAGCCAAGAGAAGTTTCCAGTTCGTCTGCGGAAATAACAGTCGTCACGAAACGAGGTGTTGAAATAAAACTGCGAGTCAATATTGTCCCACACATCACAGACAGAATACCCGTTGTCAAGATGGAGTCTCCTTCCGTAGATATCATGGCTGATGACGACTCAACTGGCGAAAGCATAGACCTTCTGATTGGTAACGACCTGTATTTTTCCTTCCTGAGGACAGAACGACTAAAGCTACAAAACAATGCGTACCTTGTTGACACAGATTTCGGCTGGATAGTTTCTGGGAATGTAGAGACCCAAGAGAGTGAAAAGGATACGCTGACAATAACTACATACTGTCAATGTCACGGTACAGGGTGCCCATATTTTACAGAACCTGACCTTCCTCTCCGAAGCATCGATATAAAGTTCCTGTGGGCCCTCGAGAGCATCGGAATCACAGATTCACCCAAAGCCACCAGAGAAGAGGAAGCTGTACAGCACTTCAACAGAACTGTTGAGTACAGCGATGGAAGGTACCAAGTTAAGTGGCCCTGGGTCCAGTATCCACCAGTACTCTCTGCAAACTATGGTCTAGCACTGGGAAGGTTAAAGAGTCTACTGAGAAGATCCAATGAAGAAATGTTGAATGACTACAATCGAATACTTCAAGAACAGTTGCAGTCTGATGTCATAGAAGTTGTCGATCCTGTCCCACTACATCAAATACCTCACCCGGTACACTACTTACCTCATCATATGGTGAAACAGGGTGACAAAACAGGACGGATAGTATACGACGCGTCAGCGAAGGTAAAGGATGAAAAGAGTCTCAACGAATGTATGTACAGTGGACCATCGATGTTGGAGGACCTGACCGGATTATTGTTGAAATTCAGAATGGAAAAAATTGGAATAACAGCTGATGTCGAGAAGGCTTTCCTGCAAGTTGGTCTTCAGAAAGAGGACAGAGACGTCACAAGATTCTTGTGGGTGAAAGACCCCACGAAAGAGTTGACAGATGATAACCTCATCCACTTCCGGTTTTGCAGAGTACCATTTGGTATCATCTCCAGCCCATTTCTGCTTACAGCAACTATTCGATATCACATGTCAAGAACTAAAGCAGCTCTACTTACCAAAATAGCAGACAAATGCTACGTGGACAACTTAGTAACATCAGCAAAGTCTGTAAACGAGGCGCTTGAACTTCAAAATGAGACTACAAAAGTGTTCAAAGAGCTTGGAATGAATATAAGAGACTGGACTTCAAACAACGAGGAGTTCATGGGAAAAATTCCCACTAAACAGAGAGCCAAACAGACTGATACAATTAAAATCCTCGGCTTGTCCTGGAACTTACAGAAAGACACATTGAGACTAAAGATTGACAACCTATCCATCGCCAGTGCAATTGATGAGAAAGGTGTGACAAAGAAGACTGTACTGAGTATCTTGGCTCGTGTTTACGATCCATGTGGCTTCGCGTCACCACTCGTGCTACCTGGTAAACTGTTCTTCCAAGAGCTCTGTACACAGAAGCTAAAATGGGACGAAGCCCTACCGGAAGAATCACAGTTGAAGTGGAAGACAATACTGAAGGATTTGGAAGCAACGAAAGATATCGAGATACCTCGATACGTCGCAAACGGAGTAACTGAAGAGGTCAAAGAGTACCAGTTACATTGTTTTACAGACAGCTCGAAAAACGGTTTCGCGGCGGTGGTATATCTTCGAGTCATTGCCAAAAACGAGACCAAAGTGTCCTTTCTCATGTCAAAGTCAAGAGTCACACCAGTAGAAGATAAGGATGACCTCAAGATTCCTAAGCTAGAGCTCTTAGGATACCTAATCGGTAGCAGACTGCTGAAATACATCAACAGCCACTTGGAACTAAAAGTCTCGAAAGTGTATTTGTGGACAGACAGTCAGGTTGTCTTGGCATGGATGAAAAGCAACAAGCTGCTGCCGCCTTTCGTATCCAGACGGGTGAATGAAATCAGACAGACGCAGAATGCCCTAGATATGGAGTTGTGCTATGTTAACACAAAAGAAAACCCTGCTGATGTAGCTACCAGACCTGAGCTGTGGCATCAGAAACGAGACCTATGGTTTCATGGTCCGAATTTTCTGTCCGAAGAAGAGAGACAATGGCCCAAGAATAAACAGTCCTCTCAAAAGGAAAACATCTGTTTGGCTGGGGAGGCTCTGGGCACAGTAGATGGCCCAGAGATGTCTATTATGGGCTATGAAGACGAGGACATGCTGGATGACCAGACTGGCCTTACAACAAGCTGTGATAGTAAGGAGGGACCAAAAGCTTCACAATCAACGACAGATAGTGACGAAAGCCTTACAGAGATTAAAGACCTTCAGAAGACTCACTTTCCAGATGAAGTTTCAGGAAAAGAGACGAACCTGACAAGGAATCTCGGACTCTTCTTAGATGTAGAAGGTGTACTACGGAGCAAAGGACGTATGGCACATACGAGTTGGCCCTACGACAAAAAGCACCCAGTCTTGATACCAAAGGATTCTCCCTTCACAGATCGAGTCATTCAAAAGGTGCACCAAGACAATTATCACGTTGGAGTGTCTCACACACTCAGTTTACTAAGGGAGAAATACTGGATACCGCAAGGCAGAGCTAAAGTACAAAGGATGCTGAAGAGATGCCCTCAGTGTATAAAGCACGGAGGAGGCCCCTACCAACTTCCTCCTACTCCTGCATTGCCTGCAGAAAGAGTAAGGTTCAGTGAACCATTCACCTTTACCGGAATGGACTACTTCGGACCAATGTTTGTCCAAACATCGACAGGAACAAGAGAGAAAAGGTGGATATGTCTTTTTACTTGTCTTGCCGTGAGAGCTATCCATCTCGAAGTGGTGAGAAATTTGACAGCCGACGAAGGTTTAATGGCATTGAGACGTTTCATCGCCTCGAGAAGCAAGCCCAACCTCATCGTCTCCGATAATGCCACAAACTTCAGGCTGATGAGTGAGATCCTGACTGACACTGGCATAAGATGGAAGTTCATACCTCAGTTAGCTCCATGGCATGGTGGTGTATACGAGAGATTGATCGGACTTGTTAAACATTGCTTAAAGCGCACTCTTGACAAACACATGCTTCAGGATGGACAGCTTTTGACGGTGATGAAAGAAGTGGAAGCTGTGGTGAACACTCGTCCATTGACCAATGTAGGCGCCGAAGTGGAACAAATTCTTCGACCTGCTGACTTTTTGTCCCTTGGAAAATGTTTGGAACTCTCTCCCCATCAAGAACCTCCGTTGGAAGGAACCGACACCAAGATCGACCTCTTAAAGAGTTGGAAGAGGGGTCGAACGATACTGAGTGAGTTTAGAGAGATGTTCAAGGGACAGTATCTACCCAGCCTGAGAGAGAGATACAAGCAACACCTGAAGCAGCCTCGAGTAAAATCGACAAGGCAACCCAGTATCGGAGACATCGTACAGATTAAGGATGACTCTAAAAACCGAACTAACTGGAAGGTGGGAAAGATCACTGCTCTCTTGAAGGGCCAGGATGGTGAGTGCCGGGTGGCAAAAGTAAGAGTAGGAGATCAAGACTTTACTCGGTCAGTAGGACATCTTTATCCACTGGAGGCAGACATGAATGTTGAAGATGTCAGCCCTACAGCGAGTGTGGAAAAAAGTACGGAAGACATAATGATACCACAGCTCAACCATTCTACTGAGTTGAGAGTTATAGAGGTTCCCGATCTACAACATCCACCCGAGATTGAAATCACAGTACCAGACCAGCATGAAACAAGGTTGAGTCAATCTCCAGAGTCCATGGAAGTTGACCTTGGACCTAACATAGAAGGTTCTCCTGTCCAAGGAGAAGTAGAGTCTGGTGAAGCTGAAGTGCTGCCGATAAGTATAGAGTCAGAGGCATCACAAGAAGTTGACATCACCCCAGAGTCCAGAGTGAGGAGAGAAGCTGCCATCCGAGCTCGCGAGAAAATCGCTGAGTGGACGCGCCAGCTACTGGTGCTCCTGTAAAGTTCCTTTTGCCTCGGGAGTGTCGCGGAGGACGCGATTCTCGAGCATTCGGTGAGCATAGACTACATAGTTTTTTACGTTGGCAACACTGAGAGAATATTTTTCTGTTCCTACCTTTTATGACATGCGTTTTTGAATAAAAACGGTGGGAACTGGTGATGGCTAAACCGGAGGTAAGAAAGCGAGCGAAGATCGAATGATGGAGCATGAGAGGTGAGCTCCCGGTGGCCGCTGTCCACCGTGATCCTGGTGAGTTGCTTTTGCTTACCTTCTTACTTTCTTTGCTTACTACTGTGCCGCAATGAATGATGTGTGATTTGCCCTCTCTGTAAAGCATGGCGACCTCGAGATAGGCAATCCGTAAAGTAATAGTTCAAAGCAATGGTGTAATGTAAAGTAATAGAGCAAAGCAATGATGTAACGTGATAATGCAAAGTAATGTACAAGAGTTCATAGTGCAAGAGTTAAAAGTGCAACAAGAGCTGGCCTCAGGCCATAAGAGGAGCTCTAGGGACGAGTACTGAGCATCCGTGTGGATTCCGTATGGAGAGGGTTGGACTATAGGGGAGTGTGGAGGTCCCGCGGCTAAAGTATCTGCCGTGGCTCAGTATTCGTTAGGGGTGTAACCATTTATGGTATGGCCTCCTAGGAGACGTGCAAAAGCCAGAGATAACCACGTCTTCACCTAGGCTCCGAGGGTGACAGGTCCACCCTACCTGTTCCGCTCCGTTCCAGCGGCCCTCATGCAGAGTAAAAGTAAGAAAAAAGGGCGATAGTTTACTATCATTATCTAACGAGAGAGGCTGTTCTCGGGGTAGCTATGGCTTTACCCCCTCATGATATTATTTTCCTATTCTTTCTTTATGTCGCTATTAATGTGTTTTGTACTATATGCGAAGCCCCCGCGACAGTACCCATGACAAAGTTATGATAAGTATCCGATTTTCGCCTTGCATTCCTTCGTGAGTAGCCAGAACATGTCCAAAAGAGCAAGATTGGCTATCCGTAATAGTGTGCTGGTTCCAATACTGATGTAAGCATGGTAGCAAGATTTGGGTATGGCAAAAGAATCATGAAAGTAGGATTAGTGCAGTACTAATGAGATCCTTAAGAAATGTGTGGTGTTACTTTGAATGACAGTATACGTAATAGTGTGATCAGAGACCGAGGATGTAGAGAAAGAGGATGTAGTGACTAGAATTGCAAAAGGAATGTTGCATTGGTTTGGAGATGTGGAGAGGATGAACGAAGAAAGACTGACAAAGCAAATATATCGGGCGAATGTGAGTGGAAGGGCCGGTAAGGGACGCCCCAGTTGGACATACTTCGACCAAATAGGGGATGTATTAGCAAAGGGCAAGATTAGAAGTACCCGAAACCGATGTGGGTACATGCAACGACTAATGGATGTCGATGAAGCGAAAGTGATTTGTCAGGATAGTGGCAGGTGACAGTCCGTGGTCTCTGCCTACTCCTCTGGGATACAGGTGTGAGCTTATGTATCTGAATGTATTAAGAGATTTATATCTACTGGTGGTTGATAAATACAGAGGCGTCACCATATAAAAAACATAATGGAATATTATTTTGCTGTAGACACATTTTACCCGAGCGAAGCCGGGTTTTCGTCTAGTTTGAAATATTCGCAGTCGCAGCGCACTAATATTTATAAATATTCCAAATATAGAAGTTTACTCAGATATCTCAGGTCCTCAATATTGACAATAATTACAATTATACTTAATTTTATAGGTATAAAGTGAGAGAATATAATGCTACAATTAACATAACATACATTAACAATTAATAATATTCACTGATTATTCGTATTTTTGTTAATAAGTGTAAGACTATTTCGACCTTCTAACCGTCTTGTTGCACCTCAATGAATGTACACTTTAATATAAAGGGTCTTTCAAATAGGGCGGGTTGATGTTGACAGTTTGTGGCGGCCATGATTGAGCAGCACGTCAAAATGATAAAACTTTATTATCAAAATAAGTGATGTTAGTTTTTTCGGTTTGAGTGAAGGGTTATTTCTCGCAGAGGTGATGTGAGTTGGCCATCAAGATCGTGCGAATTGACCCCGTTAGACCTTTTTTTGTGGCGTTTTCTGAAGTCACAAGTCTATGCCAATAAACTGCAATCGACTGATGTCCCTGAAGTCAACATAACGCAGGCCATCGCTCAGATTCAGCCGGATTTATGCAGCAGAGTCATAGAAAATTGGACCTCTAGGATCCGTGCCACTGTTCAAAACCGCGGCGGACATTTAAGCAATGACAATTCCATAAATAATGGCATTAATAGGCCTTTCGAACAAAAAAACAGAAACGTTAATATCTCACAGACAGCTTGTTTTATTCAATTTCAACATCGACCCGTCCTTCTTGAAAGACGCTATATTTTAAAGAGAAATACTATTATAGTAAGGGTGTTATTTAAACGGTTTGCATAGTATTAGTATTTTTGTGAGCAGAAAAATATAATCTGTGAGCAGAAATAGCTAATTGATCAGCAACTCATGGCCCGCAAACATTTCAGAATCAATCAGCAATTTATGTCACTCTGGATGGCTGTAATTATTTTTGTACAGAATATTAATTATATAAGCCGCAATGAGCTGCTCCTGTTTAATAAAATTTTGGTGAGCACTCAGAGTGTAAGCAAAAAATTCATTTTGTGCTGCATATATAGAGGTAGCAAAAATACTTTACTTGTCATGCTCAAAATGGATGCATTTCATACAAAGATTATTTAATTTATTTACTCCCTGAGTGGATGTGTTTGTTTGGGTATGTTTTATTATTCATAGAAGTGTAAATTTAATAAGTTTTAGTAAAGTGTAAGCTTTAGTTCAAAATTTTGCAACCCCGTACACTTCTTATTTCCCTTCCCTATTATAATCCCTTAAGGGTTAAATTTACAAAACCGGCGAAATACATGTTCAATCAATTGTGTTGAAAAGTATTTATTTTAGGTTTCAAGAAAATTAGACAACATTCTTTATACCTCCCATACAAATTTTGGCAACCCTTTTCGCTCCCTTAGGGGTTGAATTTCAAAAAATCCGGTCTTATTCCTTGCCTACATTTATATTGACCCTCTGTGCAAAATTTCAGCTTCCTAGGTCCAACGGCTTGGGTTGGGCGTTGATGAATGAGTCAGTCAGGACTTTGAATTTTATTTATATAGATAGATAATTCAGAAAAGTTAAAAAAAAATAAACATTTAAGTAGGTACCTAAGTACTTAAGCTATAATTATCTTTATTCTTAAAATAAAGACAGCGAAAATTATCTGCACTTGCTCCGCCTACTTTTATTTTATTGTTATTTTTTATTTGATCCATCAAGAGAAGTTACATTAAACCGTATATTATTATACTAGGTATATTTTTATTAATTTCATCCTTGCTTAACGTGCCTCCAATTACAGATAGATACCGCATGCATAAATAACGAACATTGCCGATTTTTCAACAAAAACGTAATCTAATTAGTTATTTTGCTTACCATGTTTTAAATATGCATACCAATCAAATACACTGCTTATAGACATGTTTTATCTGCTGATCAATCATCAAATCTTGCTGATCAAGTAGTTATTTTGCGGACTGAATGTTTATTATGCTGACTCTTATTATTGTAAGCTGCCTATTTATGATTTATTTTTTTACCATTATCAAAATTAGTTGCCGAACAAGGATTGCTGCCTGATTTTTTTTATTGCAAACAAAATCTTTATAATATGCTGACCAAATTATTTAAATGATGTTTTTTGTGGCTGACCAAATTTTATAATTGCTAACCATTTTAATTGCTTCTCTTATAGTAACATATCATTATTCTGTAAATAAACAAATATCTTTTCTTGTCTTTTACGTTTGCACAATTTGGTGTCTTTTTAATTTTGTTTATTTGAAGAGTTTTATATTGAGCAGTAGTATCTTTAGAAACTGACAGCTCGGAGGATCTCAGTTAATGATGTCTTTCCGTAAACCTGCGAAATATTTGGCTAAAGCTCTCAAAATTCACGTTTTCTCGAATAAATAAATTAATACAGGACTTATTTTTGGAATTTAATTCAGGACAATGCCGCTTGTCAATTCCCTTTACTTAACTCAAACGATCTATTAATCTATTGCTAACAGCACAGCTGTTGTAAATAAATATATTAACACATCGTTAGTGTAAGAGTATACGAGGGTCAATCATGCAAATTCTCTCAGTGGATTTTGACGAGACTTGACACAGATCAGATAATATACTATGCACTCATATAATATGTTGTCAAATCCCAGATCCTGCATTATCAAATTACCGAGTTACAGTTACCTGTGATTATGCGTCCTGCGGTAACAAAGTAAATCAAATGTGCAGTGATATGAAAATTCCAGTCCATCCTTAGATAACAATAAAATTTTCTTCCATCCTTAAATAACAATAAAGTTTTCTTCCACACTATGGAACTTTGAAATACACGGGTTAGTTTATTGAGGACTAATTCAAACCAATTGTAGGTATCGTTTATAGACCACAACTGAATCTAGTCCGATTGTGCCATCCTTGCTCCCCTTATTGAGAAGGAGTGAGAGGGAACGCCTTATCAATTACAGCATCGGGACACTCGTAATGAATTTCAGTTTTAGTATCGCACTACATGTGACATCTATTCGTACCGAAGGTATTGATCGCGATTCACGCAGAAATCAGTGCTGCGCGTTACTGTTTTGTGTACTGAAAGAGTTTTTTCACCCTGAATATTGTGACGTCATCCGAATTCGTCTTGAATTTTTCCAGTCATTCGGCCGATGCAGCGCGGAGTGGCGAAAGAAGTTTAATATAAATATTTTACGTTAAGTTACGAAGAATTCGGCGCGGCTAGGGCGTGTTCACCTCCAGAAGCTGGTCAATTCGGCTACTTCGAAGCAAAATTCATGCGAATCAAAAAACCTTCTTCAAAACCCCCACTAAACAGAAACTATATTTGGCTAATTTTAAATTTTTTTACAAAGTCGGGAAGATGCCTTTGTGAATACATTTGGATGATTTCTGGGTAAATTACTTCTGAAACAGCCTGTATACAGGCCTGAGTGATCTTAAACGATAACGAACGCTAAGCAACAATGGGCGTGACTATCGCTAATGGCATTTGAACGCGCGGTTCCGTGCTTCGCAAGGCACGTTAAGTCGTTAGTGCCGGCTGCCGTCGATAGATGGCAGTCGTTAAGCCAAGTCAGAGGCCTTAGGGCGGCTTGAAAACTTCTGACAGTAAGACCAGCCACTAGTCCTACAAGCCTCCACCAATCCGGACTTGGCCCCCGGGGTGGAGTATGCCCTATACCTTCCCCAGGGAAGAGAGCCGCGCCCCTCGGTGGGTACATAATGGGTTGATGATGAAAACGAAGACCGTCCGCTTCATAAGATAGGGCAGTGGCTCTGGCTATTGAAGATCACAGGCATTAACCAATGGGCGCACTTGGACGATTTTCTTTGGGAGCTCGTTACTTGGAATGGAGTATACTTGCACTCTAACTTGCAATACACTGAATCTAAACGCAACGCTTAATCTATGAATCAGTAACAACGCTATACTAGAACAGTCATTAGATGAATCAATACTATTTGTACTTCATTAAGTTGTACCCAGGCTAGGCATTAATGATTATTATTCATATGAACTTTAAAGCTAAGCGTCCACCGCATCGGAACCGCTCCGTACGGAGCGGACGGATTTGTTGCTTTGTATTGATTTCTATGGTACTGCGTGCACTGGATCGGCATTTCTGCTTCGGAGTGCGATATTACTGCCGTCATCCGCAGCCGACGCGCCATTCGGATTCCGAACGCTTCGAGTTATATGGCTGATTTACACGTATCAAGTTGACTAAAAATTTACTAAATTTTAAGTGACTTAACCCGTGTAAACAGTGAATTTAGTAAAAATTTGCAAGTTAAAATTTAGTTGCAAGTAAACAAGGCAGAATAGAATTTTGTCTTTTTTTCGGTTAAGTTGGTGGGCGTGGCTAATCACTTGACACGTTTGGACAGGCAAAATTTAGTTAAACTTAAGTGAAAAGCATAAGCTGGCGGAGTGATTGCAACGTAGTTCCTACTTAATTTATAAATAAAAATCTTTCGAAAATGTCGAAGTGGACGGAAGACACGACAATAAAGTTCACTGAAGAATACAAAGGACGATTGTTTATGGAATATTAAAAGCTTAAATTACAGAAATAAGCAAGCAAAACAACATCGTCTTGCCGCTATAGCGTCAGCCATGGCGATTGCAAATTTTGGTGTTAAAGAAGTTGAAACAAAAATAAAGAGTATTCGCAAGAATTGAAAAAAATTAAAGATTCAACAAAATCTGGGTCTGGCACTGGTCGTCCGCTAGGGGTATATTTGTTCTGTGGTCGTCCATCTTGAGCGAATAAATGAGTTTAACTAGTTATTCAGTATTTTTACGTGTAAAAAGTTACTTAAAATTAAGTCGCTTGAAATTTAGTTAAAATTTAGTTAAGACTTGGCAACTTAATACGTGTAAATCAGCCCTTATGACGTGTTTGCGACGCTTGTGCATGACTATACTGGGGCCAATAAATGTAAACAAAGCAATTTAGGGTCAGCACAACGCGAGCTAAAAAATAAAGTATACTTTTGGTATTATTGATTTGACTACAGAATTTTACACAGTAATATTGATAGGTTTATGGGATTAGAAGGGCATTATTCATTATGAGCTGTTACCAGGAAACGTAGTGTGCCTGTATGGAAATGAAATGTAGCATTTGTCTTACAATTACTTTTTCTCTTATTATTATAGATTACAAAAACGTAAAAACGTTCAAATCGCCTTTCTAAAATTCGTGACTTGCCTAGTTAGGTGCGGTTCGAGAATAAATTGAAGTTCAAAGAATTTGGTTCGAGACATATGAATGTACACAAAATATCTATTTTCATCTTCTAATAAATCATAATATGTATAATGTATAAAATTCTCCAAACATAAGTCTTTTTGAGATTATTTTATGAACCCACATCTTGCGTTTCCTTTTGCTTTTCTCCTCCTCAGCTGATAACAAACAACTAATGACAACAATATCCTCGTCACTATCCTCCATTGCGAACACACGTGCACAAGCGAACTCGATTGCTTTATACCAATACTGTCGACGGCAAATCCGAATGCAGTAGACGCACCCTTTCGGCATTTTGTAAATGCCGACGGCCCCGCGGACGCTCCGATTCCGATGCGGTGGACGCTTCGCTTAAGCCTGTTATACACTAGAGCGGTCCGCCTTACTGCCTAGTCACAGTTATAGTGTTTCCTGTATGCAGAATGCGCGTAATTCAATAATTATTATCAAACCGGCCAAGTGCGAGTTGGACTCGCGCACGTAGGGTTCCGTACCATTATCTATAAAAACGGCAAAAAAATCATGTCTGTTGTTTAAGAGGCCTCTAAACTATTTATTTTATTCTGTTTTTTTTTGTTTTTTTTTTTGTTATAGCGGCAACAGAAATAGTTACATCATCTGTGAAAATTTCAACTGTATAACTATCACCGTTCATGACATACAGCCTGGTGATGACGGACGGACGGACAGCGAAGTCTCAGTAATATGGTCCGTTTTACCCTTTGGGTACGGAACCCTAAAAATTACAAGAACGATGAGTGTATAATATCGTCATACCTACTTATGTATACACATGTTTAATGAATATGCTAAACTTCTAAACCAGGGATTCCGAGCCAATAGCACCGGACAAAATAGTTTTAGGTTTTTTTTGACAGTTCTTGAGTATCTATGGTGGTAGGCGGCGTACTAGGCGATTGTTATACTGAGCGATAGGACGCCGGGTTATCATTCGGGTGGTCGTGGTTTGAATCCCGGCAATTGGGTAGTTGACAAAATGTCAAATAAGTATGACGTCATATTTCAAAGCACTGTTTTTATATTTCATCTATTTAAAAATTAATAATAACTAGTAATTACAAGTGATACATTATCCGAAATATTTTGTAATTTTTGTTTTAATCGAGCATATCAAATAATTTATTGTTGATCGTGTCAACTACCGAATTATGGGGCAAAAAAAATCACGTTTGCTATTTGAGAGCCCCACTTAAATATTGTATTTATTCTGTTTTTAGTATTTGTTGCAATAGCGGCTAAAAATACATCATCGTTAAAAATTTCAACTCGGTTCATGAGATATAGCCTAGTGACAGTCAGACGATGGAGTCAGTAATAGGATCCCTTACCCTCTTGGGTACGGAACCCTAAAATTTGCTATTTAATAAAGGCCTTGTAAACACGTTGGATACATATCCTGACCATTGTTATGCAATGCACGACAACAGGAGTGTAGATTCTGAGGTAATTATCTCCCTCTATCACAGAATACATGCAACTATCGGATTAAAACTAATTTCAGAACTGCTAAAGCAGCAGTTCCGAAAATAGTTCAATCATTTAGATGTAAAATACGGTATTTGACACTATCAACAATAAATTATTTGAGATGCTCGATTAAAACAAAAATTACAAAATGATTCGGAAAAAGTATCTCTTTTAATCATTTACTAGTTATTACAATTTTTAAATAGATGAAACATAAAAAGAGTGCTCTGAAATGTGACGTCACAAGCAAGTATTTTCATACAAAATTCCGTTTTAAAAGTAACTCATTTGAGATCCTGTCAAATACCCAATTGCAAATTATGTGACGTCACACTAGGGAGGGGGGAATCGTGAAGCGAAAGTTATTTGTCAGTATCGTGGCAGGTGACATTCCCCGGTCTCTGCCTACCCCTCTGGGATACAGGCGTGAGCTTAAGTATGTGTTTATATGTACAAATGCTTACTAATAATTTTATACCAAAATTACGTTCACCAAAACTCTCAACTCGATCAACTCGACAAGACGAGTACTCCTAGGTATCAACTCTCTAGATAAGCCGGTTGGATTAGCAGTCATCTAATTGCTTCAAGCGTTGGTAAAGTGCATAAATTGTCCAATTGAGCGGGGAGATGAATTGAAAAGACTTTGAACTAACCAATGTTGCGTGACGGTCGCGGCTTTTGTATTTATAGTACGTCTGTAGGCCAGACAATGTATTCAATGTCTACTGACAACTATTACTAAATTACATAAACTCACGTCTGTATCCAGGGGTAAGCAGAGACTGGCTTGCTACATGCCACAATCCTGACAAACCTCTTTAGGTTCATCAACATTCATAGAACTTTTTGACAAGGTTTTTCATCTAAATCGTAGATGTTGGAAAAGTTTGCTGTCCCAGAAATCAAAAACGGATGTTAGATAATATATTAAGCAATAGGTACCTGTGTAATTTCCTCCTCAATGTACAATAAAGTGATCTCTATCTATCTATATTTTGGACTAGTTTCTGAATTGAGAAGTATGTAACAACTTAACTGTAGTGCTGTCTCGTCAAATTTCTCAAAAAAGAGCGACACATAACGGTACTTAAGTATTTACTTAGTGAAAATCTCAATTCCTAAACCGCCCCTTTACCTAGGTTTGTATGTTTCTTTACATACTAAACAATCATTAATAAAAACCGAAAAAATCTTCTGCATTTTCCATTATGATTTGTTGGAAAGTAAATTAATAAAATAAACAACAAGGAAATATTTAGCACAAGAATGAAAAAAAAAAAACGTATTTACTGTTTCATGTCGTATTAAAAAAAATTCAACTCGATATAATTATGTTCGCACGGCGTCGAATCGTTTTTGTATGCGCTGCGTTGACTGCGTTGTTTTTCCTTTTGAGGTACTAAAAGTATTCAATTGCAACGCAAGTTGGGAAAATTAGCGTCCAGAGTAGAGACACTGTTTACATTACAGATGTACGACTCATTAATTTACTTGGCACTCTGCAGAAGCAAAATCGAAACCGTAACAATTTGATTTCGCCAGATGTTTTCGCGGACTGAAATATGTACCTATGTATATCTAGCTGAATCTATATTACTAACCACTTCTAAAGTCGCTTGGTCTCCAGTAGTAATACTTCCGACGTGGAGGTCACCAGAGTCTAGTGGTCTCTGTTTTCTATGGACATGATCGCAGAACTGGGAACGAGGAAAAGCTTGTAGGGCAACCCCAAAGAAATCTTAAGGACTGACTGACAAGATCATTGGAATAAACGATCTTCAGTGAAACAGTAAGATATAAGACAAGAATATTCTATATTATACACCAGAGCACATGACAATAATGTTAAGGAAAAAAAAAACTATTTTGTCGCGTTTTTTGTATTATTTTACAAAAATATCGTCATCATTATCAACACATTATGTCCCCACCGAGGGGCACGGGTCTCTTCCCTGAGGAAGATATAGGCTCCGCCACGGAGGCCTAGTCTGGATTGGTGGAGGCTTGTAAGACTAGTGGCTGGTCTTACTGTCAGAAGTTTTCAAGCTGCCCAAAGGCGGCTTGGCTTAACGACTGCCATCTATCGACGGCAGCCGGCAGCAACTGCACGGAACCGCTCGGCAAATGCCACTAGCGTTAGTCATAGACGGTCTCCCATCCATGCACTGAACGCGCCCTATGTTGCTTAACATTCGTGATCGTTTAAAGCCCCTCAGGCAGGGGCTACGAGCGATTCTCTATTATTATTTGGAATATGCCATTTCTTTTGTGGTTAGAATGTTGCCCTAAAAATGCACGAATTTAAAGTCACTGTGTAGCCATTCCACAGTATCATTTGCAGTGTTCAGTATCATTTTCAGTGTTGGACAATTTAACAATAATAATTCCGCCAATTTGCAGCTGTGTCGGAGGTACTACTTGCTGGGCTGTATTTCAAGGTTTTCGAGCGCAGCAACATAGCTGTTGGTGTACTCCATTTAATATTTCCAGAATAAACAAAAGAGTAATCTAATGTTAATGTAACTCGTTTAAAATTAAACTATGATTGTTTTGAAATAGTTAATAATCCGGACTAGGCCCCCATAGTAGAGTATGCCCTATACCTTCCTCGGGGAAGAGACCCGTGCCCCTCGGTAGGGACATAATGGTTTGATGATAATGATGATGTTTTGTAATAGTTATAAAAATAAAATTTTCACTTCTCCGCTACATTTTTGGGACTTGCAGAAATCTGTCAAACTTGTTAAATGTACAGTCATGCACTCTACTTGGTTGCATTACGGGCGACTTTGCAACTAAAATGGGAAGGTTGACTTGCTGTCGACTGAGCAATGATAGTTGCCAGTTTGCCACTAAGAATGAATTTTCACCACGACAACCTGTCATTTCCCACTTAGACTACAGTCCTAGAGTTTGCTAAGGTAGCTCTGAAATACTGTTGATATTGATTTACCAGTTAATGTAAACGTCAGTGGTTCAAGACAAACATTAACCTTGGATGACTTACGGTTACTGCGAATAGTTGGTACGAAAAAAAAAAGTGGCGGGCAGGGCGTATAGGGGTAGCCAAGTAGTTAAGCTATATAAATTTGAGTTAAGTGCGCTATAATACGCCAACAAACTGCCACGCAGTTTGGCGAATGATTTTTATAAGTGAATTTATGTAAAAACTCTGAATAAATTGTTCAAAAAAAAAAAAAACAAATAAATTGAATCAAAAACCTTAGTCTGTGGTTTGTCTAATTTGCCACAAATGGCAACTGACTCAGCGTTGTGCTTAGGGTGTGAACCCTCGAGCCCAGCTTCGACCTGTAGTAGGTATTGTTCGTGCTATAATACTATTATAGGCAAGTCCTGTGACATTAGTTCGGCTATACCTACCGTATTTTAACTAGTACGAACATTGACGTCGCTATTTTTCACAACTTACGGAGAAAAACTTTTCCTAAATGCTCTGTGAAAGAATTTTACTTCAATGTAAAGTTGAACCAGACGAGTGGATGATACGTACGTAGGTACAACCTACTAGACTACCTACAACGTTTGTCTGGAGTCTGGGGCTCTGTCTAGACTGTTAATGACCTTACCTTAGAATAGGTACAACTCTTTGTACATTATTTTCTTCTTTGATATATTTTTTCTTACATTTTAAAGCTAACCGAAGTGCGTCCAAGCAACAACTGATGAATGCGATGAAGTGAAAGTGATTTGTCAGTATCGTGGCAGGTGGCAGTCCCTGGTCTCTGCCTACCTCTGTTGGATACAGGCGTGAGCTTAAGTATGTTTAACCTCAGGTCAGGACTAGAGGTTAAAGCAACACAACAACACAACTTTTAACAACATACAAACAGAAATTTTACATAGGCAGTACCAACAGAGTCGTTATGATTGCGTAATTGTGTATCCCATACTAGAGGAAATCGGTATGAAGGGTTACAAATATAATGATAAAGATTACAAAGTATTTATTGCCTCATCAAAATATAATTTATTTATACAAGCGATTTATTCTTTGTCAGGTGACACTCCTATGTATTGGTAGACTTAAACAGACGTAATCTGTTTCGTTAAAACATAAGTTAAAACAAAAATTAGGACAACACAACTTTATTCCCCATTCACTTATTGAGTTTTGGAATTTTCCGTGCCTTCTCGGAGGAGTTCAATAACAAACACTGACACAAGAAATTTATTATGCTAGATGACGGAAATCGAACAATATCTTATCTAACTTTATGGGAATTCTGCCTAACTCACCGGTGATATCAAATGATGCGACGGCGATCAATCAAAATGCTGCACCTACAAGTATCGGGTTACTCTAAAAATCGGCGAATATGAAGAAAGTTAGAGAATAAACTAACTACTATACACAACTGTACACGATATGATGTCCCCAAGTGAAATGGCGCGACGCTTCAACGCGACGATGACAATCTATTTGTTACAGTAAAAAACTATTAGCAAATTACATTCACCCCTCCAAGTCCACAATGGCTGAAGTTACTATGTCTACTCAAACATCTAGCCTTTTCTTGTCTATTAGATGAAAATTCAGGAAAAGTGTCTTCAACAAGTTGTGGCTGATCGGACTATTATCTCTCGAAGAAATTTTTCTCTATTAATTATTCGAAATATAATTTTATTATGCCTAAAATGTGGATAAGTGCTTGCAAAAGTGTACAAATTAGTGTTGAAATTATTCAAAATGGCTGACCAAATCAAGAGGATGTTTGGAGGATATTACTCTTAGCGATAAGTAAGTGAGCATAGAACTTCTAATACAAACTGTAGCCCGTGATATGGTCATATGGTGTAGAGATGAAAAAATCTTTTAATAGTGGTTTGAAAGAATTTCCAGGAGTATTTGCGTTTGCAAAATTAATAGTATAATATTCAAGGAAGAATAACGGATCTAAAATTATCCTAATCCGTAATTCTTTTTAACCGACTTTAAAAAAATGGACGTGGTTTCAGTTCGTCGGAACCTTTTTCATGTGTCCCGAATAGTCCCGATTACTTGAAGACGCGTGAGTTATTTATTTTTTTATGAAAGCGTTGACTTCACCGGTAGTCTCATAATAGTCACAAGATCCTGATCTGATGATTGGATCCTGGAAAATTCGCGGAAATTCTT
Source organism: Yponomeuta plumbellus (assembly GCA_947310845.1). Taxonomy (NCBI): domain Eukaryota; kingdom Metazoa; phylum Arthropoda; class Insecta; order Lepidoptera; family Yponomeutidae; genus Yponomeuta; species Yponomeuta plumbellus. The sequence continues at coordinate 5,395,278 of OX371217.1, forward strand.
CAAGTTTTAAAAGCACACTTGAAGCGATTAGCGTGTTTTTTATAGTGACTCCTGCATTTGCTTTCGGAAAACACAAGCTGTAGTAGTGGTATTTCCTGAAAATAATGAATTATATTTTTTAAATTAGGGGGCAAGCCCCCTGCGCGCTTACGCGCGCCAATCCCCAGCCGCTGCGAGCTTCGCTCTCCGCGGCGCTCGGCCTAGGGCCTCGCTAGACACTATTGGTTCGGATTTGACGTCTCGTTAACGTCTCTGCCTTCGGCCTCGGCTTGGACGGAGCTCGGCCTTCGGCCTCGCCGCGGCGGGGTCTCTCGTGCCCGCTTCGCAGAGCTCGTCCTCCGGCGTCGCAAGTTTGTCCCATTTTTTGTACTGAAATCAGTACTGAAAGTGGATTTTCAGTGAAAAATCTCCATAGAAAATTGGTCAACTTCAGTCATCGATATCTCGGCCGCCATCTTGAAATCTCGAAATATCGGATTTTTCTGGTATACCTGGGTCCTTCGACAAGACGATGTCGTTGAGAGCATGTCTCCAGCATGCGCCCAGTTGGCTGCCGACTTTTTTGCGCAGAGGTCTAAAAAATGGCCTATTTTCAGGAGGTTATAGCTCGGCCGCCATTTTGAATTTCGAACACTTAAAATTTTTTTTCTCAATCGGATCATACAAAGAACATTCTATTAAAACTTGGTCAAAATCGAACAATAAACAACAGAGATAGCATTTTGTATGAGACAAGGCGTTCGAAATTAAAAAATCGGCTTCATAGGATGGCTGTAATATGCACCTTTTTTACCCTTTTTAATACAAAGTTTGGAGATTTCATACAAAGAGAAAACGTATGGATGAATCAATCGGTGAGTATACCACATTGTAGCTTTATATATATATATATATATATATAAACTCTTTTGCAAAAAAAACGGGCACTTTAGATTTTTTTCTCTACTTCAATGAAGAAGAACAAGAAATAGGTTTTGTTAATTTGACGATGTATTGGCATGTTTTTTGAAGCATCCTGGCATGATTCCAAGTTTAAAATTTGAAATTATTAAAGGAAAAATAATGATTATTGTGGATTATTCTAAAATTGCTTTACTAATGGCGCGAATTGCTGAAACGATTTTTACCTGTTTACGATATTTTAAAACTTTTTGGATATTTTCTGCAAATTAAACAATTTAATCTTTCTTTTTACATTAAATACCACTTTTTGATATGAGTGATAAAGCGATAAGGGCCGGTAAAATTATAGCTTGAAGAACTACTTGAAGAAGGTTGTTCGCAAACTTATGTGTCTCAGCGGCTAAATGTGAGTCGTTCAACTGTCCAGAGGACTTGGCAACGGTATCAAGAGACTGGTTCGGTCAAAAGAAGACCCGGTTCGGGAAGAAAACGATGCACAGAACCAAGAGATGAGGGCTTTTTGGTGAGTCAGGCGTTGCGTAATCGTAAGGCGTCAAGTGTGGACCTGAAGAACAGCCTTGAAGAAGTAAGAGGAGTAGAAGTTAGCTTGTGGACGGTCAGGAGGAGGCTTTTGGCTGCCAATATCAAGAGTTACCGTCCAGCTCGGGGCCCTAAATTACTCCGTGAGCACCGTGTTGCTCGACTTCAGTTTGCTCGGAACTGTGCTTCAAGGACTCTGGAGGACTGGAATAAAGTATTGTTTTCTGATGAAGCTAGAATCTCTTTGTGTGGAGAGGACGGACGCCGGCGAGTGCTGCGAAGACCACGGGAACGCTATGCGGAAGTGTGTTTCGAAGAAATCATTCCTTATGGCGGGGGCTCCGTTATGTTTTGGGCAGCAATTAATTCGACGGAGCGTACGGAGTTAGTTTTCATAGAAAATGGAACATTAAATGCACACCGGTACATAATGGAAGTCCTAATTCCATATGCACAACCCACATTGATTGCACTTGGGGAAGATTCCATTTTTATGGACGATAATGCTCGCCCGCACCGTTCTGGCGACGTGGAAGCGTACATGCAAGAAGTTGGGATCCGTCGTTTAGATTGGCCAGCTCGAAGTCCTGACCTCAATCCAATTGAGCATGTGTGGGATGTTCTAAAGAGACGGGTAAGATCAGTGCAACCTGCTCCACAAAACATCAGGGAGCTAAAAAGAGTCATTGCAGAAGAGTGGGAAAGTATTCCTCAAAACGTTATTAAAAACATCGTGGAAAGCATGCCCAGAAGGATTCAAGCTGTGATTTTGGCAAGAGGAGGTCACACTCGTTATTAGGTTTTTACATTTGTAACTTTATTTAATTAAAAAAAGTAAAAAAAAAAACATGTCTTTATTGCCGACCACTTGTTATTGTTTGGGCGTGTACATCGATTTTAAAGAATCCATCGTTTTTTTTCTTTTATTTGTTCGAATTCACTTCACGCGCATTAATTTACACGATTATAAGTATACAGACTACGTCAAAGAAATAAATTTCATTTAATTAACTAAAATCGACCTTAGAACGTAAGTTTCCTTAGGTGCCCGTTTTTTTTGCAAAAGAGTGTATATATATAATAATAAAAAATAAAAACCTACTTCAAAACACTACGGCACAAAAAACAGAAAAATAATTTAAACCCATATTGAATATTGAATGAATCTGTTTTTATTTTTTGTTTAATTTTTCATAAACACCTAGGAAAAGATGTGCACCAGTATTAAACTACTGAAAATAACCATAAACCAGTAATCCTTAAATACGTAATTTCATGATTTAATAAACATCTAAATATACAAAACATGTATAAGACATGTTGAAAAGATCTTTTTACATAGTAAAAACAATTTCACTGTATAAAGCATTAAAATTTCAACGGCGTCGATTCAAAGTAGGCGCTTTCGTCGAATACATTGACCAATCAAATTATCCTAAAAGGGAAATTTTATCCATCGTCTGAATGTTGTAATTATTTTAAAATGTCGTTATTAGTGGTGCCTTCACCATAAAAACAAGCATTAGCAAGCCACGCCATAGACTAGAGAGCCCCATAAGGAGATCGCTTGGGACCGTCACAGCTTATAATTTATTACTTATTAGTCACAATTATATCAATTAATTAAGGGTGAACCCTTAAGCCTATATTACACCGGGGCAACACTGTGCGGCATGCCACAAGGCCGCATGCTGCAAAGTTGCGGTAGAAGAAGAAGAAGAAGATTATCTAATTCAAATGCAGATAATTTTATAAACTCTTTGAACGTACATCTAACTACATTAAATAGGAATAAAAATGTTGTACTTACGGGCGACTTAAATATAAATATTATTTCGACAGTAAATCAAAGTTATGACTACAATAATCGGTCCAACTACCTTAATATGCTTGCTTTACACGGATTATTTTCAGGTCATTACTACCCCACTAGAAAAGAAAACTGCCTCGATCACTTCTTTCTTAAAATTAACAAAGAAACATGTCAGGCAAAAATTGCAGTATTAAACACTAGTATTACAGATCATCTTATGGTACTTCTATATCTCACTTATTCAAAACATAAATACGTCTGCGAAAAAACAAAAACCGTAACCAACTACCAAAAAGCTGTCGAGTCTTTGAGCAGAAAGGACTTACGCTACTTACTTACCAGTGATGACCCTAACTTAATAGCTAGTGAACTAATAAGTAACATCTCGGAGACTATTGAACAAAATACAAGAATTGTAACAATTCCTAAAAACAAAAGAATTTTAAAACCCTGGATAACTCCTGGAATCTTAAGATGCATTAAAAACAGGAATAAAATGCAAAAAGAACTAAAAAGTGATCCAAACAATGAAATACTTGCGCTTACATTTAAAAGATATAGGAACTATTGTAATAAACTAGTTAAAAAATTGAAAAGAACTTATGACAGGCAAAAACTTTTAGATTCCACAAAAAACTCTAGGCGTCTTTGGAGGACTATTAAAGATATCACCAACCTAACTAGTAATAAATCCGATAACACTATTTTACTGAGTACTTGTGCGACATCGGCAGAATCAATAAATAAAACTAATAAATACTTCAGTAACATCGGAAAAACGCTAGCAGAAAATATAAAAAAGGGTTTCAATAGAGATGTCACAGTGGTAGGGGATATTTCTGTAGATGATAGGCAGAGCTCGTCATTTCTTTTACTGGAAACTTTCCCTGAAGAGGTTCATAGCATCCTAATGAGCCTTAAATCAGACAGTGCTCCGGGGTGGGATAATGTCACAACCAAGTTTCTGAAGCTTGCGAAACAAACATTAGTACCTTTAATTAGTCATCTAACAAATTTATGTTTTGCAAGAGGCGTTTTTCCTGCAGTCTTAAAAAAGTCAATTATTACGCCTGTTTTTAAAGGTGGAGACGATAGGCTAGACATAAATAATTACAGGCCAATTTCAGTGTTACCAGCGATTTCTAAAATTATAGAAAAAATACTAAATAATAGATTAGTAAAGTATTTAGAAGAATTTGATATCCTTCCTAGCTCACAGTTTGGGTTTAGACCAGGCATATCCACGGAGGACGCTGTTGCAGCACTAAGCTCTGTAATAATTAAGAATTTGGATGGAGGAAAAAAGTGCCTTACTGTATTTTTAGACCTCAAAAAGGCCTTCGATACCGTAGCTGTTCCTATTATGATCAGGAAGCTTGAATTTATTGGAATCAGAGGTATCCCACTAAAACTTCTCCAGGATTACATGTGCGAACGGCAACAGAGTGTCAAAATAGGAAGTGTCCTCAGTGAATACGATGACATAACTTTTGGCGTTCCTCAGGGAAGTGTCCTTGGTCCGAGTCTCTTTCTGATCTATCTCTATGATTTGGGTAGACTCAATATCTGTAATGGTCATATCTTCTCATACGCAGATGACACAGCGGTAGTATTTACAGCTTCAAATTGGCGAGACGCCTACAATCATGCTGAAATAGGACTGGCCGAGGTTGCAAGATGGCTTGAAACTAACCTATTAACCCTAAATACCACCAAGACCAATTACATTTGCTTCTCGATCAACAGCCGTGGACAGCCGCATAGTAATCTCGGATTAAAAATTCATAGTTGCGAAGACCCTATTTGCAATAACTGCGAATGTCCCACAATAACTCGGGTACATGCTGTCAAATATTTAGGTGTCATGATTGACCAAAGATTGTCGTGGCATGCACATATAGACCTTTTGGCAGCTAGGATAAGGAAAATGATTTGGGTTTTTAAGGTCTTGCGCCATGTAGCCAATAAAGAACTAACATGTAAAATATATACAGCACTAGCACAATCAATATTGACCTATTGCATTCCGGTTTGGGGTGGGGCTTCCAAGACGAAATTTTTAGAACTAGAAAGATCACAACGTGCTTTACTAAAAACTATGTTATTTAAGCCATATCTATTCCCCACGACATCTCTATATACCTCTTGTGACGTTCTTTCTGTAAGACGGTTGTATATTCTACATATCATTCTTAGACTTCACAAGTTGCTACCATTTGATATAAATACCTACAAAAATAAGAGAAATGGCAACGTAGCACAGATGGTTTTTACAAAGACTACTTTTGCTAGTAACCAAATGGTAAAACAATCTGCACATTTATATAATAAAATTAATAAAAAATTAGACATATACCCTAAAACACACTTCGAGTGTAAAAAAGTTTTGACCGAATGGATTAAGAGTTTAAGTTATGATGAGGTAGAACATTTATTAAATTATCTTGTATAGAGTACAAATGTACAATTTTCCAATACGCACGCGCACACACAAACACACCACACACTCACGCTCTCACACACACACACACACACACACACACACACACACACACACACACACACACACACACACCCTCACACACACACACACACACACACACACACACACACACACACACACACCCTCACACGCGCACACGCGCACACACACACACACACACACACACACACACACACACACACACACACACACACACACACAACACACACACATAGACATGCATGTAATAACTTTAATACTAGGTTACGTTTTAATATAATTTATGAATTGTATATTTGTGGAAGAGCGGGCCCTCCTGCCACAGGTATTTCTATACTTACTAGGAGGGTCCAGCCCCTGTATCTTCTTTGTAAAAATTTATAATGAAAATAAACAATTTGAATTTGAATTTGAATTTGAAGAAGAAGCTGCGACAGTTTGCCACATGACGCAAGGTGTTGCCATGACATACGGTTTTTGCCACAATGTGCGACGTTGTAGCGTGCGGCCTTGTGCCATGCCGCAATGCCGCAGTGTTGCCCGGTGTAATATAGCCTTTAGGTCGATCTAACGCTCTAACGAATCGCTCGTAGCCCCGGCCGCCTGAGTGTTCTTAAACGATCACAAGGTTAAGCAACATAGGGCGCGTTCAGTGCATTGATGGGTAACCGTCTATGAGTAACGCTAGGGGCATTTTTCCGAGCGGTTTCCACGTTAACCAGCTCGTGCCGGCTGCCGTCGGTTGATGGCAGTCGTTAAGCAAAGTCAGAGGCCTTAGGGCGGCTTGAAAACTTCTGACAGTAACACCAGCCACTAGTCTTACAAGCCTCCACCAATCCGGACTTGGCTCCGTGGTGGAGTATGCCCTATACCTTCCTCAGGTAAGAGACCCGCCCCCTCGGTGGGGACATAGTGGGTTGATGATGAAACCCTTAGGTCCGAACTATTAGTAAAAGCACTAAGTAGTCAACTTTTACTGGAAGCTTAGATAGTAATGCTATCTTGATACATTTTAACAAGTGAGGATAAACGTCATGTAACCCAAATTACTTACAAATTGTGTCTAATAACGACGACATACTTGTCTATTTCGTTACCCTTCAGTGTGTTTTTTTCTCGTTTAAAATTACAGTAGTAGTAGCAATATCACTCCCTAACATCGTGAGAAAACCCGAGTGTCTGAGGTGGTCGCATACCTCAGAGCTTGAAATTGGGTATTTGACAGGATGTCAAATGAGTTACTTTTAAAACGGAATTTTGTATGAAAATACTTGCTTGTGACGTCACATTTCAGAGCACTCTTTTTATGTTTCATCTATTTAAAAAATGTAATAACTAGTAAATGATTAAAAGAAATACATTTACCGAATCATTTTGTAATTTTTGTTTTAATCGAGCATCTCAAATAATTTATTGTTGATAGTGTCAAATACCGTATTGCAATTTGCGGTTGACACGCGTGGTAATGAAACCACAGGTCCTCTCCCCCCCCCCCCCTCTCTCTCTCTCTCTCTCTCTCTCTCTCTCTCTCTCTCTGAGAGGCCTTTGTCCTGCACTGGGACGTATATAGACTACACAAAAATGGTCAGCAATGGCAGCAGGTTCTTTATTGTTAACCTGCCTTAATAAATAATATTAAAAATCTTCCTCATATTATTATTATATTTTCCGTTTGTGTAATGTAATGTATTATTAGATGACCGTGCATCTAATGATACATTTTGCAAGCAATTATGTCATGTTATTTATTTGTTATCAGGATTGTTTACAGTTAAATTAAACGTATAGCTCGTATTGTCATACAAGCTTTATCCTGGTCTGACCATTATTGGACTTGTGTGCCGTTGAAGCCACCGTGTGTTCGTAGCGTAGGTCTGTATTCGAATGTGTTAGTGTGTATTAAATAGGGTTTGTTATCAGACAGTTTTCAGTCAGTCAATACATTTAGATCTAACTGAAAGGACATATTTGTGACAAAAAAAAAATGCCTTTTTTTGTACTTCTTACGGCTGTATAGAGTTCATTGATGATGTTACGAATTATTGAATGATTTACTTGCGAAATTAAGTTTTTCTAATATCAATTTGTCTTAAATCCGAACATGAACTTAAAAATTCGTCAAATTAAGTGTCAAATTTAAATTTTAGAGTGCCTGTGGACATTTAAGATTTCTTAGCAACTGCAGAGTAAAAATAAAACTAGTGCAAATCGATACACGTAATTGCCATAGTAGCAAGGACACTACTGTGACCGCAACAAACGTTGTAATGACTAAAACGAGCCCCAAACAGATCTACCTAGTTTGTGCTACTAAAATTTCGTTTATCTGAACAAATATTAGCGAAGAGTTATCAGTTATTCAAGGACGCTTTGCAGGAAGTAACGGCCCAACATTAAACGTTGCATTGCTTAAACAAATCGTGCCAAATTGACTCATACGGACCTTGCCCTAAAATCGAACATCATTAACGATTTAAACAAAAACCCTTTTAGTTCAACTCGATTAGCGCCAAAGTACAGTAAAGTGATGGAGGTCCGAGAGAGTTTCACAAAGATGGATAAGAAGGACGTGGGCTTCATACCAACGTTTTACGCGGTCGGGACAGCGAGCAACGTTGTCGAAACATGGAAGCGAAAGTCCGTCACTCTAGTCTCTCCGAATTCTGGAAGGATTCTGAGACAAAGGAGCAAGAATTGCAGCGAGAAAACGCCCGCGCCCGCTACTAAGGAGACTGGCCTATTGCATCGACTATTCGAAGACTTCAAGAACGCCAAAGTGTCGGATTTCTCGTACCAACCGTCTAAAGTGCGGAAGAACAGCGTCTACAAGCCTTTCTGGGCGACGAAGGTCGTTGAAACCCACGAAGTCAAAGAGGAGATTAGCAAAACGAGCAGTGCTGTAGTAGAAGTTAGCAGAGTCATCAACGAGCATTTGTATTTCGGTAGTAAAGTTGTGGAGCCTAAAATACAGTTGAGCAATGCCACAGTGCTTCATAAGGAAGTGGTAAAGGAGCCTGTCGGTGGAAGGCACTCGTTAGTGACTCTTCATAGTGAGAATCGACTTAGGACCCCCTTGCACTATGCGGGGAGTAAGATGTACATGCCAACTGGAGAGCAAGTCTACTGGGTATGAAATTTTAAAGCTTGAAGCCTATGCTTTTTTCTTACCTGTCTTATGACCTTAAGGTAGAGCCGGCCCACCAAACACAGGTTTAATACTTAGACTTGCTGTGCATTACTGGGCTGATTAAATATAGTTTGTATTTTACGCGGCAGAATTGTGCAATTGTGCATCGCTAAGTCAGTTTCAAAAATAGAGCGCAAGTCTTGCGCCCTTTTTTAATTTAGTAAAATTTTAATGAGGTTATAGATTGAAAAAAATATATTAAAAAGGGGGGTTTCGTTTAATTAATTTAGTGGATTTAGTATAGTACTTAGACATGCTGTGCATTACTGGGCCGATTAAATATTGGTTGTAGGTATTTTGTTTAAACGCGGCAAAATTGTTCATCGCTATGTCAGTTTCAAAAATAGACCGTATGTCTACTGCGCTATTTTTTTTTAATTTAGTAAAATTTTAATGAGGTTATGTAATGAAAAAGACATATTAAAAAGGAGTTTCGTTTAACTAATTTCGTGGATCTGCTTTTTAGACAAAGGGCCCTCTTCCTCGAACAACAAAAGTAGGTAAAATTTTCTATTTATTTGTGCATTACCAGCCAAAACGTGTTGTTTTTTTGTTATTATAATTTATTAGGTTATTTTAGTTATCATCATATTATAGAATTCCTGCATTAAACCGAGTATGGAGTCCATTTTATGGACTTCGACTCGTCGTCATGCTATATTTTTTACTCGGCTCGCCATGCAAAATATCCTATGGCGAGATAACACAAGGCTTCAGACTCTGAACAAGACAAATGTCTGCGACTGTTTTGCTCGCTAGTCGGCGCCAACGAGCCGCGAGCCAAGTTCGTCGGTATTTAAAACCGCGGTCTTACTCGTCCGTCGATCACCCACTTACGGGTTAAAGGAATGCTTATAAATATTTCCTCCACCCCACAGCTCGGCGAGACCCGCCCCTCGTCCTTCGGTCCGGCCACCTACCAGGACTTCAAGGACATCCGGTCGCGCTGCGTGGCGGACGGTCACCTCTTCGAGGACCCGGAGTTTCCCGCCGTGGACCGCAGTCTCTACTACAAGGAGCGTCTGGACCGTCCCATCACCTGGCTGAGACCTGGGGTGAGTTGGCGTGGATATCACCCGCCCGGGCGGAAGAATTTGCGGCCCTCTTATTAGTCCAGTCCATTATTGGCTCCGACACTTATTGCAGAAAATACCTAATTCAAAAATATAATATCATACTAGCTGTCCCGGCAAACTTCATACTGCCAAAGTTTTCGTTTTTTTTTTTCCATATTTTCTCACCATTTAAACCTTCCCTTTTTTAGGCAATTTTTTCTCTCTGTAAGAACCATCCTCGTACTTCAAGAAATATTCTAAAAAAAGAATTTGCGAAATCGGTTCAGCTGTTCTCGCGAGATTTGCGCTTAGCAACACATTCAGCGATTCATTTTTAATAGATAAAAGTGTGAACCAATTTTTTCTCCAGGACATTTTATTCTTGTTGATTACCATAATCAGTAGCTAGCTATGTTTGTGATATTAATTCGAAAATTTCAATTCATCGTCTCAGTCTTGTACCCCTTATTTCTGTCGGTTCGAATTGTAAGTGCGACAAAGATATAAAATGGTTCAAAAGTTTACAAAATATATTTATTCATTCATGAAATGTGACATTTGGCCGCGCGGGGCGGACCGCCCTCTACGCTACGTCTCTGCCTTATCGTGTCACTTTAAAATCCAATATTTCATCAATAACATAACATTTACATACAGGCACATACATTGCTTCTGGCCCCACACTAGGATACCCTGTACTACCAATTAGCCCGTACCCTTTTACTGCTCGTGGCAACAAGGAGCCATTACCCATCGATTCAACCAGTCGGCTGTACTCGGTCTTCTGCTGGACGTAGGAAACCACTAAGACGGCCACTTCTCTCTGTTCACGCCATTCCTTATCCGAAGCTATCAACCTCAGTACTGGAATCACGAATAAATGAGGCACTTTCGTAGCGTTGTTCGATACGATACAAATGTATGGAAACTGAACAGCGCCAACGTGTTCACTTTTGGAACTAACAATTTGGTATCACGAATCGCCTATCGATTGTAGTATCGAATGCGTATAGATTCGAAACTAGTTAGCCCTACCATTTTGACATTTTTGCGATCACGAACAAAATTTGACGTATAGATTCGAGTGAAGTTCGAACGTTAGCGGTAGATTATTTCGAAACTTTAATCACCCTAAATATTAAAGTGACTTCGGTGACGAAAGTGATTTGCAAAGATTTATATTAATTTAAAATGCTCCGTGCGCCAAGGATTGCCCGTAGGCCTGCCCATTACTATTTTGCATGGCGTATGGTTGAAGAAGAACGCAGAAATCAAAGAGATTCGAGGTTTGTATATTTCTAGGGTAGTAAATACAAACTATTTTGTTTATGAAATGTCGTAGGCTTATTTATTGGAGCTTATAATCCAATTCCAGAGAAGTATCGAGCAGAGTCCAATTGCGGAGGACATTCGACCATACTGCTTTGACAGAAGCGGAATTTAGGTGTAGGTATCGCCTATCTACTCAGGCTTTCCAATTCCTCTGTGAGGAGTTGGAGGCAAAAACCACACTAAGAGCTTCACAAAGAATAAGCCTGAAACATAAGGTATGGAGACAAGTAATTTAATTTGAATTTCTGTTAAGTTATCCTATGATCATTTTAACATAAGGTATTATTTTCAGGTATTGTGTGCATTATCATTTTATGCCACAGGATCATACCAGAGGGCTGTTGGTATGGGAAAATATGTTGGGCAATCAACCATCAGCAAATATGTAACTGAGGTTACAAATGCGCTGACATGCCCAGACATAGTCAACCAGCATATCCACTTTCCCACCACGATTCAAGAGAGGATCCAAACTAAACAAAGGTATACTTACTTACTAAACTAATCTTCTAAACAATTTGTGAAGTTAATTACCTCCATGAAAAGTTAACTAATATATTTACAGATTCTACACTAAGTTTGGAATACCGGGAGTCCTTGGTTGTGTCGATGGGTCCCACTTCCACATTTTCCAACCCAACAAGGCTGTGGAACATTTATTTTTTTGCAGAAAAAATTTCCATTCTTTGAATGTTCAAGTTGTAAGTTGTTTTTGGATAGGTACTATAAGGAAATTGAAGGAGTGTTATATAATTTTGACAATTGATGAAGTATACTTTTTTTACAGATCTGTGATAGTGATTGCAAAATTATAAATATTAATCCCAAATATGGTGGTGCGACCCATGATGCCTTTATCTGGGAAAACAGTCAAGTAAGAGACTTTATGGAAAACTTAAATAGGACTGGAGAGCAAGGATGGCTTTTGGGTAGGTACTTACCTAATTAATTCAACATTAGATTCTCAAATCCAATTTATTATTGCAATCATTAAATAAACATAGGTACATATATGTATAACAATGAGTATGAAACTATTTTTATTTCCAGGTGATTCAGGTTATCCTCAAAGGCCTTGGCTTATGACGCCAATAAATGATGCTGCAGACGAAAGCCCTGAGGCCAAATACAACAGCATCCATGGGAAAGCGAGGGTTCTCATTGAAAACACATTTGGAAGACTCAAAAATCGATGGCGATGCCTCAACAAGGATCGCACACTACACTATGCTCCAGAAAAGTGTGCTAAAATAATAACCGCCTGTGCAGTTTTGCATAACATCGCCATCGATTATCAGGTCCCACTACCCGAGGAGGTTGAAACTGGTCCGCAGCAAGTCCAAGTTGTGGAAAGTGCAGCAGTGTGTGGGTCTAGACCGAGGGAGTCTTCTTCAGAAGACTTGGTTCTGGGAAGGGCGACACGACGTGCACTAGTGGAAAGACTTAACCATTTACATCGGTAAATGTAAACATCGTGAGAGGAAACCTGCCCATCTATAGGTATCATCGGTAAATCTTTTTCAGCCTTCTCTATCATTAAATGTAAACATTGTGATAGGAAACCTACCCATCTAGGTATTTAATAATTGTTTTGTATACTTATACATAATGTGTTATATTATATTGAATCTATATTTTAATACTTCATGTACTTACACTGTTGAATTGTATGTAGTTGTGCCTACATAGTTGTACAATAAAGTAATATTGTATTGAATCTAGATTTCAGATGTAGGTGAAATTGTAAGTATGTTCTACATTCTACAATATACTGCCTACAATGTAGTTATTACATAATATCTATTATTTAAATATTAATAACTAGAAACCTATACAACCCGTCACAAGCTGTCCTGCGGGGTAATTAAATGTTATATCATATTTATAAAATGTTTGTACAGTGTACAATGGTAAACATTAGTTATAATTGTAAGTTTACTGTAGTACCTATGTAGTAAAAAAATAAGTTATAAAATGTTTGTACATACAATGGTTAACATTAAATTGGTTCTAAGGTTGCTCTTTTCAAATAAAATAAATTCAGAGTAGTAAAAAAACAAATTTTATTTAAAATAAAACATTCTTTCATCTCAAACATACACAGACATACTTCTTTCATGATCTCTCATTCAAAAACCTTTCAATTAAGTTCATTCCATCCCTCATGAACTGGAGCCATTGAGCCTGCAGCTGGAGTTCCCTATCCCTCTGCTGCAGCTCAATGTCTCTCTGACGTATCCTCTCTTTTTCTAACTCATACATACGATCATCACGTTCTTTCTCACGCTCCCTGGCCTCCCTTTCACAATTTAAAAAAATCCTACTAGTCTCCTCCCCTCCCCTTCCTTCCTTCTTTTTTTTCTTAAGAGGTGGCTGCCATGTCTGCTCCGACTCTTCACGGACTGGTGGTGGTGGCTCCTCAATCTCCACAATAAATGGTACTGATGCCTGGCTGGATCCAGGCATATTCCATTCTCCTGAGTCTGCAATGTAAAAGAGTCATAGTGATAATCATCATCATCATCCGACATAGGCCTCTCCCAAGGAATGCCACATGGAGTGATACCATGTGGCATACCTTGAGATTGTATGTATATGGAATATATCTATATATAAAAATCTTTTGCTCATCTATCTAGGCGAGTCGCTTGAGAATGGTCGACCCATTCTCAAGCGACAGATTAAGCTCTTTAATTTTTTCTCGTTTGGATACGTCATCATCATAAATAAGATGTGTGTAGCAGGAGTGGTCATTAGTTAATGATAAAATAAACTAAAATCAAAAAATTAAATAAAAAATATATTTTTTACCGGGTATTGTCGGTGTAGAGGGGACAGATGGTTCGATGGGTGGATGGTCGGTCTGCTCAGTTTCTACCTGAACCTGTAAAGATATATTTAACTAAAATACATTTCACGCTGATAAAGACATTGTGTTTTATTGAATGTAGGTATACAATAAAACACTTAAAGTTGATAAGCATAAGATATATCTCCTTACCTACATACTTGTTTCAATAAATAAATAAAAATACATTGATACATATACATACCATTAAAAGAACAAGATTCACAATCACTAGGACAAGTTTAACAAAAAATATGCAATTATTGAGTTGGCCGTATATGTGATCTAGTAAAATTTATATTGAATGGTTTACAGCACTGATTGTGTATCTAGTTCTTCTAATAAAAACATACAACAGAGTCAGTACAAAATGTTAAGTAACCTGTGCAAAACCAACTTCCTCCACATTATCCAGACCAGTAGCTGCCTGGATACCCACTACCGCCACCACCCGCTGCTCTACATCCGTCAAGTAGGAGGTCAGCGGAGGGCCACCACCAGTCCCATTAATAGACCTATTAATTTTGGCCACTTTTTTCTTGGCATTGTTCTTCATGTCACTCCAGACCTTATAAGTATAAAAAGAAGTGCAAAAAAATCATGCAAAGGATTAAAATAAATAAAGAGCAAGTAAAATATGGGCGAACAAAAACAGTGCTGATAATATTCTTGTATTGAAATTAAATGAATTGTATTTGCAAGAAACCAGAAATAAGTTTGAGTTTGATAATATGATATGCTATAAAGAGGTTTTAACTGCTCACTTTTCTCCATTTCTCCTCAGTCTTCTCCGCGCCTAGGGAATCACTATTGAGGAGGTTAGTGAGCTCCTGCCACTTCTTAAGGACTGACTGCCTGCCATGTGGGCCACCCAAAGGCTTAGATAAATCACCATGCCTTAAAAAGTTTGATTAGTTTGGGTTAGTTCAATAAAACATTCCACTATTGAGCACATCGTAATATTATAGGTAAGTACTTACTGTTCCATGAACTCTACAATCATGTCAAATTGAGACGAGCTCGTGAACACTTTCTTAGTATTCATATTTAAGAATAAGAATTCTTCAGTCGAAATCGAAAACTCGAAATCAAAACTAACTAAAACTTTTATTATCAAAAGCGCGAAATTTTGAGGTTATGAAATTCGTTCAAAAATTTAATCACCACGATATAAAATGTTGAAAATTTGCTTTAACAAGTAATATTTTTTTTTTAATTTAACATTGAATATTTAATTGTATAAATAATATTGTAGAATAGTGGTTATATGTTTCTTAAAACCAAAGGAAATACAAAATTTAAGATATAATAAAATCAGGAAGACAGGTTTCTAAACGTAGTTGCGAATTACCTAGCGTTCTACGCATCGATCGATCGATAGAGTTCCACAGACATTCGTGCTACCAAAATTGATTCACTGTAGATTCGAATGCGGTATCGTATAGATGAAACGATACGCAACGTTTACGGAGCTGTGAAATATTCGGGATAGGGGTACAGATCGTCTAGAGAGCTGGTGGTCCGACGCTGCGTTGGCAAGGTCGTATTAAAAAAAACATATTTTCTCCCTAATGCCCGGTCTCAATAACCTATCTACCGATAACCCCTTGTAGTAACAGAAGGTATGCAGTAATATTTTACTTAACTGTTACTGCTGTTTTCATAAACACGAGTATATTTGAATGCCCCTACCACAGGTAAAAGATAGATAATACTCTAACTTTGGTACTTTAAATTTAACTGGTAGTAGCTGGTAGGTTATTGGGACTGGGCATTAGAGGGTAAACCATTACATTCCAAAGCGCCGTGGCGCGAGTATTCCTTCTACGAAAGTGAGTTCTTACCAAACATTCCCCTGTATTATGGACCGCCAATGGCGACATACGATGCGCTATTGTTTGCTGCGAGTGTTTCTGAAAATGTATGCCGTGTGGTTCAGACTGACGGCTTTATAGCGACGTCATTAGCTGCTGTTCGTCTTACAGATGGCCGATGTTCTGGGAAACCCCTGCTTTATCAGTGGTGCTACAACTTTAATAGCCTTTCCCATTAAAAAGTAGCTTCTACGAAGTATGGAACACGACACAGGGTATCCTAGTGTGGGGCCAGAGGCGATGTACGTTGTGCCTGTATGTAAATGTTTGTTTATAGTCTGCGGTCAGGTTGATATCATCTTCCTACAATTAGGTCAAGAGGTCTTACACTATCGGCACTTGAAATCGCCAATCCGCGGTAGGCACGCTTGGTTATTAACCCCATACTGTCTTTCTCTGAGAGAAGGCCTATGCCCTACAGTGGGACGCTTATATAGGCTGCTTACGTAGTCTTAATCATAAATGTTCCAAATAGAACAGTCCGCCGCACTCGAACATTCTTCGTCCCAACAGTTAGGACGGACATGGCTGCCAACAACCCAATCCATCGAATATGCAACCGTTTCAACGAAATTTGTAATCATGACAACACCCCTGATGTATTTCATGACTCACTGTACACTTTTAAAAACAAACTGACCACATTGTACACAGAAAGCCGATAAAAGCTTTAGTACAATATGAAATATATATTTTTTAGTTTACTATACCCAATCTCTTTATGAATTGTGACACATTTTAATTTCATGTATATTAGTTATTTTAAGTATGTTAGTTGCTTCATAGCCTGTCATGCACCTTTCGGCCGCTACCGCAACTGAGTTTCGTAACCAGGTGCGAAAGAAGAATGAAAACTCCTTGTTCGCAACCAGTTG
Organism: Yponomeuta plumbellus; assembly: GCA_947310845.1. Classification (NCBI taxonomy): domain Eukaryota; kingdom Metazoa; phylum Arthropoda; class Insecta; order Lepidoptera; family Yponomeutidae; genus Yponomeuta; species Yponomeuta plumbellus. The sequence continues at coordinate 5,412,187 of OX371217.1, forward strand.
CGAAAGAATACCTTTTATTCTTCGTTCGCAACTATAGGCATAATGCATTTGTTTTTCGCAACCAGTAGCGGTGCAGGATTTTCTGTTCTTTATTCGCAACCTCATACTTTTTCGAGTGCGTAGGTACTTAGTACTAGTTGAAATGAATGGTTGTTATCTAATCTTGACAATTCTGCCATAATGACTTATAATTTATGTTGTGCATCACTGTTGTGCTGTGCATCATTTAAATGTAATAATGTCTTCATCTAATATTTTTCCGACCTCAAGCAAATTAAATTTTATATCAACTAAACGAGGAGGAACAAAACTGCTATACGACGGGCACCGGTTCCACCGTAAGAAAATTTATGTAAACGGGGACTCATTTTGGAAGTGTTGTAATGAAACGATTTGCAAAGGGAACTTAACATTGAATCAGCGAAATGAGATTAAAAAAATTAAAGAACATGATGCAAACTGTACGGCCAGCCATGCCAAAAACATAGTACTAAAAGAATTCGATCAACTGAAACAGATAAGCAGCTGTAATTTTCAATCAATACAACAGCAATACGACAAAGTGGTCAAGCAAATAAACGATAGCGGTATCCAACTTCTAGAAGAAGTACCAAAATACAGTAGTGTGAAAACTGGACTCTATAACGAACGTAACAAAATATTAGGTGCTCCTAAAGTACGGTTTGTAAACCCAAGCGACGTTGTTGTACCTGCAAAGTATACTGAGTTTTTATTGGCGGATTATGACGATGATTCCCAAAGAATAATTGTGTTTTGTAGCAAAGAAAATAGAGAGCAAATTAGAAAGTATCATCATTTTTTTGCCGACGGCACGTTTAAAAGTTGTCCAAAAGGATTTAAACAATTATATACTATACATGGGTATAATGAACAAAACAAGTGTGTAACGCCACTATTATTTTGTCTGATGTGCGATAAGAAAATGAAAAGTTACGAAATACTGTTCAACTTGATAAAGACCACATTATCCACATGGGTACCGAAAAAAATTACGATGGATTTTGAACTTGCTGCTATTCATGCCATCAGAAGAGTATTCCCAACAATTGTTTTTCGTGGATGTTACTATCATTTTAACCGATGCCTCTGGAGGAAGGCTAAGGCTCTCAATATCAATACAAGACCTAAGAAGAGGCACGTCGCTAGATGTATAGGACTAGCTCGCTTACCGCAAAATTTCATAAATACAGGATATCGATATGTTATGGCAAGGAGTCCAGTATGTATAGAAATAAATAAATTTAATGCCTACTTTAAGAAGCAATGGGTTTCAAAAGATAAAATAGAGAAAGAATGTTGCTGTCATGATGAAGCTATTAGAACTAATAATAATATAGAAGGTTGGCATGCAAAAATTAATAAATACGTTGGCCGCAAAAATCCCACTCTGGCTCATTTGCTTCACGTTTTGGAGACTGAGTCTACGTCCTTTGACCTCAGAAAAGTTAGCAAGAAGAAAAACAAAGAGTACGAGGAAATTGATAAAGAAATAACCTCGGCAATAGAAGAGTTGAAGAGCGGAATAATAAGTGTCGGTCATTGTATCGAAATAATTTGCCCATATGTAATATGGTAGTTCGATACCATGACCGACGCTTATTATTAATCCACTAAGGCCTGCCGGCCTGCGTCTAAGATTGATAATATAAAAATAAAGTCTCATTATTATTTGATTGTTTTTCTTGATTGTGCTAAGCTACTCGTAGTATTGGTGTTCCACACTTAAACTTAAAAAAATCTTAGTAAATCCACTTGTAACTAATAAGTAGAGCCATTTAACATGTAATATTACTGATATTGGTTGCGAATTAGGACTACGCTTTTCTTTTTTCTCAACCACATATTTGCAAAGTCCTTTTTCGAAACCAAGTTGCGAAAGAAGAATAAAAGGTATTCTTTCGCAACTGGTTGCGAACAAGGAGTTTTCATTCTTTTTTCGCACCTGGTTACGAAACTCAGTTGCGGTAGCGGCCGAAAGGGTCATGCAGGCATTTGGCGTTATAGTTAGTTAAATACCCTATCGTAATAATTGTATTGTAATGTTGTGTTTATAATGCTGTTCTGTACATATTTTAACAATAAACAATAAACAGGTGTTTGTCCGAAAATATCAGCGTGTCGCTCGTCCTTCACAAACCGTTCCTCTCTCCGCAGGAGATATGCGAGAACCCTCAGCTGTTCGTGGAGGGCTACAGCCGGTTCGACGTCCAGCAGGGCGAACTGGGCGACTGTTGGCTGCTCGCTGCGGTCGCCAATCTCACTCTGCACAGAAAGTGAGTTGACCCATCAGCGCGCGGATGAAAAGACGACTTTTATTACAATTGCCGTACTTCGCAAGGCACGTTACGCAGTTGGTGCCGGCTGCCGTCGACAGATGGAAGTCGTTAAGCCAAGTCAGAGGCCTTAGGGCGGCTTGAAAACTTCTGACGTAAGACCAGCCACTAGACTTACAAGCCTCCACCAATCCGAATCCAGGACCCCGTGGTGGATGGCCTATACCTTCCTCAGGGAAGAGACCCGTGCCCCTCGGTGGGGACATAATGGGTTGATGATGATGTTCTCATTGTGTGTATTAATTAATTTTTTATGTGTGCTTTTGTGGCAATGTAAATAAATGCTTTCTTTCTATATCTGGGAGATATCTCGCACTTAGGCTTAAGGCTTAGGATTCGGCTTGCTTCATTTTTTTTCCTTTCGCGCCACTTGACCTTGACTTAATATTTTCGATATTACCAAAAGAAAAAACTTCGCCTTTTATCTCAGCTGCCAACCCGAACGCGAAAAAACTGTAATTCCCAAACAATGAGCATAAAGATAAACAAAATAAGTCATACGTTATCTTGTTTCGCGTTTGTATAACTGTTGTCAAACAAAGATTATGTACACCGATAAAGCTGTATGATTCCTAAAGATGCCTTTGAGTGAGTAATAATGTAATAGCATGAATGGCATTGATACGCCAACCCGTGAGTAGGTGACGTAATATTTGAAATGTGTTTGCACCGAAATAGATGTCTTTTGGAATGTGAGGCACTACTAAGGTTACGCATGACATCCATCAAAAGAAGGGTTCCACTTCCAACAATAATTAATCAGAATTTTTAAGTAAAGGATTTACATTCTGTTTGTTAGTGTCAATGTTAGCCGCTGTATTGGGGCCGAATGTAGTGGAGAAAAAGGCTTTTGTTTACTTAGGCACTACTGTTTAGCACTACTGGTTGTGCCATGGGAGACTTTTCTCTCCCGTGACACCACCATTTAAATACTAGTAGTGCTAAAAGCGAAATTGTTCTCCTGTGACACTACATACCACAAAATCATTACCCAAGGCACTAATGAGCAGGTGACACTACTAACAAAATAAAAGAAAGGCGTGAGCATATGTAATATAATAAAACAATCTGGACGTACATTAATAATATTGCAAGAAGAATAGTTGCAAGAACAACGTGTTATTTTGAAACCCTTACGTTACATGAGAGCATTTTATTTACATTATATTTAAGGCAATTTTTCTAAGGCGACGAGTCGCGGTACCGACACTTATTTCTTTTTCAATTTTCATTAACAATTATTATTGCCATTTGATTTTTCATAATAATCATCATTTTTCATAGCAATTAAGAGTTTTTTTGCTGCGGACGTGTTTTTTGTACAATGTTTAATTCTTCTATTTTGGAAAGTCCACAATATGTTCAATATACGCATTAAAGTATTTGTACTTCTAATGACCTTTCTATTAATACTTGCGTGCCATCCTTCAAGTACACTATTGGTACTGTGGCGTTCTCCGAATACGCTCACTATGGGAAGATAGAAAACGATCTAAAAACTATTTCTTGAGTAAAATATTAGATATGCACCTCTGTAGTGTCATGGAATATCAAAATTTCCTTTAGCACCACTAACATCTGAGTAGTGCCATGAGAGACGCATTTGTTCCCATTGCGCTACCGAACAATACGGGTAGTGTCACGGGAGAGAAAAGTCTCCTATGGCACAACCAGTAGTGCTAAACAGTAGTGCCTGAGTAACGAAAGAGAAAAAAAAATCTCCACTCTGACCATCTTTTCCCAAATCGCTGTAATGGACTGCGCAGACGACGGACTTTTCTCCGCGGCGGAGAAAAACGTACGCGAATAAAAAGTCCGCCGCGGATTTACCGCGAACTCAACGCACACGGTGTGCGATCACTTGTTGCCCGGAAGTGTAGAGAAAATGCACGCTATGGAAGCATATATTCAGAAGTTACGTTGTGTTCCAATTTACATGAAGTTTATGAAATACAGATGACATTTTAAAAGGAAATACTGGGTGGAATGATCTGCCGGTCTCAACAAGGCGCTCCCCTTCACCAGCTATATTTAAAAATCGGGTAAAAGAACTATATCTATCTCTTTAAACTAAGTATTTATCACTCAATTACTTTCCTTTCTATGTAGGTATATTATATTCATTTTATCCTCCTCTTACAAATAGGTATTATAACTTATTTATGTAGTAGTTTATAATAATTTATATAAGTAAGATTTATGTAAGTATATTATTAAGTATAAGTATGTATTATTCGTATTTGCACCAACTACCCGTTTCTCTGTTTCCTTCGGCAATCTTTCCGTCACAAGGTTGTCTGGAAGAAATTGCTGTTAGCAATAAGACCGCCTATTGTATGTTTTTAATTGTAAATTTTATTTGTCTCTGGTTTCTTATGTGCAATAAAGAATATTCTTATCTTATCTTATCTTATCCATTCCCTTACATCGGATCGATTAACAATATTTCAACGCGGACTAAAATCGTTGCGTGCATGTGCGTTGCTTCGCCTAGTCACACGAGTTCTATTTTTTTCGGAAACTTCTCCGTACGTTTGTCCGGTCCGCTCTCTGCATGTCCTCGGTTATTCGGGGGATGTTATGTACGCGGTACTTTTAATCCCTCGTTTGCGTTACTCGATCTATTTTAGCGGATAAAAAAGTCCGCGGACAAAAATCCCTCGTCTGCGCAAGCTATTAATCTAATACAAAGTCAGTCTGAATGATAATCCGACATGGATCTAAATGCCTTCGGTAATGTCGATTGACGTTAATCATAATTGTCTACACAAGGCAGTGGCAGGAAGACGCTGGATGCAAGCCGCTTCTAACCGGTCTTTTTGGAAATCCATGGAGGAGGCCTATGTCCACCAGTGGACTTCTTGTGGCTGATGATGATGATGATGATAATTGTCTACACAACTTTATTGCAATGTCGCAAACTGCCACTTATTAGAACTATAATGTGGGATATAGCAAATTAAAATAAAAAGGCCTGAACAAATCTGTATTTCGGTGTAGGACTTCATATTTTTGTTGTTTTTCATCACTACAAAGTTTCGAATTGTAGTGTATGAAAAAAATGTAATCAACAATGTTTATCGAGCAGAACAAATCTACAGTGGGATGCATATCTTCTTCTTGTGGTGCCATCTCCTATCTAATGGTGCGTACAGACTGGTTAAACGTAACATGCAATGCAACATTCTGCCTTTCATTCAACTCGTATTCTATTCGTTGCCTACTCGTATTCAAGATGCAACAGGCTGCATTACTATTATGTTGGTAGAACCTAACTCATTTCTTCGTTCTACTTCGCTCCAGGTTGTTCTTCCAAGTGGTGCCGGATGACCAGAGCTTCGACGAGGACTACGCCGGCGTCTTCCATTTCCGGTGAGTGCGGCCGCCATCTTGCACACATTCTAACATCACTATGCAAATCATCTTTTTCTTGTGGCACACAAGTGTGAGCAATCCAAGAACATCAACTTCTTAATGGATTATAGTGGTATTTATAGTGTTTTAAAGAAAATAAAAATAAAATATAAATAATAAACTCACGCCCGTTATCCCCGAAGGTGTAGGCAGAGGCATCAGTCACTGGAACTGGGCCCACGTTTTGCGGAGTTTATTAGGTCCCAAACGTGACAAGTGGCAAGCCTGTCGCCGTTATCCGGGCACAATTTATCAGCGAATGGTGTTGCTGTACAAACAAATGTACGTAACTAAAAGTCATTGGTACATGCGTGGTTCAAACAAAATAAACAGATTTATTTATTCTAATTAGCTTTATTAACAGGCCGTTACCACTTAGCATTACTAAACATTAGCAGTTACATACGTTGCAATAGAGAAAATTAGAGAAAAACCGTTTTAAGTGACAGACCATTGTGGGTATGTCTTGCACTGAACTGGTAATTCGCGGGTTTTTTTAATGATGACAGCTCAAGGCTAAGTTCGTTATCTATCTACTTTCACTGGCAATACACCTTAATGAGTTTAAAAGGGTTAGGTGTACGTTTGTCTGCTTTATTACACAGGTTATAAAATGTGACCAACGATGACCGATTCGGGCTTCGCGACAGATGCGTCCGGTTGACAAAATGTCAAAATCGGGTCTCGTCACTGGCGAGGGCTTATCACAAAAAGTGCGGTTCAGAGCGAAATTTGCTCTTTCGAAAAATAGTTTTTTCCTATTGTTAGAGCAAGTTGATTTTTGGCATATTTTGGGAACTGAAAATCCCGAAAAAAGATACTGATTAATCAGAATACTGGCTAACCATAAAAAAAATCCTGTTGTGTTTCAGCTTCTGGTAGTCTCACATCCCATAATAAACAATCGGGACCCGTTATTATTTTTATTATAATCTACAAGTATCGAGTACGAGCGAAAGCTATTTGTCAGGATCGTGGCAGGTGGTACTCAATGGTCTCTGATTACCCCTCTGGGATACAGGCGTCAGCTTATGTTATCACTTTAATTATAGTGATGATAATACGGTAGTTTCCAGGGTCGAAATAATTAAATTCTATTTAGTCCGTATTTCAGATTATAAAAAACTATTGGACAGGTATTTTTTATTTTTTCGATTAAACAAAAAATAACAAGGATATAGCCCATTAAAGTTACGTGTGACGTCACTCCGTGCTAAAAAATGCAGCACGGCGTGACGTCACACGTAACTTTAATGGGCTATATCTTTGTAATTTTTGGTCTGAGTTACAAATAAAAAAATACGTGTCCCTTATTTTTGAATAATCTAAAAGACGGTCTAATTACATTTTTTAGGGCAACTAGCCCATTATAGTGATGATAATTTCACCGATTCACCTAGCCATGTTGTGTTCCAGCTTCTGGCAGTACGGGCGATGGGTGGACGTGGTGATCGACGATCGTCTGCCCACTTACCGCGGCAAATTGGTCTTCCTGCACTCCTCCGAGAGGAACGAGTTCTGGAGCGCGCTCCTTGAAAAAGCCTACGCCAAGTAAGTTTAAAGCCAGTTTCATTGGAAACTCCTTATAATTTAACTTTTCAGTGCATGGCGCAGTCATTATCTTAGAGAATTCGCTGTCTCTTGAAGTGACCCGGCAGTAGGGTATATTTTATTACTATTTTATTTCCTACAAAAATAGGTATGTTTTAGTAGGAAATAAAATAGTAATGCATCCTGTATATTATTATGTAATGTATGTTTCACTTTGGGACACAGGCCTACAGTGGGACGCCAATGTTAAAAAAAACATTTTTTTAATGTGCACTTTAAACAAACACAACAAAAACACAAAATGAGTTCGCAACATTGAAAATATTAAGTATAGAAGTTATTTCAATACCCTGCTCTCTGTTACCCTCGTCTTTGGTTTACTTCACGTAATGCATTTGGAAATTATGTAGCAATAAATATGTTTTATCCAAATAAAGAACAACAGTGTTTATACACAGAATAGCTTATATAACTCGACCTCTTTCCTCACACCTTATTTCAGCTGTCTATTCAAAACTTGCGTCCCCATTTTAGAAGAAATTTAGAAATCCATTCACATTTGAAGACGTGAAGGGATGAAGGTCATAAGTGCATTTTTTTTTATTTTGAGTAAATTTAAGTTAAAGTTTTACTACAATTTTCTACAATTTTTCCACACAAAATACACCTAAAACCGAAAATACGACATATCACCTTCATCCAATCACGTCTTCATTAATTATTTTTATTCTTTCAAGACTCCATGGCTCTTACGAGGCGCTGAAGGGCGGGTCCACCTGCGAAGCGATGGAAGACTTCACCGGCGGCGTGACGGAAATGTATGACATGGCTGAGCTGCCGCCCAACTTCTACACCGTTCTGCTGAAAGCTTACGAGCGGAACTCACTCATGGGCTGCAGCATTGAGGTATTGCTGACTCGCTGACTCACTGACTCACTGACTCACTGACTCATAGCTTACCGAATGTCAGAATTAATGACTCGCTCAGTGAGCGATTCGGCTAGCGTCCAACGTTTACACCGTCTTGCTGAAATTTTACGACCGATGCTCACTCATGGGCTGCAGCATTGCGGTAGTGGTGACTCGCTGACTGACTGAATCACTAACCCGCACGATGACCGACTGACTGACTCACTGACTTGCAGCTTACCGAATCTCAGAATTAATGATCCACTGACTCGCTTAATGAGCGATTCGGCTGCCGTCCAACTTCTGCACCGTCTTGCTTAAAGCTTACGAGCGGAACTCACTCATGGGCTGCAGCATTGAGGTATTGCTGACTTGCTGACTCACTGACTCATAGCTTACCGAATGTCAGAATTAATGACTCGCTCAGTGAGCGATTCGGCTAGCGTCCGAACATTGGTTTGATAATAATTTGATATTTAGACATTTATTTTTTTGCGCCGCCATGACACCCCTGTCAGTTAATGTCATTTGATTTACAGTCACGAGCAATAACATATATACACTGTCACATTTTGTACGACGTACACTATTTGTTTTGTACTGCACATGTGTACAATTTGTCCTAAATTATCTAACCATTGGTTACGAAATTTAGGACAAATTGTCGAACACTTCTTTCTAGATGGTTTTGAGTTAAGATTTTTAGAAAATGTGACAGTGTATATATATTATTGCTCGTGACTGTACAGGGCGGCCGCGAGTGAAGAGGTTAAAGCGTAGTAACATAGTACTAAATTACTAATTACGTAATACTAAATAGGTTATTTGACCGATTTTTGAAAGCCATCTCATATTTTTTGTTGGTGTTCATGGAGTCCTCAGAAAGTGGTCATTTTAAATTCTTTCGTGTATTTCTTCTAAAAACGGCAAACGAAAATTTACTTTTCAAATAAGCCTCCAAAACGCTATCTTAGGCAATATGGCGTCGCACATAAATTATGGCGTAACTTCCCTGCAAACCAGCCAATCGACGTAAGAAAGAATGAATGACAGATACCATTTTACGAGCATGTGACGTCATCATAGAATCGGCCAATCCAGGCCGTTCTCGATGCAATGGCGGCAGATACAAATTATCGAATTTTATCTTTTGTTTTTTTACAAATCATAATTGTTTTATTTAGTTAAAATGCCTTAAAGCGGTTTTAAGAGGCATAACTTATACGAATACGTATAAATAATACTGTTTTTTCACACTGTCAAATAGCCTATTAACCCTTTATAAGGCTTTGTAACGGATATGGCCACCATAATTTGAACTTTATTGCATTGACATAGAGTCCAAAGCCAATGAAAATTTAAACTAGATCTGCCTTATGAAGCATTAAGGAACCCTCACCCCCTAACACTTGTGACTTTCACGCAACAGGTTCTGACTGAAAACCAGCGTTACGGATTCTTATCCGTAGCTCATGCTACGAATGACACCTTTTTATAGCCAAGACTCACATTGTCACACTTACTTGGCCCTTTCATATCTCTGAGTACATATGTATTACGAGTGCATTAGAAATTAAGGAGTGTTTGTACAAAAGCGGCTCAGGCTTCACGCAAAAACCTAATAAGGATTAAGTGATGCTTTAAAACAATGTAAAATCTAAATGTGTTTATCAATAAAGTGTTTAAAAAATATATATATATAATTGTTAATTTTACATTTTTTTCTGGTTTTTTTTTTGTAAACTTTATTTTTATTTTGTCCTTTTAGTTCTAATTTCACCTAAATGTAAAAATGTGTGTTTTGGTGTGTGAATAAAATCTTTATCTATCTATTCACCATCAGCCGGACCCCCACATCCTGGAAGCGGAGACGCCCCAGGGACTGATTCGGGGGCACGCGTACTCGATCACTCGCGTGAAGTATGTGGACATCGAGACCCCGGGCCGCGCCGGCAAGATACCCCTGCTGCGTATGCGCAACCCCTGGGGTAACGAGGCCGAGTGGAACGGGCCCTGGGGCGACAAGTCAGTGCTTCCTTTTTACTGTCGCGTTAGGCCTGGTTTCTCATCATCAGAATCAAGAATTTATTTCAACGTAAAGAATTTACATTCTGCTTGTTGAATGTCAATGTGCATACAGTTATGTATAACGTTAGCCGCTGCCTCGGGGCCGTCTGTAGTGGAGAAAAGGGCAGCGAAAAAAAAAACTCCACTCTGACCATCTTTTCTCAGATCACCTTAAAGCTAATACAAATGAAACATACAAAATAATATCTTGGATGTGTTGAACACTAGACACATTTATCCTCTGATTTAATTTAATATTAAACTACTATTTAATGCCATACGTCCTTGTCTTCTAAATAATCGTTGATTTTATAATAAGCTTTTTTGCAAAGAGTGTGCTTAACACAATTCTTAAATCGCGTTGGGGGTAACTCTAATATATCTTGGGTATCTTGTTGTAGAACCTTATACAGTGCCCCATAAAGGAAGTATTAACTTTTGCAAGTCTAAATCGTGGAAATGACAATTTATGTTTATTCCTAGTATTAACGTTATGATGGCTACCAAGAGTTTCGAAGTCCTTAATATTTTTCCGACCCATTATGTCCTCACCGACGGCACGGGTCTCTTCCCTGAGGGCGGTATAGGCCATACTCCATCACGGGGGCCAAGTCTGGATTGGTCTGGCCTGGTTTACATTTGCTTTATTTTCACGCTTTTTTAGCATGCTCTCCATAGAGCTGGAATAGAATAGAGACGCCAATTCCTTTTATGAGTACTTAGGCAAATGATAAATCAGTAATGGTTGGTCGTAAACTGTGTATTTAGTATTTTTTCAAAGTAGGTACGTTTATAATATCATATATTATAAACCATATTATGGCGCGTACTAAAAGCTATAATACAATTCTTAGGCTGTCAATGTCTGAATGTTGCTAGTACGTAAAAACCAAATTACCCCATTTTACTTCCAAGTGAAAATTGTTTGTGCTACATAGGTGTTTTTTTTTTAGACTTTGCTCTTATGAGGAATTAAAGGAGAATGGCAGGCTTCAGTGGAAACTAGTACACCTACAAAAAGTCGTGTTGAAACATGAAATATTTACATTTAATAGATCATTGTATAAGAATTTGAAGCATTAATTTTCTTTTTTTTATAGAGTTATGAGTCATGAGTTAAGGTTGTTCTTTTAAGAAGTTTGGAGGTTATAGCTTTTAGTATAAATCGGCCAACGTTTTTGCCGTCTCTATTTTATTCTTTCTCTGTGAAAAGAATGCTAAAAAAGCATGAATATAAATTCATGCTTTTTTAGCATTCTTTTCACAGAGCAAATGTAAACCAGGCCTTAAGCTGCCTTCCACGGTGCGCGATTCTGCCGACGGCCGACGACCACGGACAGCCATGCACCACGCACGAGGCTCTTCCCACGGTGCGCGATTCTGCGGATATCGATACGACCACGTAACCACGACCGGTACGGCGCACCGCCACAGACGTCTGTGCTACCGCGGACCGAGACCCTTCCCACGGTGTGTCGTGCGAGCTGGCTCGCGTCCGTCCGCTATATCGCGGACCGTGGGAAGCCGACTTTACATAATAATATGTTATTTTACTTGTCTGTTTTGTTTCTGTGATGTGTTGTGTTAATATAATAAATGTTTGAACAAAAACTTTTGCATGCACTAAACACACATTATAGATTGTTTTACGGATGCACTTACTTGAATTTTGACGAGCTCAGCCTCTAAAAGTTTACTATAAAACTTAAAACAAAACTTAAACAAACGATTATTTAGAGGACAAAGATGTCTGGTTACAGTAGATAAATATTCAATTAATATTCTAGTGTTCAACAATCCATGAGTAATATTTTTAAGTTTGAAAGTTTGTTAATTAAGCTAAACCTGTTTTGAAAAGAATAAATATGGAGTTTCTTTGCTAGTTTCTTCTCCGCGTAATCTCTTAATTATGAAACTAACAACTTAATAATTATTAATCCACATGCATGTAGCATAATTCATTTGGCAATAAACAATTTTTACTTTACTTTACTTTGACGATCATAAAGTACACATTTTGTTTTTATTGTGAATAAAATATTTGAATTTGAACCTTGGAAATATTTTATGTTTGTGTTTCTCCTCGTGTACAACAAAGAATATTCTTATCTTAACTTATATTATCTTACATTCTCTAGTGCCTATGTTTAATAATAAAATAACGCCACGCTCACAAACCAATCCTTTGCTTTCTCCATCAGATCCCCTGAATGGCGCTACATCCCCCAATCGGAGAAAGAAGAATTGGGCTTGACCTTTGACGATGACGGCGAATTCTGGATGTCGTTCAAGGACTTCGTCAACCATTTCTCCAGGTATAGATAAACATAAACATTTACATACAGGCACACACATTACTTCTGGCCCCATACTAAAGTCTGTTTTTTAGTTCAATGCAAAAAAATAAAACAGTCACATTGACATCTCCATACAATTCTTAGGCTGTCAATGTCTGAATGTTGCTAGTAGGTAAAAACCAAATTACCCCATTTTACTTCCTCAGTGAAAATTGTTTGTGCTACGTAAGTGTTTTTTTTTAGACTTTGCTCTTATGAGGAATTAAAGTTTAATGTCTTTGATGTGATAAGGATTTTGGTCACACGAGTCTTCTATTCACGGTAAAAAAAAAAAAACCTATATACATATTTCATAACGGTAACACCACGTAATTTTTTTTTTGCATCGAATTACAAAACGTACTTTAGGATACCCTGTGTCAAACATGTAAACATCCAAGACCTGGGGTTGTTTTTTGTCCCAGCCGGGATTCGGACCCGGGACCTCTCGGATGGTAGGCAGATGCGCTAACCGCTGCGCCACAGAGGTCGTCAGATAGACAGAGATAGAAAACACTTTGTTTTACATACAAAAGGAAATTACACAGGTATTTCTTAACTTAAGAGTACAGACGGCGGCCTTATCACCAACGACCCAATAATAACCAGTAAAGGGAAACAAGGAAACATCCCAAACAAGTTTTGTGTCATAAACATAGCAGGGTGAATCTACTGAAATTGACGGCGTCATTTTCCTTGGAAGTGTCACACTTATATGTTGTCAGTGCAACAGGTTATTAAAGATATTTTTATTTCTATATATTAGTTGGAGTTGACTGACAATCTTACATACTGTAACGACAATAACTGTATACTTAGTACATTTCTGTTGTGCTGAGAACTGTGAGAGATTAATGACAACAATGACGAATTAGCGACAATTCGAGGAGATCCACCCAGCAGTCAATTGGCTGCGAGTAATTCAGTTACGTTTTTGCTGCAATGTCGTCCTTAAGGTAACTTAGAGCACATGTTTGTATGTACAGGTTGATGTTGATGACTGTACGTGTTTTACATGTAAGAATAGGAAAACTGTAAATCTTTCAATACTGTCTTGTCCCATTGACCTAGAATTCTAGTCTATATCTTGGGTTCACGAATTTCCAAATAGGCTATTTGACCGATTTCTGAAAGCCATCTCATATTGTTTGTTCGTGTTTGTTGATGGAGTCCTCAGAAAGTGGTCATTTTAAATTCTTTCGTGTATTTTTTCTGAAAAAGGCAACCGAAAATTTACTTTTCAAATAAGCCGCCAAACGCTATCCTAGGCAATATGGCGTCGCACAGGAATTATGACGTCACCTCCCGGTAAACCAACCAATGAACGTAAGAATAATGAATGACAGACGCCATTTCTATTGGCATGTGACGTCATCATAGGATCTGCCAATCCAGGCTGTTTTCGATACAATGGGGGTAGATAGATAATTATCAAATTTTGTCTTGTGTTTATTTAGAAATCATAATTGTTTTTTTTTTAGTTAAAATGCCTTAAGGCGGTTTCTAAGACACATAATTTATACGAATACGTATAAATAATAATGTTTTTTTCACACTGTCAAAATGCCTATTATATCTCGGATTGTTTACATTTTCAAAAACTAAAGCTTGCGCCTCCCAAATTTTATATTTCGTACTAGTGTGTCTTGTTTCGAATTAATAAAAATGTCGGATGAACATCATCGTGTTCATTCTCTGATCATGAATTCCTGGATAAATGTCCATAAAACAATTGCATATAACTTTGATTATAATTATAATCTTATATATAAAAATGGATTGCTGTTAGTTTCACTAAGGCTCGAGAATGGCTGGGTCGATTTGGCTGATTTTCTGTAATTTTATATTTGTGGATTACCAGGGGAGGTTTAAATGGTGAGAAAATATGGAAAAATCACGAAAACTTTGGCGGTACGAAGTTTGCCATGACAGCTAGTAGTTTTTATAATTTTCGTTTTTGTTGTGACAACCCTAATCGCGTGTGTTCAAAAAATACTAAAGTCTGTTTTTAGTTCAATGCAAAAAAATAAAACAGTCACGTTGACATCTCAATACAATCCAATGTCTGAATGTTGCTAGTACGCAAAAACCAAATTACCCCATTTTACTGCCAAGTAGAAATTATTTGTGCTACGTAGGAGTTTTTTTTTTTACTTTGCTCTTATGAGGAATTAAACTTTAATGTCTTTGATGTGATAAGGGTTTTGGTCACACAAGTCTTCTATTCACGGTAAAAAAACATCTACCGAGTAAACCTATATATTTTATAACGGTAACACCGCGTCATTATTTTTTTTTCATTGATTAAAAAACGGACTGTGTGGCAAAATAAATTGCTGACGACGATTCCTGTTTTTCAGGGTGGAGATTTGCAACTTGAACCCCGACTCTCTGGACCCGGAGGAGTGCCCCGAAGGCTGCACAAAGAAGTGGGAGACCTCCAACTTCGAGGGGGAGTGGGTTCGAGGTGAATCATGATTATTGATTTCATCATCATCATCATTCAGCCATAAGAAGTCCACTGCTGGACATAGGCCTCCTCCATGGATTTCCAAAAAGACCGGTCGGAAGCGGCTTTCTTCCAGCGTCTTCCGGCCACTTGGATGGGATCGTCTGTCCATTCATTTAATTAATCCTAATTTCTGGGACGCAAACGAAGGACGTGGGACGAAGTCGCGGACAAGACGCGACGCGACCCACACTAATAAGGCGCGCGCGTCCGCACCCCGTCTTATCTGTGTGGGTCCTTTCGCCTTAGCACATTTTCTTAAGTTAATAATGAGTAGTGCTTACAAGGTTTTAGTTAAAAAATGGCTGAAACTTTTGGCTAAGATATACTTATACTAACAAGAAGTTAAGATCCGAAAGGACGCATACTTCTTTTGTTGAACGTCCCTGGGTTGGGCGCTGATGTAAATATAGGCTAAGAAATGACAAATAATAAATGTTATTCTGATTCTGATTCTTAGCAGGGTATTCCTAATGTGAGGCCAGAAGCAATGTATGTGCCTGTATGTAAATGTTATTTCTATGAAAGTGAATTGAATTGATTTTTTATGTCATGTGCTCTTGAAAGGACGCCGGGTCTTTTCCGCGCTCTGGTCGTAAATCCGTCCTAACATTCATGAATGATAAGACGTAGGGTTCCACCTCTTCGGCTTAAACCCCGAGTCTACCGTATACAATCCGATTGTGCACGCGGATATTTTTAATATTGAATATTAACTAGCGAACATTTACTTACGTATGGTAGCAATTAGTACTAATGAATGTTGATGAAGCAAAAGAAGTCTCCCAAGATCTTGGCGACCAAAAAATAGTGTCAAGCGGAAGTTCAGAGATAGAGCACCCCTAGGTACCCGAATCAACTCCATTTATGTTCCGCGATTTTTTTTAGTTGAGCCCTCAAACATTTTAAAAATTTATAATTTTCTTAATTTTTTTATGACGCTATTGTATCAGATTGGAAAAAAATAAAGCATTGTATCTTATTAATTCATGGCTCTGTGGCTAATAATGTCTTGTAGGTAAAGGTGGGACAAAAAAATACGAAAAAAATAGAACTCTTAAACTACAAAAATCGCGGAACATACATGGGGGTGATTCGGGTACCCCTAGGGGTGCTCTATCTCTGGACTTCCGCTTGACAATATTTTTTTGGGACACCCTGTATAGGCGTGAATATATGTAACGTAATGTTATATAAATTCGCGTCTTCACGGTCATTTTAACGCGTCATTTTCTTGTAACTTAACCTTTAACTGGTGACGTGACCAATTTATAACACTATAATGGACGTGACGTGAATTTGTAACACTATAATGGACGTGGCTACTACTTTCGAAGTTAAATTTTGTCAATAATTTTCGCCGCGTTAAAGTGTTCTTTTTTTTTCAATATGTACATATATCCAGCTTTCTATCGCAAGCCAGTTCGAAATTTAAATAAAACCTCTGATAAGTTACCTCCTTGGTTGTCATTGTTCGGAGCAAGGACGTTACGTCCATGGTTCGGAGTAAAAGATCGTTCCATTTTTAAATAATACGACTGATATTTAATATATTTATTTAGATAGTTTAGTATGTATTTTATTTGGCCGCGAAACACGACAGTTATGATATTATTGATAATTTTCCGGCCGCTGCTCGCGTGTAGTTGGCCAGTACAGTAATTTCGATTTATCTCGAAGAAGGTTGTCGAAATAATGCTCAAATTTCCAAACATGTTTGAGAAAAGTATTTTTAAACAATAAAATTCTAACTTTTCAGGCGTAACTGCGGGTGGGTGCAGAAACTTTCTGGACTCGTTCTGGCGCAATCCACAGTACCAGATCACTCTGAGGGACGTGGACGAAGATGACGATGAAAACAAGTGTACGGTGAGTGTTGTCCCAAGTAAATTTAAACAAGGAATGAAGAATAAAATAGACAATGTAGCGAATAGAAGTGTGAAAGGATTGTTTGATTGATAATATTTGATTGTATGTTGGTCTGGACGTATGGAGAGGATGAAGGGAGCAAGATCGACGAAACAAATGCATTTTGGGGATTGGTATAAAAATTTGATTACTTTTGAATGTGGTTTGATGGATAAAATTAAGCCTATTGTGCGATCACAGCATGCTTCACTTAAGAAGTCTTAACATTTTCCATATTCCTCCGTTCTAGGTGATTGTCGCCTTGATGCAGAAGAACCGTCGCTCACAGAGGCACCAAGGGGTGGAGTGTCTCACGATTGGGTTTGCCATATACCGGTTGCCCGACTACGGGCACGTGCCCAAGCCTTTGGACATGAACTTCTTCAAATACAACGCCTCCGTAGGCCGCTCGCAAGCCTTCATCAACCTTCGGGAGGTCAGCGCTAGGTGAGTGAAAGAACCTCTGAACTAAGGTAGGCTGTTACGTGAACATGATTGCATATTTTGTATAAGAACTAACACTAAAAATGAGGAATAGCAGCGGACCTAACATAGACCCTTGGAGACTCCCATTGTTTCATACTAACTGCGTTGACATGACATACAAGTTTTTCGGTAAAACGAAAAAATACGAATAGCAACGGACTTAACATAAAACTCTTTTTACTTCCATTATGTTCCTTCGACTGTACACTAGCTGCGTTACGTCGGCATGATATGCAAATTTTAGAAAAATTATGAATAGCAACGGACCTAACATTGATCCTGAGGGACTCTCATTATGCTGTCTGATAATAAAAATAACTAAAAGCCATATACTTGGTAATAAAAGTAACTAACTTTACGTAAAGAAGAAAGCTAGTGATGATAACTGTCGATCGATTTCGCTGTGTACTAACTACATACATCAAATAAAGAATATCCTATCTATCTACATAGTTGAGTTTGATGAACAAATTTTAGGTTATTGCAGAAAAACGAGGACAGACAATGTCTCCGACTACGTCGTCCGATAAAATTAAAATAATGTCTAAAGCTTTAAGGCTTTAAAGCTCGCTACTTATTCCTCTTCTTGGCCATCCTCGTCCAACCGCTGCCAAAATCTCATCATCATAAGCCATTTCACGCCCAATGCAGGGTGTAATCCTCCTTCATGGTTTTGGTTTTCCAAGTCTCCCGATCGTGAAAATCTCAGTATAAAATAATCTAACCACAAACATGCCCACCTCTCTTCCAGATTTAAGCTTGAGCCGGGCACTTACGTGATTGTGCCCTCCACTTTCGACCCCAATGAAGAAGGCGAGTTCCTAGTCCGTGTCTTCTCTGAGAAGTGTAACAACATGGCGTAAGTTCACTGATATTTTAACGAATAATAATAATTTCCACACAAAACAATCACTTGACCTGGTCTCAAACTAGGATACCCTGTGCTATGGTGACTAGGCGAGGAGATTCATCATCAACCCAGTATGTCCCCACCGAGGGGCACGGGTCTCATCCCTGAGGAAGATATAGCCTATACTCCACCACGGGGGCCAAGTCCGGTTCGGTGGACAATATCATTATCTTACCAACTTGACAATATCATTTTTTTGTGATCTGTTCTAAAACTCATGTGTGTTTGTTGCAGTGAGAACGATGAAAACGTCGGAATGGGTGAAGTCGATGATAGGGTAAGTCTAAGCTTCGACTTTCGTGACTGTTTCTATCTGTGATCAATATATAGACTTAAGTGTTAGTAATTTATTTGTGACTTTGTGAATCATTCTTTATTGGTCAATATAACATACATTTATGAAAATAGGATCAAACAAATAAATATACATATGTATATGCATATAATAAAATACAGGATGTTAGGAAAAGTATGTACTGTGTTCTTTGATTCTGAAAGTAATTATTGCTTTTATTAAGTAGGTAATCAAGTTGAAAAA
Source organism: Yponomeuta plumbellus (assembly GCA_947310845.1). Classification (NCBI taxonomy): domain Eukaryota; kingdom Metazoa; phylum Arthropoda; class Insecta; order Lepidoptera; family Yponomeutidae; genus Yponomeuta; species Yponomeuta plumbellus. The sequence goes on from OX371217.1 coordinate 5,431,169, forward strand.
GATTTTCTTTTTCTGCAATTAACTCTGCAACGTGACGTTTTCGGACATAATATTGACCTTAGTATTTTTATCTTTGTAGAAGTGTCCCCAGTCGATGTAGGTACATAGTTATTATTGTGGGTCGCCATTTTGAAAAAAAAAAAATGGCGGCTGACCAGTATGCCAAAATCTTCAAACCCCTTTATGACCGCATCCCTTGCAGGTGAAAGACGCGGTCCCGAGCCCAGAGCCCACGGACCCGGTGCGCGACTTTTTCAACCGGTTGGCCGGCGCCGACGGAGAGGTGGACTGGCAAGAGTTGAAGGAGATACTCGACTACGCCATGCGAGAGGGTAAGTTGGGATTTGGGTGTTTGGGCTTTGACATGACACATACAGGCACATACATTGCTTCTGGCCCCACACTAGGATACCCTGTGTCGTGGGAACTAGAAACAGTGACGTCACAAACATGTAAACATCCAAGACCTGTGGAGGTGAGGGGGGGGACTTGTGGTTTGAATAGGCTATTTGACAGTGTGAAAGAAAAGTATTATTTATATATATTCGTATAAATTATGAGCCTACGAACATCTTTAAGGCATTTCAACTTGAAAAAGTGGATCATTTGTCCAAAAAACCAGGATAAAATTTTATAATTTTCTATCTGTAGCCATTTTATCGAAACCGGCCCGGATTTGCCGAATCTATGATGACGTCACAGCTCAGTAAAAATGGCGGCTGTCATTCATGTCGATTGTCGTTCATACGTTTATTGATTTTGTTTACTGACCTGCGACGTCATGACGCCATATTGCTCAAGATGGGGTTTTGGCGGCTTATTTTAAAAGTGTATTTTTATTTGCTTTTTTTAGAAGAAATACACGAAAGAATTTAAAATTACCACTTTCTGAGCACTCAATGAACACTAACAAAGAAACTGGGATGGTTTTCAGAAACCTGTCAAATAGCCTATTGTGACATAATATTTATGGTTAATATACAAATGTATAAGTATACTAATGTATATTCAGTCCACATTTAGCGGGATTAAGGCCCTTTACACAAAAGTCAGTAAAGTCAGTGGTGTATAAAAATAAATATGTGAGTGGTTGACCAAAAAGGGACCTGGAGGGATTGGAAACCGTTATTTTTTTTACTTGAATTTTTTAATCTGTGGTATTTTACCTTTGTTTTGGTCTTACCAGAATATTTTTAGGTGCCGTAGTTATTTTTTTAATGATTTTTTTTTTGTGAGCCGAGCAGAGTCGAAACCTGTCTATACACGAAACTTCAAACGCGATTTTCTCGAAATCAACTATTTTCCCTTGAGGTCCCTTTTTGGTCAACTACTCACATATATGTGTACCATGATGTGATTTGAACGATAAATTCCTATTGGTGTTGGATATCTACCTACGGCCTAATCTTCGGAATCTTAGTATTTCTTGCTACGTTATTAAGATCAAGATTTTCTGTAGATGTTTTTCTGGGTACTTAATGGGGCTTTAGTATATTAGTTTTAAAAAGGTGTGGTTATTTTTCAATTTATAATTTTAACGTAATATTGGCTTTTTATTTAAACCCCTAAAACATATTCCTGTTTTTATTATTTTATAATTAATTTTAACAAAAAAGGTTTTTCTTTATCATTTCTCATTTTAATTCTATAAACTATAATCAATTGGCAACTTAATAACAATCGATAACTTCTAAACAATGATTTACTTTTATATTTTAATAGAAAGATATTATCTGCTTTCTTTTTTAAAATGCCCATTTTTGTGTTGTTATTATACAAATTCTGTTTATGCTTCTTGTTTCGTGACTAAGCAGCTTTTTACTGTTTTTGTCTTGTTTTGCTGACCGTGCGTCCACTCAAGTGTAAAAGTGTAAGTATGATATTTATAGGCTATGTGTATACTGCATTATAGTCATATTGTACATACATATTTTATTGTTGATTTTACTATACTTTTAGATTAGTTACTTTTAGTTGTTGTGTTGGCATGTTATATTATTATGTTATGTTATTATCTGTGTTCAAAATGTACATAATTTTCTTGGTTTTACGCTAGAATTTTACCACATTGGCATGTTTTTTACCGTCTGGGTTACTTTAGTAATATATTGCGAACTCTTGAGAAAAGTGCCTTAGTATTTTCTTGTAACTAACGATGCCCATTCATATTTACAAATGTAACTGCCTCGTTACCGAAATATCAGGAATAGGCTCTCTGACAGTGTGAAAAAAAGTATTATTTATACATATTATGAGTCTTAAAACCGCTTTAGGGCATTTTAACTTTAAAAAAAAACATTTGTCCAAAAACCTAAGATATAATTCGATAATTTTGTATCTGTAGGCATTTTATCGAAAACAGATGATGAATGACGTGACAGATCAATGAAAATGAAATGATTTTTTTTTCATTTCATTCATTTCATTTCACAGATCAATAAACATGGCGTGTGTCATTCATGTCGTTCTTATGTTCATTGGTTTTGTTTACTGACCAGTGACGTCATGATTCCTGTGCGATGCCATATTGCTCAAGATAGCGTTTTGGATTATTTTAAAAGTGATTTTTCATTAGCTTTTTTTGGAAGACATACATGAAGGAATTAAAAATTACCTCTCCCTTACCATTACTTACCATCCTGTCATTATCAATATCTATTGAACTTATTAAACAATAAATTCTTCTTCGGTGCCATCTTCTATCGGGGGTCGGCACTCATTGCAGCTACTTCGTCCCGTGATTGTAGTCGCGATCAGATTCGCTAATGTACCACTATGTAAAAGTTCCTTATATTTATTATGCTGGTACAGACGACAGCACACCATCCTATACACCCACGCACTCTACTCCTTTGCATTACGGGCGACTTTGCAACTAAAATGTGAAGGCTGACGTGCTGTCGACTGTACCAACATTATACTACATTATAATAATTATTATTCAAGACTTCTAAGCATTACTAATGCTGTGTGAGCCTTTAATTGGCAATCTTATGAGGCTAAAACTGTTTAATTTTAATTAAGTGTAAATGTTTTATAAGAGGGCCGTTGGCTTACCTACTAATTAAAAAAAAATTAAAAAATTGCAAGGCGCTTTTAATCAGACTCTTAGGAGCTCCCAAAGGAGACTTTTCTCAAGAGCGTTCAGCATTCGTAGGTCGTTCTTTTAAGCGATAGCTTCAGCAACCAGGCCCGTTCAACAGAGCTCGCCATGCGGTCAAAGGGCGGCGGGGGGCAGACCTACGCAGGGGGCGGCGGGGGCGGTGAGGGCGGCGGGGGCGGTGGGGGCGGCGGGGGCGGTGGGGGCGGTCAAGAGCCCAGCTGTCTGGAGCAACTGCTGTGCGCGTTCTGTTCGCCCATCTGCAAGGAACTCGGCGTCGACGTCAACCAAATGCGGCAGGCGCCTGGCGCTGAGACGGTCCACCTTAACCAGCCGATACCTCAGCAACCAGGTAGACTGACGGGGAAATGGACACCGACATAGGTCAAGGTTAAGCAACATACGGCGCGTTCAGTCCATGGATGGGTCACCGTCTATGACTAACGCTAGTGGCATTTTTCCGAGCGATTCCGTGCTTCGCAAGGCACGTTAAGCAGTTGGTGCCGGCTGCCGTCGATAGATGGCAGTCGTTAAGCCAAGTCAGAGGCCTTAGGGCGGCTTGAAAACTTCTGACAGTAAGACCAGCCACTAGTCTTACAAGCCTCCACCAATCCGGACTTGGCCCCCGTGGTGGAGTATGGCCTATACCTTCCTCAGGGAAGAGACCCGTGCCCCTCGGTGGGGACATGATGGGTTGATGATGAATGAATGAATAGGTCAACTTGTAACGAGGTGATATTCGCCTCGCTGCTTTATATTATTCTGGCCATTAGCTATTGTAAATTTAATCGGACGTAGCTGGAGGTTCAGATGACACTCAGTTTCCAAACTAGGTGGACTTAAACGCCATTCTTACTTTTGTCGCGACCCGGATTGCTCTATACTCCATACCTTAACAATCATAAAAAAATTGAAAGGCACATATTATTATGTCACTTACATAATACACCTGCTTTTTTATACTTTACTTGATTTATAGTAGTGCAGGACTGAAAGAAAGACTATCGAGGAATGTCAATGGAAGATTTTCTTGGATGCAATAGAGCAACTGGCAGTCATTGCTATTTTTCTTAGAAACTACTGAGGGGCACGGGTCTCTTCCCTTACGAAGGTATAGGGGGCAAAGTCCGGATTGGTGGAGGCTTGTAAGACTGTCAGAAGTTTTCAAACCACCCTTAGGCCACTTAGCTTAGCGACTAAATTCTTATTTAGAAAGCAATAATTCTACTCAATGAAACAGCGATTTGTATGCAAATCTTGTTTGTTTGGCATCATTAGAACAATGTTAGCTAGGCGGACGGTAGCTAGAATTACTACAATGACATAAAGTAACGTGTATTTGGTCAAGATGAGCTGATATTTATGTAGCTATCAGTGCAGAAAAAGGCAGAAAGAAAGAGGAATCAATTTAAATCGAAATTAATAATGAATTTACATTAGTAAAGATGGATGTATGCAATGTACGAATCAAGGAGAATTAATTCTCCTTGGTACGAATTGAGGATTATCTGTGTAATTTTTTTTATCGACTTACATTTAAACTGGATTAGTATACTTATATTCGTTGTATTTTATTTCCTTAATCCTTGAAATCGCCAATCCGCGGTGGGCACGCGTGTTGATTAAGCCCGTACTCTCTCTCTCTCTCTCTCTCTCTCTCTCTCTCTGTCTGTCTGTCTGTCTGTCTCTCTCTCTCTCCTTCTCTCTCTCTCTCTCTCTCTGAGAGAAGGCCTGTGCCTTGCAGTGGGACGCTTACTTTCTTACCGGATAGAATTGACCAATCCACCCGAAGACTGAAAATAATGTGGTCATCTAAAGTGAAGTACCTACCTAAGACAACGTGTAAAAAACCAGGACCTCGAGCCTGTTAGTGCATTATAGTTCAATCTATCTTCTATATATATAAAATTCAAAGTCCTGACTGACTGACTCACTCATCAACGCCCAGCCCAAGCCGTTTGACCTAGGAAGATGAAATTTTGCACAGAGGATCTTTATATAATGTAGGCAAGGAATAAGAACGGATTTTTTTAAATTCAACCCCTAAGGGGGCGAAAAGGGTTGCCAAAATTTGTATGGGAGGTATTAAAAATGTTGTCTGATTTTCTTGAAACTTGAAATAAATACTCTTCAACACAATTGATTAAACACGTGTTTCGCCGTTTTTCTAAATTTAACCCTTAAGGGGGTGAACGGGCTTGCAAAATTTTGAACTAAAGTCCAAGCAGACGGAGTCGCGGGCGAAAGCTAGTCAATTCTAGTTACGTGGTCGGGTCACGTGACAAGTTTTTTAAGCGGCAACGAAATAAAATCTACGCGTTCATACGACTATCATTGTACTACAATTCTATAGAATGAATATTGAAATTATTGTCAATAAGGTTTGCTTAATGTTTTACAGGTCCTCTGCTGCTATGCAAATGCTGCATAATAAATATTTTATAATAAGATCTTGATGAATGCTTGTTATAGAAATGGAGGAGGCATTGTTTTTTGTTACACACTTTTGAAATGTCTGTTTTTGTTATTTTATTTAGTTATTTTCCGTGTCCCTCCTGTGTTTTTATTTTTCAGATCCTCGGCCGGCATTTTGATTTTTGTGTTATGTAAATACGTTATTTTTATAATTTTCTAGATGTCGTCTGGAATTGACGTTTCAATTAGAAAATATTACTTCTTCATTGTTTGCATTTACGTCGCCACTAACCAACACGTTGGAAAAGGTGAGAATGTGCAATTTTCATTGCACGTTTTTGCCTTTCCGCAGCTTTTTGTAAGCATGTTTTTTTTAGGACACGAAAATGGGCATTTTAAAATTTCGATTTTAAGCTTCCAAATTAGTCTTTATTGTCACCTCCATTTCAATAGATTGTCGTCACAAAATTGCATTATTCAGATACGTGACAGTCTTCAACTATCTTGTACTTGAATAGTGCAATGCTTAGTACCCTATAAGACACATGCAATTACAGTGGAAGTTGTGAAAAATACCTTTGTACTTAACCTCGTCAGCCTTGACCTTGAAACAAAGGTTTTCCATTGTTATTTTCAAGGTCAGGCGGAAGAGGTTAAGTTCATGTATTTGTTTATTCATAATTTTATTGTTTTTTGTATATGTATACCTATTTTACAAAGAATTTCCTTTGAATATTTGTCTAACTTCTACCACTGTAAATGCTTGGAACATAAACCATTTCCGACGAAAATATTCCTTTTTGTGGACCTATCGCGAGTTTGACGTTAACATATCAAAACCAGAGTATTTTCGTAAGGGCTCCTTTGATAATATTAAAATTCAAGGTCTTAGCGCAGAAACTACTACAATCCTAATACCCAAAACCGTTACGGTGCTTTTTATAAAAAAAACGATTGCCGTAAAACTTTCATCAAATGCAGTTTAATTAGTCTGTGGTAAAAAACTTCACCACATATTATTTAAAGTGCGTTTCCGTAGTCGTGTTTTTATAAATGAAACTAATGTGGTTTTCGGATTGTCTAAACAACGCCCGTTAATCTATGCGTAGACTATTCTTGTGCCATTGTTTTAGCACGACAAAATATAATCTCTTCAGCTGACCTTGAAAACAACAGTATATACTGAGTAGTATATACTGTTGAGAGGAGAATATACTGTTGTTTTCAAGGTCAGGCCTGAGAGGTATACAAAAACGCTCTGGTTTTCACGATGTCGTCAGCTTGCTAGGCCCTCTGTTGCCAAGTCACCAAAGCTGATCCGTCTTATCTGTACACGCAGATCTTCAGGGCAAAGAGTTCTCAAAGGACGTGTGCCGAAGCATGGTCGCCATGTTGGATAAGGACAACTCGGGCGGGCTCGGCTTTGAGGAGTTCAAATCGCTGTGGGTCGCCTTGAGGCAGTGGCGGGTAAGATAGTATTGTATTTACTTTTTAGAAAGAAAGAAAGAGTGAGTGAGTGTGTGTGTGTGTGTGTGTGTGTGTGTGTGTGTTGAGTGAGTGAGTGTGAAAAATGAAATGAAAAATTAAAAAACTTTATTGTAAAACGGTTACAAAAAATGGTTACTGGCTTCCAAACTAGGATTCCCTGTGGTATGGGTAGCCAGGCTACTTCCAAAATACGTATATCAATATAGTGTTTTACCATAAGAACCACTTACCAACTAAACATGGATATACCTATGAAGCAGTTTTCGTCTTAACACTACAGGAAATAACACAATAACAATATTAACGCCGAACACTATTTACTTTTTTGGTGTGAACAATCAGATCTAATGTAATAGACACTAAACATACTAAAGTCTGGTTTTTAATTCAATGCAAAAAAATAAAACTGTCCCTTTGACATCTCAATACAATCCAAAGGCTGTTAATGTCTGAATGTTGCTAGTACGCAAAAACCAAATAACCCCATTTTACTTCCAAGTAAAAATTGTTTGTGCTACGTAGGTGTTTTTTTTTAGACTTAGTTCTTATGAGGATTTAAATTTTAATGTCTTTGTTGTGATAAGTAATCTTTGATTTTGGTCACACATGAGTCTTCCATTCACGGTAAAAAAAATCTACCGAGTAAACCTATGTATTTTATAGCGGTAACACCGCGTCATTTTTTTTTTGCATCGAATGAAAAAACGGACTTTACTACTGAGCGGTTCTATCTATTAGAAGCCGTAGAGAGTGTGTAAGAGAAATTGGAGAACACAAGAAAGAAAAACGAGGCTGTCAACTTGGAGAAGAACTTTGATAAAGTTTTTTTCTTTTTCTCGTATCTCGAGAAGTTGAAAATGTTTATTTGTAACCATAAAATAAGTCTTAAGAGAGTCTAAATAATCTGTTAATCCGAGTGCTACGATTACGAGTTAGTTTATATATCCTCATACTATGTGCAACCCTGACGTCTCATCATCATCAACCCATCATGTCCCCACCGAGGGGCACGGGTCTCTTCCCTGAGGAAGGTATAGGCCATACTCCACCACGGGGGCCAGGTCCGGATTGGTGGAGGCACGTTAAGCAGTTGGTGCCGGCTGCCGTCGATAGATGGCAGTCGTTGAGCTAAGGCAGAGGCCTTAGGGCGGCTTGGAAACTTTGACGTCTATGCTAGGTAAAATTACCTGCGATACAGGCAATCAACAAACAAACAACAAAAAACTTTATTGTTATAAATGTGTACAAAAATGGTGCCTAGTCCCCAAACTAGAATACTCTGTATTATGGGTAACCAGACTTCCGCTCAGACGTGACAATATTTTACTTAAGTGGTTAGTTTAAACGTTCTTTACAAAATAAAAAAATAAAAGTTACAGAATTCTTTACGTCGAAACAAAAATTTGGGTTTCTGATTAGAGATGTAAATATTATATTCATTATAATACACTGCATAAACTTACATATATTAATATACTACATAAACTACGAAGAATATAATAAAAATATAAATTAACTGCATTACGTGATTGTTTAATTTATTGTATGTTTCAATTATTACTTATTTCAGATGAATGTCACAAGTTGGTCGGTGCTATCATATGAGAGTTTCAATAACCAGTCGTTTAGCGTTTTTTTGAATTTATATTTAAGAAAGGTGAAAAATATTAATTCTTTATTTAATCACATCACACTAATATTATAAACGTGAAAGTTTGTGTGTGTGTTTATATGTTTGTCAGTCTTTAGCGCTGAAACGGCTGGACGGATTTTAATAAAATTTGGTATGGAGTTAGCCGATACCCTGGATTAAAACATAGGCTACGTTTTACCGCGGGGAAATGTCTTATTCCTACGGGAAAATCGATGAACCGCGGGTAACACCGCGGGGCACAGCTAGTTTGGTATAAAGCTTAGGGAATCGGTTTCATTTTGTCTACACCTGCACGGTACACTTCCCAGGCCGTCTTCCGGCTGTACGACACGGAAGGGCGCGGCGCCATACCAGCCCATAGCCTGCGCGACGCTCTCCACTCGGCCGGCTACACTGTCAATGCTCACACGCTCAACGTCTTGGCTCACAGGTACTGGCTAAACCCGAGTGCGTATACTTCGTCATTCACTTTCGATAGCGAGAGCGTTTGCGTTTTGCATAGGAGTGACAAAGCGCGCCATCTATTTGTCTCTTTGTCACTCCTATGCAAATCGCAAACGCTCTCACTATCGAGAGTGAATGAAAAAACTCAGTATACGCACTCAGTGTGCTTAGTGCGAGTTTTTTTAACTACTCGATCGCGTTAACGTAAACTCATATTCTATAGGAGTGACAAAGCGCGCCACCTATTTGTCTCTCTGTCACTCCTATACAAATTGCAAACGCTCTGGGTATCGAAAGTGAATGAAAAAACTCGCACTACCTTCCTTATTTTTCTGTACATAAGTATTAAGTTTTTTAAATTCTCTCATCGCTGTACCACACCGCGGTCTGTGACGCTCGCGGAGTATCATTTGGCACTGACTGAAAATCAGCGCTGAAGGCTTGTCCTTCAGCATAATGCTGAGTCAGCTGCCATTTATAACAGCAGTGACACGCCGTGATCTTTATTTTCCTCCTGTTTTCTTCTGATTCTTTGTTTTGTACTAATTTTATGGTTTAATTTTTGGATTTATTTTGTTTTGTGGCGTGTGTTTTGTTGTTATAATAAATTTTTCTTCTTCTTCTTCTTCTTTTTCTTCTTATACTGAGTTTGTTCATTCAATTTCGATAGCGAGAGCGTTTGCAGTTTGTATAGGAGTGACAAAGCGCGCCACATAGTTGTCTCTTTGTCACTCCTATGCAAATAGCAAACGCTCTCGCTATCGAAAGTGAGTGAAAAAACTCAGTATACGCACTCTGATGAAACCTGATTGACGACCTCTGTGGCGTAGCGGTTAGTGCATCTGCTTACCGTGCGAGAGTACCCGGTTTCGATCCCCGGCTGGAGAGAAAAAAAAAACTCCAGTCTTGGATGTTTACATGTTTGTGACGTCGATGTTTCTGGTTCCTACGACACAGGGTATCCTAGTGTGGGGCCAGAAGCAATGTATGTGCCTGTGTGTAAATGTTTATGTTTTAAACCTTGCAGACTGGCACGCAGATATATTTTCCCAGGCTGACAGAATACGTGTAACCCTGGCTTAAATCTATACCTTAGGGACTTCACACACGGCAGCTATAATATACATTACATCCCAGGATGTATAGCTTAGAGACCGCTCAGTACCTTTAAGATACGAAGATGTAAAGATGTATATTATAGCTGCCGTGTGTGGTCTCCTGACGATTTTTATGGAAAGATGTAATGAAATATATCGTGCTATAATATACATCTTTACCTTATAGCCGCCGTGTGTGGAGTCCCTTAATCGTTATAGTTACAGGAAAACGTTCCTAGGAGGCCATCCCCAACTTTTTAAGATATTATGAACTGCATTCACAGATTTTGGTGAAAATGTACAGTCAGCGAAAAAAATGCTGAAATAAAAAAAAATGTTTTAAATGATCCCATTTAAGGTTTGATTACTAGAAAGGATCATACTTTTGTACTGGAAATACAATATAAACTATTTTATACATCCATTAAAAAATCGCAGATCTTATATTAACATTTTTCAATCAATAAATTTCGTAACTTATTTTCACGTCTGTCTAAATCTGTCTTAAATATTTCCAGATACGGCGGATCCGATGGCTACATCCAGTTCGATGACTTCATAATGTGTTCAGTGCGGCTAAAGTCCATGATCGGTGAGTTCACACGTTGATTCCTACATTAGTTTAATAATTAAGAAAGATAGGTATGTAGTGAACATAACAATTGAATTTTTAGCATAGGTAAGAGTAAAAACGTAGCCTAAACTAGGAATAAACCTGTATTTTAATTATAGACAGTCTACCTTTACAGGAGTACGCTTTAATCTGTAGAATTTTTGTTGGGGTTAATTTATACTAGCGCAGAGTCGAAGCGCATCGAAGCGCCGAATTCTTCACAACTAAAGCGAAGCTGCAGGAATGCGCGCGGATTCGCTAGAATACGCGTTGTACGTTTTTACTTACTAGTTAATCTCATTTCCCCACTTTTTCTCAAGCATTATTTTTGGAATGTTTGTCACTATAATTTTTGGATCTGTAATGAAAAGAAAATATCAGGTACCCCTTCTATTTTAACTATGTGAAACTTTGCTATACATGGATTGAGTTGTCAGTTTGTGCCGGGTATTTCGCCAATGGTGAACGATTTCATTTCGTTTGTCGTTTCCCAATTTCCCGACGTAGTTCGCAAGCTTTCAAATCATTCCATGGTACCCTTACACTGACGGTCAAGTAAGACTAGTGTATGAGCCCCATATGCATGCAAAACCATACAGAGAACAACGAGCCTCTGGAGAACATCGAGAGAGAGCTCCAGTACAACGCCTGAAGCGCAGTCGCCGCCGCGCGCGGCCTCACGGTATACTGTGCTTATAACACTGTTATTTAAAAAAGGGACTAGACGACCGTTTGTTCGTCCTCATATGCCTGCCTATACGCCTACCGGCAACGATCAGTCGTAGTAATTGTAACCGATAGTAAGCTAGGTTCATAGGATAGTAAGCTAGTTGCCCTAGAAATAGTACATTGTTCACCGAGAGGAGAAAGTGACCGATTACCGTCGAGGGTGTCGTTTGAAGCCCGAGCCGTAGGCGAGGGCTTTAAAACACCTGAGATCGGGAATCGCAGTTTCTCTCGAGTGATACATAGTGCTTTATACTACACCTACAAGGAAAATAAAAAACGAAATCTTTACTAATTGAAATTTATATTAAAATTGTTGCTAGTGGCCAGTATCTTTACTAATTGAAATTTATATTGAAATTGTTGCTAGTGGCCAGTGTCATTTTGCGAACTTGGAGATAAAAACTCACTGTAAAAACTTTTTGGCTTTTGATATTTAGGTTACCGGCGCATAGTCTTACCCAAAATTAAAAAAGAAAAACCACGTAAGAAATGGATTTTCATACACTTTTCTCTCCCGCTCAGATGCGTTTTCTCCCCGCATATTTGTTCGATATGCAATGACGTACTTTCTACCGTAAATTTGATTAAGTATCAAGGTACTTTCCAAGCAGGTGTAGTAAAAATGTAATTAGCCCGTGTTTTAGATTATTCAAAAATAAGGGACACGTATTTTTTTATTTGTAAATTAGACCAAAAATGACAGATATAGCCCATTAAAGTTACGTGTGACGTCACGCCGTGCTGCATTTTTTAGCACGGAGTGACGTCACACGTAACTTTAATGGGCTATATCTTTGTTATTTTTTGTTTAATCGAAAAAATGAAAAATACGTGTCCAATATTTTTTTATAATCTAAAGTACGGACTAAACAGAGTTAATTATTTTGACCCTGGAAACTACCCTATTGTAACCGGTCGTAGTAAAAACGAAGCGTTTTCTGGATATTGGACCCGGCCAATAGTCAGCCGGTGTCAGTCCACTGCTGGTCGTAGGCCTCTTCCAAGACACGCCACTAAACCTGATCTTCTGCTTTTCCTTTCCAGTCACTGCCCACCGATTTTCTAATGTCGTCGCCCCATTTGGGCCTTGATTCTGTCAGTGCGTTACAGTACGATGACAGATACACAGTCGGGTCACGTGACTGTTTTTTTCATACCATTGACACAGAATACATAATAGTACAGGTACAGAAGATTCACTCCGCAAAATCAATTAAAGAAAAACGGACTCTAGCAGCGATACAATTAGGTGCAATTCAGATCGCACGGCGCTAAAAAAGCTACGTTATATTCCCCTACATATTGCCTCTTTGTCTACGGCGTAACTCTTACCTCTTCTTGCGTCTGAATTCCTCCCTATTTGCCACTCCGGAGTGGTCGCCGCATGCACTTACGCGTTCGATATAGACACGCGTAGTGAAACTAGCCTTGGGTAACTCAGGAGCCAGATATGATAGGACACATATCTCCCCAGTCGTCAAGTGTGTCCCTGTTATATCTCGGAGATTTCAATTATATCTGGCTCCCTCTCCTACTAAGCTCCTGCTACTTTATCCAGCTCATACACAGTGCGCGAGAGCGAGATCGAGATCGGCTGTCATCGGATACATTCGGCTGCATTTCTCGTCGTAGTAACAAACGAGCGACGAGAGAAAGATCACCAGATTCTTACAAATGTATTGAATTGGTGACCTTTTTGATCGCTATTGGTACGCCTGGCTTGTTCGGCTAACATCGTGCATTCGGGCGCAATACTCGTATTAATGAGACGAACGGTTAAGAAGATAATCATATATGTTTGTCACGCTTTAATTACCGATTTGTGAAACGGAGGTCACCAGATTCATACTAAATATATCGTTTTGGTGATCTTTTCGATATCTTACTTTGGTGCATAGCACGGGAAAGTCAAAACTAGTCTTTATGTAGGTCACAGACGGTAAAGTTAAAAAAGCAATTAAAATTAGGCACAAATGCGAATGCATTGTTTACGTAAATACTTGTTTTGAGTTAGTTTGCGATTGAAGGTCATCAAGCGATCTGATTTGACGTGATTTTTAATCATTGTATATTTTCAACTATTAAATATGCCCACCTCAACATGTTTCACAGTCTAATTTGTTCGTATATTTGCTACTAAAGTGATACATTCATATTAACTCTGTTCAGGTTGTCAGTCCTAAGTTTGTAAAGTATGAAGAAAATTTGAAAATAAATATAGTAGGTACAATCTGTTGTGATTATGAAAGAAATTGTGAGCTGGATATAGTAGGAAATAGGTAGACTAGACTCATCACTTGTGTCGCACGGCTCTTATCTCCACTCACACTCTGTTGTACGTCTTATGAGCTAGGATACAACGGTGAGTAAGATATGATTGGGATATAATGTGTCCCGGTGATCAAAGATATGAGATATAACAACTCCCTCTAAGGACACACTTTGCGCAAGTCTAAGTGAAACAGTCCTGCCATTGACGCCTAGATTGTTTGATATGTGTGTGCACGTAGACTTGAAACGGCATTGAAACTAAATTGCCATGTTCACGCAGTTGTCATTGTAGTTGTAGCAGAATCTAGTCCTGGGCCTTGATTCTGCTAATGCATTGTAATTACAATGATAGTTGCATGACTGCGTCCATTTCATTGCCGCTTCGAATCAACGCGCGCACGCTTGAACGTAATTCTAGGCGTCAATGGAATTAAAAAACATGTCACGTGACTCGACCATGTTACTGTAATTGAACTATTATGCACTAACACAATCGAGGCGCTGATCACAGGCTGGTAACTGTTGCACCTTCTTTATTGCGTTCACTTGCAATATATATCTTTTTTTACCGTAGAAGTGTAGCTTTATTCCACTGAAATCTAATATGACATGACAGCTTAACTGATACGGAGATTATCAAAAATATTCGTACTTAAGTTAGTAGAAGAACAATTTAAGTAATATATAAATAAACGATTTAAGAGTAGCATTTATAATGACAGTTACCACCTGTAAAATTTTGACTATCTCTAGGCCTCAAAAAACCGATCAAAATCTAGCGTGGAGACCAACGGATAACTCTACTTCATTCTATCTGTGCTACCACCAATTTCATATCGTAGCTTCTCATCTGTGTCTTTCGAATAGTAGTTATTTTACTTGAAGACATTTTTATCTTTTTCTTCTTCTTGAAGGGCCTCTGCATCACTGGAGGTTGGCAATCAGCTCTTTACAACGGTCTCTGTTCAGTGCAATTCTGAGCAGCTCTGCTGTGTTAACACCGGTCCATTCTTCGATGTGGCACAACCATGACATCTTTCTCCTGCCCCATGAAAATGACCTACAGTAGTTAATAAATCTTGCTTCGTTTTTTATCTTATATTACAACATGGCGGTGATTGTGTGAGAGAGCCAAACGGTTATCAAGTCCCTTTCTTATAGAAGCAGTGATATATATCATTGGGCTTGGTTCTAGGGGAGAACATTACTGGAGTGGGACTTCGTTTGACAGTTAATAAAGAAAGAGATGGTATTAAATACACTGAAAACTGAGGCTGGAAACACTTTAATAAACAAGAAAATCGATTGAAGATGACGATGACGAAGTGGAATCTTATTTAGGCGCACTTTCTGCTTTCTGAATAGTAAACGAAACTGAAACGTCACCTTCGGTGACCGTGAATCGGGTATACTCGGCTCCAGTTTTTGACGCTGCAGATTACATTCCTGTCGTAAAGGACCCTCTTTTAAGCGTAAATTCAGTTTACAATCGTTTGGCAAATTACTAACGAGACTGTTCTTATTCAAATGTATACTTCTAAGTGTTAGCAAAATGAATATTTAATGAAAAATTCTAAAATTCTATAATAAATTTTACAGAAAAATTCTAAGCTATTTTTTCTCAGCCAATCTAAATTCTCAAAATATCTTGTCATATTGCAAAGTTTCAGTTTTCGGTGATGTGTTCTTTTCTTCATGTTTCATAGAAACTACCAGTTGAATTAAATTATATTGGATATCACTCTAGTGACGTTATCTCCAGAATTTACTAGCTCATAAATGTTAACACTCTTGCATTCATCAACGTTTGGGAAACACTGGACTAGTCCTGGACCACAGTATGATTCGTTACACCAAGACGTGATCTTTGCACTGCATTGCATTTAACTCAACGTCGCTTAAATGCACCCAATAACTTGTTTATACAATACAGAATGTCACTTGTGTTTCCCAAAAGAGTACCAACAAATCATTTGCGATGGTGCCCAGAAAACATTTAGTATTTTTCATTTGTTACTTTTTTGTCAATTAATTACTAGGTTAAATCTTTAATTCTTGATTTTATAAAAACTATTCGCAAATGGTTACAAAAAGCCACCGACACCTCATTCGTTTTGGGCATTTTACAGAGTAAAAAAGGCGTCTTATAGACAATATTTTTACACATAACTTCGAATTGGTACTCTGTAAAGCTCCCAAAAAGGGCACAAAGGCAACTAAACACGCTTGCTAACCGCTGCTCCCGCGCCAAACCTTGTCGTGTCACTGACTACCCCCTTATGTCCACAGAAACCTTCCAGGGACGGTCCTCAGGGGGCGAGTACGCCACCTTCTCATTGGACGAATGGCTGAATCGCACAGTCTACTCGTAGGTTTAAACAAAGCCTTATTTGTGTAACCGCAAAGTCTATATTTGTATGATACGAACTGTACGAATTATTTATTTATATAACTTATCGGGCCAATTAAATGGTTGTAATTCGACGATTCGATCTTTGGTTCATTGTTGGAGCTGTCAAGAGAACAATACATTGTATTCTCGTTTGGTCTAAATTAAAAACGGCCTAATTCAACGGTGAAACTTCTCAGACACAAAACAGTGAGAGAAATATACCTACGTTTTCTTTGAACCAAATGTTGTATCATCGATATTTGAATCCTATTATATTGTATACAAAACACAACGATTTAAAGGCGTAATATTAGTGAAGCTAGAATTGTAACGCAGTTTATTCATAAAAAATATAAATATATCGCCTATCAAAATATATTGTGAACTTCAATGTGTATATTAAAATTTCTAAGTCACAAAGTTAATAGTTGAAAACTCTACACCTCTACCTATTTTGTATCATACTTTTTATTATCACCAGTTATTTTTCACAAAATTTAAGTCTTTATAAATTACTTTGTCTCAATGTCGTGATTTCGATGTTAGTATAGCTATGTACTTATTGATCTTTTTTGTTTAGGTATCTAATTCCTAGTCTTTATTTTATTTTCCAATTCCAAAATGGCCTTGAATAATGTACGTCCAATCCAATCAAATATAATATGTAGTTTTGTATAAAGCAACACTAAAGTAAAATTGCAGTTGTTTACGTTTGCGAACAAATAGATTACTGGCTTGTAAAAATATTAATATTAACAAAAAACTAAATAGAGATACCTAGTATACATAATTTATTGTTACATCAGTATTTTTTTTATCCACCGATAAGGTTCATTCCACTGTATATGATAAGGTGTTTAATTTTCCACCCCCGGTTACTGAAAGGAAGATTAAATTCTCATTGTCGATTGTTAAACGCAAATAATCCTTCCAAGAATTGGGATTAACCGACCGTCTATGTATTGTTAGCCTATGTTTAGATACTGTGCGATTTTAAGCGGGTTTCTTTTGCTTATGTCATCTGTTTATGTTTTCAACTTCTTGGAAAAACTCTTCAACCATCAAATTATATAAATTTAATCTATGACACAATGCAATATACTGTACTGTTTGACGGATAAATGACCTATAGACTCAAAATATGTTATTTTTACGAGTATTATTAAAGAGAACAATTTGTTAATGATTTGTCACGCATACCAGTTGCATTAAGAAAGCATTTTTTATTTAATTCAATTATTATTTACACGGACATGTTTGTTTTGTATTATAACCATTTGAGATCTGAATACAGTACGTTTTCATTTATTCGAAGTTTTCTTTCATTTCCTGAATTCGTCTAGTACCTAACAAAAATAAAAACCAACACATCACAATGAAATCTCAACTTTATTCACGTTCACATAAGTCACAATCACATTGCATCCATATAACATCTTGTATTCTTGTTTCAATTATATCTTACACTTCGCCGTTACAGCAATCAAGTGTAATTTAAAAAAATAAAAACGTCCCTTACACTACAAGGATTGTAGCTATTGGGGATTTTTTGTGTTAAGTGGAACCACTGAGTCGAATTAAAGGAAAAATATTATACCTTTATACCGATAGAATTTGCAAAAAGTGTCTATAATCTTTCAATCATGTTAAAGGCCTATACAGACGAGGGACTCTGGTCGACATAAAAATCCCTGAATCGTTTAAAAAATGTCCACCGAGTACTTGTCACGGACTCAACGCATACGGTGTGCGGTCATTTGTTGCCCGGAAATTGAGTCTTCCTTCTTTCTTCACCTTCCCGTATCATAATGGACTCCCCCGTACTTTTGTCCAGTACAGTCTATCGGTGTCCTCGGTAATTTGTTAAAAACTGGATGCCGGAGTAGTGGAGAAGCTCATTAGTATTCCTGTGTGTTTCTAAATCGGATGGGTAATTAACGTTTGCCGGACCGGAGCAGTGGATACCTTAGGGCGGCTTGAAAACTTCTGACAGTAAGACCAGCCACTAGTCTTACAAGCCTCCACCAATCCGGACTTGGATCCCGTGGTGGAGTATGGCCTATACCTTCCTCAGGGAAGAGACCCGTGCCCCTCGGTGGGGGCATAATGGGTTGACGAAAAAACAAAGAAAAATCAAGATTGTTTACCTTAAGTTAAGTATGAAGTATATTATATCGGTGGAAAAATAAGTACCCGGGGGATAGAACGTCGTCCGCGCAGGCCTTAATAGTGATATTTAGATTCCATGGCCGTGAATCTAAGACAAAAAGCCTAGGCCTAGATAATAACGGCAAATTTTGTATCGTATCGTATGGTATTATAAAAGTCCGTTCGCTTAGATAGTGTCGGTACACACGAAGGCAATCTTGGTTTTAGTAAAAAAAAAAAACATTTATTTCAATAATACAACTTAGATGCCCAAAACACTTTAAATAGAAAAAAAACATGGTACAAAATATACCTAATAAAGCACAAAATAAAACATCTTCATCACCCGAAGTGTCCTCAGAATATTCATCTCCACCGGTATTTAGAATAGCTACCTACCTAAGTGACGCAGGATCGTTTCGTTATAAATCCATTCTAAAATACTGATTGATTTACTTCTTTAATTGCGTGATCTACATAATGAGACGAGCTGCGAGCCAAAGTCACTGGCGTGTTTGCGCCGCGTCGGCTTCCTTTAATTTCTTTTGTCAAAAGCCGCCATGTGCCGAGGGGGTTAATATCAAAGTGACACTATGATAGCGAACAGACTACCTCATATTTGTCTGTCTCGGTGGATCGCTCCGTGGGTCACTAAACCAGGCGCTGGCACAAAATCAGTGCTGTGGGTAATAAACCTGCAGCAAATACTGAGCCTGAGGCCGTTTCACCGCCGCATGGACATAGCCCGTGTCCATTTCTTGTATTTATTTCTCGTCTTGCGTCTTGTCCGTGTGGCGATAAATAAACGTATTTCTTCTTCTTCAAATACGGTCGTTTTTTGCTTAAATGCTGTCTACTCCCAGGTAGGCGATCCTAGGTTCACGGCCATGATTTCTAAAACACACTATTAACGTGATTGAGAAATTGTAGGTAGACACTTGCAAGTTCGATCTGTTAATAATTGTTTTCTTCCTCTGTAACACTATACCATATTTACTTGGGGCTGAGACAAAATGTAAACAACTTTTCAGTACTCTTTAGACTACTTTCATTGTCATTTAATGTTATTTCGGTTTTTACACTAAGAATTAAGTAAATTAGATTAGATTAATCGGTTTTTACACTAAGAATTAAGTAAATTAGATTAGATTAATCTTAGACTAGATCTAATTCTTAGTGCAAAAACCGAAATAACATTTTTTGACAATGAAAATAGTCTAAAGAGTACCGAAAAGTTGTTTACATTTTGTTTCAGCCCCAAATAACTATGGTACAGTCACCCCTTTAGCTTTATGTTACAGCTAATGTCACGCACGAATAAATCTAGTATGTATTTAGTTTCTTAACAAAGACAGGCACTTCCAGTCAGTACTAACGTTAAGAAAGTGTCTTGACCAGCTCAGCCATGACGTCATCGGGAGTGATGTAGAGCTTCAAATCGGAACGTCTGACCACCAACTTGCAACCAGCTCCTATGGACAGCGGAACGTGTTAAAAACATGCGGAGTTATTAACAAAGTGACCAAGTTCGTGTAGGATACCGGATACGGTATTTGACACAATCAACAATAAATTATTTGAGATGCTCGATTAAAACAAAAATTACAAAATGTTTCGGAAAATATATTCTTTTAATCATTTACTAGTTATTACAATTTTTAAATAGATGAAATATAAAAAGAGTGCTCTGAAAAGTGACGTCACAAGCAAGAATTTTCATACAAAATTCCGTTTTAAAAGGAACTCCTTTGATTGATAATTATGTATGTGTAGAAAACGGCATATTGGCCGATTCTATGATGACGTCACAGTTCAGTAAAAATGGCGGGGTCCTGCTGTTTGACCAAAAGTCATTTGGCAAAATTACACTTGACAAACAATGTTTGACAAAAAATGCTTTCGCCAATTGATCATTTTACTACTAATCATTTTACAAATGACTCACTTATCCAAATGATCAACACTTAAATTTACATTTTACAAATAATTATTTTACTTAATGAACATTTAACAACTGAGTTATCAGACAAAACTACTATTGGTCTAAAAACGTTTGATAAAATGTATTATTTGACAAATGTTTCGTTTATTAATCAATCTTACGAACGGGGGGTCGGCGATGTAAAGAATACGTGGCAACAGAAATATAGGTGCGACGACGCGCGTAGCGAAGCGGAGCGCGTCGGAGCGTTAGGTTCTCTATGTAAGATCGAAAACAGACTCGACTTTGATGCGTTCAACATTTTGTTAAATGACATTTGGACAAATGCTTCATTTGCGAAACATATTATTTGGTGAAATTAAAAAAGGTCAATTGACATTTTAATATTCAAAACATTTAACAAATGTAGTGTTTGCTAATGGATCATTTGCTAAGTGAGTTTTTGTAAGATGATACTTTTGTCAAATGTCTCGTTTGCCAAATGAACATTTGGTTAAACGTTGTTTGTCGAATGACCATTTGTCAATAATTTTTTGGTCAACCATTAGTAATCCCAAAATGGCTTCTGTCATTCATGTCGTTCTTACGTTCATTGGTTTCTTAACTGACCAGTGACGTCATTGCCCAAGATAGCGTTTCGGCGGCTTATTTCAAAAGTAAATTTTCGTTTGCCTTTTTTTAGAAGAAAAACACGAAAGAATTTAAAATGACCACTTTCTGAGGACTCCATGAACGCCAACAGAAAATATGAGATCATCATCATCATCATCATCAGGCTATATTAGTCCACTGCTGGAGATAGCCCTCCCCTAATGAGCGCCATAGCGCCCTGTCTTCAGCTTGCCGCATCCAGCATCTGCCTGCAGTTTTTCGCAGATCGTCATCCCACCTGGTCGGAGGGCGTCCTACACTACGTTTGCCAAGTAGAAATAAGAGATGGTTTCAAAAATCTGTCAAAATTAAACAGCATATTCCTTTGCAACCGGAGAAATTATTTTTAAAAATTTAACCATCTTGGCTAAAATATCTTGTTTTGGTATGCCATAGATTCCAAGAAAAATAACCAAAAAATCCCTTTACTGCTGGTCCGGCTAAAAAGTAACTGCACGATCGTGCAACTACATTTTTCCAGACATATTTTATGACTATAAACTAACTTTGTATTTATAAAAACATCTTGTACACTGCACGGCACTGTATTAGGTTCTACAACAAGATACCCCAAGATATATTAGAGTTACTCTTTGCAAAAAAGCTTATTATAAAATCAACGATTATTTAGAAGACAAGGACGTATGGCATTAAATAGTAGTTTAATATTAAATTAAATCAGAGGATAAATGTGTCTAGTGTTGATATGTTGATTTAATGTTGATAGTGGGATAATGTGTTTACGTTGAAATAAATTCTTGATTCTTGATTCTTACAACGCTTCCTCAGCGGTATACTGACCAACATGATCGTTGTCCATCTTCATAAGATCGAGAAAGTATTTCTTGTGAACGTTGAATCGGAGCAGGTTGTACATGGTTTGCACCCGCTGCACGGCATCCGGGCGGACGGGGCGGAGTACGTTGCGCATTACCGTTTGGCCGGGGAGAAACGGCTCGCCGTAGATCTAACGGGAAGGCAGACATTACCAAGGGCAGACGACCTCTGTGAAGCATCGGTTAGTGATGGATTATGAGCAAATAAACCAGGATTGCTTAAGTAATTAAAGATTTATTCGCCAACTTCAAAAACAACACGTTTGTTCTACGACCGATAGAGAGTGACAGACATTTGGATGCATTCAAGGAAAAAACTATCTACACAAAATTGGAATGCGTTCAGTTTACATTTCAACAGTTAGGTCATAGCCCACTTACACGACTCTGCTCCCACAGCAGACAGCTCATATTTCACACTAGCTTTCGCCCGCGACTCCGTCCGCGTGGAAATTAGTTCAAAATTTTGCAACCCCGTTCACTCCCTTAAGGGTTAAATTTAGAAAAACGGCTAGACATGTGTTCAATCAATTGTGTTGAAGAGTATTTATTTTAAGTTTCGAGAAAATTAGACAACAATACCTCCCATACAAATTTTGGCAACCCTTTTCGCCCCCTTAGGGGTTGAATTTAAAAAAATACGGTCTTATTCCTTGCCTACATTATATATAGACCCTCTGTGCAAAATTTCAGCTTCCTAGGTCCAACGGCTTGTAAGTGTTCGTGCTTTCTTTTAATACTCCAAATTGTATTTATATATTTATCTTTTAGACCTTAGTTAAGACCTTTATTTTTTATTGCCGTGACGCGTTTTTTCATATCATTGACGATATTGTATGGAATCAGGCGTTACTTTGCGGAAGCCCATAATAGCATTAAAATGTGAAAAATACTTTGCTAATTTCCACCAAAATCCCACAAGCACCATGCGGTTAGTTAATGCACCGCCCTCCCTCCCACTTTTTCAAGCAGAAGCAAGACTAGAACGCACCACCACCGACACCAATACTTGTGTGAGAAAATGCGACGCGTTTCTCTAACACGAGGCATCCTCAGGCTCACAAGTGAGCAAAGTAATTTTCACATTTTAATGATACCATTGACATCTTGAAGGTTTGATATGTGGGCGCGCACAGACTTGAAAGGGCAATGAAACTAAATCGCCACGTTCACGCAGTTGTTATTATACTACATACAAATTGTAGTCTACAATACTTTTACAGAATCTAAGACCAGAGTGCTTATACTGAGTTTGTTCATTCACTTTCGATAGCGAGAGCGTTTGCAATTTGTATAGGAGTGACAAAGCGCGCCATATAGTTGTCTCTTTGTCACTCCTATGTAAATCTCAAACGCTCTCGCTATCGAAAGTGAATGAAAAAACTCAGTATACGCACTCAGGTATTCGATTCGGGTCGCTGAGGCAGTTGTGCGAGTGTCTCGTCTTTTCTTTTGCGAGTGTTTGGATCAAAGTAATTTACTAATACTGTGCGAATGTGGTGGTTTTGCAGACCTTTAGTCTTGGGTAAAGTCAATTGGCTTCCCCGCCGCGGACATTTCGCTCAAGCTCCTTGACCAAGCCTGGCTGAATCCGAATTCCTCTTCAATGGGACTAAAGCTGTTGTTCGGGCCATTGGGACTTTCCTCGGCCCTCAAAGGAAAATCGGAGTTTTCAACTCGGGAAGGCCTCAGCCAAGGTGGGAGCTCCTTGTGAAAGTCTTTCCCTCCCCAGCTGAACTTCACATAGACAGACCCGAGTAAGTAGCTCAGGCGTCGTTCCCGTTCCATCAGAAGGAAAGCAGTTTCTTCGGGCACACTGAACACTAGGAAAGTTTTATTTGTGGTCGACGATTTTTTAAGTATCCACCTATCAACGTGGGCCCAGCGATTCTGGTGGCGAAGCATATCGACCATAACCCGCGTGGGTCGCGTTCCCGGCATCACTATCCCACAGATCACCGTCCCGGTAATGTTGTAGTGTACTATGAGTCTGTCACCTGGAACTTTAATTTTCGCTACTTCATCCCTCAGCCACTGGATATCATTATTGTTGCACCAGAGTTGGAGGTGGCCGTTGTGGAATCTTGGTTTTCCTCGGAACACTGTGCCTTTGTGCTGTCCGCTCAGCATTTCTTCGACCATGACCGCTTCTAAAACGTCTAACACTCTCTGGGCGTCTTTACCTAAAGTTCTTGCCCTTTCTGTGGTGATAACTACTTTTGTTTCGTTGTTCGTTTGCTCTTCTTGGTGGGATTTCGTCGCGTCGAGGCGTACTAGCTTGGACGGTCCTGGGGTAGAGTTTTTAATGTGCTGAGTCACGGTCGCTGTCGTTGGCGACCCGCTTTGTTTCTTGGGGTCCGGTAAAGAGACCAAACCTTGCGCAAGTAGGCGACGGAACTTATTCCGGTCGCGCATTCGCGGCTTCATGCGCTTTCGCTTGCCCTCGATCGGTATGCCGTCCTTTGTCACCGTAGCGCGTTTTGGGAAGTTGGAATTCATCGTGAACCAGCCTTGATGTGTGTCCTGGGTTGGAGGGAGTTTTGAGCTGCACGGAATATCCGTGGAAGGTTCATCGTGTTTGTTTCTGCGACCAATCTGGCTTGGGGACGCTAACGGTGTGGGTTGATACCTCGACGGATCTAGATTGGGCTCAATGCGGACAGGATTGGAAGGTCTATCATGCGCGGATGGCTTTTCAGAAGGCCGGTGGGCACGGTCCAGACCAGAATGCGAGTGAGTGGATTCGTCAGCTACTCTGGCACACATCTGTGGTGTGGTTTCCCTTTCTTCATCCTTCAGCTAAAAATGACAACACGACTGAAGTCTGAGGTGAAGCGTACGCTTGACATTCAGACACAGACTCCTCGCGCGTCCACTCCACCACAGACTATTTGGTGGTCATCCATTAATCAGGATAGGTTTTTTTCTAGCAATTTAATCCCCCTGACACGTTGAGACGTTTTAGACTACCCCCTCTTAATAATTTGCAGAATATTGTCTTTACAAAGGTATTCGTACAATGTAACTGGAGTTTCTTTGTGTGGGCTATATCCACATAACTATACATTATTGTATGAGTATTTTGTATTAAATACAATATAATAATGTAATGTACAATAAACTTCAAAATATATATTAATATATAACTTAAAACTAAATCTTAAACACGTATAAAATACTATGTACACATTTATCATTATTTATTATTTACATATTACTTACATATTAATATTTCATAATAAGAAACAGTCACAAATTGCATTCACACTAGAACATAAGATAATAACGTATCCGTTATTATTGTGAATCAGCTGGTTGTCAGGTCTCATGGAACCGCGCTCTTGCCGATCACCCCACTGTGTGAAAACCGGCCGCCGCACGCGCATACCGCGTGATGACGCGCTGGCCGCGCTCCTCAAGACCAGCCAGTCAGAATCTATACGCGACGCTAGGCACACGCTGCCCGCTTTTGCACTACTGTATTCGACGCTTGTTATTTCTCTGCATAAAACTCTGTGTTGCTAAGCTCTAAATCATCTTCTGTGCTTGTGACTCTCTGCTGTGCTCTGTACTCCTTCTTAATACTTCTGTTCTGTGCTTGTGCATTAAAGACTGAACTTGCTGTGAAGTGTTGGATTTATTACGCCGCTTCCCTACTGCAGCTAAGTACCTACTACACCCGTCTTTGCTTACTACACACACCAGAACACCTAAACTTTGTGCAGCATTTGTAACTGACTCCTAGTTTTACTTGTAATCTTCAATAACTCTAAGCAAAAAATAAATAAATTGGT
The DNA here is from genome assembly GCA_947310845.1 of Yponomeuta plumbellus. NCBI lineage: Eukaryota > Metazoa > Arthropoda > Insecta > Lepidoptera > Yponomeutidae > Yponomeuta > Yponomeuta plumbellus. The sequence goes on from OX371217.1 coordinate 5,456,743, forward strand.
TGACCGTCGCGACAAAAATGTTGAAGGTTATTTTTGACGGGCGCAAAAGGTACAAAGGAAAGATTTCCCATACTTCCAATATAACAATCTGTTTATAAATCGCGCTTTCAGCGAAAAAATGTGATATTTTGTAATCTTTCTGGCCCCTCCCCGCTTTCGAGCCTGACGTGATTAATGGACGATACGATCTCGTGTGTCTCGTGTAATGATGCTGTTTTTAGCCGCCGAATGATTAGACACAGCCTTCTCCACGTCCACGGTGATGCAAACGCGTGGCGACCGTGTCTGAACGTCTGAACGTGTTTTTATTGATATTATGTCAAAGTGACAGTTTTTCTTGCATTGAATTAAAAAACAGACACTAGATTAAAGGGCCGATTTTTGAATTGAGAATTTCGCTACATAATTACTTGCCAGTAATTGGCCAGCCACAAGATGGACAGAGGATCTCATCCAGGTGGCAGGAAGACGCTGGATGCAAGCCGCTTTCACCCGGTCTTTTTAGAAATCTATGGAGGAGGCCTATGACCAGCAGTGGACTTCTTGTGGCTGAATGATGATGATGATGATGATAATGAATTACTTAACTGTAGTGCTGTTCATCTATATTCTTTAGAAAAGGGCGAGACAGAACGTTACTTAAGTATTTCATCATCATCAACCCATCATGTCCCCACCGAGGGGCACGGGTCTCTTCCCTGAGGAAGGTATAGGCCATACTCCACCACGGGGGCCAAGTCCGGATTGGTGGAGGCTTGTAAGACTAGTGGCTGGTCTTACCGTCAGAAGTTTTCAAGCCGCCCTAATGCCTCTGACTTGGCTTAACGACTGCCATCTATCGACGGCAGCCGGCACCAACTGCCTAACGTGCCCTGCGAAGCACGGAACCGCTCGGAAAAATGCCACTAGCGTTAGTCATAGACGGTGACCCATCCATGGACTGAACGCGCCGTATGTTGCTTAACCGTAGTGATCGTTTAAGATCGCTCAGGCAGCCCAGGCTACGAGCGATTCCTTAAGTATTTACTTAGTGCAAATTCTCAATTCAGAAATCCGCCTCTATGTGTTAAGTTAGGAACTACATACGCGCACTCGAAAGATCTCCACGTCTTCTGGAACCAGGTGTTTCGTCATCACCTGACGGATCATCTGAAAACAGGAATAGAATATTTAAAACCACGCGTTAAATAACTTCGTCTGCATATGTTTTTACTCGACTGTGAAAGCAAAAGAGAGGTATAACATAACATTTACATACAGGCAAATACATTGCTTCTGGTCCCACACTAAACATCCAAGACCTGGGGTTTTGTTGTCCCCAGCAGGGGTTCGAGCCCGAAACCTCTCGCACGGACCGTGTTGCCACCTTAGCCCTTTTCGGGCTAGATCTAGCACTTTTTACCGACGGTGAACTCGTTTTTTCATGCTTTAGCCCAAAAAGAGCAATCTAGCCCTTTTCAAGCGATACGAAAGCTTCGCGCCAGGATTACCAAGTTATGAAACAATCACTAGTCGTATTTTTTATTAAACGGAGTAAACTGACAGTAGCTTGAAAAATAATGTTGCCATGTTCAATGTAATAGTGATGCGTTCAGTTTTGTTCAATCACAGGAATGAATGAATACTTCGTTAACATTACCTTATTGAAACAAAAATCGCTCGTAGCCCCGGCGCCGCCTAAGTGATCTTAAACGATCACGAAGGTTAAGCAACATAAGGGGCTTCCGGTATCTTTTTATTCGATATTTATATGTTACGCTAGCAGTGCCCGCGACTTTGTTCGAGCCACAGGATTAGCCTATGTCCACCCTGAAGGTTCATCCTAAACACTCGTGAAACCATATTTGAAATTAGATATCTACTTTCGGGTATTACCCTTTACATACAAACTTTTCCTCTTTATAATCTATCTTATATCTAATATCCCTTCTAATGGCGGTAATTAGCATAAATAAGTAAAATTCTTGCTCTAATATACCTAATTTAATCACTATATTATTATTGGAAGACACTTGACGAACCAATTTCACATGTCGATTGTGATCTAGCTAATTTTATTACTTACTTACTGCGATGGCTCAGCGACCCGAAGTGGATCTTGGCCTCTGATACAAGAAGTCGCCACTTGTCTCTGGCTTGGCTAATTTTATTACAATTTTTTTAAAATTCTGGGTAAAATCCTATCTCTAATTTGACAATTTTACAATTTGGACAAAAAAAAAACTAGTTTGATTTGCTCAGACAAAGATGATAGGATGAGTTTATTGAAGTCAAATAACGCGTGAATTTTCAAATATAATTATATTAAGCCAAAATGAAACAATGTGGTTAGGCGAAGCTTGGTGACAGTAAGACCAGCCACTAGTCTTACAAGCCTCCACCAATCCGGACTTGGCCCCCATGGTGGGGTATTGCCCTTAATATTAAATTATGGCCTATAATAAAAAATATTGTGTTATATTAAATTTAACCAGAAACTAACTAACAGATAACTGTGTCCAATGTTCAATACATCTAGGGGTTATAATTTTTAAGTTTTAAAGTTTGTTGATTACGCTAAAACTGTTTTGAAAAGAATACAATTGTGGAGTTTCTTTGTTAGTTTCTACTCCATATAATCTATTAATCAGGTACACATTTAAACATTTTGTTTGTACTATGAATAAAATATTTGAATTTGATTAAAATGTTTTTCGTAAATAGTCCTACAAAAAAGCCCATCACAGTGTTTGTCTATTATCTTATGTGTAAGCCATTATAGCCAAAACAGTGAACCATATAATATAGTTTATAGGAGCATACTGCAGTAGCTACCTATAGGTCTATTGATTAAGGCTCTGCTTGATTACCGTATTTCTTATGTTGACAATATTGTTACCTTACACTGTAACATCTCAACATTGTCAGCCTGTCATATTTTTCAAATGCGACCCAAAAAATATTTATGTGATAATTTTAATGTCATAATGTTTCTTTTCTACGCTACGCTAACGAGCTACTCGAAATACTAATCCTTCGCAGACGAAGTCGCGGGCGCCAGCTAGTAAAAGATTGATGTCATTGTTTCATTCATTCACTTTGTCACAACACTATTTTTATTTCGTCAAAACCTGGCCACCCAGTACACGTCAGTTTACTCCGTTTAATAAAAAATACGACTTTAGTTCGGTGTATATTCTTTCAAATTGGCTAAGAACGCAGATGTCAATCAGCCATCAACTTCTTCTTCGGCAGATAATACCTATGATTTCGGAAGAAGTTTCCGACGGATTTCTGATTTTTAAAATAGGCAACTCACATTTAATAAAAAAATACGCTTTCTGAAGTTACTTTGAGTACCTACTTAATTCATTTCAAATAAAAAAAAACTTTTACAATTGTGTTAATTTTTAACCGTTTTTAAAAAGTAAAAGTAATAATTGTTTATTGCCAAATGAATTATGTTACATGCATGTGAATTAATAATTATTAATCTTAGTTTAAATTTACAACAGAATTGAAATTAATATTAGATAACATCATGTTGTGGTGACCGTGTTCCCACACTGGGCCGAGCCTGTATCGTGGGCGACGATATTTTACATAAAATTGGTTTTGTCATTTTAGACGTGCAGTGCTGATATTGACCGATATCACTTCTTTTGCTAAGTATATCTAGCCCTTTTTAGCTTGTTCGACTGCCCCTTTTCAAAAACCAAGGTGGCAACACTGCACGGTAGGCAGATGCGCTAACCGCTGCTCGACAGAAGTCGTCAACCATCAGCTGGTGAGCTAAACGTACCACGGGCAAGTAGGGCGATATCTTGCTCAGCTCAGCCCTGACGCGTTGCTTCGCCGGGTCCACCCCGTCTGTTTCAGACTCCAGGCTCTTTATGTGGTCTTGCACCTGGAAGAAATCAAATTAAATTACAGACTGCTAGCTTTTAGAATATACCACGGCTGAGCAATCAAAACTATATTGCAATAAGGTAAGGTTTATTTTGTGTTGTTATTTGTAACTTTACATAACTTTTCAAAATAGTGAAGAAAAGTTTTATACAGAGCAGGAAGTAGTATCACACTCGTGTGCTTTCGGCGAAAATCGAAGCCTACTCTAGAGCCCGAGGTATATTCTAAAAGCTAACAGACTGTAGCATACATTAGAACATAGGATAAAATGACCAACATGGAGGTCCTTAGACGGATGCACAAAGAGGTGGATCTTGTTCGCACCATCAAGCAGCGGAAAGTAGCCTTACTTAGACCATGTGTTGCGAAGCAAGAATTGGGTATTTGACAGGATGTCAAATGAGTTACTTTTAAAACGGAATTTTGTATGAAAATACTTGCTTGTGACGTCACATTTCAGAGCACTCTTTTTATGTTTCGTCTATTTAAACATTGTAATAACTAGTAAATGATTAAAAGAAATACATTTTTCGAATCATTTTGTAATATTTGTTTTAATCGAGCATCTCAAATAATTTATTGTTGATAGTGTCAAATACCGTATTATCGACTGCTGCAGATCATTTTTATGGGCAAGGTGGAAGGAAAAGGAGGCCGGGTAGGAGAAAGATGTCATGGTTGTGCCACATCAAGGAATGGACCGGTGTTAAAACCGCGGAGGAGCTGTTCAGAATTGCACTGAACAGAGACCGTTGTAAAGAGATGACTGCCAACCTCCAGTAATGGAGAGGCGCCATAAGAACATAGGTTCCCAAAGTGGTTCAGGTGGACCCCCAGGGGTGCATAGGAGACCACACGGGGGTCCACGTAGACGTGAATGGAAAACAGGGGTTCACATGGTGTAAGTGGGGGTCCACGAAAAATTTTCTGGTTTTCATAATAAAGAACCAAAAACTTTGGCTTGGGTTTACCTGTCAACGTCAATTGTTGATTGTTTGTAATGAACAAACACCAAGTATTATTTTAATTTAATAGTTTGTAACAACAAGTATTATTTTAATAAGGACACAAGAAAATGTCCTACTTTTTTTTTCGGGGTTGTTAAGGCCCCAATTTAGGGTATACCTAGTTATATTTTTAGGAGTTTTGAGAATACAGTAGAAATAGAATAGAATATTTAAAATAAAATATTTGTTTATTGTGCAAAATATCTTCTAATAGCATCCAATATTATCATCATCATCGCTGACATGAATTATTAAGAGAGCTAACAGCGGCATACTTTCCTTTTTTAAGAGGTTGAATATACCTGAATTAGTGGGGAGTGATGCCAGCTAAAGAATAAAATAAAGCAATTAAAATTAATTCGATATAATTATTGATCGTGATATTGAAATATTTGTTATTTTTATATTAGTACACTGGTACTCCAGTGTCGTCTAAATATCAGTCAATATTTAGATTTATCTTTTTCTAAGTAAAACATAAAAAATATCTAGCATTTAATTTTTTATTGCACTCGAATGGGCCAAATTTTTCCTTTATTCGATGAATACCTTTTTTAGTAGCAACACTTATGAAATGTCAGAATTCTACGGAATAAAAAATCAGACTATAATGTAATGTATGTATGTGCCTGTATGTAAATGTTTATTTTTATCTTAACTATGTGTGAGTATCGCAAGTTTTTATGTTATTCTTCTAATGCATAACGACTTTATCGGTGCGGTGTCCGCTGTGTATCACTCATGTATTTTATGTGTTTCTTTCTATATTTTATATTTGTAATTATTTATCTGAAATCGCCCAATATTGGCGTAGGTCGTGTCGTGGGCATCCCAGGCCTCGATTTTATCCCCAATGGTATTAAAAATACTCGTCACCTATTTTATTTTTATTTTATTAACATTTTTCAACTAGAAACAAAACATAATACCACTTACCGTTTTGGTGATTTTATTCGTGTATTTATTGCAGGCCTCCACGATTTTTTCGTGAGTATCTTTGTCCACCTCTGGAAAAAATCAAAGCATTCTGTCAGAATAGGCATGGGAAGAATAAGCTGGAAGAAATCTCCAACACAAATAACCTCGCCTTTGTATCTGATGTTTCTTATGTAATGTTCTGTTTAAAGATTCGTGTACAATAAGCATTCTGTCAAGCCCAGAACACAATGAAAAAAAAAAGGTATAAGAATAAGGAATAAGAAATAAGGAACCAGGAATAAGGAATAGCACAGAAATCAATTCTCTTCCTTATTCTTGAATTGTGTCTTGCTCAACGGTGCTGCCATCGCTGGATTCCGCTATTCCTTATTCCTTGTTCCCTATTTCATATTTCTTATTCTTATACCTTTTTTTTTTCATTGTGTAATGGGCTTCACTGACTTGCCCAGTTTTACACTAAACTTGCATCATTATTCGGAATAATACGAGACCCGATAAATATAGTCTGTAAAATATAGCTCGAGCTCCGCGACAGCTGTCATCTAAATTGATAGACAGATAGATAAATCATTTATTTGCATTTACACACACATGCATTGAAAACAGACAAAACAGGTTATACAGTAGTAGAAAAAAGCACAAACAACACATACAAAACATAATGAAACAGTATAACAAACATAATGAAACAGTCTTTTCGCTCTCCTGTAAAGTTGACATTTTTACTTACGCACTGTTAGAACTTAACTGACGTTATCCACTGTGAGTACTGTGGCGTGGCAAATGCAAAAGGGCTCTGACTCGGCATAAGCTAGAGATATGGTACTCCGGCGCTTTCTGTCAGTACCGAGAGATGGTACGAAGTACGAACCGGTTCAAAATAATATTAAATGAAATAAAATATGCGATAATAGTCGAGTACAATAAGATTAAGATAAGTATAGCGCGAGTCAAAACTTCAGCTTAACGAAGTAGACGGCTGAATTAATGTTAGTGGGATGTCAGTGAAAGTAATTGCATAAAATTGTAAAATTGCGTCCCTTCATGTTTTGAATTTTTTCACAGAATATTTGTACTGTGAAAACTCCGTACTTATTGCACACTATTCGATGTCTAAGCAATATCGTCCTTATTCTGAGGCAATATCGCAACCTAGCCCTGTCAGTGTGACAGCTGTCGCGGAGCTCAAGCTATATTTTACACAGTATAGTAATTATTTTCAATTTATTTTATTTAAAAACTTTTTTTAATAACATCTGTTTAACCTCTGCAGTCCTGACCTTGAAAATAACAATTTGTTATTTTCAAGGTCAGGACTTACTAAGTTAAGTGAAATTTCATTTCTGTTATTTGTTTAACACTACACTCTTTGTTCATTCATTATAGCCTTTTGTATTACGGCAATGCAAAGTATAAACTGTTAGACTCAACAGGCCCCATAGATATCTAAAGAGTAAAATGTCTATGACAGGCCCTAATTGGAAATCAGCGCCGCGGTCAACTTGTTGACACATGGCTGAGTTAGAGTCCTATTCAGTTACCTACCTACTATTAAGCCTTTGTGATCTTATTATACAGAGTGTCCCAAAAAATAGTGTCAAGCTGAAGTTCAGAGATAGGGCACCCCTATGTGCCGCGATTTATTGCAGTTTTCGAGTCCTCGGCCTTTAAAAAAATTTTAAATTTTAACTTTGCGATTTTTCATTTTTTATGGCATTGTTGTATCAGATTGACAGAGGACGTTCTACACTACTTTTACCGATCCGCGGTCTCCACTCAAGAACTCGTCTACCCCATCGGTTATCAGTTCTCCAATTTTTATACAGGGTGTTGATTTGTACAGTTAAATCCGACTCAGGGGTGGTTATTTACATGATACTGAAGCAAAAAAATTTTTTTTTTTTAGTGAAAATCACCTAAAAATCATAAAGTTATATGGCTTAGCTTCTATCGTTTGCACTTGACGGGTCCGGCGGGGGTTTCGCGGGGCGGAGCGGGAGAGTGCGCCCGCGCGCAAAACCGGGGATTTTAGGTAATTTTCACTAAAAGAATTTTTTTTTTTGTTTCAGTACCATGTAAATAACCACCCCTGAGTCGGATTTAACTGTACAAATCAACATCGTGTATAGCACTTTTTGAGGTTATAAACAATGTTTGCCTTGTCCACGGCTTCTAACTGTCTCTATATTTCTGTTTCTTTTTTTTTCTGTAGTATAGAAATAAAGCTTTTATCTATCTATCTGTAAATGAAATTTATGAGTACAATATATAATATTCTATCTAAAAAAATAAAAAGAAAGAAAGAAAGAAAGGAAGTTTATTCGACCAACAAGACACATCACAGAAACAAAAACAAACAAAAAAGTAACATAATAAATAAGTAAGGCAACAGAAAAAAAACAAATAAATTTAATCAAAAACCTTAGTCTGTGGTGTATCTATCTTATTAATATCTATTTTATTAACGTCTTTAAGTAATCAAATCTATTAATACCTTTATCGATATTTCTGCATGACCTACCCATCTGCGGCTTAGTGACGGGCTCAATCAGATCACTCTCCTCGAGGTCCGTCCTCGGCTGTCCTCGCTCGTCCTCGACCTGGTGGAGGGTCGCCAGGACGAACTCGAAGTCCTCAGCGTGAGGATGGGCGCGGTGGTAAGCCCCAGTCAGCTGGAAAGGCTTCAAAGCCGCGGCTGGACTCTCCTCCGCTACCAAGCGAAGGCGCTCGAACATACTCTGTGGGCAGTGACGTGGTCAAATATACTTGACCAAAGACTTTGCCTCCAAAGGGTAGCGTCGAAGGCCATAGTACAGGTTTTACCTAGTTTGACTTTCGACGTGTCTTCTAAATACACCTTAAATAAATAAACTGAATATTTTAAGTAAGTACCTATGTTATAAAGCTGTTACAATAAGTGTGTACTTTGAAGTTCGTTGTGAAATAAATTTATTTATTCTTTATACTCCGATTTTTCATTTCGTATACCAAAACTGACATTTGGTGGGTTGCCAGTTTTGGATTTTGTTGTAGAATAATGTCACCATCACCATCAACCCATTATGTCCCCGCCGAGGGGCACGGGTCTCTTCCCTGAGGAAGGTATAGGTAATGTACTCGAAGACTATCCAGATATTGAAACGAGATATGATTCGAAAGCCAAACTAGTATTCGGTTTGGTGATTTATAGAAAAAAGTTGCATGTTACATTTATTATTTTTTCCTTAAATTAATTTAACCATTTTGAAAATGTCACTGTAGATAGAAATCAATGCTAATTTTAATACTGATCAACGTAAATTAAGATTCTAAAATTACTTGTCTTCTAAATAATCGTCGATTTTATAATAAGCTTTTCTGCAAAGAGTGTGCTTAACACAATTCTTAAGCCGCGATGAAGGCAACTCAAATATATCTTGTGGTATCTTGTTGTAGAACCTTATACAGTGCCCCATAAAGGAAGTATTACCTTAGACAGCTCCAGCAGAAGTTTGTGATCAGTCTTCTCCAGGCTGAATTTGCACAGCAGATTATACTTGTACTGCAGCTCATTCATCAACTCGCGGTGAGACTTGATGATGCATGGCTTGATCTGCAAAGTGATAATCCAGTTTCGGCCCTGAACTGAACACTTTAATATAAACTTATCTTTATTCCGGATACATCATCAACCCATTATGTCCCCACCAAGGGGCACGGCTCTCTTCCCTGAGAAAGGCATAGGCCATACTCCACCACGGGGCCAAGTCCGGATTGGTGGAGGCTTGTAAGACTAGTGGCTGGTCTTCCTATCAGAAGTTTTCAAGCCGCCTTTGACTTGGCTTAACGACTGCCATCTTTCGACGGCAGCCCGCACCAACTGCTTAACGTGCCTTGCGAAGCACGGAACCGCTCGAAAAAATGCCACTAGCGTTAGTCATAGACGGTGACCCATCCATGGACTGAACGCGCCGTATGTTGCTTAACTTTAATATTAACTTAACTTTATTCCGGATACACTTACTTTTAACTTTTATCGGAAGAGTCCGACCAGGTTTCGCTCTGATTCGCAGAGCTGATTACATGGTGAGCAGAGACGGGGCTCGCATCGTCGGTTGCTCGTCGGGGCTCTACGTCTTTTTATGTGTTTTTTTTTTAAAGATTTTATTCTGTTATTTTTTCGGCTTAATTAATAAAATATCGTCGGCTAAAGTCGCAAACGTCTCAACTCCATTTTTAAGTAAATTTGCCGCATCTTATAGCAAATCTCTTAAATTTTGAAAAAAAAAATGGAGAAAAAAGTTTGCGACTTCAGCCGATGTTATGTATTTCTTCTTTTTAAATTATGTCATTCTTCTTTCAAATACGCTTTCAAATAGCACGAACGCACGCACGCACGCACGCACGCACGCACGCACGCACGCACGCACCCACGCACGTAAACTAACCGTTGCTTATTGAATAAAGATTTAATCATTATTACGATAAACGGTAAACGAACAACACAATTCACTTCACAAATCTCACATCACTGTATTTATAATCACTTCCAACATTCACAATTTAACTTTTAATATAAATTATAAATATAAATTCTTAAATCGGGCAGAGCTTCCGCCCGTCCACAGCGCCAGAACAAGACTGCCGGTTTATCGTAGAGCCCTCTCTTTTATAGACTAAGGCCCTTTCTGCACTGCTCCGGTCCGGCGTCGGAACCGGAATCAGTCATGAGAAAAATACCGGATGCCGGATCATACTTCTCCACTTCATCCGATTATAATAGGCAATGGACGTGACGCAGTGCTTTATTAAAATTCTTCGGTTTTTCTATTCGAGGCAGGGGACGTTTTCCACACATTCTATTCAAATTCAAATCGTTTATTTTGATGAAAGAAACATGATGTACTGTTACAAACATTATACAAGTAGGTAGATAAATTACTCAACTTACAAGCACTACGTACAACGTCTGAGTCATTCGACATGTTTTGTTCGGTTCGTAACTGCAATCAGACGCCTTACGCTGTGAAACATTTCCTTAATCATAGGGTAGGTACTTTAAGATATGCCGATTTCGCTAAGGTAACTTGGTAACAGTCAAAGATTACCACTACCCTCCGCGCTAGTTAGAAACTGTGTTGCGGCAGAGTAGGATCGTCATCAACGTGACCAGTTTAAATTGTTACATACCGTGCGTTTTTAATCTTGCAGTATCAGGGGTCAGACTACACTGGTCAGTATGGTATGACAAAATAAACATTGACCAATTCAAGGTGACCCGTAATGTAAAGTTAGGAGTAACATAACATAGTTCATGGTGCCATGGTTAATTCGCAACCACACCACGGTGCATGCATAAAAGTAAGATAATACTACTGCTAAGCACAACTGGCTAAAAACAAACAAGAAGATGAGATACATTACAAATCAATCCAGATCATGGTTTGTAATGAGGCCCTTTTGACACGCACCTATTATATATTACATATTTATATGTATATGCATACGAGTATATGTGGTATATTATATGTCATTAATACTTTGGATAAGTAATATGGGATATAAACATATTATGTTACATATTATTATTATAATGATATTACAGTTTAATTAGATACTTTAATTTTATTAATTATATAGGACAGGTAGATAAAAGTAGTTACATTGCTTGTTTTAATAGGTTTTCTGTGGAGTTATAGTCTAGGTTGAGAAGGAATTTTTCGACGACTCTTTTACACACAAAACGGTTTTTTTTTTTGCTCAACATTTCACACGCCTTACAGATTTTGTTATATATGAAGGGACCTCTATAGTGTGTAAAACTCTGGGCGAAAACAGTAAGGCATTGAGGAATACGATCAACGACAAATTTTCGCCTTCGCGAGATAGTATCGGGAGGGGATACCTTGTGTTGTTTCAGGACTAAGGAAATCATATATAACTGTCGAACTGTAAGGACCGAATATTCCTCGTATAATTTTGTTGTTGGGTATCTAAAGCTTTTAAAATTTATAACTTTTATAACAGCTCTTTGGGCCCTTTCTAGTTTTAGAAGAGTTGTTTTTTTTGCGTTACCCCCTGGGGTTACCTGTAACTATACCGTAGGATAGGATTGATTGGCATAAGCTATAGTAAATAGTTCTGATGATATCGTTGTCTCCAATATGTCTCACTTTTTTAAATATACATTTAAGTTTTCTCAGTTTAGCGGAGAGCGTTTCGATTTGTAATTTCCAGTTACGGTTTCTATCTAGTATGACGCCGAGATATTTGATATGTGTGACAGAAGTGAGTTCGGGGCATGCGCATGTGGAATTATCAGAACAGGACCACACATTCTATAATGTAAATAAAATAGAATAGGAACATTTTCGGGTTGTATGCGCGGTGCAAAAACGTGTATTGTTTTTGTACGTCGATCACTTCGGCCCGGTAAAATACCGTTCCGATCTAGCAAGTTATCGGAACGTTAAAAACCGGATGCCGGAGTAGTGGAGAAGCTTACTAGTATACTTGTGTGTTTCTAAATCGGACCGGTAATTAACGTTTGCCGGACCGGAGAAGTTGGTTTGGTTGGTGGTGCGTGGCGCCATTTTTTGACAAATCCGTTAAAAATGTAATTCTATTCAAATGGCCACTTTTAAAATAATGAACTGTTAAAAATTATACTAAATACATCTTATAAATGACCGGTCATCCTAAAATAATGTTTTAATGTTAAATTAAATAGAACCTTTGCCGCTTTATCAAAATCATGACACGATACTTACAAAATGTTTGTTGGCAGCTGTTACAGCGACTGGGCCTCGTTTTTGGGCTCTGCCTTTCTTCATTGGCTTGGTCTCGTAAGGTTCTAGCTGTGAACAAGATTTACTTATTAATTTCTGTATGCACAATCATATCCCGGCTTACATATTTAAAAACACTTTATTGGTTCCATTACTTTCTACTCATCAACAGGAACAACTATTACTAGGTATGAGGTCGACCTGGAAATCGCGAAAAAAAAGCAGCTGTGCCATACTTAAATGCGATAGGTGCTTATTCAGCAAAATGTGTGGAGCAGGTGATTCTTTTAAAGACTTTAGAGTTGATTCCGTAGTACGGAATCCGTACACATTAAACAATAATTTTAATAGTCTCATAATGAAGAAATAGATACATTTTTTATTTCTTATGTCCCGCTCTTGAGCGACCTGGTTTGACCCGTCATTCGCACACTGATTGTTATAAAAAATTTGTTAGAATAATTTATAAAACAAAATAAGAAAACCATTTCCTCTACTTCTCAGAGGCAATTTATTTGTTTCATTGTTCAATCAAAAAAAAAAACAGGTCTTGGATGTTTACATAGTATTTGTGACATCGCCGTTTCTGGTTCCCACGACACAGCGTATCCTAGTGTGGGGCCAGAAGCAATGTATGTGCCTGTATGTAAATGTTGTTATGTTTGTGACATTACTGTTTCTGGTTCCCACGGCACAGGGTATCCTATTGTGGGGCCAGAAGCAATGTACGTGCCTGTATGTAAATGTTGTTATGTTTGTGACATCACTGTTTCTGGTTCCCACGGCACAGGGTATCCTAGTGTGGGGCCAGAAGCAATGTATGTGCCTGTATGTAAATGTTATCTATATATATAAAACGAGAAGCTGACTGACTGACTTAGAATCAACGCAGAGCCCAAACTACGAACCTAGGGGGTTGAAATTTGGCATGGGAGTTCCTTAGGGAGCCTAGGGGAGCACTAAGAAAGGATTTTTGAAAATTCATCCCCTAAAGGGGTAAAATGGGGGTTAGTATGAAACTTTGCCGTTTTTGAAGTTATTCGAATGAAATTTGGTACGAAGGTTCTTCATTTAAAATTATGAAACACGTGTAAAATAGTTTTTTAAAAATCATCCCTTAAGGGGGAAAAAGGGGGGTGCAAACTTAGTATGAAACTTAGCCATTTTTGAAGTTATTCGAATGAAATTCAGCATGAAGGTCCTTCATTGAAAGTCATGCAACACAGGTAAAATATATTTTCAAAAATCATCCCTTAAGGGTGTAAGAGGGGGTTGCGAAGTTAGTATGAAAGCTCTTTCGCATGCGTTAAAAGTATCCCTATCTTATTTTCAAGCTCTTTACTCAACTAAAGCCCACGCGGACGTAGTCGCGGGCAACAGCTAGTGTTAAGCATAAAAATGTACTAGAGCTTACCGAGAGAATTAGGGAGAGAAATTATGCTAGGGCTAACAGAATGGGGCCACAAGGAAGGAGTAACACTGATGCCACAGATGAAAAAAAAACACATCTTTTTTACAGATCATAGGTATTTGCAAATGGATGGGATTGGGAATGGCTGAAAATATCAGAAGTGCTTGATTTTTTTTTTGTGATAGGAATAACCTTCCTTAACGCAAGAAAAAAAGTTTCAATTTTTTTGGCTTCATAGTTAATTTTTAAATAATGTTAATATTTTTCCTTTCGTCGTTCTGGGCTCAGTACGGCATGTCAGACATATTCCTTGGTCCGCTACGTATGAAAAAAAAAACTGTGGTGACAATGACATTGACAGCTTTTCAAGGTGGATTTTTTAACTATGAAGCCAAAAAAATTGAAACTTTTTTCTCGCGTTAGGGAAGGTTATTCCTATCACCAAAATATCAAGCCCTTCTGATATTTTCATCCATTCCCTATCGATGCAAATGCGAGACACCGCAAGGTAGGGCGTGATGGGGGAAATGGCCTACTGCTCTCGTTACGACGAACACAGTAATAGCCATTACTGCGTTTTTACTTTGGATGTAAAAATGAGCTACTCACGGAATATCTCTATGTAATACGACTCGAGATTTGAGGACCTCTGTGACGCAGCGGTTTAAGGGGTATTACACTACCCAATTTTTACGGACCCTAACCCTAACTAAGGGTGGTGTAATAAAGGTTAGAAAGTAAGGGTCCCTAACTAGGGCGACCGGACGGGCCCGGTAGCCTTGCTCCCTGACCACCCTTACGATCGAGTAGTGTAATAATACGTAATAACACCGCCATCATCTTTTTACAATAGGTGTTACTGACAGTCCGCTATGCAGAGCATGCATGAACGCAGAGGAAACAGCCGCACACGTGCTAATGGAATGCGTGGGACTGGCCATACAACGGACGGCTCTAGTTGGGAGTCCGGGGACATTGCAGGAGGCATGCAGTGACACTCGCAGGCTCCTGGCTTTCCTGGAGGATCTGGGGTGGCAGGATTGAACTCCCCCTTTGGATGTTACCTTCCTTTACGCAAAATAGGCTCACTTGCAGTCGAGTTGCGGAAACCCAAACCGTCACCAATACCAATAACACCGCCAATTATTATTGTACCATGAACCTTTGTAAATATTTTGTTTCTTTTTTTCCTGTGTGCAATAAAGAATATTCTTATCTTATCTTATAACGGCCTTACTAATAAAGGTTATGAGCTGTATACAGCCGTTATGCGAGGTCTGACAAACTGGTTATTTGAACGCTAAATGCGATTAAACCAGTATGAATTGATATACGTCAAATAGTTATTCAGAGTGTATAACTTATTTATTAGTAAGGCCGTTAGTGTTTATAGGATCCTTACGTCAGGTATCTCATCCACAATGAATGCCTTCAGCCGACCAGTTTCCTTCAGCGTATGTTGTCCCAGCTTCTCTATCACCAATTGAGGGTCCACCTGGAAATTTCACACCATTTCATTTATGGGCTACCCAGAGCGCCAATTAGAAGAAATCACACGTAATATTTATCCACCTGTGAGTAAGCAGGTATATGTCGCAGCCAAGTGGTGAAATCAGCCATAGAACAAACTGCCTAGGACTTTAATTGGTTCATTTAACAAATAAATGGCTAAACATCATTCAGCCTTGTTATTGAGCATTTTAAAATCATCTTTATACTTCATAAATATCACCCAATAGCCTTTAGAAAATAACAGCTGTTTAACCTATACTAACAGTTAACAAGTTAGTATGAATAATCTAAGTTGGAGCAAAATATACTAATTAATTATTTACCAAGGATATTTTTGTGGCCAAGCAGTTTTTTTTTATATAATACTAGCTGTTGCCCGCGACTTCATCCGCGTGGGCTTTAGTTACAAAAAGTATTTGCAAATAAGTCACGTATACTTGTAGCGCATGTGAAATAATCAAAACAAAGAAATAATTCAGAAAATCAGAGAACTTACATATTAACGTTGCACCCGCTTTTACCCGCCTATTTGATGATTATAAAAAAAAGTTACTCGAGTTTCATGACTTTCAATAAGGAACCTTATTAACTTCTGAACTGAATAACTTCAATAACGGCAAACGTTCATGCTAACTATGCACCCCCGTTCTAAATTTGAAAAATCCTTTCTTAGTGCCCCCTTACGTTATAAAAGGAGCCCCTGTGCAAAATTTCAGGTTCTAACCCTTATAGTTTAGCCCCCTTTTTACCCCCTTAATGAGTGAATTCATAAAAACGGATAGCAGAAATAATCATTGTTAAGAACTTATAACCCAAATACCACTTTTTATAACTTTGAAAATCACAGAACTTTCATACTAACTTTGCACCCCCCTTTCACCCCCTTAAGGGATGATTTTCAGAAAAATATTTTACACGTGTTTCATGACTTTTAATGAGAAACCATCATACTGAGTTTCATTCGATTAACTACACAAACGGCAAAGTTTCATACTAAGTTTTTACCCCCTTTTAACCCCCTTAGGGGTAAATTCACAAAAAGGAATATCGGAAATACTCATTATTAGGAACTTATAACCAAAACACCACTTTTTATTGAGATAACTTTGAAAATTACAGAACTTTCATACTAACTTTGCACCCCCCTTTTACGGGGGTATTTAAGGGGTTAAAGGATGATTTTCGGAAAAATATTTTACATGTGTTTCGTAACTTTCAATGAGGAACCTTCATACTGAGTTTCATTTGAATAACTTTACAAACGGCAAAGTTTCATACTAACTTTGCTCCCCCTTATAGCCCCCTTAGGGGGTGAATTTACAAAAAGGGATATCGGAAATACTCATTATTAAGAACTTATGATCCAAATACAACTTTTTATTGAGATAACTTTAAAAATCAGAGAACTTTCATACTAACTTTACACCCCATTTTTACCCCTTTAGGGGATGATTTTTGGAAAAATATTTTATACTATTTCATGAATTTAAATGATGAACTTGCGTATGCAATTTTATTCTAATAACTTCAAAAACGACAAAGTTACATACTAATTTTGCACCCCTGTTTTACTTCTTTAGGGGGTGAATTTTCAAAAATCCTTTCTTAGTGCTCCCCTACGTTATAAAAGGAACCCCTGCGCAAAGTTTCAAGTTTCTAACCCTTATAGTTTAGGCCCTGCGTTGATATGTCAGTCAGTCAGTCAGTCAGTCAGCTTCTCCTTTTATATACAGGGTGACATTTTCACCGGTACAATAAATCAACATACGTAATACTAAGTCCAAAATACAAATAGCAACATTTTTTGTTACTACCCCGTTGGTACAAAAAAACCAATGTCTGAACTTCTTAAAGAAATATGCAAATCTTAAAGAAATATGGACTTATTACGCATATATGGAGCACAACTAAATGCACTAACTGGCAACTGCGCGCGGCTTGCGGGAAGGAAAAGAAGCGGCGGCGGGGGCGCAGCCAGTAGGTATGACGTAGCAAAAAAAATCTTACTCGATTTCAATTCTTCCTTCATACTTGCACGTGCTTAGGACCATCACCGGCGTGGAATGCTTGCACTGGTTGGTAGTGGTATGCATTTCCACACCACGTACTGGCTAACGCTGAAGTGCGCCGTGCGTGCCGCGTCGTTGGTGCTCCTTCTGGGGTCTTTCTCGAAGAACGCGAATATCTGTTCCTCGATCTCCACGGCCAAGGGAGGTCTCCCTCCTCGGCCTTGAGCGTGCGCTGGTGCAGTGAACTGTCCGTAGTCTAGCAAATGCTGCGTCACTCTCATGAATGTCCTAGTGTTGAGTATTTGAGGTTCAATAAAACCGGCATTTATCAGGCGGGGCAAACTTTCTTCAGCGTATACCCGCCGAGCTACACTGTATTTTCCCCACTGAGAAAGTAACTACGAACCATTTCGTAATACTCGCGGTTTGTAAACATCGTGTTGCGCGCGTAATTTTCGACTGCAGGAAGTGCGGAAACGGCGCATGTGCACTCACCTAGGTCAATGCGCGCGGACTGACCGGCCAAATCGTGCGCCGGCCAGCCCGCCGCCCGCTCACTCACCCCACCCCGCCGCCCTCTGCCTCGCACCGCGATGACACCTTGTAATGGGTGCCCATGAGTTACAAATTGGATGAAGGATAAATTAATGAAAATGAAAAAAAATATATGGTAATTTTATTCGATAAATGTAATCTATTATCGATACCAATGATATGGTAAAATTTATTGTACCGGTGAAAATGTCACCCAGTATATAAATGTTATTGAAGTTTAAGACCTTTATAGCATGTATCTACTTTCAGTACAGCTTCACCAAAAGTTTCACTCTATTAAAGTAAATCAGCTATTGTGTGGAAGTTTTTATTTATTTTCGAGGTCATAACCCAACTGATTACTACCTACATACAATGGTCAAACTATGAGGCTATCATCCGGTTTCTCAAACGCTAACAGTCAGTTAATCTACTGATAACAGCTGTTAAGTTTTTTTTTGTATGCACTCTTTCCAACTGACAGCTGTTAACAATAGATTAGCCTGTTAGCCTTTCTGAAACCGGGGGTGACTACATCATCATCATCAACTCTTTATGTCCCCACCGAGGGGCAGTTAAGCAACATTGGACGCGTTCAGTGCATGGATGGGAGACTGTCTATGACTAACGCTAGTGGTATTTTTCGGAGCAGTTCCATGCTTCACAAGGCACATTAAGCAGTTGGTGCTGGCTGCCGTCAATAGGTGGCAGTCGTGAAGCCAAGTCAGAGGCCTTAGGGCGCCTAAAAAACTTCTGACGGTAAGACCAGCCACTAGTCTTACAAAGCTCCACCAATACAATATGTAGGTATTTTTATGTACTCTATTTATCTATAGTATAAGTGCCGAAATTTCAGGTCTAAGTTCTACTACACAGACTCACACAAGGCCAAGGGCCAAGCTTAGTAAAAAAGGCAAACCTTTTCAGAGAGCTGAATGAAAGCTTCCTTCGTTAACCGATTCCCTTCTGTTTTCTTGAACGACAGGAATTCGAAGTCGACGTTGACAATTTTCTTGAATAACGTAATCGCAGTTTTTACTTCCCAATGAAACGGAATATTGTGAAATTTTAAACATTTAAGGTTAGGTTGATTTGTAAGCAATAGTAGCTTTACAGAAAAGTGTACGAAATATGTCTACGGAAAAAAATCGATTCTGCCACAATACTCGCTGGTTTAGCACCTAATACTTACATGGCTAATACTATGATTATTTGTAAATAAATGCTTACTGTGCCGGGCACGCGAACAACGACTATCGACATCGCTGAAGCCAGTGTTGCCAGTGGCAGATACACGGCAGATAGATAGTCAAATATAACACGAGACAGATCAAAAAGTAACATTTTCTCGAGAAAAGTAACATTACCTTTTTTTTTTTAGAAACCGACATAATACTTTATCATAAGGCAGTTTATTACACAAAAAGTAAAATAAGTTTCTTGTCCCATTCGAAAAAATCTTAATAATTTGTTGATCGAAAGACTGGCGATGTCGAAAAAGAAAAAACATACAATCAATGATGTTTGCCTAGTAGCAACCAATTTAAAAATGTCTCTTCATAACCTGCTTTGTTATGAATCATGTTACTTTGAAGAAAAAGTAACAAAAAAGTAACATATTGGGTCGTGTAACATATTTGCCTTCTGCAACCACCAAATTGAATTTGTACAAGACAACTGTAGCATTCACAATGCTTACTCAGTACAATTGTGGATATCCGAGATGGAAAATCGAGACGAACTAAAATGAATTAAAATGCCCCCGAAAAGCTCCGATCTTAACCCCATAGAAAATCTATGGGGTTACATGGTGCAAGATTGCGATATTACAAAATCGCTCGATGCCTGGGCTGCCTGAGTGATCTTAAACGATCACTAAGGTTAAGCAACATACGGTTCAGTCCATGGATGGGTCACCATCTATGACTAACGCTAGTGGCATTTTTCCGAGCGGTTCCGCGGTTCGCAAGGCACGTTAAGCAGTTGGTGCCGGCTGTCGTCGATAGATGGCAGTCGTTATGCCAAGTCAGAGGTCTTAGGGCTGCTTGAAAGCTTCTGACAGTAAGACCAGCCACTAGTCTTACAAGCCTCCACCAATCCGGACTCGGCCTCCGTGGTGGAGTATGGCCTATACCATCCTCAGGGAAGAAACCCGTGCCCCTTGGTGGGGACATAATGGGTTGATGATGATACTTAATATTTGCTTAATTTTGTTTTTATTCATATACTATATCTACTGCATTATCTATAGGTAGTAGTTCTGGGACAGCAGGATAAAAAATAGCAAACTCATAGTATGTGAGGAAGATATAAAAGTATCAAAATGTACTGAAATGTACGTTTCAACCGTGATACAGGGTAAACGCACCCAAATGTTTGACTATATACTTGACTAGACCTCCCAATCTAGCCATGTAATTTGTTTGTATTATATAGACCAGGATGCCCATCCTCTATTGTAGGTATGTTCTTTTTGCGATTGAAAAACTAGCGATGTAAACATTGCAAAAAAGCGTAGTTGGAACTCACGCCAACACTAAATAGAAGTTGCATACAGATACCCCTAGGCCACTGCGTCATTACTACTAAGTTCTAAAATAGTCAACGGATAAAACAAAATAGCACTGTCTTTTGTTCTCGCTCTGTTTTCCCGTATTCTTCAAAAAATGAAAAATTTAGCGAGCGATGACGACGTTGCCATGTGGTGCATAAGAAGTTTGTATCGCATACAAATGCAGAAAATCTATAAGAGACAGACATATGCACTGACAAGTCTGCACTGTTTTCGTGAATTATCAAAACACATGTTCACATAAATATGGCTGACATTTGTGTAGATATACAGTGTGTCCCTGGATAAAGTGCAATCCCGAAAGGGGATGAAACTAGACCATGAATCATTGACTAGAAAAATATAAAAAAAAATATAAAAAATTATTGTAGGGTTTATTGGTATTTTAAGATTTTCATGTTTCATTAAGGACTCTATGTACAAAAGTATTGATTTCTTCCAAAATAATGGGTCTATTTCTTTGAAATAAAAAAAAACAGTATGCCTAATACCTGGCGATGACCATGAAATAATAAATAGTCCGCAAAAAAGTAACTATCTTGGGTAAAAAAATGTATTTTTATGAAAAAAATTATTTTTTTAGACGTTTATTTTAAAAAACTTCAAATTACTAAAAAAATGTGCCCTATAACTATGTAATTTTATACCTTACTTTTATTCTTTACCATTTTAGCTTCCAAATAAAAAAAAAACAATGTTCTAACTAAAAAAACACGCTATCTACGAACTTTTAAAGTGGAGCCTAATCGTGTTACCGTGCTGGTAGAGACCATTTTTTCCATTGTTTCCGTCCTACTCTGTGCCCTTCGGCAGTCGCAGTCCTTTTGTTCTACAGTCAGGTAGAGGGAAGGCAAGGGGAGGGGAGGCAGGGGGTTCGAAACAGGACTTACACAGTCGCTCCGATATTCTCGCCGCTGCTACTACTGTTCTCGTTCTTGCATTGTGTTCTCGTTGATTTGTTATTAAGTTTTTGTTACATTGTTGACTGTTACGTTTTCTACTGTTCGTTACGTTTGGACTGTTCCTGTTCTGCTGTTAAGTGTTGACGAAATGCCGCGATTGACAGAGTTCTCACCTCGAGAAATAGCCGACATGCATTATTATTATGGCATGTCACATGTTCGCACAACAGTCGCTCGGACTGCATACATAAATGCTTTCCCGGGCAGACTCATACCCTCAGCTCGAAATTTTCAAGAGATTCATAGGAGGCTCTCCAACATTGGACTTGGTTTGGCACGAGATCGCCGTGAGCAACCAGCTGTCGTTATTGACAATGCGATAGAAGAGGCCATTTTAAACGATCTGTTTGCTGATCTGCCCGGGAAAGCATTTATGTATGCAGTCCGAGCGACTGTTGTGCGAACATGTGACATGCCATAATAATAATGCATGTCGGCTATTTCTCGAGGTGAGAACTCTGTCAATCGCGGCATTTCGTCAACACTTAACAGCAGAACAGGAACAGTCCAAACGTAACGAACAGTAGAAAACGTAACAGTCAACAATGTAACAAAAACTTAATAACAAATCAACGAGAACACAATGCGAGAACGAGAACAGTAGTAGCAGCGGCGAGAATATCGGAGCGACTGTGTAAGTCCTGTTTCGAACCCCCTGCCTCCCCTCCCCTCGCCTTCCCTCTACCTGAGTGTAGAACAAAAGGACTGCGACTGCCGAAGGGCACAGAGTAGGACGGAAACAATGGAAAAAACGGTCTCTACCTGCACGGTAACACGATTAGGCTCCACTTTAAAAGTTCGTAGATAGCGTGTTTCTTTAGTTAGAACATTGTTTTTTTTTTACTTGGAAGCTAAAATGGTAAAGAATAAAAGTAAGCTATAAAATTACATAGTTATAGGGCACATTTTTTTAGTAATTTGAAGTTTTTTAAAATAAACGTCGAAAAAAATAATTTTTTTTATAAAAATACATTTTTTTACCCAAGATAGTTACTTTTTTGCGGACTATTTATTATTTCATGGTCATCGCCAGGTATTAGGCATACTGTTTTTTTTTATTTCAAAGAAATAGACCCATTATTTTGGAAGAAATCAATACTTTTGTACATAGAGTCCTTAATGAAACATGAAAATCTTAAAATACCAATAAATCCTACAATAATTTTTTATATTTTTTTTTATATTTTTCTAGTCAATGATTCATGGTCTAGTTTCATCCCCTTTCGGGATTGCACTTTATCCAGGGACACACTGTATTTGTAGGTCAGCTTGTCCTCATAAAAATGACCAACTAATGTATAGATATTTATGTAACTATATTTGTTGACATACATATGACAATATTTTGTGCAGATATTTATAAATTTTCAGTTGTGTATGTATTTGTGAAGCCTTGTGTTGATATTTATGACCAGTAACACGTTGATATATTTTTGATTGCATAACATGCTAGATATTTTTGTAACCTTATTTGCACACATATTTTTGAAGCCGCGGAAGTGTTCATATATTTATGTACCAGTTTGTAAGAAAAAATTTAGTACAAATTAAAATGGTCATTGTATAATTTTTTTTCACAAACATCCAAGATAACAAATTAATTTAGCATCATGATAATATTATGCTATTTTTTTTCATTCTGCTAAAATCTGCCAACTTTTTCCATTCTGCGACATAATATTGGAGGCCGTATTCTGCTAGAATCGCAGAATTCTGCTAAATCTGGTCACACTGACTATTGAGCAATGAATATATTACGGCCTGGCCACGGGGGAAATCGCCCGAGCGAAAAATCGCGCGGCGCGAACGGCGGGGCGTCAACCCCGTGGCTTGCTACGTACATTTCTATGAGTTTGTTTGAGTCGCTAGTCGCAGCCGCGACTTTTGATTTTTGATTTCCCCCGTAGCCAGGCGGTTAAAGTATCTCGAAATCATGGATGTAATAATCAAAGAGGATTGAGTACTCTGACAAAAAAATGTCCTGACAAGGAGGCTCGAACTAGTGAATCTCATCTCTTTCTAAGTAGGGTGACCTTGATGTCAATGAAAACCGGACAAAATATAAGGGAAGCCAGCCGGAAGGAACGAGCGAAGTTCTCTCTTTAGTAGTAACTTGGGCATTTACTTCCATAATGGGCGACACAGTACCTAGTGGTAGGTATATTCATTGACTGAAGGACTTTAATTATACTTATATTTGCATTTGACGAAGTTTTAACATTATAAAATGAAAGCCAAAATCAAGTCATAAAATTAGCTTTAATCCAAAAATAAACACAAAGAAATAACTCATTTAAATGTATAGAATTTACAACTTGCTTATTGAGTGTTAATGTACAGTACATTACATACTGCCCTCAAATAAGGTTTGTAGTGGAATAGAAGAGTAGAGAGAAGAGTAAAGATAAAACTCAACTTCGACCATGGTAAAATACGTTTTTAAAACCTTGAGTGGTACTGCTACAAAAATTACTTAGCATACATTCATGGCTTGATTCGAGTCTGGGCCTTTAATTTGAGAATAAGTAAAGTTCACTATCTTGCATGGATACATAGATACATGCAAGATAGTGAACTTTACTTATATTCACAGTTATTAATAGTGAACTTTTCTTACATTTCTTATCATCAGTTATAGTAGGCTACTTTTTGTCGCAGAAATCGCACTCATTCTGCGGAATTAACTTAATCATATTTTGATCTACATAAGTTTACAAATTATTTTCAGTGAACCAATTTAGAACTTTATATCATTATGGTACTCTTGGTCTCGACAAGGGTTAAATTAAAAATTAAAAATGTTGTTGCAAACAAATTTTAGTGTACAAATTGTAAATTCAGATAATAAAATCTAACTTGCCAATACGAATAAAACTCATGTAGCTAGCTAGATTGATGACAAACATTTGAATGTTTTTTTTTTACATTTAAAATATGCATAAAAGCTAATATACATTACAAAATAGAATAGAATTATTAAGTATAACATTAAATATTCTATTATACCTCCTGTCAATTTTTCTATTCAAACATAATATTCAAAGCTTCTTCTTTTGGGGAATGCATTCAGTCAGTTTGGGCACCTGCATCGAGCTGTGGTTGCTTCGTTGGTAGTTCTTCCTGTTCAACATTTTCTTCCGTCGCTTAGTACCATTACGTTTTTCGCCACATGCTGTAAATATTTATTTATTATTACTTTCTAATAAACTTCTTAGCAAACAAAACACAAAGGTAACAGAAAAGTCCTGTGCTTAGGTACGTTGCACAGGACTTTTCTGTTACCTTTGTGTTGGTATTGGGGTTGGTAAGCACGTCAATAAAAAGTAAACTAAGTGATACTTTCTGAGTTATTCCCGTTTGAAAATATAAAATATAAAAAAAACCAATTTAATTCATTCAATTGTCCATTATCATCATTTTAAAGTATTTTGCGTTACAACTAGTAATAAATTGGGGACATTTTGTCAAAGAGTATTTGTTTGTGATAATTATTTTTTCTATCGATTGGTACACCAAACGGCAACTTTTCATGTACAAACGTACAAACTTTAGGTATGCTACAGAGGTTTGAAGCCTTTTACTCACCACTACAAATGGTACAGGATCTTCCTTCAACCTAGGTAAGACCGTAGGTTTAAAATCTTATTTTTTAAAATACCGGCTTTTGCAGGCTTCACAAAATGCAGGATTTTGTGATGTCGAACCAGAGCCTCATAAAGCATCCATCCATTTTAAACGTAAGCTTTCGTTTTTAGTAAAACTGAAAAGAGACCATTGGGTAATCAAACACATGGCCTACATTTTACAAAATCATGGTCATAGTATTCCACATAAATGAGTAAGAGTAAGACACACTCCTTCAGTTTGTGGCTCTCGCTCTGGACACTTTACTCTAGTTGCTTACTTATACGATTTTATGTTTTATTTGAGAAGACAAAGAGTTTAGTTTTCTATGGAAGGTTTTTCGTAGTGCTCTATCCTCTTTGATTATAACATCCTTGCTCGAAATATAGAAAGACTTCCGGCCTCAGTGAGCGTTTTTCCTTATGTCAAATTTAGTTCTAAAATAATGCCTAGGTGGCGCTGCCGTACCGTAATAATAAACGTCAAAGCAAAAAATAATACCATGGTTCTGTGGAATTTGTGATGGTTGATTACGGAAAAACAATAATGCTGTTGTCGTTTGGCGATAAGTGCAATTTTGGATGTTTTGGAGTCTTTGCTGTGGATTGTGGGTTTCAATTTTTATTTTTATTACGAGAAACCTCGTCCGAATAGCAACCCTGGTTCCTTCTCTTGTTTAGTAGTCTGTGGACTAACTTTGACATTGATTGCTACGAATCACAATTTTGTACGTAGAAACGAATAGCGCTATCTAGATTATCTCAAGGAACTACGAAAAAAAAACGAAAGGAAAAACGCTCTTGCTTACAACTGCAACTTGTAAGTTGCAAGTTTAGGTTTATTATATGTGAGTGGTTGACCAAAAAGGGACCTTAAGGGAAAATAATCGATTTCGCGAAAATCGCGTTTGAAGTTTCGTGTTTCTATAGGTTTCGACTCGTGCTCGGAGTGCTTATACCGAGTTTTTTCCTTCACTTTCGACAGCGAGAGCGTTTGCAATTTGTATAGGAGTGACAAAGCGCGCCACATAGTTGTTTCTTTGTCACTCCTATGCAAATAGCAAACGTTCTCGCTATCGAAAGTGAATGAAAAAACTCAGTATACGAACTCAGCTCACAAAAAAAAAATCATAATAAAATAACTACGGCACCTTAAAATATTCTGGTTAGACCAAAACAAAGCTAAAACACAACAGATTAAAATTAAAATTCAAATAAAAAAATAACGGTTTCCAATCCCTCCAGCAAAGGTAGTACGAAGACGCGAGTCTCAGAAGAAGAACTACCATAGAAGGAGGGTTAAAATCATGTTAAAATAAAAAGTAGAGTCTGACAAGCGAGTCCTGGGACGCGATTTATTTCGAATTCTTCATATGGCCACACTCTGACTGTCAAACTTAGGTATTTCAGCTGCAAGTAGTACAGCCCAAACAGTTTAATACTCGTCCTACACTCTATTTACTGAAGCGAACGAGTAAGTGTCAACATGTCAAAAATTTGGTTTTTCAATATTCCACATTTATAACACTACATAATATTTCAAAGTTATACAAAAAGATATGGTTAATAAATGCCACTAAGCAATAAACACAATAACACGGATATTGCCTGACTTATCCCTCACTCGCAGTTTATTTAACTAAATATTTTATTTTATCATGAAAATACCATATGCTTAAGAGATCTATGCCCCAAGAAATACCTAAAATTTCAGTGATCCTCAAATAAAAGCGATCCTACTGCTGCCAAATATGTTCGCAACTAGCAAAGATGTAGGACTTTTGTTTAAAGGGCGATTATGATCGATTATTTTTGCTTATGGGCTACGCGAAGTGTAGGAAGAAGTATGGATAGCTGACTACGAATCTCTTTTTTATTCAGAGGCAAAAAAAATAAGATAGCAACCCCGACGCCATATTTACTCACGATTGACGTTGTTGATGCGAGTGCAACTTCTCTAAACTATTTTATTTTCTTTAGTGTTTGTCTTGTCTTGTTTGGTTGTCTGTCTGTTTTCCTTAAACAGTACCTAACTGAACCTATGTGGCTATACCACAGAACAAAAAAAAAGAGTAGAAATAGTGACATGACCTATCAGTAGGAAAACCAGTGTGACCAAACTGACACACACAAATCAAAAGCACACTGAATACCAAGCTGCCATTGGCAAATAAAGGCAATTCTGAAAAGGTCTACATCACAAAAGTCCCAAGTAAAATATGAACCTTTTCAATCATATAAACAATGATCAAAATCAAATGATAATTATGAAATTAAGTTTGACATACGATCTTTGCTTTGTAGTACCGCTACTCTACATTAGATGTAACTACCGCCGCGTGTGATCGTCAAGAAGCTTTAAGTTTTATGCCATAAAGTCGAATATTGAAAAATAACTATCTGCTATGTTGCTACTCAGGCTAAGGATGGGACATATTGCCATACCGACAAATTATAGAACTGTTTCATAAAGCGACAGTTGAAAATGAATTTGTTATGACAATGTTTCTTAATCATTTATTTTTTTTAGTATCTACATTGACAAAGTGACATAATGTATTCCCTTCTGCCAAACTGTACCACAGTTCGATGTAAATTACGCAGCCGGCTACCATATTAACTGTCCTTCTGGATGATTGGCTACGCAATGTACCTAAAATGGAATTCTCATAATCTAACCATAGTCGCTTTATGAAACGAAGCCCAGCAAACTTATCGTGTACAATTTATAGAGAGTAAGAAAGCCTATTGTATATATATATATATTTTAACTGTAACTTTTATTTGTCTCTCGCTTCTTGTGTGCAATAAGGAATATTCTTTTTTTTTTACGTAGCCTCGATTGCCACAGAACAGAAAAAAAGAGTAGAAGGAGTGACATGACCTATTAGCAGGAAAACCAGTGTGACCAAACTCACACATAAGCCAAAACCCACACTATGAATGCCAAGCTGCCATTGGTAAATAAAGGCAATGCCGAAAAGGTCAACATAATAAAAGTTCCACGTAACATATGAACCTTTTGGTGATATAAACAACGATCGAAATCAAATGATAATGATGAAATTAAGTTTGACATTAGATCTTTGTTCGTAGTACCGCTACTCTACACTAGCTGGAAATCCCGCCGCGTCTGACCGTCGAGAAGTTTTATGTGATAGACCATAAAGTCGAAAATTAAAAAACAAGTATGTGCAACGGTGCTTCTCAGCTATGGATGGCCTATCCACAAATTATAGTGTCGCGGTCCTATCCCGAACCATCTAGAATAGAGCCTTCTAGAAGCCTATCGAATAGTCGCCGAATGCTGCGTTTTAGTAAACAATAAACGCTGCAAGCAATAATGACTCGTATGTCCACTAGCGTAAGGTTCAAAAGTCTTTGAATGGGTTACTGTTCGAGCGACGTTGCCTCGAGTAGGCACGTAGGTACGGGAATGTTCTAGAGCCCTTGCGGCCGGATATAAATAGCGGCCGCCACGCCGCGCAGTCAGTTCCGTTTGGAATAGCGAAGAGTGAACTTCGAGCGAACATACCTGCGATACGAGCGATAACCTACGACCTCAGCGATACTATTGGACTTCGATTGGACCTGCGATTGGATTCTACGTGTGGACTTCGTGTCGTGAAGACCTGCAGACCAGACCCTGCGTGAATAAATCCTAAGAAGTTGTCATTGGCGTTTTACATCCAAATCCAGAACCCAAGCCCGTAACATTTGGTGTCAGAAGTGGGATTTGGAGATGCCACTGACTCCGAGAGAGGATACTTCTGGAGTGAGGACCAGGTCCAGAGGTGCTGCGGAGGCCACGCCCACTGCCCCTCAGGCCACGCCCATCGGCCATAGGGACACGCCCACTGGCCCCGCCCACCAGGCCACGCCCACCGACCAAGCCACGCCCCCTGGCCCCACCCACCAGGCCACGCCCATCGAGGAGACACAGCGTACCTGCCCAGCGGCTCCGCCCACTGGCCACGCCCACCAGGCCACGCCTACCGCCCCCGTGCACCAGGCTCCGCCCACCGGCCTTGACCACCAGGTTCCACCAACCGACCAACAGGCTCCGCCTCCTAGCCACGCCCTCCTGGTCACGCCCACCGAAGACATTAAACCTCCGTCACGTCCAATGGAGGTTTTGGATATGTCATGCCTGATGGCAATGTTGAAGGGCATACGAGAAGAACAAAGAGGCCTGCGAGAAGAACAGAGCAAGCAGATGCAGTGCCTGCAAGAAGAACAGAGCAAGCAGATGCAGTGCCTGCAAGAAGAACAGAGAGGCCTGCGAGAAGAACAGAAGGCAGACCAACAGACGATCCTTTCTGCCGTTACAAAGTTCAGTGATACGGTCGCTAAGCTACATGAAGATGTAAAAGTAGTGAACGAACGGGTAACCGAATTAGAGGAGGACCTAAAAAATGTGAAAACCGGCCTCACTGGACTAGAACAGGAACTTCGGCGTATAAAATCTGCTGGAGTCACGTCGAGTGGAATTGTCGGCATAAACCAGGATCCTAAAGTGAAAGTGCCTCCGTACGACGGTACTACGTCTTGGGTCGCCTACCGACAGCAGTTCCAGACTGTCGCTGCTTCAAACGGATGCACGGACGAACAGAGCTTGACAGCCCTCACCGTCGCGCTCAGAGGTTCGGCCTTATCTGTCCTGGAGGCATTGCCCACCTCAGGTAGCGAGTTCAAAGATCTGCTGGAGGCACTTGAGGCCAGATACGGGGAACGACACCTGGAACACGTTTTTCGTGCTCAGCTACGCGACCGAACTCAGCGCCTGGGTGAAGGACTTCAACAATGGGCGTTGGAAATTGAGAAGCTGGTTCGAAAGGCGTACCCTTCTACTGATAGTAAGATGGTGGACACGAATATTCTGCAAGCCTTCGTCGACGGAATCAAGGATCTTGAAATTAGGGCCGCAGTAAAGCTTCGCCACCATTCTTCATTAAAAGAAGCTCTGGCACACGCCCTAGAAGTAGAAGCTGTGCGTCAAGATATCCGGCAAGGTTATAAACTTCGAGAAGTTACGGAGGAGGTTAAAGAGATCAAGACACCGCCCAAGAAGAACTCCGGGCCCATGTGTTACAAGTGTGGGGAAAGAGGGCATCTGCAGTTCACGTGTCCTAAGAAGGAGAGGCAAGCAACCAAAACAGATGACAGACTGGATGCGCGTCTCAAAAATATGGAGCAGCGTTTTGAAGAATTCGTAAAGAAGCATGACGCTGCGCCCTCCACCGTGAATCAGGGAAACAGGACTGCGGGGCGGGTACTGGCTGGAGCGGAGGTAGCCCCAGTAACCAGAATCACACAAGCATGGAATGGGAACAGTCTACTAATACGCGGTGCAGTGAACAAAATAGAGTGCAAAATCACCCTAGATACAGGAGCCTCTAGAACAATAGTGAGACCAGACCTGGTGAAAGCTGTAGGGAGACGCAAAGGCACCAGTTTATGCAGACTTCTCTCTGCTTCTGGCCAGCAGATACCCGTCCTGGGTGAAGGATCGGTTTCGATATGTGTTGGGGAGGCGTCATATATTCACGACGTAATCGTAGCCGAAATTATGGATGATTGCATTCTGGGCCTGGACTTTATGAAGAAACACAACTGTCACATCGATGTCACTAACGGTGTCTTTAAATGTGGTGATGAGGAGAACTTCATACTTGGTGGTCCCGATGGAAATGTCACGTGCCTGAAGAGAATCGTAATACCTGGACGAGCACAAACTGAAGTAAAGGTGAAGCTGCCTTCGAGTCAGAAGAATCAGCGGAATAGGTGTGTGCTGATTGAAGATA
This sequence comes from Yponomeuta plumbellus, assembly GCA_947310845.1. Taxonomy (NCBI): domain Eukaryota; kingdom Metazoa; phylum Arthropoda; class Insecta; order Lepidoptera; family Yponomeutidae; genus Yponomeuta; species Yponomeuta plumbellus. The sequence continues at coordinate 5,487,771 of OX371217.1, forward strand.
CACGAGACAGTGCAGCCAGTCAGAAATTGCTGACAGCAAGAACTCTCGTCTATGGAGGCAAGACCGCTGTAGTGAGGGTTGTGAATATAGGCGATCGTGAGATTACCCTTAGCAAAGGTGACGTTATTGGACGGTGTGAGGAAGCCGTTTGGATGAAAAGCTGCCAATCATCTCCAAGCTCAAACACACCGAATACCAGGAGTGAAATTATAGTCACTAAGCTCCTTGAGGATTCTAAGAATAATCTGAGCTATTCGCAAAGCATGAAAGCTAAGAGGTTGCTACTGCGCTTTAGGGATATCTTCTCTGACGAAGGAAATCCTGGAAGAACATCGTTGGTTCAACACAAAATCGACACCGGACAGGAGCGACCTATTCGTCAGCGAGCGAGGCGCTTACCGATTGCCAAAGAAAAGGAAGTACAAGACATGTTGGAAGACATGAAGAGAAACAAGATTATAGAACCTTCTGCTAGCCCATGGTGTTCTCCCGTAGTGTTGGTAAAGAAGAAAGATGGTAGCACAAGGTTCTGTATAGACTATCGACGGCTTAATGATGTGACGAAAAAGGATAGTTATCCACTGCCACGAATAGACGATACCCTAGACACTTTGAGTGGCATGAAATGGTTCTCGACGTTAGATCTGAAATCCGGGTACTGGCAAGTGGAAATTGATCCGAGGGATAAAGAGAAGACTGCTTTTTCAACTGGTAAAGGTCTATGGCAATTTAACGTGATGCCTTTTGGATTGTGCAACGCGCCAGCTACATTCGAACGACTTATGGAGTGCGTACTGGCAGGATTAGTTGGGGAAGCCTGCCTTGTCTACTTGGATGACGTCATAATCATGGGAACAGATTTTGAGGACCACTTACAAAATCTAGAGCAAGTTTTTAAGAAGATAATGGGAGCAAACTTAAAGTTAAATCCGAAGAAATGCAGTTTATTTAAGAACAAGGATAGCTATCTCGGTCATGTGATAACCAGCGAAGGCATACAGACCGATCCAGCCAAAATCGAAGCAGTGCAAAAATGGCCTACTCCCAAAGACAAGACCGAAGTGCGAGCATTTTTAGGGCTATGCTCATATTATAGACGGTTTGTTAAGGGGTTCTCTGAAATTGCCAAGCCTTTACACAGACTGACTGAAGACAAGCAGTCATTTCATTGGGATGACACATGTGAGAGTTCATTTCAAAAATTAAGAAAATGTCTTTGCGAGACCCCAATCTTGGGATTTCCACAGGCTAACGGCCAATTCATTGTTGACACTGACGCCAGTAACACATCGATCGGAGGAGTGTTATCGCAGAAACAGGGCGACAGAGAGGTTGTGATGGCCTATTTTAGTAAATCGCTATCGAAACCTGAAAGGAACTATTGTGTGACAAGAAGGGAGCTCTTGGCTGTGGTAAAGACAGTACAGCACTTCAGCAAATATGTCCTCGGCATGCGGTTTACGCTTCGCACTGACCACGCCGCCCTGAAGTGGCTGTTACAATTTAAAAATCCAGAGGGGCAAGTTGCTCGATGGATCGAACAACTGCAGGAGTACGACTTTATGATTGAACATCGCAGCGGAAAGGCGCATGGAAATGCTGACGCACTGTCAAGAAGGCCGTGTCCGGAAGACTGCAAGCACTGTGCCAAACAAGAGACAAAGGAACTGCCATTGAGATTGACAAGAATGAGTCCATCGAGATCTTGGGAAGATGAGGCGATGAAAGAAGCACAGGAAGATGACGAAGATGTACGGCTCATTGTCGCATGGAAGAAACGAGGCGAGGATAAGCCAAGATGGTGCGAAGTCGCTCCTACTAGTGTTGTTACCAAGGCATACTGGGCTCAATGGGACAGTTTTATTCTTCAGGGCCCTTAGTGCGAGTTTTTTCATTCACTTTCGATAGCGAGAGCGTTTGCAAGTTGTATAGGAGTGACAGAGAGACAACTAGGTGGCGCGCTTTGTCACTCCTATAGAATATGAGTTTACGTTAACGCGATCGAGTAGTTAAAAAACTCGCACTAAGCCCACAGAACGGAATACTTTACCGTAAATGGGAGAAACCTAACGGCAGAGAGTTCCATCTACAGATAGTTGTCCCAAGAGATAAGGTACAAGATGTCCTTCGTGAAGTACATGACGGCGTGTCAGGTGGACATTTGGGCGTAAAGAGGACTTTAACAAAGATTCGAGAAAGGTTTTACTGGCTCCATTGTCGAGAAGATGTGCAAGATTGGTGCCGCAAGTGTGCTACTTGCGCCGCGGTGAAGGGCCCATCAACTAGAAGCCGTGGAAATCTGCAACTTTATAACGTTGGTGCGCCATGGGAACGCATTGCAGTTGACGTGGCTGGACCGTTCCCAGTAACGGAATCGGGAAATAAGTATTTCATGGTAGTTATGGATTACTTCACTAAATGGCCAGAGGTATTCGCCATACCCAATCAAGAAGCCACGACTGTTGCCTCCAAGTTGTTTGAGGAAGTAGTTTGCCGGTTTGGTGTGCCCTTGGAAATACACTCCGACCAAGGCAGGAACTTTGAGTCTCAAGTATTTCAAGAACTCTGCAAAATATTGGGAATGCATAAGACTAGGACCACCCCATATCATCCTCAATCAGACGGCATGGTAGAAAGATTTAACCAAACACTTGAGAGACATTTAGCAAAAGTCGTTGACAGGCACCAGAGAGACTGGGACAAATACATACCGCCATTTCTTCTGGCCTACAGAACGGCAGAACATGAAAGCACGAAGGTAACCCCGGCGCGTGTAAATTTTGGCCGAGAACTGAGAATACCAGTAGATCTGCTGACTGGAGGCCCTCCTGACGACTCACGTTCTCTTCACGACTATATTTCCGAGTTACGTGAGAAAATGCGAGAGATTCATGCCATAGTACGGGAAAACGGATTGGAGTCGAGTGAAAAGATGAAGACTAGGTATGACCGCCGAGCAAATACAAGCGGCTTCGAAGAAGGAGCACTAGTCTGGCTTCACAATGTAACTCGACGAAAAGGAAAATCTCCGAAATTGCAGACAAGATGGGAGGGACCGTACAAAGTGGTAACTCGGTTAAATGACGTGACGTACCGAATTCAACGGCAGCCAAGAGGTGCACAAAAAGTGGTTCACATCGACCGCTTAGCTTCTTATCACGGCAGTAATGAAGATGCTCGGGACGAGCATCTCTAAGAGGGGAGCAGTGTCGCGGTCCTATCCCGAACCATCTAGAATAGAGCCTTCTAGAAGCCTATCGAATAGTCGCCGAATGCTGCGTTTTAGTAAACAATAAACGCTGCAAGCAATAATGACTCGTATGTCCACTAGCGTAAGGTTCAAAAGTCTTTGAATGGGTTACTGTTCGAGCGACGTCGCCTCGAGTAGGCACGTAGGTACGGGAATGTTCTAGAGCCCTTGCGGCCGGATATAAATAGCGGCCGCCGCGGCGCGCAGTCAGTTCCGTTTGGAATAGCGAAGAGTGAACTTCGAGCGAACATACCTGCGATACGAGCGATAACCTACGACCTCAGCGATACTATTGGACTTCGATTGGACCTGCGATTGGATTCTACGTGTGGACTTCGTGTCGTGAAGACCTGCAGACCAGACCCTGCGTGAATAAATCCTAAGAAGTTGTCATTGGCGTTTTACATCCAAATCCAGAACCCAAGCCCGTAACAATAGAATTGTTTCGTAAAGCGACAGTTGATATTTAATTCGATGTAAATTACGCAGCCTGTTAGTATATTAACCTACCTTCTGGATGATCGGCTACGCAACGTATATGGAATTCTCATATGAAACTAACCATAGTCGCTTTTGAAACGAGGCCCAGCAAACTTATCGTATGTATAGTTTGTTTATTTTTTTATTTATTTATTTAAAATGACATTTGTCAACGAAAGTCACGAGACTTCCCCATAGATTTATGGAGTAAGCGTTGATTAAATTATCTAGACCCCCCCAGATGATTTTACTACACGAGCAAATAAAATCATCTAACTTTGAAATTATGCATGCTGGTTTTATTTTGATGACAATACGCCAATCTATACTAATAAAAATGACATGTTTTTTTAACTTAAACTTTCGGCACAACACATTGTAAACATTTAGTCCGGATCTACTTACGGGTGTTGTTTTGTCGGACGAGTCCGACTAGGTTTCGCTCCGATACGCAGAGCAGTGAGTGGGTGGTGAGCAGAGACGGACCTTGCGTCGTTCGGTTGCTCGTCTCAAAATGGGATGGGTAAGTTGATCCGGATTAAAAGATTACAAAAATGACATGATACTGCAGTCAGGACCACATTCTCGCAAAGGAACTAAACAGCGTCAAGGAACATGATCAATAAATTTTGCGCAGTATCAAAATAGTTGCAACTAAAAATTTGTTATAATAATAATAAAAGATGATAATAAACACTTACATACAGGCACATACATTGCCCCTGGCCCCACCCTGGAATACCCTGTGTCGTGGGCACCAGAAACAACGACGTCACAAACATGTAAACATACAAGACCTGGGATTGTTTTTTGTCCCCAGCCGGGATTCGAACCCGGGATCTCTCGCATGGTAGTCAGATGCACTAACCACTGCGCCACAGAGGTCTTCAATTAAAATAAAATAACGACAATTATTTTCCCAAAGTACCTAATAAGACGCAGGTACTCTACCTAAAGTACCGATAATTATTTATTACTGCTAATTCATAGACAAAATATTATCGATAGATTTTTATAATGTTGTGTCCCAGCTGAATTGAGTAGCATAGCATTTGAGTAGCATTCAAATGTTGACAGAAATTTGTAGAAAAAGTACACAGACTTCGACGAAAATTGAACATTATATTCCAGTAAATAAAGGTGGTTTTACTTTCTCACTTTCGGATTGCTTTCCTTGTTCATGTCATTGCAAATTTAATTTCTATTAAATTAAATACAATGGAAATACCGATGGAATGTTACGGCTAAATCGGTACATTTTGGTCCCCAACTTTTATTTTTGCACTCTAACACAGCACAATAAGGTATTTTAGTAGAGTTTTCACAATTGTTTTCTTTAATAGAAGCGCACGGCAACTGAGGTAAGAAAAACTGTCATAGACTACGCTTAGGCAATACATTGCTAATTTGAGGCACGCGGGCACCGCCCACTTACGATTTCTACTCTTTTTTTTTTTGTTCTGTGGGCTATACGATGCAAGCAAAGCTGCGTGCATGAGCTATTTTGAGTGACATGTAAGTTTTAGAGATGCTGTGTCTTTGTTTACCTTTAGTCGTTCGCTTTAGTAAATACACTGTAAGTTACATAAATGATTGGAAATTATATTCTCTGTGATGGCGGGCGTAGGCACAAACCGTTAGGCAGAGCCATAACGCAAAAAAAAAAAGTTCAACCAACCGACCGTCACCGTCACGTGCGTCACTTCGTTTTCGGCGCAATTTTTTGGATCAGCACAGCTCTCAGCGCTGTTGTTCAGTGTTTTTTTTTTGCTAGTTCTTCAGAAATCGGTCTCTAAAATAAGAATTTTTTGTAAATATTTCTAATTTTAGTAATCTGTAGCAATGGCCAAAGTTTCAGTTTCGGGTCTTCCTCCAAATGTAAGTTTTTTTAATTTTACCCTTCAACTTGCCAACTTTCTCGCCGATATACTCGATATAGTGATACGCAATGGGGAAATTGCAGAGTGCAGTGGCGTTGCTTAGATACCGTAGAAGATGTGTAAAAACATAGGGAACATGAAAAAAACAAAACAATAGTTATTCAGAAACAATATATGTAATGTTGTGATAGTAATTTTTTTTGTGTAATGTAGTGTAACAATAATAATAGTGTAAATTTAAACAATAGTTAAGCTATTAGAAGTTTAATAAGTTGCATTATGTTATGAGCTTTATCAGTTGATAAAATTGATCAATTGATGAGAAGATCATTTAAAAACTATTGTTCTGGTGAGCCAAGAGGTCAATAAAATTTATGGGTACCCTTTATAGGGCAGAGCTAGTCTTAAATTTTCATTGGTTTTGGACTCTATGTCAATGCAATAAAGTTCAACTTATGGTGGCCATATATGGCACAGAGCCCTATAAAGGGTTAAAAAGTAGATATCCAGCCCCAGCTTATACAAAGATTAACAAGCAAAGATAAACCAATTATCTTTGCTTGTTAATCTAAGTTAATTGTTTTTCTCTTTTGTATCCAAATTAGTAATAATTAAGAACTTTCAGCAAGAAAAGATTTTATCTTATTATTTTTTCTCTGAGGCTTCATCATGGCTTAGCCTTGTAAGGTCCGACCTTGAAAATAACAATTTTCATACTTTTTTTCAGTACATTGCGCCTTACGAGGCTAATACTTGTCATGATGATTTTAACCTGTCGACTGACTGAACGATAACTATCCTGTGGCTAGACCTGACATGAGTCTAATCACGTGGTACAAAAATAATTATTTTCAAAAATATCATCTGAAAACAAAAAAATGCAATACAACCTTTCAGAGGACATGCAAATAATAGTAATGCCTCTTAGTATATAGATTTCAGTATTTCCAAAAAACTTTTAAAACTTTTTCCCTCCAAAACAGATCACATGCAGTGCAATCTCGATGTGCTTTTCCAAAATACTCACCAGGGTTGGAGTGAGGAAATTCTGGGTCCGGGAGTTATCCAATGGCAGTGGTGGCAAGCAAGCTGGCATTGAGTTCCTGTCACACTTTGAAGCTTTGCAAGCTAAGAACAGACTGAACCACTTGTTATTCATCTTCAACGGTTGCAAGTACCCTTTGACTGCTTATGTTGAAGAGAAACACAGACCTCAGTCTGCAACCGTCCATAAAAGACGATATCCAATTCGTTTCCCAGATATTTATGGACAGTTTGATGAAAAATCTTATTATGACGATGAGAGAAGCCAGATAAGATGTACAACAGTAAGAAACCTTAAGGAAGCTTCTGAGGTAGATGTAAGTAATTTAATAAATTATTAGTTTCCTTTATTGCGTGTTATAATAATAAGCCCTTTTATTCCGAAATTGCTTCAAGAATCACAATTCAAAGTGTTGCACAAGTTTTGGTTAATTCATAGTATGTCTCGCAACTTGGCGTGCCTTTTGGCATAGGCCTCCTCCAGCTCTCTCCACTGAGCTCTGTCCTCAGCTACTCTGGTCCAGTATGGTACCAAGGTTAGGCGGATATCGTCTTTCCATCTTATTTTCGGACGACTCTTCCTTCTGGTGTCTTCTCTTGGATACCATAAGGTGACTTGTTTACTCCATTTGTTTATTTTGCAACGTAACATATGTCCTGTCCAACCCCATTTCAAGTGTTCTATGCGAGTAATTATGTCTGTTACTTTAGTTTTCTTTCTTATTTCTGAATTTCTGATTTTATCGCTAAGTCTGATTCCCAGCATTGTGTGTTAGTACCCCTTTAATTAAATAAATATAAAATATTGTCTGGAAGAAATTGCTCTTAGCAATAAGAACAGCTATATTTATATATTTTTTTTAATTGTAACTTCTATTTTGTCTTTTGTTTCTTGTGTCGAATAAAGAATCATATCTAATCTGATCTTATCTTATAAAATAAATAAAAACGCCTTTATTCTTGTAAATTTTTGGTCCAGATCGAGTTGCTTTGTTTTGTTTGGCTGTGTAGTGCTTACGAAATTTTTAGTTCAAAAAGCCTTTATTCATCCATAAATAAATCAATTACATAGTTAATTTTTTTTATTAATGTCAATATTTTTACTATTTCATGCATTTTATCGCTCGTAGCCGGGGCTGCCTGAGTGATCTTGAACGATCACTAAGGTTAAGCAACATACGGCGCGTTCAGTCCATGGATGGGTCACCGTCTATGACTAACGCTAGTGGCATTTTTTCCGAGCGATTCCGTGCTTCGCAAGGTACGTTCAGCAGTTGGTGCCGGCTGCCGTCGATAGATGGCAGTCGTTAAGCCAAGTCAGAGGCCTTTAGGGGCGGCTTGAAAACTTCTGACAGTAAGACCAGCCACTAGTCTTACAAGCCTCTACCAATCCGGACTTGGCCCCCGTGGTGGAATATGGCCTATACCTTCCTCAGGGAAGAGACTCGTGCCCCTCGGTGGGGATATAATGGGTTGGTGATGATGCATTTTAGTATTTATACATTTGATTATTTACTTATTAATTATTATTGATAATGTTATTTAAGGAATTCGCCTTCTTGGCGTAGGCCTCCCCCTGTTTCCTCCATTCTTCTCTTTCTCTGGACATCTCTGTTTGAAAATATCTTCCCATCTTAGCCTTGGTTTTCCCACTTTTCTTTTCCCATCTTGAGAATACCAGTTGGTCAACTTTTGGCTTATATTTAATTAAATACCTATAAATTTTTAATTGTAACTTTTATTTGTCGCTTATTTCTTATGCAAGCACGCCCTTGTACAAAAATTGGTGCAATAAAGAATTTTAGTAATAATAATAATGCAATAAAGAATGTTCTTTTTTTGAACTAAAACTTTCGTAAGCACAACACATTGTAAACTTTTAGTCCGGATCTACTTACGGGTGTTGTTATATCGGAAGAGTCCGACCAGGTTTCGCTCCGATTCGCAGAGCTTAATCATGGTGAGCAGAGACGGAGCTCGGGTCGTCGGTTGCTCGTTAAGAATATTCTTATCTTATCTTACCCCTTTAAGTAAGGCCCATAAAGTAAGTTTAAAAAATAAGGTTTCCTATAAAGATTTTATTATACTATGAATATGATAATGAAAAATCTTCATTTGATATAAAATCCAACTTTGCTTATAATATATTAAAACAGGTTCAATCAAAACGAGATATAATAAAAATTAAAAATAATGTTAATAACTAACATATGAATGTTTACAAAATGTGGGTAGGTAGCAAAAATTGGATTTACCAGTTCACAGCGACTCCACACTAGGCGTACCTGTGTTGTGGACGACGCTCACAATTTGAACTATACCCAAATAAGTAAACTCTTAACTGCAAACACTCTAAACACTATCAAGAAATAGATACAGAAATTAATAATGCAATAAAAGATTTGGATTATGGACTAATAACGAATAAATTAAAATTATTACACCGTACAATTTTTTAATCTTATTTTGAAAATTAAGGTAGTGGATTTCATTTATCTTAGGAAGGGTAGTTTTTATGTTTGTTAATGAATTTATTGTTGATGTTATGAATGTTATTATTTAATCCATAAATCTGAAATAAACCACATGTAGGTAAATGCTATAGTTACGGTTTTACAAAAACAATTTTATTATTTAAATACATTCCTCAATTCTATAGATTTATTATAATATTTTATTATAATAAGGTTTAGGTTATTATAATAACCATTTCTTTTGTAATCCGGTTATTAGTTTCGTAGGTGGCTGAAATAACATAAACATAGTACTTTTAGGAAACCAACCAGTTATGTAGAAGGATAAAACAATGTTTAAAGGAAACTGGTTCTCAAACTACGGTCACCTTAACGTAACGGCCGAAGGGGCTTGCAAACTCCAACTCGGGAGTTCCCAAACATTTTACGTACTTAAAGGTTTGTGGTTTTATTTAGGATACCTTAATAGAACACTCTTTTTGTCTCTGGTGGGGACTTTACGAGAAATAGACATAACCACAGATTAAATAAATTAAATAACCACAGAGTACTTAAAAAAAAAGTAAAGTAAAAAGATTTAAATGAATCGTTTCGTTGTAGGTATTAAAGCCATTAGTATGTATACAGTTTAGTAATTTTGGTACCTTTCAGATAGAGATAGAGCTCCTGAGAAAACAGAGGATCGCCATCGAGGAAGAGAGGAGACTGATTGTGGAGGCAAAGAAACTGGAACTTGTGAAGGTAAACCTTTATGCATAGAATCTATTTAAATAAAATTCAAAGTCCTGACTGTCTGACTGACTCACTCATCAACGCCCAGCCCAAACCGTTGGACCTGGGAAGCTGAAATTTTGCACAGAAGGTCTATATATAATGTAGGCCAGGAAAAAGACCGGATTTTTTTAAATTCAACCCCGAAGAGGGCGAAAAGGGTTGCCAAAATTTGTATGGGGGGAGGTATAAAGAATGATGTCTGATTTTCTTGAAACTTACAATAAATACTCTTCAACACAATAGGGAATGGATGAAAATATCAGAAGTGCTTGATATTTTTTTCGGTGATAGGAATAACCTTCCTCAACGCGAGAAAAAAGTTTAAATTTTTTTGGCTTCGTAGTTAATTTTTAAATAATCTTAATATTTTTCCATTCGTAGTTCTGGGCTCAGTACGGCTTAACAGACATATTCCTTGGTCCCCTACGTATTAAAAAAAAATCTGTGGTGACATTGACAGCTTTTCAAGGTGGATTTTTTTTTCATACGTAGCGGCTAAGGAATATGTCTGATATGCCGTACTAAGCCCAGAACGACGAATGGAAAAATATTAAGTATATTTAAAAATTAACTACGGGGCCAAAAAAATTTAAACTTTTTTCCCGCGTTAAGGAAGGTTATTCCTATCACCAAAAAAAATATCAAGCACTTCTGATATTTTCATCCATTCCCTATTGATTGAACACGTGTTTCGCCGTTTTTCTAAATTTAACCCTCAAGGGAGTGAACGGGGTTGCAACATTTTGAACTAAAGTCCACGCGGACGGAGACGCGGGCGAAAGCTAGTTACGAATACGCGTGCGTGCCTTGATTTGAGACGGCAGTTAAATGAAATCGAGGTAGCCATGCAACCGTCACTGTACTACAATGCATTAGCAGAATCTAGGCCCTGGTCCCAAACTAGGATACCCTGTATTATGGTAACCAGGCAAGGACATTACAAACATCGAATAACACCCAGTCTGAGGCCTTTTGTGCAAGTGTACGTAAAGCCGACAGCACGTCAATCTTCACATTTTAGTTGCGAAATCGCCCGTACCTTATAGCCGCCCACACGGCGATCTAATAGTCCAGTCAGTCAAGACAATCAATTCATTATAATTCCAAAAGTTTTCAAATTTTGATGTAAGGTCGGGAATGGTATTAAAAAAAAATATAAAATTTTGCAACCTGTTCTGCGGTCCGGAACATTGTTAAAAATGCAATAAATGATAATCTGCTCAGTTCTTGAGACCAAAATTCCAAAAGTTCTGCAAAGTTGGAGTGGTGTTAAATATATTATTTTACATCACGTGTCAAATTTGCAACCAATTTAAGTGTAGGGAACATTTTTTGTTATTAAAAATTAATGTTTTTCTTTATTAAACTGAAGGAAAACGTTCCAAAAGTTCTGCAAATTTGACAGATATATCGGAAAAATATACCGAACGATTGTATAAATTTGCAACCTGTTACGTTGACCGGAACATGTTTATTTATAATTCTTTTTAATTCGTGGTCATTTTTTCGAGTAAGGTGGTCTCGGAATAATTACAAAAGTTTTGAAACTTGGTTTCAAACTTCGAAAACATCTATTCTGATGCATTTACAAATTTGCAACCTCATACGCGATCCGGAACTTTATGCAATTTGCAAAAATTTTTATTTTTATTTTTTCACCTTCAAGAAAATTTCAAAAGTTCTGCAAATCGAGGGGACTGTTTAATTTTGGGATTAATGTCAGTATTTGAATTTGCAACCATGTCCGGAATACGGAAATATTTTTTAATCACATTCACGCAAAATATTATTTCCGTACACATCGCTTGCTATGGTAACAAGGCTACCGTGGAGATGCAGAAGATGGTGCACCGGATAATACAATTGTGGAATGTGAAATGTCATCGGAATGTACCACGGAACTGGAAGAACATTATGGTGATCCAGGACCCTCCCACACAAAAAAATTCAAATTCATAATTATTTCTTTTCATATAAATTCTACTTACCAAAATATATCAGGAACCGAAAAGAATCACCGATGTCTACAAATACAAATTCACGAGGAACTCGATTATTTTGTATTATCAAATCTTTAAGCACTTTGTGGCTCATCTAACCTGCAGCGGCAAAAGACAGCTGCTCACTGTTGCCAGTATGAACTACGTTCGAGCTATGGTAATTTTAGTAAATTATTTTTTAGTTTGTATTTTTATGTCCACCGAAGAGATTCGTTTTCATATAACCAGTTGTTTATAAGCTCTGGTTTATAAATAAAAAGGGGATAGATCTAAATAATGTCACAATACAATTCTCTACCTATTGACAAAGTATAATCAACAGCGATATCTCATAATAATACGTTGCAACTTAAAGTTAAACTCTTTCAAACGTAGACACCGAGGATCTGAACAGTCCACCGAAGGGACTTTTTGATATGAAAAAAATAGTTAACCTGAAAAAGATATAAGAATATATTTAAAGCTGAAAGCTGTGTCATTAAAATAGTCAGTGTATAGTGGAATAAAAATTATCAGCGCCAAAATTTGTAAATGTTATCAAAGATATTTGACCTGAACATGTCTATGTGTATGACCCAGTTTCTTTAGTATTTTTCAGCATGTCTTATGCAAAACTTTTCCAACTTTTTCGAAAATGAAAAATGCCATAAAGTTAAATTTCCGACATCACACAAGATTCCGGATTGCGTGAGAGGTTGCAAATTTTAATACTAGCATTAATCCCAAAATTAAACAGTCCCCTCGATTTGCAGAACTTTTGAAATTTTTTCGAAAATGAAAAATGCCATAAAGTTAAATTTCCGACATCACACAAGATTCCGGACTGCGTGAGAGGTTGCAAATTCAAATACTGACATTAATCCCAAAATTAAACAGTCCCCTCGATTTGCAGAACTTTTGAAATTTTCTTGAAGGTGAAAAAATAAAAAAATAAAATTTTTGCAAATTGCATAAAGTTCCGGATCGCGTATGAGGTTTCAAATTTGTAAATGCATCAGAATAGATGTTTTCAAAGTTTGCAACCAAGTTTCAAAACTTTTGTAATTATTCCGAGACCACCTTACTCGAAAAAATGACCACGAATTAAAAAGAATTATAAATAAACATGTTCCGGTCAACGAAAAAGGTTGCAAATTTATACAACCGTTCGGTATAGTTTTCCGATATATGTGTCAAGTTTGCAGAACTTTTGGAACGTTTTCATTCAGTTTAATAAAAAAAAACATTAATTTTCAATAACAAAAAATTTTCCGTACACTTAGATTGGTTGCAAATTTAATACGTGATATGAAATATTATATCGAAAACTTCCCCAAGTTTGCAGAACTTTTGGAATTTTTTTCACGACCATACAGCAAAAATTAATTTAATTGCAATTTTAACAATGTTCCGGACTGCGGACAAGGTTGCAAAATGAGATTTATTGTCGTCCCAATGTACCATTCACTTGACCGAAGTTTGAAAACTTTTGGAATTATAATTAAATTTTCGATTTCGAAAGTCTATAATGACTGGACTATAAGGTAAAGATGTATATTATAGCACGATATAATCTCATTACATCTTTCCATAGAAATCGTCAGGAGACCACACACGACAGCTACGAGTATAATATACATCTTTACATCTTCGTATCTTAAAGGTACTGAGCGGTCTCTAAGCTATACATCCTGGGATGTAATCACACTTCACACTAATATTATAAACGTGAAATTTTGTGTGTGTGTTTATATGTTTGTCAGTCTTTAGCGCTGAAACGGCTGGACGGATTTTAATAAAATTTGGTATGGAGTTAGCCGATACCCTGGATTAAAACATAGGCTACGTTTTACCGCGGGGAAATATCTTATTCCTACGGGAAAATCGATGAACCGCGGGTAACACCGCGGGGCACAGCTAGTGTATATTATAGCTGCCGTGTATGAAGTCCCTAATGCAACGAAGTAGAGTGCATGGGTGTATACCGTGATGTGCTGTCCACTATACGGCGGCCATCTGTAGGAAGCGAACCCACCTCTTGGTAGCCAAGGCCTTAACGGCTTTACCAACGAGGCAGTCAGGTTTTTTTTTGTGTAGGTTTTTGCTTTATATATAGATCAACGAGCGACCCGCCCCGGCTTCGCGCGGGTGGCAAAAATGTTTCCATGGAAATAGCTATATTAGTTCCGTGCAAAATTCCCGGAGTAGTAATTTTTTTACACCTTGGGTCGAGATTTCGTACGGAACCCAAAACTTTTTGAAAATCAAATATAGCCTAATGTTACTCATGAAGAATGTAGCTTTCTAATGGTGAAAGAATTGGTGATAAAATTGGCCCAGTAGTTTCTGAGCCTATTCATTACAAACATACACACACAAAAATACAAATATTTCCTCTTTATAATGATAGTACATATAGATAACAAAAAAATTAAATTGCACAATGACATAGTCACATCATCACTTAAGGCCGATTTCTGAATTGAGAATTTTGGCTAAGCAACTATTTAACTGTAGTGCTGTCTCGTCAAATTTCTCAGAAAAGAGCGTGACAGATGTTACCTAAGTATATACTTAGTGTAAATTCTCAATTCAGAAATCGGCTCTTAGTCACTATCTGCACAAGAGGCAATATCTGAACCTAAACTCCACGCGAGTCAATTTCAACTTCAAACAATGACAAAAGGTCATAATATGTTTGACTCAACACAATATTTGCTCAAGTGTAGGGTCAATGCTTCGTTTACGTCTCCCTTTTATTTATTAAACAAATAATGCACCTTCTTTGTTTAATAAATAAAAGGTGCAACCTTTATTATTTATTACAAAAAAAACAGCAACACATGTTATCTATGAGTAAACATTTGCAACCGACGACGCGAACGCCGTCTCTGCTCACCATGATTAAGCTCTGATTAATAAGACCGAAACCAAAACCAAGATTTTGTTAATGCACTGTAGTAAAATGACAAATGCATGAACATGGCGAATTGGTTTCATTGCCGCTTGAAGAGTCCGCGCGCACGCTAATTGTTGACGCCTAGATTCTTTGATATGAGAGCGTTTATTTGCAGTACATTATTATTGTGCATTTCTCGTAGCGCTGCGGCTGCCTGAGTGATCTTAAACGATCGCGAAAGTTAAGCAACATAGGGCGCGTTCAGTACATGGATGGGTGACCGTCTATTGCTAACGCTAGGGGCATTTTTCCGAGCGGTTCCGTGCTTCGCAAGGAACGTTAAGCAGATGGTACCGGCTGCCGTCGATAGATGACTGTCGTTAAGCCAAGACAGAGGCCTTAGGGCGGCTTGAAAACTTCTGATCGCAAGACCAGCCACTAGTCTTACAAGCCTCCACCAATCCGGACTAGGCCTCCGTGGTCGAGTATGGCCTATACCTTCCCCAGGGAAGAGACCCGTGCCCCTCGCTGGGGACATACTGGGTTGATGATGATGATTATTGTACAGATTCTTTGATATTAGGTATGCTTACCATTGATGGTATCTATGAAAAAAAACATGTCACGTGACCCGCCCGTGTATTTGTCATCCTATTGCAATGTGCTAACTGAATCGAGGCCTTGGTCGGACGCTCCCGACAAAAACTCAACTTTCCCAAAGCAGAGGGCAGTGACTTGAAAGGAAGAGCCGAAGACCGAGCTCAGTGCCGTGTCTTGGGCGAGGCGAGGCCTATGTCCAACAGTGGAATGACACCGGCTGATTATGACGATGACGAACAAACAGTTGTCTAGTCCCTTTGTTTAGTGAGTGTTATAGCACAGTATACCGTGTGGCCGCGCGCTGCGGCGACTGCGCTTCAGGCGTTGTACTGGAGCTCTCTCTCGATGTTCTCCAGAGGCTCGTTGTTCTCTGTACGGTTTTGCATGCATACGGGGCTCTTACACTCATCTTACGTGACGGTCAAAGTATTTGGAATGATTTGACATCTTGCGAAGTAAGATGGCTGGTTATGATAAGACGGGTTAGGGGGTCACTCGTCATTTTCCCTAATTCGGCAATTTCACTAATTGGTGACTTTCCCGATTCGTCAATTTCTTAAAAATCTTTAAGTCGTAAATATCCCTAACGCGTCACTACATTACAAAGTGTTTTTAAGATTAAAATTCATGGATTTACAAAGTGTTGATTTGTAAAGTAACGCCCGACTTTTACTATGGGGTCGACCTCAAAATCTAGCTCGCCTAGAGGTTTAGCCTCCTGGCCCACTCTCAGTGACGTCACATAGTATATTCCCAACATTACGAAATTCCACAGGAATACGGTACAAGCGCTGTCAAAGAGCTAGCATACATAGACCAGTGTGGGCGAGAGCCTTCGCATATGCCACACCGCTGGACCAGGCGTGTAGAACAACGCCCTTACAGACCGCTACAACGCCCCTTTCACATAACGAAGGTCCAATTCACCCCCCTGTTCATCCTACCGTGCAAGCTCCTTATCAAATCAATGGTGGACAAACTTCCCTTCGGAACCAATGACGACGAAGTCAAGATACTACTGCGACGGATCCGCGTCACTCTGAGGAAACGGATTGCTGTAGCGCTGGAGGGCAAACCGCGCATGACGACCCGGGATATCATAATATTGTACAGGAAGCTGTATCCGGAGACGACAGATGATAGTCTGGTGCAAAGATATCTGCATAAATTGAGAGAAGAACGGCTGAAAAAAGAGATGGAGGAGCCAATAAAAGAGTTATCAGGTATAAAGCTTATACGGTAGGTACCTTACGTTTTTAAATTTCATACCATGGTCTTGGATTAAATGGAGCATAACGTAGGATATCGGCACGACTAATATTGGGGCGAAGGATTAAAGGATGGATGAGAAAAAATAGTAAGTGATAATATTGACAGACTAACTTCGTAACTGGAAAAGAAAGCAAGGGAGGGTAAAAAGTTAAGACAGTAAGGGGACGGTACAAGATGAAAAGAGTATGCGACCAATATTTTAAACTGCATAAGATAATCGAGATTGGCAGAAAATACAGAACCACCCAATTTCGAGGGCGAGGCCACAACACTGCGTTGCAGCCTCGCATCACAAAAACGATGTCGAATTAATATACGTCGATGACGAATACGCTGTGATGACGCAACGCAAAAAAACATCTGAATCTGGGAACATGGAGGAATGGATATTATTTAAAGGGGAGGCCTTTGTCCAGCAGTGTGACATAATAACGGGTAAAAAACGGTCGGTAACAAAGACCATGGCTTTAATTTCTTGACTAACATGGACCGCACTCACGTGTTACTTCTGCTTGCATTGAGGCGAGTAAAAAAACAGAAGAAGGGTATTGGATGCATTAATTTTGAACTGTTTTGAACAGCGATGGAAAACCGTTCGAAGTGTGGACAATGACTGAACGTCATCGCCGCAGATTTGTACGGTGCGGCAACGCATCGGATAGTTACGCGATGCGTTGTAGGATGTCGTAGATCTCTACCAATCATTCGCAGTAGTACCATTGCCGAGTTCTATGATGGAACTACTGCGATTTATATTTTCGCATTAGTTCCATTCATTCGTACAAGCCCAAACAATGGAACTACTGCGAATATTAAAACTTTGATTCCGCACTTGTGCCAGTGAACGCGAAATGCGACGCCGCTACGCAGTGTTGTGGCTTCGCCCTATAAACCATCACACATCGCTACATCGCACCCCTTTCAGACCATTCTCATTAATTTTTTTGCAAATCAAGTGATTTCAATATACTTAAAAAATAATATTTTGCCATGCTGAAAATATTTTAAAGGTCATAGCCCACTTACACGACTCTGCTACAAATATGGGCTTTAATTATTGCTGTTTAGATATATTTTACATTGGCACCATAAATTAGCTGACAGCTGACAGCGAGCTGCCTGGTAATTTATGATGCCAATGTAAAATATATGTAATATTTAAAGCCCATATTTGAATAATATTATTTTTGCCGGGTGGGAGCAGAGT
Source organism: Yponomeuta plumbellus (assembly GCA_947310845.1). Lineage (NCBI taxonomy): Eukaryota > Metazoa > Arthropoda > Insecta > Lepidoptera > Yponomeutidae > Yponomeuta > Yponomeuta plumbellus. The sequence continues at coordinate 5,505,630 of OX371217.1, forward strand.
CGTGTAAGTGGGTTAAGACTATTCCTTCCCACGCAGAACCTACCACGTCCATATCCGAAGCGACGCCATCGCCAGAGCCCGTGAAAAGTGAACTGAGCTCAGTTTCTGATGAAGAGGCGAGCAAAGAATTTGCGCTCTCACTGGACGCCACAGAGATAGGATCTCTAAACAACGGTGAGCGGGAATGGAATGAAGGACATGATTGGTGGAACGACGATGCGAACCAAGGATTTGTTGGTACGTTTGAGACTGTTACACAAGGAGAGTTTCTCTAACGCGAGTGGCGATTTCTTCTAGGCAATAATATGCTCGCCTAGTCTAAACAAATGCCTCGAGCTTCGCCTCTCGATTACGATTATCGCTACTTAAACTCTTCTAGACCACAAGCAAGCAACTATCTTCTCTAGACTAGACTTCTCTAGCCACAAGCTACTAGATTCACCCGAAAATATAGGTCACGAATGGGGAATCTCTTAGCAAAATGTAAACCGCGGAGAATCCACTGGCTAGTTTGGTCATGAAATTAGGTAGATAGATAGATAGATCATTTATTTGCATTTACACACACATGCAATGAAAACAAACAAAACAGGTTATACAGTAGTAGAAAAAAAACACAAACAACACGCTAGCCAATCGCGTTTGAGAAAACTCTGCGTAACCTCCGCTTTAGTTGTTACGAGTATTAGGTACAGAGCTAAGGAGCGTACATGACAGTTGAGTTGAAGCGCTTCAACACAATTTTAATAAAGCGCAAAATATTACGTCTTGCGAGTCAGAACTATCTAAAGCTGGCTTCCCACGGTCCGCGATATCGTGGACGGACGCGGATGGCCGACGACCACGGACAGCCGCGCACCACGAGAAGCTCTTCCAACTGACCCGTGTCATCTGTCTGTGCTACCGCGGACCGAGACCCTTCCCACGGCGTGGGAGCTGGTCCGCGTCCGTCTGCGATATCGCGGACCGTGGGAAGCCAGCTTAAAGACAACATGAATTGACAGTCTTGTCATAGAACATTAACTTAGTTTCCTCAAAACATCCTCAACCATTTTCATAACCGCAAAATTTTTCGTGCAAACTTTGTAGAGCTTGTATCATGTCTCCTTTCTATGTATGATCTTTAATGGATACGCTTTAGAAAAATATAGAAAGTATGTGTAAGTATAAGTAGTACAGTCGACAGCTCGTCAACCTTCACATTTTAGTTGCAAAGTCGCCCGTAATGCACCGGGGTAGAGTGCATGGGTGTATAGGATGATGTGCTGTCGACTGTACACATTTAAAATGTCATTAAAAATTGCAGAATGTGCAATCCAGACAAAATACAGACGTTATACACGAGGTTTTGTCTGAAAAATTAGGGCCAGCTTATTCTATAAATGCGACAGCAGATGATACCTTCGCTCCATACATAATTTTATTGACAAAACTTAGATAGTTACAGTATCACCATCTTATCTGTTCAGTTGATAGCGGCGCTAGTGGAGAATTTTGTAGTAACATTTAAGAAATTTGCCGAGAAAAATTAGAATATTTTAACCCGTCTTTCGATTTTAATGAAAATCTTAGAAACTGAATAAATAACAAAAAAATGGGAAACAGGATTTAAAATTAATTATGTAGTTAGTTACAATTTTGCCCGCCTGAACAGATAACTTAGTGGCGCTGTATGTATAATGCCTAATTATTATTTTTTCTGGTGTTTACGATGAAGAGTTCTAATCCAATCTAAACCCAAAATTTTCATAAAGTCTGTTTCCTCCTTGGGTTTATGTGCTCACGACAGAAGTGAGTTCGAGTGAGTTCACCCGGTCTGACCAACATTTTTGGAAGGCCATAGATGAAGATGAAGTACTAATAGTAATATGGTCGAAACGATGGGCACATGAGGCCCACAGGCGCGCCTGCTTTTCAAAAACCTAACGGCGCGCCTGTCGCATCGGAAGACCAGGGAGCCTATTCTCACTTCATTAGCAAATAAGACGTATACGACTCTAAGGCGTATGACTTGAATTCTACATAAAAAAGTCGAACGACACCCAAATTCTGTATTCTGAACACCATGCGACGTTGAATTCGAATGAAAAAAGAAATGTCTAACGACTATAACAGTAATCTGTGAATCCTACGTTCCATTTTCTCGATTGTAAATTGAAAGTTAGTCGAATCTTAAAACATTTACAATTTCACTTTTAAATTGATACATTTTGCGGCAAATTATTACTTAGAGTGTTATTTTATAAACTAAGAAACTGTTTAGGTACAAAATATACGTTATTTAAAATTTTAATACACTTAACTCTTAAAATTTTCAACTGAAATTTTACTTATAACGAAACGTCAACGTAGGGAACGTAGGGCGAGTCCATTAAAATGGACTTGCCCTACGTTCCGTAATGCGATAAAATCAATAACAGCGCGAACCCGACCAAATTTAGTAGTCCCAAAGTATCTCGCACGGAGTAGGGTTTTTGTGCCTACTGCACTTAAGTGGATTCGCGCTGTAATCGATTTTATCGCATTTCAGAATACACCCACCCTCAACTATCAATGAATGCGTTCAAATTTCATACGCCTTTTGCAAGTCGCATGGTAATTACCATGCGACAATATGACACCTCAAAGCGAACGAAAATTATTAGCAAATTTGCGTATACGACTTTGTGAGAATACATGAAACTGATTTTTATGCGACAAATGTCTAATCCTTCGAATGTTTGGCGTCTACGCTTTCAATTCGCATGGGCGAGAATCGGCTCCCTGAGATGGCGTGGCCAAAGTATAAGCCTGGTCATCCAGAGGCAACGTCGCGTTCTGGGTCTCAATTCTGTTTGTGCATTGATGACTGATACACGGTCGGGTCACCTGACTTGTTTTTCCATACCATTGACGCCTAGAATGGAACGCGTGCTCGCGTAGTTTTGAAGCGCCAATGAAACTAAATCGCTATGTTCGTGCAGTTGTGATTGTACTACAATGCATTAACAGAATCTAGGGCCTGGATCATTGCTGCGGGACAGTGACCTGGGGCAGGTGTTTTATTTGTAAATATAAAATATATACATACTTTACTATATCTATATATATAAAAGGAGAAGCTGACTGACTGACATATCAACGCAGGGCCTAAACTACAAGGGTTAGAAACTTGAAATTTTGCACAGGGGTTTCTTTTGTAACGTAGGGGAGCACTAAGGATTTTTAAAAATTCATCCCCTTAAAGGGTAAAACGGGGGTTCAAAGTTAGTATGAAACTTTGCCGTTTTTGAAGTTATTCGAATTAAATTTAGTATGAAGGTTCTTCATTTAAAATTATGAAAACATGTAAAAGAGTTTTTCAAAAATCATCCCTTAAGGGGGAAAAAGGGGGGGTGCAAAGTTAGTATGAAACTTTGCCGTTTTTGAAGTTATTCGAATGAAATTCAGCATGAAGGTCCTTCATTGAAAGGCATTAAAGACTTATAAAGTAGTTTTTCTCAAATCATCCCTTAAGGGGGGTAAGAGGAGATTGCGAAGTTATTGTGCGGCCGCTGGGAGTATACGATCCTGACACATGTCTCTAGTGATGGGAGAAAATCAACGTTATTATTCCTTACGTTATTCTTAAGTAGCTTTTGATACTGACTCACGATTAAGTAGTTTTGTTTTTTAGACGACCTTCACTCAGTACAATGGTACGGAGAGATTCTGACAACGCGATGATCTTTTTCTAAAGCCAGTTCATCAACTTCGTATCGTTAAAGGGACCGTTATTATTTTCGTTATTTTTGGTACGTCACTACAAAAAAATACGGTTGACATAACCCAAGTACTCTGTGACATAAACTGGTGACAGCGTAGAAAGGATTTTACGCACGAACATTAAATATTGATTTCTTCTTATTTAACATTTAAATCACTGTGCAAAATATAACATTGATTGTAAGTTTACACAATGATATAGTTTCAATGACAATTATTTGCTAGTAGGATAAATAGGACATAAAAATATTTTAATCGAAAATTTAACGCCACTTCAAGGTTACGTCGTCCGTTCTAACATGACCTGTCAGGATCGTAAACTCCCAGCGGCCGGACGGTAGTCGTTATGTGCACGCACTACTGTTTTTGTTACTGTAAGTTTTTGTTACGGTAGTATGAAAGCTCTTTCGCATGCGCTAAAAGTATCCCTATCTTATTTGCAAACACTTTACTCAGCTAAAGCCCACGCGGACGTAGTCGCGGGCAACAGCTTGTACTTACATATACTATTTATATATATACTTACTAATAATAATAATTTATTTTCAGAATAAACAACTGCCAACGACATTCAGTCTTCTGTAGCTGCGTGACTGTACCAAAAACGTTAAGTTTTTATGTTCTAAGAAAAATATTTTTATATAAATACATAGTGTTTAATTTGTGATTTAGAATAAAACATTTTTCTCTTTTTAATCGTCTCACTTTATTGACCATAATAGCGTCCACTGACAAACTATACTTAAAAATTCATACGATTCATTGACATTTTAAAATATGTACCACAAATGGTTAACTACGACTCCTAATCCGTATATTTTTACGATTAAACTTAGTTGCAGGAAAAACTATTAAACAAAACCGGAACTAAAATAACAGGCAAGTTGGATAATTTTTGCAAAACATGTAACATTTTTGAAATAGGCCTTTGAACCATCTGGATTCATATGAAACTATTATGCAATAAATCAGTAGTCTAACAGGTCGTCCTCATCAGGATTGGCTAAGTCCACGTCCTCATCATCCAAATATTCTTCGCCTAGCTCCAAATTCTCACTTTTGAAGCCATTTTCTGCTTCCTGCATCATTTCATTTGCGATTTCTTCAGCGCTAACGAAGCTCTCATCAACAAAGCCGATGTCTTCGGTGAACTTCTCGTTGTCATCGTCGAAAGCGAAGTCATTCTCATGCGCAGTGATCTCTGCTAAGTCATTAGTAATACGTTTATTACGATTTTTATTGCGTCTCGGCCCTACAAGTTGCGCAGGCTCGACCGTTATGTAGAGTCCTTCGCCTGAAATGGAAGGTGAAACGGCAGTTTTTATACAGAATGAAACTAAACTCTCATGTACCTATGTATACTCGGAATTTAGGGGGGTTCGAACCGACGATAGTTCGTTTCCTGGGAACAGGGAAAACTTCGAAATAGGCTATTTGACAGTGTAAAAAAAACCAGTATTATTTACACGTATTCGTATAAATTTTATGAGTCTTAAAGTCCGCTTTAAGGCATTTTAACTAAAAAAAAAACAATTATTAGTAAAAAAACACAGATAAAATTTGATAATTACATTCACACATTCATTCTTACATTCACACACAGCCATTATATCGAAAACCGCCTGGATTGACCAATTCATTCATGACGTCACATGTCAGTAAAAATTGCGTCTGTCATTCATTCTTTCTTACGTTCGTTGATTGGTTTACTGGTAAATGACGTCATAATTCCTGTACGACGCCATATTGCCCAAGATAGCGTTTTGAGAGCTTATTTCTAAAGTAAATATTCGTTTACCTTTTTTAGAAGAAATACACAAAACAATTTAAAATGACCACTTTCTGAGGGCTCCATGAACACCAACAAAAAATATGAGATGGTTTTCAGAAATCTGTCAAATAGCCTATTGTGAAACTATTCTCCACTAACGTTATCACATGTGGGATTCCGTTCATCATCAGCCATTTGATGCCCACTGCAGGGCCACACATGCCTCCCTCATGATTTTCCATGTGGCCCGATCTTGTGCAGCCCGCATCCACTTACTCGCCATATTCAGATTGCGATTCAGCTGAACTGATATTTTTTTTCCCAAAAAGATGTGTCTAAATTAATAGTAAGTTTAAGTACGTACAGTCGGGGTCTAAAAATGTTTACCAGTTTTCAAACAAGATTCTTTATCACAATGATGTGCAGTATAGTATATAATGCTTTAACAATATACTTATTACCTTTCAAAGTCCGAAGGCTCGATTCTAACAAATAACTAAACTCATTTCTTATTTTAAACTTATTGCATTTGTTAAAATGACATATCAAAACTCTGTATCGACCTTGTGTCGTATAATTATCTGTACAATGATGAACTTTAAGGTGGAAAACATTTTCAGACCCCGACTGTACATCGCTTTGCAGTGAAATAGGTATAGTAAAATCGTGATTTAGACGAGTTGACGTTCGCGCATGCTTCCTTCAAGGCGGAGAATTCCCGAATGGCCGAATGGCTGCCGCAGCGACGCGGGCGCGCACCCCCTCCTCTTCAGACCCCGCTGTCGCCCGGGGGGTGTTGCCAAGTTATTTGCATTGACGAGTAGAATAGAAAGTCCCCATGTTTTGATTCCACCCGACTCCTGTCCGTGGCCACCGCTTGCCAAACCGGTAGGAAGGTCGTCCCGCCATGTGTGTCCACTTTGGTCGGCCACGTTGGCGGCATTTGCGAGTGAAACCCAGTTAGTTGCGATTTCCCCACTAGACATTGCCCGGCTTACGTAGCCGCTCCGTCGGAAAATGTCCACCGTTCGCAAAATGGGCACTTCTAGGTTTTGCAAAATGTACCATTCACAGAATATCCATACCGCAAAATGTCCACTTCTAACATTCTAAGAGGCCACCATTTTGCAGAACGAACTTTGCAGCGTATGGGAAACTACGTCGAGTCTTCACGTCGCCAATCCCACAGAGTCTAAAGACGAAAGTCTTCAACCAGTGCGTCCTACCCGTCATGACATACGGTGCCGAAACGTGGACACTCACGGTGGGGCTGATCCATAAATTTAAAGTCGCTCAGCGTGCTATGGAAAGGGCTATGCTCGGGGTTTCTCTGAAAGATCGAATTCGAAACGAAGTCATCCGACATAGAACCAAAGTCACCGACATAGCCCACCGAATTAGCATGCTGAAGTGGCAGTGGGCCGGCCATATCACCCGAAGAACTGATAACCGATGGGGTAGAAGAGTTCTTGAGTGGAGACCGCGGATCGGTAAACGTAGTGTAGGACGTCCTCAGACTCGGTGGAGCGATGATCTTCGCAGGGCGGCTGGCAAGAGCTGGATGAGAGTAGCCGAGGACCGTGCTCAGTGGCGTGCAATGGGAGAGGCCTATGTCTAGCAGTGGACAACCGTAGGCCGATGATGATGATGATGATTGCAGCTCAACATCAAATTATTTATTCACACCATGAATAGAGACTCACAGCTGGACGTAGGTCTCTTTCCTGTTACGCCAACCCTCCCGTTCGACGATCGATAAGACTACTTTTAGAACAGAAATCACATGGGACAAACTTGCGAAGCCGAAGGCCGACCTCCGCGAAGTGGTACGTGGAATTTCGCTGTGGCGAGGCCGGGACCGTAAAATTTACAGCGAAGAACACGTACCAACGCAAAAGTTTGATGGGAGAAACTTGGGAGGCCGAGCGCTGAGAGGTCTTCGAAGGAATCCACTGAGTAAAACTAGCGCATTCAAGGAGAAAAAAAAGACATCGAATTTGCCTGTACAATTTCTTAACCATATAGTGATTTTAGGACCGATCGCTGTGAACAGACGAAAAAAACACTTAGGACTGGATAGCATGAACCCCAAAACGGTCGTTTTTGACATAAATCCTCTCTAGTCCCATCTCCCTGACCCTGAGTTCACGGTCGATTGGATTCAATGGACACCATTTGTAACGATGTCTATTTTCCATTGGTGGCGCTAGTTAGCCCATGAATCCCCTTAATACTCTAGAACAAACCCCTCACTCACCGACGGTAATCTTCTTCTCGGCCAAAAGTTTGTCGTACTGCTCGAACGTGTTGACCGTGACTAGGAAAGAGTCCGACGTCGATTGTCGAAGCGAGGTGACCCCGCGTGGCGTCAGGCAGGCACACATAACGTCTCTTTTGATGTCCTTAGGCTCGCAGAAGATGCGAAGGGTAAGGTGGGTGTTCACGTTCAGGATGCGCTTGGTCACATTTAGACGCATCACCTGCGGAGGGGAGGTTGTCCAGGTCACCACAGGTAATATCACGACGCGTGTCGCGCGTAGGGTTGCCAGGTCGCCAAACCTAATAGCCGGACAGACCAGCCAGTTCGGCCGGACATTTGGGCAGAAAGGCCGGACACCCTACATTATTGAGGATTTTGTGTCTCAGTATTAATAGATACGTCATAAAACTTGTTAAATTCGAAAATTGCGAAATAAAGAGCGAAACAAAATCCGGACACCGTTTATTTTGGCCGGACACAACAATCAAAAAGCGTCCCTATGTCCGGCTTTATCCGGACGCCTGGCAACCCTAGTCGCGCGCCATAACGTCTAAAACTATTTAATATAATCTGTCATGTACAAAGTTGGCGTTCTTAGAATACTTTGGGGAGTTGAGTTTTTGTAAATGGGACCGATAGATTTTTAGTTAGTTTAAGTTTTAGTTATAAGCTTTCAGGCATCCGCTGAAAACCAGCACCGTATCCCTGCTACGGTATTGAGCTGAGCGAAACCTTTTTTGGTTCTGTTGTATCAATTTTATGTATAAGTACCAAATTCGCGACTTTTCAGTACATTAACTGTCAAATTCTGACGTTTTAGCGCCACAAAACGCATGACTCGCGTGACGCCGGGTCCAGATACCCTGCCCGATACACGAATCGACCCTTAACAATAGTCCCAACTGAAAGTTTTGACGGTTGCACATTTTGTCGTTTGTTCCTTTGGACCGTCAGTGCATTTTGGCATAGTAACTTATCTTTAAGGACCCGGCGTGACTCGCGTCATCGTACTACATGTGCTACAAGCATACATCCTTGTTATGAGAACACGATTCCTCTAAAGCACTCGTTGGGGCAGTCTTGTTTTCATAAAAAAGCTACTATTATAGCACATGATTCTCCTTTTTTTTTGTTTATTTACTCCCATGTTTCTGTGACAATTTGAATGACTTCGTTCTTTCAATTACTTGTTTCTTTACATTGATGGAAGGAATTTCTAATATCAGCCGTTTAGGGGGGGGTTGGGAGGGGGGTGGGGGGCAGGGTATATTCCCCCCCGTGAAGGGGGGCGTCGATAACCAGTAGTTTTTGAGAAAAAATAAAAACAAATTTTGAGGTTATGTTGGCAAAAATCAAACCTTTGTTAATCTACTACGTATCATAGTACCGACGCGTTTAAAACGCCGAATGTCAAAAGATCTAAAAATGGAATTAATCATAATACGTACGCAGCAAAGTCGAGTCTGTTTTCGATCTTACATAGAGAACCTAACGCTCCGACGCGCTCCGCTTCGCTACGCGCGTCGTCGCACCTATATTTCTGTTGTCACGTATTCTTTACATCGCCGACTCCCCGTTCAATAAAACACCAATATTTCGTTCAATTTTGTTTTCAATTTGCAATCATTGATATTTTATCGAAATTCAACTTTACAATATTGTACCTAAATTATTATGTTCACCCTCAAAATAATTTTTAGTATTAAACTATCGTGTATTCTAGCGTAATTTAGGTAAATCTATGTTAGTTAGTACTTGTACCGAAACGCAATGCAACGTGAAGTGCATTCCGAAACAAAAATGGCGTAAATTTCGTAAGTTTTGTTACTTTAAAAAAAATCATAACTCCGAAACTACTGGGTATCGACGGAAAAGACTGAGGGATATATTTGTTACATAAACATCTTTATGCAGTATTAATTTGAAGCTTCAACTCGACGGCAGAGATTCGAAAACTTAGCCGTGCAGAGTGCGTATACTGAGTTTTTTCATTCACTCTCGATAGTGAGAGCGTTTGCGTTTTGCATAGGAGTGACAAAGAGACAACTAGATGGCGCGCTTTGTCACTCCTATGCAAATCGCAAACGCTCTCGCTATCGAAAGTGAATGACAAAACTCAGTATACGCACTCGGTTCTTTAGTTCTTTTTTCCCAGTAGGACTATGACGTAGCTACTGGGAAAGAAAGTCCCAGATTGTAACAGTGTAACAAAAGGTGGTGTGACATACCGGGAACAAAGGGGCTAATTCAGACAACTCCTTACAGCGACAGAAACCACGACTTCAGTCTTATATACTTTATTGCACACGAGACATTGAACAGAACATCGCCTCAACTGTTAGAACAACGAGGCAGTCATGTCAGTCCGTCATTGATCAAGTTAAGAAAACGTAAAGCAGGAGCCCTCACCGTTCTCAGCTCATCGGCGATCGCATCGGCTCTCTTAGCCACGTATTTGTCTATAGAACTAGCCTCTACGCCGCTTTCGCTGCAATCCTCCTTTATCTGTAACAAGGAACGACCAGGGTCTTACTAATACATACATCGTTAGCTCTAAGCAAATTTTTCTGTTATTGCTTTCTCTAAGGGCCTGTCCACATCTCCACGTCACGACGTCGTCAACGTGGAACGGTGCGGTGTCGTGGCACGTTGCGTTGACATATCGTGCTAATGCACGGTATAGGTCTGTTATCTAAAGCTGGCACGTTCACAGTACTCACACTTATGCAATTTCACTATACAGGATGTTTAAAAATATATGATTTTGATTCAAAATGCGACTCTAGTTTAAGTGTAGACTAGAGTTAGGTTTTAGTAAGATAGGTGCGTTATAGATAAATAAATACAAATATATGGGTTACTTGTTATAATATATTTTTAGCAAATTCGAGCGAAAAGGATTAAAAACAAGGTGGAATCAATGGTTACAAAATAGTTTTAAATTTCAATAAATTTTCGCATGAACAAAAATAATTTCACCTAAGAAAATCTTTACCAAAACAGAAAATAATCATCCCAGAAATCCTCAACAATTTAATTATAATTTAATTATGTAACAAAGGGTAACGGACGCTCAGTGGTCAGTTACTGGATGAATTACCCTACCTTTTTTTCTAATTGCTTGCCACAGATAAAAACTTTATTACTGTTCTGTTATTTCATCAACTGGAAGGAATCTGTGATCAACTGAGCAACATCATTCGGTTTCTATTGTGGTTACGCGAATGTTCCGTTCTCCTATTCTTCTTCTTTTTCTTCAACGTTTTTTTCCATGATTTTAGCACCAGTAGCAGTTGTTCGAAGTCCAATCACTATCAAATGCAAGAGCCAAAAGAAAAGAGGAAAGACCACAGAATAAACTGGCAATTCCCATTAGAAAAACAAAAACCCTCTCTTAAAAATGCCATCTACTGACTAATGAGCCGTTTTCAGAAGAAAAAAAAACGAATGGCTGTCAAAGGAATGCAGTTTTGGACCTCAGCCCAATAGCCTTGTGTGATACATGTTATTTTTTTGAAATTGAAAATGTTAGTTTTTTTCAATACAATATAACTCCGAAAGGACAAACATTTGGCTGTTGACGTCATAGTAACTTTTATTCAGCTCGCTGAGACCTATTCGATGATGTATCACACATGGCTATTGGACTGAGGTCCAAAATTGCATTCCTTTGACAGCCATTCGTTTTTTTTTTTAGTTCTTCTGAAAGCGGATCATTTGGAACTACTTTTATTAGCTGTCAGAAAAATCCCTCATTGAAACGCACATACGGTTGAATACCAAAAAGATCACGCTGTATACAGTGTGGCCCTGGATAAAGTGCAATCCCGAAAGGGGATGAAACTAGACCATGAATCATTGACAAGAAAAATATAAAAAAAAAAATTATAAAAAATTATTGTAGGATTTATTGGTATTTTAAGATTTTCATGTTTCATTAAGGACTCTATGTACAAAAGTATTGATTTCTTCCAAAATAATGGGTCTATTTCTTTGAAATAAAAAAAAACAGTATGCCTAATACCTGGCGATGACCATGAAATAATAAATAGTCCGCAAAAAAGTAACTATCTTGGGAAAAAAAGGTATTTTTATGAAAAAAATGATTTTTTTAGACGTTTATTTTAAAAAACTTCAAATTACTAAAAAAATGTGCCCTATAACTATGTAATTTTATAGCTTACTTTTATTCTTTACCATTTTAGCTTCCAAATAAAAAAAAAAGCAATGTTCTAACTAAAAAAACACGCTATCTACGAACTTTTAAAGTGGAGCCTAATCGTGTTACCGTGCAGGTAGAGACCGTTTTTTCCATTGTTTCCGTCCTACTCTGTGCCCTTCGGCAGTCGCAGTCCTTTTGTTCTACACTCAGGTAGAGGGAAGGCGAGGGGAGGGGAGGCAGGGGGTTCGAAACAGGACTTACACAGTCGCTCCGATATTCTCGCCGCTGCTACTACTGTTCTCGTTCTCGCATTGTGTTCTCGTTGATTTGTTATTAAGTTTTTGTTACATTGTTGACTGTTACGTTTTCTACTGTTCGTTACGTTTGGACTGTTCCTGTTCTGCTGTTAAGTGTTGACGAAATGCCGCGATTGACAGAGTTCTCACCTCGAGAAATAGCCGACATGCATTATTATTATGGCATGTCACATGGTCGCACAACAGTCGCTCGGACTGCATACATAAATGCTTTCCCGGGCAGACTCATACCCTCAGCTCGAAATTTTCAAGAGATTCATAGGAGGCTCTCCAACATTGGACTTGGTTTGGCACGAGATCGCCGTGAGCAACCAGCTGTCGTTATTGACAATGCGATAGAAGAGGCCATTTTAAACGATCTGTTTGCTGACCCTACAACAAGCATAAGACGATTAGCGTTGCGTCATGGCATATCGAAGACGTCTGTCTGGCGAATTTTGAAAAAGGAGGGATTGCATCCTTTCCATTACCAACGAGTACAACATTTACACGAAAATGTAGATAATCGTCCAAGATGCGTAATGTCGACGTGGATTCTAAGAAAAATTAGAGCTGACCCAAATTTTCCCAAACGCATTTTTTGGATGGACGAAGCGACATTTACCCGAGACGGCATTACAAACTGCAGAAATTTGCACCAGTGGTCTCACGAAAATCCACGATTGAAGCGGGCATCTACTTTTCAAGTAAAATTTTCAATAAACGTATGGGCAGTCTTAATCGACGACATTTTAATTGGTCCAGTCATTTTACCCAGAACCCTAAATGCTGAACGTTTTTTAGAATTACTACAAAATTTACCCATGTTGATGGAAGATGTTCCCCTGGCTACGAGACGGCGTGGGCGTATGTATCTCCAAATGGATGGATGTCCTGCACATTATGGGCGGGAGGTGCGGCGATTTTTGAACGAAAATTACCCGAACCGGTGGATTGGCCGAGGAGGGCCAGTAGGCTGGCCAGCGCGTTCACCTGATCTGACACCCCTAGATTATTTTTTATGGGGTGTCATGAAGCAAAGAGTATACAGCACGCCAATAAATACCGAGGCACAGTTGCACGACCGAATAATTCAGTGCGCAAATGACATTAAAAATGATCCAGGAATGATTCGCAGAGCCACTAAGCAAATTAATATTCGTGCAGTAATGTGCTTGCAAAATCGAGGAGGCCATTTTGAACATTTAATGCATTAAATAAAAATGCAAAATTGTAAATTACGGATAATTTTATTAATAAAGTTATTGTGATTAAAGTCTGACTTTTATTACCTACTAAAATGTAAATAACTCCTACCTAGCCATTTTTTTAGTTAGAACATTGTTTTTTTTTTTATTTGGAAGCTAAAATGGTAAAGAATAAAAGTAAGCTATAAAATTACATAGTTATAGGGCACATTTTTTTAGTAATTTGAAGTTTTTTTAAATAAACGTCTAAAAAAATCATTTTTTTCATAAAAATACATTTTTTTACCCAAGATAGTTACTTTTTTGCGGACTATTTATTATTTCATGGTCATCGCCAGGTATTAGGCATACTGTTTTTTTTTATTTCAAAGAAATAGACCCATTATTTTGGAAGAAATCAATACTTTTGTACATAGAGTCCTTAATGAAACATGAAAATCTTAAAATACCAATAAATCCTACAATAATTTTTTTTTAATTTTTTTTTATATTTTTCTAGTCAATGATTCATGGTCTAGTTTCATCCCCTTTCGGGATTGCACTTTATCCAGGGCCACACTGTATATAAACAGTAGTAAAAGTAAAACTATAACTGTCCCCTTCACACTCATAAGCTAGACCGCGCGCAAGAGAGACGGGCAGACTTTTCATGATGCGCATGCAGTACACGTCACGCCGCGCGCTATTCACAGACACTACACAAGCGCAACGTGTAAATGTGTTGAACGTGCCAGCTTTACTTTACTGACCTATACGACAACGTCGCCGCAGAACGGCGCGTCTGACGTCGTCGTAAGCCGACGTGTGGCTGATGCGCTCGCTCATTTAAATTATTCCATCACTATTCATAATTGAAAGATATGGGTGCACCCAGTATTGTCTTTTCACATCTTTTTTCTCCAACCTCTTTCTCCATCTTTTTATCGATGGCAGATGCAGAAAACGTGTGCAGTCTATAGTATTTAGAACGAGACTGCTATTTCTCCGGTACGTAGTGAAGAACGTATCGGAATGTATAAGGCACGGCGACATGTAACATTGGAGCATCATGCATGACGTACATTTTTACGTTAAGGGGGTAAAATAGGGGTACAAAGTTGCCGTTTTTGAAGTTATTGGATGAAATTCAGTATGAAAGGTCTTCGTTGAAAGTCATGAAACACGTTTAATATATTTTTTCGAAAATCATCATTTAAGGGGGTAAAGTGGTATTTGGGTTATAAGTTCTTAAATAATGATTATTTCCGATATCCCTTTTTGTGAATTCACCCCCTAAGGGGGTAAAAGCGGGGTGCAAAGTTAGTATGAAAGTTCTCTGATTTTCAAGGTTTTTTCAATAAGATGTTTGGGTTAAAGTTCCTAATTTATTATTCCGACATCCCTTTTTTACATCAATCCCTAAGAGGGTAAGAGAGGTGCAAATTTAGTAGGGACAAGCTGACTAACTTAATTACCGACATAATATCAGCACAGGGTCTAAACTATAAGGGTTACAATCTTGAAATTTTGAAATTGGGCACTCAAAATCAAATCAAATCAAAAATTTTTATTTCAACGTAAAGAATTTACATTCTGCTTGTTGAATGTCAATGTACATACAGTTATGTATAATGTTAGCCGCTGCCTTAGGGCCGTCTGTAGTGGAGAAAAAGGCAGCGAAAAAAAACTCCACTCTGACCATCTTTTCTCAAATCAACTTAAAGCTAATACAAATTAGGTATGAGTGTTCGTATACCAAGAATCTCAAGATCCATGAGTGCAATCAATACTTGCAAAGTCAAACATCATTTAATATTCTTAAAAGGTAATAAAACACCAATGCTGCGGCCAGACACACGGACGGCACCCGTTCACGAGCGTAACGCAGAGGTCAGCCATCACCAGTCTCAACCATATTAGAGGGAGTTAGGCGACCCGGCCACCGCGCCACCATTCGCATGGCCTTTGGCAAACTTGTGTGATAAAGTTCTTGTCAGTTATCTATAATAATAGCATAGTTTTGATATGCAATCACAGCGTCTGTACATATGTATGAAATTTATTAAACCCTATATATTATTAGAATACCAATAACTAGCTCGTTGTGGAATTGGTTTACTGCCAAGGATTAAGGAAGGATTTTTGCAAATTCACGGGGGTGCAACGTTAGCATGAACGTTTGCTGTTATTGAAGTTATTTGAATGATATCCAGTATGAAGGTTCTTCATTGAAAGTCATGAAACTCGAGTAAAATATTTTTTTGATAACCATCCCCTAAGGGGGTAAAAGGGGGTGCAAAGTTAATATGTAAGTTCTGTGATTTTCAAAATGATTCCAATAAAATGTAAAATGTAATAATTATGAATGTTAATGAACACACAATTTTTTTGTTTTAATTATTTCACATGTGCTAAAAGTATACGTGACTTATTTGCAAACACTTTTTTCAAATTCAAATTCAAATATTTTTATTCATAATCCAAATAGAACATTTACTTTATGAACGTCAATGTTGTCAATGTTGTACAGACTGTTTTTTCATTCGATGCAATTCTTAGGCTGTCAATGTCTGAATGTTGCTAGTACGTAAAAACCAAATAACCCCATTTTACTTCCAAGTTAAATTGTGTATGCTACGCATGTATTTTTTTTATGACTTTGCTCCTACGAGTAATTCAATTTTAATGTCTTTGATGTGATAAAGATTTTGGTCACATGAGTCTTCTATTCACGGTAAAAAAAATCTACCGAGTTAACCTATAGCTTTTATAGCGGTAACACCACGTAATATTTTTTTTGCATAGAATTAAAAAACGGACTATAGTCAACTAAAGCCCACACGGACGAAGTCGCGGGCAACATCTAGTCTTATCATATAGGCTCTGATATATAAGTTTAAGATGATGTTAGAAAAGATGGTCAGAGTGGATTCTTTCTGCTGCCTTTTTCTCCACTACAAATACGCCCCGAAGGCAACGGCTAACACAGCAAATTGGCATACAGCAAACTAAATTACAGATTTCTTCGGGTGTCTATAACTACGGTGTTTTGGATTCTATGGACTATGTTTCTATGGACTTACAAGCATGGTAATGTTATCGAGATCACTCTCCAAGGCCTGGTCTTCCGGTGCGTCGAGGGAATAAGTAATTTCACCCCCAAACTCCATTTTCAAAGTCTTCTTGGCGTCCCTGAGGGTCCTCTTGGCTTCCTTGAGGGACTTGTCACCTGAGTTGGATAGAAATGTCTCTGGTGAGTATTAAAACTGTCAAAAAGTGAAACTTTTGATACCTTAGATATGTTTTTTAGAATGTTTGAGGTTTTAAGAATCTAATTTCGGTATTTTAGAGTTTATTTCTTATTTCTACTTTTAATACTTATTCTAAAGTTTTGGTGTTTGTGACGTCATCAGTGGATGATTAAGGAAACAATCTCTGCCTCCATAAAAAAAAATGTCATTAACGTCTGTTGATTTGATTTGCTTTTTTTTAAGGCAAAGGATTAATACTCATACTGTCTTTGCTGACGTCATAGAAGTAATTTAGGGTCAAGGCTTTTTATTGAATATCTTAAAAAATACGGAAATATAAATAATACTTAAAGGATACATAATCATCATTACCGGCCGGCTGCCCACTGCTGGCTATACTCCTTTTCCTACAAATATCGTCCGACCATTGGGCTGCGAGATAAATACTGAGTTAAAACCTCATCTCCAGTGGTACCTTTTGTAGCTCGATGTATAACACTACACGGCATAGACGTACATTTAATTTTGACAAACACTTGTTAAAGAAATGTATAAAAAACTCTTTCTTATGTAAAACTTGAGCATTTTTTTTATGTAGCCTCCATTATAAAGGTGTCCCACTGAAGACATCAGCCGAAATAGAGCCCTATCCTCATTAGTAAAATAAACCTTAAATACTCCTAAGGTGGGTTTACAACACAAGCAAATCGGACGAACAAGCTTTTTTTGCATTTATACTCGTAGTTAGTAATTAGAGAATTGACCTATTGAACTATTACCTTTAGATCGGCCCTTTGTAAAATGCCTTCTGCTAGAATACAATAACGATCCGAAAACAGAGCTTAACATAGTACGTACATTGACATTCAGCTGACAGAATGTAAATTAATAACAATGAAAAAAATTTTTGATACCATAATAGACCTAAACATTTTTATTCTTTCGACCGCGTATTAATAAATAATTGGGTTAATAAATAAGACAGTTATCTATAGTATAATAGCACTCACCACGGTCAGTATAGTTGGTTAGCCTGCCGGGCACCTCATTGCTCTTCTTCTTAGCAGCCTGCGTTGGCTGTTTTTTGGGTCCAGTAGACTGTGTTTTGGGTCCAGTAGCCTGTGTTTTGGGTCCAGTAGCCTGTTTTTTGGGTCCAGTAGCCTGTTTTTTGGGTCCAGTAGACTGTGTTTTGGGTCCAGTAGCCTGTGTTTTGGGTCCAGTAGCCTGTGTTTTGGGTCCAGTAGCCTGTGTTTTGGGTCCAGTAGCCTGTGTTTTGGGTCCAGTAGCCTGTGTTTTGGGCCCATTTGGCAGTTGTGTACCCAATTTCTTATTCGGCATCGCGGAGGTTGCTCCCGTGACGTTGCCGCCCCTTTCCGCAGCCTTCTCTTCTGCTAATGCTATGGGGGAGCACGAAATTTAAATATAGGACACGTTTCGCCTCTTGTGGCCTGCCCAGACGACGAACTTTTCTCCGCGGCGGAGAAAAAAGCACGCTCCGCGAATAAAGAGTCCGCCGCGGATTTTCCGCGAACTCAACGCACACGGTGTGCGAAATACTGGGTCCATCCCCTTATAACAAATCGATATTTCAACGCAGACTAAAGTCCGCCATGTGCGTTGCTTCGCCTAGTCACACACGTTCTATTTTTTTCGGGGACCCCCGCGTACTTTTGTCCGGTCCGCTCTCTGCATGTCCGCGGTTATTCGGGGGACTTTTTGTACGCGGTAGTTTTAATCCCTCGTTTGCGTTACACTACACAGTTGTAAGCGGTCTATTTTAGCGGATAAAAAAGTCCGCGGACATAAATCCCTCGTCTGTGCGTGCGCAAGCTGTTAAATTTGGCATTTCGGGATCAAAATCAAGTGATTTAATTGAAAAAAAAAACACACACAAACTGGCTTTATTTATGTTACAATTAAAACTAAGTGTCCATTTCAAAATCTAGATGATTTCGGAGAAAATAGTGACAAAAGCTACATAGTCGTTTCTATTACTAAGCGCTAAGGCCCTAATACTATTAGAGCCAAAAGCAACCAGCAGAAACGTAGACAGAATACCTATGTGTAGCAAAATACACTGCTCTAAGTATTATTGCTCGTAATTGAACCGCTCGTAGCCCCGGCTGCCTGAGTGATCTTAAACGATCACGAAGGTTAAGCGACATTGGGCGCGTTCAGTGCATGGATGGGTGACCGTTTATGACTAACGCTAGTGGCATTCTTCCGAGCGGTTCCGTGATTCGCAAGGCCCGTTAAGCAGTTGGTGCCGGCTGCCGTCGATAGATGACAGTCGAAGGCCTTAGGGCGGCTTGAAAACTTCTGACAGTAAGACCAGCCAGACTAGTGGCTTCCATCAACCCGGACTTGGCCCCCGTGATGGAGTATGGCCTATACCTTCGTCAGGGAAGAGACCCGTGCTCCTCGGTGGGGACATAATGGGTTGATGGCGAAAGTGTTATTGATGTAAAACTTAGAAACAGTCTTCCAATAAGCAAGTTATGAATTCAGGTTAACTCAAATACTGAAGAAACTGTTTTTGGGATTTTCGTCTGTCCAATAACACATTGTTTAACCCACGTATTATGACATTTTTTGCATCCATCAGGCATATTCAGATTCTAATAATTTATGGGTAATTCGGCGTTTGGATACTTAACAAGTTTATTTAGTTGACTATACCTTATCTTGTCATCGTGGATATCGATACTTGGTCGCTGTTGACATTATCTGATTATCAAGGCAAAAAATGCAATGGCACCATTGATCCATGTTTTTCGACACTATAATATAAGAGCATCAATCACTTCCGCGATTCAATGACGACCGTGGTGGTGAAAATCAAGTACAGCCGTAAACCTTACGACGCTGTACTGCTAAAGTAAACAATAATAACATACCTTTCAGCTCCTCTTCGACCTGCCGCCTAATCGCGATCAACACTTTCTTGTCTATGTACCGTTTCATATATCGCGAGATTATGACTTCAGTCGGCACGTCCACTTCGTCGCCCAGAAGTTTGTCGAGTCTATCCGAGACTGCTTTCTTGTAATACTTAAAGACCCTGGGTTTATCGTTCGAAGCGTTTATTTTGGCGATTTGGGAAACCGCCTGGTTGCGCCACGTCCGGTCCCTCATGGGGATGTAGTCCCCGGAAGCTACCTTAGAGCCGGTCCCGACCGGATATACTCGATCACCCGCCCGACTGTCCTGAACGGCGAACTCGTGTTCGCGAGCCCTCTTTGGGAATTGGTCGTGCCTGTCCGGCGCCGGCCTCTTTCGATCCGGCCAAGACTCGCGCTTGTCCGGCTCGCGGAAGCTTCGGGAGTTTCCCTCGAAGCGAGAGCGACCGCCATCGCCACTGCGGCTTCTCCGCTGGACGCCGGAGCGCTTGACGTGATCGCCGTACGGCGTGGGCTGGCCTTGAGGTTCTAAGTAGGAAAGTTTTGGTTGGAAGTGCTTGTTTTCACGTTCGAAGGGTTGCGAGGGAGCCGGCTGGTAAAGGTCCTCGTAGAAGTTGCGGGGCTCATGCTGCTGCATTTCCTGGGGCGCCTGGCGAGCCAAATAGTCAGGGTTTCTGTGGAAATCGCGCACGTTGAAGTCCTCAGGTTGTTGCAACGAGGTCTCACGCCTCTGAGGGCTCGGAGACCTCCCATAGCCGGTGCCCCTTTTAGCGACCTGTCGGGGGTCCCGACTCGGCTGTTTGGACTTCGTATTCCAACGACTTTCGGACCTAGTCTCGTGACGGTAACGCTCACGGGTGGGAGACCTGGAGCGCGACCTCTGACGCACCCACTCGTTTTGCTTGGATTGATCTTGGCCCCAATTATTTTGCTGGCTATTGCTCCAACTTTGATACTCCTGGCTCTGTTGGTCCCAATGTTGTTCGTTGGGATTCTGCGCGGCCCAGTTGGGTTTCTGGGCTGGTACGTCAGATATACCCCCAGGTTGGTAAGGCAGATTTTCAGGATTGTCAACCTGATAGCCAACCATAGAGTCGTCCTGTGAACAAAACTTTAGAACTTAGGTTGTGGAGCACGGCTGCAAGTCCACGGTTGGCTCAGACTGAGTCTGAGGTACACTTTTATTTTTAAAGTTTTGTTTCTATAAGGCGTGTCCGCTACAATCGTAGCTGAGACTAGGCGAGCGCGTTGAACTCTGTTTATTTTCTATGAGTGCTGATCTAGAAGTCATAAATACGGTAGAGCAGTTAGTATGGATATCCGAAAATCCGGAAACGAAGCGCTGACTTCCATAAAAAGTCGACATGCGGTACCTACTCGGACACTTCGCATATTCGCAACGGACCAAGGTTCTTACATGTCCAGACTATCGCAACTCTACGTTACATCAAAGACTTTCTAGACATATTATCATGCCCATCGATCCACGAGGATTATGCAATAATACGGGAGACCACTTTATATTAGTACTATGTACTATTACACGATTGTCATCCATGTTGAATTGGTTACGTTTTCCAAATGCAGAACTGCAAAAATGCAAAAAATGTTAAATTATCAACCCAACGAATCAATATCGTCAGGCGTTACGTAAGACATTTTGCTGGATTAACGTTCAAGCTCATTGGAAGATGACTGAAGGCATCCGAAACTATACCTTTGGTGCGCAAAAAGCAGATCGTCCTTGAGTTAAGAACCTGACATTTCCGCACCTGAATATATGTATCTGCCCAGACTATTCATCTGGACAAAAGTGAATTTCAGAAAGAGGCCTCGAGAAGTACTCCACTAAGTTCGGCTGCATTCCGATAATTGCGCCAGGACTTCTCCCCGGCAATTATGTCGTACTGAGCTGAAACGTGGACACTGACCGTAGGACTAATTCACCGATTCAAAAACGCTCAACATGCTATGCACGGAGTCTCTTTGATGAAACAAATAAGTAATGAGACAATTTGCCAAAGAACTAAAATGAATTACATAGCCTGTAAGACTAGCAAGTTGATGTGACAGAGGCCTGTGTGGTGGCCAGTGGTTATACATATAACTAATACATGGAAGAACCGAAGTCGATACGGTACAAAGGTTGTCAGGAGGACACCACAAACTTAGGATAGCTTAGGACGCCCACCGGCTCGCTGGACCACCGATCTAAATCAGATTGCTGGCAGCAGCGGCTGGATTAGTTTGGCCGTTAATATGGAGTGAGCGAGCCTTGTGGAATTCCTCTATGCAACAGTGGAAAAGTATGGATTGATTGATCTAAGCACCTAACGCTGATATCTGACTGCCTCATTATACATAACAAGGATGTGAGAGAAGTCGAGCGCTCTGAAATCACTGCTTAATATCCGAAGTAACCAATCTTTGCACTACAGATGTTTTGTTGTTCTACCTAACAGGGTTATTCCCGGACTAGGATTTCACCAGCGCGCAAAACGGTCTTCGTTATGTAAGCAATAGCAGTGCCATAAGATTGGCTAACAAAACTTGACTAAACTTCCCAAACTTGAAAAGCTATGATCTGCCACATTGTATCCAATGCATGTATGATAAAACCCGATTCCGGGGTCTTCATCATCATCATCAACCCATTAAGTCCCCACCGAGGGCAGTGATCTCACCCCGGAGGAAGGTATAGGCCAAACTCCACAACGGGGGCCAAGTCCGGATTGGTGGAGGCTTGTAAGACTAGTGGCTGGTCTTACTGTCAGAAGTTTTCAAGCCGCCCTAAGGCCTCTGACTTGGCTTAACGACTGCCATTTACTGACGGCAGCCGGCACCACCTGCTTAACGTGCCTTGCGAAGCACGGAACCGCTCGGAAAAATGCCACTAGCGCCGTATGTTGCTTAACCTTAGTGATCGTTTAAGATCACTCAGGCAGCCCAGGCTACGAGCGATTCTAGAAGCGACCCAGGTCTAACACCAGAAAATAAACAGCAGGGATACCACTGCTGTTTATTTTCTAGCTCAGGTCTTCCAAAATATGCATCCAAAATATCACCAACACGCAAAGATGTGTGTGATATACATATTTGTCAAACCATTTAATGTTGTGCACCAATGTTTGCCGAGAGTTCAAGTAAATAATTTCGCGCTCGCCGTTTCTCAGGGATTGCAGAGATTAATCGTTATTGTGCAGAAGAGCTCGCGACATTTGGTATACCATTTTCAATATATTAGCATTAACACATCTGGCTACAAATTCCATCGTAAACCTGGATAAGTTAGCTCTGGATGTATACTGGAATATAGTTAATCTGTGTTAACTTTGGAGGCAACAAATCACACAATTTGTGCTGCCTGTCTGTAATGATAGAATAAGAACTTCAGCTGATTGTAATTTCAATGAGTGAGATTAATTCACTTTGCTTACTTCAATATTCAAGCAGCATGTGCTCACTGAACAAAATCAGTCATCAAAATCGAAAATAGCTGTATCTTTTCCATTGTACAATTCACAAACAATTTTGCCCTGTGATTATTTTTTTCAGCATAATTGTAATCAGTTCTGTCTCCCAACCTCACTCAAGGACTTCAATTATGTAGAGATAGACATGTGCTCAATGTAGACAGCAATCCTCTTATTATCTCAGCATAGGGCTCGGGAAATAAGTTTTAGATCGGAGCCTAGAAAGACTTGATTTGGAGTACCACAAGGCAGCGTATTGGGGCCGCTTTTGTTTTTACTGTACATTAACGACATGCCGAATAATGTACACCACCCCATGGTACTGTTTGCCGATGACAGCACAGTTCTAATAAAAAGGAATAATGATGTAGACTACGAGAAAGATATTAATAGTACTCTCAGCAACATCATAGATTGGCTTACTAATAATAACCTGCTTATAAATATTGACAAAACCAAGGTGATGCATTTTAGTCAAAAGGTAGAATATTTGAACCCAAATGTAAACTACAAGGGTGAAACAATTGAAGAAGTGAACCAAACCAAATTCTTAGGGTTAGTTATAGATAAAAACTTGACTTAGAAGCCACAATCAGAAGAAATCTGCAAAAAACTCTATAAATTCTCATACGCGTTATATAAGCTCGCTAAAGTTGTGAACCGTGACGCAGTGCTATGTGCCTATCACGGCTATGTAGCTTCCACGCTTCGTTATGGTATCATATTCTGGGGGAACTGTTCAAATAGAGAAATTATATTTAAATCTCAAAAGAGATGTCTTAGAGCAATGTGTAAATTAAAATCAACAGACACCTGTAAACCATATTTTAAGGAACTGAAGTTACTAACGTTTCCCTTTATGTACATTTTTGAAGTTGCTTTATTTGTAAAAACGAACCCAATATTATTTACGAAAACTAATAGATTAAGAAATCCTCATAGGCTTCAAAATGTAACCTCAAAAACGGCTCTACTTAGTAAAAGCGTAATTGGACTAGCTCCAAAAATTTACAATAAAATTCCTAATAATATTAAAAGCCTTAATGTTAATACTTTTAAATTAAAGCTTAAATCCATATTGATTGAGAAGTGTTATTACTCTATTGTTGAATATTTAAATGACAAGGAATTCTGCAAATAACTTTACAGAGCCACTGAGCCACTTTCTATAACATGTATGATAAACTTCAATTGAGACTTTTGAATTTGTTAAAGACATTAATTTGATCAACTATTAGAATTGCATGTTAGACTATAAGTAATGAAAATATTTGTATGCTTTTTTTAGCAGAATGTACAGTACATAAATGTATTTACCAACTTATATATCCACCTACATTCCACAAATGAATGATTTGTATTTGTATTTCTATTTGTATGTTGCCCACAGTTGAACACAGTTGAACAGTTGAACACAAAGGTTCATTCTTTTGGATACGCAGATACTCTCTGGTATTTAATCAACCAGAAAAAAAAACCTATGATGGCTTAGACAACTACACAAATTGCAAAAAAAACCCGTAGAAAATGTTCTATAGTCTTTTTTCGACTATGGTTAGGTTTTTTATGGTATTATGTTCTCTTTGAACCTCTTAACACAAAAATCCATGTTAACCTGCCATCTGCCAGCCCACCCGTTTTTCTAAATAAAATCAGAGTACGCGATTCGTCGCTATGTGAATGCGGGCTCGAGGAGGGTCATCTTGATCACATATTTTTTAACTGTCCCAATAATAATCGCTCATTATCTATTTACGTATCTCTTCCTTCAATTAATATCCCTCTTCCTATAAACTTTGGATGTTTATTAACCTGTCTATCGTCTTCTACTGATCTGTTTATTTTACTTATAAAATTTATTAGGGAAAATGAAATTAAATTGTGACGTCTTTTGTTCGTCCCTAAATGTTAAATGTCTTTTATGTAAATAGTTTCCAGGGAAAAAAAAAAAAATCTTTTATTGTTACAGATTCGCCTGCATGATTTCTGTTGCACGACTTTGCATGATAAGCCCACAAAAAGGAACACTTTTAATTTTGTCTCATTGCGCCATAAATTGTGTTCTCTTTTGGTCCATGTCATATCAAGACACGTGATTCTGGCAGAAATAGTCGACAGCGGCTGGTTGCCATTTCGCTCAAAATTGAATTGAATTGAAGTCTCCTTCATTGTCAGACATTGACTGTCACCAGTGCCGGTCAAGGTTTATGGAAAGTGAAAAGTCATACCTGAGCCATGTACATGCTGGCAGCCATACCATACCCTTGGATAGGCTGACTGTTCATGTATGGTGACTGCATCGCTAGATTGTTTGTGTGGATCATAGGATTCTGCGGCATGTATGGTTTCGGATCTGCATACTGTAATATGACAATTGCAAAATTTGACTTAACATTAGTTTACATTATTAAAATTTAACCTCGTGAGAACCAATGTAGTAAGAGAAATACAAAAACCATTGTTATTTTCAAGGTCAGTTCTCAGGAGGATAAGTTAAAGAAAATTAATTAATAAAGATGTTAGTCAAATCAAGATAAACAAATTTCAAAAATGGTATGTGTAAAGTCTGTTTATTATTAAAGGTTTTCTTTCAATATTTTCCTTCAACATTAGCCAGTAGCACTGCTAGTACGAGAGTAGAATCGCTCGTAGCCCGGTTGCCTGAGTGATCTTAAACGAACATGGAGGTTAAGCATGATAGGGTGCGTTCAGAGCGATGGGTGACCGTCTGACCGTCTATGACTAACACTGGTGGTATTTTACCGATCGGTTCCGTGCTTCGCGAGGCACATTAAGCAGTTGGTGCCGGCTGCCATTGATAGATGGCAGTCGTTAAGCCTAGTCAGGGGTCTAAGGCCGCCCTAAGGCGGCTTGAAAACATCTGACAGTAAGACCACCCACTAGTCTTACAAGCTTCCACCATTCCAGACTTAACCCCCTTTGATGGATTATGGCCTATACCTTCCTCAGGGAAGAGACCCGTGCCCTTCGGTGGGGACATAATGGGTTGATGATGATACTGCTAGCACAACATCATAAACAGGTTATTAGGTTGTCCAAATAACATTGAAATCTACACATTAGTAAAATTATACCAACACAAGTCTTCCCATATATTGGTTTTGTACCTGTGGCTGGATTTGACTCGGCATCGTTGTTACTTGTCCATAATGGGGCTGATGTTGCTCCTTCTGTGGCAGATTGTAGTCTTCGGTGGAGCGGAAGGGCTGTTCGGAGCGGGGCTGGAGACGACAAGAAAAAGCTTTGACTTGTTGATGTCAACACCTAGTGGCAAATATTGATTAGATTATTGAGGTGACTTAAGACTTACAATAACCTTCTAATCTCATACTTCTTCTCATAATTCTTTCTTTCTTACAATGCATTTTTGCATTCGCTCAAACCATTGTTTATAATAAAACTTTGTTATATATTAAATGGTTCCAGTATGGCCTAAACCTTCCTCAGGGAAGAGACCCGTGCCCCTCGGTGGGGACATAAGGGGTTAATGATGATGATGATGGGTTCCAATTGAGATTATTTAATAGGCTAAATTTTTCCCCTTTGATTTTAAATCCAATCAGCACACCGCATGATTTATAATTCGCACCTCCAGAACTAAAGTGACCTAACTCAAAATTTGCAACATTTGGGAAATGAAGAAAATATAATCGGCTCTCTGAGCGAGTTGCTCAACAAAAAACAGACCGAAATATTCTTCCATCTCTCTCTGACCAAATAAAGTCTGTTTTTTTATATAGGCATGAAAGAGTATACCTTTTTGAGTAATTCTGAGTACTTAACTCATTTAGTTCTGGGTTAGGTCACTTTAGTTCTGGAGGTGCGAATTGTTCTTTTCAAGGTCTGGATTCGAACGAATTAAGACATAAGCGGACGTTCAGTGATCTATTCTATAGCATCCACTGTCCAGGAAAGTTACCTAGGCCCGACTTACCCGTTTCTTTCTAGCATCTTCCACATAAAGCTGAAGTCCGTTCACATACAGCCCATTCATTTTCCTCACGAGAATGGCCGCGTCACCGTCGTCCGCGACACCAACTGTGACCTTCTTGGTGGAACCTTGTGACAGGAGGTTGTCGAGAATTAGCTCAGCGAGGCCGCACTTTTCGAGAAGTAAGCCTTTGACGTCGCTGTAGCGGTACTGGAAAATAAATTGTAGGAGCCTAAGTGACCTTAGCTCTGCATGTAAATTGTTGATGTAATACAAGACATGTCTGCTCTCCCAATAGGGAAAGAAGGACAAATTGACTTCTGTTGGATGGGTTGGGCTTCAATTATCGGTAAAGAAGGTGAAAGCTGGACACAACAGTTTAGGTAGAATGGATTGCGTCTATGCTGTTTTTTCGTATTGCAGGGTGGTGGGTACATTGCAACCACTTACATTCGCCGGTAGATTATGGATTGTTAAAAGCATTTTACTGAAGCCCCCTTGGGTGGCAGCGGCTTTACGAAGGAAGGCTGCTTATTTTATTGGATGGGCTACGACTACGCCATGCAAACGCGGAACGCACCAAAGACGATATAGTGATATGGAACGCACAGAGCACAAATCACAGAACACAGTCACAGAACACACCTACTCAGCGTTGCCAAACTGTGCTGCCAGAATGAGGGATTTTCTGACAGCTCCTAAAAAATGGTTCCAATCTCGTTACTAGATGGCGGTGTTATTTACGTACGTAGTTTTTTTTTAAATACCGCTGAGAGCCCTTCATTGATCTGTGTTTGTACGTCACTGGGTGTATACCGAAATGCGACGAAATCCATCACAGCGCGAATCCATATAAGTGCAGTAGGCACAAAAACCCTACTTCGTGCGAAATACTTTGGGACTACTAAATTTGGTCGGATTGGCGCTGTAATCGATTCCATCGCATTACGGAACGTGATGGTCTTAGTGATGTGAACCGGTTCTACGAAAACCGTTTTTTAAAGTAATCGATTTTTTTTATAGTCTCATTTATAGGGTGAGAGGCACGTTTTTTTTTTAACTGAAACCCTTCCAGCTCAGATAGGTATTGTATAAAAGCTTTATTAATTCTGTTTATGTTTTGTTAACCTCTCCTGACAGGTCTTTAGGGCTAAGCAGATTATAATAACATAACATTTTTTTGCATACAACATAATAACATAACATAACATTTACATACAGGCACATACATTGCTTCTGGCCCCACAGTAGGATACCCTGTGTCGTGGGAACCAGAAACACAGAAACAGCGACGTCACAAACATGTAAACATCCAAGACTTGGGATTTTTTTGTCCCCAGCCGGGATTTGAACCCGGGACCTCTCGCATAATTGCATATTATTATGCCGTTGACTTAGTTTTGATCCAAAATAATGATTTTCTTACAAACTTACTTAATTTTAAGTTTTTAACAGTGCGTTTTCAAGACTTCTCATTAATTAATTGATGATTGATTGACTTGTTTAATGAAAGGAAAATAACAAAATGCCTTAAAAAACCGGTTTTTTTGGAAAAGAAATGAGAGGTTTTTTAGTAAAAAAAAAGTAGTTTCCAAGAACTCTGTAGACGGCATTGAACTGACTACGTCACTAGGTGCCAATGCCAAAACGCTTTTAAAAAAAAACTACTGATACTTACATTTTCGTTTGCTTAGGAAAAAAATGTACCTATGCCTTCACCGGTATCCCCGAGGTGGTAGGCAGAGGCACCAATCACTAGAACTGGGCCCACGTTTTGCCGAGTTTATTAGGTCCCAAAAGTGGCAAGCCTGTCGCGATTTTAGATTTTTTACGATTTTCAAAAAGTCATTGAGATGTGATGTGTTTGACAATGAATGACATCAATTAATTTTTTATAAGTTTCGTTAAAAATAAAAATAAATAAACTCACACCCATGAATCGCTCATAGCCTGGGCTGCCTGAGTGATCTTAAACGATCACTAGGGTTAAGCAACATACAGCGCGTTCAGTCCATGGATGGGTCACCATCTATGACTAACGCTAGTGGCATTTTTCCGAGCGGTTCCGTGCTTCGCAAGGCACGTTAAGCAGTTGGTGCCGGCTGCCGTCGATAAATGGCAGTCGTTAAGCCAAGTCAGAGGCCTTAGGGCGGCTTGAAAACTTCTGACAGTAAGGTCAGCCACTAGTTTTACAAGCCTTCACCAATCCGGACTTGGCCCCCGTGGTGGAGTATGGCCTATACCTTCCTCAGGGAAGAGACCCGTGTCCCTTGGTGGGGACATTATGGGTTGATGATGATGACACCCGTTATCCCCGAGGGGGTAGGCAGAGGCACCAATACGTTTCGTTTTACGATCTAAAAATTACACCCAAGTGAAATAATCAAAACATGATGTGACGTTCCATTCCTTTAGTAACTTACCAAGTTCAGCGCCATCTATCCGCCCAGATGGGAAGAGTTTAAAAAATTTTACAAGAAAATCCCTCATTGGAAAATACCGGTTCCAAAAAGTTGTAATTAGTTCCATCACTAATGTGACGGAACACAGAGTAATCAGTGAACACGTTAACAGATTACAGATATATTGTGAAAAAAAAAATTCAAGTCACGTTTTATCACAGCCATCTATCGGAGTTTCGAGAACTAATTTTTTTTTTAATGAGCTCTTGGAAAATCCCTCATTACCGTAAAATGTACCCCAAAATTACCGTACAAATTACCGTACCACATATGTAATCGTACACACTGATTTTATGATGAGTTGCTATAAAAATGAGATAATTACTTATTTTCTATTAAACAGAAAACTAGTAGTAAATTACTTAGTAAGTTTTATTTCTTAAATAATAATGTAGTTTTATTCGGTAAAAGTAACTCAAAACTTTTTGCCAATGAAAGTGAAACTGCTTTACCTGTACATAGTTGGTTTAATGCCCCAATTTGATGATTCAGAGATATTTCTTACCCAAGAAAAAGCAGATTTTGGATTTAGTTAGTTTTCAGTTTTAGTTTCGGATTCGGGTCGTTCGTATTCGTATAATCATTCATGAATGAAGAAAGAAAATAGGGAAATATAGACTGAGATTAGGCGCCAATTTCAAATTACCGTACAATTTGTCGAATTTAGGCAATTTTCTCGGAATGAGCGTTTTTCCTTATGTCAAATTTAGTTCTAAAAGAATCCCTAGGTGGCGCTGCCGTACCGTAATAATAAACGTCATAGCAAAAAATAATACTATGGTTCTGTGGAATTTGTGATGGTTGATTACGGAAAAACAAAAATGCTGTTGTCGTTTGGTGATAAGTGCGATTTTGGATATTTTGGAGTCTTTGCTGTGGATTGTGGGTTTGATTTTTTATTTTTATTACGAGAAACCTCGTCCGAATAGCAACCCTGGTTCCTTCTCTTGTTTAGTAATCTGTGGACTAACTTTGACATTGATTGCTACGAATCACAATGAGCGCTTTTCCTTATGTCAAATTTAGTTCTAAAAGAATCCCTAGGTGGCGCTGCCGTACCGTAACAATAAACGTCGAAGCAAAAAATAATACTATGGTTCTGTGGAATTGTGATGGTTGATTAAGGAAAAACAAAAATGCTGTTGTCGTTTGGTGATAAGTGCGATTTTGGATATTTTGGAGTCTTTGCTGTGGATTGTGGGTTTGAATTTTTGTTTTTATTACGAGAAACCTCGTCCGAATAGCAACCCTGGTTCCTTCTCTTGTTTAGTCATCTGTGGACTGACTTTGACATTGATTGCAAAGAATCACAAATTCGTATGAAGAAACGAATGGCGCCATCTAGTGTATCTCAAGGAACTAAGAAAAAAAAAGAAAGGAAAAACGCCCATTACCTTACGTTTTTGGTACCACGATAGATTACCGTACAAGGCTTGAAAATACCGTACATATACGGTAATGGGCAATATTTCTATGGTTACGAATCAAGAAAGTTTCTTCTAGGATATGAATATGAGCGGTCACTAAATAAGAATATATTTTTTGTTTATTTTTAGGTGCTGTAGTTTTCGAGAAAATAATTTCTTTATTTAATTTCGCTCAGTGATAAAGATCATTACAACATCACAGATTAATACAAAGTCAGAAAGTATCATTCATTCGAATCTGTCAGAAGTAATTAGTCTGTTGCCTTTAAAAAATAAATACTGAAGTATGTACAGCGCCACCAAATTATATGTTCAAGTGGGAAAAATTGTAACTAACTAATTAATTGTAAATTCTGTACCCCATTTCTTGTTTTATTTATTCACTTACTAAGATTTATAGATATAATGTTCACTAAAATTTAAAGGCGGTTAAAATATTCTCATTTTCCTAGGTAAATTTCTTAAATGTTACTATTAAATTCTCCACTAGTGCCGCTATCAACTGAACAGATAAGATGGTGGCACTGTACCTACATAAACGAAATCACTGACAGAGCAGTGGCAGTTTTTTTTTAAATGCTTCAACGTTGGATGGCGTGGATACACGACTATTATTCCGTTCCGTTTTGCTTATACGCCCTTTTAGAATGAGAAGGTTTTCAAAACCAAAATCACGAATGAAAATCTTATCTGAGGTAAAAACTAAGAACGTAGGGCTATCCAGTTTAGCTTCCTTTTCATATACAGCAAAGGAAAAAAATCCCGAATTATTGTCCATTACCGTACGTCTGGCAACATTGTAATCTGTGGCTGCACCTGCTAAAGAAGAATGAAAACTACATACAAATAAAATCATCTGTCTCACTAGCGCCACCTAAAGTTTGCCCACAGCAACTATTATAGTATGGCGGCAAGGATGCATGTATGGCGGCAATATATGAATTTTGGACTGTCAAATAGATTTCTTATTAAACTCAAAAGAAAAATTCTGAACAGCGTTGCCAGACGTACAGTAATTACCGTATTTGTACAGTAATTTCAATCCTTGTACGGTAATCTATCGTGGTACCAAAAACGTACGGTAATTCTAAGAACATTGCCTAACGGTAATTTGAAATTGGCGTCTAATCTCAGTCTATATTTCGCTATTTTCTTTCTTCATTCATGAATGATTGTACGAATACCAACGATCCGAATCCGAAACTAAAACTGAAATGAGAATTGTCTTTCGATAGGCCAATCGACTCATTGTGTTTGTTTGTTTGTTTAATTTGTCTGAATATAACGACAAAATCTACTTTTTCTTGGGTAAGAAATATCTCTGAATCATCAAATTGAGGCATTAAACCAACTACTGGTCAAGCTGTTTCACTTTCATGGGCAAAAAGTTTTGAGTTACTTTTACCGGATAAAACTACATTATTATTTAAAAAATAAACATTATTATTTAAGAAATAAGAACTTATTAAGTAATTTACGACTAGTGTTATGTTTAATAGAAAATAAGTGATTATCTCATTTTTATATCATAAAATCAGTGTGTACGATTACATATGTGGTACGGTAATTTGTACGGTAATTTTGGGGTGCATTTAGCGGTAATTCTGGCAAAACAGTCTGGCAACGCTGATTCTGAATAACAGGCGATTCCACTTGTGAACTCGCCATTTTTGAGTATACAAGTTAAATTTACCTCTTCATTCAAAATGTTTCTTCTGAGTACTGAATGCAGTTGATATTTAAGATTTGGGAGGACTATATGGTGAAAATTAATAAACATTTTCCGATATGAAAACATCTATTCTAATTGTGTTTTAGATTTAATACAGTATAACAAAACAATATACCGAAATAGCTGTACGTCGTCTGCTTCTGTAGATTTACCGCACTTGCTACACTTTCGTAGTTTTTCGCTACGATTTTAGTTGTTAACAGACATGTTTACTGTGACAGTCACTATTTCGTTTAACCCCGTGAAACACTAGAGTCACTATCTTAGTACACTTTAACACACAAACGAAGGAGTAAAAACTCAACTCAACGCCAAAAGAACGCAAATAATTAGAAAAACACTTAGAAGCAAACGTGCCTTGTTCAATTCAATTCAATTCTGTTTTATGGACTCAATGCACTGATTGTCCAGTACAACTTCGCCAATATCCTGTGTTAGACAAGACTATAGCCAATCACAAGCGAACAAGGCTCGGTCAGAATTTTGAGTAAATCAGAACTGTTCTTTTTTTTATATTTTTATTTAATCTATAGTTTGATATTGTTGTCTGAAAGGAATTTAGCTAAAATGTAAACAAGAGGGGAATTTGCCTGGGAGAGGATAAGTTTAAGATTAGTAGGTCGGATAATGTTGTCAGGCAGGACATCCATAAGAGAAAACCGGAGATTGGGGCAACTGAAAAGCAGATGTTCTGCAGAGCCGTCGTCCAAACCACACTCACAAAGGGAGCTGTCTCTCACTCGGATCTTAGCCAGGTGGACCGGTGTGCAGGCATGCCCTAAGCGTAAACGACAAATGGTTGAGGTTACACGTTTATCCAAGTCACGAAACTTAAAAAACCATGGTTTCGGCGGGATGACAGGCTGAATTTCAGCAAAATGTTTGCCTTTAATAGTTTGCGAGATCTTCCAGTCATTATCCCAGGATGTTTTCATCCGTGAGCCGGCCAAGGGGGCCAAGTCATGAGCAGCTAATTCATAATGAGGGGTTTCCCCAATTTGAGTTGCAGTTTTAGCTGTTGGTTTATGGTACATATAAACTGGCAACACGGATTGTACTTTCCTGGGTGCGTTCGGGGAGTCGCTATCCGCGCTATCTAGCGCTAAAATTTGTTCACGGAGCTCGACGGTGGTGCTATCAATCGTGTTCGTGACGTCATCAATAATGGTGTGTGACGTCATGACAATTCACTGTCAATGCAATTTTTTCCGAGGTGGTGTGATGACAGCGTCAGTGTTTGCGAACTCTGTGAACTCGAACGCTATCACTACTCATCGTGATCCTAACCTCCTTCGTTCTTCGAGCAACCGGCATTCTGACAGCAAAATGGACAATTCCGTCGAAATGGTTTTTCAAGATCTTGATGTTAACGAAGAGTACACGCTGCAACTGTCACCGAACACTGCTCTAAGAGCACGTAACGGTAAGTTTTACCTTGATTGAAATCTTAAGTCTATGGATGTAATTCTCTTTTCGTGAGCATGTTTTTTATTTCTCTAAACTGGAGTGGTTTTCCCAGTCATCAAATTTTATAACTCCCGTGCTTTTTTTTCATTAATAATTACGGCATATTTTATACGTTTCGATGTCCAATGCGCAATATTTCCACAGAAAGAACTTGTAATGAACAAATATTGCACGTTCAATCTGCTCGGTATAAAAATGTCATTGAAAGTACGACGGTGCGCTATATTTCTATTGCGAATGTTTTTTTTCTCATTTGCTTTTTTTCTACATTGCACACAGATTTGGCTTTTGCAACTAACCTTTTGAACGTTGCCCGACAAGAATACAATCTTGGTATTGCGGGCGCAGGTGAGCTTTTCGGTTTTCTATGTAATCATAATATCTACACCAGTTACTCAACGCATATTTGAAACAATCAAACGATTTTAGCATTCATTAATATGGTGATTCAATTTCAGAGGCTTCCCAAGCTACTTCAAATGATTCAATGCTCGGTATGCAATTGTTCAAATTGATTATGTGGCTTTTCGTAATCTGCTCCGATAACTAATTGAATCTTCTTATTCTACAGAAGATGCTCAGGATGCACTCGACGCAGCTGAGGAAATGAATGAGAATTCTGCCGCTGAAAACAAGGAAAGTAAGTAAATCTATAAAATCATCTATTTCTGTATTATCACAATTATGTTTTGCGTATTCTAGTGCTCAATTTATATTACAGACTTCAGATGGTCTGAATCAGCCATTCTGTTGCTCCTAGAAGAGTATCGGCTCCGCGAACCTTCGATGTCTTCTGGCAAGACTAGTCACGTCAAAGCCTGGAAGGAAATCTCAGCCGTAATGGAATTGAAAGGCCATAACGTGTCAGGCAGACAATGCATGACAAGACTGAATACAATGAAGCGGACGTACAAGGCCATCAAAGATCACAACGGCAAATCAGGCAATAACAGGCGTACATGGAAGTATTATGACGTAAGTAGTATGACAATTTATATTAATCCATTTTTCAGATAGCAGTTTCACCGCAATTGCTTCGAAAATATGACTAGCTCAAAAAATGTCTTCGAGTTCTCCATTTCCGTTACTTTTACTACATTTCGAATATTTTTTAGGCAATGGAAAGTCTGATTGGGCAAAAACCGTTCATGGCTCCACTGGCGACTATTTCCTCAACCGCACCTCAGAACGATGTCGAGAGTAGTAGCACATCAGTTGCCAGTACAACTAACCAAGTTACTCGTGAGTAAAAATGAAAAATTATTTATTCAACAACTATGACAATGATTTTTTCCGCGTAAAGCATTTTTGAAAATACCGATTAATCTTCTAGGCAAACGTAAAGCATCCGACGCATTGGACAAACTTCTAGAAGCTCGCCAAGCAGCTGAAGAAGGAAAAGAGAGGAGACACAAAGAAAGGATGGAAATGCAAACGAAAATGATAAATTTCCTTAGTCAACTTGCAAGCAAGGAATAATTCATTAATTACTTTGCGACAATGGATCTCGAATGCAGTGATAAAATATTAACTTTAAATTTGTTTTTGTATCCACTCTTAATATTAATATATTTCTGTTTATTTGTTTTTCATACAAATACTTAAAAAAAATTTCATATCTTTCATCACTTTTAATAGTACAAGTCATAA
This sequence comes from Yponomeuta plumbellus, assembly GCA_947310845.1. Taxonomy (NCBI): domain Eukaryota; kingdom Metazoa; phylum Arthropoda; class Insecta; order Lepidoptera; family Yponomeutidae; genus Yponomeuta; species Yponomeuta plumbellus. The sequence continues at coordinate 5,541,364 of OX371217.1, forward strand.
ATGTCCATGAAAGATATACTTTGCTTGAGTGAGAATGTCTCAGGAAATTAAAACGAGCTACACATTTCTCACACGTAGTTGTCCTGCTATCGCATTTCTTTTTATCAGTCCTGCATCGTCAGCATGGCGTACTCGTTCATTTTCGGGGATGTTACAGTCCAATGCCTCTTCTTCCTCTACTTCAATGTTCAGATCATTATCTCTGGTTAAGCATATATTGTGCAAGATGCAACAAGCAAGAATATGTTTCGGTATCCTCTCGACTCGATCGATTGCAAGTACCGTTAGCAGACTTCGGAACCGACCTTTCAGAAGACCGAAGGCTCTTTCGATTGCAATTCTTGCAGAAGATTGGCAAAAATTATAATTTCGCTGTCGCTCGGTCAAGTGTCCATTGTCTCGATACGGTGTTAATAAATTTGGATGAAGTTTATACGCGGAATCCCCAACCAGATGACACTGCTCCGGAAATTTGCCGACGTCGTTGAAATACGTCGGAACTTCAGACAGGCGAAAAACTCTCTGATCGTGTACTGAACCGACGTGACCTGCGTAGCAATGGATGAATCGACATCTGTGATCACAAATAGCCTAGAAAAGAAAATTATTAATGGATGATAAAATTCGTTTCAGTTCAGCAAAACCTCATTTAACTGCTATGGCGTTCCTTATAATTTCAGAACAACGACGCTGGGCAAATATCAACCATTTGCAAACAAACTACTCGTGTTATAGTAAGAAAGAGAATTACCTGAAGCTGGATTGAATGGTGACCTTTACGATTGACGTATGCTTCAGGATAGGCTTTTGGAGCTGGTATCCTGATATGAGTTCCATCGATAGCGCCAATGACCTTTGGGAAGCCGCTTGTAGCTTCAAATCCTGCCCAAATTTCCTCAGCTTCTTCAGTATTGGGCCATTTGATTATCGAAGGCGCTAGCTGGACTAAACTGTCTACGACGCGTCGAGTACAGTACAGCGCCGTACTCCTGCCAACATCAAATCGATCGGAGATAGATCTAAACAGATGAGAATACTCCCTTTACATTAGAGATTATTGTACATGTTGACGACTACTCCATTTTTATACCAAAAAAAAAAAGAATATTACTGTTATTGCTAGCTACAGCTACAAGCAACGTAACGTTACATATATGTTGTTAAAATTCACCTTAGAGAATCCGGAGTTGCAAGCCTCCAAAGTGCCAACAAAAATTGTTTCTCCGGGCAAATCATGGGCGTTCCTCTGGTCTCCCTTTGCAGCCTTGGTGCAATTAGAGACAAAACATGTTCGAAGGTACCAGGAAGTATCCTAAACCATTTCCCCAATTCATTTAAATCTAGCTGTAATAACGATAAGCATTCGGAAGGAACATAAGAAAAGTTTTACCTGAAATGAGCTTTGAATTGTTGTGCCGTCAAACCCGGTACTATCCGTTCAACGTAATTAGCGACCCTGCATATTTTCCGTCTTTTATTTAGGGTTTGCACAATCAAGTCTTCGGCATTGTCGTCGCTGTCACTTGATGATACGTCCATAATTTCCTGCGTTATCATCGTTAAAATTCGCAAGAAATCACTACGACCCTCCATCACCTCCATGTTTCACTCAAGCACAGTGCAAAGTCCCGCGCAAATGTGTCAAGATGGCCGAATGCGATCACGACGATCGCAACGCAAATAGCGTTCGTGGAGCTTGCAATCGCTGACACGCAATTGGCTCTCCGAACAGCAATAGTAGCGTTTGGGTTTTTAGTGCTGATAGCGACTCCCTGAACGCACCACCTGTCTTGTTGTTTGCTAATGGCTGATCATAGCGGTGTGAAAATGTGATTCCAAACATTAAAGTGTGTTTTCATAAGTAACCAGTGTTTGATTGAAAGATATTAACATGGTAGCAGAGCGTGGTTACATGGACAATTGTGTAAACTATATTTAGTTGTGAAAATTACGAAAAGACAAGTGAAAATGGCGGCGAGACCAAGTGACATAAATATCCCAATTTTCGACGGGGCAGATTACAGTAACTGGAAAATAAGAATATTAAAGTTTTTACAATTTAAGAAATGCAAAGATGTGGTTATGCGCAAAAAAAACAAATCCGACGATGAAACATGGGAAGATCGCGATGTTCAGGCTACCAACTATATATACAGCGCCATATCTAACAGACAATTGGAATATATAAGCGAACTGGAAACCGCGTACGAGATTATACAGAAGTTTGACGAAATGTATCTGAAGAAGTCGACAGCCTTGCAAATTACTTGCCGTCATAACCTAGAAAATGTAAAATTGAAAAATTACTCGGATGTGACATTGTTTTTCGACGATTTTGAAAAGGCAGTAAACGAGTTGAAGCAGGCGGGTGCTGCTATTACCGAACAAGAAAAATTGAACTATATGTTAAAAGCCCTGCCGCAGAACTATAGCTACATAGGTGACTTGATTGATGTTTTGCCTGAACGAGAACGGACAGTTGATTATTTAAAGAGTAAAATTAAACTAAAGAATGCCGATGAAAAATCCAATGAAGGATTTCATGAGGCATCAAATGCTTTTCGAGCGGAAGCCAGGCCAGCTTCAGTAAATAAAAAGTGTTTCAAATGTGGATTATTTGGCCATGTAAAAAGAGACTGTAATACTCGTACTGATACGTATCGAGGAAGAGGCCGTGGATACTCAGGTATTAGAGGTAGAGGAATGCACAATAGCAGGAACTTTCATAGAGGGCGAGGAAACTATCAGTATCAACAACAAAGAAACTATACAGGTGAGCCTCAAGGAAATTGTTTTCACACAACCATTGCAAATAGTACATCAACAAGTGTAAATGAGATGCCAAAGAAGGGTCAAATAGAATGGTTACTGGATAGCGGCTGCACAGATCATATAATAAACACCGATGAATATTTTGAGCGATGCGAAACATTGAAGAAACCTGTGAAAGTAAAAATTGGTGATGGCAGAATATTAGAGGCTACTAAAGTTGGTGATATCAATGCTTATTTCCCAGTTTCCGGAGAAAAGTCAGAGGTAAAGTTGACAAATGTCTTTTATGTGAAAGAAATGAAGGCAAATTTACTGAGCTACTCGAAAATTACTGACAACAATTCAGTTGTGTCAAGAGGAAGATTATCAAAAATATATAACCCATATGGAGAGCTTATCGCTGTGGCAATAAAGGATCAAAGACTGTATAAGATGACAAGTTATGTTAATGAAGAAATGCTGGAAGCAAGTGTGAGCAAAAGAGTAATGACTACAAAAGAAAAGCTACACCGTACTTTGGGACATATAAATTTTAATAACCTGAAAATGATGTGTCAAAATGAATCACTGGATGGACTGCCTAAAGAAATTGAACCGGATTATTTAAAGTGCGCAACATGTATTGAGAATAAGATGCATAACTTACCTTTTCAAAATAACCGTAGAAGAGCAGAGGATATACTAGAGATAGTTCACACGGATTTAAATGGGCCTCACCAGACCACCGGCGACCATGGAGAAAAATACTTCTTGAGTTTCATAGACGACTATAGTAAATTGGTCAAAGTTTATTGTATCCGGACAAAAGACGAAGTATATGATTGCTTTGTGCAATATGTAAATGAAGTTCAAAATCTCACTGGAAAGATGATAAAAGAATTAAGATGTGACAACGGGAAGGAGTATATAAATTCAAGAGTGTTTCAATTTGCAAAAGAGAAAGGTATAGTAATAAAACCCTGTCCTGCATATGTACATCAACTTAATGGAACTGCGGAGAGGTACAACCGCTCATTAATGGATATGGGAAGATGTCTTCTGTCAGAAGCTAAGGTTGAAAGGAAATATTGGCCAGAGATAATAAAATCAGCTGCTTATCTTAAAAATAGAACCCTGACTAATACACTTGAAAGGAAAACTCCCTATGAAATATTCTTTAAAAGGAAAGCATCAGTTAAGAATCTGAAAATGTATGGTAGTAAAGTGTTTGTACGCATACCAGAAGAAAGAAGAAAATCAAAGTGGGACAAGAAGGCAGAAATTGGTATCTTACTTGGATATACTGACACCGGATATAGAGTATTGATGAATGATAAAGTGATACTAGCTAGACATTGTGATATTATAGAAGAAGATGTGACATTATGTGGACTTGATGATGAGAACAATGAAAAGATTGAAAAAGAGAAGGCAGAAAAGGATTTGGACAAAATAAAAGAGAAAGAAAAGGATACTACGGAAGACCTGGACAAGAAAAGTGATAGTGATAGTGAATGTAATACTGATGAAGACAAGAAAGAAGAGAAAACAAAGAGAGAAGTAAAGCCACCAAAACGGTTTGATGAAGAATTTGGCTATTACTGTATAAGTGTAAACTACTGTGACGCTATGAACCCTGAAAGTTTTCAGGAGGCGGTGACCTGTCATGATTCAAATGAATGGAAAATAGCTATGGACCGTGAAATGGACAGTCTAGTAAAGAACAAGACATGGACACTTGTGGATAAGCCATCCAAGGACAAAAAGGTTATTGATGTGAAGTGGGTTTACAAAAGGAAGAGTGACAGTGAATATAAAGCCAGGTTAGTGGTAAAAGGGTTTCAGCAAATTGACTGTGTTGATGATACTTATTCTCCTGTTGCTAAAATGCCAACTTTAAAAGTCTTATTGTCATATTGTTGTCAAAATTCATTGGAAATCCATCAAATGGATGTAGAAACAGCCTTTTTAAATGGTAAAGTCTTGTCTGAAGTTTATGTAAAACAGCCAATTGGTTATGAAGATGGCACGGAACGAGTTTATTTGTTAAACAAAGCATTGTATGGTTTAAAGGAAAGTCCACGTGCCTGGTATGAATGTTTCAATAAATATCTGACTACTCTAGGCTTTCAGAGGTGCAAATATGACTATTGTCTATATTACAAACGGGAAAATGACTTGGCTGTATATATAATATTATTTGTTGATGACCTTTTGATTTGCTGTAGCGACAAAAAAGTTATAGATGACATTAAAGTTAAATTATCTGAAAAATTTAAAATGAAAGATTTAGGCAAAGTAAAAAATTACATTGGTATAGATATTGAATATAATTATGGACAAGACAACATTCTAACTTTGAGTCAAAAACATTATATTGAGTCATTAGCTAAACGTTATGATATTGAAAATGCAAAGTTGTACAAAACTCCTATGGAAATAAACTTAAAACTAGAAAAATTAACTGAATGAAGATGTGAAGTATAGAAATTTGATAGGTGCACTTTTGTACATCAGCTCTGGTACTAGGCCAGATATATCTTTCTGTGTAAATTATCTGAGTCGCTATCAAAATTGCTGTGATGAGACACATTTTAGATATGCACTGCGAGTCTTAAAATATTTATTTTTGACAAAAGACCTAAAATTGAAATATTTAAAAAATTGTAATGCAGATATATTAGATTGCTTTGTTGACGCCGACTGGGCAGGTGACATAACAGATAGAAAGTCTACCACTGGTTTTGTAATAAGATTATTTGGCAATGTCATCTACTGGAAATCCAAAAAACAAAATTGTATTACAAAAGCATCCACATTTGCAGAATATGTAGCACTGTCAGAAGCGGTAACAGAAATTAAATTTTTGATTTACTTGATAAATGATGTATTTACAAAAATTTGTGAGCCAGTTAAAGTGTATGAAGATAATTCAGGTGCGATAGCAATAGCTAAATATGGAAACTTTACTAAAAACTCCAAACACATAGAGGTACATTACCATTTCATACATGAGAATGTCAAGAAGGGAATAATTGAAGTTGTAAAAGTAGAGTCAGAAAATAATATTGCTGATATCTTAACTAAGGCTTTGGGAAATGTTAAATTCATTAAATTTAGAGAAAGTTTAAATATTCAGGAGTAAAATGAGAAATAATAGACATGTTAAGTTTCTGAACTGATTTATTTTATAACAAGTTTAAAGTTATTTCTGTACTAACAGCATGTAAGGTATTATCTTTGAAATGTGTTGCAATATAAATGTAAGGAGGCGTGTTGGTTTATGGTACATATATACTGGCAACACGGATTGTACTTTCCTGTCTTGTTGTTTGCTAATGGCTGATCATAGCGGTGTGAAAATGTGATTCCAAACATTAAAGTGTGTTTTCATAAGTAACCAGTGTTTGATTGAAAGATTGAAGTATGCCCAGTGGTGGGGGGAGTAGTTGCAGGACAGCGGCGCAGCAGGGAAACAACAGGAACGGTTGATCACATTTTAATTTAGTATATTGTTAAGACTCCAGTCTCTAACTCACTTATTCTAGTCTTACACTAGCTTATATATAATAATCCTACGTGCTCTACGTGCTTTGGGAGGAGTTATCTATATTTCCTGATACGTGAAGTGCGTGGTGTTATTTGCCTATCACACCTCCCCTGAAAAGGTAGGGATTCCCTCCCCTGAAAAGATTATTCATAAAATAATTTTAATCTATTCTTATGCACTAAATAGTTCTTATTGTCTTTATCTATTCTTACATTAGTTCCGGCTATTTCTTTTATTCTAAATGGTCCTAAATACAGTTCATCTAATTTACTGCTATTTTCGTTCTTAATTAATATTAAATCTCCCACTTTAAATTTTACAACATTGGCTGTTTTATCATAACAAATTTTTCTCTTAGTCTTATTTATTATTAAATTATTTCTAGCATCTACATGTGCTTTTTGCAGTCGAAATTTTAATTCAAATGGGTAATTATCGTATACATACAGTGGTTCAACTTTATCTACAAGATTACTAGGGATATTACATGGTTTACCAAACACTAGTTCAAATGGTGAATACTTTGTGCTGGTATTTACGGATGTATTATAAGCAAAACACCAATATTGAATCCATGTACTCCAGTTTGCTGAATCGTTTTTTGTTTGTATTCGTAAATAACTACCAAGATGTAAACATCTTATGCCAATTTTCTAATGACCCTATGCTTTCATGGTGGTAAGGCGTTGAGTTTAGTTTCCCAACATTCAACAGTTTACAAACTTCATTCAAGGTGGAATTCATGAATTCTGTACCACAATCCGTAGCTATAGTTTTTGGTATCCCATATCTTAAAACAAAATTTTCCACAAATGCTTTGGCTACAGTCTGAGAATCTTTTCTATCTAAAGCATAAGCCTCTACAAATTTTGTTAATTCACACTGTAATGTTAAAATATATTTATTTCCTGCCAAGTCTACATCTAAAGGACCTACAATATCTAAGTACACTTTCTCAAAAGATGTTGAAGCTGTGGTTGTTATGACCATCTTGTCTCGAACTTGCCTTGTATTGAACTTTTGTTTCTGACAGTCCTTACAACGTCTGACGAAATCTTCTACGTCTTTACGCATATTTTGCCAATAGAACTTCTTTTGAATACCACTCAACATCCTAGTGATACCTGCATGTCCGCTAGTGGGTAACAAGTGATAGTCATTTAGAATTATTCTAATCATGTCACGATCGGTTACTTTCGTTTTTCCTTGTATTATACATAATCGCGGTAAATTACTTTCTTTACTCTGTTGGTAATTACGTATTAACGTTTCTACATTTGATTTATTAAGCTCATTTTTAACTATTACCAACTCTACTATCCCTAAACTCCTACATAGATCTACCAGGTCTCGTAACGATACGTCTAAGCGTGCCTTCGTCAATAGAGAATCCTGATTCAAATAAACCGTAGAGTCCACAATAAGTACATTATTCGCGGGTCCGGACCGCCTTGTTTCCAACATTAGTTTCGATAATTCTCTATATACTTTACTCGAGCAAATAATCAATTCCGTATCTCCTTGTGTCCCTTTGATTATGTCAACTACTTTAGGCTGGCCGGGCACTAAAGGTGACAACCCTGTATCGCGGGGAACGTTTGTCGTGTCAGTCTGTGTATTCGATGAGCGACTCATAGAACGCGTAATTATACCTATAAAATCCGAACTCAAGGATTTTAGTTTGTCTGAAGTTATTATGATCCTTGATAAGGCATCTGCAGTTACGTTTTCAGAGCCCTTAATGTATTCTATCTCAAAATCATACTCTTCTAAACTTAATCTAAACTTAGTCAAACAAAATATCTACGTATCTTAGACAAAATATCTACATAATCTTTGTTACGGACGAAAAAATTCTAACTCCTCATTACGCTGACTATCTGTCGATTTTAAATCACGTTCGGTAGCCTCCGACTCTATATGATTCACGGAGCGCTGACCGCCTGACCTAGAAAAACCATACCTAGGCAAATTGTTATACGTCCGATTATCTGAGTTATGTAATGAGCGCTTGCTGACTTGCTGATTTATTTCCAGCGGTGCGCGTAGCATTACCTCTAAAACGGTTCCCTTGCGGTGGCCTACTATTTGAATGCATCGTAATAATTACTATTTAGGTGATTATGAAAATACTATGAAAAGGATTCTACTAGGATTAAAGGACTATACTTGTGACACTAGGCGTTACAATAATGATTTTGAAATAACCCGAAAATTAAATGACAAAAAAAAAATAATCAAATACCCTATTTACACGCCTCGGCGCTTACCCGGGCCGGCGAATTCCGCTGACGCTGGCTGTCGCGGCCGATGACACGGTGACGGCGCGCGATGACTCCTCGGTCCATGGTGCTCGGCGTTGCGATGTTCTGGATAGTTGGGCCGGGCTATTCCCTGGACTCCATCCGTGACTCGTACGCTTCATTCTTCTTTTTTGGATGCCGATTTACGGTTTTTTTTTTTTTCTATAATTCTTGATGTCTTTGAATAATTGTTGATGCGGTTCTTTGAATCTTCTGCTCGCCATCTTCTGGTTCTTCTTCTTCTTTATTTTGGGTTCTTCACAATTGTTGGTTCTCCATTTTTTCTTTCTTCATTTTTTTTTTTTCCGCCGTCCTGTCACGGTCGCCATGAAGTATCTCTGCCTGTCCTGTCACGGTCGCCATGAAGTATGCCCAGTGGTGGGGGGAGTAGTTGCAGGACAGCGGCGCAGCAGGGAAACAACAGGAACGGTTGATCACATTTTAATTTAGTATATTGTTAAGACTCCAGTCTCTAACTCACTTATTCTAGTCTTACACTAGCTTATATATAATAATCCTACGTGCTCTACGTGCTTTGGGAGGAGTTATCTATATTTCCTGATACGTGAAGTGCGTGGTGTTATTTGCCTATCACAAGATATTAACAATGGGCATCGGCGATATCATTGCCAATAATGCCACAGTGTCCTGGAATCCATGCAATGGTTATGTTAATATTTGATTTTGCCAAAACTTCTCTAATTTGGAGTATTACAGGGAATTTTTGTTTACTTTTGAAGGGGTTTGCTTGTAAAGCATATAGGGTACTAAGAGAGTCCGTGAGGATGATGCATCTCTCTACATTATGGTTTTCAGCGTACTGGATTGCTTCTAGGATTGCAATAGCTTCTCCTGTGAAGACTGATGATAATGGAGGCAGTCTGAAACTGAGAACTATCTTAGCTCTGGGAACCTATGGGTATGCCGCAGCTCCCACGTCACCTTCCTCTGAGAGTTTGGAAGCGTCTGTAAATATAGGAAGCCAATCTTTCCAGTCCCTTTCCATAATACTTCCGTATTGTTTCTCCGCAAATATGGAGTTCTTATCAATGCCAAAACTAGAAAGTATAGGGGGGGAAAATTGCAGGGCATTATAACTAGTATCAAAAAGGGGGCATTTGTTAAATTGTTGGATTGTATAGGGAATTTGCGTAATCATTTTGAAACTTTTTAAAAGGCAGGAAGCTTTCAAGTTGATATTGGCGTCTGATAAATCTAATAGTACCTGAAGCTTACTCCATAAAGGATGGCTCGAATTTTGGGAAATTTTGAGTAAGAATTTGTCACAAAGGTATTGTCTTCGTATGTGGAGAGGGGGGTCTGAGCACTCCACTTGGAGCTCAGAGCATTTGTCGGAGTCGACTTCATGGCCCCGATCACTGTTCGAAGGCCTTTGTATTGGGAGAGATTTATTTTATCTGCAGCTGCCTTGGAGCATGGCTCCAAAACAAAGCTACCATAGTCGAGGTGGCTTCTTACGATAGCATTGTAAAGGAGTTTTTGGCAGTATGGATGGGAACCCCACCATACACCCGAAAGAGCGCGCAGTATGTTGATGTTTTGTTCACATTTTTGGCTGATGTAATTGCAATGTGCCTGACCGTTCAGCCTTGAATCCAGGATCACCCCTAAGAATTTTACTTTCTTTTCTACTGGAATGGATTGACCTTCGATTTGGATATTTAGATTAGGAATCCTATACTTTCTTGTAAACACAACAACACAACTTTTCGCCACAGAAAGTGAAAATCCATGGTTAGACAGCCATAGTCCTAAATACGAGAGTGCCAAATTCAATCTTGATGTGGCTTCTGCAATGTTATTCACAGCCAAATATAGAGTTAAGTCGTCGGCATACTGTAAGACGTTGCAAAAGCAGTTTACTGTTCTTTCCAGATCACATGTATAAAAATTGAAAAGAAGAGGACTTAGGACAGATCCTTGCGGAAGGCCCTTCCATATACGCCGAGCAGGAGTTTTGGAGCCAGGGTGCCTGACAATAACTGATCGTTCCATTAATAAATTACATAAGTATCGAATAATTTTATTTGGGATGCTGTACTGGACTAATTTTTGTTTCAATTGTGGGAGCTGGACGTTGTCGTAAGCCGATGTTATATCTAAAAAGACTGCAACCAAATATTGTTGACGTTTAAAAGCAATTTGGATATCTGTTGTGAGGATGCTAAGACTGTCAAGCGTGCTCATACCCTTTCTAAAGCCGAACTGGCTATCAGAGAGGATCTTTTTATTCTCTAGAAACCATTCTAGGCGGTTTTTAATCATATGCTCTAGTACTTTAGACAGTGTTGACGACAGCGCGATTGGTCTACGAGCCGAAGGGTCTGTCGGACTTTTACCTGGCTGTAGTATTGGAAGAATCACTTGAGTTTTCCAGGATTCAGGAATGGAACCGAGGTCGTAAATACGATTAACTAGGGCCAGATAATACAACTTGGCTTTGGAGTTAGCTTTTACAAGGAAAGAATAGGGAATACCGTCGATTCCTGGCGTAGTGTCCACTAGACCATCGAGAGCTGACTGTAGTTCTGTCATTGAGAATGAAGGTTCAAGATCCTCAGACGAAGAGATGTATATAGGAGGGGTAGGGAGAGAATCAAAGGAAGGGGCTGAGGAAGGAGCTAATCTATCAGCAAACTCATCAAGCCAGATGGAGGGATCATTAGAAGATAGGTTGTCAATACTCATGGAGCCGCGGAACCTTCTGATGTTTCTCCATACCACCGCCGAGGGGGTAGCTGGGCATAAGTCTTCGCAGAATCTAGTCCACCCATTTCTCTTTTTTTTACTTAAGGTCCTTCTAGTACGTGCTGCGATGTGCTTGTAGTTAACATAATTAGCCATCGTCATCGATTCATTGAATTTTAATTCCGCCAGTTTTCTGGATTTCACCGCATCAGTACACTCCTCATCCCACCAGGGCGGAGATGGCTTATATTGTTTGCTATTCTTAGGACTGAAATTAGAGTCTGCCGCTTGATTCAGGGCCCCAATAAATTTCAAGTATGATGCTTGTATGTTCGAATGCAAATCGACAGACAGGCTGTCGATATTTTCATCCAGGGTCGTTGCGTACCCCGACCAGTTAGCCTTATTTAATCTGTATTTTAGTAGAGGTGGTTGAGAAGCGGTGGGAACAGATCTATCAGGGAATTTGATTAATATCGGGAAATGATCACTACCATACGTGCTGGGGAGGACTTGCCAAGTTAGCGTAGAGGAGAGAGACGGGGAGCACAAAGATAGATCTACTTCAGTCTTAGGATTTTGGGAGGGGGGAACCCTTCGGGTTGGAGATCCATCGTTTAGGACACAGATATTAAGGTCATGACAGAGGTCAAGGATATCTACTCCAAATGAGTCACTGGAATAGCACCCCCAAGCTATATGGTGAGCATTGAAATCCCCCAGGATGAGGACTGGCTGAGGAAGATTGGAAATAATTGAGAAGAGCTCTGGGAGTAAAGAAATATGAGGATGGGCTATATATACGGAGAGGACAGATACATTCATGACTCGACAGGCAATTAAGTTCATATCTAGACTGTGTTGTGGGAGAGGAATTATTCCAAATTGAAGGTTTCGTTTCACAAGTAAAGCACACCCTGCATAGCCGTCGTCCCTATCATCTCGAAGGCACGAGAAGCCAGAGATCCGAAAACGCGTCTCCGGAACTAACCATGTCTCCGAGATTGCAATGACGACAGGGGAGTACTCGTTGATTATAGATAGTAATTCGTACTTCTTGCGACGAAGGCTTTTACAGTTCCATTGAAGAATTTTCAATGGGGCCATTATTTAAGTTTAAAAGAACATTCAATTTTTCGGCGACGTGGGACGGTATAGAGTCTGAGCATTTGGAAAGGATGTTGATAAGGGCTGAAAGAAGGAGTTCTAGGAGGTTTTCATTAGGAGATACTGGGGGAGTAGATGATTGGAGAGCACATCCATTTGGGGCTGTCGATCTATCTGGAGCTATAATGGCTTGGTGGGCCCGAATATCATATCCACCTGAGGAGATGGGTCGGGGGCGAGGAGAGTGGAACACAGTTTTTCTGTGGGATTGTGATGACTGGCTTACTAGGGGAGGTGATGGAGGGGAAAAGAGGGCCTGAGAGACTTCAGCATACGACCTCCTTACAGGTGGAAACCGAGCAGAGGCCTCTAAGAAGGAAATGCTTTCTTGGGACATGACTTCCTTTATTAGTCTCTGGCGAGACTGTTCCGCACAGGATTTACTAGTTGCGAAGTGTGAGGAAGAGCAGAATATGCACGTTGCTCTTTCTTCTGGTACGAAGCAGCTTGATCCTGAATGAGGTTGTGCACAGCGATAGCAGCAAGGTTTTGAACGGCACTGGGCCGCTACATGACCGAATTTGCAACAGTTGTAGCACTGAATTGTGGGGAATCGGTATTGTTCTATTGGTAGAGACGTAAAGCAAGAGAATATCCTCTTTGGGAGTACCTGACCTTTAAATGTAAGTACAACAGACTGGGTAGGGATGAAATGCGCTTCGCCATCTACAATTTTCTTCCTATTTAGCCTTCTTGCTTTTAAAATTATACCACACCCGTCCGGGAGAGTCACAGAGTCTACAAATTCTTCCATGTGCCACTCGACAGGGACACCCTTTACAAGGCCCATACGGGTGACTCCATATGAAGGAATACTCGCTTTGTATTTCTGTGATTTAAGGGCATCCGACTTCAAGAAGTCGTTTGCCCCTTTTGCAGATTTGAACTCAACTGCCACTCTATTTCGCCCTGCACTTTTTATCCCGTCCCTCATTATGTCAGCTGCCGGGAGGTTTTCGAACATAAATTTTCCGAAAGTAATAGGTTTAAGTGAAAGGCCCGCCGCTTGATCCGACTCACACCGGGAAACATGAACTACATATGGGCCTGGGTCCGTTAGATCGTAAGCTAAGTTTAATTCCTCCAAACTGGGATGCCAAAAGATTGTTTGGACCGAGGCCCTGGTTTCAGTTGGATCTACAGACTTTGATTTGTTACGACCTTCAAAACGCTTGTCATCCACGTCGCCCTCACGGTTCCTGGGCCTTTTCCGGTCATGGTTCTTGGATAATACTGAAGTGGGGGGGATGCCCTCACCCTGCCCATCTGGCGGGTCCGGGGGGTCCGGAGGTGGGCGATTCATGAAATATTAGTTTACAGTATTTATTATTTAAAAAAAAAACGGATAAAATTCGAATAACAGCCCTGATTTAGCAAAATTGAAATAAATATCCAATATTTTCCGCGGACACAAGTGTCACCCAACACAGTCAAAAATGGAATCCCGTGCCTTGTTTACAAAATGAAAATTCGTCGCCATCTTGATAGTAAGATTTTTTTTTCATAGATAGTTTTTTGGTGTTGCCGTGATTTACACCCCTACTTTCTACTGGTATGGTATAGTTTATTTTTAAATTCTTAATGAATTCTTAATTCTCAGTTTAAATGAAATTTAATGTTATTTTAATTTTTTTTAGTTTTTTCCGTTAAAAAATAAACACTTTTTTTCAAACTCATTAGGAATTAGCGTCTCTTAAATTCTACCAATCTACAAAGGGTATAGTTTTCAGAAAGTGGCAGGCAAAGCTTTGCCCACAGTAGGCATTTTGGTTAGCCCATACTAGAGATGTGCCAGATGGGAAGCTTCCCATTCCCGGCAATAATGGCAAGCTTCCCACTCCCGGCAATAATGGGATCGTTCCCATTATTGCCGGCAACAATGGGAACGATCCCAATGATATGGTTAGGAACATTTTTTCTTATTTCTTTGCCAACTTGCGGGGGTGTTACTGGAAATATTAATTGTAATGTTATTATCGACATATCCTAAAAATCGTAAGAAAAAAAATTAAAAGATCAAATCATTTTGCGCTATACATTAAAGAAAGAAAGAGACATCTATACATTATAGAGCAGCTAAATGCGGAGAAGGGATAGCGTGCGGAGGAAGTCAGTATTATTCCACGGTTGGCGCTGTGATAGCGGTTTTTTGTTGTTCGGTCGTCAATTTTCAACTTTCAATAAAAAAAATGGTGCCAGCAAGAGGCTGTGTTCATGAACATTTTAGAATAGTCAAGGAAGGTTATAAGGAAAAGACTTTATGTAAATACTGTGACGCAGTATGGAGTAAAAAATGCAACAAAATTCGCACGCCATCTTGTAAAATGCAAGAAAGCCTCGTTAGTGATTAAAAAATTATTTGAAAAAACAGACACTAACGCTGCAAGCAGTGGAGCTGCAGCAGAACAAAATGTGGAAAAAATAAAACAAATTTAATTTTTGCGGGTTTAATACTCACTAAGGGAGAGACTGTTTTCAGAAATTGTTTTATTTACCAAACATACCGCAGAGATAGGAAATTTTAATGGCAAATAATGTGGTAAAATATAGCTGTAATTTTAAATTAAACTTGTGGTTAAAAAAAAGTACGCATAAGGAAATAACTAAATTAACTTCTGGCAAAAAATATGCTAAATAAATGAATGATGAATTCCCAATAAACATGAGTCAAAATTAGAAAATTTGTAAATATTTCGAAAGTTTTCTTTAAATACAACAATAACAGTATTAAAAAATGAAAGAATAAATGGTTTTAGAAAAAAATAAATGTCAAAATAATTCCTTAAAATGACTCCGTTATAAAATAAACATTGAGATTGATAAGATTTTTAAGAAAACAAAAGTACAAAATACCGGAATCGGCCATATTTCAGTTATGAATCGGTTTCATAACTGAAACAGCAATCAAAGTGAATGACATCATGACTAGCTACAACGGCCGTGTTGTTTGACTTTTTGTTGTGACTACGAGTTCCGATTAATTTTCGCATAATTTTATTAGTGGATGTTATTGTTTATTCGTGGCTCAATATCGTCTTTCATAATCGACAATGGAACAATATTTTATTTAGGCAAACAGCTTTAATTTACCCAGAGTTCACTTGTTGATATTGAGCGAGTTTCTCGCATCAAATAAACATTTTTGTTCATCTGAATACCAAAATGTGAAAAGTTATTTCATCATCATCGTTAGCCTACCGCTGCCCAATGTTGGGTATAGGCCTTTTCCCCCAAATGCCATTTCACACGGTCTCTCGCCACCCGAATCCACGGACGTTCCGCCGACTCAACTACATCGTCCGACCATCTGCCTACTGACCGTCGTCCTGTTCTCGGCCACCACTCTGTGATTGCCTGGGTCCACCTGCGGTCTTCCCGCCTCGCCAGGTGTCCCGCCTATTTCCACTTCAGTCTTGAGACTCTTTCGCCAATGTCATCAAACCTTGCCCGGCGACGGATGACGACATTGGATACTCGATCTACGAGTCTAAGACTCTTTGTGCTACTTTAATTCGGTGCATATTCTGCTTTGTGAAGTTTCGGCTCCATATGTGAGAATGGCTAGAACACACTGGTCATATGCCTTGGTTTAGACATTGCGGAATCTTATTTGAAAACATCGGCAAGATTCCCGAAAGCAGCCCAACCAAGCTGAACCTGCCTCATAATCTCCTTGACCTGGGCTTCTCGGGGAAAAGATAAACAATGTCCATGGTAGATATACTCATCGACAACTTCTATCGGGCAATTACCGACAGTGATGTTCGGCATAGTCACCAGATGGTTAGCCATGTCATTTGTTTTGGACATGTTCATCTTGAGACCGACCTCCAGGGACGCTTCGTGCAAGTTTGCGAGCATACGCTGAAGATCCGTGGCATTTCCTGCTAAGATGATGATGTCACTGGCAAAACGCAAGTGCGACATATAAACGCCGTTAATAGTGACACCCGTCTCACCCCAGTCTAGAGTCTTACGTCTTCTAAGACGTTGGTGAAGAGCTTAGGCGAGATGGTGTCACCTTGGCGTATACCCATCATGTTGATATTGACAGGGTTAGTAAGCTCATTTTGGCTTCAGTTTTAGATAGTTTAGCTCTAGTTGTTACACTTGGAGGCCGTACTAATAGCATTCCCATATTTCGTACCTAAAGCCAGCAAATGCTTTATAAAGTCACAGTTTATCTCTATCTATAATAACTTTATCTCTCATTAGCTGTTGCCCGCGACTACGTCCGCGTGGGCTTTAGTTGAGTAAAGTGTTTGCCAATAAGATAGGGATACTTTTAGCGCATGCGAAAGAGCTTTCATACTAACTTCGCAACCCCCTCTTACCCCCTTAAGGGATGATTTTCGAAAGACTACTTACACGTCTTTCATGACTTTCAACGAAGGACCTTCGTGCAGAATTTCATTCGAATAACTTAAAAATGGCAAAGTTTCATACTAACTTTGCACCCCCCTTTTACCCCCTTAAGGTATGATTTTCGAAAAACTTTTTTACATGTTTTTCACGAATTTTAATGAAGGAACTTCATATTAAATTTCATTCAAATAACTTCAAAAACGGCAAAGTTTCATACTAACTTTGCACCCCCCTCTTACCCCCTTAAGGGATTTTCATGACGTTTAATGAAGAATCTTATTCTGAATTTCGTTCTAATAACTTCGAAAAACGGCAAAGTTTCATACTAACTTTGCACCCCCCCCCTTTTTTTACCCCCCCCCCCCCCCCGCCCCCCCCAAAAGGGATCATTTTCGAAAAACTATTTTACATGTTTTTCATAACATTTAATGAAGGACCTTCATATTTAATCTCATTAGAATAAATTAAAAAACGGCTATGTTTCATACTAAGTTTGCACCCCCCATTTTCCCCCTTAAGGGATGATTTTTAAAAAACTATTTTACACTTGTTTCATAATTTTAAATGAAGAACCTTCATACCAAATTTCATTCGAATAACTTCAAAAACGGCAAAGTTTCATACTAACTTTGAACCCCCATTGTACCCCCTTAGGGGATGAATTTTCAAAAATCCTTCCTTTGTGCTCCCCTACGTTACAAACGAAACCCTTGTGCAAAATTTCAAGTTTCTAACCCTTATAGTTTAGGCCCTACGTTGATATGTCAGTCAGTCAGTCAGTCAGTCAGTCAGCTTCTCCTTTATATATATAGATTATATTTTCTTGTTTCGAACATAAACAAACAGTTTGTTCGGTGCTGCTGTTGATGTGTTTTTGCACAGAGAGACGTTTTGTTCACTTTCTTAATTCAGCATAGATATTATAATGCCGTATCTACAAAGTCATTACGTCACAAGCGACGCCATGATATTTTGGAGCGTTTCCGCGCGTATTTCAAATTGAATAGCAAAAAATATCATAAATTTGTACGAAAACTAAGTTTTTTTGTTGATTTTTTTTTTCGAAAATAGTAGCCGTCTACCTACTAGACATAATAGAAGGAAAATTCAAAATCTGTCATCATGCCTATTATTGTAACTCCCTTACAAAATATTAATGAATTCAAGTTTATAAATTGTTTTTATTTTTCACTTTTCACACAAACTCGAAATTTGCTACGGCAAATTTTTATGAACAGTAAAAAAATAAATTTGACTTTTAGAATTTTTTGGTATTTTTCAAAAGTCAGTAACCTCTAACAGAGAAATTTCCCCTCCAACATTCGGAATTTAGGACATCCCAAGGGGATTTTGTTTCATATTGAATATCATGCTTTATATGAATCACTAATTAACTATTCCCAAGAACTCTATCTTAGTTAACACTTGAACTAATGCATTGTTCCCAATAATTCCCACCTCTTGGGATCGTTGCCGGCAACGATCCCACGATAATTCCCACTTCTGGGATCGTTGCCGGGAATGGCACATCGCTAGCCCATACCAATGAGGAAGTAGGTCTGTGGCCCATACCATGGCACAAATACTATGGAAAAAAATACGCCATTCATAGACTATCTCTAATTTATAGTATAGGTACTTTCAAACGTCGTTCGTAGTGATGAACCAGTTCTATTCAAACCGGTAAAAACCGGTTAATCCATATAGTATTCACAATAGGTATTTTGTGACCAGTAGCCGAGAGAAAATTCATATTGTTTTTGGGGATGAACTGTCATCGATTTTATGAACAATAAAAACTGCATTCATTCACAAACTCAGCTCTGGAATGAAAAACAAGATGATCAATATTAATTTGTGTTTCGATATTGATTGTGCAGGTCTTAAACTATGAAACATGATGTCTGAAATTATTAAAATGGATTGTTTTCACATTCTTTAATTTATTTTAGCAAGTGTCCGAAACCACAGCTTTGACTGCAGTTTTCCTTGTTACAAAAATGGATGACATGGTTGTTACGAACAGATTTTCTTATGTCTTATAGTTTCAGACGTGGAGGGAGTTCAATCAACGGTTTCAGACCTTCCCATACTCAGAATAATAATTATTCTGTCTGTGGGAAGGTCTGAAACTACGAAGGTCTGAAAATTATTCTGAGTTCCCTTGACTAATATTCTACTAGAAATTCATTCGACTTCCGGTAGATTTTTTTTTTCGTAGCGCTCCTGTAATCTGTGACGGTGACTTTTTTTAAAAGCGTTATTTCAATTAGTGCTGCCAGATGTACCACATTGGTGGATCCGCTTTCCGCTTTTTACTGTAGTTACGCTTATTTCGAAATGAGGGCTTTGCAATGACAGCTCTATCAGTTGAGTTCATTAAAAACAAACTGGCTGGCGCTGCAAGAAGACCAAAATGTCATCGTGTTTTTAGGTCTGTGGTTTTCATCGTTATTAATCTGTGATAGTCTTAATATCTGTTTGCAGTCTGTGATCTAAACTAGACTTGTTTCGAAACTGTTGAAACTGGAAAGTTATTGAAGTATTTTTACTTTATTTATTACATACGTGCGTGAATTGTGTCTTTGCTCATGACTAGCCCATGCATTGTGCATTTTTGTAAAAACATAGGACAGGAACCACAGATAAGGTACAGTGATGTCATGACGTCAGCACCATGTATCGGTAATTTGCGCTACTGTTTTTTTTAATGACGCTAGCCCTCATTGGTACAATGTCATGTTCATTCAACTTTTAACTTGTCGGTTTCCGTTTGGTGCAATAATCTGTGGTGCATACACATTTACAGCTATTCAAAAGCAGAGGTCGAAGTGTCTTTTCCTTCGAATTAAAGTTACATTTGTTATTTTTACATTAAGTAATTTTTTTTTCACTGTCATTCCATCTTAATTATAAATTTTCATATCCTGGTATGAATAAACATATAAAACCTTTAAACGGAAAAAGAACAATCGGTATTGTATAATATTATCATATTTTGATAAAAAAATCCGCTTTTTTTGCTGAAAATCCGCTTTTTTAAAGTACCGCATTTTCAGGTTTCGTATCTGTCAAGGCAACACTGATTTCTATCAAATCTCTATCTATTCTGTGATACGTTAACCTGCTCTGTAGATTCACAGAGTACTTTGTGTAGATTCATTCTTTTCCTTCTGTTGCCGAATTTTCATCAGAAATGCTGTATGAAGCAATGAACTTCTGAAATCTCAATTAAACTAATTACAAGCATCAAGATGATGCTCACAATTCATGGGTTACCAAAATACGTAAGTTATACACTTGGCTATACCTCAAAAACTGCTCCAATCTCGCCCTAACCTTTGCAATTTTGCAGATGAAATACAAAGACGTAAAGAAAATAATATTTGAACAATGTGGTCTCGCGGACTATATTTTGGACAATCTTGTCGCGGACGGGATGGGAATGAAGGTCCGCATAGGCGTGGCTGATGAGTCTGAAGGTATGACGCTTATGAGGCGTCTTGACAACTTCCAAATAAACGGAAACCATCTTTCGGTGAGGCCGATAGGCAAAGCAATGGTAAGAAAATATGTTATTTCCATTTTCCATGTTCTGTATCTCTTTTGGTATAGAACCCTAAATACGACGATTTCATAGGTATATTGCACTGAGCATAAGTTTTTGAGCGAATTTGGGATTACCTTACACTAATTGGGCGTAAATACCTGGAGAACTAGTGCCCTATCTATATCCTCGTAAGGCCCGACCTTGAAAAGAACAATTGATTTTGTGATCACTTGAAGACATTGGGCCTCACTAGGATATTTATTTATATAGGGATATCTAGATCTTTCACTGGGATAATAAAAGCGTGGACTGTAGTTAACCCTGGAGCCCTACACTGATTAGCTTACCTGATTTTACTACATGGGGTGCTGGAGAACCCCAAAGTTTAGGAGTCAACATTATTTTTAAAATAAACCCAGTTTCAAAACTATGTTATTTATTAGTATTAATTAAGAACTGAGATCACAAATCAACTTAAATATCTAGCAATTCTAATTAATTTGAGCACCTTTGGCATACTTTGATTTGATGTTCCAAGCAAATTGGAATTTTGCACTTGGTGCATTGGGTCTTGGTCTTGCGGTCTTTATTTCTTGGACAGAAACCACAACGTCCCTGTTTGTGATGCCCAACAGATGAACTTTCATCTGGGAGAGGTTTCTTCAGGATCCCGGAAATAATCTCTTTGATATCCCTTCTCAAACATGGTTTTTGCAGTCGTTCTTCCAAATGTTCAGTGATAAGTCCGAACCCCAATTTCTTCAAAAAAGTGCGACGAAACTTTATATCCGGCTTATTGTTTGTCTTTGAACATTTGCAAAGGACCCAGGAGTTTATTCCAATTCCATTTAATAGTCCATAAAAGATGCACATAGGCCAACGTCTAGTTTTTCTTTGGACTGAGTATTTCTTGGCCATTGCATCAAAAACGTTGACGCCTCCTTTTGTATTATTATAGTAATGTATAATTTCAGGGAGTTGAACTGTATTGCTTTTGTCTGGAGAGTCGTGAAGAGTTGACAACATGATAACGACTTTTTTCTTGGTTGACTTCGGAGGGCAGTAAGACAAAAGTGTCAGTGGTCCATCGTACGCAAACATGGCAGAGTTTTTCTCTCGTTCTCGTAGCTCCAAAAATAACTCTGGTATTTCACCCTTATTTTTTCGGATCGTACCAACCACGGTCAAATCTTTTGGAACTAAATTCTTGGCTAAAGGTATGCTAGTGAACCAATTGTCCATGGTGATGTTGCGGCGAGTTCCAAATATTGATTTTGCGAGTTCGGTAACATAGTACTCAGGTACCGATAAATTCGGGGGTGGAGATGTCTGGCCCACATAAACAATGGCTTTCAACATGTAAGCCGTTTTAGAGTCACACATCATCAATATTTTGATGCCATACTTATCGGGCTTAGAAGCTATGTACATTTTGAAGACACATCGTCCTCGAAATGACAGCAGTTGTTCGTCAACAGTGCAGCAATCAGATGGTGAGTACAATTTTTCACAGGCTCCTACGATTTGTTCAAAAACCTCACGGATTGGAGCAAAGCGGTCATTTGTGCGACGTTCTTCGCGAGTTTGTTTATCGTCAAACCGTAGACAGTTTGTCAAAAATTCAAATCGGCATCGGTTCATTGTGCCTCTGAAAAATGGTAATCCAGTATGTTTATCAAAGATTTCTTTGGTGTTCATATCGTTCATTTTGAAAACTCCCGCTACATAATAGAGTCCAAGTAAGGCCTTTAGCTCAGTCAATGTTACTGATTTTACAAACGATGGTAGGTTTGATGCAGATCTTATAGATTCTTCGCCATCTTCACCCTCTTGGTACCCTTTATATTTTTTTTGCTGCCTTTCAATCTCTGCATTAGTATGATTGACGATTTTCCCCAGTACCTCGTCCGTAAAATAAAGAGACCAACTTTGTAACGGGGTATTTATATCTTTTGCTGGACCTATGTTACCCATTACATGAAATATGATGGTGCGTTGCGCGATTCACGCCACTCCATTTGTGTCTGTTATTTTTTCCTTTTACATAAAGAGCTCTAGGCACGGCAATAACCTTCAGTTTTTCTTGTCTTCTCAAATTTTGAGATAACTCTTGCAAATTAATGTCATCATCACTACTGTTGTTATCTGCATCCCCAAACGAACGTACGTCAGCAACCGAATGTGCATCCACAACAACATTATCATCCGTGTCAACAGCAACAGTGTCATCCATATCAACTAGGCGAAAATCTTGTATAAGCCCATCTGGTTCATCGTCAGATTCTTTTGCTATTACCACACTATTCATCACATTTTCCTCTTCCTCTTCATCACTAAATTCCCTATCCAATATGCCGATAATGTCTTCATCTCGTAATCCTCTGACAGCAGCCATCTACAAACGAAGAAATAAACAAGTAATTAAAAAAACCAATCCCCGAGTTAATCGACTGTCTATTCAATTTTGACATTATTTCATGATGAATCGCTCGTAGCCCCGGCTGCCTGAGTGATCTTAAACGATCACGAAGGTTAAGCAACACAGGGCGCGTTCAGTGCATGGATGGGTCGCCGTCTATGCCTAACGCTAGTGGCATTTTTCCGAGCGGTTCCGTGCTTCGCAAGGCACGTTAAGCTGTTGGTGATTGATCATAAAACATTTTAAATAAAAAAAGGCAAAACAATGAAATAAACTTTATAAAAACATAATGGCACTCAACAGTCTCTGCCTACCCCTCCGGGGATAACGGCGTGATGGTAGATAGATAATATAAAACAATACAAAATACTTACGATTTTCCTACACTGGGGTGCTAAGGCACCCCACGACACACGTGCACACGTCTACACAGCACGGCCGTCGCCGCGTAACTGACCATTCATGAGCAGGTCTCACTAGAGTAAAATACTCGGGCGCATAAACCTGTGCATTCAAAACTAAAGGATTGAATAAAGCAACAAAATTCCTTGGGGTGCTCCAGCACACCGGGTAGGGTTCTAGGGTTAACATAGGTAGGTATAATGACTAACGAACAATATTCAAATAACAGTGCTTTCTGTCGCGAGTAAACGAGAAGTGATTTGCATGTGCGGCCGGCCTCGCACTGCGCCCCCCGGGCGTCGCAGGCCGCGGAGCCCCTCTTCTTACCCCGCGCGACTCTCAGACGCTCGGGCCGGTTTGGTCGCCTCCATACCTACAAACTACAAAGCTACTTTACACTTTGCTATAGTCTTATGTGTGATTTGACTGGTATGATATTTATACATAAGTAGATGTATAAATATCATACCAGTTATACTCAATAAAATGTAAAAAAATCTTTTCAGGACCCCAACCAGTCACAAAACCAAGGCTCCTACAATGCTCCACCCCAAAACAACTATAACCAACCTCAAAATAACTATAACCAACAGAGTAATTTTGTTGGTCAAGACCGCCCTGACCCTTGGGGTCCACCACCAAGCGAACGACAAGACCCATGGGGTCCCATCCCGGGGGCTTCACCGATGCCGCAGAGTCAATACCAGCCAAATTTCCAACAACAGTCGCAGTCAAATTATCAGAGTTATCAGCAGCCAAATATGGCTTCTCAGAGTAATTCATTTGTGCCTCAGCATCAACAGGTGAGAAACAGGACATTTTTATGCTGTTGGGTTTTCTGATGCCAATGAGAGAAAAAATAATGTGATTGTGGTATTGCAGGGTTCTGAACAATCCTTTCTTTTCTGGGGGTTAGTTATAATAAAGTTTACTATGTTGTAGTGATTCTATAAATGGTAATAAAAGTGAGCTAGAACTTGATTATGTTCATCTATGATTTTAAAGTCACTCTATAAAATGTAGTATATGTTACTTTGCCATAGACTTAACATTTAACCCCTAAAATAGTTTCTTCTGTAAAAACTGGAAAGTCGGTGGAAACTAGCTGTTGTGAGAGGTCTGAGGATTAACCATCTGAATTATTAATTTGAAACAGTCTATGAAAAGAATCATTCATGCTACCCCTAATGTTTATAAATCCCACTTATGTGATGTGATGCTTTGAGATGACTATTTTGCCCTGTATTACTTTGAACAAATACATATGTAAGCTCAAGCCTATATCCCAGAGGGTTATGCAGATACTAAGGACTTAAGGACTGCCAGTTCTCATGATATTTGAATATATAAACTTGTATAAAAAAATTAAAAGAAATGTAACTTGTAATGTTGGTAAATAAATAATTTGTATATATGTTTTGTCAGCAGCGGCCACAGCAGGGTGGGTTTGGTCAGCGAGAAATGTTTCCAGACCGTCCTCAACAGCAGAACTTTGGATACCAACAGAAGAACATGGGCCCTGTGGAACCCATGCCCAATGTAAGTAAGATAAGATGAGTGTCCCGATTGGCATCTCAAAATTCTTAAGTACTGGCTGCTCCACTGTAGTGTCCGGGGGATACTGGGAGCAGAGCAATATTACGCGTCTAGTCCGTACAAGCATTTATTCCAACTTAATGTTAGTGTGCGTGCGCTGCACCTCATTAGCTAGACATACACACAGGTTCTTTATTGCACACAAGCAAAAAGAGACTAAAAGTTACAATTAAAGAAAACTATACAGAAGAGACGGTCTTATTGCTAAAGTACCCAAAGTGTCCGTAAGTACCCTTAACTTGACATTTTAACCATTATTACACTTTTGTCTTCAGTCACTCATTTTGGGGAACTAAATATCTCTCTGTGGGTTTTTAAATAAATGAATGAAAAGGCACTTTCAGAATAGCAGCCTATGATAGTACGTAGTAGTTATCCATGTGTAGATCGAAATAATTCGTTCTGACATGTTTCGAGTGGCCAGAAGGCAAAGGAAGATAGTAATAAATAATAATATCTTCTAAGATAGAAGATAATATCTGCTAATATAGAATAATAGATAGATAGATAATATCTTCTTTCTGTGTCATACATAATTATGACAGCTATTACAGCTCCGGTGATAATCCATTCTCTACTTAAGACTGTACAGTTTAATGTACTCTGTGGGACGAACGAACTAGAAAGAAAGAAAATTTATTTATTTGACGACAAAACTGAAAACAAAACACACACATACACACACACGCACACACACACACACACACACACGCACACGCACACGCACACACACACACACACACACACACACACACACACACACACACACACACACACACACACACACACACACACACAATAACAATAACACAGAAAGCATAAAAAAGCGGGTATAAATAAATAAACTGTGTAACACGATTTTCAGTCGGGTCCAAACTCCGGTTAGCGATGTACGTGAGAAAAAATTAAGTTTAATAAGCTGCCCACGGTGTGAGAAAGACAAATAGAATACAATACTTAAATATTATACTGTGTAGTGCTTGTGGACAGTGACTTACTACTTATTTAGATAGATAGATAACACTTTATTGTGCCTCATTACCCTGTGTAAACAGAAGCAGCTCCCGACAACCCAGCCGCTACAGCGTCCTATGGAGATGGCACACCCAGCTGCCAACCGGTCTCTCGAGCGCCCGGGCTATGGTGGGCCGGACAAGCCTGTAAGTCCCATTCTCTTCATTAGAGGACTGTCTCCCTCCATCCCACTTTTACCATTGGACAGTACCATTAATGGTACAACTGGGACTGAAATATACCAGTTGTACCATTACAGAAAATATTGTATGAAAAATCTCACCGAACTTTCCCAGTTGTACCATTATCGAAATACCGTCTGCAGTTGCCCGTTGCCCATCGGCCGCCGGACCCCAAACCGGAGCCGGCCGCCGATGCGCAGAGTAAGTGCGCGATACCCCTAGCAATTGATCATGATACTTGTTTTTAACATGAACGGAAATCTCAAAACCATTTGAACAATTATTCTTTCAGAACAATTTATATTTATCGGATTTGTCAATACCAGTTGTACCATCAATGGTACAAAATGGTACAAATGTTATTGTTCAGTCCCAGTTGTACCATCAATGGTACAAGTGGGACGAAGCCGGACTATCCGCTTGCCTTCTTAGGCTTATTTCATAGATCTGCAACAGGCTATTTGACTGGTTTCTGAAAACCATCTCAGATTTGATGATCCGTGTTCATTGAGTGGTCAGAAAGTGGTAATTTTAAATGTTTTCGTGTAGAAAACAGCAAATAAAAATTTACTTTTAAAATAAGCCGCCAAAACCCCATCTTGAGCGATACGGCGTCGCACATGAATCATGACGTCACTTAACACTAGAAGTGCCGAAACTCATGACCCCCCTGGAACCGCCGCCGTGACAATTTTGTCCCATTGTATTTTTTACAAGGTTCATTAGCATAAAGTATGCAATTATAGTTAAAATAAAATGAAATTAAGAAATTAAAATAAAATTTAATTATGAAAGTATGAAATTATAGGTAATAACAAAATGTAGGTTATTTTATTTAATACTTTAACAGATACTTAACATTTTTTTTTTAGTTTAATTTCATTTGTTTCATTTTCTTTGTTTGAGACATTAATTCTAAAGGTAATTAATACCGAAACTCTCCAAACTATTTCTTATCAAAATAGCAAATATTACATAAATAATATTCTTTAGACTGTTTTTTAATGTAAACAAAACCAATGAACGTAAGAACGAAATTTACTGACCTGTGACGTCATCATAGGTTCGACCAATCCAGGCCAGCCAATTAAACAATATTTAATTAAACGTAACATGAACATGTTTTACATACAGGCACATAAATTGCTTCTGGCCCCACACTAGGATACCCTGTGTCGTGGGAACCAAAAACAGCGACCTCACAAACATGTAAACATCCAAGACCTGGGTCAATTCTCATGTTGTCGTTTCTAAATTTCCCAACAGATGACCATCGCCAAAGACAACTTCCAAGGACCAGGGGAATTCGCGCCGTACGGCCAGCGACACGGTCCCTACCGCGATGAACATGCCTCGAAATCCTCGCCATGGGATTCGGTAAGTTCGGTTTAGTGGCCTCCACACTGCTCGCGAAATTGACCGTGGTTAGGCGTATACGGTAGGTGTGGAGAGGCACTTCGTCTTACTTCGTCCAACCTCGAGTCCGTACTTCGCTCAACTTTCCCGAGTACTTTGTCAAGGAACTTCGCGAGTAGTCTGGAGGAGGCATTACGTTTGTCGCAAAATGGAGGTTTGGGAGTGCGAACGGTAGAAAAAAAGATAGGATATCGAGAGGCAGAGTAGTTTTTTGTATTTATTTAAAATGTAAAGGAAAGTCACCTGAGAACAATGAAATTTTTTTTTTTAATAAGGTCTAAAAAAGGGAAATAAAACAATACATTAGGAATATAAAAAAGCAGAACACTTAGATAATTATGATTTTCTTATTATGATAATTATGCCCATAATGGCCATAAAGGCATAATTAATTATGCCTTTTAAATATTTATTGATGATTATAGATAATATTGGAGAATAGAGTACTCCGGATCATAATAAATAATATGTGGTAAAATAATAAAGTAGAAATACGTTCACGTCCACTTAGTTCAGAAGCTGAGGGTTATCTGGCTTAAAATAATAAATAGCAACGAGGCGAATTGCACCTCGTTACACGTTTTACATACATTCTGTTAACATTATTATGTGACTGTCCCGTTTTTCTTAAACAATAAAAATTGAAAAGAAAAACGGTCGGAAAACTCGACATTTGGCAGAATTCTTACGGCTCCCATTAATTAAAAATTGCATTGGAATTACGAACAGATTCGTTCGACATATGCGATAATAGTGTTAAAAACACTATTAAATAATACTGTAATACTGTTTAACTAAAAGCAGCCAAAAAAATCAATTGTATACATTACTACGACTTATTTTATATTTGCAGAATAACCAGCAAACTCAGCAGCAATCATACAAGCCCAGCCCTGTACCGTTCGGCGAAAAACGCCAATTCCAGGACAAGCCATCCTACAACGACGACAAAAACCGAGAGGTCAGGGGCGCACCGAGGGTCCCTGAAGGGTTCCCGAGAAGGAATGAACCCCCTGGCAGGGACAGCCTAGGAAGGAGGGATAATATGCCTACTGGAAGGGACTTTGACCCCAATTTGAGGCGTGACAGCCCGTTTGGCGGCAATGCGGACTCAAATATGAGACGTGGTCCAATTGGGAAGGATATTGATCCACACTTTGACCCTAATGTGAGACGTGGTCCCATGGGAAAAGACATTGACCCACATTTTGACCCTAATGTGAGACGTGGTCCCATTGGAAAGGACATTGAGCCACATTTTGACCCGAACGACAGACGTGGCCCCATTGGAAAGGACATTGACCCCCCCTTTCGCAGAGATGGCCCACCGATTAGGGATATGGACCCTCCCATACGAAGGAATGACCCCTTCGGCAAAGACATGGAAACTCATAGGCGCGACGGGCCCCCAGCGAGGGACATAGACCCACAATTGAGGAGGTCGGATGCATTTACTAAAGACATTGCTTTGCAGTCAAGGGGCGGGCCCCCTCGGAGGGATTTCGAACCAAACCCGAGGGGTGATGCCCCCCCTGGGAGGATTGACCCCTTTGGGAAAGATGACCCCCATCTCGGTAGGGACGGGCCTAGTAGGCCCGTTGACCCCCAGTCAAGAAGGGGTGATCCCTTTGGAAATACGATGGATTCATTCAGTAGGAAGGATGACTTTAGGAAGGTCGAGAGTCCTTACAGAAGGGATGATCCTGTACCGAGGGATGGCGGTCGCGGACCGAGGGATGATCATGTAAGGAGGATGTCGCCGCGTCGCGTTTCGCCAGGTTTGTGACTTTATTTGTATTTTAATTCCATTTCAGATGGCTTATTAGCGTCGTATGTTAGTAGCTTCTACTGCAGCGTTACCATCGCTTACGCAGTGAGATACATGACTTATAACGAAATCTATTTAAAGTGTTTATTTCTTAAAGTCTGCCATCGACAGAAGGCAGTCGTTAAGCCAAGTCAGAGGCCTAAGGGCGGCTTGAAGACTTCTGACGGTAAGACTAGCCACTAGTCTTACAAGCCTCCACCAATACGGACTTGGCTCCGGTGGTGGAGGCTTGGGTAACCCGGGTGACCCGGTTTTGGGTACTTTTTACGAAATGAAATGAAATAATCTTTACTGCCCAAAAGGGTTACCTTTATTACATCTCTGATATAATCCCTCAATGATATCTTCCTCAGGGAAGAGACCCGTGCCCCTCGGTGGGGACATAATGGGTTGATGATGAGATGATATCACGTCATGGCAGAGGCAATGTAACATAATTCATAGTCATAATTTCACCTCTTGCACACTATTATTTGTGCAATGAAGAATTAACGCCAGCTCCTAGTTGGAATTTGGGTGTGATACCGTGGCAGATACCATATCCAAGGTGGTATTTACTTTTTTGAAGTAATTATCCCTGTTTCTCACAGATTCACTCAATAAGGATATTTTGGAACTCAATAGCGGAACTTTAGATAATAATCGAAAGTGTCCTGCTTAACGTCTCCTGTTATTGTTCCTTGGTTACCCCTCATAGATCTCAGGAGCACATTTGTCTGCAGGTGGCAGGCGCCTTTCTCCCAGTCCCATGCGCAAGAGATTTTCTCCAGGCAGGAGACTATCCCCTGGCCGCCACGTGTCCCCTGGCAGACGGGTGTCCCCTGGCAGACGGGCGTCCCCTGGGAGACAGATGTCCCCTGGGAGAAGAGTTTCTCCTGGAAGACATTTGTCGCCGCGAAGGAGAATGTCGCCGACGAGACGTGCTTCACCGGCCACACAGTAAGTTGATATAATGAATGACTAAAGTCTGTTTTTTAATTCGATGCAAAAAAATAAAACTGTCACATTGACATCTCAATACAATCCAAAGGCTGTCAATGTCCGAATGTTGCTAGTACGCAAAAACCAAATAACCCCATTTTACTTGCAAGTAAAAGTTGTTTGTGCTACTTTGTTTTTTTTAGACTTAAAATCAAAATCAAAATCAAGAATTTATTTCAACGTTAAGAATTTACATTCTGCTTGTTGAATGTCAATGTACATACAGTTATGTATAATGTTAGCCGCTGCCTTGGGGCCGTCTGTAGTGGAGAAAAAGGCAGCGAAAAAAAAACTTTACTCTGACCATCTTTTCTGAAATCACCTTAAAGCTAATACAAATAAAACATACAAAATAATATCTTGGATGTGTTGAACACTAGACACATTTATCCTCTGATTTAATTTAATATTAAACTACTATTTAATGCCATACGTCCTTGTCTTCTAAATAATCGTTGATTTTATAATAAGCTTTTTTGCAAAGAGTGTGCTTAACACAATTCTTAAATCGCGTTGGGGGTAACTCTAATATATCTTGGGGTATCTTGTTGTAGAACCTTATACAGTGCCCCATAAAGGAAGTATTAACTTTTGCAAGTCTAAATCGTGGAAATGACAATTTATGTTTATTCCTAGTATTAACGTTATGATGGCTACCAAGAGTTTCGAAGTCCTTAATATTTTTCCGAACGTACATAATATTTTCATAAATGTATTGGCTTGCAACTGTTAAGATGTTAGTTTCTTTGAAAAAATCTCTTAGCGAGTCCCTACTACCTAGCTTGTAAATAAATCGGATCGCTCTCTTCTGCAAGATGAAGATAGTCTCAATGTCTGCTGCCCGGCCCCATAGTATTATACCATAGGACATAATACTATGGAAGTAACTAAAATAAACAAGCCTAGCAGTTGCAACGTCAGTAAGTTCTCGAATTCTTTTCACGGCATATGCTGCGGAGCTTAGTCTATGTGCCAATTTTATAATAATTGGTCTTTACCTATGAAATTGCCGTTCTGCAGTACTGGCCATTTCAAATCAAAATAATTTTTATTTGGCTAAGAATTCTAATTTTAAATTAATTTTATTTTAAGAACATGGAATCCTTTTTCCAAAAGTAGTCATTTGTTTATTGATTAGTGCTACATTTTCATCGCATTTCAATCTTTTTCGTCATCATGGATACGTAAAAAATTCGACTAATTATGGAATATGAGTACTGTTGTAGCAGCAACGCGGCACAAGCGGTACGCAACATCAACGACGTTTACGGAGCTAACACTACAAGCCAACACACCACCTGTTATTGGTTTGCTCGCTTCCGTTCTGGAAATTTCGACCTGAAAAATGAACCTCGACGTCGTCCGATGACTTTGGTCGACAATGACGAATTAAAGGCGATTGTGGAAGCTGATGATACACAATCTACGGCTGAATTAGCAGCAGCTTTCGACGTTAGCTACAAAACAATATTGGTCCATTTGTGTCAAATTGGCAAGGTAAAAAAGCTTGACAAATGGGTGCCCCACAAACTCAATGACCGCCAGCGCGAAGTACGCGTCGAGACATGCCTTGCACTGCTCAACAGATACACAAATGAAGGAATTTTGAACCGCATTGTTACCTGCGATGAAAAATTGATTCTGTTTGATAACCACAAGTGCTCAGCAAGTTGGTTGGATCCTGGTTCAACACCTAAACAATGCCCTAAACGAAAACTCACCCCTAGAAAATTGATGGTCACTGTTTGGTGGTCTAGCGCCGGTGTGATTCATCACAGCTTCTTACCAAACGGGGGTGAGCATTACTGCAGATGTGTACTGTGAAAAACTGAACACAATGATGGAGAAGCTGGCACATCTCCAACCAGCATTGGTCAATCGCTCGTCTCCGCTGCTCCTGCACGACGACGCGCGACCTCATACTGCACAGCAGACGGTCTCCAAGTTGCAAGAACTGGGTTTGGATTCTCTCCGTCATCCGCCCTACTCACCAGACCTTGGGCCTACAGACTACTACTTTTTTCAGAATTTGGATGACTTCTTGGCGGGAAAAAAATTCAATACCCGAGAGGCAGTACAAAATGCCTTTGAAGAATTTGTTGCCTCCCGTCCAGCTGATTTCTTTAAGAATGGCATCAATGAACTACCACTGCGTTGGCAAAGATGCATTGATTGCATGGGTGATTACTTCAATTAATACAATAAAAAATACATGAAAAAAAATCGTTTAGATTTTTTCATACAAAACGGCAATTTCATAGGTAAAGACCTAATATGTGGACCCCATTGTAGTTTGGCATCGATTGTGATGCCCAAAAATACAGTATCTTCAACAAATTCTAGTTTATCATTTTCAATTACAATGTTGTTTTCAACAAATTTTACGTTAGGTAGGGTAAATTTCATACATTTTGTCTTTTTTGAATTTAACTATAGATTATTTACTGTAAACCAATCTAGAACGTGCGAGAGAGCATTATTTGCTTCGTCAAGATTATTTTCCTATCTCTTTATTTTAAAAACAAGTGACGTGTCATCAGCATATAGCACTATCTCACACATTTTTTTGTACCAAAAACGGTAAATCATTTACATAGACTAGGAAAAGGAACGGCCCTAGGATAGATCTCTGCGGGACTCCCATTTTTACAAGTGAGCCTGACGATTTAATACGATTTATTTCTGCTTTTTGAACCCTTCCTTCTAAATATGATTTTAAAAGATCTAGACTTAATTTTTTTATTCCATAGTGTTTTAACTTTGAGAGTAATGTTTTGTGGTCTACACAATCGAATGCCTTTGACAGATCACAAAATACTCCTATCGCATCATTATGATCCTCCCACGCACTGAAAATATGTTTAACTAACATGTCTCCAGCGTCTGTTGTATTCCGCCCTTTAATGAAACCGAACTGCTGACTATGGAGGAGTTCGTAATTATTGACTTTGCTCTTATGACGAAAAAAATTTTAATGTCTTTGATGTGATAAGGATTTTGGTCACACGAGTCTTCTATTCACGGTAAAAAAAATCTACCGAGTAAACCTATATATTTTAAAGCTGTAACACCGCGTCATTTTTTTTTGGATTGAATTAAAACACGGACTTTATAGATTTTGAAATCGTTAGCCATAATTGGGTGAAATTAGACATTTGTGAATGTTCCCAGCCTTGGTTCGAAACAGAATTCAAATCCAAACCTATGGGGAGTACGATTACATAGAAAAATGGTTAAAAGTATTATAACAAAAACCATTGTTATTTTCAAGGTCGGGCCGCATGAGGTTAAATGTGTTTCTGCGCGCCATTTTGTTTCTAAAATGGCGCCATACATCATAGCTGTAATGTACCATTAAAAAAAGTTGAATGAGTTCGTAGCCCTGTAGTGTAGATTCTTTTATGTTAACTGTTGACAGTTTTCAGTTTGCAGTTTAAAATACATCTGACATTTGTTAGCAGTTAGGGAAAATGACGAATTAGCGAAAATGACGAGTTAGGGATATTGACGAGTTAAAGATTTTTAAGAAATTGACGAATCGGGAAAGTGACCAATTAGTGAAATTGACGAATTAGGGAAAATGACGAGTGACTCCCTAACCCGGATCAGTGGCCACCTCTAACCGGATTGTTCTTCAATAAGTTTATTTTATTACATATTTCGTTCTCTCTACAGGTACCCGCCCCGTGCCTTCAACAAGTCGCCGGAGCCATACGTGTCAGAGTCGCGCATCAAACAAGTGCGTCCCGCTTACGAGCCGCCGTCGCAGGTAGGTGCCATTTATTCCGGATCCCAAGGGATTATCGCTCTTATTGACGTTGTGGAGTGAATTAGCTCGACTGATCACTCGAGACAAGACTTAAACAGATGTGTCTGCATACAAATAGTCTAGAAACTAAAAAAAAAAATAACAAGGTTGATGCATCAAAGGATCTTCGGTCTTAACTTATTTGTCGAAACAGTTTGTCTAGACACACATAGTACTTTGACTGACCTTATATCTGATTGAATAGTGATGCAGAGTTTGAGGAGAAATTATCATTAGTGTTTTATACACACGACCGCATGGAATTCCGCTATTATAGCCTATCTCCATGCTGAAGGTCCGTTCTGAATAATTAGCCATGCTAATTATTGGCATGAAT
Organism: Yponomeuta plumbellus; assembly: GCA_947310845.1. Lineage (NCBI taxonomy): Eukaryota > Metazoa > Arthropoda > Insecta > Lepidoptera > Yponomeutidae > Yponomeuta > Yponomeuta plumbellus. The sequence continues at coordinate 5,575,742 of OX371217.1, forward strand.
ATTATTCCTTTGCCTTACTTACAAAAAAAATAATACCAAACCAAATCAAGTGACGTTAATGACATTTTTGAACTAAAACTTCTTAATGACATTTGTTTTTTTTATGTAGGCAAAGATTGTCTTCTTAATCATCCTCTGATGACGTCACAAACACCAAAACTTTAGAAAAATATTAAAAATAAATGTACTTAATGAATAAAACTCAAAAATGCTTCTATTAGATGCAACATTTACATCACTCGTCTGCGTGTAGTAGTGCCACTGGATGCCGTGTAAATCATCTATGGTGGACACAAACCCAGGGTTTCAATGGATTAATGCAGTTTTATTTATTGCCAGTGTGTGGTGACAGTTCAGTGAATTGTTTTACAGTAAAATTGATTAGAGGTTTATGGTTGCTGGAAGATGCTGCAGAAAAACATACAGTGATGGATCATCTTGTACGGGATTGAATTATGCCTCTCCATCAGGTAATATTACAGAAAATACTGATGAGAATTCTAACGAAACAATAACAAATGAACCCGTAATAAATCAACTAATTTGGTTTGACATTTACAGAATTTCACGTCTTCTTTCCTTTCACGAGAATTTTGAATTAAAGGATACCTCGAGGTCTTAAATTTTTCCCTAATCCAAGAACAATATGGAGAATACCCTAATAATGCAAACAGAAGTGTCATTTTTGACCAATGAGAAGCTTATATTATATGGCCCTGAATATAGTAGATACATATTATTGACATCATACAATATTTTACCAAACAAAAACCTGGGCTATTGCTAAATCGTTATAAATATTTAACAGGCAGTCATACTACTAATAACAGGGCTGCTGCCAGGATCAAACTAACGACATTTGATGCGTCTGCCGCAGTTCAAAACAATTATGATTTTTTGATCCAAATAAATTAATAGTATTCTGATGATGTATTGACACAGAAGGTGTTATAACCAAATTAATTCACACGTTCATGATTTATCTAGAAGCAACATAATGCCTCAAAACGTTAAGAACACAGAAGATTGTCTGCTATGTGAATAACATTAAAGAAGAGGACGTCCACAAAATAACAAAAGACGACATTGCCAGAATTTTCTTTTCAAGGAAGAGTTGTGGATTTCTTGGTATTCCAAATTGGTCCAGCATTTTATGGAAAAATACGCAAAAATATCACCAATGTCACCAACCTCAGCGTTGGTTGCGATCGCGGGCAAAATCCAGCCACGGTCAGGACATCTTATTGGCGTGCCCTTTGGGATTCCTTTACCCAGAAGTGGAACAGGCTGCTGATAATACAAATCAAATTCTTTATTTACCAACAGATTAAAAGTTTAATTAGTTTTACTTAATCTAATGAGGGTACACCAAAATTAATTTCACTTGCGAAATTACGCTTCCCGCTCCGCACTAGGCGAACCTGTATCGCGGCGACCGTATAATAATCTTACATTGTTTACAAATAAGACATTATGGCTCGAAGCCGGATAACCTTCTTAGAGACCGCACAGCTACAATCTGTTAGAAGCACCAAAGCAACCCGACTCAGCGTTATTATGGCAGTTCGCTCCAGAGACCAGGATGCTCCGAAGAGAAAATTGTGCGTGTGTGTGAATGTTGCGTCTTCGATACGAAAGACGTTCAAAATGTCTTCGATGCTCGATAGTCCGCTGATAAAAGCATCGGGTTATGTTGCGATGTAACGCACGATGCGACATCACCAAGAATGAAAATATAAACGGAAAACCATTAACAACTATAATAAAAATGTACCCCGCAACTTTCCCTAGTATACATTACATAAACTCAGGCCAGAATGCCGGACTAGTAGGCAGAGACAAAGGCTTGCCACCATCTGAGAAGCGACAATCTCTTCAATACTCACTAGTAGCTGCATGCACGCACGCCGGTTTTGGGTACTTTTTACGAAATGAAATGAAATAATCTTTACTGCCCAAAAGGGTTACCTTTATTACATCTCTGATATAATCCCTCAATGATATCTTCCTCAGGGAAGAGACCCGTGCCCCTTGGTGGGGACATAATGGGTTGATGATGAATGAATGAATGATAATCCCCACAAGTAACTGCTAAACCAACATGGAATGCCGTACTCTTGTGTGTTGAAAAGAATTTTTCATCGGTGCAATCTGTTATGTAGACGCAAGAGACCTGTAACTGATATTATAAAGATGATGTTTTGAGAGGCCAGAGATAGCCAGAGTATGATTTGAGAGGCCAGAGAAGCCAGAGTATGATTTAAGAGGCCAGAGTGGAGTTTTTTGCAGATTTTTTCTCCATTACAAAACGACCCGAGATAGCAGCTTAGATTACATTGTATAATGGCATTGAACATACAGAATGTAAAGACGTTGAAATAAGTGTGTGATTTTAGAAAGCATCTGATAGTCAACTGGACATCCAAATCTGAAGTAGCTGAAAAAACCTGTTTTGCAGCGGAATTTGCAGATCATTAATTAGCGTAGAACGGAATCGAAAAACTAAAGATGACTGCTTTTACTTAAACAAACATGTACCTACACGCGGTATCTTTTTACTAGCCCAAAGTTGTGTCAGGACACTACATTAAAATTGTTCAAGAAATCTGAATCTGAATGGCAAAATAAATGATTTATGCCAGAATTTGATTTAGTCAGAACGACTCAGAAACTACTTATACCTGTACTTTGGGCAACAAGCAGCAAGCTCCCGATGCTAATTGGACTAGTCTTTCACGACAATGGCATACCTCGTCTGCTTTTGATACGCCAAGGACAATAGCGAAATCCAGCATCTTAAGATTGCTTATACTCGACTGGATTATGATGGCAGCCACTCCCAAAGCTTAGCTTGAATATAACAATATTGTTTACCATCATTTGTTTAAACTATGTTTTCAAGACAATAAAAGGAAATCCAATGTCAAAAAGTTGGTTGGATTGGTCATTATTTGCGAACAAGTAAAAGATGTCGTCATTACAGATGTTAAATGAGAATACCCCTAAAAAGGTAGGTATGCCGTGGTATAGACCAAAGAATGAATTGAATTGTAATAACTTAATCGAAGATGCTGCAACAACACCGCGAGAGGATAATGAATATCGAAGTGACACGAAATCAGAATCAATGGACACTGAATTATTTGCGAAGAGATCGATCCAAAATAGCACATTCATTTCTTTTAGATTGAGATTTATATATTGACGTTATTCAGAGGAAATAAAACGAAACAACCAGCACATAGGACCAACAACCTGTGTTGTATGGCAAAAACGTCAAGATAAAAAGACAACTATTTTAACATTTCTGCGTGTTCTTGATATTAACACTGCTAGGTAGTACTATCTAGCAGTGATCCATTACATTACGTGTTACCGACGTCCAATAGAAGACGGCATCTAAAGAAGGATACTGTTGAACAGCTGATGTACGCCAATCAGCTCACAGGGCCGAGGGTCTAAAGCATATCGCTAGGAGAACAAAATATAGTAGGCTGCACATTGAGACAAGGACATTTATTTTTTATCGATCGCATAAATTTACAAAGCTTCGATATTCCCAAGAAAATAACAAAGATAATAAAGAATGTATTAGGCACTCCAACAGAATTCTAAGCTACATTCAAAGGAAGCGCTTATTGATTCACCAATCGTCTGAAATTGTAATCATCTAAGCTGACTGAAAAGTTTTGGCTTACGGGGAGTAAACAGGCATACTTTTCAGCGTAACTGTGCTGAAAAGTGTGCGCAACATCGCAGCTTGTTCTCAGCAATTTTTCTTTTTCCACTAAGAGGACTTCACAACTCGCATTTGAATTCCCACCTAAACTAAATATTTCTCAGCTTTCTACTTTTAAAACTGTTTTATTATCATGTGCATGACAGAGTACAATTTGCAAAGTGTAATTTTAATTTCCAGGCTCCAAAGAAAGATATATACACGGGCAGTTTCCGCCCCAACATCAATGAAAACGTCCAGTATCCGATACCGGGCCAACAAGGCCCTTCTTGGCAAGAGAGGGACAAATACGTTCCTAGCAAGAAGCCAGAGGATGGCAGGAGGGATTTCGCAAGGCCATTCGAGTCACAGTTGGAACCTAAGGCTAATCGACTGTCACGTTCGCCTCACAGGCGCGACCGCTCGCCAATAAAGGATAGATTCAAAAAACATTCCCCATCACCACGTTCTCCCCGACGATCCTGGGCGCTTGAGAAACGAAGATCCCCGAATATTCACGACGCGCCACCGCCACCATCTTGGCCCGGACAAGAGATAGCTCCATCCAGAGGCTTTCAAGAAGAAAAGAGGACACCAATTTGGGAGACGGAGGGCAAAAAAGAACGCTCGCGATTCGACGACAGCCCCAGATCTTCGGACGTCTGGAAGACGAGGAACGACAAGTTTAGCCGCAAAGAAGACTTCGGACGGGAGCCTCCCAGGCGCGAAGACTTCGCTCCTTCGACCCGCAGGCCGGAACCCATTGACGAGTTTCGCCTCGACGACGACTACCCTAAGCGGGAGAAGGAAAGAGGTTACGGGAAACCAGACGGCTACCGGGAAAGCCCCAAAGAGTTCAGTCGACACGACGACTATAAGAAACGCGAGGACCACCGCAAAGAAGGCTTCAGTAGCTTCGAAGATCGCAAGGAGAAATACCGCGAACCAGACGCCCCGAGATCATCCCGCTTCGACGAAAAGGTTCCGGGCACGGAGCCCGAGAAGCGAATCTCTGTTTTCCTGCCCGCGAACGTCAAAGTCCAACATGACATGGCCGTGGAAATGTTGCAAGAGCGGCTTAGCCAGAAGCACGATTTGCAAGAGCCATTGGTGCGAAACGAACTGCGTCTGGCTGTCAGCATGAAGCTGAAGAAGTTATGTGGCGTCAGGGACCTCTCGGCGCATGATATGCTGGTGCGGTTTGACCAGAAGTACTCCAGTGCTGATTGCGACGACATATTCCGTGAGGTGGTCTCGTGTCTTCCGCGCCAGTACAGACAGAAGAAGGAAGGTAAGATTGGTTTGATGTGGTTGTTTGGGGGGCGTTCGATTGATAGCGTTTCGTCAAGGGCGAGCTACTTCTTAAGGATTCAATGTTATTTAGCCAGTCCGCTAAGTTGTAATTGTGCATAGACCTCTCCCTACTCCATTGACTGCCTTGAGCAGATCTTCGGAAAGACGGCCTTTAGGAAGATTACTATGTTAAAAAATAGACAAGTTTTTTTACCTTACGCTTTTAGTAGTGCGAAAGACAAAAGAGTTGCTTACACAGGCCATTAAAATTGATAAATTCTGGGCATTTTATCTCAATTTATCACTAAGAAATTTACTGTTATGCAAACTTGTAGCAATTATTGGTAGAGATACCATTACGCCAGCTTTAAGCTATTTAATATACATACATAGTATACATGGTTATTTTTAAAATGCACTGTTCATGAAAGCCTTAATTTAGAGTTTGATATTTAAGTACATCAACTTTTGTTCTAGGCCTATTTTATTTTATTTCAATTATAGGCTATGTTATTTTATTGTTATTAATGAATAATTCAAACTTAACAATTAAAAGACGGTACACCCAATAAAACTGTCATTGACGCTGTTCAGAAATTGTGTATTTTAAATATTACTCTTTAACAATTAGACGCTTGAGAAATCAATTGCCTCAGATTGCCCCCTTATCCGGCAAAACCCGGGCAATTATTCAAAATAAGTGCCCGTGTTTAGCGCCCCTTTTGGTTCAACAAAGGGGACACCTTTTGTCTCTATCCGCCTGTCGCCTAAACGAAGCTCTATCCAAACACAAGCCCCATCCAAACAACCGAAGAAACTGAACCGAAACATTTCTTCAAAATATCCAGAGAAGCCGGCACCCTTCAAACCAGTGGAACAGCACGACGCTCCCGCCAAACCGACGTCTAAAGAGCAACTGAAAGAAATGTACAAGCGAACCGTAGAAGAAATTCGACGGCGTATACTCATCAAGCAGAACTTCCGACCGAGCAACGAGCTGTTCAAGCGCGTCTGCGAAGAGCTGACCATGACTTTGCTGAAGACTCTGCTGAAATTCGGCGAGAAGTACGGACCCTCGTGCGATATACAGAGCCGCTATGAGCTCACCTACTCTGCTGAGGACGAGGACCGCATGTTTGCTGATATTGTGGAGAAAGTTAGAGCGGAGAGGAAGCGGCCGGCGACAGGTAAGGAGGCGTTTTGTACTGTCTATGTGCGATGTGCGATTTCATTACTTTTTTTTAAGTGTTTGGCAGGTCAAACGAAAAAAGAGGTTAGGGTTTTCAGGTAGTTTATACATCGTGAGGCATGTTAGTTTAATTTGTTACTAATACCAACAGTACACATCACAGAAATAAGTCAAACAGACAAGTAACATTATATTAGTGACAGAAAGTGTGACAGTTTGTCACTAATGGAGAACTTGCATTAAAAATGTGTTAGTAGAATAGCAGAGGATGACGTTAAAAGATGAATTAACGCATTTTTTTTCTTTACGACTTTATACGATAATCACATGGTACAAAAACGCGTACGACGCGTTCATAATCAGCCTTAGACTACTTCACTCCCTCACGTAACGCCTTGATGTGTGAAGCGTTTATCAATATTTGGGTTATGTCCTTAAATAATGCTTTTGCAGATGCATCTGCACCCTTAAAATAAAACGTTTATTGTTCGGTGAAAAAACTAAATGAATTAGTTTTTTTATTTTATTATGGTAACCTTATTTTTTTACTTTTATTGTAATTTCGAAAGCCCTGAAAAGAATTGTTTATTATTTTTATTTGTCTTCTGTGGTATAAAAGCAATGTCACTCTAATTAAAATTAGACGCAAGTTCCCCATTGAACCTCCTCAATCTTGACCGTGAATATAACAATGGAGTTTGATTATTGTTATTTTGAAAGCCAAGACTGTGGCAGTTAAGTTCATCCAAAATCGCGATTTACCTACTTGGAAACTTGTTATTCTTAAATCCTGGTGACGTTTACCTTAATAAGCCCGTCACTTGGAAAATGGTGTATGCAATGAAACTCATAGAATAGAATAGATAGTATCTACACTAGGAGTGTTACCCCCGGTTTTTTGTACGCTGATACTCCTAAAACTTTTGTAAGCACTAGACAATAATAAACCGTATTCCGGATACACTTGACTTCTTATCGGAAGAGTCCGACCAGGTTGCTGTCTAATGTTAAGAACTGACAGTTCGTACAAAAAAAAAACAACTGACAGCTATTAACAGTGTACAACAAGCACTTTTTATGTACTCCGTATTAAAAAAAAAAAGAGTTAAAATCTTTATAATAAGAATTCCATATTTGTTATTGCCTCACTGAATGGCCTAGGTACTGTATAAAATAAAAAATAAACTCACGCCCGTAATCCCCGAGGGGGTAGGCAGAGGCACCAATCAATCGTTGGGACCTAATAAACTCTGCAAAACGTGGGCCCAGTTCTAGGTTCTGTGTGTTAGTCAATAACGATAAATCTAGGTACCAGCCTTATGAAACTGATGTGAATATCACTTTGCAGATGCACCGGACGTTCCCGCCAAGTTTTTCAAAACTTCTAGCGACGGCCTGAAACATTCAGGTAAATATTTGATCGTTTATTTCGACATTACTCTTAAGACTCAATTAAATCCTATTTCCCGACCATAACTGATAGATTTATTAGGGAGCTCAGAATATTTCATCAATACTGACTTCTAATGCAAGTCTCCGGCATGATACAGGCAGTAAGTCAAACGGGGATCCAGTGTCACAAAGAAACTTATGAAAGTGCGTTCAATTTATTGCAATGGATTTGTATGACTTGCCTTTTCACTCGGTTCCAGCTTGACGTCGATTTTGGGACACCCTGTATACTCCACGAAATATTCATTAACAAGCTATCTTAACCCTTATGTGGACAATGGGCTTATGACACTGTTAATTTAACAAAAGGGAACAATATTTTAATTACAATTTTCTTAATTAAAATTTTGTGTAGGATAGGATATCTATATAATTATAAAAGGAGAAGCTGACTGACTGACTGACTGACTGACTGACTGACTGACTGACTGACTGACTGACTGACTGACTGACTGACTGACTGACTGACTGACATATCAACGCAGGGCCTAACGCCTAACCTAACCTAACCCATTTTGTAACGCAGGGGAGCACTAAGAAAGGATTTTTGAAAATTCATCCCCTAAGGGGAAAAAGGGGGTGCAAACTTAATATGAAACTTTGCCGTTTTTGAAGTTATTCAAATGAGATTCAATGTAAAGGTCCTTCATAAAAAGTTATGAAATACATGTAAAATAGTTTTTAAAAATCGTCCCTTAAGGGGGTAAGAGGGGGATGCAAAGTTAGTATGAAACTTTGCCGTTTATGAAGTTATTCGAATGAAATTCAGAATGAAGGTCTTTCATTGAATGTCTTGAAACACATGTAAAATAATTTTTCAAAAATTATCTATTAAGGGGATAAAAGGGGGGGTGCAAAGTTAGTATGAAACTTTGCCATTTTTGAAGTTATTCGAATGAAATTCAGTATGAAGGTCCTTCATTGAAAGTCATGAAAGACGTGTAAAGTAGTCTTTCGAAAATCATCCCTTAAGGGGTAAGAGGGGGTTGCGAAGTTAGTATGAAAACTCTTTGGCATGCGCTAAAAGTATCCCTATCTTATTTGCAAACACTTTACTCAACTAAAGCCCACGTGGACGTAGTCGCGGGCAACAGCTAGTTTCACATAAACATAAACATTTACATACAGACACATGCATTGCTTCTGGCCCTACACTATGATATCCTGTGTCAGTAACAGCGACATCACAAAAACTGTTAGTTGTCGTTCCCTTTCTTAAGTTGACCGTGTTATCTCAATGGATTTACCATCTGAGGCAGATTGCTGAAGATGTAGACTGGATGAGGATGGCCAGGAATAGAAATTTGAGGCCAGTGTTCAGCAGTGGACGAATATGCATTAATGGATAAGGTTGGGCTTATTTATCGTCGTTTGAAAAATTTACCGATTTTTTAAAGGCTTTACAAGACTTTCTCATAGTATAGTTGTAATTAGAGTAATATGGTTAAGCCAGCCAGCCTCTATACATAGATATTGCACATTTCGTTGAGTGAATCTGATAGCTTCTAGATACCGTTGTATGGAGCAGTCACTTATCTGTTACAAAAAATGCTTTCTCGTTTCTTTATAGATAATGTTCCTGACAAAGCCGGCACTGTGCGTAAGTATAAACCTTTTACCACTAATGAATTTTTTTGGCATCATATATTTTGGCCTTGTGCTGTAAGTTTGTGTCGATTTCTTTTTGAAACATTTCAGACTGGGATATGCAGAAGCAGCCGAGTGTATCAACGCCATCCCTCAATAAAGCGAAGATGGTCCCGCCGCCTAATATGCAGTCTCTTTCCCTGGCACCTCAGCTCATTCTTCCTCCGCCTATAACGGTGTACCCCGTAACTCATCCGCTGTCGTCACCTCAGATCCCTCTCGACATACCCTACTACCAGCTACCGCCGAATTCCGGCCTCTTCCAACCGCCGGAGTTTGGCAATCCGCCCGTGTCGAATCCAAGGTTCGAACTCCCAGAGGATCGGGACGACAAAGGGTTCACGCTATACCTCTGCAAGGATGACTTCGAGCCGATAACCAAAAATGAGTCGACCTACCTGAAAGACTTTTTGGTGTCGAAAATATTCGAAGTCACTTCCAAATCAGTAGGCGGCTGGGCGCCTCATTTCACGCTGAAAGGCATGCAAAGCCTTCACAGATACGAGGTTTACACAGAGGACCCCAAAGCGAGAGACTGGCTTTGTGACTTGCGAATCGATTGTGACGGATTGATCTCTTACGTGGTGTACACGAAAGAGCAGATGTGGTATGAGAGGGCGGCCGTTTGGCTGCCTGGACACTCCACCTGTCACATCGAGCCGTTGAAAAAAATTGAGTTACAGAATAGACACTTGGACGGCCTCGAAATTCCTAAGTGGAAGTTGGTGAAAAAGATCGTCAACTCCAAAGGGACTAGGCTCTACATTGATATGCCTCCGGCTTCGGCCAGGGCTTTGGAGAAGTTCAAGATGATGGTAAGTTACGAACTCCAGAAAGTCAACGTGTTTCTGAAGGCAGTCGCCGTCGATAAGGACGCGTACGACTCGGGATTACGTGAGAAGACCCTCACCGATCCCGTGGAGATCGTCAAAGCCATCCAAAACTGTCCCATGCCGGTCTTGTCTCAAGACCGGAACCTCGTGAAGATCTGCCTTAAAGGCAACAAGCTAATTACGGTGGATCAAGCCAAGGCAATTAAGAACATGATCATTTACAAAATCTTCAAATACCACCAATCAGTTCCGACGAAGCTCAAGACGGACTTCGTGAAATACGGCTTCTGTCAGCCTGGCCACCTCTGCATTCTCCCGGAGAATAGCGATTCTAAGCGTTGGCTTCTCCGTCTTAACATCGGCAAGCTGAAAAAGCATGAAGTGGTGGTACTTGGTGACGAGGCGGCTACAACGCAATATTTGAAGATAAACGTTAGCTTGCCCGCTACCGCGCCCGCTACACATCTATTTGAGAAACTCAAGTTTGAGTACAAGGGTACCAGGGGACTAAACTTCCATAAGTGGAAGTTGAACAGGACCTACGATGAAAGGGGTCGCCGGAAAATGTATTTCGAAGTGGACTTGGAGTCGTTCGAGACTTTGATGAAGATGAACTTTCGCATTGAATTTCAGAATGAGAAGGTGTTTGTCAAGCACTCCTACACCAACGTGAAAGAATCTATTAAGAGGTTGAAATCCGAGAAGAATGATAATCACGACGTTGCAAATATGGAGTTGTCCTCCGGTGACGAGGATAATGACGTAATCATGATAGAATAAGCTACTCGTATAAATCCGTAGACTTTTATTACTTCTCGTGGGAAGTAAGGGAGTTTATACGGTCAAGTTTAATTGAGCGAGTGAAGTCAAAGTAAAGCTTTGTAATCAAACTTACGAGACTTTTTAGTAGTTCCTTTAGTATTGTTTTGTATTTTCGACTGTATTATGACTTTTTCTTGCACTTCGTCGAATGGCAACAGGCATACGGATTCGAATGATTACCGCACGTAACTCTTGCACTAAATGGATTTATTCCATTTAACTTGCTCCAAATTGTCAAATCGATAAATATGTATTTTAGCCTCTGGGAAACGTCAAAATATAGGTACTTAGGTACATCGAAAAGTTACGGAACAGGCAGACTGAGTCTACCGTACAACTCAACTCCAAATCCGTTCTATCACTTCGTGCGGTTGGAGTAACGAAATGTATTGGTAACCCTCGACTCGAGGAAAACTGAGGCTGTTGAAATTATTCCTGAGAAAGCCATCATCTCAATAGTGAATTGACATCTCAATTCAGATGCACAATTGGTTGAAAATTGGGTAGTTGGCGCCATAACATTCACTCTACCAACTACTATGTGCCGAAAAATACAATTAAATAAACTTTGTGTTTCCCTTTGCCATTTCAAATTGGCCGGATAAATATCGCCTCGTAGGCGTAAGGGCGTGAATATTTTTTTCTTATCTTTATGTTATCATGCTGAGCACAATTCGTTGGCGACGCTTCCATGCCGGATCGAAGATGTTCTTCGAGCATTGGAAAAGTGTAGCTTTTTGTGGTGGTAGTTTTTATATGCATTCGTTATTTCTTAAGCAGAACTGAAAGAGTAACTGTAGAACTTTCTTCATGTTTGTTAGGAATAAGAGGTTAGTAACCGGTATAGGACCGCATTCAGTTAAGGGACATGCCTTATATTATTTCGTTTGATTGCTCTATTAAAGTTAATTAGATTTAATGCTTGTTTTATTCTAGTCTAGATTTCCTTTTGATCCCGGAACTTTGTATCGCTTCGTCAATGGAATATTCCCCTATAAGCTGATAAAATACGGGCGAAAAGACGTTCATAAGGAGAACACGATATTTTGGTAAGTAAAGGATTAACAGTAAATTGCTTTTTTTCAGGTTGCTATTGCTATATCGATGCCATTCTTCATTAATTATGCATCCATCTCGCTCGAGAAGTCAGTTAGAAAATTTGTAAAATGGCGAAATTACTTATTCTGAGCTTTGTGTTCAGTATTTAGCACCCAGAAACTCCAAGTCCGCTCACAAGACTACAAACCAACGTTTACAAAAATATCATAATGATTTTTGAAGGAATATATAATTATCAAGGGTCTGATACATTATTATAGCAAAGACTTCCTGCTGGCTACATCCAGGTATTGTCTGCAGAGTATATATGCCTTATATCCTTACATTATCGGCCCATGAACTACACCCAAAGCGTAAATACGCCATCATTTTGCATTCTGAATCTGCTTGGTCGACTTTACATAATAATCCGTTTGAAGTATTTTCCAGAAATTTCAGTTTCTCAGAACAGTATTGCAGCAGTCTAGATGATCCATTCTTCGTTAAAAGGGGCTTGCGATCATCATTGCCGATTGCAGCCTTGTTTGCTGCTAACACAGAAATGTAAAACACTAGCAACGGTCAAACCTTGAAGATTGGCATCTGAAATAAGTATTAAATCAGGTAAGTTTCTAAACTTGTTTCTTTCAGGTTATTTGCGGGACGTAATCTAAAACTGAGACTGGTAAATGTCAAGGACCGGCGGTCATTGGTGAATCACTGGAGTACCAGAGCTAGGACGCTTTAGGCAATCCAGTGATTCCTCAATCGGGAATCATAGTACCCAATATATTTGGTGTTTGGTGTTCTTTCGTTGTTTGTCAGCAGGGATAAGAACAAACTGTTGTGTCGTATTTTAATCACTAGCTTTAGGACCTGGAAAATATAAATTAAATACCATTGTTATGGAGACCTGATCGACCCACCAAACATTCTACACGTTAATACGCATCGCATTTTATTTCAGTGTGACATTCGTTTCCCTTTTTATCTAAAACAGTCTTCTTCACATCGTATCGACTGATGCAAGTTCTGAAGGTCATTTCCGGCGAACCTCGTGTGTGTTCATGTTGATATCTTCTGTTTTGTTTTTTGTTGGTATGTTACTTTGTCCTACAGGCTCGAGTTGAGGCTACCGTTAGGCACTAGCTTCAAGCGAGTCAACCAGGGTACTACGAACTCACGCCTAGGCTGCTTTGTCAGAAAAACCTGGCTAGGTGAATCGTAATTGTATTGTATTCCGATGCAACTGTGTGACATCTTTCTCCTGGAAGTTTGGTGTATTTTTCCTGTGACTGGCCATGCAGACATCCTTGGCACAAGAATAAGTTAAACTACACAAAATCTCCGCGTAGAGTATATTTTAGGTGTGCAGCGATGAATTTACTACCTCCTTAGTTTGAATAATCAAAGAGTGATATAATTAATGAATGTTTTGTGACATAGGTATTATAAAAAGACAATTTTTACTTACAGCGTTCCCCTTAAACAATAATTACTTCCTGTCTCCTGATGCGGGTACGACTTGAAAGAGCCCTAACTTTTTTGTAAGAGGCATCGCCCGTACCGTTCCGACGTTTCGAATCCACAGGCAGTCTTCATCAAAGAGCGAATACTTCTAAAAGGTCGCTTTCGTGGCAATGGAAAAAGCCGCGCGCACTGCTTGGTTCCATAATCAGACAAATTTTCAAGTCAACGCTTCGAGTTCTTTGAATATTTTTACTTTCTATTTCTTCTTCAGCCGTTCGTAGTTCGTATGGTTGCCTTGCTGATGCTGCAAATGCCAAATAAGTACAAGTTTGCTACAATTTCTTAGCAGATGTCACTTTGTACGTTGGGGTTGGTAACCTAATCTTGTAATTTGAGATAGATAGATAGAAAACACTAAAAAAGGAGATTACACAGGTATTTCTTAATCTAAGACTTCTTGTTTGGAGGTTTCAGCTATAATAATGTTCGAGGATTTGTTTATGCAAAAAGCATTTCGAAGTATAATGGAAATGCTCCCGGCTTGACTAGTTGTAAGTTGCGCCAATGTTGCACTATGTACCGGTGTTGTGGTCTACTGTTTGATTAACTCTTGGTGTAATTTTGCTGTTTCAGTTAATTTTTCTGCGTGTCTTCTGTTCCTCATTAACAGACTTGGGCGGCGTATTCCGTGCCAATGCTTGAATGAAAACGCACATCGATAATTAAATCAAATGCAAGTTTTCATGACCTTGTATCTTCCTGAGTGAATTAGGTCCATAACCTTCATGTAAGGGTATTGATTAACGTTTTGCCTTAGTCCACCTTTTTACACCATTTTTCTGCAATAAAGAATTAAGAATAATAATAATAACTTTAGGCCACATTACCCTCGTCAGTCCAGATCTTGACAATAACAATTGAAAACCATTATTATGGTGCACATATGATGTGTACCCAGGGTCTTAAGAGGTTAAAGCATACCAAGTAAATCGTCTTCGTTGAGCATATACAGGCCAGCCGTTGGAGTTTCAACGGTAACTTTATGAGCTATTTGGGTATCGTTTGAGTAAAAATGACTACTGGATCCTGTATGAGTTATAGCTGTCTGCTTCTACAGTGGATATGAAGACCTTCTTTTTTTTTCCTGGCTGTGCAATAGCGTTCTCTATCTATTCCACTGGTAAACAAACTAAAAATAATGTTCCAGTTATTTATCTTAACTATTCATTTAGACCCTTACAACAGCTATCTTCCGTTGTTGCAGCTGCAGGACAAGACACTGCTTTGAAGCAGAAGGCAGTAAATTCTAATCCTGTCACCGTCTCGGCGCCACCTGTCAGATACGCCGGAGCGCCCCCAAAACCGACTGCCCAACCTTCGCCAGTGAAGAAAGCTCCTGTCAAAGCGGTTCCACCTGTTAAGAAGACCCCAGCGGCAGTCAGTACTGCTGCGAAAGACAATCCTGCGGTTGTAAAAATCGCTCAAACTAAAGCTACTGAAACTGCAAATGCTGATGATATCAAATTTAAGCATCCTGCGAAGATTTTATCTGTGAAATCTGTAACTCAGATCAATAATAGTCCATCAGAGAAAGTAACTGCTCCCGTAAAAATTGCTTCTCAATCCACTCCAACCAAAGATGCTAACAAAACTGGTCCAACGACTGGAGCAAAAGTTACACCTACGAAATCCGTCTCCAGTAAAGAAATTACTGCAACTAAAGGTGTCGCAGCTACAAAAACTCCTGCAGAAAAAGTTAGCCCAGGCGCAAAAACTCCTGCAGAAAAAGTTACCCTAGCAGCAAAGGCGCCTGCAGAAAAAGTTTGCCCATTAGCTAATTCTGCGCAAGAAGTTACGCCAGGTAATAAAAGCACAGAGACCGTTACTCCGGCTACTAAAACAGGAGAGAAAGATTCTCCAACCGCTGCCAAACCTGCAGTCAATGTTACCCCAGTCGCTGCCAAAACCGCAGACAAGGTAACCCCGGTTGCTGCGAAGATGGCAGATAAGGTAACCCCAGCTGCGAAAGCAGCGGAAAAAGTTACCCAGGAGACTGCAACAAAAGCCACCCCAGCGGCCAAAAGTACTCCCACTAAACCAGAAGCCAAAGTCGATGCAAAAGAAATGGACGTCGACAAAATTAAAGGTAAATCTCATGAAACTTTCCTTCTTTTTATCTAGTTAAGCTCTATTCTTCTTAAATATATCTATCTCTGCAAATAACGATACTTTGTCTATAAATGGATAAATATATTGAAAACTCTTTGTTATAGGTAAAGGTACTGAGCAATATAATCTCACTTTATTTTATTTTATTTTGTGTATGGTATGCAGCGAGCTAAAATACAAAAGGGAGGCCAGGCCATCTATCCACTCGATCACTTCCTCGTCGGCTTCGTGAATTTGTCGTTTCCAATTGTTTCGGCCGCCATCTTGGAATTCCAAAATCTCCCATTTTTCTCATTTATTTGTGGATGTTTCCAACAAGATGTCAGCTCATACGCAGTTGGCTACTGACTTTCGTCGAAATGTTCTTCAAGTGAACCTTCCACTTCAAAAACGAATCTAACCATGGCCATAAACAGAGTCAGAGAGAGTGACGATCAGTCACTCTTGCTGCACGCCTGCAATTGCGTATTAGGCTAGATTTGAAGTTCTATAATGTGTCAGTAATATTTTTTAACCCAACACCTGTGTCTATTAGATAAATGAAATAAAGTTACGTTTTATTTCAGCTTCAGAAAAGACAGGAATAGTGAAGAAAGAAGATCCGAAACCGTTGAAGAAGCTCACGCCGGACTATTCCCAGGCTATGGCTGAGGAATTGGAGTTGATCATGATAAAGGTACGTACAGTGCACAATGCACATTATACACGACTTGTATACGTTTATCATCATCGGCCCATTTTGTCCCCACCGAGGGGCACGGGTCGCGTATAGACCATACTCCACCACGGGGGCCAAGGCCGGATTGGTGGAGGCTTGTAAGACTAGTGGCTGGTCTTACTATCAGAAGATTTCAAGCCGCCTAAGGGCGCCCGCCTATTTATATCTGATGAAGTATATATTACATACATACATCATTCTCTGTATACATATATCTATCTATCTATGTAACAAATGTACGGCGGTCCCCAGTGGAAATTATAATAATATAAACGGTGAATATGTTTGGGCCCAAAAAAAGATAAATCTAATCTAATCTAAAGGTTGTGGCTAAATACGACCTGAATTCGTGACTGCCTCTGTTCCAGATTTGGGAAAACCTTCCCAAGGACACGACTTCGGACGCCGAGAAAGCGGCCATTGAAACTTACAGGAATGATGCAGGAGACGAACTTAGAAATGTGAGTACATGGTTTATGATTGTCATTGGAATCATCAATTTTAGTACCTATTTAAAAATATGAAACTTAAAAATAGTCGCCAAATTTTAACTCTGTTAATTCTTCACAACCAGGTCCCCACTATACAGATTACCGTCTAGTGTGGGGACCAACGGTGAACCTTTGATTGTTAATATCAACCATTTCCTATATTAATACTTTAACCCTTAAAGTAGCAGCGTGTAATATAGTATACGCTGACTTTAATTAATTGTGTAATAGAAACAAACTACTTATTTCCAATTTTTTTTACCAGAAACTAATTTTGAGACCCAGTCCTATAAGAAAAAAAATATTAGTGTGTAATATGTCGCAAACTTTTGATGTTTCACTAATTCGAACGCAACGATGCCGAGGTATCTCAAGCACTTCAAGGTAAGACATATTTTATTCGTGAATCAAGTTTTATTCTTAACCAAAAGACATGTGTTTTGTAATCTTAGATATATTCTTGCCATGTTTATGCCAAAATATATAACAAATATGTACATTTTCTGGTCCTTCACGGCCTTGAACTTTGGTGTATAACATAGTATACACTGCGCCAGATCCAAACAAGTAACCTCTTTTGGCTATGTATGTCATTTTATACACTGCGCTACTTACTAACAAATAACTACGTGTATTATTCTATACACTGCTACTGCCGTCGTAAAAAACATTTTGGTTTTCTCGTATGGTATTTTATGCACAGTTCCCTAGTTTCATAGTTTTTTGTTATTTGCTTGCTTGATTTTCCTCTACACTTTATTTTCTGCTTGCACACGGTGGTTGGGTTTGCTTATGTGCATGCTTTTTATCATTCTTTTACAGCCTCAACAACGCAAACGGTGTAGGCGCATATTGGAGCTTGAGCCTGACAAACAAACTATATCTGACGCTGGCGATAGGACAAATGATGAAGAGAATATTTACAGCCGTTCCTCTTCCCCTACTCCATCGATTGACTCATCAGTTGAAAGGCTCGAGCCCAATTCTATCCAGTTCTTCAGAATAGGAAATTTATGTAAATTCTCTATCTATCCTTTACTTCGTTGAACGTGAAACGTCATCCCTATTGATCCCGATCCCGACTACTACTCAACGCGATATCAATGTGATTTGTCCACCCATTCACCAAACTTTAGAAGACGAGACTCCATTGAAATCTATACTAGCAGATGTCTTTCCGACCAGCACGCAATGCAATTATAATGCGATACCATCCATATCATTGCTACCTTCTCTACCTTTTGTCCAACCATCAACCAAAGACCAACAACAGACTCAAGAAAACGTAGAGTACCAAATGTCACATAACGAAACCATAACGAAACGGCAAAACATTGAAACACTGTAACTTTACTTCGAAAGGAAAAAAGCAAAAGGTAGGAATATTTGGGAGTAGTGGTCATGCCATCGTTCAAAGATTATTGAAAAGAAGATACGGGTACGAAAAGATTCCTGATATAATGTCAGTTAAAAGAATAGCTGGTTTTTGTTTTTTGGTTTTTGTTGATAGCACACAAGCTGATGAGACTGACCGGTACTGCAAACTAAGACCACTTGTTGACCAAGTCAGGGCACGGTATCTCATTGTTGAAGAAGAGAAGTTTTCCTATATTAATGAAATGATCATGCTCTACAAAGGAAACACAGCAGTTTCTGGTCGACAATACAATCCGAATAAACTCTGAAAATGGGGGTTAAAAAATTTGGTACGAACGAGAGTGCCTGGAATTATTTACGACTTCATGCTGTACGAACTTGAAGATACTTTCAAAGGAAAGGAAAGGAAAAGGAAAGGAAAAAAAATGAAAAGGGAAATTTCAAAATTACTTTTCACCTGAAGATTCACCTGAATTTCACAAAGATTCCAAAGAGCGTATCGATGTAGCATTCCCCCAAATTGTAAAACATTGTTATCGACACATAGGTGGAGTTGGTTTGGCTGATATGTGGATTGCCTTATACCAAATCATCATGAAACATATAGGGATATAAAATGCAAATTTTGCAAGGAAGGGCAAGCAAGTGCGCATTGCAAGACATGTGAAATTAATAAGTACCTACATAAATGTTATGTTTCTAAAAGACACCATTTTGTTGAACTTCATAAAAAATAATGTGTTTACAAAAGTTCTTACATTTTTAAATATTTTTCCTTATAACAACTGGTTTCATAAGGAATATTTAGTTTTATGTGCCTTTTATAAATAAAAAATAATAGTTCTTTAATATTAGAGTATTCATTTCTGCAATAAATTAAAACATTTTCTGTCTATTTTCATATTACTTAGGCACCTCAAAAATTATTTTCGATATTATCATCTCCTAAGTATAGCTACAAATACTACTACTTTAGCAACTTTGTATAAAATACTATACACGTTAATCACGCGACATTTTTCAGCAAAGGGGGCAGTGTATGATATAATATACATACGGTTTCTCGAAATCTAACAGTCAGGTATTTTTTCTTCATTTTTTTTACCTTCAAAATAGGTTAAATAATCCGGAAAATTTAAAAAAACAAAACTTTTAAACATTTTATCATCCTGCGACTTTAAGGGTTAAGCTAATCATACTTCGTCGCGTGAGATGCCATTGAAATTACATTCTACTGCTATTGCTTACTTGACTACCAAATAGAATCAATTGGTTGTGTTTCTATTTTTCTATTGAAGAACTATGTGGTACTTTACTACTTTTTTTTTTGTACTTTGTCTTTGTGTTACTTGTATTTCTATCGTTACCCACTTTTCGGCTTCCGATGGGGCTGACGTGAGCACATGGTGATCAAAGCCTCTAAAGGTACGGCCACACTATCGCGATAACGCGAAGATTTGCGTTGTCGCGACATGTCTGGCCAAAAAAATCGTCCTATCGCGAATCATCATCGCGAATACAAACACCCTTCGCGCTGCTGTCGGTAAAATACCGCACATCAAAGAGTTTTATCGCGACAAAGTGCAAGCGGTTGGCTACACTTCGCGCAAAATGAATTTAGTAACGTTCTAGATTGTCGCGACGTAGCGAAGGTTTATTTGATGTGGCCAAGCTCTTCGCCGTAGAGGGAACACGAAATTTTATCGCGACAACGCGAACACGAATCTTCGCTTTCAAGTGTGGCCGCAGCATTAATAAAATAAAGATTGAGAGCGGGTACACACTAGGCGTTTTGAAGCGCGCGCGTTAAGCGCGCGTTTGCATGTGTACACTTCAATTGGACCTTATAGTTCTTACAACGCGCGTTACAAAAGCGCGCGCTTCCAAACGCCTAGTGTGTACCCGCTCTAAAACAAAACTACCGTCAAACAAATATATTTTTCTTTTCTTCTTTTTTTTCTTATCTTATATTGGGCTCGGGACTTCGCCAGTCTCGTCTGTAGTTTCCCAAACGCTATTACAATGTAGTGCCTTTCAGAACATTCAGTCTATTTTCTCAATCGGTCGACTTGTTCAAACAGTCTACTATCTCCCCTTAATCGATTTATATTGTAAAGGAATCTTTTATTTATTTAAATTTGAATATTTTTAAAAGGTGACCGATTATGATAAGATTCAGTTCGGGGAGCTGGCAGATTAGGAAAAGCGTTTTGAAAAATATACGTATTGTGAATGTTGACCGATTGGGAAAATAGACTGAATGTTCCAAGGTTTAGTAGGCCTACCGACAGTCGAACTGCTCAAGTAAAACCTCAACCAAACGTTGATAATCGCAAATATGTTATTATCATGAATCATGAATTGAACACTGTTTGACGACCTCTGTGGCGCAGTGGTTAGCGCATCTGCCTACCATGCGAGAGGTCCCGGGTTCGAATCCCGGCTGAGGACAAAAAAAAAGAAACCCAGGTCTCGGATGTTTACATGTTTGTGACGTCGCTGTTTCTGGTTCCCACGACACAGGGTGTCCTAGTGTGGGGCCAGAAGCAATGTATGTATCTCAAAAAAAAAACAAAACAAAATGGTTTATCTTCATAATAGTGTTCAATTCAAGCTTCGTCTTCACGAGGCTTGCCAAGATCCTGACAGATCTATTTTGGGTTAATATTATTCGTTGCCTGCTCGCCCTCCGGTTTCAGGTACTCTTTTCTTTTTTTATCCGTAAAAATTTTCTACCATTTTCATATTTTCTCAAAATTGCTACTTTTTTTAGCCTTAATAAGCCCTAAGACTGTTTAGTTATAATATGGTTTGTTTCAGGCTCTGGAGTTAGGTGTGAAGCAGAGGTTGCTGAATATCCACAACGAGTTGAACATTAAGGTACTGTAGAAACTCTACATAGATTAAATATGCTTTTTAGTACGATAGCATTGTCTTTTAAAAACATTTGTTTGATTTTTTATTTGCGAAAAAAGGCAATCCGCTACTTGACTCTCTTTTCAAGTAAGTCTTAAATTGTAAATATCTCTTCTGGTTGTCTATGGTTTGAAGTCCTAAACGTTTGTAAACAAAGTTTGACATTCAACGCAAGCATGAGTTCATCGAGTTTACATGCAAAATATATCAATTATCATTATTGCATTATTCGAGACTGCAAAAACACGTCAATAAAGACCGCCGGGAAGTCGCGGATTCGTGTGCCCAGTGAAATAAACATACGAAAAAACTTGGCTCAAACTTGCCAAGAGAGGCCCCTATTCTTTATCGACTGAAACTTTGGTGTATTTATGTGAAGATCACTTTAATGTAAGTCCTGTAATATCAATGTACACAGAAACCGTTTTTAGCTGTAATAATGCTTGGTTTGATTTGGTTTGGTTTTGGCAAATTGGTACTATCAGCTTCCACGAATCCAGCGTCCATGATTGCGCTTATCAATAAAATGATAAGACACTAACTGCACAAGAAGAGTTTTTGCAAAAACACTAAATCCAATCCAAATCACAATAGAACCTACGCACGCACGACTGACCGATGTTTGTTTACAAACCAAAGGTGCTTTCAAGATGGCGAATAGTGTTTTCACCATCCGAATTAAAAGGGGAAAATATTATTTTAATTTGAAAATTTTGCAGCCATCCTGCATATTTACTTAACAACGTTAAATACTACAGGAAATATCCATTTATCGCGTCAAATTTTATACGAGTCAAGTAGCGGATTCTAAGAGCCAGTGCAAAAATATCTAAAGCAATAAAGAAGTCTTCGAAATCGTTATTTTTTTCTATTCTAAGCTTCATTATTATGATGACTGGAAAACATGTGTCGACAGCATGCAATGATTGTGGTGTTTAAATTATTACAAGCCGACCCGGCGAACGTTGTTGTACCATATTACTTAACCCTTTCAAACCTGACCTTGAAAATAACAGTAGAAAACCATTGTTGTTTTCAAGGTCTGAGGGCACATTATGTAATTTTCGCAACGGATATTCATACGTCTTAAAAAGTCACGTCAACACAAAAACCGACGTCGTACGGAGTAGTGTCTCGCTCTAACATAGGGTCTTAAAAGAAGATAGCGCTATACAGTAGTGGTATACATGACTTTTAAAGACGTATGAATATCCGTTGCGAAAATTACATAATGAGCCCACAGGTATGAAAGGGTTAACCCACGATCTATTCTGAGACCTACCAAATTTACACAAAAAATCATAATACATTATCGGTGAATCCGTTTCGGAGGGATACTATATTGACACAGGATTTTTATAATATTTAATCGTCGGCTAAAGTCGCAACTCGCTTAACTCCGTTGAACCAAACTTTACAGGAGGCACAAAAAACTTCACCATGGAAATATTATGTATACTTGTATAGATTGACCATAAAGTCTAGAAAACGGAAGTGAAGTGTAACTAAATATTGTACGAACTTTTCAGGCCATCTTCTATTCTAATATAAGCACAATTATTGTAACTGAGACCAAGGTTAATTCTCCTTGTTGAGACTATGTCTTTTAGTACGAAAAGTTTGCGTATGGAAAATAAGAGTATTAGCAAAATCGCACTCTTTAATTTCTACTCTTTCTGGTCAAACTATATGGGTCAGTCTCACTATTCCCATTGAATTACGAAACGCCGAATGGTAATAGCGAGACTTATGTTCTCCTACAAAATGTCTCATTATTCCCATTTGGAGCGGTTTTTTTTAAACGTCGGGTGTAAATTAATATAACTGTCCTACAGAAAAAACAAATCTACGCAATATAAAATTTTATTTGGGCTTTTAGTAATTTGCCTGTATAGATATCAAAACAATAATAAAGAGGTCATAATATCGTGCGTTTTATTGCTCGCGAATAGTAGCGGTTTAAAACCGCAATGGGGATAGTGATACAAGTAGTATCACTAACCATCAATGGGAAAGCTCAATGGGAATAGTGGGACTGACCCAACTATATGAAGTCTATTATGGCTTGCTCTGATTTTCGCGTTTATCACCGAAAGTTTATCGCTGTTTCTGGTTCCCACGACACAGGGTACCCTAGTGTGGGGCCAGAAGCGATGTATGTGCCTGTGTGTAAATGTTTATGTTTAAAGTTAAACATATCAAACTAACAGGGGAAAAAAATTACGTGCATTAAAATCGCAATCTTAAACAGTACAGAGTGCTTAGGCTGAGATTCTTAAACTGCACTTTGACTTAACTTTGACGAAAAGATCGACTTTCAATCAAAAATATGTTTCATAGCCCTGTCACACCATTACTTTACTTTCACTAGCCTACAATTTGCTTAGTAAAGTCGAAGGAGTCGATGATCATGACTTTGGCCTCAAAGTAAACTTAGCATCAATATGCGTACAAATAATGTAGTCCTGAATGATAAAGACATTTTCATAAAACCGAATCAAATTTTATTAGGTTGGGTTATACTTCAGAAACGTAAAGTCAATTTTTATTTTTTTTGTTTCATTCGCTTTTTACAGACCCAAAAGTGCCCTGAAAGGAGGTTTATTACCATACATCCTTGAAGTCAAGGTAAGCCCATTACACAATGAAAAAAAAAAGGTATAAGAATAAGGAATAAGGAATAGTGGAATCCAGCAATAGCAGCACCGTTGAGCAAGACACAATCAAGAATAAGGAAGACAATTGATTTCTGTGCTATTTCTTATTCCTTATTCAAAAACCTTAGTTTTTGTTACCGTTTCGATTGCGCGGCCATGTTCTGTTTTCAAAAAGTGCTTATGTCAGGATTCTGTCGAAATTTGTCAAAACTGAATGGTGAAAACCAAAAATTTGTCAAAGAAGTTATTGAGGTTTGAAGATGGCCGCGCGAACCTCCCGCGGAGAACTGCGCGGCCATGTCAGATCTCGGCATCTACAGGGTCTACAGGCCTGGTTTTTTTGTCAATGCATGTTTGAATTTGTCAACAAATGTCGAAGAAAGAAAATTCGTTCTATCACCATTACTTCCGAAGATATCGACGCCTTTACGCCATGGCCGCGCAATCCTCCGGCTCCGATTTCTTTAGGTTGTTTTTTTCGTAATCAGGCTTATCTAAATTAGTCAAGACCGATGTTCAGAGCTTGGTCTGAATTTGTCAAAGCCGATGAGGTCTGAATTTACACTCGTTTTCTCATCAGACAAACAAAATTACTAAAAATCCTAAGGACGCTGGCCGCGAAATCGAAACGCTTTTTCATATGCCGATATCTAGTAAACAAAAGAAGTCTGAGATATGATTTATGTACCAAATTCTTTGAAATTTTAGGCTCCTTCGATTAACATATCGTTTCACCACAAAAACCTATCGTAACGAGAGTTATTTAAAAAAATATAACCTCTCACACAATGTTTGGATAGGGTGACCATAATATCAGGTTTAATTTTAACCACGGAACCATACAATTTGCCTGCAACATTATATAATAGAATATATGACCAGTTTATACATACATTTAAGGGTCCATATATTGCTCAGTTCCTCAAATTCCATCCAGCTCGCTTAGTACTCACGGAATGCGTTAGATCAAAAGATTTTCTAAGATTGAGTTACATTATGGAAAAAAAATTTAGGATTTTTAGCTAGATTTGGTACAATTACCTACCAAGTTTTCTTTGTTTTTTGTTTTTGCAATAACAAGCAATAAAAAAACGTTGAAATGTATTCTGCAGTTTCATGATTTCAGTTTCAATAGCTGTTAAATGGCATAGTAATATTACACATCACATAGTAATATTATTGTAGGAAACATTATCAACGTACCTTATTCGACATTGTCTTTTTTATCCAAAATTCCATCTTGATTTCTGAACCGTCACTGTAGAATGTAATTAGTTTCACAAAATATTTATCTAGAATATTGTCCATACACTCAGTTCAAGAACCGAATTCCAGAGTAGGTCACGAAACGACGAAACGAAAACCAAAAAAATACGACACTCATAAGCACAAGACAGAAAGTCCAAAGTAGCCAACAATTAGGTCGAGACTAGATTTTTCTGAAATTCCAATTATTATCCGCTAAAACTTAAAAATTAGGTACTCTTTATTTAGCCACATGCAGTTTTTTAAACAAAATACTTCTGAGAAGTGTACCCTAATCTTTACAAAACGTCCCATAAAAATGTCACCGAAAACAAACCTTTTTGTGTGATACCATTTTACCGTACTTCTTCTCCGTAATCCGCTTGTATGCGGTCGCCTTTGTATCGCGCCGCCTTGGCCTGTGATGGCTCTGTCAAAGGCTGCCGCCCGCCCGTAAAACAAAGGATGCCGGTGCAGCATACATCAGCCATTGACTTTACTGTACTAGTGTCAAATTTTACTTTACCTCTACTTACTCATATTTGGTATAATGCACGCATGAGCATAATTTATACTATTTTTTTTATTCCAATAACCAGAACTGCTTGCTAGTATAACGACACTAACTAAGCAAGCGCGGTTTAACATGCACCCCACTTCGTTCTGTGCTAGCACATGTAACCCAACGCACCCATAGCCGGCAGTAATACTCCCTTTCGTGAGTATAACTGCCAGGTTGTAACTTGGCAGCAGCCGTATGGACACGGCCTCCACTACCTTTTTTGTACCATGGTTAAGCTAAGTATTTAAAAAAACGAGACGTTTAAAGTACCCACTAGTAGCAAACATATACAAAGGAAGGACTTTAAAGGTCACTGTACCAATGAGCGGTATTTGAATTTACGTGAAACCTGATATTATGGTCACCCTATCCAAACATTGTGTGAGAGGTTATATTTTTTAAATAACTCTCGTTACGATAGGTTTCTGTGGTGAAATGATATGTTAATCGAAGGAGCCTAAAATGTCAAAGAATTTGGTACATAAATCATATCTCAGACTTCTTTTGTTTGCTAGATATCGGCATATAAAAAAGCGTTTCGATTGCGCGGCCAGCGTCCTTAGGTTTTTTAGTAATTTTGTTTGTCTGATGAGAAAACGAGTGTAAATTCAGACCTCATCGGCTTTGACAAATTCAGTCCAAGCTCTGAACATCGGTCTTGACTAATTTAGATAAGCCTGATTACGAAAACACAACCTAAAGAAATCGGAACCGGAGGATTGCGCGGCCATGGCGTTCCGGCGTTGATATCTTCGGAAGTAATGGTGATAGAACGAATTTTCTTTCTTCGACATTTGTTGACAAATTCAAACATGCATTGACAAAAAAACCAGGCCTGTAGACCCTGTAGATGCCGAGATCTGACATGGCCGCGCAGTTCTCCGCGGGAGGTTCGCGCGGCCATCTTCAAACCTCAATAACTTCTTTAATACTGCATTGACAAATTTTTGGTTTTCACCATTCAGTTTTGACAAATTTCGACAGAATCCTGACATAAGCACTTTTTGAAAACAGAACATGGCCGCGCAATCGAAACGGTAACTATTTTTTTTCATTGTGTAATGGGCTTTAAAGTTGACATCTTTCAATGACGTTCTGTTTCATTCAAATAAATCAAGTTTAGATGATATTTTCACAATTATTTCTTGAAAAAACAAAACGTATGTCCAGTTCTAGAGACTGGTGCCTCTGCCTACCCCTTCGGGGATAACGGGCGTGAGATTATTATAAATTTTTTTTCTTGAATGAAAATTATGCGTGTAATGTAACAGCTTATGTCAAATTCAATACTTGCTCAGACTTTACTTTGGGGGCGTGCTTTATGGAAAGACCAAGGAACTGTCTCTGAAATTGATAAATTTGAAAGTATACTTTGTCAAACAAAGCTTACTTTGTGAAGACGTCTTTGCTGTAAAGTAAAGTCACGACTGTGAATCTGGCCCTTAGTGCGAGTTTTTTCATTCACTTTCGATAGCGAGAGCGTTTGCATTGCAATTTGTATAGGAGTGACAAAGCGCGCCACCTAGTTGTCTCTTTGTCACTGCTATACAAATTGCAAACGCTCTATCGCTATTTAATACCTGTTTCCATGATGTCTCTTGTCTTGATGTTGGAATAAATTTCCTTTATACTACACCTGCTTGGAAAGTACCTTGATACTTTATCAAATTTACGGTAGAAAGTACGTCATTGCATATCGAACAAATATGCGGGGAGAAAACGCATCTGAGCGGGAGAGAAAAGTGTATGATAATCCATTTCTTACGTGGTTTTTCTTTTTTAATTTTGGGTAAGACTATGCGCCGGTAACCTAAATATCAAAAGCCAAAAAGTTTTTGCAGTGAGTTTTTATCTCCAAGTTCGCAAAATGACACTGGCCACTAGCAACAATTTCAATATAAATTTCAATTAGTAAAGATTTCGTTTTTTATTTTCCTTGTAGGTGTAGTATAAAGCACTATGTATCACTCGAGAGAAACTGCGATTCCCGATCTCAGGTGTTTTAAAGCCCTCGCCTACGGCTCGGGCTTCAAACGACACCCTCGACGGTAATCGGTCACTTTCTCCTCTCGGTGAACAATGTACTATTCCTCTCTTAACTACCGCAGGTGACACTGGAGGAGCGTCCGTCGCCGAAATGGCTGTCGACGTTCAAGCGCAAGTTCCGCGCGTTGTCGATGCATCGGGTGCCCGGTGACAAAAACAGCTTCGTGGCCGAGATCGGATGCTTCAAAGACTTCGACAAGCTGTACTCCGCGAACCGGACCAAGCTGGGTGAGGATTTCATCATCATCATTCAGCCACAAGAAGTCCACCGCTGGACATAGGCCCCCTCCATGGATTTCCAAAAAGACCGGTTGGAAGCGGCTTGCATCCAGCGTCTTCCCGCCACTTGGATGAGATCGTCTGTCCATCTCGTGGCTGGTCGTCCTACGCTGCGCTTGCCGATGTGTGGTCTCCATTCAAGAACCTTTCGGCCCCATCGGCCATCAGTTCTTCGTGCTATGTGCCCCGCCCACTGCCACTTCCAACTTACTCATCCGGTGGGCTATGTTGACGACTTTCGTTTGTCTACGGACCTCATCATTTCTGATTCGGTCTCGTAGAGAAATTCCGAGCATAGCCCTTTCATAGCTCGTTGAGGATTTAGACATTCTTTATTATTACTCATGTTACGGGTTGTCTGGCATCTGGCCCCACACTAGGATAGCCTGTGTCGTGGAGACCAGAAACAGCGACATCACAAACATGTAAACATCCAAGACCATTGTAGAAGTGTGGTCTTTTCACTTAATGAATCTCCTTTCCTGCAATACTTTATTCATTTATTTGCTTTATAGGTTACAGAATACGTAAGTAGGTACGCATAAAAATAACATATGATTTGAACGCTTACACGATCAATCAAAGACTGACATCAGACTGATAAAACGCAGTGTTGCCAACAATCATATTGAAATTCCGCCGACTTCGTAGCTAAATTCCGTTAGCATCCGTTAAATCCTGCCTGTTTTCCGTTAATTAAATCAGTCAAAATACTTCGTATATAAGATAATTAAAAAACACCACCACTAAAAAGGGCGGCGAAACCATCAGATTTCACAATAGAATGACAGAATTGTTTAAAATTTTTAATTTTCATCAGTCCGGATCATCTTTCCGTCAGTCCGTGGGTTACACGATAATTCTCCGATCATTCTGACCAGACTGACGCTAAACTGAGCGTGTAACCGACCTCTTAATTTATGTAGTGACGGTTAAATTCAATTTTTTTATTATGTAGTCTTAAATTCAATGATTTTGAAATTATACCTACCTAGGCGCATACTAGCGACAGGCGAGAGCTCGGCGACTAGACGCGACGACAGGCTACGACCGTCAACTTTCATGTATTTTGTTCGAATCTCCGTACACTTGGCGTCAGAGTCGCGGAGTCGCGATGACAAGACGCCAGAAGCAAATGACAACGTCGCGTCTGACGCGGCGACAAGTCACCCTGTTTACGATGTTTCTATATGTCCCACAGCAGAGGATAGGCCTTCTCTCAGACAGAGAGAGAATATGGGATTAATTACCACGCGTGCCCACCACGGATTGAAAATTTCTGCGTTTGACTGCCTCGGTGGTCGACCCGTTAAGGCCCTTAGCTACCAACAGAGCGGCCGTGGGTTCGATTCCCACTGGGGGCCGCCGTAAATTTGTACAAATGCGCCAGGGTGTTTTTCAATCTTTGTAATGTCCTTGCCTGGTTACCATAACACAGAGGGTATCCTAGTTTGGGACCAGGTCAAGAGAATGTTGTGTTGGAGGTTATTATTAGTACCTGGGTGACCGAGCTTTGCTCGGTACTTTTTTTGTAATATAAAATTTAAATATTCCTTTTCAACAAAAAAAAGAACTTTGAAAAAAAACATCATGACTCGAACCGGGTCTCTTGAAATCGGCCCGAAACGGGTCGCCCGTTTTCCCGTCAGAACTATCCCAACCTTGCAGATAGACGCGAAATTTACCTCCGTATGTTATTATAGCAAATTTCAATTGCCTTAAAACACGGATAAAACAACGTTTTCTAAAAATGTAACCTAGTTAGATCAATTAAACGTCCCCGAAAGCATCTGCCTACAAAATTTCGTGAAAATCGTTGGAGCCGTTTCCGAGATTCTGATTATATATAAATATATATACAAGAATTTCTCGTTTAAAGAGATTAGATTGCAAGCGCTGAAGTTTGAGGTATGTCGCTTTAGTGTAATCATCATCATCAACCCGTTATGCTCCCATCGAGGGGCACGGGTCTCTTCCCTGAGCAAGGTATAGGCCATACTCCACCACGGGGGCCAAGTCCGGATTGGTGGAGGCTTGTAAGACTAGTGGCTGGTCTTACTGTCAGAAGTTTTCAAGCCGCCCTAAGGCCTCTGACTTGGCTTAACGACTGCCATCTATCGACCAACTGCTTAACGTGCCTTGCGAAGCACCAAACCGCTCGGAAAATTGCCACTAGCGTTAGTCATATAACGGTCACCCATCCATGCACTGAACGCGCCCTACGTTGCTTAACATGCGTGATCGTTTAAGATCACTCAGGTGGCCGGGGCTACGAGCGATCAGTGTAATATAAACGTACAATTCTCTTTTCACAGGTGGAATGAAAGTATCGCTTGAGCCAGTGTATAATTTCATCCGTGAGCCCAACGAGCTTCGAAGACTTGAAAACCTTGAACGGAAAAAAACTAGACACCTAACAAGTTCTAAGAAGACCGCAACAGATAGAGGTTCATACAATGAAGATACCGGCTCTGTAGTGGACGAAAGTATGGAGGAAGACGAAAGTCTAGATTTGTTTAGTATGTTAGAGGGAGGCATAGTGTTGGATGAATGCATGGGCTCGGATGATGAGGAATAGTGTCGCATTTAAATGGATACGATGGAAACGATCAACATGAAAATACTGCATTTTGTCTATCAGTTATTTTTTAAATAAAAATGTCTTTCGAAAGTTTACGGTCAAAAACACTTACTAAAATTTAATCCATACACTTACCGTTTTGTTATTCCTAACCAAAGTGTGGCTAGATAAACTTGCTGATTTTGTTGTTGATCAAATATTTTTGTCATCAATAGTTGCCTATTTAAGAACAGCTTAGGATTAGAAGTTTTATTTATAAAAATATCATTCCTTTACACTCGTCAAATGTAATTTAAAAAATCTGTAGTGGAAGACTTCGGCAACCACAAATTGTTGAAACTGCCTTTGACGAGTTTATGAGGAGACGTTTTTATAAATAATTTGAGGTAGGTTTTATAATAATAAAAGGTATGTCTTCATTGTCAGTCACAATTTTATTGATAAGAAAATAAATGTAATGGCTACTTTCCAAAGTAACAGTGTACTGGTTTGTTTATTTTTTTTTCGTAAAGTAAAGAAAAAGTTTTTTTTTTTATTACAATTCGGTAGTTAACACGACCAACAATAAATTATTTGATTTGCTCGATTAAAACAAAAATTACAAAATGTTTCGGAAAATGTATTTCTTTTAATCATTTACTAGTGTAGGAGAAAATTCATTTTCGTAAATGGAGAAAATTCATTTTCGTAAATGGAGATATGGAACTTTTAAAACGGAATGTTGTATGAAAATACTTGCATGTGACGTCACATTTCATAGCACTCCTTTTATGTTTCATCTATTTAAAAATTTTAATAACTAGTAAATGATTAAAAGAAATACATTTTCCGAAACATTTTGTAACTTTTGTTTTTTATAATCGAGCATTTCAAATAATTTAGTGTTTATAGTGTCAAATACCGTATTATCATTCGTTTTTTCGTGCACTGAGTGAAAGATTTGTGTTAATTAGAACGAAAATCTTGTTCATACATTCCCAAAATATAATATCGAATGAGTATTTTTTACTTGAAGTGTTTTATTTTGGCGGCTCCGCCGCTCCGAGATAGTCGTCCTCCACCTAAAAGAAAAAGAACAAAAATTCGTATTACATACATTGTTCGTTCAAGAACGCCCTTTTCTTTTTTCGCCCGTACGATATTGCATTGTATATTTTTAGTTTTTAGTGCAAGTTTTAGTAATAAGATTTTAGGAATCCGCTGAAAATCAGTGCCGTGTCTCAGCTACGGAATCAAGTGGAGAAGAAACGTTTTTGGTACTAAGGCACTAATTTATATCAATTACCTGCTGTGTTCAATAACTGTAAAGTACACAGTACCACAGAATACATAAGAGTACAGGTACAGAAGATTCACTCCGCAAAATCAATTAAAGGAATTCTAGTAGCGATACAATTGGGTTCAATTCAGATCGCACGGCGCTAAAAAAAGTTACTTTTTATTCACCTACATGTTGCCTCTCTTTCTACCGCGTAACTCTTATCTCTTCTGGCGCCTGAATTCCTACCTATATGCCACTCCGGAGTGGTCGCCGCATGTATACGCGTTCAGATACGCTTAATGAAACGGGCCTGACAGTACACCCTTTTTTTTTTGTTAACGGGGTGAAATGCTTTGTGCACCATAACCGCCACCCTTGGGGGAGGGCGACGGCCGTGTGTCGGACCTCCATACCTCCTAAAACACCCCGGGGGCCGTCCTGTCGCTCGTGCAATGGGGCGCCGCCGGATCTCGCAATTGGTGTAACCACAACTCGAATGCGACAGCGGCGCCCCGGCGACGACGACCCGACTCGCAAAGAGTCGGGCCCACCCTCACTGGAGAAGGGGCATGGGCCCCCACCCCCTTTTCCCGTCACGATGTCGGACGGCAGGTCCCCCAACCTGCCGTCTGTGACCCTCCCTCAACCTCTATGCCCTCTGCTGAACAGAGGGACATAGAGGAGGGCCCCCACCGTGTGTTTTTTATAGAGGTTGTCTCCTCGCGGCCCGAAAGCCCCCGGCCCCACTCAGTGTGGGGTTACGGGTGCGGGGCCCATAGTGGACCCCGCGGGACATTCAGCAGCGCAAGGCACTGGACGTCCCCCTCCCTCTGGTTTTGGTCCGCGCCGGCCGAAGCCGGTACCCCCCATATCTGGAGGGCTTTCCCCTATCCGCCACCCGGGGGACGCGTCCGATGGAAGACCAGAAACTCCACACGGACTGACAGTACACCTAAGTAGGTACCTAATAAGATTTTCTATTCTATTGTATTACGGTTTTATTCATAAGCTAAAACTTGATAGCACAAAAACATTTACCCACGACGGAGCTAAAGCCGGTTTATGAGAGGAATTAACTGATATAACCCGACATTAACTCCATCTGAAAAGTGTTCTATTAGAGTAGGTAGACTTTTTCTAAATGATACCCTAGTAAAAAGAAGTTACTTTTTCAGACTAAGACAAAAGTGTCAGTCCATTAAATACAGTTTAGCTTTTAGAATATACCTCGGGCTCTAGAGCAGGCTTCGGTTTTCGCCGAAAGCACACGAGTGTGATGCTCTTACTCTATGATTATTTCCGTCATATTAGTTCCGATATTTCTAATACACAAACATATTCTTAAAAGCTAACAGACTGTACGTACACCTACATAAACTCACGCCTGTATCCATGACTTTGATTACCAGAATGCATAGACTTTGACGACCTCTGTGGCGCAGTGGTTAGCGCATCTGCCTACCATGCGAGAGGTCCCGGGTTCGAATCCCTGCTGGGGACAAAAAAAAAGAAACCCAGGTCTTTGTTTGTGACGTCGCTGTTTCTGGCTCCCACGACACAGGGTATCCTAGTGTGGGGCTAGAAACAATGTATGTGCCTGTATATGAATTTTATGTTATGTTATTTTTGTAAAAATTTTTGGTGATTGGTAAGCACTGTGAGACCAGTCCCTGCATTACGAGTCCTAACTGATTCCTGTCTTAATTCCTGACCTTAAGGAACTTTTCAAGACACGGTTCGTGAAAGCTACATGACTTTTCACCAAGTGTCTGTGAGGTCTTCGCAGCCCTTTGAATCATAAATAATTATTAATTTAATTATTATCTTCAGTACCTAAGCACCGGCATGCGAGCGCAGCAGTTCCGAAGCTCGCTTCTTCTTCGGCGCCAAATCTTCAAGTCTTTTCAACTCGGCCACGTGAGCGTCGGCTATGTTATAGACGGTCTTAGGAGCCACCTGGTGGAGAAGGAACGTGATTGGGGCAAGGAAATCTGAGGAGGGAGTTTAAAAACGCTGCGTTTTTAGGGCTCCGTAGACAACAAGGTACTCTTAAAGTTTGGCCGTGTGCGCCCGCCCTTCTGTCTGTCCGTGGCCTAGCTCAAACATTATATAAGTACCTACTAGATAGCTGAAATTTGGCATAGACATATTAGACATGCATATTTTATCACGCCAGCGAAACGAGTATAATCGTTCGCGAATAGTCACCTCCACTACACTTAGGTAAATTAGGTAGGTACTTAGTATAAATAAATGTTATATCAGGAATATCATTATTGATTGATTATGTATTGCATTGCATAGGTATTTTTTTTCTCAGATAGTCGCCTCCTTCTCCTGTTAGGTAACTCAACAGGAGGAAGGACGGCCGGATGTTTCTGGAAACTTAAAAAAACAGGGTAGTAGCATATAAGTACCTATAATAAACTTAAAAGGAAATCTATCACGGCTAAGTAGGCTTCACAAAGTAACGAGGATCTCTCTAGGTAGATAGGCGACCAAGGTATATAAGAAAAGACCATTGGAAATTACGTTGATGAAGTTTTACAAGCAAATAAACTCTTTCTACGGAACCCTATACTGCGCATGGCCGAGTTGTAGCCCGACACCACAGACAGAGTAACTTACTACCACCCGACACGCACTCTGCGGCTTTTTCTCCATGGGTTTCGCGCGAACTAAATTATTGGCTGTATGCATGAATACAATACAATGCTATCGTAAAAAAGAAAATGTCATACGTTCAAATACCACTTTTATTATTTTTAACGACCGGCGGAGTATTGGCTTAAAATTAATAAATTGTCCTTTTCAGTTACTTTTTGGCTTAATTGATTTTTTTATATTCGTATTAATTGTTTAATAAATGCATAATTTTAATGAACTGAACTTCATTTAGGTATACAAAAGACAAATGAAAGTAATCGCAAAGTTACAGGACGTGGTTTGCGAACGCAACCATTCTTCTGCCATACTCTATGTGTCTGCCATTTTGCGATCGGTCGGTCGCTGTCGGCGTCGATTTAGATTTTACTCAGAAATCATTACAAATCCTGCTGCTCTATTCCAGAATTTTGTTTTGCAAGAGTTCCAGCCAGAACCATGAAGAGGAATTTCAAGCGTAATTTTATCTCAAACGGCGGTGGTAGCGCCCAGATGCTGAACAACAGCAATTTACAGGTGAGATTGAGAAAAAAATCCTATTTTGTAGCTTCTTTAGCTTACAATCAGCCCTTATCTTTCACCACAAGATGAGTAAACACCATATATAATCAAAACGTGCCGAGTTCCCATAACCTTGTAAATGCTAGCTCAAAATCGATAATAGCCGCTGAGTCGAGAACTAACGGTACCTACCTTGGAGTTGCCGCAAGAACGAAAATTGAACTTGAATGAATCACCCCGTCGAATTCCTACGTACACATCCTCAACTAGATGTATTTATTTCCATTTTATAATCTTACTTTCTAACAACCAGAGCTGTTTTGATAGTTAACCTTGTCATCAAATGGAAAAAATCCATTGTCTTTAGTGTGACATGAGGTTGTAGTCAAAATCAATTACACAGCTACATAAATACTTTGTGTCTGACCACTATCAAACAACATTTTTATCAAAGCAAATTTATTTATCATCAAGAAATCAAGAATTTATTTCAACGTAAAGAATTTACATTCTGCTTGTTGAATGTCAATGTACATACAGTTATGTATAATGTTAGCCGCTGCCTTGGGGCCATCTGTAGTGGAGAAAAAGGCAGCGAAAAAAAACTCCACTCTGACCATCTTTTCTCAAATCACCTTAAAGCTAATACAAATAAAACATACAAAATAATATCTTGGATGTGTTGAACACTAGACACATTTATCCTCTGATTTAATTTAATATTAAACTACTATTTAATGCCATACGTCCTTGTCTTCTAAATAATCGTTGATTTTATAATAAGCTTTTTTGCAAAGAGTGTGCTTAACACAATTCTTAAATTGCGTTGGGGGTAACTCTAATATATCTTGGGGTATCTTGTTGTAGAACCTTATACAGTGCCCCATAAAGGAAGTATTAACTTTTGCAAGTCTAAATCGTGGAAATGACAATTTATGTTTATTCCTAGTATTAACGTTATGATGGCTACCAAGAGTTTCGAAGTCCTTAATATTTTTCCGAACGTACATAATATTTTCATAAATGTATTGGCTTGCAACTGTTAAGATGTTAGTTTCTTTGAAAAAATCTCTTAGCGAGTCCCTACTACCTACCTTGTAAATAAATACGATCGCTCTCTTCTGCAAGATGAAGATAGTCTCCATGTCTGCTGCCCGGCCCCATAGTATTATACCATAGGACATAATACTATGGAAGTAACTAAAATAAACAAGCCTAGCAGTTGCAACGTCAGTAAGTTCTCAAATTCTTTTCACGGCATATGCTGCGGAGCTTAGTCTATGTGCCAATTTTATAATATGTGGACCCCATTGTAGTTTGGCATCGATTGTGATTCCCAAAAATACAGTATCTTCAACAAATTCTAGTTTATCATTTTCAATTACAATGTTGTTTTCAACTAATTTACCCTAAATTTCATACATTTTGTCTTTTTTGAATTTAACAATAGATTATTTACTGTAAACCAATCTAGAACGTGCGAGAGAGCATTATTTGCTTCGTCAAGATTATTTTCCTGTCTCTTTATTTTAAAAACAAGTGACGTGTCATCAGCATATAGATAGATAGATAGATAGATAAAAAATTTATTCACATTTACACATATAGCACTATCTCACACATTTTTTGTATCTTTGAGAATCACCAATAAGCTCAGCGAATCAGAGCTAAACCTGGACGGACTGTTCCAACAAAATTCAAGTGAATCTGAAATAATGGTAATGCGTAATGCTTAATGGTAATAATAATAATAACTTCTACACTTTTCTCGTAATGAGAAACACAGTAATAGCCATTACTGCGCTTTTAATTTGAATGCAAAAATAAGCTACTCAGAGGCATTTTTTGCAGTAAAGAAGTAATTGTGGCTATAGATCTACAGTAGATATACACCCATCATTACTTTTTTACTGGGGAAAATGCCCCCAAATAGCTTATTTTTGCATTCATACTAAAAACGCAGTAATATAGGAGTTGCTGTATGGGGATGGTCCTATGCCTAGCAATAGGCTCTTTAAATGGGTTGAATAGAGAAAGAAAGCCATCAGTCGTTTAGCTATCCTATCTCTATAGGAAGTACAAATGTCAAAAAAATATGATGTTTGTGTCCAGGAGCAATGATCATCGCAAGGCTTCTGGCAAGAACTGGATGAGAATAGCCGAGGACCGTGCTCGAGAGGCCTATGTCCCGCAGTGGACAAGCATAGGCCGATGGTGATGATGTGTCCAGAAGCTAGATTTTTTATATTGATTACTTGATTGATTTTATCCAGAAAAAAACAGAAATATAAGTTGTATTCCTGCCAAACTGCATAACAGTTTGTTGGCAGATGCTTTTGGTTTTACAATTTATGTAACTCTTTAACACATTGACTGCCAACTACGAGTATACTCGTATAGACTTCTTATTGTGGGAACCGGGATTGGATTCATTGTCGGCAATGTGTAAACAAATAAAAGATAATTGGATACAAATACCTATTAAAAATAACTATACATTTCAACGAAGAAGGTGACCACGTTGGCCTTTCTTCCAGGACCTGGACCGCGAGCTGGAGCTGCTGCGGCGCAAGCGGCAGATGCTCGAGAGCCAGTTCCAACAGGGAGGGTTCAACAGACCTGTGAGTTTACTTTTCCCCCTTTTTTAGGACTCCGTACCCAAAGGGTAGGGTCCCTTACCCTTTGGGTACAGAAATGAACTAAGCTAAGAATTTAATAAGACTCTTCTGGCTGTCTATTCGTCACCAGGCTGGATCTCATTACTGTGATAGCAAGACAGGTGAAATTTTCATAGTGATGTATTTCTGTTGCCGCTATCACAAGAAATGCTACAGAATAAGACAAATATTTAAGGGGGCCTCGCATACAACAGATGTGATTTTTTTGCCTTTTTTGGTTGATTTTACTGCAACAGGTAGAAGCTTTAAATATTCAAATGTTGCACTTGGCCAGTTTTGTCCCTTCAGAGTGCTTGTACTGAGTTTTTTCATCACTTTCGATAGCGAGAGCGTTTGCGATTTGTACAGGAGTGACAAAGCGCGCATTATAATATAAGCACTCATATTATAATGAACTAGATGTTGCCCGCGACTACGTCCGCGTGGGCTTTAGTTGAGTAAAGTGTTTGCAAATAAGATAGAGATACTTTTAGCGCATGCGAAAGAGCTTTCATACTAACTTTGCACCCCCCTTTTTCCCCCTTAAGGGATGATTTTTACAAAACTATTTTACACGTATTTCATAATTTTAAATGAAGAGCGTACGTACCAAATTTCATTTCAATAACTTCAAAAACGGCAAAGTTTCATACTAACTTAGAACCCCCATTTTACCCCCTTAGGGGATGAATTTTCAAAAATCCTTTCTTAGTGCTCCCCTGCACTGTGCAGAATTTATGCAGAAACAAAAATGGCGTTGGGCAGGACACATTATGAGGATGAAAGATGACAGATGGACAAAACGCACAACCGAATGGTATCCAAGAGATGGAAAAAGAAACAAAGGAAGACCTAACCGGCGATGGTCTGATGATATAGAAAAAGAAGCAGGACCCACATGGCCAAGAAAAACGTCACGAAGAGTAGAGTGGGAAATTCTGGGGGAGGCATTTGCTCAGAAATGGGCAGCCAATTAATAAATTATATTTTTTAATTGAAATAACATTGTAATAAAATCAAAATTAATTTAAATAATATTCAAACTCATTTTTATATAATTATATTTCAATTACTCATTCTTTTTAAATAAACATAGGACATAATAGAATAAATTCAAACAATATAATTTAATGCATGTTAATCAATATTTTACTATTTAAGATTATTGGCAAATAAAGGCTATTTTCATTTTCATTTTCATTTTCAGTGCTCCCCTGCGTTACAAAAAGAACCCCTGTGGAAAATTTCATACTCTTATAGTTTGGGCCCTGCGTTGATATGTCAGTCAGTCAGTCAGACAGTCAGTCAGTCAGCTTCTCCTTTTATATATATAGATAGATGACAGAAAAATAAACATTGCAACAACATTCATTATGGCTTAGGACAAAACCAAATACAAGCAATAAAAAACAATATCAACTTTATGGTGGTGCCACAAAGGCACAATAGTTGCAACAATAGGCTATTTGACAGTATGAAAAAAAACAGTATTATTTATACGTATTCGTATAAATTATGTGCCTTAAAACCGCTTTAAGGCATTTCAACTAAAAAAATAATTATGATTTGTAAAAAGACACAAGATAAAATTAATCGTGTATTTGAGAAACCCCATGAGTCACGTTTTTTGGCAAAAACAAATCTTTTTCGATTGTTATAGATATCATTTTAATAAATCAAATTGCATGGAAAAAGTATCACCGCCCATACATTTTTTTTTCACCGAAAGGTTTTTTTCGTCTCCTGTAAAGTTTGGGTCTGTGGACTCATGGGGTTTCTCAAATACCTACACTATTCAAATTTGATAATTTGTATCTACCGCCATTGATTGTATCGAAAACGGCCTGAATTGGCCGATTCTATGATGACGTCACATGTCAGCAAAAATGGCGTCTGTCGTTCATTCTTACCTTAAAACCTGAGCGACGCCATATTGCCTAGGATAGCGTTTTGGCGGCTTATTGGAAAAGTGAATTTTCGTTTGCCTTTTTTAGAAGAAAGACACGAAAGAATTTAAAATAACCACTTTCTGAGGACTCCATCGTCACCAACAAACAATATGAGATGGTTTTCAGTAATCGGTCAAATAGCCTATTGCGAAGTCCAGGCGAATGCAATTAAAGGATTTCGAGGGTATAATTTAACTTTACAGAAAAAACATTTTATATTTTTCTTTGTGTGCTCATAAAAACTAAATTTGTCTTAAGTTGTTGCAAGTATACCTGGTTCAGAATTCAGAACTCCGGTTAGGCCTATGAATTGTACCTGGGTTATGGCCTTTGATTATGGAGTTTAGGTTGTACACTGTAATGATTTATTGTTTGTTACAGAATCCCTGGGATCAACCACCGGTAAGTAATTAGTTTCAATGTCTTTGACATAAGTATTTCTAGGCATCCAATCAGTTTACTTAGCAAATTATTATCGCCTGATATATTATAGTCCAAGACAAGACTAACGTACTAAATGAGTCCTTAATTGAACACTTACTCCTTATTTCACTTAGGTAATTGATTATGATATCCTAATCACGACAATTTGTTGGGCTGACTTCCAACTACGCTTAGCATCCTCCTTGTATTATCAATGTACAAAACATTGACTCGTCTGTCGGCCTACGCAGCGTCAAGACGGCGCCTCCACCCAAAGTGGGCAAAGTGACCCCTGCACGACGCTGTCGGAAGGCCGCGGACAGATACAAACTGGATCCCGCCACTAAAACACGTTAAATTGTACATTTCAGAGGATTAATGAGTATAGCGCGCCCCGCGCGTTCAATCAGCCCAAATACGTTGATCAGTACGAGAGCCCGCGGCGGCCGCACGCGACGAGCTGGCAAGAGCCCGCGGCAAAGCGCTTCCGCCAGGGTTTCGACTCCCGGTCCGCGCCGCATACCTTCCAGGCTCAGAGGCCTCAGCAGTACCCTCCGCCCAAAACCTACAAGCCGACCACTAACGTTGCCGGCCCCAAGCGGGCCAAGGGCTTCGTAAACCCGAAGCCCACGCCCGCGCCAAAGCCGGCCGCGCAGCCCCCCCCCAAACTTAATAAGTCCGCTCCCAAGTTGCCTAATACCGATCCTAAGCCCGCGCGGTACTTAGACTTTGTCGTTAGCGAGGCTAACGAGCCCTTCCCGCCCGTAGTGAAGGGCCGTATGGAGTCCGTGCTCGGAGACCTCTTTCGAGGTATCAAAGAGCGCGCGGAGGACAAAGAGTCGAATGTATTAGAAATAAGCCGGCAAGTGAAGCGAGTTCTTCGCGACCGCATACGCGCGGCGATGCGTGACAAGCCGCTAGGGACGAAACAAAACATCGCCGCGCAATACGCGGAGGCTCACCCCGATAACGACGACGCGGAGATCATCCGCCTCGCCACACTGCTTCAGACCAAAGAAGTCATGGATAAGGGGGTGATGATGGACACGGTTGAGCCGGAGAACAACCCTTTATTAACGAACATAATAACCACTGCAGGTATTGTTATAAACATCCTAGCTGTTGTGTTTTTTCCTTGTACTGTTCGGCAAACGGAAGTCGCGGCCAACGCTAACGTTGGCCAGGCGGGTTTGGCGACAGTACCCACTTGAAACGCCGAGAGGTCTCATTCAACACATGAAACTTTCTGAATGAGATAAGAGTCCACTGTGAAACTGGATAATAAAATAACGCTCTTTCACTAAACCGAAACTGATAGAAAAACTAAAATTAAGTAACATGTACATAAAAAAAAATACTATGGTTACTGGAAGTCTGATAGGTGTGAACAGATTTTAAAAATGTTTTCAGATTCTCCCGAGCAATACTTTCTGCAGAACATGGAAATTGTTATCGGGACGAAAATGGACGAGATGTTTAATAAGGTATGTTTTTTTACCTTTTCTCAACAACGGATGAAACTGACTTATTACACCAAAGCTGAATGTTTGAATTCGGTATATTTTGTAAATGTAGCCGTGGGTAATCGTTTATCTTCTAAACCATTTTACGAGTTAATTCTCAACCATACATTTTTGGACATTGAAAAACTCCTAATAAATGAGTTATTACAGGTTTATGCAGTTCAGAAATCGGATCCTAGCTCACCTAAATTTATTTTCATAACACACTGCAAAATTATAAAATAATAAATTTACAAATCAACAGATCCAAAACTTATACGAGGAAGACGCCGATCCTGTCAAAGATTTGATCCAGAAGGTCGATGAGATATCGAAGGAGGCACAGACGAAGAACGCAGAAGCTGCGAGTGAGCAAAATGGCGCTGAGAAAGATGAAAACCCTACAACTGACGTACCAGCTACTGAGGACAGGTTTGTACTATCGCAAGCAACCAATTTACATGTATTTACACGTTTATAGAAAAAGTAATATGCAGACAAGTATCGCGCTGACGACGCGCTACTAACGCGCAGTAACCCGCAGTTAATTATAGACGCGCTGGCATACCATAATCGGATACTTTCCAGTATTACGATGACGTGAATCGAGACAACGCACCGCTTTAGTCGGTAACACAGCGCACAGAGCTACTTAAACACGTTTTCAATGACGACAAAGCACACACGTTTTTGCCTCGTTCGCGTGCTTCGGGCGTTTTATTTCGCAAAAAGAATAGGCTATTTGACCGATTTTTGAAAGCCATCTCATATTGTTTTTTGGTGTTCATGGAGTCCTCAGAAAGTGGTCATTTTAAATTCTTTCGTGTATTTCTTCTAAAAAAGGCAAACTAAAATTACTTTTCAAATAAGCCGCCAAAACGCTATCTTAGAAAATATGGCGTCGCACAGGTTTATGACGTCACTTCCCGGTAAACCAACCAATGAACGTAAGAAAGAATGAATGACGGACGCCATTTTTACTAGCATGTGACGTCATCATAGAGTCGGCCAATTCAGGCCGTTTTCGATACAATGCCGGCAGATACAAATTATCAAATTTTATCTTGTGTTTTTTCAAATATATTGTTTTTTTAGTTAAAATTCCTTAAAACGGTTTTGAGACACCTATTTATACGAATACGTCTAAATAATACTGTTTTTTTCACACTGTCAAATAGCCTATTCCTCACGCGCGTCTGTAGCGCGTTACTCGTGAGCTTGCAGCGATGTAATCGCAAGTAATCTGGGTTTTCACGTTCACCAGCGCCGGTGTAGCGCGATAGAGAAACGCGCGTCGCCGGCGCCGGTAAAAACGTGGTGTGTCAGAGCTCGAAACGTTAGGAAATATATTTCTTTACCCCACCAGCGAGGCGAAACCCGAAAACGAGAACGTAGAAGCCACCGCTGAGTCCGTGGAAGGAGAAGAGGCTAACGGAACCGCCGAGGCCACGGAAAACGGCGCCGAGGCCACGGAAAACGGCGCCGAGGCTACGGAAAACGGCGCCGAGGCTAACGGCGCTGCGAGCCGAGACGAGTACTACTCCACGCTCTTAAACACATTGATCAGGCGCGAGCTGCCGAAGTTGCTGCCAAATTATAAGAACGTAAGTTTTAAAGAACTTTTCGGCCCCATCGGCCATCAGTTCTGCGTGCTATGTGAACGGAGACAACACACCGGCAAGCGCAGCGTAGGACGACCAGCCACAAGATGGACAGACGGTCTCATCCAAGTGGCAGCAAGACGCTTCCAACCGGTCTTTTTGGAAATCCATGG
Organism: Yponomeuta plumbellus; assembly: GCA_947310845.1. Classification (NCBI taxonomy): domain Eukaryota; kingdom Metazoa; phylum Arthropoda; class Insecta; order Lepidoptera; family Yponomeutidae; genus Yponomeuta; species Yponomeuta plumbellus. Next base: position 5,618,976 of record OX371217.1, read on the forward strand.
AGGAGGCCTATGTCCAGCATTGGACTTCTTGTGGCTGAATGATGATGAAGTTCGCTCACTCGCTCGAAAAACCTCATTTTATAGCGCGAAATCTGCGTGGAAAAGCCTATTTTATCCGCTAGCGTGAAAAAGTCATTTTTTTTAAATATTAAACTCCTTCAACGCGTGACTGATTTCTTAATGCAATCAGAAACATATTTTTTTATTACAGATTGCAATGTATGTGCCTGTATGTAAATGTTATGTTTATGTTATTTTAAACTTTTTTTTTTATCAACACTTTATTTTATATCGGATAGGTTTAATTATAAAGACTAATAGTATTTCAGTTTAAGTTACATATTTTGACTAATTAATTGATTAAATAAAACACAATTTTAATGTTTATTTGATTTAGAAAGCTGGCTGCATAACAAATAACTATTGTTATGCAAGGCTGCAAAATGTTTATTTGGCGCGAGTGTTGAAATTGAAAGCTGAGCAAGCGGAGGAATCTAAGATTAAGAATCAAAAATAGATTTCGCAGGCTGTGATTGTGTTGTGTGGAAGTTATAATTATTAATTTATTGTTGTTTTGGGCCATACCACCTATTTAAAGAAGCTCTTCTATTGCAGTACTTGGTGAAGATGCTGAGTATGGACGTAAACTATAGCAAGGCGCAAAAGTCCATCCTGGAGCACGCGGCTAAGGTGCAGAAGTCTACCAGCAACAATAAGCCAGGGTGTTATGTCATGGTGAGCTAGAATTGTTTTCCCTTTTCCAGGCGACGGCATAATAGTTGTCACCTTAAATTGAACCTTATCACTTTGAGATAAAGTTCAGAACCAATGAAAAATGTGTACTAGTTCAACCCGTTAAACAGTTTTAGATGAGCTGCTCTGTTAAATCCTTCAAAACATTTTTGCTTCTCAGCAAAATTAGTTATTCACAGAGTAGTATTTGAAATTTATCACAGTTTTCAAAGAATAAAAGCTGCGGATACAACTGTGGTATGTAGGTATCATTTTCAAAATTTGATTCAAAGTGCCGTTGCAAGCAAGACCGACCCCCCTGCGGGTCTATGGGGTCTGACGGAATGCACCGTAGTTTACATTGGCAAAACTATTATACAACTACAAATTATTTTTATATAAACATTGTGGCGATTATAAGTTTTTGTATTTATAAAGGCAACTAGTTTTTTTTAAAGATTTTTTCCTCAGGGAAGAGACCCTTGCCCCTCGGTGGGGACATAATGGGTTGATAATGATGATCGGATTTAGACTCGAAGAAACACAATGGTTTACGTTATGTATGACCTTGAAAATAAGTTTTTAAGCTAATTCAGAGGCCTTAGGGCGGCTTTTGGCGGACGTATTTTGCTAAATCTTAAAGATTATTTGTAAGAGTTTTACTTACACAATATTGGAAAAAATAGTTTATATTGACCATCAAAACATGGACGTGGTTTCGATTCCCAATGAAGGCTGCATTATTTGATTTGCACAAATAGCCACAGTCTTAGTGGTATCCTAGGACAAGTGTTTGTCTTGTGACGTCACCATTATCAGCCATTTAACGCCAACTGCAGGACATAGGCATCCCTCATGGTTCTCCAAGTTGCCTGGTCTTGTGCATACAGAAACTCCCTGCCTCCGGAACCGGGTTTTAAGACCATCTGGGGTGCAATTAGGTGAGACTCCACCGTATGGAGTTATCTGATTCAGCCCTTTTGTTTCCGGTATGTCACACCACCTTATGTCACACTTACATTTCTAGGACTTTTTTCCCAGTAGGTCCAAATTGTCATAATATACATTCTTATTTGACTCTCTCGAGTTGTCTAAATGCTTAACCCGATTGGAGTGGAAAGTTAATAAAGGAAGTTAAAAAAAGGAAAGTTATAAGGGCTGGTAGGAGACGTACCCGCACTGCGTCGTCCAGTCGATTGTGTTGTGTGGAAGTTATTCATCATCATCATCATCATTCAGCTACAAGAAATCCACTGCTGGGCATAGGCCACCTCCATGGTTTCCAAAAAGACCAGAAGGTGGAAGTTATAATTTTCTTATTTTTTATATTCTTTTTTTTCCCATCCCAGATCCTCGGTGAGCCACAGTTGCCTCGCAAGGAGCGTCTGCAAACGTTCCTCAACAAATTCAACCCGGCCAGCATTAAGAAGCATAAGCGCGTACACAACGTGCTCTATATAGGGTTCAAAGACAAGAATGACTTGGACAGAATCATCGCTGAGGATGGTCTCATACTGGGTAAGTGAAAATATGCCCGTTGAGAATCATAAGTGTTAACAAGTAAGGCAGTTATTTTTTAATAAAGTTAGTAATAGGCGGAAAATAAGCGTCACTATGCGAGAAAAAGCGTTCTTTTGCAAACCATCGAAACATTACGCTTTTCCTTGCCGACGAAATGAGGAGTTTCTAGTCCACATGTATATTTATTATTGTTTAGGTAATGGGTAAGAATGGGACAACATCATTTTACACGAAATATTCTTATCAACTTATTAAATTTCTTTTCACAGCCAACATGAAGCTCATCATAAAAGAGAACAAGAACTACCGCGACAATCCTCTCAAGATCTTAAATGGCGCCGCAAAATTGATCCCGAAGACTGCCTTACAAACTGGTCCGGGCAATACCGACTCAGCTGCCGCCACAGAAATCAAAACTGAAGAGCCTGATACCACCGAAGTCAAAACAGAAGAGCTTGATACTTCCCAAGTAAAAACTGAAGAGCCTGATACTTCCCAAGTAAAAACTGAAGAGCCTGATACTTCCGAAGTGCTTAACAGCTCTGGAGCCAAGGAACCAGCTGAAGACGAAAAGAGCCTCATCGACTCCGACATAGACGGACAGATCAATGACCTTTTCTCCAGTATAAGTAAGGCCGATGACGAAAACTCTTCAGTGGACGCCGTGCAAGCAAATGAAAATGCTCCAGAGAATGAAGCCGAGGGAAATGTTGCTTTAGAACCACAGGCAGAAGAAAACAATGATGCCACAGAAATGGTCGATGAGGATGTGACTGGAGAAGCCAATAATGGTGTTGAAGCTTCAGAGGGGACTGCAAATGGTGAAGAGAAAGCGTCAACGGTAACCAAGGAAGCTAAAGACGCAAGTGAGGTCGCTAAAACACCTATTAGGGCTTCGACAAGGCTCGCAGGAGGGATTATGACTAGACGCGCTAGCCGTTTGGCGCAATAATTGATTCTGTATAGAAATTTTAATTAGTATTTCTGCGGAAACATGAAAAAACTCGTTTCATACCCATATTTAGTAAGTGTGTTTTATTGTAAATTATGCTGAAATACATACTTTCGATTGTTCATTCATTGGCATTTCTTCAGAGTAAAAACTGTCACGATAGATTTATTAATAGTACTAGATGTATTTTGACTGTGTTGTATTTCATAGACTTGGTTTTAAGAAAACTTTTTAGTTGCATTCTGCAGTAGTTCTGACTAACGATTCGAGAATAACTACTTGTTATCATTCTATGTGATTATCTTGAATAAATCTTTAATGTACCTTAGCATTTATTGTTTTAATTTAAGCCCTATGACATAAACTACATTTTGGTTTGCTATGTCAATTCAATGTGCATTGCTAAGGGTCAGTTTCCGAATTGAGGATTTAGCTAAGTTACTACTTAACTGTATTGCTGTCTCGTCAAGTTCCTCAGAAAAGAGCGCGACAGAACGTTACTTAAGTATTTACTTAGTGAAATTCTCAATTCATAAACCGGCCCTAAGTGGATTAATCCACAAATCAACAAGTAGACTTTGCGCCGCATGTGTGCGCAACGATAGTCTGGAATTATCTTTAAACGCTTCTCAAGTTTAGGTTCTAGACTAAAATAAAAGTGCAAGAAATCCCGTCCCCCGTGATGTGCCCGTCGGCGGCACAGGGATTTTCTCTACCACATAAGTCCTCTCAATGGCGACCCATTTAACCTACTGGAACTGTCAAATCCATACATAAGTATTTTGTCACTTTGGAGTCCTCAAAATGTTTAGCCTAAGCCTACGTCCCCAGTCGGCTAACTGTTTGCCGCCGACTGAGTTAGCGGCGTATCGATTTAGTATGCCCTTCCTTAAACTTTAATGGAACAGTTTGCTAGTTTTGCGCTCAATCTACGCAATTTGCAGCGTTACGCGCGCCGACTCTCAGGCGGCTGACTCACAGAAAAGCCTGTTTCACTCAGCGGCGAAATAGTTTTAGTTCGCTTTGAGTATGCCGCTAAGTCGAATTTCAGTTGGCTACAGCGGCTCACTCAGTCGGCGGCGAAAAGCTTGCCTACTGGGGACGCAGCCTAATAGAGTGAAAGTTAAGTCTCGAACTACTACGGCTCGGCTACCCGGTCATAATATAAAATCGCGAAAAGCACCTACCCTACAAGTCGAAGTGGGTACTTACGTGCGTGACAAAGGTGCTAATGCTGCGGCCACACTTGAAGGCGAAGATTCGTGTTCGCGTTGTCGCGATAAAATTTCGTGTTCGCTCTACGGCGGCGAAGAGCTTGGCCACATGAAATAAACCTTCACTACGTCGCGACAATCTACAACGTTGCTAAATTCATTTTGCCCTTTGATGTGCGGTATTTTACCGACAGTATCGCGAAGGGTGTTTGTATTCGCGATGATGATTCGCGATAGGACGAATTTTTTGGCCAGATAGGTATGTCGCGACAACGCAAATAAGATAAGATAAAACATTTTATTTGCTAAAGCATGGTAAATACATTACAGTAGGTGGTAAAATAACTTATAAGAACATGCATGCTCTACCGGTTAAGGTGTGCAAATATTAGACTTGAGTAATCTAAATAACAAATTTAGAATTTTCGAATAAATATTAGAAACAGGTTACAAATTATGATAGAAAACAACTTAAAACTATTATGACAAACATGTAATTAAACTATTAGGAACTTTTTTTTTTCTTTAAACTCAGTTATTATCGCGATAGTGTGGCCGTACCATAAGTGAGGTTGAAATAAAAATGTACACTCACCGACTCTAGTCTTTATTTTCACTCGCTATCGACAGTTACAGGTATTTGTTATTGGTGTTGTTTGTCTCAGTGAGTTCCAATTTATCCTATAGCAGTGACCCAATCATAATGGATTATATCTCAAAAGGTAACACCAACACGTCCGTTTCTTAGTTTTCGTAAAGGAAAGACAACAGCGGATTAATTAGGTACCATATTATTATTTACCTTAATCACTTAACTATAACCCGTTGTGCACGCACGTAGCAAGCCCGTGGCAATGTGGAAAAAGCAAAAATATGTTTGTACAGTCTGTTAGCATTTAGAATATACATACCTCGGCTACTATCGATTAAACCGATTATATTGCAATAAGGTAAGGTTTATTTTGTATTGTTATTTATAACTTTACATAAAAATTCTGACCGAGCCTCGTTCGCTTGTGATTGGCTATAGTCTTGTCTAAGGGCCCTCGCCCACGGCGGCTTTTTGTAGCTCTGCCGTCGCGCGTTTACAATCGCGCGTCATCGCTACTAACGCGCGTAGGTCGCATTTGCAACGCGCGACCGTAGCGCGGCTGTAGCGCTGCTAACGCGCCACCGTAGCGCTACAGCCGCGCGGCTGTAGCGCTGCTAACGCGCCACCGTCGCGCGGCCGTAGCGCTACAAAAAGCCGCCGTGGGCGAGGGCCCTTAGGATTACTCAGGCAGCCGGGGCTACGTGACGTCGCTGTCGTTGTCGGCGCTTCGGCTGCTTACGTAAAAGCAGCACCAAAGACAACGTGACTAATGTTGCCTCAACGGAGTCCATCTTGCAACTGTGGCGATTGGCAGCGACGGTAGCGCGTTTGCATCGCGACAGAAGCGCTACGGCCGCGCGACGGTGGCGCGTTCGAAGCGCTACGGCCGCGCGACGGTGGCGCGTTCGCATCGCGACAGAAGCGTGGTTACGTGGGCGAGGGCACACAGCTAGCGACCGCATCGCGGCTGTAGCGCGGCGAACGCGCCACCGTCGCGCGGCCTTAGCGCTACAAAAAGCCGCCGTGGGCGAGGGCCCTAACACGTGATATTGGCGAAGTTGTACTGGACAATCAGTGCACTGAGTCCTTAAAACAGAATCGAACTTTACATAACTTTTCAAAATAGTGAAGAAAAGTTTTATACAGAGCAGGAAATAGTAGTACCTCAAAAGATTCTTCTGAGAGTATTACACTCGTGTGTATAGCTAGAGCCCGAGATATACATATTCTAAAAGCTAACAGACTGTAAAGGCACTTACCATAAGCTGATTGATGTAGTATTCGTAAGTGATGGTATCGGTGACAGGATCCAAAGCCGTCTGCATCATTTCATCGAATTCCTCCTGTAAATCCAATAATGGGGTAGGTATTTGACAAAATGTTAAATGAGTTACTTTTAAAACGGAATTTTGTATGAAAATACTTGCTTGTGAAGTCGCATTTCAGAGCACTCTTTTAATGTTTCATCTATTTAAAAATTGTAATTACTAGTAAATGATTAAAAGAAATACATTTTCCCAAACATCTTGTAATTTTTGTTTTAATCGAGCATCTCAAATAATTTATTGTTGATAGGGCGGATATTTTAATACGCACCATGATTCACGCATGAGTACACAACAGCTGTCTCTTTCTGGCACAGAGATTTATCGTAAGAGTAAAGAGACAGATATACAAAAATGTTACTTTTGATTTTAGGGCTCCTTCTATGCTTTAGCCTTAATCTGAGTAACAAATTGTGTTTGGAAATGCTACATTGTTGACAAAACAGTAAAAAAGTATGTAGGCATACAAACCTGAGTGAACGGCTCTCCCTCCTCCATCATGAGCTTTGTGAATGTTTCCTTTGTGAGATAACCTTTGCCTTCTTTGTCGAAATATCGAAATGCTGCCAGCAACATTTCGGCACTGGCTGGATAGAACCTAGAAAAGGAATTGAAAGTTCCCGAGGCGCTCTTTTTAAGTCCTCCACTCCACTGTATGGAGATGGAGTTGTCGGATTTAACTTAGTACTCATAACTTACTGTCATACATACGTATTGTGACACTTTGAGCCGTCTAAATGTTTAACACAATAGAGTGGACAGTGCACTATGGATGGTTGCCTTCATTCCCACTATTTCTACTAATCCGTTCCAATCGTAGGACTAATGGGATTTTTTCCCACTACTTTTTATATGTCCTACCAAACAGTGGAAGTAGTAGGAACATTTTTTCCCAATAGTTCTACCACGTAGTTCTACTACATGTCTTTGTGAATTCAGAATAAGAATTAATCTTTAGTTCATTAATGCTCTTTTTAGAAGAAGAAAAACCGGGTTAACTTTTCTTAGGGCAGATAGGTATTTTTTTTCTTCCATATTTGTGCTCAATCATCCATGTGCTATGGGGTTATTTTCTTTCCTAGCACGATTTCGATATACACGTGATATTGTATTTTAGTTTTTGAATAAAACAGTTACAAGTAGGTATGTAGTTACAATGCACTTAATTAATACCAGAAGTGCCTAAAAATATTACCATCTAGTGAGTGTTGCTACCTCTTAGTAGTTTTACTTTTACTAATATCGATTTTTTTATTACAAAAACTCATTTAACCGATTGAAACCAACCTGTGTTCAATCATAACGTTGAACATATACGGCAGGAAATTACTTAGAGGTATAGAGCCCGTTGCCTCCTTGTTTTCAGTGGCCATTATTACTTCTTGAATCTCGGCCTCAGTGGGACAGCAGCCTATAAGCAAAATGTATTTGTATACTGGGTGTTGATTTGTACAGTTTCGTCCGACTCAGAGGTGGTTATTTACATGATACTGAAGCAAAAAAAAAGTAAAAGATAATATTTTTTTTAGTGAATATTCAATTAATTGTGAGAATTTAAAGTTGCAAAGTATTCTTCGTCATCTTGTTGGTCGTAGCCTCAAGACGGAATGTGCCAGACTCCCATTTATAGGGTCCTTCTCGCAGCTTCACACGTGGTGTCCGTCCATCGCATGTATAGGCATTCGTCTTCTTTTTCGTTTAACTTCTGCCCCACCGCTTATAGTAAAATATCCAAAACTATCTTACGATGGATATGATTGAATTTGAAAATTCTCAAGCCGAACCGAAACGAACTGAACCATCTCTGAATTAAATAAAGCGGACCAGTATCCTACTTTGGTCAAAGCAACTTTATCCAAGCTGGCTTTGATGATGTCAACGCGGTTTTAATAACTGTGGATAACGTTCGCGCTGCTATGTTAAAGCCCGGCAAAGTGAGCATCAGCGCCGTATCTATCTTCTTTTTTTTTTTATAAATAAAATTCAAAGTCCTGACTGACTGACTCACTCATCAACGCCCAGCCCAAGCCGTTGGACCTAGGAAGCTGAAATTTTGCACAGAGGGTCTATATATAATGTAGGCAAGGAATAAGACGGATTTTTTTAAATTCAACCCTGGAGTGTGCCTGTGTATGTAATCATGTATGTACGTCGAGCTACTGAGGTGCAGCGCACGTACACTAATATTTAGTTAAAATAAACGCTTGTTCGGATTGCTCTGCTCCAATATCTACCCCGGACACTACAAACCCCTAAGGGGGTGCAAAGGGTTGCCAACATTTGTATGGGAGGTATAAAGAATGTTGTCTAATTTTCTTAAATCAACACAATTGATTGAACACGTGTTTCACCTTTTATCTAAATTTAACCTATCAAGGGAGCGAACGGGGTTGCAAAATTTTGAACTAAAGTCCACGCGAATAATGAATGCCGTTTGTCGCGCTTTGCCTTCCGCACACCAATTTCGCATAGCGTAACCAATGTATCTAAATGCTACTTTACCCAGAGATCTCAAAATTGTTCCAATTTCTCGAACATCGACCACTTGTTTACCAGAATGGTCAAACACCAAAAATGCCTCCATTATTTTCTCTTCTAACTCGTTTTCTGCAACAACTGGAAAAATATTGTTGTAAAGTATGTAGAGACTAAAGGCTCCATTACACAAGAAGACTTTCTCGGTAGCGAGCGGCGAATAATCGTAAGCGATTCTCTCAAGGCAATACTTGCCATACGATTCTCGTCTTCGGTTGTTTACATTTTGACAAAAACTCGTATATTCAGACGAGTATATCCTCGAATGCGAGTACCTATCCGCCTGGCCACGGGTGAAATAGCCCGCGCGAAAAATCGAACGAACGGCGGGGCGGCTTGCTACGTTTGTTTCAGTCGCGGCTGCGACTAGCGACTAAAACAAACTCATAGAAATGTACGTAGCAAGTCACGGGGTTGACGCCCCGCCGCCGTTCGCGACACGCGATTTTTCGCGCGGGCGATTTCCTCCGTGGCCAGGCCGACACAGGCGAGACTACACTACAGGCTCAGAGTACATTGTTATGTGACTACCTACTACAGGCGAGTTATCGTAGATCTATAGACGCTACGAGTCCCGCCCTTTATAATCGTACACCGCTCGTTACCGAGAAACTCTTCTTGTGTAATGGAGCCTTAATTCATCTTCATTCATCAATCAATCAACAATAATACATTATTAGAGTTAGCGGACTACAGCACTGTCATAAAATTATTATTCTTTACAGCAAAATTAATTTAAATAGTGAGTTGAGTGAGTAGTTTGCTAAAAATAAGTCTACAAACAAACTACCCATGAATTCATTGCTTCATGTGACAGCTCTCCGTTAATTTAATAAACATAATAAATATGCTTTTATAGCAATTTTATTGTAAATACTGTAAAACAAATTTTATATCAGGTTTTATTTTCAATGCCTCCATATTTGATACCTATTATGTTCTTAATGGTACGGCCACACTATCGCGATAACGCGAAGATTTTCGTTGTCTGTCCAAAACATTCGTCCTATCGCGAATACAAATACCCTTCGCGCTGCCGTCGGTAAAATACCGCACATCAAAGGGTTTTATCGCGACAAAGTTGGCTACACTTCGCGCGCTTTATTTGACAGCGAGACTCCGATTGGTTTGGATGTGTTTTAACTATGGATTAGAGCAATGAGAAGATAATTGAATTCATACTAAATTATGAATCTGAATATGAAAATGCTGTAAATAATTATTTGCCGCCATGTGATACAGATCAACTGCCTCTTCCATGTTTTCCGCAAAATGAATTTAGCGACGTTCTAGATTGTCGCGACGTAGCGAAGGTTTATTTGATGTGGCCAAGCTCTTCGCCGTAGAGGGAACACGAAATTTTGTCGCGACAACGCGAAAACGAATCTTCGCCTTCAAGTGTGGCCGCAGCATAAGAGAGATACCGCGAGAAATGGAGATCCCTTCTACAAGCCCTATGTCCCTAATAAGGGATAAAAGGAAATCATCATCATCATCATCATTATGTACTTTGGTCTGCCGACCCTAGTTATTCTTACTGGTGTTATCACCTAGTTAGTTCATTGAATACGGTTACATCTGTTGGCGCTAATGAACTTTATTTAAAGGTAGCAAAATATGAAAGGAAACTCACTGTCTCGTTTTGCCATTATGCTGAAGAGATTCAAGGTAGTTACCTAATATCCGATGGCTAATAAAAATACAAATAACTACTACAATATCATGATTGGCGAACGCTACCTACATGTTTACCAACAAAACTGATGGACTCATTAATAATTAAATAAGCACAGATGAAAATTAATAAGTACTGAAGATGAGTTTCTAGGCAACAAAATAACAATCCACTCAATCGACTTTCGAAAAGTCAATCGTTCAATGCATGCATGGTTCATAGCGACCCGTCGTCGTCGCGACGGGTCGGTATGATCGTCGTCCGTCGTCGTATTAAAAAAAAAACTTCTGAACATCCGGTAGATTTTTAAAAAGAGTGTGAGAAAAAAAAGATTTTGCCGCCATGTTAGATTATTTATGATTGTATGTTTGTTTCCGGTGCCGCCATATTGATTTATCTTCGCGTTTTGGTTGGTGAAAGAATTTTCTCATGTGATGATTTTAGTGATTTAATTTGTGTTTCATGTTCTAAATGTTAATTGACTGTTCTATCTGGATTGAATAAGTGCTAAAACCGCTAAAATGGATCCTGCTAAGATGAAAGTTGTGGATTTACGGTCTGAGCTTGGCGCCTTGGGTCTTGATACTAAAGGCAACAAGCCGGCTTTGGTAGAACGTTTGAAAAAAGCTCTTGAAACTAAGTTGGGCAAAGGTAATCCTACGTTCTTCATAAGCAATAAGCAACCTAATTACGTAGATGGTATATATTAGGTAACCTCAAATTAAAGTGATTTTATTTCCCAACATTGTATTCGTTTGCAAACAACACGTGTTTTTTAAAACAAGCCCTATTCTGAGTAAGTACCTATTTTACGCGCCATCTACGTTTTGAGTCTAGCTGATGTATATCCATGCTACTGCAGGTATAAACCCGAAGTCCAAGTCATGCTTGATGTTGTAGGTACTTGATTATAGTTCGCTTGTATGACATCATTGAAATCAGCGCCTATCGGGTTTATGCAATCACAATGTAATCAAGTAAATTCGTCCCACCATGGGCATATCAAAATGTATGCCGCAATTTCTCTTTCTGCTGTTTTAGTGTTAGTCGCTAGACATGTAGCCTGTTGGCGTTAACAAATAAATAGATAATCACTGCTCAACAGATTATCTTTTTATTTATGAACACCTAAAGCGGGTTAATCAGTAAAGTTGTGTTATGGTCTTGAAAATAACTATTAAACGCTATTGTTACGGTTAGCTGATAGGCCACTGAAATTGTATAGATAACAAAAGGGTAACAAATGACATCTATAGTTTGGTAAGTTACCATAATGTTTCCAAACCAGCTACGCCAGTCACTGGACCTTACCACCAGTAACACAAAGGTGCAATAAGAACTTCCTTGGATTATGTAGGACAATGTACAGTACATGTAGTTACCGTCAAACATGCGATGTAAAGTGGGAACGAAAGAGAGTGCAGGTACCAAATATATGTACCAAATATATATGTATCATTCTTTAACTGTTTTCACTACCTATATGTAGTGAAAACAGTTAAAGAATGAATCACAAAAATCAACTGCCATCCAATGTTCAAGCTATTATCTAGGATCAGTATCTTTCTATATGCTTGTCAATATCTTTCACCAGGTACACCTGGTGAAAATACATTTTCACTCCAAACTGTCTAAAGTATGTTTTTGACAGTGTGTAGCTTAAATCGAATGATCATTCAAGTGGAGAAATTAGCAGACCTGAATTTCTGATGATTCCTATCTTTACTCCCATTTTAAAAACGAGATGAGTTGATGTTAAGATTTGCTTTCACAGTGTAGTAAAAGAAGTTTATTACCAATAAAATTTTATTGCTTCCTTCCAAACCATGTTTTAATTGCAGAACATATTTGCATTGGTCTGTGAATGCCTATTACATTGTTTGGTTGAAAAATGAATCAGATTATGATAAACTTCCTTTGATGTTTACTAAGCAAGTCTCATCTGTCACATTAATTTAGCTTGTTCACATGAACAGTCTGGTAAAGGTGGCAGTATACTAGAATTAGACAAGGGTACACAATAGATATTTGTGTTGCTAACAGATTATCGTCAAATCATCATTAGATTTGTTACTTCAATAACAGGTGTAGGTAAAAAGGTTATGAAGGGATAAAAGTTATCATAAACATAGTTACTATGTTTATTGCATCAATCATACATTAGAGGCTGAACAGATTAGGCTGCACTTTAGATAACCTTCTATTATTCCAACATGGTCTGTCTTGCTGGTATTTTGTGCATTACATGAATGTATTAAAAAAAAACAAAGTTTTTGATTGGTTTTAAAGTTACACTTTGTAAATATGAGAAAATATATGAGGTGGGCATATTCTTTACAATATACTTCTCCATCTAAACAATGTCCTGGACACTGCAGCATCCAAATTCACTTCCGTGAGTGAAGGACACTGCACTCATCGTTTGCATATTGGCATCGCAAGTGCCTTCTCCTATCAGAGGCTGGCTATCATTGTGGCCAATGTAACTTGTGTGTGTCCTTCGATGTCATTCATAGATGTTTTCCACTGCAGCTCTGCCAGACACTTCTATCCTCGACACCAGCACAGAGGAGGGTGACGAAACGGGGACGCCAAAGCGCGCTGGGCCAGCGGCGAGGACCCGTCGACGGTCCTCATCTTCCAGACTTGTCTCCACACCAGCCAAGGTGATATGTTTGTTGGTTTTTTTTATCCACGAGGTATTTATTACAATATGTGGAGACTTAGGAGCGGATGAACGAAGAAAGCCTGACGAAGTAAATATATCGAATGGAAGTGGGTCTTCTGGTTACGAGACCATTGTTCTACCCAGGACCAGGCTACCAATGCTCAATTGGTGGTGGACAGCATCATCATCATCAACCCGAAGGCCGCGCCGCAATACTCCACTACAGGGGCCTATTCCGGATTGCTGGAGGCTTGTAAGACTAGTGGCTGGTCTAACGTTCAGAAGTTTTTAACCCAAACTAAGACTTCTGACGTGGCTTAACGACTGCTATCTATCGACGGCACCCGGCACCAACTGCTTAAAGTGCAGTTAGCCCTGATTTATTGACTAATTAATGGCGGCCTCTGTGGCGCAGCGGTCAGCGCATCTGCCTACCATGCGAGAGGCCCAGGGCTTAAACCCTGGCTGGGGACAAAAACCCCCTGGTCTTGGATGTTTACATGTCTGTGATGTCGCCGTTTCTGGTTCCCACAATACAAGGTATCCTAGTGTGGGGCCAGAAGCAATGTATGTGCCTGTATTTAAATGTTTATCTTTATGGTTGTATATGTAAATGTTTATAAAAAAAATTTTTGATGAACTGAAATTAATTAATTAATTTATTTATTTGACATGGTATCTTGCCACACCTTCGCCTATCTCCCCGGCTTACAGGTGTGTGGTTTATATACATAGAAGACACACCATAGGCTAAACCTATTTTCTATAGTTTTTCTTGTTTTTCTATTTCGTTTTATTTCTGCTGTCGCTGATCTTATGTGTTTGTTTTGTTTGTGTCTTGTTGTTATAATAAATGAAATGTCTTTTCCTTCTTTATATGTTTATCATCTCCAACAGGCCCCCCGCTTGGAGAAACCACCTGCACCGATAGAGGAAGAAGACAAGAAGTCTTCCAACGAGGGATCGGGTGACAACGAGGACACTTCGTCGCGCGCATCGACGCCGGAGCCCGTTGCGAAGGCCCACGAGTCGCCGGCTAAGAGCCACGCCTCGCCAGCTAAGACCCAGGAGTCACCGGCTAAGACCCACGAGTCTCCGGCTAAGACCCACGAGTCTCCGGCTAAGACCCACGAATCTCCGGCTAAGACCCGAACGCCCGAAACTGTGAAGGTTAGTCTCACCTGACTGACTGACTGACTGACTAACTGACTGCAGGCGGTGGGCACTGGGAGAAAAATACATTTCGAAGTTCTTAACGTAATGTAATCCATTTAAAAATTTAAACCCTTGTTTTACTTGGCTTAAAGTTCAAGATTCCGCCTAGCCTATGATAATTAACAGCCATTGTGATTCAGTTGGTAACAACTAATTTTATAAATAACAATTGACTTAAAAACAATAGCATTAAAAACAGAGAAATGATTTAAGCAAATCATCATCATTGTTAGTACTGCCATATTGATAATTCTGCCCAATGTTGGGTAGTTGTAGGCCTTTTCCCCGTCACGCCATACCTCGTCAAAATTATTAATTTAATAGCAAAACAGTATTCACAGTAACAGTATTTTGCTGTTTATTCATATTCATTTCAATTATTTTTGCTGCTTTCAGTGCCATGTTTTGGGTGATTTTTATTTTTTGTTCAAGTTATTTCACAATTTTTAGTGCTTTCCAAAAGCAAATTCAGGAGTCACTATAACAGTAACAACACAACACCTAAAACACTTCAAGTTTAATAGCTGGATTCTGCAGGATCTCATAATCACATCCTGACTACACCCTATTTACTGAAGCGAATGAGTAAGTGTCAACATGTCAAAAATTTGGTTTTTCAATATGCCACATTTATAACACTGCATAATATTTACCAAAGTTATACAAAACGATATGGCTAAAAAATGCCAGTAAGCAATAAACACAATAACACTGTCATTACCTGATTTATCCCTCACTCGCAGTTTATTTAACTAAATATTTTATTTTATCATGTAAATACCATTTGATTATGAGATCTATGCCCCAAAAATACCTAAAATTTCAGTGGTCCTCAAATAAAAGCGATCCTACTGCTGCCAAACATGTTCGCAACTAGTAAAGATGTAGGACTTTTGTTTAAAGGCCGATTATGATCGATTATTTTATGCTAATGCGCTACGCGAGGTGTAGGAAGAAGTATGGAGAGCTGACTACGAACCTCTTTTTTAATTAAAGGCAAAAAAAGTAAGATAGCCACCCCGACGCCATATTTACTCACGATTGACGTTGTTGATGCGAGTGCAACTTCTCTAAATTATTTTATTTTCTTTAGTGTTTGTCTTGTCTTGTTTGTTTGTCTGTCTGTTTTCCCTAAACAGTACCTACGTAAACCTAGGTGGGTATATGATGCAAGCAAAGCTGCGTGCATGAGCTATTTTGAGTGACATGTATGTTTGAGAGATGCTGTGTCTTTGTTTACCTTTAGTCGTTCGCTTCAGTAAATAGACTGTAGGTGACTATATGACCATGTGTAAAGTCTACCCTTTCAAACAAGTAACAATTATCAAAATCGGTCCACGCGTCTTCGAGTAATCGGTGAACATATTATTATGTAAAAAAAACCGGCCAGGTGCGAGTCTGACTCGTGCACGAAGGATTCCGTACCTTTAGGCTCAATTCCCACTACCGCAGAGTCAAAGCGTCTCGTCGCGAAGCGAAACGTCACGTTTTTCAACTGTTCTAAATTCATCTCTATTTCTCTATCAATACGGTACGAATTTCTGTTGCCAAAATTTGAAAACGCTCAGCGACGCGTCTGCGCCTGCTAGGGTCGCTGAGCGTTTTCAAATTTTCGCAACACAAATTCGTACCGTATTGATAGAGAAATAATATTGACTTTAGAACAGTTGAAAAACGCGACGCTTCGCTTCGACTCTGCGCCTATGGGAATTAAGCCTTATCTATAAAAAGTACAAAAAAACAATGTCTGTTGTATGGGAGTCCCCTTAAATATTTTATTTTATTCTGTTTCTTAGTAGTAGGTAGGTATTTGTTGTTATAGTGGCAACCGAAACAATGATCAATGAAACTGCGATCTGTGAAAATTTCAACTGTCTAACTATCACAGTTCATGAGATTACAGCCAGATGACAGACGGGCGGACGGACAGCGGAGTCTCAGTAATAGAGTCCGTTTTACCCTTTGGGGACGGAACCCTAATAAAAAAAATCCCAACAAACTGAGAACCGCCTCCTTTTTTGAAGTCTGTAAAAAATGTATCTACAATTGAATAGAACTATGCGTAGACTAGTTTTAAAAGCAGTGTTTGCACGGTAGGTTCATGTCGAAGAGCCTGTAGAAGAACCAAAGCCGGTGCCCGCCCCGCAGCCGACCGGTGGTTCTGACGCCTACGAGCCTGACATGCCTACCGACGACCAAGATGACGATATGGAGGACAGGAAGTGAGTATTATAATATTACAGTTATAGGTCTGTTATCTAAAGCTGGCACGTTCACAGTACTCACACTTATGCAATTTCACTATACAGGATGTTTAAAAATATATGATTTTGATTCAAAATGCGACTCTAGTTTAAGTGTAGACTAGATTTAGGTTTTAGTAAGATAGGTGCGTTGTAGATAAATAAATACAAATATATGGGTTACTTGTTATAACATATTTTTAGCAAATTCGAGCGAAAAGTATTAAAAACAAGGTGGAAGCAATGGTCACAAAATAGTTTTAAATTTCAATAAATTTTCACATGAACAAAAATAATTTCACCTAAGAAAATCTTTACCAAAACAGAAAATAATTATCCCAGAAATCCTCAACAATTTAATTATAATTTAATTATGTAACAAAGGGTAACGGACGCTCAGTGGTCAGTTACTGGATGAATTACCCTACCTTTTTTCTAATTGCTTGCCACAGATAAAAACTTTATTACTGTTCTGTAATTTCATCAACTGGAAGGAATCTGTGATCAACTGAGCAACATCATTCGGTTTCTATTGTGGTTACGCGAATGTTCTGTTCTCCTATTCTTCTTCTTTTTCTTCAACGTTTTTTCCATGATTTTAGCACCAGTAGCAGTTGTTCGAAGTCCAATCACTATCAAATGCAAGAGCCAAAAGAAAAGAGGAAAGACCACAGAATAAACTGGCAATTCCCATTAGAAAAACAAAAACCCTCTCTTAAAAATGCCATCTACTGACTAATGAGCCGTTTTAAGAAGAAAAAAAAAACGAATGGCTGTCAAAGGAATGCAGTTTTGGACCTCAGCCCAATAGCCATGTGTGATGTATACATGTTATTTTTTTTAAATTGAAAATGTTAGTTTTTTTCGAAAAACTCCGAAAGGACAAACACTTGGCTGTTGACGTCATAGAGTGCGACAAGTGAGTCCTGGCACAAGCCTTTGGCGGGAAATTTTAAAATCCTTTAGTTGATAACCCTGCATCTATATGCCATAAACCATCTTGATACTTTTGCTTAAGTTTATTATTTGTTTAATTAGTTTGGAGTCTCCAATGAATTTTGTCCAAACATAAATAAATATAAGCAAAACAAAAACATTAACTACGTCAAAACCACCATTTCCACTCCACCAAAAACAGGGATAATAAAGATGCACCACATAAACTTATAAACATTTATTAATGCTGAACCATAATCAAAATCTGATTCATATCTTTTTTCTCCAACATCTTTGAGTTCTTTGACTAAGTCTTCGATCTGACGTTTAAAATTTTCGTCATCCGGCAGACCTTACAACAAGAAATAATTCATGTTTGATTTAAAACATTATTACTCGTATGTATATACTAAAACATAGGTAAAATTATGTTGAATAGAAACAAAAGTTCTTGTTTAAATCTAGGACGAGTATCAAACTGTTTGGGCTGTACTACTTGCAGCTGAAATACCTAAGTTTGACAGTCAGAGTGTGGCCATATGAAGAATTCGAAATAAATCGCGTCCCAGGACTCTCTTGTCAGACTCTAGTAACTTTTATTCAGCTCGCTGAGACCTATTCGATGATGTATCACACATGGCTATTGGACTGAGGTCCAAAATTGCATTCCTTTGACAGCCATTCGTTTTTTTTTTTAGTTCTTCTGAAAGCGGCTCATTTGGAACTACTTTTCTTAGCTGTCAGAAAAATCCCACATACGGTTGAATACCAAAAAATCACTGGGGACTATAACTTTACTTTTACTACTGTTTATATAAACAGTAGTAAAAGTAAAACTATAACTGTCCCCTTCACACTCATAAGCTAGACCGCGCGCAAGAGAGACGGGCAGACTTTTCATGATGCGCATGCAGTACACGTCACGCCGCGCGCTATTCACAGACACTACACAAGCGCAACGTGTAAATGTGTTGAACGTGCCAGCTTTACTTAACTGACCTATACGTCACTAGTTTTTACTATGGCTTACCTCCAAATAGGACTTTGTTTTGAAGTTGCTGATTCACGCAATAATTGGCCATGCTAGATTTTTGAACATGAACGGCAATCTCAGAACCAGTTCGGGGATTATGCTTTCAGTACAATTTCTATTTATCTGATTTGTAAGTAAGGCTATATTTAAAAAAAATCTTTGACCTTAAACGACTTTGAGAAGAGACGTCAGCAAACATATGAGTATGAATTAATGAGTACAATAAAGAATATTCTATCTATTCTTTGCCTTACTGACAAAAAATCATCATCAGCTTATCCTCTGCTGGTGACGTCCCAAACGCCAACATTTTAGAAAAATACATATTATAAATAGGTATAATGAATAAAACTCAAAAATACCGAAATTATTTTCTTAAAATGAAAATAAATTAAAAAAAAACATTATCAAAAATAAGTGGCATGGCCAATTAGCATGGTATGGAATGCACCAGCTGATATTTCTTCGCAATTTTGCATAGTTAATAATGTTTTAATATAGGTAATTGGAAACACCATATTAAAAGATAAGTAAACATTTTATCTCTACGACTAATACTTTTCATAACAAAAGTCAATTAGTAAGCTATACAATTGCGTGACGTCATAACTCACATCTTGCATTATCGCAATACCCTTTATCAATATTTCAAAAAAATGTTCACGTTTCAATGAAAAACTAAATGTAATAGAGTCCTTGTTATATGAGTTATTTTTCGCATTTTTGGGACTCTGTAAACCACGAGAATTTTTTTTATGGTTTATTTTTTCTAAGTTTTAATATGAGTTTTAAGTGTTCTATATCCCTATCTATCTATCTATGATTTCTATGATGATCACTCAATGATACTTTTATCTGAATTAGACGCACTTTGGACTTCTAATTTACTGGTATTTCTTTATTTTCAGAAGTTCTGTCCAACCTAGAAAAGAGAATGAAGGTAAATAACATATTTTATAACTAACTAAGCTGTTCGAAAAAAAAGCTCGAAAAAGTTGTAATTAAAAAGTACCTATGTACATTGTAATTCTTTGTACACAATATGATATCTAGAATCGCTCGTAGCCCGGGCTGCCTGAGTGATCTTATACTATCAACATAATATGGCGCGTTCAGTCCATGGATGGGTCACCGTCTATGACTAACGCTAGTGGCATTTTTCCGAGCGGTTCCGTGCTTCGCAAGGCACGCTAAGCAGTCGGTACCGGCTGCCGTCGATAGATGGCAGTCATTAAGCCAAGTCAGATAATTATGATAAATATAATATTAATAATAAAACATTTACATACAGGCACATACATTGCCTCTGGCCCCACACTCGGATACCCTGTGTCGTGGGAACCAGAAACAGCGACGTCACAAACATGTAAACATCCAAGACCTGGAGTTTTTTTTAAATATGTAAATAAAATTTGATAATTATGTATCTGCAGCCATTGTATCGAAAACGGCCTTGGTTGGCCGATTCTATGATGACTGATGACGTCACATGACAGTAAAAATGGCGTCTGTCATTAATTTTTTTCTTACGTTCATTGGTATGACTTCACTTGCCAGTAAGCCAACTGGCAAGTGAAGTCATAATTCCTGTGCGACGCTATATTGCCCAATATTTTGGCGGCTTATTTAAGAAGCAAATTTTCGGTTGCCTTTTTTAGAAGAAATACACGAAAGAATATAAAATGACCACTTTCTGAGGACTCGCTGAACACCAACAATAAATATGAGATGGTTTTCGGAAATCGGTCAAATAGCCTATTTGTAGCCTGACTATGAAAGCTCAGACTGTGGTTCTACAGTTCTAAGTCTATCCTCACTTTGACAGAGTCATCGGCTGAACCAATGGAGACGGATGAAGCCCAGCGGAAGGGCGATGGCGCTAAAGACCCCAGTCGCCAGTTCAAAGAATACGAGCGGGAACGAGAGGTGTGTACTTTACAACTGTCTCATTCTAAGTACATACGTACATGCACATTGTCTCTACGCAAAATAGGCTTAATAGCAGTTGAGTTGCGGATACCCTATTTGCCACCAATACCAACTCGTAAACAATACATTGCACACATATCACAACATCGAATCGCTTGTAGCCTGGGCTGCCTAAGTGATCTTAAACGATCACCAAGGCTAAGCAACATACGGCGCGTTCAGTCCATGGATGGGTCACCGTCTATGACTAACGCTAGTGGCATTTTTCCGAGCGATTCCGTGCTTCGCAAGGCACGTTATGCAGTTGGTGCCGGCTACCGTCGATAGATGGCAGTCGTTAAGCCAAGTCAGAGGCCTTAGGGCGGCTTGAAAACTTCTGACAGTACGACCAGCCACTAGTCTTACAAGCCTCCACCAATCCGGACTTGGCCCCCGTGGTGGAGTATGGCCTATACCTTCCTCAGGGAAGAGACCCGTGCCCCTCGGTGGGGACATGATGGGTTGATGATGATGATGATATCACAACAAGTGGTCATCCATAAATTGGCTAACAGAATGTAAAAAGGGGTGTTTGATGTTAAAAATAACAATAATAAATAATAATAATAATAATAGTTTTAACGTTTAAGCTGATTTACGCTCTCCATACATGTGGGTTGACTACCATGTGCCATAACTTTGCACACCCTCAACGGATCGCTATGCATGTCTTTGATTCTTAAAGTATAGAGCTTAGTGATTATTTTGGTATATTAAACTCAAAAATGATCATGTTGTGGGTTGGAACATTTTTGCTAAACTACGCCCATTGTTATGGATAGTAACTATGCGTGGCAACCCCCAGCCGCTCCGGGCTTTGCTTTACGAGGCGCTCGGCCTGAGGCCTCGCTAGTCGCTTTTGGTTGGGATTTGACGCGTCGGAACATGTACGGTCTCGGCCTAAGAAATTCGGCCTTCGGCCTCGCCGCGGCGTTGTTCCTCGTGCCCGCTTCGCGAAGCTCTGCCTTCGGTCTCGCAAGTTTGCACCATCAGGCTTTTGCCTTTTCATTTTAAGCCGGTCTCAACGGAGGCCAGATCCGCCTCGACTGTGTTCTTCGTCCCAGTTTCGCCTTGTCAAAATTCTGAGTGTTCGTTTCGCGGCGCTTTTCTCTTTAAAATTGGATCGCGCAAAGATTATTCTTTAAAATTTTAACCGAACTGGTGGGTAAGTAAAATTGTTAGTCTTAGTCCATGTTGGGGAAAGATGATGGGAAATGAAGCCTGTGACTGACCTGCCTGACACTGCTCTTGCACGCTGGTTCTTGGCTGCGGCGAACGGTCGAAGTCCTCAGGGTTGTGTCTTCGAGATGATGCACAATATGGTAGTTGCGATCGCGGTAAATAACGTTGATGATGATGGTTTCAAGGAAACGCTGATTTTCGTCACTAATCGGCTCGGGACGGAAGCTGGGTCGTGAGCTTGACCGCCGGCGCAAGTGGTTTTCGACGTAATGGCCGAGTCACAGGCCAAAAGATAGGGAAAGCGGGTAGGAGAATATAATGGTATGATAAATGAGGGTAGAATTTCGCTAGTCGATATGGTTGCGTTCACAAATATCCATCATAACCGCCCCCCAAGGAGCTATCCAGCTCATTGACGAATAAAAAATAAAGATGATTTACCGGAAGATAATTTACTGAAAGATGTTTAACCGAAAGATGATTTACTGAAAGATGATTTACCAAAAGATGATTTACCGAAAGATGATTTACCGAAAGATGATTTACTGTTGAAAGTTTAAACTTAAAACTAAGAGCGGAGCAAAGAGCTCGCTAACTCTAAGGCTGCAGATTAGAACTTGGGAGCAAAGGGCACAATTTAACAATAGGCCTAAGCAAAGTTCCAGTAGATGTTTTTAATTCTACGACTCTAATAACGCCATCAGCGCCTGGACAAATGCGAATCACCCTAGCTTTTCGCCATTGAAGAGGAGGCAATCGAAGATCCTTGATTAGGACCAAGTCACCAAGTTGAATTGGTTCGGTCTTAGCAAGCCACTTGGGGCGCTGTTGAAGGGTGTGTAAATATTCGGATTGCCACCGCTTCCAGAAATGCTGGGTGATTTGGCGAAGTAGTAGCCAACGTTTGAGTACGGGTATGTTAGAGTCTGTAAGATCGTGGTCGGGTGCTGCGAGAAGTGGCTGACCGATGATGAAGTGACCGGGCGTTAATACCTCGAGATCATTGGGATCATTGCTGAGTGGACATAACGGACGAGAGTTTAACGCGGCCTCAACCTTCGTGAAGATGGTAGCCAATTCTTCAAAAACAAATGGCCGGTCAGAAATAACACGGGCCAAGATGAGTTTCGCAGAGCGAACTGCGCTCTCCCACAAGCCGCCCATATGTGGACTTGCCGGAGGATTGAAATGCCAAATGACCTGTTGAGCTCTCATGTGCTGGTGGATTTCGTCACTAGAGTTTCTTACAAATTCAGAAACTTCCTTAAGGCGTGCGCGTGCGCCTACAAAATTGGTGCCACAGTCGCTAAAAATATCGCTCGGAAGACCTCTACGAGACACGAAACGATCGAAGCAAGCCAAGAATGCGTCAGTCGACAACTCTGAGACTATCTCTAAATGAACGGCCTTTGTCGTGAAGCAAACGTAGATGCAGAGATAAGCCTTGACTGACTTAGCGTTGCGAAGATGAGAAGTTTTCAGCAGAAAAGGGCCAGCAAAATCGACACCAACCTTTTGATAGGGTCGGCACGGCGTGACTCTATCGACGGGCAAATCCCCCATGAAGGGAGCAACAGACCTTGGACGCAGGCGATAGCAGCGATGACACTGGAATATGACGTGTCGAATCACCCTACGCGCGGACATGATCCAGAATTTTCGTTGCAACAAATTGAGCAAGGTGCTCAATCCTGGATGCAGATAAATGCGATGATGATGCTCAATAATAAGCCTTGTAACGTGATGAGACTTCGGAAGCAGCAGTGAATGCCTCACGGAATAGTCCAGGCTAGACTTAACAAGTCTTCCGCCGACTCGTAAAAGACCTTTAGGATCAAGGAAGGGATTCAAGCGCATTAAGCTTCCTTTAACAGGTGTTCCTGCGTGCAGCGATTTGACAGCATCAGGAAACGCCACAGATTGGACCATGCCAACGATGGTATGTAAACTTGCATCGAGTTCAGCCACGGACAATGGGCCGGAAAGTCGAGATGCAGGATCGTGTTGCTTGCAATTATGGACAAATCGCTTGCACCATCCTATTACGGATTGAAGCTTGGAAAATGTGCTGAACTTTTCTAGGATTACAAATTCTTCAGGATCTTGAACCTGAGCGATGTTTGAGGTCAATGGAGTGGGTTTGATACCTGGTAAGTTTGCTTCACTCACCACTTGAAATTCTCCAGGCCATGTCGAAGAATCACCTTCAAGCCATGCTGGAGACCACCAAAGATGATTATCGACTAATTCAGACGGAGTGCAACCTCGACTCGCTGAATCAGCGGGGTTAGACAGCGAAGGTACGTGCCTCCAAGTGGCAGTCGGAATCGAGGACTGAACTTGGGACACTCGATTTCCTTCGAAAGTTTGCAGTTTATGCGGAGATGTGGCAAGCCACGACAAAACAATGCTGGAATCACACCAGGCTGATACAGAATTAATGTTTGTTTTGGGGCTTAGCACATCGAGAACATGCTCAAGCAAACGGGCTAACATGAGCGCACCGTTTAGTTCCAGCTTGGGAACAGTAAGCTTTTGTTTTAGCGGTGCCACACGGGACTTGGCCAAAAGGAGTTGCACCAAGGTGTGACCGCTGGAATCTACAGTGCGAAGGTAGACGCATGCTGCGTACCCTCGCTCAGATGCATCACTGAAACCATGTAGCTGACAATCTACAGGTTGATCAGTGAGCACTCGACGTGAAATGCAAACATTGTTGAGTTGGCAGAAGTCAGAGACAAATGTCGACCAACATTGCAGAATATCGGCAGGGAGAGGATCGTCCCAGCCACATTCGATGGACCAAAGCCTTTGCATGATGTGCTTGGCATAGAATGTAACGGGAGCCAAAAAACCACAAGGGTCGTAGAGTCTAGCGATGTTCGACAAAATGCCACGCTTAGTCATGACACTACTCATCTCGGAGACGTGATAGACGAAACTGTCAGTGTTGGCGTTCCACTGGATGCCCAAGACTTTGAAGACGTTATCTCCCTCGGGTTCAAACCGGAAGGGAGATTCGCAATGGTCGGTCGGAACGGACTCTAAGAACTCCTGAGAGTTGCTGGACCATTTGCGCAATAGAAATCCGCCTTGGGAGAGGACACCAATAAGTTGCTGCTGCAGATCTTTCACAGAGGAGAGGCTGGCAGCACCACTGACGACGTCGTCGACGAAAGTATCTTCCAGAAGGGCTCTGGAAGCCTCAGGATGTTTCTCCGAGTTGAGGTAGGCTAGTTCATGTACTACACGAATCGCCTGATACGCCGAACTTGTAACCCCATAGGTGACGGTGGTTAGCTCAAACTGTTTAAGCGGCTCATCAGGAGATTCGCGCCAAAGAATAGTCTGATACTTGCAGTCTTCATCAGCTATGCGAACCTGGCGGTACATCTGTTTTATGTCGCATGTGAACACTACTACGTGTAGCCTAAAGCGTAGGATAATATCCTCGATATTTTTCTGCAATTTGGGACCCGATAAAAGAACCTGGTTGAGTGACACTCCGGATGAACTGGGAAACGTGGCGTCGAAGACTGCGCGGAGTTTGGTCGTGCTGCTGTGCTCCTTGAGGACGCCGTGGTGAGGTATAAAGTAGCGATCATGGGAGGCAAGGGAGTTGACCTCGCGCATGTGACCAGCCTCGAGATAGTCGCGCATGAAGGCGATATAAAGCTCGCGCAGTGCCGGCTCACGGAGCAGCCGACGTTCCAGATTGTAAAATCGCTTAGTTGCGTTGACGTGTGTATCACCCAAAGGTTTGTGATCGACCTTGAATGGTAGACGAAGTATGAATCTACCAGACTCGTCTCTAGTATGTGTGTCAGAAAAATGTTTCTCACACTGAACATTCTCGGGATCTTGGATGAGCAGCTTAGGCGGCTCTTCAACCTCCCAAAACCTATTGAGAGCAAGATCGAGAGTGGCGGTGCAGGCCATCGACGTGGTACAGCTGTTGCCGTAACGAGATGCTGCGGGAGCTTTGCCCATGATGACCCATCCGAAAATAGAAGAATAGGCAGTAGGCATGTTTTCACCTAGACTGTACCTTCTACCATCAAAGATCTGGTCATACAGGTCGATACCTAAAAGTAAATCTATTGGTCCGGGAGTAATAAAATTTTTATCCGCTAAAACCAAACAGTCACATGCGTTCAATACTGATTGATCAACGAGCACAGAAGGAAGGTTGTTGGTAACGCGTTTCAAAATTATGAAGTCAGCGTCTAAAACTTGCTGTGAAAAGAACGGCTTGATGTTACAATGCACCGTGCCTCTTGTCGACTGAGTAGGTGAAGCACCAAGACCAAACAGGGTTCCAGAGCCTGAACGTTGAAGTCTTAGTTTCTGAGCTAGGCTCTCAGTCATCACTGACACTTGTGATCCACTGTCAATAAGTGCTCGAGCAGAATGGTAATGACCATCGACATCCTGAATGCGAACTAAGGCTGTCCCAAGTAACATGGTTGATGATGTGTCAACGCTATGAAGGGATTGAGGTTGCTTGGGAGCACTGCATACCGCTTCAGGTCCTTTGGCAACAGTGGACTCTACGCGAGGTGGCTCATTAAGCGGTGCGGGTTGAACGTGCAGCTTAGAGTGATGACGACCTTGACATACCTGACATATCGACCGAGAGGAACATTT
The DNA here is from genome assembly GCA_947310845.1 of Yponomeuta plumbellus. Lineage (NCBI taxonomy): Eukaryota > Metazoa > Arthropoda > Insecta > Lepidoptera > Yponomeutidae > Yponomeuta > Yponomeuta plumbellus. The sequence goes on from OX371217.1 coordinate 5,645,414, forward strand.
TGATACTTGATGTGTGCGTAAACAATTAAAACAAAGCCTTTTGTGAATAACGAACGCCTTCCGTTCCTTTGGTGTCATTGAATCAAACTTTGTACATTTATAAATTTGATGATTTTCATTGCAGCAGGGGCAAGTTGATTTGCTTTCTGACTTATTGTCAGGTTCCATAATATTAAAAGAGTTGCTAGGTGGGGGTTTAGATGATGAACCAGAAATGTTCTCAAGAATGCGAAGTTGATTTTCTAAAAATTGTAGAAGTTGTTTGAATGACGGAATACTCGTCGATTCGATGATTGACTCAAACTTACTCCTCATGTCGATTGAAAGTTTTTTAAGAATGATATGAAGAAGTAGGAAACTCCACGAATCTACATCAAAATTCAAAGCGGTGAGCGCCTGTGTATGTTCCTTTATAGTGTTCAAGAATTTATTCAATGCTTTAAAGTTAACTGAAGAAAGACTTGGCAGACCAAGAATTGCCTCGACATGCTTGTCAGCAATGATCCGTTTGTTCTCGTACCGCTCGACCAGTAGGGAGAAAGCAATGCTATAATTTTCGTTTGAAATAGTCAAATGTTTAATTAATGACAGTGGCTCTTTGTCCAACACGCTGAGTAAGTAATGCATTTTTTCCACTGGGGTGATGCCGGCATTGTTGTGTATAAGACTGTTGAAAATTGCAATGAAGTTAGGCCACTCAACATGCACACCAGTGAATCTGGCTAAAGTTATCTTTGGCAAATGGAAACTGGGGCCAGAAGTTGGCTGGTTGACAGTACTCTTTGTAGTAGGCACAGATGAATGCAAAACCTGGATAGAATAATAAATATCCTGGAACTTGGTGTAAGTGTCATTTATTTCCTTTCGCTTTTGTTCATTAAAAGTGTCGCTAGACAAAAGGACTAAATACGCTTCCTCTAATTGCTCTCGAGTTCTTTCCACGTCCTTATGTTTCGCAAGATACATGCTGATGCGATCACTGTCGCGTTTACCTTGCGTGCATTCTACCGCGAGATTCTATAAGTCGGTTAAGCGGCCAACCGCCAGTTCAAATACTAACACCTTCCGCTTGACCTCGGAAGACATTATTATTAAAGGCTTTTGAACAAATACTTTGTAAAAACCTTAAACGCCTTTTGCTTGAAGACTCTTGAAGTACAAAAACAAAACAAACCGATTGGTCGTTCACAGATGATTCGACAAATTGACGTTTGATTGACCACAGATTTGCGTTCTGTGCCACAGATTAAAAACCGTTTAAATAGTGCTGGGCAAAGTTTACCGATTTTATGTTGTGAACCCAACCATAGACAACTTTGCGTTTACGAAGTTAGCCAGTAAGTATGGCCACAAGTAAAATAACAAATATGAAGGTAGATGAATTTCAAAAAATGGTGATTTGCTTTAATGATGATAAATACTTATTTAGAGATGAGGATCGGGCTAGAAGGACCAGGAAATGTTGGGGAAAGATGATGGGAAATGAAGCCTGTGACTGACCTGCCTGACACTGCTCTTGCACGCTGGTTCTTGGCTGCGGCGAACGGTCGAAGTCCTCAGGGTTGTGTCTTCGAGATGATGCACAATATGGTAGTTGCGATCGCGGTAAATAACGTTGATGATGATGGTTTCAAGGAAACGCTGATTTTCGTCACTAATCGGCTCGGGACGGAAGCTGGGTCGTGAGCTTGACCGCCGGCGCAAGTGGTTTTCGACGTAATGGCCGAGTCACAGGCCAAAAGATAGGGAAAGCGGGTAGGAGAATATAATGGTATGATAAATGAGGGTAGAATTTCGCTAGTCGATATGGTTGCGTTCACAAATATCCATCAGTCCAAGTTAGTCCATTTATATGGGAGAACGCGTTCGAAATTAAAAATCGGCTTCACAGGATGGCTGTTTATCGTAGGTACCTTCCCTACAAATTTCTCATAGTTTTTTTACCTGAGGCCTTTCGTTTCTGAGAAAACCTACTGATGATATAAAATAATAAAAAAAAAAAAAAAAAAAACTCACGCCCGTTATCCCCGAAGGGGTAGGCAGAGGCACCAGTCTCTAGAACTGGACCCACGTTTTGCCGAGTTTATTAGGTCCCAAACGTGACAAGTGGCAAGCCTGTCGCCGTTATCCGGGCACAATTTATCAGCGAATGGTGTTGCTGTACAAACAAATGTACGTAACTATAAGTCATTGGTACATGGGTGGTTCGAACCCAGACCCTCATGATCGAGAAGCAAGGGTCAACCCCACTACGCCACCACCGCTTCCTACTGATGATCAATCATTATACCGGATTGTAGCTTTATATACAACTAGCTGGTGCTCGCGACTCCGTCTGCTTAAAATGAGTACTTCGATTAGCTTTTTTTCTTCTCCAAGGTCTAGTATCTTCATAAACTATAGTATAGGTGGTATTTTAATGACCAATATGGTATTTTAATGTATAATCTATTTATTGCAAAGTTTAATTAAAATCTGTTCAATAGCTTTTGCATTAAATAGTAACAAACATACAAATACAAGTTACACAATACACATTTTCGCCTTTATACTGTTAGTAGGATTAAGATTAGTACCTGCTTTACATGCCTAATAAACAAAATAAACTTTTTGTTTAAATTATCCTGTAGCGCAAACAGGAGCTAACGGAAGAGGAAGAGTGGGAGCAGATGAACGCTCGCCTCGTGGAGAAGGAAAAGGAGCGGCAGGAGAAGGAGAAACTGCAGGCTGAAGAGGATGCCAAGCGGCTCGAGGAAGTTAGCAAGGTACCACCATCATTACTTGCTTACAGTCTGTTAGCTTTTAGAATATACCTCGGGCTCTAGAGTAGGCTTCGGTTTTCGCCGAAAGCACACGAGTGTAATACTACTACCTGCTCTGTATAAAATTTTTCTACACTATTTAGAGTTATGTAGGAGTTATAAATAACAATACAAAATAAACCTTACCTTATTGCAATATAATCGATTCTATCTGATAGTAGCCAAGATATATTCTAAAAGCTAACAGACTTTACTTGTGTATGTATTATATTATTATTGCACACGACATAAGAACCAACATAATATGCCAAAAAGTGGAAGTTATTTGTAACATTTTTCATCATCCACCCATTATGTCTCCACCGAGCGGCACGGGTCTCTACCCTGAGGAAGGTGTAGGCCATACTCCACCATGGGGGCCAAGTCCGGATCAGTGGAGGCTTGTAAGACTAGTGGCCGGTCTTACTGTCAGAAGTTTTCAAGCTTGACGACTGCCATCTATCGACGGCAGCCGGCACCAACTGCTTACCGTGCCTTGCGAAGCACGGAACCGCTCGGAAAAATGCCACTAGCATTAGTCATAGACGGTCACACATCTATGCACTGTACGCGCCCTGTGATGCTTAACCTTCGTGATTGCTTAAGATCACTCAGGCGGCCGGGGCTACGAGTGATTCTTTGTTATATTTATAGCGTATTTGTGTCTTTCCCAGGACCCTGTGAAGTTCCAGCGACTCAAACGCAAGCAGGAGAAGAAGCAGCGCTGGAGCAACTTCTACCAGTCCGTTGCGATCACCAACGAGGTCCTTACGCCACCTACGGTATTCTGTCCATGTTTTCTTTTTACTTGGGCTTTTTGTTTGCATATCTTTTAGGTAGCATGATCGTGATCGTCGATGACATCTGCTTTTTTCTGTATCCGTAATTCTTTGACGAACTCGCATCAAAAAATTGTTTAACTATTTACTTTTTTAGGTGTAGGTACTTGAAAAATATGTATGTGAACATTACATGGAGGTTTTAGGACACACACACGCATGCACGCACACAAACAAGGAACAAAAACTCCTCTCAAGTGATATTTGAATACAATATTATGTGCAACACTCTCAGCATTTTATGCATGCCTTGTTGAATGCAGTTAGTTAGTTTGGAAACATTGTATAGTCGTTGTCTGTTCCCGTGCATGCCCCTCTAGGGATTTTCGCATCCAGTTGCGGCTTCCGCATATTCTATTAATTCTGAAACACATTTTTGACAAAAAGGCGTTGAGAACACTGTCTATCCTCTTCAGTCCTGACCTTGGAAATAACAATAGAAAACCATTATTTTCAAGGTTTTTGTTTTTTGTATGTATCTTTACCGGTAATTCCTTACCACATCGCGCACCTCTTTGACGACCTCTGTGGCGTAGCGGTTAGCGCATCTGCTTACCATACGAGAGTTCCCGGGTTTGATCCCCGGCTGGGGAGAAAAAAAAAGTCCAGGTCTTGGATGTTTACATGTTTGTGACGTAGCTGTTTCTGATTCCCACTACACAGGGTATCCTAGTGTGGGGCCAGAAACAATGTTTGTACCTGCATGTAAATGTTTATGTTATGTTTACATTTTTGACAAAAAGGCGTTGAGAACATTGTCTATCCTCTTCAGTCCTGACCTTGGAAATAACAATAGAAAACCATTATTTTCAAGGTTTTCGTTTTTTGTATTATCTTTACCGGTAATTCCTTACCACATCGCGCACCTCTGTCAAATTCCATTAGGACATTGAGAGAGGGAGAGAGAGAGACATAATTTATTCAACGGCACAATACTAAAAATTCAACGGCACAATACTAAAAACGTAACAAAACAGTAACCAATTCACAAAACAGTAACAGATACACAAAGTTTACATTGCTATCTTTGCATAATAGCTAGTGTCCCAAATATTATCAATAGCTACACATTCATACGTATAAAGTCAGAGAATAGTACTGCATTATTAATGGTTTTTTGTATTTTTGTGATTTTGTGTGAAACTAATTTGACCCAACTCATGAGTCACACGTCAATGAAAGTACTTTTGATATTTTTTAATTAAAAATGCCATCTCTGTTTCACGAAAAAGAAATATGTATATACCTATATCTTTTACATTTGCTCATAGGAGTCTTTTTAGTTTTCTGAATTTAAAGAGTTCTTGTATCGAGCCATGGGATCAATAGAAAATTAGAAACTGATGGCTCGTAGGGTCTATGACTTTTTCCATGTATGACATGCTGCCGGTCTTGTAGACTCCGGTTTTTTATTTTCGCTTTTAAAATTAATTAAAGCAGCCCAAACCGAAATGTTCAGCCGAGGCTCTAAAATCTTTCTCGAGAAAATACATAAAAACAAAAGATTTTATTTTTTTACGACACACAATTAGTTGGGTGTTGACGGGACTCATGAGAAAGTCACAATGGTAATGAAATTATATTTACACAGTCATTTCACCGTAATGTACTAACAATTTTGGCCCTGAAGTTAGATACTATATTGAACAACACTCCTGGTGGATCCAATCAATGTATTCTTTCAGGAGGACGAGATGAAAATTCAGACTCAAAAAGATGAGGCGTTGGAGAAGGCGCAGTACGAGCCCGAAATTGACGAGAGCAAGGTCACTCTGTCGTGGTGTAAGTATGCTCTTCGAAAGATTATAAGCGGGGTTCCATCTAGACTGCCTCTTTGACATAACGTGACTACCAAAACAGATCGTGGTTTCGACTCCGTACTTAGCCCAGGCGCACACTAGCGACAGGCGACAGCTCGGCGACTGGACGCGACGACAGGCTACGGCCGTCAATTTTCATACATTTTGTTCGAATCTCCGCACACTTGGCGTCAGAGTCGCGGAGTCGCGACGACAAGACTGTCCATACCATACCCTTTTTTTTAAATCTATACTAATAAAGAGGAAAGATTTGTATTTCTGTATATTTGTGTGTGTAATGTTAGTAATGAATAGGCTCGGAAACTACTGGGTCGATTTAAAAAATTCTTTCACCATTAGAAAGCTACATTCTCCGCGAGTAACATGAAGTTTAGGATTCCATACGAAACCATAACGTAACCCAAGGTGTAAAAAAATTACTATCCCAGGAATTTTCCACAGAGACGTTTTTATCACCCGTGCGAAGCTGGGGGCGTCTACCATATTTAGCCCGTTGCAAAGTTAGTTTATTTTATGTTATTGCATAATAAACCCATTAACCTTTCAACTCCCGCGGACTACCAGGGGAGCCAGCAAAAAATACTGTCAGCTCCCGCCACCTCCTTGTAGAGCCAGAAGACTGTGATCGAAATTAAGCCTTATTTTGATTTAGATACTGCTTAAGTTCTTTTTTTAATGATTTCAATAGCTACTGTATGAAGTGAGCTATCGCAGGCTTCACAGTACTTTTCTTTTAGTGGTGTTCGGGTTTTGAAAGGTTAATTAACACAATGAAAACGTTACAGACGACAGCGATCTGAACCAGTACCTGGAGTTGCCCGAGCTGTTGTCAGTGGTTCCGCTCTGCGAGGGAGCTTTCAGCTACGCATGGGCCGGCACCCGCGCCTCGCACGGCGTTCAGACCGGAAAAGTCTGCTACGAGGTGCGTCTCACTATTATAAAGTTATTGGTAAAATAAACGCAATTTCCGGTTGGAATCCCGGCTGGGGACAAAAAAAAGAAACCCAGCTCTTGGATGTTTACATATTTGTGACATCGCTGTTTCTGGTTCCCACGACACAGAGTATCCTAGTGTGGGGCCATAAGCAATGTATGTGCTTGTATGTAAATGTTATGTTATGTTAATTTCAAACGGCGACCATTCTGTAAGCCGCAGATATTATGAAGTAGGGTTCTTGGTACGAAATGTCAAGAATAATTAAATACGCCCTATCACCCCTACTAAACATTATTTTAACATCTGTAAAAACTATGAAGTTTTCACAAAAAAAGATTTTACTCCATACAAAAAAAAAACTAAAATATTCTTCTAAAATTTCTCGTCAATGGGTTATTTTATGACAAAATTGCAATCAGTAAATGTTTGTCAAAATTACGTAAGGATTCACCAGAAAAAAAAATGAGGTCAAAATACCCTTAGTCCACTTTTTTCCAGTCCGATCTCATTGCGTCACAAGCGTTTGGTCGGATCTGTCATTTTTTAATTTTACAGGAGAGCAAGCCAACGAGTGAATAAGCCTACATACGACACTGTGAACCTGAATTATATTGCTACTGACCTAGTTGACCCTGCAAACTTTGTTTGCCTAGTTTGAAGTATGTGCAGCTAACAATGTGCCGCGACACAGCCACTAGCGCGTGTGGAATGCTAAATAGTTAGGCTGTAATAACCCCCACGGTGGAGTATGGCCTAAATCTTCCTCAGGGAAGAGACTCGTGCCTCTCGTTGGGGACATATTGAGTTGAGGAGTATTATGTCCTATGGTATAATACTATGGGGCCGGGCAGCAGACATTGAGACTATCTTCATCTTGCAGAAGAGAGCGATCCGATTTATTTACAAGCTAGGTAGTAGGGACTCGCTAAGAGATTTTTTCAAAGAAACTAACATCTTAACAGTTGCAAGCCAATACATTTATGAAAATATTATGTACGTTCGGAAAAATATTAAGGACTTCGAAACTCTTGGTAGCCATCATAACGTTAATACTAGGAATAAACATAAATTGTCATTTCCACGATTTAGACTTGCAAAAGTTAATACTTCCTTTATGGGGCACTGTATAAGGTTCTACAACAGGATACCCCAAGATATATTAGAGTTACCCCCAACGCGATTTAAGAATTGTGTTAAGCACACTCTTTGCAAAAAAGCTTATTATAAAATCAACGATTATTTAGAAGACAAGGACGTATGGCATTAAATAGTAGTTTAATATTAAATTAAATCAGAGGATAATGTGTCTAGTGTTCAACACATCCAAGATATTATTTTGTATGTTTTATTTGTATTAGCTTTAAGGTGATTTGAGAAAAGATGGTCAGAGTGGAGTTTTTTTTTTCGCTGCCTTTTTCTCCACTACAGACGGCCCCAAGGCAGCGGCTAACGTTATACATAACTGTATGTACATTGACATTTAACAAGCAGAATGTAAATTCATTACGTTGAAATAGATTCTTGATGATGATGAACCCTTTGAGAGTACCAACCCCGATTATCATTCTCAGGTCCGCGTGGGCGCCGCCGTCACAACGGCTGAGGATAACGTTGCGAGCGCCTTGAGGATCGGTTGGTCCACTGACGACTCCTCGCTGCATTTGGGTAAGTGGTGGGATAAGAAAACCAGAGTTTTTAAATTTTTTTCCTGGTTGTGATCTCTATCTGTCTATAAGAACACGAATGAAAAGTTTCTTATCAGCGAAAAATAAATCAAATTATTGAAAACTTTGACACATGTAATTCTTTGCTTTACCAATCGTCGAATAAGAGAATAATTCTTTTTTTATTATTGTTCTCTACATACTTCTTCCTACACTTTTCTAAGCAAAATTATATTGTACTGGTTGAGTCAAATAAAAATTGACAAAGATATGTTATTTCAAGTACTGGTCGAATTAACCTAAATAGCAACAAGGAAGGAATGACTGAAAATCAGCAGTCTACAGTCTTAGCAACCGTGATAGCATCAGCCTCACTAAACCAGCTATAAATCATAATACCTTTGTAACTAAATGTTTTAAGTAATTACGGCGTTTTAATGTTATAAAAACTAAGATTTTAGCAGTTCTGTAAAAAAAAAGAAGCTGCATGGGAGTTACCGACCATTTCCCCTAAATTCCTTCGATATATCTCTTACTGTAGTATTCCATTTACTTTGGTTATTTCATAACACCTAGATCGAAAGATTTTTTTACGAGTATCAAGATCTCACTTGTACAATATGTATTGTATGGAGCAACAAGCGGCAAATCGACCGGAATGGAGGGCTCTCATCAACAAGAGTCTCACTCATCATTTGAGTTTGAAACTCTTAGACGATCTGAGTAGGATGCGAAGAGAGATGACTGTAAAGCCCGTCCACCTGCTGCGATAAATTATAATTACATAGACTGTGTGCTCACATGTCTGCAGTGTGGCAGAGCCTTTATAAAAAAGGTTGGCTATGCGAGCCATATGCGAGCGCACCAACGACACCAAAACAGGAGCTGAAGTAGTCGCCGTGACCGAAATCGGTCGGGACCATTATTATATACTAGAATCAAGAATTTTCATTCGTCCAGTGACTAATAGCTGTTTCTTGTCCATGCAATAGGCGATGGTGATCTCAGCTGGGGCTTCGAGAGCACGGGACGCGCGGTCAACAAGGGAGAGTTCAAGGATTACGGGAAGAAACTAGAAGAGAAGGACGTTATCGGCGTCTATTTGGTGAGACTTTTGTCCTTACACTTGTAACGAGGTGCAATTCGTGTAACGAGGTGCAATTAGCCTCTTTGCTTTCTATTATTTTTGGCCATTATCATTCTAAATTTAATAATATTTCGACATTTGCCACAGTGGCTGGACGTAGCTGAGCCAGATAATCCTCAGCTTCCAGCCAAGGTGGACTCGAATTACACTATTTTATCACAACTTTATTACGACCCAGATTGCTCTACTGTGCATATTATTACCTCTAACAATCATTCAATTAATATTTAAAGGGCACATATTATTATGCGCCTTTCTTTTACCTCATAAATTAAAATATTATCTATTGCCTCTGGATACCCTACTTTTATTCTACCGACCGTACTCACGAACCCAATATTGCGATAGACTGTGTGCTTGATGATGTATGAGAGCACTGGTAATTTCTACGAACCTAGGTATACCTTATACAAAGAATTTCCACTTAAATAAAATCATAGACCAGATCTTCAATCTGTAGAATTTCAAAGGTCCATTTCGAGTCACCATAACAACTGTTTTTGATTCTTTTCAAGGTAATAATCAAACAAGTTAAACAATGTTCCCTATTTTACCTGTATACTTGCATGCAGTTTCGGAGATGTTACGTCTCCCTGTCACAATCCTCACTGCAAATGAATAGGATTCGTATTCCGATCCTGCCTCATTTATTTCAAACAATTCACCAAGTTCTTAACACTTGTAGCAGGTAATATGTAAAACTGTTGATAAACTTAATTAAATTAAATAATAAGTAAAAATAAACAATAGTTCCTCCCCACAGGACCTGGAATCCAGTCCGTGCACGATTTCTTACACGGTGAACGGAGTGGAGCAAGGTGTGGCATATGAAATTGATCGCACAGAGCTCGGAGACAAGGCTCTATTCCCGCACATCCTCACAAGGAATTGCTGCTACAAAGTCAACTTTGGCAGCGACAAGTGAGTTGCTTCTTGTCAATATTTATTCATAGTTTCTCATTGGTGTGAATGGACAGTACTAACCAAAAAAAATTTTTTATTGTATTTTCTGTTATTGTCTTTTTTCATAGAAATTTTCTGTTCTTTATCACAATCAAACCCCAATGTTATACATATTATTATATAATTTACTCAATCTCGTACCAAAATAACCCCAAAAACGCCCCCCAGATACAACATGTTGACGAAGACTAAAATCGTGCGCAAGCGCCTCGAGATCCCCGTCGAGAAGGTTCTAGAAGAGAAACAGCAGCGCGAGGACGAGTTCAACCGGCTCAAGGCGGAGATAGCGCGGAAAGAGAAGGAAAGGAAGGACAAGGAGAAGAAGGACCGAGAAGAGAAGCAGAGGAAGAAGCGAGAGGTTAGTTTTTACAAATAACACATCTGCGATAAACACTTTGAGGACCACATTAAAATAAATATCAAATGTTGCATGGGAAGTAGTTATCTCTTGTAATTTCTGGTGTACATACAATAAAGAATATTCTATCTATCTATATTCAAACGTTTTTTTACGTGTTACCGGTGGTATACCGGGTGTCACTTGAACGTCTCAGTATTCATTTGTATGGAAAGCATACATCAATATTGATAAAAACAAGACTGTTGCCTGTCGTACAAATTTAATAATTTACAGTTATTTAGATTTAGAAGGAATGTAATAAGACTAAGGCCGACTTGCACCACTGACTAAAATCTATTTAACTTTATGTTAAACAGAATGTTGACAGTTTTGCCATACACTATCAGACAAAATTCTATTTAATTTAACACTAAATGGATTTCAGTCAGTGGTGCAAGTCGGCCTTAGAATAAGAGGTTACATAAAAACTAGTAATATAGTTTATACTTACGCTGTCACAACCAAATCCATCTGCTGATCAGGTTTATTAGGGAATAGATTTCTGTTTTAAAAATATACTTATGCTGTTGCAGCCAACTCCATCCGCTGATCAGATTTATTGGGGAAAAAGAATCATTTCGAAATGTTTGCAGGAGAGAGAAAGACAGCGCAAAGAACGCGAGGCGGCCAAGCAAGGCAACGGGGAGAAAGAGAAGGATGACGATAAAGACAAGGACGGAGAGAAGAAGACTGGAGAGGAGGGGAATGATGATGAAAAGGTATCATATGTTTTATTGTATGAAAACTGTACGTAAGCATCCTATATACGTCCGACTGCAGGGTACAGGCCTTCTATCAGAGAGAGGTATTTCCATAATCTCCACGCGTGCCCACATCGGATTGGCGATTTTAAGCGCCACGCCATGAGTCATGTGAATAGCTCTGCAATCAGCTCAGAAGAAAAATTTTTAATGTAGTAATTCATTAATTAATTTGAGAAAGAAGTTATGATTACTTTATTTTTGCATAAATACTCGTCGATGTTTGAAGGTTGAATTCACATAAGTTTTCGGTCTATTGTACATAAATTTTTTCTTCAGCGAGCTACAAAATTGCGAAAATATAAAAAAAAGTAGGTAAATGAAATTTTCAACGACATTTCCAATGTTATAGGATCCGAGTTGCTAGGAGGGTGAATACACTATGACTTATTAATGATACATTTAATTTAGTTAAGGTTCAAAATACTTGCTGCCTTACTAATAAATAAGTTATACACTCTGAATAACTATTTGACGTATATAAATGTATACTGGTTTAATCGCATTTAGCGTACAAATAACCAGTTTGTCAGACCTCGTATAACGGCTGTATACACAGCTCATAACCTTTATTAGTAAGGCCGTTGGTGTTGTTAATATTATTTCTGTTCCACAAATTTATTGTCTCCATTGCAGTCATGTCATGACAATTAAAAAATCATGTCATTATTGTTAATGTTTGACGGCAAAAAAAATGTGCAAACAAAAACTTAAACCAATTGGTATTTCAAGGAAATCAATGGCGATAAACCATCAGAGGAGGTCAAAGCTGAAGAAAAATCTGAGCCGATGGAGACGGACCAGGACAAGTCAACTGAAGTTAAAGGAGATGACGCTGAGGCTGCCAAGGAGGATGGTGACAAACCCAAGGAGGACGGTGACAAACCCAAGGAAGAGGATTCAACTAAGGAGGCTGAGCCAGGTTAGTTCGTAGGAAACCCTGAGCCTGATACTCTTTTTGTGAGAGTCAATGAGTCTGGATACTGAGGCAATACGGTATTTGACACTATCAACAATAATTTATTTGAGATGCTCGATTAAAACGATTACAAAATTACAAAATGATTCGGAAAATGTATATCATACCCAATAATGAAGAATGTTAACTAATTTTGATTATTAGCACTCCATATTCTCTGTCAAAAATAAAAAATACTAGTGAAAGAATTACTTCGATACGTCAATTAGTTTCCGATTTAGAAGTAAAACAAGTTGTAACCGTACGACGCGGGCCGCCGGTTACGGTGTGACGTCATCGTACAACACGCTCAGTCTGGCTCACTAGTCCGCTCGCAGTCGCGCGCCCGTGTCGTCGAAATTATACCTAAATAGTTTTAAAAATGTCCAATCCAAATACTAGGAAATCATGTGTTGTAGCTAAATGTAAAAATACAACTACCAATTCGCCGGAAAAGTTGTTTTTTATAGTTCCAAAATACGTTAAAATGCGAAAAAAATGGATAAAAGCTATGAAGAGGTTAGATCAGATAGGTAGACTAGATAGATTAGATTAGATAGAAGTGTTATACAACTTGTACCAAAATCTTTAGCTTTAATCATTTTCAGTTTGGTACCAATACCTGAAAGCTTAGATTTTTTCCAATAACACTTGGTAGCAGTAGTTGAAGGCTCCTTGCTTCGACGTTGTAGCCACATTAAAAATGCTATACCTACCTAGTATGTTTACAGCCACCTCTGCTGGCGGCACAATAACATAACATAACATTTACATACAGGCACAAACATTGCTTCTGGCCCCCTGTGTCGCAATCTTCGCAGGTCGCGTTTAAAACTTTTTGATCCTCTTCATTGCATTCTATACTGCAATGAGAAGGTGTGGCACGTACGCGGTGTTCTGGCATGATTCTACATTTAACCGTACATACATCACCTACTCTTTTTACTTGAACAAAACCAAAAGCATCATCGCCATAGCTGTCTCTTGCCGACATGAAATACGTTTCAAATAAAAATAAATGGCCTTACGTATTTTGTAAGTAAAAAAATCTACAAATAAAAAAAAGGTAACGTTCAACCCACTACATCTACATCCTAAGTACCTATCCTACTTCCTACTAATATTATAAATGCGAAAGTTTTTGAGTGTGTGTGTGTGTGTTTCTTATCTTTCACGAAAAAACTACTGAACGGGACGAAGTCTGGAATAACACATAGGCTACTTTTAATCCTGGGAAAATGTAAAGTTCCAGAGGGAAACGGGGGCGAAGCTGCTGACGGAAGCTAGTTTGCAATAAATCAATGTATGTATTCATTTAAATTTACTAGGAAGAGCGGTACCTACCTATATATACATACGTGCCTACAAAATTATAATACGTATTTTTTGTCATTACCGTAAAAATGTAATGGTAGGTAGGTACTTCTACTATTTGAGTTACATTCTTCCATTATGACTTTATGACATTAGTTGGGTATTTTGTTTTGATAAAACAATTTATAACAGATGAACTATTAAGCATAACTAGTAGCACGGAAAGTTCACTCACCTTTGCATTTTTATTCCTCGCATTTCGGCGGCAACGAAATCACTATTTTTTGATAAATAATGCGCAACCATTAATCCATCTATTTTAGATAGATTATCCGATTGCCCTTTTTCGAATCCTTCATCCATTTTATTAATCGAATAATATTTACTATTATTAGACTATTAACTTAACACGCGAAAGAAAACACAACAAAATACTGCGCAAGCTATTACACCTACTATAACCTACATTACTACATTATTATTACATTACATTACTATTATTACTATAACCGCTGGCGACTTGATATTAGGCGCGCGGCCCGCGCGGCGCGTTGTATTATGACGTCACAAGCGGTCTCGTGACTGTTAGCGGGACGCGATATTTTTCGAAATTTTGAATGCCTATAAAATCAAAATTACTAGGTATTTTTTGACTAAAACAAAAACTAGTGTATTTGTATACATACAGGCTTTACTGAGACAACATTTCAAACGATTTGGCATACCTAGTAACATTCTCCATTATACCCAATGAACAATATTTCTATGGTCACGAATCAAGAAAGTTTCTTCTAGGATATGGATATGAGCGGTCACTAAATATTAATATATTTTTTGTTTATTTTTAGGTGCTGTAGTTTTCGAGAAAATAATTTCTTTAATTAATTTCGCTCAGTGATACAGATCATTACGCCATCACAGATTAATACAAAGTCAGAAAGTATCATTCATTCGAATCTGTCAAAAGTAATTAGTCTGTTGCCTTTAAAAAATAAATACTGAAGTAGGTACAGGGCCACCAAATTATATGTTCAAGTGGGCAACATTGTAACTAACTAATTAATTGTAAATTCTGTACCCCATTTCTTGTTTCATTTATTCACTTACTAAGATTTATAGATATATGTTCACTGAAATTTGAAGACGGATTAAAATATTCTCATTTTCCTAGGTAAATTTCTTAAAAGTTACTATTAAATTCTCCACTAGCGCCGCTATCAACTGAACAGATAAGATGGTGGCACTGTACCTACATAAACGAAATCACTGACAGAGTGACAGTTTTTTTAAAATGCTTCAACGTTGGATGGCGTGGATACACGACTATGATTCCGTTCCGTTTTGCTTATACGCCCTTTTATAATGAGAAGGTTTTCAAAACCAAAAATCATGAATGAAAATCTTATCTGAGGTAAAAACTAAGAACGTAGGGCTATCCAGTTTAGCTTCCTTTTCATATACAGCAAAGGAAAAAATCCCGAATTATTGTCCATTGGGTATTTGACAGGATGTCAAATGAGTTACTTTTAAAACGGAATTTTGTATGAAAATACTTGCTTGTGATGTCACATTTCAGAGCACTCTTTTTATGTTTCGTCTATTTAAAAATTGTAATAATTAGTAAATTATTAAAAGAAATACATTTTCCGAATCATTTTGTAATTTTTGTTTGTCAAGCATCTCAAATAATTTATTGTTGATAGTGTCAAATACCGTATTGAACGAAACTGAATCAGGGTGGTTAGGATAGCAGATGTTTAAGCCTAAAATCATGCGGGTTGGAGGGTCCTTAAGTTCGACGTCACATTTCAAAATCTATTATAATATGTGAGTGGTTGACCAAAAAGGGACCTGGAGGGATTGGAAACCGTTAATTTTTTTATTTGATATTTTAAATATGTGGTATTTAAGCATTGTTTTGGTCTAAACAGAATATTTTTAGGTGCCGTAGTTATTTTTTTATGATTTTTTGTGAGCCGAGCACGAGTCGAAAGCTGTATAAACACGAAACTTCAAACGCGATTTCCCTTGAGGTCCCTTTTTGGTCAACCACTCACATATTGTTAGTGTTGAAACAAAGGAGTGTTGGATCGTGGCAGGTGGCAGTCCTTGGTCTCTGCCCACCCCTCTGGGATACAGGCGTGAGCTTATGTATGTCATCATCATCAACCCATTATGTCCCCACCGAGGGGCACGGGTCTCTTCTCTGAGGAAGGTATAGGCCATACTTATGGATGTATGTTTGTTTGTTGAAACATGAACGTTGAAATATTTACTAAAAAAATCAACTCTATCGGAAATAAAACTAATTTCGGAACTGCTGTATTAAATCAATAATTTCTAGATGTAAGATTGCAAAATATGTGACGTCACACTAGGAAGGGCGAGTCTAACAAATGTGATTGATTTACGAATGTTATGAATGTTAATTGCTGAATTTTCTAAATACTGTTGTATTTATTTAAGCATGCTAAATATTAATTTAAAATTTCAAAATTTTAAAATTGCTATGCCAATATTGGTAAAATTACATTGGACTTACAATTTTATCCATATGACATCATAATGCACTGTAATTTATTGCAATAAATGATTTGATTAACTTGATTGATTGATTGTGACCAGCTGTGACAAGGACGAGGGAGGGGTCAAAAATAATGAAATTCGTGTGACGTTATTTATGAATGGCCCCTTAATTAGGGCTTATTAGGATTAGGAGATATTCAAGTTGAAGAGAAACGACAATTCATTCCCTATAACTTGCAACAGTCACATTTGCGTTCTATGCCACGAGCCCATTATTAAACTGAACAGCGGACTTCTTATTGTGACAGCACTGTAGCTGAAACAAGAGATTTGTACATTTCAGTGTTGCGTTTTGTTACAGAGGGTCCCGTGCCCGAGGTGACGGAAGATCAAGTCTACGCCGGCCTGGTGTTGGACAAGAGAATCAAGTTCATCATCAGGTAAGTGGGGAATCTTACGGACTGCCGGCTGAGAATGGAAGAGACTTTCATGGTCTTTTAAACAGTATTGTTTCTTTGGTAATAAGTTAACTTAATATCAGTTCAGTATGTAAATATGTGTAGATTTTATTGCCAACAACAAATTTGGTAGCGGGTACTCGGAAGCGAAATTAAACCTTATATTAATTAATCGTCGTTCTAAAGTCCCTTGTCCCTTGGTCCGCCTGACGGCTAACAGAAATCAAAAACTCGAGTGTTTGATATTTAACAGACTTCAAAAAAGAGGAGGGCTTCAACTATGTGGATTATTATGTTTCTTTTTATCTTACTATGTCCTCTCAAACTTAGTCCAATCTTGATCCATGTCGAAGATTCTTTATTTATTCACAAAAATTAATTCATAAGGACACTTAGTTTCACTTTATCAGTACACACTCCGTACTGCATTAACTCTGCAATTTATTTACTAAGCAATGAAATCGAACGACGTAAACGTAAAAGTCAATAAAGTCAAAAAGTTAAAGGGTGTTTCATCCAATTTGAAAGGCAGAAGTGAACCGCGTAACATCACCTTTATGGAAGTGTCTTTCTCGCACAGGTACTCTGTTGACGAGGAGTTAGACGGCGAAGCAGGCGCCATGCTTCCCGGCTACGTGTTCATATGCAACGGCCAATTGGTGGCCGGGCCCCGCCGCCCCGCCGCCGCTTGCGACTGCGAGGTGAGTCAACGGACCGGCTATTCTATTAGATGAATAGGCTATTTGAAGGTTTCCGAAAACCATCTCAACTTTTTTGTTGGTGTTCATTGAGTGCTCGGAAAGTGGTAATTTTATTTATTTTCGGTTTGTCTTCTAAAAAAAGCAAATAAGGATTAACTTTTAACCCTTTAACTGCCAACATTCTAAGGGTAGTTTGGTTGAAATTGCCGAACACTTTTCATACAAATCACGAGAAATCTCGTGTTTGGCAAATAACACTAACCCCAAGCCCGAGAATACTCGGGCTCGGCAGTTAAAAGGTTGAAATAAGCCGCCAAAACGGTATCTGAGGTAATATGGCGTCGAACAGGAATCATGACGTCACTGGTCAGTAAACAAAACCAATGAACGTAAGAACGACATGACATGACAAACGTAAGAACGACATGACATGACAGACGCCATAGTTACTGACCTGTGACGTCATCATAGGTTCGGCCAATCCAGGCTGTTCTCGATGAAATTGCTACCAATGCAAAGCTATCAAATTTAATTATGGCTTTTTGGATAAATGATCTATTTTTTTATATAGTTAAAATGCGGTTTTAAGACTCATAAAGGAATTCAAACGAAACGAGGCCTTTTGTGTATAGTTCTCTGCGACGCTAAGTGTGATTTAGATGAGGTTAGTCATCTGCCCGGTGGGATGAGGTCACGGTCATACAGGAGAAAAGGGGGCTATTCTTCCTAACTACGTGTTCGTCATCGAAGCTGGACTAGTGGGCGCTAGTGGTGTCCGAGTTGGTTAGGACAGAGGTACAGTCATGAGCAATAATTAATATACACTGTAACATAAAAATCTTAGTTTAAAACAATCTAGAATGAAGTGTACGACAATTTATCCTAAATCATGTATGTCGTACACATGTGCAGCACAAAACAAAATGTGTACGTCGTACAAAATGTGACAGTGTATATTATATTATTGCTCGTACGTTTTGTACGGGACGAAGTTAGTCACGAGTGACCGGTCAAGACCGGTGAGCTGGGGTCACGGTCTATGCTTCCTGACTACATGTTTATCTGTGGAGCTAATTTTGCGCACAGATTTGATATGCCAACAATTATTTTGGTCGGCAGAATAAATAAATCTGCAGCAAAAGGCCAATTAACCGTCATATTATATTAGCCGGCAGCCTCACATAGTTCGATATTTGAGTAGGCACCAGACTTAGGTTTCTGAGTTGAGAATTTTCACTAAGTAAATACTTTAGTAACGTTCTGTCACGCTCATATCTGAGAAATTTGACGTGACAGCACTACAGTTAAGTATTTCTTAGTGTAAATTCTCAATTCGGAAATCAGCCCTAAGTCTTCGTATAATAAGTTAGCATTAGGTCCACATTTTTTACACTATCATTAAAATTTGTAAATTAAAGAAAAAAAAGAAAAAGTAGACTTCTCTAAAACACGCTGACGACGTAGTTAAAACCGGTTTATATGAGGAATTCTTCTGTTAAAGCGCCTCTGGTTAAAGCCGGTATAACGGATTGATTTTAAGTGGGATAAATAAGATATAAAACTGATAATGTTTAGCAGAAGTCAATCTGAACTCAGTGCGTCCGTTCCGCCGTAAAAGATTCGCGCTCGCGTTGCACTGTGGGTGGTGTAAAAGCCACCTTCTCTCACTTATTTTTGTTTTAGTTTATTGTTAAATCTTCGACGATGTTGGCAAAAAATGTCGTTGAATGTTTTTATCATGTAATACTGTTCTCATTCTGCGAACTTTCGCGTGTGGCATTTGTAACTTGGAAAACTTGAGGTACTAAAGGTAAGTCTTGTTTCATATATTGTACCTTACATAATGCTTATTGCTTATATTTTATGTCACTAAAAAAGTTTACACACACATACATACAAACATAAATAAACTCACGCCAGTATGCAGTAGGCAGAGCACGGGGTAGCTGGATCCTGATGAACATTCTACATTTATTAATTGCTGCATGCAAGCTCGGAGTACATGGCGTACATTTATTGTTCTGGTCAAATTAAGTTGCCCACATCATGAAATGGGACCACTTCATCAAATGATCAAGCATTTCATGAAGTGGGCATATCTACGATACGGCCACGACACATATACAATCGTAAAGCGAGCATGCACTTGTAAAAAAAACATACCAAAATTAGATATAGCTACTTTTTTATACATAGTTTTTCAAGATTTCTGAGTACATTGTTATCTGAAATATGGCGGCACGTTTTCGATTTGCGATGTTAACGTTACCCAATTGACTCCTTTACGATTTAAATCTCAGTTTTAAAAAAAAGTTTAGATCGATCGAAGTAACTACAGTTTTTTACGTAACTTTTAATTCAATTTTTGATTTGATTCAATGACAATTTTTGCCTTTCATAGTCGGAAGTTTATTTCTGTGCCTTATTTTTATTATTTCTTCCTTGACTCTACCTAAAATATTTCATTAATTTTCGTTACTAACCTGTGTTAGGTACTCTATGAGGCATATTTTGTTTGTTTATTGCTTTGTGTGGTTTGATTAGCTGGTCGTGCAATTTCACTTTTAATATTATTTTTAGGTTGAAGTCGAGCAAGGCATCCCAAAATCTTTGTCAGTCATCGATAGTCCGCACCTACAGCCTGGGTCCATTCTTCGAAAGATTCTTCAAAATTCATCGGAAACGAACGAGTGAGCAAACTATTCTTTCGAAATCGACTCATAAAATAAGATGCACTTTTCGTTAACGTACTGACGTATCACTGAGGAAGTACTTCGACCAAGGGATTATGCCCTCGTTTACTATTCACTGAAATAACCACCGCACTTTTCATGATGAGTTTACAGATCATCACCAAAAAACACTAACAGTTTGTATTCTTCCTTCGCAGTACATCCGAATCAGCGGTCGAATCCGTCGGAAGAAATCAGCCCGTCTTTGTTGGCGTGTGTGTCGTTAAACAGGAGATCGATGAAGATCGGGACGAAGGGGCTGTGCCAATGAGTCCGGACTTAGCGAAAGTTAAGTTAGATAGTAATGAGCCAGCAAGAAAATACGTTTCCTGTGCTGTGAAGAAGAAGGTTGATGTTGCATCGGTTGTGACGGTTGAAATTGAACCTGTAAAAAGGGGACGGGGGCGTCCTAAGGGATCACTCAACCGGCGCCCGATTAAATCTACATCCACATCAAACCATACTAGTCCCAATATTCCATTAGATCAAGTTTTCGTCGACGAAATTCACGCGCCGTGTTCACCAGACACTAGTCAAAAAGTGCGAGTAAAGACTGCACGACTACCGCCGAATGAACAGTGATGTGTCTCAGACGAGGCTTCCGATAATGACAATGACTACGAGGAATCATTCAAAGAATCTGCACTGCTCAGCGAAGGCGCGGAGAAATTCGAGTGGTATCCTATAGAGACTTTTAAAGGGGCGAAGGAAACTTTCCTTCTCAAGAAGACGGGCTCTGTGACTCCGCGTATGTCGATATATGACGCTTTTCGTTCGTATTGGGACGACGGCATACTCGAGCGTATAGTTACTGAGACCAACAAATATGCGACGACCATCCAATCAGAATTATTTCAAAGTGAATGGTACCCCACGAACACCCACGAGATATTGATACTCTTCACTTTCTGGATCATGTTAGGCGTCATAAAGACGCCTACACTAAAATCGTGCTTCTCCACCGAACCCCTGCTGAAAACAGAATGTTTCAGACGTATGTTCACTTACAAACGTTACAGTAAAATTCGTCAAGCGCTCCGCTTTAACAGCGATGTTCCTCAATCGGCCAATCCGTCAAAGCTGCACGCGTTAAGCCCTATTATCGACCACCTCAACCACAAATTTAAATCGAGCTATGTGCCTTCGCAAAACCTCTGGTTGGACGAAAGTCTAACTCAGTGGAATGGGAAATTGGCATTCAGGCAGTTCTCCTCCGGTAACCCAGCCAAGTCCGGCATCAAGACTTTCGAGCTCTGCGAGAGCTCCACAGGCTATCTTTGGTCGTTCCTAGTGTACACAGGTAAAGAGACCACCGCTGGGGATGACCCGTCGGTGTTAAAGAGCGCCTCTCTGGCGGCCAGACTCGTGCGTCCCCTTCTCGGGAAAGGATACACGGTTTACATGAAGAGCTGGTTCAACTCTCCGATACTGGCGAGGTTCTTAAAGCGCAACAAGACAGATTGCGCTGGAACTTTGCTAGCCTACCGTCGTCACGCCCCGCCTTCAATAACATCGGCTCAGCTCCAAAGAGGCCAGCTCATACGGGCCCACTCCGGAGACGTGGCAATTTGCGCGTGGCAAGACGCCAAAATGGTCTTAACCACGTTCCACGGCGCCGAGACCGGACTAGTAAACCAAGGCAGAGGCGACGTGACCAAGCCCCAAGTAGTCATAGACTACAACAGAAACACGAGCGGGGTCGACCGCAAGGACCAAATGTTGGAAGCGTACGAGCTGGAAAGGAAGCGTCAATCGCAGTGGTACATAAACTCAACTGTTCCGTTCTCAACTCGCGGATCCTAGTGGAAGCCTCGGCGCGGGTCAAAATGGACCACCTGTCGTGTCGATGCGACCTTGTTAATTTGTAACGAGGTGCATTTGCCTCGTTGCCTTTTTTATCATTTTCGGCCATTTACTATTCCAAATTTAATTAGTATCTGACTTTTGCTGCAGTGTTCGGACGTATCTGGCTCAGATTATCCTCAGATTCCATCTAAGCTGCACCTAAACGTCATCCTTTTTCTGTTTTTCGCGACCCGGAGTATCTTATTTCAACGTTATTATATAAATCATCATTAAATATTTACAAAGGGCACATAATTGTAAGTGTTCCTGCTTTATTTTCTATTCCTAGTGTAATTTTATATTTATTTTTAGACCTTATTTAAGATTTTCTATTTGCATTGTCCTCAGAGTGCTTATACTGAGTTGTTTCATTCACTTTCGATAGCGAGAGCGTTTTCAGTTTGTATAGGAGTGACAGAGCGCGCCACCTAGTTGTCTCTTTGTCACTCCTATGCAAATCGCAAACGCTCTCGCTATCGAAAGTGAATGAAAAAACTCAGTATACGCACTCAGGTGCCCTTTCCTTTTTATTATAAATAAAACTTAATTTTGCCGTGCCCCTGGATACCCTCTTTTACATTACGGATCGCACCCCTACTTAACCCAAGTGCGACAAATTTGATACTCGATAGGCACATATCGCTGGTGCCTCTCGTTCGTACGCGGCAGAGGTTGCGTAGTTCCCTGGCTCCTCGCGGTTCTAGTGCGAAGTTTGAACATTGGCCAGTTAGAGTGTCGGAGATATGTCTGACGTCACGCCCCACACACCACGTGCGTAAGCGATGCGTCTATTGCTTCTTCTCGAAAATCTCGAAGGGTGTGAGGAACCGTACATCGATGTACAAGTGCCAGAAATGCGACGTGGCGCTGTGTCTTGATTGCTTTAAAGATTACCACGTGAATCCAACTAATGGTTGATTGGATTGAACTTATCTTTGTTTTAGATTGGCCTTAACTTAAAGTAAAATGCGGACTTTATGTAGGTACATGTGCCAGAAATATGTGGTGGTTTAGCAATCATAACTTTATCTCTTTATTTTATGAAGTTATATATTTAATTAAATATTTTATTGTTCTTTGTAATTCTGCTTGTAGTAGTTTTACAAATAATTAGTAATCTGGGTAGCGCCATTGTTTATTCAATATGATTGTTTTTCAATAGTAATCTTAGAACTTATTTTAGTTCGCCAAATGTTTTTTTTTTCAATATCGAGTCATTGAAAAGTAATCTGTTCTGTAAGATGTTATCTGTCTATTTAATAACTCTGAGCGCTATTCGGTGATCTAAAATAAGTTCTAACTTGACAGTTAATATAGGTTTAGTATATTGTTATAAAAATTGTATTATATTGTTAAAGTTTTATTTAACTTACTATGTAAGTTCAGTATAGCTAATTAAGGGTCTTTTTACAAGATCTTGATAAGTTTCTGTTGACTTATTTGTCAAAAATCATACATGTTGATTCCATTGTTTATTGTGTATATACGAGTAGTTACTTAGTTTGTGACTGAAATGAGATAACTGAATAGGATGTGTATTAGAACTATTTCACCGGAACTTAGAAAACTAAGTCACCAATACTACTTAACAATTATTAAACTATGATTGGAGTAAAGGACGCTTTTCAATAAAATATTTCCTATAGCATCTGTAAGATTTTAGCTTCACACTAACAGCCTGTCAACAGCAGTCATATTTGGCATAAGGCCAATATGTACTACGTCCTAAGGAGCGTTTTAGAAAAACGCCGACCGCTCAGCGCTGACCAGCCATAAATTTATCTATCAGCGCTGACGGTCACCGCGTGGTCAGCGTAACTGTATAACCAGCCTAATGCCATATTCTCTCGTAAACATAAACATTCACATACAGGCACATACATTGCTTCTGGCTTCCTGTGTCGTGGGAACCAGAAACAGCGGCATCACAAACATGTAAACATCCAAGACCTGGTGGGGTTCTTTAATTTTGTCCCCAGCCGGGATTCGAACCCGGAACCTCTCGCATGGTAGACAGATGTCCTAACCGCTGCGCCACAGAGGTTATCATCAATAAAGAATATTGTTAGCTTTGATATTATACAATATCAAAAAACTAAATTATCAAAGAAATAATTTGGACACGTCTAAATCTCTACAAGAATGCAAAACCTCGCACTTTGCACTATTGCAACTTACGTTGTCATTCCAAACTCTGAAACATGCGCGGATATCTGGTCAGGTTAGCTGCCAAAGTTAGATAGATAGAGAACCCTTTATTGTACATAAAAAAAGGATATTACAAAGGTATTTCTTAATCTAAGAGCTATCGCTGAACTAAGGTAGGCGTCGAAAGCTGGCCAAGAACGGATCGCCAGTTGGTTAGTAGACCATCGGCCTGGACGACATTGTGACTGCTGGGAAACATTGGACGAGATTGGTGAAAGACCGAATGGGATGGCCTGAAAGAGAATAGGCCTATGCCCAACCGTAGGCTCTGTCTAAGGACTTAATTAGCTCTTACATTAAGTATATTAGCCACCAAGCATTACAGATTTTAAAGAGAAAGAAGAATTACGTACAAATAATAATAACTTTCACACACGTGATTGTGTTCCCAGTGCTTACCTGGAAACCCTGCGATGTACGATTAAACTATGGCGGCCTCTAGTGGAAATCGAATCCAGTTCTCCGGTTTAATAGTCAAGCTTGGCGGCCGCCAATAGCACTGAGCCTTTGCAAATGTGTATCTCATGTCCTCTGGTGTACAATAAAGAATATTCTTATCTTGTTAACCGCTAAGTTATTGTCATCATCAACCCATTATGTCCCCACCGAGGGGCACGCGTCTCTTCCCTGAGGAAGGTGTAGACTATACTCCACCACGGGCGCCTAATCCGCATTGGTGAAAACTTGCAAGACTAGTGACTGGTCTTACTTTCAGAAGTTTTCAAGTCGCCCTAAGGCCTCTCTGACTTTGCTTAACGACTACCATCAATCGACGGCAGCCGGCGCCAACTGATTAACGTGCCTTGCGAAGCACGGAACCGCTCGGAAAAATGCCACTAGCGTTAGTCATAGACGTTACGCCCTACGTTGCTTAACCTTCGTGATCGTTTAAGATCAATCAGGCGGCCGGGGCTACGAGCGATTCAGTCACGTTTCCTTCTAAGTAATGGTCAGAGCCAACTTTACCCGACAATCTTTGTGCGATACATTAAACCAGCCACGTATACATTTTAACCAGCCACGCCCTCGACAGGTCATCCTAATGGTTGGGATGCCTGGTTCCGGCAAGACACACTGGGTGCGCGAGCACGCGGCCAAACATCCTGAGAAGCGGTACAACGTGCTCTCGACCGGGGCACTCTTCGACCGAATGAAGGTGAGAATGTAGACTCTATCGTGCGACGACTCTCACTACACAGGCATTGGTTTACACTTGTCGCGGTTTAAGACAGTTTAGACAGTTTTGTACAGACAACCTCAACCCCGTATCTTGGGTATTAGAGACCAGGGTCTATAGTCTGCTTCTTATCGTGTCGACTACAGTTTGTGTTTATATAATTCTATCAGTTACATGATTTGACTCCAGGTAAAGGGAAAATGATTAGTCCCAGAGTTATTTTCGGGTTGCTGAATTCTAATTCAAGTTTGAGTCAAAGGATGAACATGGCCGTGAGAGTTTGACTGTATTGTATATGCTTGAACATGGTCTATGTCATAGACCATGTCTTTCCATAGATGCAAAGAAAAAGATAAAATGCAAGTGTGAGCATTTCGAAATGATAAAGTTTACATTCGCTACGATTCAGAAAGAAAAAGGTGTGTAATAAATTTATTTTTGCCCGAAAGGGGTCAACTTTAGGTCGTGCATGTTTCAATGTCACTATTATTTTAAATAGGTCCGTACTGATGACATTTAATTCATTAAGAGTGCGCTATGTGTATGAAGTTGAATGAGCTCGGGGACGAGTTTTGGTCATGTCTGAGTTCAGAGGATCAGGAGGTCGAGTTTTGGCCAGGTGTATGAGGTCAAATGAGCAGAGGAACGTTTTGGCTAGATGTATGAGGTCAGATAAGCATGGGGACGAGATTTGCCCATGTATGAGGTGAAATGAGTAGGGTCTACAACTAGTTTTAGGGTCAGCAAGGCAGGGGGACGAGTTTTGGTCATGTATGAGGTAACATGAGTGAGAGAACTAGTTTTGGCCATATGTATGAGGTCAAATAAGCAGGGGCACTGGTGTTGGCTATGTGTGTATGAAGTCAAACGAGCAGGGCATCGAGTTTTGGCCAGATGTATGGGCTCAGTTAAGCAGAGTCCAGTTTTAGCCATGTGTACGAGTTTGAAATGAGCAATGGGATGAATTTTTGCCATGTCAACAACTTCAAATGAGTAGTGGGGTCATCATAAAAGTGACATTAGTATGACAGCTACGAACCTATCGCATAACAATAATATATATAACCCGTACAAGTTAACCGAGCGCCTCGCGCGATGCGAATTCCATAGCGCGGGCGTCCTATAAAATTCGCACGGGTCATACGAGTTATCAAATGCCATTTGAATAACATGGCAATGTGCTTGCTTTCAGTTGACTACCAATAGGGTGAAAACAGTTGTTACTTTGCTATTTGCATTCTATTGATTAACTATGTTATGTAGACTCTAGGCACTGGTCTCGTATCAAACGCAAAGTCGCCCGTGAAGGTCTCTGAATAGGTTAAAACCACATTTAAAAAATAAGACATTATACATTATTGTTACTAGGCACACAGAAACACGTAAGCAACTTAATAAAACGATTCCTTTCCAGCTATCTAAGGTATTGAACGACGAATTATAACAACTGAACATGAATACTAATGTCCGTCTGTATTTTCAACAGGGTACAAACAGTGGTACAAACAAAACTATGAGCGAGGCTTTTGCTTAGACAAAAACCGATCGCATATCTTTATACCTTCTAGCAGTCAGGCTGACATTTAGTAAATATGATACCAGAGGACAGTACGACAACCGAAGAGGATTCAAACACGCTTCAGCGAGGAGACAATCCCTGGTATCATGCATAAATTATTCTCACCTAGAGCTAAGTTAGCTGTAAGTCCTTGCCGACAACGTTTGCTGTGTTTTTACCCTCAAGTTTGACATCTCTAGGTGGATTGTAAGCCATTCCGAGCTACCTACGAGGGACGGTGGGATGCAATGATCTCCAAATGCGCCAAGTGCGTCCTAAAACTATTGGAGTTCGCACAGACGCGTCGTAGAAACTATATCCTGGACCAGGTGAGACTTTTTTATGTGTCTCTGCTGTAAAATCACTCAAATTTCAAAAGAAACTTTAATGAAAGTTTAATTTTAATGAGATTCCAAAGAAATGTTGGGCAGTTACGGCTTAAATGAGGAACAATCGAGATCGGATCGACGACGACCGTTTGGCGAAGTGAATACACGATGACTATACGCCTGTTCGACACGGCTGTGTACTAATTAACTTTCTAGAACCTTCCACATACGACCATCTTATGTACCGACCACCTGCATTCATAAGGTATGGTTTAGCTAGCATTAAGTCTCTCAGTAGTCACTTAAAATAACTACCCATAACATTTGCAACAAGCCCAAAGCGAACACACTGCTTCCCAATAGATTTAAGCCTCCCACACACAGGTGCAACGTCCGGTGAGTATAACCAAAGGGGGCAGTGTAAGAAAGCGAATCTAAACGAAAGAAACTTTGCCAAATGATTGCAGCGTCTGTAGGATCTCCATTGGGTCTCGTGGAAGCGCGCGTAACGCCCGCACCCGAACCGACGCACCAACCTATAACCGTCCTGTTTTGCTTCACATCGCCGTCGCCGCCCGCTCACGTTCCGCCTCGGTTTCGATGCCGTCGCTTTGCTCGTTAGACGAACGTGTACCCGTCGGCGCAAAAGCGGAAGTTGCGAGAGTTCAACGGTTACCGTCGGGTCGCCGTCGTTGTGGTACCGGAGCCTTCGATCTACGAGGAGCGGCAGAAGAAACGCGAGGAGGCCGACGGAAAGGAGGTCCCCGACGGAGCCGTGATGGACATGAAAGGTTGGTTAGACCGGCGACGTTCCCCCTCACAGCCGACGCCGAACCGCCTGCTTCGCGACTCTAATCGGTGGGTTTTTGTTCCCTCGCAGCCAATATCACGCTGCCGGAGAAGAGCGCGTGGCTAGACGAGGTGATCTACGCGGAACTAAACGAGGAGGAAGCCAAGAAGGTCCTGGAGGAGTTCCATAAGGAGGCCAAGGCTGCAGGCGTAGTGCGCGAACGGGAACGCCGTGACAGGTGATTATTGAGACACGCTTTAAGATACACGTACATACGTAAGCAGCCTATATTAAATGCAACAAAAAACCCCTCATACTTACAAACCCACCATGGGTTCTACTCGTACGATTTTTTTTTGTATAAGTATAACTTTGAAGTCAGGATAAAATTACGTGCGCCACCGAATTTGGTAGCCGCCGAGGCAGCTTGTTAAATTGAGCCTTATTCCACGCACGACTTAAACAGGACTTAATAAACAATACAGTCCACTCGACACCATCGCGAGACGGCCCACACTGCATTTGATGGAGTTCTGTACTTGCGAACCTTAAAATAAATACATATTTTGACACTTTAGAGCAGTCAAAATGGTGAAACCTGATAGAGTTGAATTACGTCTTAAGCTGGCTTCCCACGGTCCGCGATATCGCGGACGGACGCGGACGGCCGACGACCACGGACAGCCATGCACCACGCGCGTCGCTCTTCCACATACCCACGACCGGTACGCCGCACCGCCACAGATGTTTGTGCTACCGCGGACCGAGACCCTTCCCACGGTGTGTGCGAGCTGGTCCGCGTCGGTCCACGATATTGCGAACCGTGGAAAGCCGACAAGGTTTCGTAACCCGTGGTCCCATTCAAATCAAATAATATTTATTATTGTAAAAAGAGTAATACACACAGAGGCAAATGCTTAACAGTGCTTAGACTAGGAAAGGTTTCATGGCCCAACTATGAAGCCAAGTGCGCAAATCCTAAGCCAAAGTAACTAACACTAGGAAAGGTTTAACACGTGTAAAGCTTAGAGTAACGGTGACCGCACACTAGGCATAGCCTGTATCGTGGGCATCACGATATAAATTAGGCTATATATTGGTCTTACATTGCGGTAATCTAAGCAGATTGTAGATTATATTAGTAAGTAGTTTTAATTTCAAAACTAAATCGATTTAAGGTTAAGCGTCCGTCCGGGATATCGCCAACCGTGGGAAGCCAGCTTTAGAAGGGTTCATAAGGTGTTTCGTAACCCGTGGTCCCATTGATTGGCAGGTCGGAGTCCCGCGAAGGGCAGGGCGGCAAGCGGCAGCGCTCCAACGACCGGCGGCACCCCGGCGGCCGGGACGATCGCCGCGGCGGCCGGGACTTCAGCCGCGAGAAGGGTGAGACACTTAGCATATATTTGCCACACACACGTTGTCACGTTATTTATCCGCTCACATCCTATAGATAGGTACTTCTCCTATCACATAAAATGCTTGTATTGCTTATGTATGTTTCTGTTTCTGTTTTGTCAGTGTTTATAATTTGCTGTTACTTTGTGATTTCATTTGTTGCTATATGTACGTGTGTGTGTCCTATGGAAATAAATCTTTTATCTATCTATCTATCTATCATATATGTGTATAGCTCTGACACTCAGGTTTCCTCACGACGTTTCCCTTCACGGTTAGCGAGTGGTATTGCTACTATAACATTACAATCGCACATATCTTAGAAAACAAAGTCAGGTACATCCCTGCACTGCGAATCGGACTCTCGCTTCGATTGTTCTACCTACTGAGCTACCACCATCAAATGAGGAGCGTCATTTCATAAGGACTTACTTCTACCTTATCAGATTTCTAAATAAATTCCAAAAACCTCTACGTTATTAATTGTGTTATACACATTTTTTTTTTCATTTCACCATGAAAGAAGATCGTATTTGAGTGATTCTGACACTAGCACATTCGGTTTGTAAAATAACATATTTTGTGTCTTGAATACTGTTAGCAAATGACGTGAAAATAAGCGAAATTGTTTTATATAAGTGAATTGAAAGTCAAATTTAGAGAGGAATTAAGCGTTTCTGTAATACACGATTTGGTATAGTGGTGTAATCGTATGCTAAAAATCGGTTCCCATCATTAGTTAATTTATTTTCAAAAGTGGAAATAAGTCACTTTGATATGACACTCCTCAAATAATGAATATTGTTTTGTCCCACAGACGACCGCATGGGCGGTCGCTGGGGCGGTGGTGGTGGCGGCGGCGGCGGCGGCGGCGGCGGTTTCGGGGGTGGCGGTGGCGGTTTCGGGGGCGGTCGGGGCGGTCGCTTCGGCGGCGGGGGCGGCCCGGGCCGCGAGCGCGGGCCCGGCGGACCGCCACCGCCACGGTTCAACGACCGGTGGAACAGGTATTTAGCTTTGCGACTCCTCAACCACATGATAGATTGTTTTACCGTGTCCCCACCGAGGGGCACGGCTCTCTTCCCTGAGGAAGGAACATAAAAAAAAGAACACTTTATTGTACATAAAAAAGGAAATTGCACAGGTATTTCTTAATGTAAGAGTATCTTAATGTAAGACTACAGACGCGACTTATCACTATATGGTATCTCGTAATGTAAGAGTACAGACGGCGGCTTATCACTATAAGCTATTTCTTAATGTAAGACTACAGACGGCGGCTTATCACTATAAGGTATCTCTTAATGTAAGACTACAGACGGCGGCGTATCATTATAAGGTATCTCTTAAAGCGGCCTACAGACTACTGAAACGCGACGCGACACCACTTATCGACACCCTGTTGTGCATCGTGCACATTGCCAACACGCGATGCCCAAAATTATTCTGATCATAGAAAACAGTAGATTTGATTAGACTCGACACGCGTCGCGTTGCGTCGGGTCGCGTCGCGTTTTCATAATATGTTTCCGCCTTAATTCTCTGGCCCATCAGTCTGCGAATGTGCTAAGCGGATTTTAGGAAGGTCCCGATAATTTGCCAAAACTTTACATACATTTTTATTAATTTAAATTTTACAACAAAACTTTTTGATTGCCCAACATAAAACAGCTTTTACATTTTATCAATTCTACTGTATCTTGTCAGAGAGGTGTGTTGAGAATGACGGCAAATCTGCAATAATTGCAATCCGCTACTTGGGGGCCGTCCATTAATCACGTGAGGCTTGAAAGGGGGGGAGGGGTTTGACAAAAATCACGAAATGTCACAAGGGGGGAGCGGGGGTGTAGTAAGATATCACGAGTATTTATTTTTTCATTATTTTTTACAACGCGCACGCGTTCAACACGCGCGCTTGCGCGCGCAAGACAATTCTAGTTCAAAAAATTTAAGATTTTTTGTAGATACGAAAAATACACGTGATGTTGGGTGGGGGGTGGGGGGTAGTCTTAAACCTCACCATGTATCACCAAGGGGGAGGGGGGGGGGGGTTGAAAAATGCTTAAAAAAAGATCACGTGATTAATGGACGGCCCCTTGTCTCTTTTTTCAAGTAAGTTTTTAATGCTAAATATCTCTTCCATTAGATCAAAAAATATTTTAGTATATTTTTTGAGGACCTAAAAGCAACAGAAACATTATTTTAAAACGTTGCTTTGCTAAACAGCCAAAAACGCGGTTAGCCATTTTTGTCTATGGTTCGAAATCCTAAAGGTTTGTAAACAAAGTTTGACATTCAACATAGGTAGAGTTCATGCCACGAAAGAATTATGAGTTAATGAATTTTGGCTTTTATTGTTATGACCTTAAGGATTTTACCGTGGGACTTGTTTGGTGAAACGATCTTTACCTAGTCCTAAAATCTATTAGTGATCTGTGAGCATAGTGAAATAACAACAACGCAACTGAAATTTGGGTGTATTTACATATGTGAAGATCACTTTAATGTAAGTCCTGTAATATCAATGTACACAGAAACTGTTTTTAGCTGTAATAATGCTTGGTTTGATTTGGTTTGGTTTTGGCAATTTGGTACTATCTGCTTCCCCAAATCCAGCATCCATGATTGCGCTTATCAATAAAATGATAAGACACTAACTGCACAAGAAGAGTTTTTGCAAAAACACTAAATCCAATCCAAATCACAATAGAACCTACGCAACACGACTGACAGATGTTTGTTTACAAACCAAAGGTGCTTTCAAGATGGCGGATAGTGTTTTCACCGTTCCGAATTAAAAGCGAAAAGTATTTTTTAAATTTGCAAATTTTGCAGCCATCCTGCATATTTACATAACAAAGTCCATATATTTCGGTTTCTTACGTTAGATACTACAGGAAATATCTATTTATCGCGTCAAATTTGATACGAGTAGCTTATTGTACTGTACTATGTTATTGTCAAATCTCATGTGTAATTCCTGGTGTAAATACAATAAAGAATATTCTATCTATCCATTCATTCTATTCTATAATGGGAAACGGAAATCCGCTTTACACATCTCTAAGCTGATCAACATTAGGTGCGTTCAGTGCATGGATGGGTGACTGTTCTTTGACTAACGCTAGTAGAATTTTTCCGAGCCGTTCTGTGCTTCGCAAGGCACGTTAAACAGTTGGTGCCGGCTGCCGTCCATAGATGGCAGTCGTTAAGCCAAGTCAAAACTGCCGTCCATAGATGGCAGTCGTTAAGCCAAGTCAAAAGCCTTAGGGCGGCTTGAAAACTTCTGATCAGCAGATTGTAAGACCAGCCACTAGTCTTACAAGCCTCCACCAATCCGGACTTGGCCCCCGTGGTGGAGTATGGCCGATACCTTCTCACGGAAGAGACCCTTGCCCCTCGATGGGGACATAAAGGCGCTTTATTTATTTACCCTCTCTCGCCAGCAACCGCGGCGGCGGCGACTTCGGCGGCCGCGACAACTTTGGCGGTCGCGACAACTTTGGCGGCCGCGACAACAACTTTGGCGGACGCGACAATTTCCGCGGTCGCGGCGGTCGCGACGGCGGCTTCCGCGGCGACCGCGGCGGCGGCGGCGACCGCTACCGGAACGACCGCCCGCGCCCCGGCGCGCCCGACAAGCGTGGGCCCGGCGGACCCGGCGGACCCGGCGGACCCGGTGGACCCGGCGGCCCCGGCCCTGCTATGGGCGGGCCCGGGATGGGCGGCCCCGGTGGACAGGGTGAGCTTGAAATCAGAAATCAAATATTTATTTCAACGTAAAGAATTTACATTCTGTTTGTTGAATGTCAATGTACATACACTTATGTATAATGTTAGCCGCTGCCTTGGGGCCGTCTGTAGTGGAGAAAAAGGCAGCGAAAAAAAACTCCACTCTGACCATCTTTCTATTTCTTTTTAGGGCTTAGGATAAAATTGGGACACCCATTACTAAGAATCCGCTGTCTCGGTCCTCTGTCACCAGGCTGTATTACCATGAATCGTGCTAACTAAACAGTTGAAATTTTCACAGATGATGCATTTCTGTGGCCGCTATAATGGTGGCACTTCACTTGGCTACGAATATTGTATTCGCGTATTTGCCGACCATTTAGATTACATTTCAGGTTTAACAAAGAACATTGCTCAATAATCACACGGATGCCCAGAAATGTATGGTTAATAGACATATGAAGTGCCAGTATAACAGCACAGAATAAAATAAATATTTAAGCTGGGCTCCCATACAACAAACGTGATTTTTTTGCTCGATATTGATACGGCCATTGAATATTTACTGAAATAAATATTTGAGGGGATTCACAAACAACAAACGCAATTTATTTGCCGCTTCAGCAATAATATCGCTAAGGTGACAATTTCCTTATTATTATGAGGATGGATGACTGGTTTTTGGTCTTTGCCGAAAATGTCTATAAATCAAGAATTTTTTTTGCGAAAGCAGATCGCATCGAGATGGTGTGTTCCAATTTCAAACACCAAAACAGTGATTAAAAATCCTTTTCATTCACAGTTTTTAGTGAATAAAATAAGCTTGTTTAAGGGGGGTATGACAGAGGGTCGGCAATTTTTCGACAGAATTTGTATTCATAGTAGTCTATTCCCAGCAGTGAGTAGAGGTGGGCTGATTATGAGGGAGAATGTTATATATCGTCGTTTGGAAAAACCGTAAAATGTTAACTATTCTGGAGAAAGAAAAGCTATTCAGTAAAAACATAGCTGATATTTACATTTTAAGTTTCAAGCTAGCTAGCACAAAATGGGTTTTACAGGCGCATCGGGTTAAGAAAATACTAACAAAATCATCATCATCAACCCATCATGTCCCCACCGAGGGGCACGGGTCTCTTCCCTGAGGAAGGTATAGGCCATACTCCACCACGGGGGCCAAGTCCGGATTGGTGGAGGCTTGTAAGACTGGTGGCTGGTCTTACTGTCAGAAGTTTTCAAGCCGCCCTAAGGCCTCTGACTTGGCTTAACGACTGCCATCTATCGACGGCAGCCGGCACCAACTGCTTGACGTGCCTTGCGAAGCACGGAACCGCTCGGAAAAATGCCACTTGCGTTAGTCATAGACGGTGACCCGTCCACGGACTGAACCCGCCGTATGTTGTTTAACCTTAGTGATCGTTTAAGATCACTCAGACAGCCCAGGCTACGAGCGACTAACGAAATACAAGAAATAGTACATTGTTCACCGAGAGGAGAAAGTGACCGATTACCGTCGAGGGTGTCGTTTGAAGCCCGAGCCGTAGGCGAGGGCTTTAAAACACCTGAGATCGGGAATCGCAGTTTCTCTCGAGTGATACATAGTGCTTTATACTACACTTACAAGGAAAATAAAAAACGAAATCTTTACTAATTGAAATTTATATTGAAATTGTTGCTAGTGGCCAGTGTCATTTTGCGAACTTGGAGATAAAAACTCACTGTAAAAACTTTTTGGCTTTTGATATTTAGGTTACCGGCGCATAGTCTTACCTAAAATTAAAAAAGAAAAACCACGTAAGAAATGGATTTTCATACACTTTTCTCTCCCGCTCAGATGCGTTTTCTCCCCGCATATTTGTCCGATATGCAATGACGTACTTTCCACCGTAAATTTGATAAAGTATCAAGGTGCTTTCCGAGCAGGTGTAGTATAAACTAATTTTGCTACGAAAAATGTTGTAACCTCGTATGTCTCACAGGCGGCGGGCCCGGCGCCGGGTCGTGGCAGCGCGGCGGGCAGATGCCCCAAAACCAGAGCCGGGGCGGGCCCGGCCGCGGCGCCCACGCCCCCAACGCCCCCCACGCCCCCGCCCCCCGCGGCGGCCACGGGCCCGGCGCCGGCGCGGGACCGCACAGCAAGGTAAGCCTTAAGGCCACAGCCCACTTACGCGACTCTGCTACCACCCGGCAAAAATAATATCGTTCAAATATCTATTATAATATTTTATAGCGGTAACACCGCATCATTTTTTTGTTAATCTATTTATTAATGGAGTTTAGAGGTCATAGCCCAAGTGGGTCGTGTAAGTACACGACTCTGCTCCCACCCGGCAAAAATAATTTCATTCAAAAATAATATCAGCTGGCTGTCAGCTAATTTATTTTTCAATTTTTTCATTCATTTTCATACAATTTCAATTAGCTACATTAGAGGTGTACATTATTTGGGAAAAGTATTGAAAATTAACTTATTGAGATAAAAAATTGGTCGGTCGAAAGAAGCGCGCCACTTTTCTTCATCAAATGGCATCAAAAGGTCGAAACGGCCAAAAATGACTTTCGCACTGTTAGAACTTAACTGACCATATATTTTACATCGGAAACATAAATTAGCTGACAACGAGCTGATATTATTTTTGAATGAAATTATTTTTGCCGGGTGGGAGCAGAGTTGTGTACTTACACGACCCACTTGGGCTATGACCTCTAAACTCCATTACTAAATCGATGAACAAAAAATGATGCGGTGTTACCGCTATAAAATATTATAATAGTTTTTACCAGGAATAGAAGACTCATGTGACCAAAATCCTTGTCAAATCAAGGACATTAAAATTCAATTACTCGTAAGAGCAAAGTAAAAAAATCACACAAACGGGGTTATTGTTTTTTACGTACTATCTACACTCTGACATTGACTGCCTATGGCTTGATATTGATATGTCGACGGGACAGTTTTTTTTGCATTGAATTAAAAAACAGACTAGTCTACAGGTGCATCCGATACAAATCTACCCTTAAGGTAACCATAGTTTGGAAACCAGTTTCCTAAAAGGATTTTTTTATCATTCTTAAAAGATTTTAGAGTTGGTCCCATAGTAAAAGTTGTCCTTGTTGATGAGTAGAAAGTACCATGAGTCGAGCATTTCTTCACAAATCAACACGCTGTATAAACAATCTAAACAAATCGTTAGGGACACGATTTTCTAACAAGATAGAAATCTCACCACAGCACAAAACTCCAATACTTACTTGACTTCCAATAACTTGAGACGAACGTATGTGCTCACAACCCCGTTATGTTCCACAGGACGGTCCGCCCAATCAACAGAACCAGCAACAGTGGGGCAACCAGGGCTGGGGCAATTGGGGCAACTGGGGCAATTGGGGGCAACAGGGTCAAAACCAGCAAGGTAATATTTTGTCTACTACCCTTCGCAGGTCTCTTCTAAAGGGTCCGCCAAATAACTTTTTTTTTTTGAAAATGCTATAAAAAAAAAAAAAAGCGGTGGTGGCGTAGTGGGGTTGACCCTTGCTTCTCGATCATGAGGGTCTGGGTTCGAACCACGCATGTACCAATGACTTTTAGTTACGTACATTTGTTTGTACAGCAACACCATTCGCTGATAAATTGTGCCCGGATAACGGCGACAGGCTTGCCACTTGTCACGTTTGGGACCTAATAAACTCGGCAAAACGTGGGTCCAGTTCTAGAGACTGGTGCCTCTGCCTACCCCTTCGGGGATAACGGGCGTGAGTTTATTTATTTATTTTTATTTTATTTTTTCTATAAAAAAAAAACTACTGAATATTTTTTCAAATTTCTTTTTTTATTTGAAAGTACAATCCCTCCGGTTAATGATGGAAAATAATTTCATTCAAATGGCTGCCTCGGCTGGCCGTGCAGTAGCCTACACGACGGCGCTACGTGCCACACAGCCAACGCTACACTTGATGTTTTGCGCCCTGTTTTTGAAAATCGCATTATCAGCCGCAGAGCTGATGTCGTTTGGCCACCTCGGAGCTGCGATTTGACACCGTTGGACTACTTTTTGTGGGGTGCCGTCAAAGATAAGTGTTACGCCGACAAACCAGAGACAATTGACGCTTTAAAGGACAATATTCGTGAAGCCATTGGTGAAATACAGCTGCACACAATCGATAATTACTTAAAAATTGGACCCATCGTGTAGGCTACTGCATGGCCAGCCGAGGCAGTCATTTGAATGAAATTATTTTCCATCATTAACCGGAGGGATTGTACTTTCAAATAAAAAAAGAAATTTGAAAAAATATTCAGTAGTTTTTTTTTTATAGCATTTTCAAAAAAAAAAAAGTTATTTGGCGGACCCTTTACAACAAAACTTTCTTGTTGAAAATGCTTCTTGCTGCCTTACTTTTACGAACTTTATGTTATCTTCGTACAATTTCCACCACCGACAATTTTATTTAGCCTTTATCGAGTGCTTTAATAAATCGCACACTTGCAAGAACAACGTGTTATTTCGGATCCCTTACGTTACATGAGAGCATTTTTTTAAGGTTTCAAAGTAATGGCCGAAAGAGATAGCGCTATAACGTGATGCAGTGTCTCTTTTGCTCAATATTCCGGCGTTTTCGGAGTAAATAAAATCGCGTTAAAAAAATCTATGAACAAAAAATGGTTTTCTTTGAAATATCACGTTGTTCTTACAAGTGTGCGAAATAAGGTCGTTATAATGGTCGTAGATCGTGGGTTCGATTCCCACTGTGGAGCCATCGTATATTTGTACAAAAAGACCTCAGTCTGGGCGTATTTATATGTTTGTTTTTATAAAAAGACCTTGAAACACTTTAAAGTCTGTGAAAAAGGTCTCCTTTTTCAGTCATGATTAACAGGAAGCGAAGAAACAAGAAATCGTATTTTTATAAACATCACCGTTACGTTATAGTGCTTGTTTAATTACGTATGAAGTATTCCCTTTTGCGTCTACTTAAAATTACGAAAAATATTATAGTAAAAATACGAGCAGGATTTCTTTTTTATATTGAAATAACTAATAAGTCACTGATTCTCTCAGATTGCGTAGATGAAAACAGAGGTCCTTGCTTGCGTCATTTGATTCGTTCATTTGACCTCCACTGTAGTAAAGTGGCCACTTTCAAGGTTTTCTTAGCTTCTCGGTTTTACCATATTGCAAGGTATCCTTTTTTTGGGACCAGACCAAGTGGTTGTGTGGTGTGGAAGTTTGTTACATTTATTAAATTACTTTATCGGAACCAGTTCTATACAAGTAAATTAATAGCCGCGATCGGAACCAGTTCCGTACAAGTAATTTTAAAGCCTCTTATGGAACCAGTTCTGAAACTCCGGTTCTGTAGACGACCGAAGGGTAACGACGAAATCTCCCTTACAGGCTGGGGCAACAACCCCCAATGGGGCCAGTGGGGCCAATGGGGAGCGGCGCAGGCCGGCCAGGCCGGTCAGGCCGCTCAGGCTGGCAAAGGCCAGGCCGCCCAGACAGGGCAAGCCAACCAGGCGAGTCAAGGAGGCCAGACGGGCCAAACTGGCCAAGCGGGCCAAACGGGCCAGGCGGCGGCGGCCGGCCAATGGGGCAACTATACCCCACAGCAGTGGTACCAATGGCAGCAGTGGCAGCAAGGTTGGCAACAGGTGCGGGACTGGTTATTCAAATTCAAATTCAAATCAAAAATTTTTATTTCAACGTAAAGAATTTACGTTCTGCTTGTTGAATGTCAATGTACATACAGTTATGTATAATGTTAGCCGCTGCCTTAGGGCCGTCTGTAGTGGAGAAAAAGGCAGCGAAAAAAAACTCCACTCTGACCATCTTTTCTCAAATCAACTTAGAGCTAATACAAATTAGGTATGAGTGTTCGTATACCAAGAATCTCAAGATCCATGAGTGCAATCGATACTTGTTATTGTTACCTGTTATTTAGACGGAAGAGGTTTCGTTAGGGAAATCGGTCGACGCCTGAGGAGTCGTGGGTATGATCATCGTTCCGGGGCATACTTGATGCAGAGAATTTCTCTGGCGGTGCAGCGGGGGAACGCTGCTAGCGTCATGGGAACTTTTGGGTCCCATGAATAGGGAATGGATGAAAATATCAGAAGTGCTTGATATTTTTTTCGGTGATAGGAATAACCTTCCTTAACGTGAGAAAAAAGTTTCAATTTTTTTGGCTTCGTAGTTAATTTTTAAATAATCTTAATATTTTTCCATTCGTAGTTCTGGGCTCAGTACGGCTTAACAGACATATTCCTTGGTCATTTATTTGTTATTTATTTATCCCGACTGGGAAAAAAAAAAACCCAGGTCTTGGATGTTTACATAATTGTGATGTCACTGTTTCTGGTTTTCACGACACAGGGTATCATAGTGTGGGGCCAGAAGCAATGTATATTGTGTTTATTTATTCAGTTCAAAAAACAAGTAAGTTAACAGATTCACTTCCAAATCACTTACATGCTAATGTGCTACTACATAAAGAGGATAAAGATGAGTTATGATTTTAGATTGGTTGAAGGTACGGTTTTTCGGTTCGGAATTTCCATTCGAGGTTTTTCAGTTCGGAATGAACCTAAAAACATTTTTTTTTTGTAATTTTGGACAATATTAATAATAGACTATTTCACAGTGTGAAAAAAATAGTATTATTTATACGTATTCGGATAAATTATGACTGTAAAAACCGCTAGGCATTTAACTAAAAAAAACAATTATGTACTGCCGCCATTGTATCGAAAACGGCCTGGATTGGCCGATTCTATGATGACGTCACATGTCATCACGTTAATTCATTGGTTGGTTTACTGGGAAGTGACGTCATAGTTACTTAACAGTACGACGCCATATTGCCCAAGATAGCGTATTGGCGGCTTATTTCAAAAGTAAATTTTCGTTTGCCTTTTTTAGAAGAAATACACGAAACAACGAATTTGGGCACCTTCTTGGACATGGCCAAGTCCGCGTGCGGGTCTTTGTAGAAGTTATCCTGTTCCACTGTCACTTTCTAGAGATTCATAAACTATTTAAATTCACGAAACAATTAATTTAATAACAATTTGACGACCTCTGTGGCGCAGTGGTTAGCGCATCTGCCTACCGTGCGAGAGGTCCCGGGTTCGAATCCCGGCTGGGGACAAAAAAAAAAAGAAACCCAGGTCTTGGATGCTTACATGTTTGTGACGTCGCTGTTTCTGGTTCCCACGACACAAGGTATCCTAGTGTGGGGCCAGAAGCAATGTAGTTATGTACCTGTATGTAAATGTTATGTTAATTGTAGAAAGCTGTGGTGGCGTAGTGGGGTTGACCCTTGCTTCTCGATCATGAGGGTCTGGGTTCGAACCACGCATGTACCAATGACTTTTAGTTACGTACATTTGTTTGTACAGCAACACCATTCGCTGATAAATTGTGCCCGGATAACGGCGACAGGCTTGCCACTTGTCACGTTTGGGACCTAATAAACTCGGCAAAACGTGGGTCCAGTTCTAGAGACTGGAGCCTCTGCCTACCCCTTCGGGGATAACGGGCGTGGGTTTATTTATTTTTTTATATTTTTTATTAAGGCATAAAAAAGTTAAGGATAATTTATAGTTATAATGTATGTTTAGACGTCGATACTTCATCATCCACTTGGATAGTCAACCCTACGTAGACTAACTGTGGTATTGTGGTATTTTTCCAGCAATACGGTCAACAAGGGGCGGCAGGGCAGGCCCAGGCGGCGACCACGCCCGAACAGCAACAGCAACTTTGGGCACAGTACTATCAGGTCAGTGACGAGCGCGGATCCACTGATTTGCGCACGTTGGCACAGAATACATAATAGTACAGTTACAGGTCAGTTATCTAAAGCTGGCACGTTCACAGTACTCACACTTATGCAATTTCATGATGCGCATGCAGTACACGTCACGCCGCGCGCTATTCACAGACACTACACAAGCGCAACGTGTAAATGTGTTGAACGTGCCAGCTTTACTTAACTGACCTATACAGAGGATTCACTCCACAAAACCAATTAAAGAAAAAGGGACTCTAGCAGCGATACTAGGTGCAATTCAGATCGCACGGCGCTAAAAAAGCTACGTTATGTTCACCTACATGTTGCCTCTTTCTACCGCGTAGCTCTCACCTCTTCTGGCGCCTGAATTCCTACCTATTTTCACTCCGGAGTGGTCGCCGCGTGTACTTACGCGTTCGATACCGACACGCGTAGTGAAACAGGCCTGACGTTGGTCATACGAAAGATAACAATAATCTGCACATGATAAAAAAGAGTAAGTGTACAGCACAACTCTATACAGTGGATTACTTACATAATTGCACCCCTGGTCCCTGTGCTATGGTAATTACACGGTATGGACATTAGGGTGGGCCGATTTTACTTTTTTTGGAATTTGTTATGACAAGACCACTTAAAACATGCATTAGGATATGTAGATTACAGGAAAAATAACAATAAAAATCTAGCATACTACTTTTAGCCCTCTACTAGCAATTTAATATTTATTAAATTTTAATTTTTCACTCAATTTGTGTAATTTGTTTCATGTACTTTCCAATGATTAGTTTACTGTTTTATTGCACTACCCACTATATTATGCCTTATATTTGTGTAATTACCTAATTACTAATTATTCTAACTAATTTATTCCGACATGATTGCAAAATGAAACAATACGAGTTTTGACATGATTTCGTCGTAAATTCGCTGTATGAAACTCGCGGTTTGTATCTAATGTTCGTGGTGGAAAGCTCAATAGAAATATTTTTTGGGAAAAGTGGCTGTATTTATAATAGTCTCAAAAAGCGATTCGAAAAGGTGAGCCACCTCGAATGAGCCATTTTCCAGGCTGCCGATGGTTTCCCAAGAACGCGTAAAGCAAATGCTGAAATTTCACTTTGATAGGCACCTGTCACTAATAAAGTACCCAAATTCAAAGAAAAATTCAAGCTACTATAGTAAAGTAGAAGAATTTGTTCCAAAATCTTCGAAAACTTTATTAATATAGCTTCATGCATATGTGAATCACAATGAACTTGTCCGAACGAAAAAAAGTTCCTATCAAAGAAATACCTTTTCTTCAGGACCAAAGAACCGAAAGAAAAATAATTATGGGTAATATTGATTGAATAGAAACCCTTAGACTACAGAAAAAGATCTTAAGGTCAACGCAAAACCATTTTTCTTTCGGTTCATTGGTCCTGAAGAAAAGGTATTGATAGGAACTTTTCTTTCTTTCGCACAAGTTACATTGTGATTCACATTTGCATGAAGTTATATCAAATAAAGTTTTCGAAGATTTTGCAACAAATTCTTCTACTTTACTATAGTAGCTTGAATTTTTCTTTGAATTTGGGTACCTTATTAGTGACAGGTATCTATCAAAGTGGAATTTCAGCATTTGCTTTACGCGTTCTTGGGAAACTATCGGCAGCCTGGAAAATGGCTCATTCGAGGTGGCTCACCTTTTCGAATCGCTTTTTGAGACTATACATAAGCACATGCGAGCCTTCAGAATAGTTACAGAGCATCATGGAGTACATTATGAAAGTTTATGCACAAGTGTGGTTCTACATAAAGGCGCAACCACGGAGTCCATCACATTTATTAATTGATTAAATTTTTAATGGATGTGCCGGAAAATGTGAAACCCATAACTGACCCTGTGATAGACACTGCGCACTGCCATCATACTGCCGCCAATTCTCTCGAAAAACCCCATTGACGATAAAAAGAAATGGCTGAAACAAGCAGACTGCCACCACATGACTACCCTTGCCATACGCAAAGTGTAGAGAAGTGTGTGAAGTTGTTGACAGAGGCTGCCCAAAGGGTCATAGGAGAATCGGCGAGGGAGACGGGCTGATACAAAACACATTAAAATCTCGCGGCGAAATGCCCGAGTTTGACCTTAAAAATCAGTTCAAAATTCCTAAGAAAACATAATTTTTTTGTTAATATTATTGTAACTTTTATTTATAATTTTAATAAAACTTTGCATGATTACTTTTTTTTATTGTTTTATAAATATTCCTACACTATAAAAGTAATATATAATTAAAAGAATAAACAGTAACAGAGTAACAGCTGTCTGATTATTTACTGAAATTTCAAAAAAACTTGATTTTTTGACAGCTGGTAGAGGGCTCAAGACATTTTAATTTTAAAAACCTGATTATACCTATAGAATCT
The DNA here is from genome assembly GCA_947310845.1 of Yponomeuta plumbellus. NCBI lineage: Eukaryota > Metazoa > Arthropoda > Insecta > Lepidoptera > Yponomeutidae > Yponomeuta > Yponomeuta plumbellus. The sequence continues at coordinate 5,688,675 of OX371217.1, forward strand.
ACTCATAAATCTGCAACTTTTGACACCTCTTGGGTTAGTGAAATCGAATAATTTTTTTTCACCATACTTCATCGGCCCACCCTAATGGACATACGCCCAGACAGAGGTCATAGCAATCCTACTTTGGGACCAAGTCAATTGATTGTGTTGTGTGTAAGTTATTTACACACAACAACAACATTGTTTTTTTATATGAAATACAAACTATTCGTATACCAAATATACACAAGAAATAATAATAAAAAATTGTGGGACCGTTTTAGAGGACTTCTATAACAACAACTGACATAAGATTTTTATAAATTAAATAAGAGGAAATCTAGTTCTTTTTTCTATTGGTGCGCCTGTTACCACCGAGTCACTAGTCCAGTCAGTCAAGACAATTAATTCATAATAATTCCAAAAGTTTTCAAATTTTGATGTAAGGTCGGGAATGGTATTAAAACAAACTATAAAATTTTGCAACCTGTTCTGCGGTCCGGAACATTGTTAAAAATGCAATAAATGATAATTTGCTCAGTTCTTGAGACCAAAATTCCAAAAGTTCTGCAAAGTTGGAGTGGTGTTAAATATATTATTTTACATCACGTGTCAAATTTGCAACCAATTGAAGTGTACGGAACATTTTTTGTTATTAACAATTAATGTTTTTCTTTATTAAACTGAAGGAAAACGTTCCAAAAGTTCTGCAAACTTGACACATATATCGGAAAAATATACCGAACGGTTGTATAAATTTGCAACCTTTTTCGTTGACCGGAACATGTTTATTTATAATTATTTTTAATTCGTGGTCATTTTTTCGAGTAAGGTGGTCTCGGAATAATTAAAAAAGTTTTGAAACTTGGTTGCAAACTTCGAAAACATCTATTCTGATGCATTTACAAATTTGCAACCTCATACGCGATCCGGAACTTTATGCAATTTGCAAAAATGTAATTTTTTTATTTTTTCACCTTCAAGAAAATTTCAAAAGTTCTGCAAATCGAGGGGACTGTTTAATTTTGGGATTAATGTCAGTATTTGAATTTGCAACCATATCCGGAATACGGAAATATTTTTTAATCACTTTCACGCAAAATATTATTTCCGTACACATCGCTGTTATATATTCAGGGCCTAAACTTTGTGCTATACGAAGCCGCCGCGACGTCGTATACATGCGTTGCTATGGTAACGCGACCAATGGTCGCGTCAACCGCTGGATACGTTCCTTGATTATGAAAGCAGTGACGTAAGATCAGATGCAGAAGATGGTGCACCGGATAATACAATTGTGGAATGTGAAATGTCATCGAAATGTACCACGGAACTGGAAGAACATTATGGTGATCCAGGAATGGTGTGGGAGGGCCCACACAAAAAAATTCAAATGCTCATAATTATTTCTTTTCAGATATGTATTTCTACGAAATTCAAATAAATCAGATTTTCAATATCTTCAATTCAGATTGTTACATTCAACATGCATTCAAAGTTTTATCGCTAACTTGTAAGGTTTTAACACTTATTAACTGACCTCATAATATATTGAAAAAAGATATTATTTACGGACAATCTATTCGAAATGTTTTTCCTTGAATGCTTGAATGTAACAATCGTCAGTGTCGACATTTACGAGAAATTATAAACGTAATACAGAAATTATTTCAGGTATTTTCTTTAGTATTTTTCAGCATGTCTCATCAACAAATTTTTCTACTATTCAATTTTTCATTACCTTTTAAAGGTATTATGGATCCTCCTAGTTCATCTTTCTATTGATGTAGATTCATCTTTCAAATAAATCAATAATATACCATTCACATGCTAATGATTGAAATTGTTTGTAACACAATTTGTTTCTAACAGATGTTGGTATAGTACTATTTTTACATGACAGGTGATTATGCCAAAAATAAATTCCGTTGGGCTTATTTAAACCGGACGTAGGATTTTGCCGGTACGTATTTTTTTATTAATAAAACGAATCTGGGGATTAAATACACTGTTACTCACCTACGCATTGTCGTCCATTAATGTTTACTTACCTTTTTTACGAATATTTGATATCTTTTTACGTCTATTTATTTTTTCGACGGTAATATTGTCGCAAGGTTCCGGGTCTCGTGCGAAGTTGCAAATTTGAATAGTGGTATCGATTCCAAAATAAGACCATCCGCTCGATTTGCAAAACTTTTGAAACTCTTTCAAGGATAACAAAATGCGGAAAATCGATTTTTGCAAAGAACACAAAGTTGCGGATCTCATGCGGGGTTGCAAATTTTAATACTGACATGCACCTCAAAGAAACAATCATTGGCTCGATTTGCAAATATTTGCAATTTTTTCGAAAATGAAAAATGCCATAAATTTAAATTTCCGACATCACACAAGATTCCGGATTGCGTGATGAGAGGTTGCAAATTTTAATAATAACATTAATCCCAAAATTAAACAGTCCCCTCGATTTGCAGAACTTTTGAAATTTTTTCGGAAATTAAAAATGCCATGAAGTTAAATTTCCGACATCACACAAGATTCCGGATTGCGTGAGAGGTTGCAAATTCAAATACTGACATTAATCCCAAAATTAAACAGTCCCCTCGATTTGCAGAACTTTTGAAATTTTCTTGAAGGTGAAAAATAAAAAAATTACATTTTTGCAAATTGCATAAAGTTCCGGATCGCGTATGAGGTTGCAAATTTGTAAATGCATCAGAATAGATGTTTTCGAAGTTTGCAACCAAGTTTCAAAACTTTTGTAATTATTCCGAGACCACCTTACTCGAAAAAATGACCACGAATTAAAAATAATTATAAATAAACATGTTCCGGTCAACTAAAAAGGCTGCAAATTTATACAACCGTTCGGTATATTTTTCCGATATATGTGTCAAGTTTGCAGAACTTTTGGAACGTTTTCATTCAGTTTAATAAAAAAAACATTAATTTTCAATAACAAAAAATGTTCCGTACACTTAGATTGGTTGCAAATTTAATACGTGATATGAAATATTATATCGAAAACTTCCCCAAGTTTGCAGAACTTTTGGAATTTTTTTCACGACCATACAGCAAAAATTAATTTAATTGCAATTTCAACAATGTTCCGGACAGCGGACAAGGTTGCAAAATGAGATTTATTGTCGTCCCAATGTACCATTCACTTGACCGAAGTTTGAAAACTTTTGGAATTATTATTAAATTTTCGATTTCGAATGTCAATAATGACTGGACTACACCCCTTGAGAACCCGATTTGGTTATGATCCCGCGAAGGTCCAACTCAATCGCCCCTCTTCCCCACAGACCTACGGCGCGAATGCGGCGGCCGCCAGTGCCAACGCAGTCAAAGGCAAGGATGACAAGAAATAAACCTCCAGACGCAACCTTACCACTACTGGCAGAGGTAGTACTTCGACGCTTCAAGTTGTATTTACTAACTGTAGCTCTATGAAATATGTTAACGGGCAAGCCCAGTTTTAAGTTCTTAGGCCCAGGTGTAGGTGATACTCCTTCGAAGTACGACTCATGTGTTAGACTGCCACAAACTGTCATAAGGCTACAATTAGTAATAAATAAACTTAATTGTCGATTTACCCAATCATCATCGGTCTGTTGAGTGAAGAGGTTACTAATGGCTTGATCACACGTACCGAGTAACCGGGCGAGACAGTAAAATGTTGCTCGCCCGAGACAGTGATGTATGCGAGTATCGGTCGGCCCAGCACTCGGCGAAGTGTTTTTACCCACCGAGTACTCGGCCGAGCACACTGTCTCGCCAATTACTCGGTACGTGTGATCAGGCCATTAACGTTATGAAATAAGACACTGGGCGAGCGCGCAACCTTTCAGTGTGAACACTCAATCTATTGTTTTCATAGTGCACCTCTAAACGAAATATTGTGTAAAAACGGTATCCATAACTGCACTTGTGTTTGTGTCTTCGAGCTTTTATAAGGTCACTTTATCAGGTTTCTTTTAATTAAGGCTGCGGATCATTAACGTTACATGTGAAAAACATGAGGTCTAAGGTTGATATTTTGTCTTGTAATAAGGGTTAGATGAAACGTGTATGGAGAATCACTTTTTCCATTTTCGGGAAAGTTATTTTTTTGATAGCTCGTAGATTTTTAACTAGTGTAGCAAAACTGTGCTACAATTCTTGTATTGAAAGTTGCAATTTTAATACAACTTTATGACTTGCGCTACTAAGTTCCTTTGTAAATTTATCAATTCATAGTATAACATATTATTTCTGGTCACCAACAGTGTTTTAGATAACTGTATTTTTGTTAATGGTCCCGAAAGGATAAAAAACTTTAAAAGCAACCCAAAGTCTTGCTTAATCGAACATTTTAAATTTATGTTTACTATACATTTAGAACCTGTAGCAATAAGAAATCCTTTAGTTTGACTAAGTTAAACCGGTGACAAAAATGTATGATGGGCGAGAGAATAATGTATGATCTTTTGTATGGACGATTATGAAGTGCTTAAGCATTCTCTATGTACAAAGGTTAACTTTGTTTAGTTAAGTGGGGTATGAAACTTTGTTTTTGGATATCATCGCTCTGATGTATGTAAATGATTTAATTTTAAATAAAATGTACGACATAAGTATTCAAGGTCTTTTAATTATTATAAAAGAAAACCAAATGGATATTTTGTTTTTAGGAGTCTTTATTTGTTCAAAAATTGTACTAATTGCCAATACTTTTTCTTTTAATCATTGACAATTTTGTGAAAAACTCTTACAACTGCTATTCAATGAAACGACCGTCGCAAATCACATCGAATAAAGACTATCAAGTACATAATCATTATTATTATTTAACAATGTTAACCTATGAAAAAATAGTAACATTTCGCTCGGCGTTCTGCTCTATTCGATTCATGGTTAATTACATGATGAAAAAATGGCTAATCGTTTGATGTTCTCAACCCGAACTAAAATCTTATTTTCAAATGCTCAATTCAAAACTTCATATACATAAGTAAATATAAACATTATAAATTTAATTCCGGAATTGTGAGGCGACACAAGCCCTTCGAATAAGATCGAAATCTGGTCGGACTCTTCCGACAGTAATTCAAGTAATTCTGGAATTAAGTTAATAATGTGTGAGCTTACCGTAAGTAAAAACAGTTAAAAAAAACAATATGATAGGCAACATCACTCATAAAACTCAAGTTAATTAATTACACGAATAATCCCCGTACAAAACTTGCGTAATAGTTAAATTAATATGCTGGATTTGTATATAAAAAAGCAGAGTACATACATCTTTCATTGAAAAAGAAAAATTCTCTACGTTAGAAGCATATGGTCGAATGTTCGATTCCGACGAAAATTACTTTATACCTTCGTCTCAGCCAGTCAAACTCTTTGTAACCATCTAAAAAACCTCTTTCTATCTTATTCTATTCTTGGCATAATTCAGGTGCATAATGTCGTATGTATGTAGTCTGTTTTTTCATTCAATGCAAAAAAAAAATTGTCACGTTGACATCTCCATACAATTCTTAGGCTGTGAATGTCTGAATGTTGCTAGTACGTAAAAACCAAATAACCCCATTTTACTTCCAAGTTAAATTGTGTATGCTACGCAGGTGTTTTTTTTTTAGACTTTGCTCTTACGAGTAATTCAATTTTAATGTCTTTGATGTGATAAGGATTTTGGTCACATGAGTCTTCTATTCACGGTAAAAAAATCTACCGAGTTAACCTATAGCTTTTACAGCGGTAACACCGCGTCATTTTTTTTTGCATCGAATTAAAAAACGGACTGTAGGCTTATAGTAACTAATTAGGCACGCTCCTGTAAAGTATAAAAATTACAAATCCGACCAAATGCTTCTGACGAAGAGATTTAAAATAAATGCAGATTTTGTTAAAATTACTTAAGTTCACTCTTACTACAATTTTATCGTTATCTCTATGGAATAAAATAATCTACAAAACAAAAATGGCCAATAATGTAATATTAAAATAAAGTAATCGTTATTGTCATGTTAGCTAGGAAAAACATAAGATGGCCCTCGAAAAGTAAATAAAATTTATAGTACGTTAAACTCTTTTGTTGAACCACTAATACAGGGTACCTTATTTAGGGACTAAGTGGAAGAAATGACTATGACACGATGTTAATCTTTGGTTTACCTAAAAAACAGTTTACTAAATCCAATGAGTTCGAATCAATATAAATTCATCTACATTAATTCATATACTTTACTCAAAATACATTCGAAATGCATAAAACTATTTTTGTTTTAAAGTGGAACTTAGTTAACAGTTTACAGATTTCACTAAATGATATGATGAAAATGATACACAAATTTAAGTCTTAAAAATTAGTAGAACTTAATTTTAAATGAAAAGGAAAATGTGGAAAACAAAAACTGAGAGTTCGGCGTCAGACGCGTTTCGCCTGTGAATGTATAAGTTGTAACAATTTTTTCTTAAAACGTATTACAACTTTTAAAGGTGCTTACGACCTTTTGTAAGTTATTGAGCATTGATTGTAATAAAATTGCTTTTTGATAATAATTGTACTAATTTCTTACAAAACCTTAAGTTTCTGTTGAACGTGAATAAATTATACTATAAAAATTACACATACGCCGATTAAAGTACCTAATAATATTTTTTTCTAACTGGGAAAACCACAACAGACGAACTTGCGTAATATGTTCGAATCACCTTCTGTGTTTGAAGAACATAAACAAGAAAATAAATAAAATTGCCGCCAAACCCTCGGTTCCCGCCGCCATTTTGAAAACGCTCGCTCGCAGCGCCAAATCGGTGAACTTTGAGCGTGTTTCCGATATCCACAAACATATTTATAAACACTTACACAACTTCCCAATTTGGAAAACTATCTAATAGAAAAACGCGTCAACGTTTCGTTCACGTTTGAACTAGAAAACACAGTGGACAGTGGCACATTAGAAGAAAGCAGTCCGGTTTTAGAGTTGCGATGCCTTTTACATACGGAAAGATTCGATGTAGTTCATTTACACTATCTAATTGACTTCGGAATTCTAAACCCTATGCTTGAGCCATTACAAACGTGCGAATTGAGTCATAAACCTTTGTATCAGACCTCTCTCTCTCACACATATTATTATAAGAGGCATATCGGAACTCTCGCTCGCACTTTTATGAGTCGGTTCGCACGTTTGTAATGGCTCAAGTACAGTTCGACATTTTCATGCCTCCTTTTCGTTTATCCCCGTTCACTTTATAACTCATGCGAAACCGGGGGTTAGTGCCGCGACGGTTATTTATCGTCACAATAACTCAATCCGAGTAGGTACTAAGGGTCGGTTTCTGAATTTAGAATTTCACTAAGTAAATACTTAAATACCGTTTTGTCACGCTCTTTTCTGACAAATGTGACGAGATAGAACTACAGTCACAGAATACATAATAGTACAGGTACAGTAGATTCACTTCGCAAAATCAATTAAAGAAAAAGGGGCTCTAGCAGCGATACAATTAGGTGCAATTCCGATCGCACGGCGCTAAAAAAGCTACGTTATATTACCTACATGTTGCCTCTCTTTCTACCGCGTGACTCTTACCTCTTCTGGCGCCTGAATTCCTACCTATTTGCCTACCTATATAAAATTTCATCAAAATCGGCCGAGCCGTTTCGGAGGAGTATGCGGACTTAACAATATTAAATTTAGTAGGTCTGAGAATAGGTTGTTATCTATTTTTCATACCCACAAATGATAAGGGTGGTAGGCTAGAAATAGGCATGTTATCATACGTTTCGTAGTAAGGTAGATAAGCATTTCAACATTGGGACGAGTATTGTACTACGGATCACGAATTTATATGTACTCTTGACGTAAACGCCAGAATTGTATATTTGTAGGACATCGCAACTCTAAAACGCGCGGGACCGCTAGAATACATTTTGGTTAATTTCCGATCCTTAGGCGTAAAATAGATTTTCAACATTTGTTGGCGCATTGTCAAACTGGTTACTAAATATTCGTTTATATTCGAAAATGTCATGGCACAGTTCAATGGGGTTAGCAACGTTAATCAGTGATGTACACTTAAATAGTACAATAGGAAGTTAACTTGCGTCGTCGACAAGTTCTTAACTCGCTGCTCCACTTATTGAAGTGTAAATCGAGCTTTATATAGTGAACAAAAATTGACAATCGCGATTGGTTAACTGAACCGCCATATTTTTTATGCCGTTCTCTGATTGGCTGGCTACATTGGGGTCAGAATATTCAGTGTTGCCATCCCCATTCAAGCATTATACCTAATTATTATATATGTGTTGTATTGAGTTACAGGTGTACAATCACACTTACAATGTAGAAACAACGATTTTATCTCAAAAAAGGACGGACCTTTTTCTACGTATATAAGAAACACATTCTGTCTAGTGTCCGCGCAAATAAAAACTTTCTCATTTACAAAAATCTGATTCCTTAGAACACACATCAGAGGCAGATTAAATAGTCTGTGGTAAAGAGTTTTTTTAAAATGTAAGGTTTAACGGCCCTGGATACTAATCCTTTTGAGCCTTTATTTTATTATGGTAAATTTAATTGAATTAAAACTCCTTGAGTTAAGACAATCGATAGGAGCGTTGTTTATTTTTTGGATTTGTCATTCTGCACGAAAAAGTTGTCTAATAAAAATTCTATTTCTTCAAAATGTTAATTTAATTCGCTATCACGCTATATTCCACTGCCAGCTAAACGATCACCCTGCTACAGGGAATTTTTCGACGAAAGTGCAGATCGGGAACCCTAGTGATGATAAAGAGATTTTTTTTTAATATAAGGTTTAACGGCCCTGGATACTAGTCCTTTTGAGCCTTTTAGTTTATTATTTTATCACTTTCACTATATTGTACATTCTTCACTGTTTACAAAGTATTAATCGTGTTCACTACCTATGTATTTACAAAGGAGCATGGTAAAGAGAAAAACGTTACCACAGACTAATCAAACTGTCTTACAGGAATCGTGTTTATATTACTCCAAAAGTACAGTGCCCGTGCTAACCGTCAGATCACATCGGGGTGAAGTTATTTGACAACGCGCCAAGTTAATGACTAATATTATGTATCCTTAACTAGGCAATAGTTAGATCTAGGTTTAGTTCGCACAACACATTTCAGCCGCGATGGCGAGCGACACCTGAAATAAAACACAATATTATACGCATCTGCTTACCATGCGAGAGGTCCCGGGTTCGATCCCCGGCTGGGGAGAAAAAAAAACTCCAGGTCTTGCATGTTTACATGTTTGTGACGTCGCTGTTTCTGGTTCCCATGACACAGGGGCCAGAAACAATGTATGTGCCTGTATGTAAATGTTATATTTAAAACACCTAGGTGTTGGTCACGGATGTAAAAAAAGAAAACGGATGGGACCTCCTCTAATCACGAGTGAAGCACACAAATGGCCGCCGTCTATTGATGTGTGCGTGCGTACGTTAGCGTAATTGGCGGAATGGCGGCGATTGTCCGACTTGGTATAAATGTGTGATTGTTTTATTTCGTGTGTGCACACTAAAAGAGTAGGAGTAGCTATGCTTCACACCGTTTAAATGAAAGAAGGCATTTAAACGGTATTCTTTAAGATCTGTGGTGTTGGTCAACTAAATGGTTGTTTTAATAATACATTTTTGAATTTGTAGTAGCAATTGTGAAGGCAATAATCTTGGGGAAAACTGATTAAGGTGTTGACATACCTCAGCGCTTGTAATCGCCAATAAAACCCATACGCCCTCTCTCTCTCTGACAGAAGGGCAGTGAGACTTGGAATATTGTAACAATACACAATCTTCAATCAAAGCGGTGGTAGCCTAATGGGTAGAAGAATAGACTCGGAAGCGAGAGACCCAGGTTCGATTGCCAGTGCAGGCATGTATGTACAGTCAGATAATAGTATTTATCTTAGACAAAAGGAAACATCCGTAATGTCATTTCTCTCTACTACTAGTATAATTTTCAATAATTCCGCACACAGAAGTGGTGGTTGAGTGGCCGTTTAGTAGTTGATCGAGTTTCATAATCATCTTTTCTTTTCACAAAGACTCCGTTTCAGCTTCAGTTTATACTGAACTAACATGATTTTTGCCTGTAAAAAAATTACAGTGTTGTCAATCCAATGTAATTATGGTATTACAGTGTACAGTACATCGTGTGAAAATACAGTAGTGTACTACATCAAAAACCTTTAGCTGTGGAAAACTCGAAACAGTTTATAAATTTAGTGCTAGCTAGTACTAAATTTGCAAACTGTTTCGAGTTTGGTACCGCTAAAGGTTTTTGATTCAGAGTCGTTTAAAGTCTGAAAAAAATGCCAAGTATAGATAAATGGGTTATATCTGGTAACACTGGCCCAACGACCGCGCCTGTCATCCTCAACCCATTATGTCCCCACCGAGGGGCACGGGTCTCTTCCATGAGGATGGTATAGGCCATACTCCACCACGGGGGCCAAGTCCGGATTGGTGGAGGCTTGTAAGACTAGTGGCTGGTCCTACTGTCAGAAGTTTTCAAGCCGCCCTTAAAGCCTCTGACTTGGCTTAACGACTGCCATCTATCGACGGCAGCCGGCACCAACTGCTTAACGCGCCTTGCGAAGCACGGAACCGCTCGGAAAAATGCCACTAGCGTTACTCATACAGACAGTGACCCATTTACGGACTGAACGCGCCGTATGTTGCTTAACCTTAGTGATCGTCTAAGATCACTCAGGCAGCCCAGGCTACGAGCGATTCACCTGTAGAAGGGCACAAAAAGACGTTCTCCCCGTCAATGTGTACTCACGCTGCTATTGGGGCGTCATGGGCGAGGAGGACCGCGAGTGCGCGGCTAGAGAATGCTGGAGTGCCGCCGGGGTCAACCACTCCCTGGGACAGGTAATATTTGATAGATAGATAGATAATCATTTATTAAATTCCCACAACACACAAAGATATACAATAGGCTAGTTTCCCAAAAAATGTAATTAGTCCGTCTTTTAGATTATTAAAAAATAAGGGACACGTATTTTTTTATTTGTAATTTACACCAAAAATGACAAAGATATAGCCCATTAAAGTTACGTGTGACGTCACGCCGTGCTGCATTTTGTAGCACTGAGTGACGTCACACGTAACTTCAATGGGCTATTATATCTTTGTTATTTTTTGTTTAATCAAAAAAAGAAAAAATACGTATCCAATATTTTTTTATAATCTAAAATACGGACTAAATAGAATTAAATTATTTTGACCCTGGAAACTACCCTATTGACAGGCATAGCATGCTAACAATAATATTCAAAATAAATCATAATAACAAGATTTTCCTAAAATAACGATTAGCTTTGTATCATGTGTTATGGCAATATAAAAGGTACCCGAACTCAGCATATGCTGCAGTTATTGCAAAGCAATGGCCTGCAGCGCGGTTATCAGTCGGGACCTCTAAGAGAAGCAGCGAGGGCCAACGGCATCGTTGAGCTCTCTTTCCTTACTAGAGCTTAAAAAACAAAATTATATACAACAAAATTAAATTACTATAAATAAATAAAATAATAATAATAAACTCACGCCCGTTATCCCCGAAGGGGTAGGCAGAGGCACCAGTCTCTAGAACTGGACCCACGTTTTGCCGAGTTTATTAGGTCCCAAACGTGACAAGTGGCAAGCCTGTCGCCGTTATCCGGGCACAATTTATCAGCGAATGGTGTTGCTGTACAAACAAATGTACGTAACTAAAAGTCATTGGTACATGCGTGGTTCGAACCCAGACCCTCATGATCGAGAAGCAAGGGTCAACCCCACTACGCCACCACCGCTTTTTTAAATTACTATTGAAATTAAATTTGGTAACATTAGATTTAGTTATTTATTGTACGGCGTTACTTTGCGGAAATCCATTGTAGCATTAAAATGTGAAAATTACTTCGCTAAATACGGTATTTGACACTATCAACAATAAATTATTTGAGACGCTCTATTAAAACAAAAATTACAAAATGATTCGGAAAATGTATTTCTTTTAATCATTTACTAGATATTACAATTTTTAAATAGATGAAATATAAAAAGGGTGCTCTGAAATGTGACGTCACAAGCAAGTATTTTCATACAAAATTCCGTTTTAAAAGTAACTGTTTTGACATCCTGTCAAATACCCAATTCCGCCATAAGGTCATAGCCCACTTACACGACTCTACTCCCACCCGGCAAGAGTAGTGTCATTCAAATATGGGCTTTAAATGTTGCCCTTTAGATGTATTTTGCGTTGGCATCGTGAATTGGCGGACAGCTCGCTGTCAGCCGTCGGCTAATTTATGATGCTAATGTAGAGTATAACTTGACTGCGGTATTTAAGGCCCATATTTGATTGGTATTGTTTTTGCCGGGTGGTAGCGGAGTCGTGTAGGTGGGCTATGACCCTTAAGTACCACAAGCACCATGCGGTTAGTTATTAGGGACACACACACGGGGACACAAAGAATGTTTTGCACGAAATTGAATAAGAAAAAATGGAGTATTTTATCAACTGCACAAATTGGTGTCGGCAGGTCATTTTTCCAGAAAATTTGACAAATCACTGTTTGAATGTTTGCGCCTCAAATGCTTCTAGACAATCATAGACGGGCAGACAAGTAGGAAATAGTAAAACGTGTACTCACTTGGGGAGGCACCGCTGTAGGAAGGGCACACAGGAGCTGACATACGCCAGCCGGTTCACCCAGGCCGGGATGTCTCGTGAACACAGCGCCTGCGATGAAAACATTACTTGTTTTTCTTTTAAAAAACATTTACAATTTACATAAAGGCATTATAATTTTTGATTTCCGACTTCTGGTCGCCGTTTGAAATTAACATAACATAACATTTACATACAAGCACATACATTGCTTCTGGCCTCACACTAGGATACCCTGTGTCGTGGGAACCAGAAACGGCGACGTCACAAATATGTAAACATCCAAGACCTGGAGACCTGGGGGCTCATTATGTAATTTTCGCAACGGATATTCATAGGTATTAAAAAGTCATGTATACAACTATTGTATAGCACTATCTTCTTTTAAGACCCTATGTTAGAGCGAGACAGTACTCCGTACGACGTCGGTTTTTGTGTTGACGTGACTTTTTAAGACGTATGAATATCCGTTGCGAAAATTACTTACATTAATTTGTACTTCTTACATTCTTCTTTTCCTTGCTTCTCGATCTTGAGAGTCTGGGTTCGAACCACGCATGTACCAATTACTTTTAGTTACGTACATTTGTTTGTACAGCAACACCATTCGCTGATAAATTGTGCCCGGATAACGGCGACAGGCTTGCCACTTGTCACGTTTGGGACCTAATAAACTCGGCAAAACGTGGGCCCAGTTCCAGTGACTGGTGCCTCTGCCTACCACTTCGGGGATATCGGGCGTGAGTTTTTTTATTATTTTAATTTGTACAAATGGCCTTAGTCTGGGTGTTTGTCCATGTTTGTAATGTCCTTGCCTGGTTACCATAGCACAGGGTATCCTAGTTTGGGACCTGGTCACATAATTGAGTGGTGTGGAACTTATGTAAGTGTGTAGTGCAAACTCGGAAAGAATGTTCGCACTATCACAAGATAAAACGTAAGGAAAAGCTCTGTCTTTCATTCGGTGGAACATTACGCCACGTCTTTGTTAGAAAAGATTTCGGCTGAACAGAAAACCGGCTGACACTTCAAATTACAATCCAGTTGACTTGAGTCGACCTCTCTAATTAACTTAATCAAAGGCGATTGTTAAGCCAGTTAGTATACGGACTTTTTTGCGGTGTTTATTATTCGGTATTAAAACGGACAAAAACTGCTAAGAAGTCGATTTTTCATATTGTATGTAAAAAAAACTTTTAACACAGGTTCTTGAAGAGCAAGATAAGTAGTTTATTTTGTGTATTTTTTCTCTACAACTAAATATTTTTAACTTGTCGAAAAGATATGCGCAATAGCCCGATTTGTATTGGCTAAAGTATGATGTCACACGGTGTCCGTAACACCTTATAATGTAAGAAACGCGTAAAATAGTGTTGTATTGAATGAACAAATTGAATTTTACACAGTTTTTGAGACCTGTATAAAACATTTTTATGTTTTGTCTGGAGCCCGCCGAGCTGATTCGTCCAGCTACCCTCAGTCTGGGCTTATTTCCGTGTATGCGATCTCCTTCCCTTCAGTGCATGGATGGCGCGTTCAGTGCATGGATGGGTGAGCGTCTATGATTAACGCTAAAGTCTGATTTTTTATTCCGTAGAATTCTGACATTTCACAAGTGTTGCTACTGAATAAGTTCTCCACCGAAAAAGGGACAAATTTGACCCATTTGAGGGCAATAAAAAATTAAAATGGCCACGTATTTTTTATGTTTTACCTACAAAATGATTGATCTAAATATTTACTTACTCAAGTGAGCTAATACAAAAGTAAAAAATATTTCAATATCATGAAAAATATATCGAATTAACTTTAATTACTTTATTTTATTCTTTAGCTGGCATCACTGCCTACTAATTTAAGGTTTCGTAAACCTTTTTAGAAAAGTGAACTATGCCGCTTTTAGCTCTCTTAATAATTCATGTCAGCGATGATGAAGATAGTGATATTAGATGATATTAGTATTAATGATGATTAGATATGTTAATAAAAATATATTTTCTTTACTTGTACATTTTTACTGCTTGTGTGATGAAAGGGGACACAATAGGGTAGTTTCCAGGGTCAAAATAATTTCATTCTATTTAGTCCGTATTTTAGATTATAAAAAAATATTGGATACGTACTTTTTCTTTTTTCGATTAAGCAAAAAATAACAAAGATATAGCCCATTGAAGTTACGTGTGACGTCACTCAGTGCTACAAAATGCAGCACGGCGTGACGTCACTTTAATGGGCTATATCTTTGTCATTTTTGGTCTAATTTACAAACAAAAAAATACGTGTCCCTTATTTTTGAATAATCTAAAAGACGGACTAATTACATTTTTTTGGGAAACTAGCCTATTGTCACTCGCCTTAAATTCTCTTTTAATTTGGAGCTCCACACTTTATAAAATGGATACATTCACTAACAAAATAAATGTGTAGACTCAGATGTTAACACTCGTATTGACATTGAAAAATGTGCCCTGCCAAAAAAGGTTTCTGATCTCTGACATGTCAAAAAATGAGAACTGTCAGAATTCTACGGAATTAAAAATCAGACTGTAGTGGCATTTTTCCGAGCGGTTCCGTGCTTCGCAAGGCACGTTAAGCAGTTGGAGCCGGCTACCGTCGATAGATGGCAGTCGTTTAGCCAAGTCGGAGGCCTTAGGGCGGCTTGAAGACTTCTGACAGTAAGACCAGCCACTAGTCTTACAAGCCTCCACCAATCCGGACTTGGCCCCCGTGGTGGAGTATAGCCTGCACCTTCCTCAGGGAAGAGACCCGTGCCCCTCGGTGGGGACATAATGGGTTGATGATGATGATGATGATGATGATCTCCTTGTCTGGCTACCATAGCTCGGGACATCCTAGTTTAGGACCAGGTGAAATGATAGTTGTGTGGACTTTCACATACCTGACAGAATGCTGACGTAAAATGGTTGCAGTTGTTGTTCATAAGATGGTATCTGTAAAAGACACAATAAAATTGTTTTATTAATTAGTCAAGCTTAATACTAAAAAGTATTTTCTTCCAAGGGTGATGTGGAAAGAGTAGCTGTAAGGTAGCGTTGAAGACGTTTTCAAGCGGTTCTTTAGAAGTTACGTCAACGGCGTCGGTTTGTATTTTAAAGATACACATGTACATTCTGGTAACATGCACAATATGCACATGCTAGTAAGGCACTTGTTTCCAACCCCTTCTCACAAAACGCCGCGCGGACGTCAAACGAAATGAAATGCAAGAAGTTGTTTTGGCGGCTTATTTGAAAAGTAAATTTTCGTTTGCCTTTTTTACAAGAAATACACGAAAGAATTTAAAATGATCACTTTCTGAGGACTCCATGAACACCAACAAACAATGGCGTTCAGAAATCGGTCAAATTGCCTATTGTGTGTGCTTTCCTCTTATGAGAAATTAAATTATAATGTCTTTGATGTGGTAACGATTTCGGTAACAATAAAAAAATTACCGAGTATATGATCCATTTATCTATACTTGGCATTTTTTCCAGACTTTAAACGACACTAAATCAAAAACCTTTAGCGGTAGAAAATTCGATACCATTTGAAAACTTAGTACTAGCTAGCACTAAATTTGTAAACTGTTTCGAGTTTTCTACCGCTAAAGGTTTTTGATCCAGTGTCGTTTAAAGTCTGAAAAAAATGCCAAGTATAGATAAATGGATTATACCTATAATATTTTATAGCGGTAACACCACGTATTTTTTTGCATCGAAATAAAAAAAACGGACTTTAGTCCCCAATTCCAGTCTCACCTGTCACCGCGGAACTGTTTCCCTAGCTCGGCCACGAGCCGCCGCACTTCCTCTTCGCTGAAGTCCGTGTAGCCCACATGCACGCTCTGCCTGCAACATCAGACACACCGCATAAGGGACTATCCGCAATACTGACGGAGTAAGGGACTGTCCGCAATACAATGGGCCTGTTAGCATCGAACACGCGGCGGGGTAGGGGACTGTCTGCAATGAACTGACTGAACTGAACTGACTGATGTCCTCCACAACGATTCCGTTGACGGCGACACCTTGGCAATTATAAATTTAGACCCGAGCATGCGCACGGATATGAGATGCAAATCCGAATTTGTTTTTAAATATACGGTCACAGCTGACGCAATACAACGGCCGCGTTGACATCAAACAGACGGAGTAAGGGACTGTCTGCATTACAACGGCCGCGTCGACATCACACTCACAGGGTATTGGAGTGTCCGCAATACAACGGCCACGTCGACATCATACACACACCCGTGCAGCGGTGTTGCCATGTCCGCAATACAACGGACGCGTGGACACGAGACGCACGGAGTAAGGGACTGTACGCAAAACAACGCTCACGTCCATATCACACATTCGGGGTAAGGGACTGTCAGGAATACAACGGCCGCGTCGACACCAGACATACGGGGTAAGGGACTGTCCGCAATACAGCGGACATGTCAACACCGCCGCTATCTCACTATTCTTCATACGTTACACTTGTACGTTACACAGTCTGTGGTTTAGAAAGAAAGAAAAGAAAGATAAACGTTTATTGCAACAACAGACAACACAATAAAGAAAAAAAAACAATAAAAACACTTAACAAACTTTGTCGCGGTGTGTCTTAAATGGTAGCTGACTCAGCATAGTGCTGAGGGCGGGAACCCTCAGCGCTAATTTTCAGTCAGTGCCAATAGCCCTAATTGCTCCAGAGTGCAGTGTGGACTGTTGCAAACTAATAAATAAGAAAATAAAATAAAAATATCTATAATAAATTTACATAAACAGCGTAGGTACATTCATATCCATGTAATATAACACACATACATAAATACATATTATACAAAGACATATATACATACAAATACATGTACAATGTGAAATAACAATTACACATAATAACAAATTTATGGATGAAATGGTTTCGGTAATACCTATGTTTTGTTCTATGATCTGTGAAACATAATTTGGTGTACAGCTACTCACCGGAACCGGAACTGCTCGCCCAACTCGCGATGGTCCCGCGGCGCTATCTCGAACACCCCAGTGAAGGCGTAGGGGTGTCCGCCGTACGCCCACTCCGCCCCGTGTACCTCCACTCCGCTGTGGAACACGCCGAGGCCGGCACCGGCCGTGTACCTATCGGGTTAAAAAATGTATGGTTCGATACCACCAAATTAGTGTGCAACATACAACAAACGAGTATGGCCTATACCTTCCTCAGGGAAGAGACCCGTGCCCCTCGGTGGGGACATGATGGGTTGATGATGATACAACAACAAATGGTAGGTTAATACGTTAATTAATTAGATACGTTTTTTATTTAATTTTTGTTTTTGTTAAACTTTAGTAGCTTCTATACTTGATATAGAATCAAAGGCTGCAAAGTACCACAAAGTAAACTTTGCCACTTTGCCGTATTTATTTGATTTCAACGCGGTAACACTTAGCAGCCTTTGAACCCAATAGGAGGTTTTAAGTGGTATTTTGATGATTTTACTACTAAATTGAAATAATGCATAGTTTAAACTCGAAATACACTGGATGGCTCATATTTGGAAAGTTCTCGCTTCATATGCCTCATATAATATACTAAAAGTATGTATACATCCAAATAATACGACGACACCATATGCTGAATTATTGTTATTGAAATATATATGAGGCTTGATCTATCTCAAATCTCAGTACTCGTCTATACTTTAACATGCTGTCGTCACACGTTGAAGGATAAGTAGGTAACTAGACCATAAGATCCATCACGAAATCTTAACATGCAATGGTGCCTATCGGTTGTGGTCTGTGATGCAATAAATAAAATAAACACAAATGTTTACGAACACCTTATGCAAAGCACTAGCATTGTGCATTATTGTTACATCGCAGTAACATGGTCGGGTCACATGACATGTTCATTAATTACATTCTTGCCTAGAATGAGGGCTTTTCAACGCGTCATTAAAAAAAATACACAATTCACGTACGTATGTAATGAACAAAGTAAAAATACCTACTTCGATAACTTTCAAGTTTCAACAGTTTCGAAACAAAGTCTAATTTATATCACAGACTACAAAGATATGTTTAGACTACCTATCACAGATTAATAACGATTAAAACCACAGATCTAAAAACATGATGACATTTTGTTCTTCTTGCAGCGCCATCTAGTTTTTTTTTAATGAACTCAACTGACAGCTGTCATTGAAAAGCCCTCATTACGAACACGTGAGCGCGCCTTTTTTTGAAGCGGCCATGAAATGAAATCGACGTAGCCATGTAACTGCCACTGTACTACAATGCAATAGCAGAATCGACGCCCTGGTTTCCGTGGCACTGCGAAACACTGTCAAGTAACTTTTATTGGTAGACTTTTTCAAGTGCTCTTTAGATATTTCTTATGTGTAATATGTGTATACACCTGAAAAGGTAGAACGTGGAGATTCAGATGTAAGCGACTACAACCGCTAAATGTAATCTATGTTTTTGACACATATTATTCATTCATTCTGTACGAGCAGAGGAGAGCGCGTGTAACTCGCAGAGTAGATGTTGTAGCTTGCAGGGCGGTGGCGGATGAAGAATGTAGATGTTAGCTTTTCATGTTTAATTTCTTACTGAGCACAGTTACGTGTTCGATGTTAATGAGAGGCAAAAGCAAACTGCGCCAGCAGGCAGCAAGGCCCGCCACAGTCAGCAATACGGCGACCTAGAAAGGTGTACGGTGCTAGCCCGTACATTCATTATTATTCGTTAAGCCGCGCTTCAAAAGCGCGTCGAGGGGTCCCAGCACTCACCAGTTGGTCCAGTACATGTCGTAGACATTGAGGATGACCGCGGCCTGTCCGGGACGCGGCGGCGCGTCCTGGCGACGCGACAGCAGCGACATGCAAGACGGGAACATGGAGCATAGACCGCAGGACTGCCGATTTAAACAACCTTATTAAAAAAACGAGAATCGCTCGTAGCCTGGGTTTCCTCGCTGCAGTGGCGTAGCTAAGTAACCTAGGGCCCTGGGGCAAATAAAAAAATGGGGTCCCACTGCAATCTAAACTGGTTAGGTTTTATTAAGTGAAAATATAAAATATATAATAAGAATCGCTCGTAGCCTGGGCTGCCTGAGTGATCTTAAACTATCGGTTAAGGTTAAGCGTATAGGTTAAGCAACATACGGCGTGTTCAGTCCATGCATGGGTCCAGTCCACGCTAGTGGCATTTTTCCGAGCGGTTCCGTGCTTGGCAGGGCAAGTTAAGCAGTTGGTGCCGGCTGCCGTCGATAGATGGCAGCCGTTAAGCCAAGTCAGAGGCCTTGAAATCTTCTGACAGTAAGACCAGCCACTAGTCATACGAGCCTCCACCAATCCGGACTTGGTTCCGTGTTGGAGTATGGCCTATACCTTCCTCAGGGAAGAGACCCGTGCCTCTCGGTGGGGACATAATGGGTTGATGGTGATGATTAAAAAAAATGTAATTGATTTATTTATGGATGAATAAAGGCTTTTTTATTTTTTATTGATGTTACATGCTGGGACTGGGTTGGCCATGTCTGCAGTATTAGCGCAGGTAGTTGGGCCAAAATTGCGATCGACTGGGTGCCGCAAAATTGACACCGACGTCGCGGCCGACAAAGGCGAAGGTGGTGGGACGACCTAAACCTGTATTGGGCAAGATGGCTGGAGACAGAGTGAGATGGAAAGCAGGAGGGGAGGCCTTAGACCAGCAGTGCGACACAAAAGAGGCAATGCAAAAAGAATAATTAAAAAACTATCAGAGCGGAAAATAAATTGGAGTCGACCGAAACTTTCGTAAGCACTACACATTCTAAACTACGAGTATGATCAAATCAAATGAAATCAAATCAAATACATTTATTTGTTCAAGCATAGGTATTTTGCATACAATATACTTAATATTAAAGTATAGCCAGATTTTAGTTTTACATAGATCCGGATACATTGATTTTTTTGTCAGAAGAGACCGACCAGGGCCTCAATTCTGCTAGTGCATTATAGTTCAATGACAGCTACCACGGCCGGGTCATGTGACATGTCTGTTTATACCATTGACGCCTGGAAGGTTTGGTACGTGTGCGCGCGTACATTAAAAACGGCAATGAAAATAAATCGCCACGTTCATCCAGTTGTCATTGTACTACAATACATTAACAGAATCTACGTCCAGGTTTCAGGTGTCAGAGACGAGCAACCGACGACGTGAGCTCCGTCTCTGCTCACCATGATTAAGCTCTGAGAATCAGAGCGAAACCTGGTCGGATCCAGGTTGAGCAGAGACGGAGCTACATTTACATTCATTTGATTTTTGTCGGAAGAGTCCGCTCTTCTAAATGTATCCGGATAATAGTTTAGAATAGAGTCAATGATGGGCTCAGACCGGAGGGTAAAAATAGCCACTGATTGGATGCCACGCGACGTACATCGTAAGCGTGGCCGACCTTCTGACCTTACTACGGTGTTGGCAAAACCATTCCGGACCCAAGACACCCTCAGAAAACACCCCTGGGGATGCCACGGGAACTTTGATTCGGACCCGTGGCACCCCCATCAACAACTGTGTACCAGGGGTATCATAAGTATATTTACTAGTTCCCATGATCCCACCAATCGAATAGTTATGGACAAAAGGTAAACAGAGCCAAAAAACCTCAATTGTTTAATTTTAATATTTATTTAACAAATTATAAGGTATGTAGGTATATATGACGACCTCTGTGGCGTAACGGTTAACGCATCTGCTTACGTCCCGGGTTCCATCCCCGGCTGGAGAGAAAAAAAAAACTCCAGGTCTTGGATGTATACATGTTTGTGACGTCGCTGTTTCTGGTTCCCACGACACAGGGTATCCTAGTGTGGGGCTAGAAGCAATGTATGTGCCTGTGTATATAAAAATGTTATATTGCAACATGTTTAGACATAATAAGCACAGCACTAATCGATCTAGGGGTGCCACGGGTCCGAATCAAAGTTCCCGTGGCACCCCCAGGGGTGTCTTCTGGGGGTGTCTTGGGTCCGGAATGGGCAAAACGTGGACACGGACAGAGGGAGGGTAAGCAGGAGGCCTAATGCAAAAGCAAATGCATAGGATGCAAATGCTGAGTCAGCTACCTGTTTGTGGCTGCGGAGATACAATGCCCTTCTAAATTGTAAATGTTTGTTTTAAATCGTATTCTTTGTTTTATTATATTTTTCTTTGTTCTGTCTTTTATTATTTGTCTGTATTATTATAATATCGTGTTACATTGTGTTATGTGTATTGTATCTTTGTGGCTGCAAATAAATGTCTCTCTCTCTCTCTCTCTCTCTATGCATAGGAGTCTTGGGACACAATTGAGACCACATAAAAAAGAAATACAATTCAATACAATCCTAATATATAAAATTCTCGTGTCACAGTGATAATGCTTATACTCCTCCGAAACAGCTCGACCGATTTTGATAAAATTTTACATATTCAATAGGTTTAAGAATAGGTTGTTATCTATTTTTCATATTTTTCAATAGCTCTAAGTGAAAAAAAAAAGTATATAACGAAACAAAGTTAGCGTGCGTGTATGCAAGTCACGCAACGACTGATCTAAGTATGTTGATGAAGCGAAAGAGATCTGGCAAGTGGTGGGGCCCTGGTCTCTGCCAACCCCTCCGAGTACAGGCGTGAGGTTATATTGTTTTCATTCTTGCTCCCGTTAAAAGTCTAGTCTAAAATTATTTTTTATTATTCAAACAGGAGTCTGTAGCGCAATAAGATTGGCTTCGGAGCATTTTGCAAACCAAAGCATGACTGATCCGATATTGTACAGTTGTCTCAGTCAAGAACGTTAGTGGACTGAGTCGAGAAATTGGTAGAACTTATGACGTCAATAGGGGAATTAGTGCACGGTCAACAACGCATAAGCCAAATACAGTACCAGACCATTTAAAAGTAGCATCGTGCTATAGAAAGAGATACTCGGCTAGCTTTAGCTTCGTACAGCGCCGTCTCTGTCAGCCTTGCCAACCCGGTCGTTTGACAGAGACAGCGCTATACGAAGCCAAAGCTAACCGAGTATCTCTTTCTAAAGCACGATGCGACTTTTAAATGGCCTCGTACTGTACAAGTTATGGGGTGAACTTTGACAGCTCGATTCAATTTATCGACTAGACTATGTTAAGCTGGCTTCCCACGGTCCGCGATATCGGACGGACGCGGACAGCCGACGAGCACGGACAGCCACGCACCACGAGAGGCTCTTCCAACTGACCTGTGTCGTCTGTCTGTGCTACCGCGGTCCGAGACTCTTCCCACGGTATGTCGTGCGAGCTGGTCCGCGTCCGTCCGCTATATCGCGGACCGTGGGACGCCAGCTTTACGCAGACATTCCAACCCTCAAAATTCACTTAGGGACGGTTTCGAGTTGAGAATTGTCACTAAGTAAATACTTAACTGTTTTAGTGGGACTATAATTTTTTCCTAATGCATTGCTTGTAGGTATAGTACGCGCGATCTATACAGTATATTGTATAGAATCGCATGGAACTCAAACAGAACCTACGCAATCCACTCAACAGGAAATAGAAAATAATACACATGCAACTAGCAATCGAGGAAAACCAAGCAACATGACAGCTAGGCAATCAAAGCATTGGTGCTCCCCTTCCCACGCGTTTACAGGAAAAGCCTGCTTCTCGACACGCTATGTGTGCTACACTAGACAATTGGCCACGATATTTTTTTTTAACATGAACGGAAATCTCAAAACCATTTCGAGAATTATTCTTTTAGTACAACTTCTATTAATCAGATTTGTAAATAAGTCTATATTTTTTTAAGATATTCAATAAAAAGCCTCGAGCTATGACGTCAGCAAAGACAGAATGAGTATTAATCCTTTGCTTAAAAAAATTACCAAGCCAAATCAATTGTTTCAAATAATTTGATTTTTTTAATGTAGGCATAGACTATCGCTTTAATCCTACTATGATATGACGTCAGAAACACGAACATGAATAAAACTCAAATATACCGAAATTACTTTCTTAAAATTGTCAATATTTTCATAATGAATTATAAAAAAACATATATCAAAAATAAGTAGCATAGCCAACTGAACATTTGCACGTATAGTACACAGCGTGCGGTATAAATGTAAGTGGTCACAAAAATGCTAAGTTACGAAAGGTCGGCATTAATTATGCGAAAAAGACCACGAACAATGACTTAATTTATGCTGTTTTCAGGGTACCGCACCCAAAGGGTAAAACGGACCCTATTACTGAAACTCCGCTGTCCGTCCGTCCGTATGTCACCAGGCTGTATCTCATGTAGCGTGATAGTTAGACAGTTGAAGATTTCACAGATCATGTATTTCTGTTGCCGCTATAACAACAAATACTAAAAACAGAATAAAATATTTGCCGTTTTTTATAGATAATGGTTGAAACTTTCGTGCGCGAGTCCGACACGAACTTGGCCGATTTTTAATAAGAAAAGATTAGAGTTTGCCTTTGCATTGCAGGGTCTTCTCTAAAGAGCTGAATAACAAAGAGTATATTGTGTGAATGCACAACATGTTTAGACTTGCAAATGTTAATACTTCTATTATGGTATTAACTGTATAAGATCCTACAACAAGATTCCCCAGGATAATATTAGAGTTACCTCCGACGCGGTTTAAGAAATGTCTCAAGCACACTCTGTGTAAAGTAGCTTATAAAATCGACGATTATTTGGAAGACCGGACTGGGCCCCCGTGACCAATCCGGACTAGGCCCCCGTGGTTGAGTATAGCCTATACTTTCCTCAGGGAGAAGACCCGCGCCCCTTGGTGGGGATATAATTGGTTGATGATGAAACGGTAGATTAATATTGAATGTATTTAGAGGAGATTTTTAAATCATAAAATTAATATTGATAATTGTGTCCAGTGTTTAACACATCCATGAGTACCTCCCCAATATTTTTATGTTTAAAAGTTTGTTAATTAAACTAAGACTGTTTTGAAAATAATAAATTAATGTAGAGTTTTTTTGTTAGTTTCTTGTCCGCGTAGTTACTCTATTAATTGTGAAACTAACAACTTTGACGTTAATTTTGTTTGACCATTGAATATATACGTAGTCTGGTCATAAGTTTTGTCACATATGGAAAGTTAAATAAAGGACACAATGAGTTACGCATTACAATAATATATATATCAAAGGAAAGGGTACAAAATACAGATCTAAACCATATTAAAACTATTCGAAATGTCCTCCTCTGGCTTCGATACAAGCCTTCAATCTGCAAGGCCAGTCATCAATCGATGCACGCACGACATTCATGTCAATATTGGCGACTGCTTTAATCAGAGATGCTTTAAGCGACTCCAAGTTGCGATGTGGTTTAGCGCAGACCTTCTCCTCTAAGTGCTGCCATATTTTGTAATCCAAAGGATTCAAGTCTGGACTGGAGGAGGGCCAATCCTCATGCCTGATAAAGTCGATTCCACGGGTCGTGAGCCAGTTTTGGGTACTTTTCGCCTTATGGGCCGGCGCAGAATCCTGCTGGAAAACCCAGTGCCTATTTTCGAACATTGTTTGTGAAAGGGGTTCCACAATGTTTGTTAGGACTGTGTTTTGATATACGAGGGCACTGGTTTTCACTCCTTTTTCACAAAAAAACACCTCTGTTGGACCCAAATAGGAGACCCCAAGCCAAACCATGAATGCCGAAGGATGATGGCCACGCTGAACACGTGGCACACGTCTGCTCGCTTCTTCACTAGACTGTGCATACACTTTATCATTTTGTTTGTTGTAACTCTCTTCAACATTAAACATTTTTTCGTCCGAAAAAAGTATTTCGCGGTATTTTTTACCTGCGTACCGCCTTCACAAAATCCGGCATCTTTCGAGTCTGATTTTCTTCAGCCGTGTGTTAAGAAGATGTGCTGTTCTTTTTCTGTAGGCACGCAGTCCTAGGTCTTCATTCAACACCCTTTTAACAGTGGTTCTGCTTAGTCCCATCTGCAGAGCCAACATTTTTTGCTTGCGGACAGGATTTCGTTGGATGCGCGCCTTCACTGCTTTGATGACCGCTGGAGTCCGAACAGTACGAGGTCGACCGCTTCTTTGTTTATCATCTAAACTTGAATCTTCCCTGAATCGTTTGATAGTACGATAAATAAATCTTAGTGGAATTTTCAAATTTTTCAGCAGTTTGAAAATCTCAGTTGGCGCCTGGCCGCAACGATGCAATGCAATTACTGCGACTCTGTCTTCTTTGCGCGTCCACTCCATATTGGAAAATGAAGAAAATTCTAGAAAAGCTGTGTTTTTTATTTTCTTGAAAAATTCAAATTTCGAATGCCCATAACTTTTTTGTGGCCAGTATTCTAAATTCGAAATTAAACCTATGTGACAGAACTTATGGCCCGACTACGTATATTTTTTAATTTGAATGAGCGTTTTTCCTTATGTCAAATTTAGTTATAAAATGATCCCTAGGTGGCGCTGCCGTACCGTAATAATAAACGTCAAAGCAAAAAATAATACTATGGTTCTGTGGAATTTGTGATGTTTGGTTACCTAGAAGAAAAAATGCTGTTGTCGTTTGGTGATAAGTGCGCTTTTGGATACTTTGGAGTCTTTGCTATAGATTGTGGGTTTGAATTTTTATTTTATTACGAGAAACCTCGTCCAAATAGCAACCCTGGTTCCTTCTCTTGTTTAGTGATCTGTGGACTGACTTTGATATTGATTGCTACGAATCACAAATTCGTATGAAGAAACGAATGACGCCATCTAGTGTATCTCAAGGAACTAAGAAAAAAAAAGAAAGGAAAAACGCCCATTGAATTTGAAAGAATATGCAGCTCAAAGTTATGATGGAAACAGAAAGTGCTCTTGCAACTATTTCTTTAATGCATTACTGAATACATTCGTAATTATTATTCGTAACTATTAATACTACAATTGCTACTAATGGGCGGCACAAGAATTGCCCCCAGCAGTGGCGTGCGACACGTCGGAGAACTAAAGGTTCAAATTACTTATGCACAGGGTGTCACCTTCACCTTGAAGGTAGTAGAAGTCAGGTCTACAATTTGATAGAGCCTTGCTTTAAAATACATGGTGCTTTACTGTGAAACGCCTAATTTATTATGGGTACAACAGAGAGGTAAAAGTTAGTCTAAAGGATCGTGGCCAGTGCAGATTAGATCTACACAACCGAATTGAAACTAATTGTGGCGAGGATGAAGGCAGAAAGAATGACGAAACATATACCTAATTACATATTATATCGAGCGAAAGTGAGTGGAAGGGCCTAAGGGACGCCCCAAGCAGACATACTTCGACCATATAGGGGATGTATTAGCAACGGGCAACATAAAAACTACATTGCTACCTCTGACGACCTCTGTGGCGCAGTGGTTAGCGCATCTGCCTACCATGCGAGCGGTCCCGGGTTCGAATCCCGGCTGGGGACAAAAAAAACGAAACCCAGGTCTTGGATGTTTACATGTTTTTGAGGTCGCTGTTTCTGGTTCCCACGACACAGGGTATCCTAGTGTGGGGCCAGAAGCAATGTATGTGCCTGTATGTAAATGTTATGTTACACGACAACGACGTGCGTGCATGCAACGACTAATGAATGTCGATGAAGTGTAAGTGTTCTGTCGGGACCGTGGCAAGTGGCAGTCCCTTTTTTTTTTTTTTTTTTTGTTAACGGGGTGAAATGCTTTGTGCACCATAACCGCCACCCTTGGGGGAGGGCGACGGCCGTGTGTCGGACTCTCCTCTCCTAATAATAGGAGAGGCATACCTCCTAAAACACCCCGGGGGCCGTCCTGTCGCTCGTGCAATGGGGCGCCGCCGGATCTCGCAAGTGGTGAACCACAACGCGAATGCGACAGCGGCGCCCCGGCGACGTCGACCCGACTCGCAAGGAGTCGGGCCCACCCTCACTGGAGAAGGGGCATGGGCCCCCCACCCCCTTCTCCCGTCACGATGTCGGACGGCAGGTCCCCCAACCTGCCGTCTGTGACCCTCCCTCAACCGGCGGCGCAAGGTCCGCGCGGCGTCCCCCGCGCCACCGGCTCTCCCGGCGGAGAGGCGCGAGCTCCTCAAGCCTCCATCTACCGAGGACCCGTTGTGGCCCTCTGCCCGGATCCTCGGCCCATCTGAATTGCCCTCCCACAAAAACACCCCTCGGCCAGAGACCATATGGGGTGACCAGTCCCTGGTCCCTGGCTTACCACCCGCAATGTCCCTCCCAGGCCCGGCTTGTGGATCTCGCGCCCCTCCCCGACCCTCCAGCCCTCTTCTATGCCCTCTGCTGGACAGAGGGACATAGAGAGGGCCCCCACCGTGTGTTTTTTATAGAGGTTGTCTCCTCGCGGCCCGAAGGCCCCCGGCCCCGCTCAATGAGGGGTTACGGGTGCGGGGCCCATGGTGGACCCCGCGGGACATCCAGCAGCGCAAGCCACTGGACGTCCCCCTCCCTCTGGTTTTGGTCCGCGCCGACCGAAGCCGGTACCCCCCATATCTGGAGGGCGTTCCCCTATCCGCCACCCGGGGGACGCGTCCGATGGAAGACCAGAAACTCCGCACGGAAAGTGGCAGTCCCTAGTTAAGGCAATAAAGATTTCTAATCTACTCTATTTAATTAAGGTACCTTTTTCCTCTGCGAGATATAGATTTTCTTTTTCATTTTCCAGCTGAAAAATTCTTCACATTGCCAATCACAGATTTTTCAACCACATTTTTGCACCACCAGTAATAAGCATTTCCAAAAATCAATTTTACTAATGATGTATTTATTCATGTAAATCCAGTAGTAATATTCGTTTATTGCACTTTAATCACAATGCTCACAAAACACCCAACACTCTAGTGGTTTTTCACTATGTACTATAGAAAAATCAAACGGTTCTATAATTCGCCAATTCGTTAGTAACTTACTAACTATTTAATTAAACACGTAAATCCAGAAATAACATTCTTTTTTTATTCACTAAGTACGTTCACAGTTTACTCCGAGTGCTTTTTCACCAAATATTAAGAAATCTACAAGCGTTTCTTTCAGAAAAAAATAACAGTACAATAAAGTCGGAGGTCAAATTATAGCCTCACACAAGAGTTCTCTAAGCACGTCCACCATTGATTGGGGCAATTTTAAGAGTGTCCTGGCACGCGATACACGCTATACGTTCGCCGAATATCTAACAACAATAGGTTAACTCAGTAACATAACTCATATTTTGAACCAGCGACGAAAGTCCACGTTTTTTTCGGCTGTTTTCTTTCAACAATCCTTTCCTCAATATTCAGTATAAACTAGCGAACTGCGATTAAAAAAACGAATGAGTCGAATAAAACGAAAAAAACTGCGAATAAAGCGAATAAAACATATGCCAGAGCTAACTGAAAGCCAATGCAAATAGCCTATGAAAAATCATAAGATACCCACTTAACATGAGACAGATTAATATTATGAAATTCTGCTTCGAAAAGAATAGCTACCTTTTACGTTTTATTTAAGAATTCATGTTTAACAGAACTTAGTAGCGTACACAATGTAGAGGTCGATGTGCTATCGACATTTAGCAATGTCGTCGTGCCATACAGGTAGTTTTCATGCACTCGAGTGCGTGCGTGAAGAAAGAACGGAGTTTACGTTCTGATATTTAATACCACTTGTTAAGTATTACCGGAACAAGCCGCTCTGGGGACCTCAGGCCACAAAGAATACACTATTGGTTGAAAGATCACCAAATGTCTCATAGGAAACTTAGGAAAGTAATACTTCACTACAATGATTACAAGACTTTTTGTCGCCTTAACTACCTACCTATCTATTTATGGTAGTATTTATAAAGAGATAAGACTTTTCGAGTGGAATACACCTTTTTGTTTTAAATAAATAATCCAACGGATCAACAGTCCAAGAGTGGTAGTTAGAGTGCGACAAGTGAGTCGTGGCTCAAGCCTTTGGCGGGAAATTTAAAAATCTTTTAGTTGAGAACCCTGCATATCATCTGAATAAACCATCTTGATACTTTTGCTTAACTTGATTATTTGTTTAATTAGTTTGGAGTCTCCAATGAATTTTGTCCAAACATAAATAAATATAAGCAAAACGAAAACATTAACTACATCAAAATCAACATTTCCACTCCACCAAAAACAGGGATAATAAAGATGCACCACATTAATGCTGAACCATAATCAAAAATCTGATTCATATCTTTTTTCTCAACATCTTTGAGTTCTTTGACTAAGTCTTCGATCTGAAGTTTAACATTTTCGTCATCCGACAGACCTTACAACAAGTAATAATTCATGTTTGCTTTAAAACATTATTACTCGTATGTACATACTAAAACATAGGTAAAATTATGTTGAATAGAAACAAAAGTTTTTTTCTTGTTTGAAACTAGGACGAGTATCAAACTGTTTGGCCTGTACTACTTGCAGCTGAAATACCTAAGTTTGACAGTCAGTGTGGCCATATGAAGAATTCGAAATAAATCGCGTCCCAGGACCCGCTTGTCAGACTCTAGTAAGATAAGGTTTCTTTTTTTCGCATGCTTTATGGGTATTACATGGATTTTAAGCTCACCCAAGGGACGCTTTGGCCCTTTTTCTGAATTGAGAATTTCCCATTTTCGTCTCTGAATGTCAGCCTTCGAGACTTGAGACTTCGCGCTTGGAGTCCTATAGTATTGTGTAGGCAAAGGGCCAATTTCTGAATGGAGAATTTACACTAAGTAAATGCTTAAGTCATTGCGGATCATAAGGTTTAGGAAACAACATGACCTTTCCGATAGTTAGTCCTCTGGTTATGATGTCTTTCAATCAATTTGACCACCATGGCAAAATACCCATGGAGCAAATCGTCCTCATTTCAGAAAGTGTTTAGTTTAAATAGCCTTCAAACAAAAGTGACATTAATTCAAAACATGTTTGACGCATAACAAACTTTTCCATTTCCTCTCTTAAAACATAAAAATTTTGCATAGTCGTCGGCTTTAAAATGGAAAATATGGAGCTAGTTTTTATCGAAAGTCCAGAAGGGTAAGCCAGTTATAATGGTCAGTGTAGATACAACCGAATTGTTTTAAATAAAGGTGGCTCTTCACGATGGAGATGTGCATATTGCGTTAATAATAATAATCTGAGAAATTTGACGAGACAGCGCTACTTACTTAGAGAAATTCTCAATTCCCAAATCGGCCCTGAGACTGCTCTAAGCGTGATCTTGGGATTCGTCTGAATGTCAGACTTTTAGAGCAACTCTCAAAGCGTGTGCCGAGCTTAGGGCTTACGTCAAGCTCGACGCATTCGTTTTAATTAGCCATTGATCGAACAACATGTAACCTTTAATTGATGTTAGTTAACGGATGACTGATTCAATCAACCCAGTTAGTTTCTACGGGGAAGTTGGGAGGCGAGATTTGTCACTTGCATGCCTTGGGTGCAAACTTGGGTGCCTTGCGCTAGAGGTCCCGTGCTGGAAGGCGCTCCATGTGTTCCGGAGTGCCTTCAGCGGAGTGGGGGGAGAAAACACTTCCCCTAAGGCCAGAAACTGCGTTACGCGGGTGCCCGCGCGTGCAATCCGCCGCGGGCCACGCGACCGGTGCCCGCGCGTTTGCCCTGCACTGTTGCACGTTGCGGGGACGTGCCGCGTAACGCAGTTTTGATAGTACAATTTTAACGTTGGAGGTGAACAGTCGATTTATTATGGATAAACTAATATTATATTATTTAGCAAGACGACGACGACTTGCCCCGACGGGCCCCGTTGCACGGAACAAGCACGTGACGGCCGCCCGACCGGGCACACGCGCGTGCGCCCGCGCGTGTCATTTTTGTATGAACACGCGCGGGGCCCGCGTAACGCAGTTTCTGGCCTAAGAAGTGCCCGCGAGGGCGCCCGCTGACGGGGTTGCGGTAGTGTGCGCAAGCGTTCCCGTAGCCCCGTCCCTTGCGAGTGGGATGGAACACCCCAGGAGTTTTAGTCGGTATACTGCCCATTTTCAGGGCGGGGAGTCCGACATAACCGCCGTGCTACCCGTAATGTGGTTTCTCCTGGATCACAAAAAAAAAATGGTAACCTGAACCTGAAAAAAACTACCCGGACTACAAACGGCGGCCTCCGATGGGAATCGAACTACCTTGTGTAGGTAGTCAAGCGTCTTGACCGCTAATCCAACGAGGTTTAGGTATGGTTTACATTTGCTTTATTTTTATGCTTTTTAGCATGCTTTCCTTATAGAAGAAATAAAATAGAGACGGCAAAAACGTATACCGATTCATAACTTATACTACGCACCATATTATATTATAAAAGTACTTTAGAAAAATCCTAAATACATAGTATACAACCGACCATTACTGATTTATTATTTTCTTATGTACTTATAAAAGGAATCCGAGTCTCTATTTTATTCTAGCTCTATGGAAAGCATGCTAGAAAGCATGAAAACAAAGCAAATGTAAACCAGGCCTTAGTCAAGTCATATGCCGGGCGTTACTCGATCTAGATGCGAAACGAGATGAGCTGAAGGCCCGACCAGCGGCGGCCATGCAATACACATTTACTCGTGATAATAGTGTCTTGACGTGCACTCCGGGTGCACGCACTTTCAAGGCCAAGATCAGCTACATAAGTCACCTGAGGGCACCATACCAGCGAAACCCTCCCCAACCATAATCGTGAGCCAGATAGCAGTCGCCGTAGCCGAATACGGCTAGGAGAATATACTATATATTTAAACCGGGCGTAATAAAATGCGACCACGAAGACCATCCTGGTCACCGGTCCCCGCCCCCCTACCCCTCCGTACCGGAGACCAAGCGTGGTTTTTTGAAGACACCCCCCATCTGAACGGGTCACGTAATATGGTTACGTCCCGTATAAGTTTATGGATAATTTTAGACTGCTGCGCTTTATTACTATGCAGACCTTTAGTGTCAAACGAATCACCCACTGTCACCTTGCTTCCTCGCAAACAGCCGGGCGTATTAAAGCCCTCTGTGTCCAGCCCCGGATCTAGGATTTTCCCGGGGCGACAACTGCTACTTATTTTTAATATAAATGTTTATTATTACTTATTTTGAAAATCTATATCATTTTACGAATCTAATTTCGGTACTTTTGCGTTTTATTCATTATGTCTATCTATACTATACCTAATATTATAAAGAGGAAGATTTGTATATTTGTGTGTATGTTTGTAATGAATAGGCTCAGAAACTACTGGGCCGATTTCAAAAATTCTTTCACCATTAGAAAAATACATCTTTTGTGAGTAACAAAGGCTATATTGGAATTTCGAAAAGTTTAGGGTTCCGTACGAAGTCTCGAATAATGTAACCCAAGGTGTATAAAAAATTACTACCCCGAGAATTTTCCACGGAACTAATAGCTATTTCCACGGAAAGCATAATTATCGAAATGGTTTTGAGATTTCCGGTCATGTTCAAGAATGTAGCATAGCATGGTCAATTGTACATTGGTGCCCTTAACCTCTTCAGTCCTGACCTTGAAAATAACAATAGTTTTCTATTGTTATTTTGTCGACACGGGACTGAGGAGGCTAAAGAGTCGAATATTTAAAATTTCCTGTGTAAATGTAAATAAAATTTGAATTAGACATTTAGTTGTATAAAAACATACTTTTTTTAAATTGTTACTAACATAATAATTATTATTATTATTATTAAATTCTTTATTGCAATAAAACACAAGTTTTGCACATAGGCGAGCTTAATGCTATTTAGCATTCTCTTCCAACTAACCTAGAAAATGGTGAAACATTTACAGGTAGTGCAACTTAAAATATTTAGTTATACTATTTACTTAATAGGTAGGTAATAATATGTACATCATTATGTATATTATATAAATAAATAAATACATAGATACAACCTACAACTTTTTATAATGATAAGTGATGTATTTATACTTATAATAAGTTAAAAATTACATAATTACTTAAAATAGTGATGAAAAACCTTAGTTTTGAATGTTTCAAGTGTTGGGGCCTGTCGAATGTCAAGAGGCAAGCTGTTCCAAAGGCGAATTGCTGTCACCGTGAAAGAGCCTGAGTAACCAGCCGTATTATGCTCGGGGGTACGGAGATGCAGTGCTCGTGAAGGCCGCGGAAGGCGACCTTCACTGCGAAGGAACTCAAAACGTCCTCTAAGATAAGAAGGGGAGCAGGGGTTGTTGAGAATACCATACAGAGTGGTGAGAATGTGAGCATTCCTGCGGGAACGGATGTTAAGCCACCTCAGTTGACTACGATAGGAGGAGACATGTTCGAACTTACGCAGTCCGAATATAAAGCGAATGCAAAGGTTGAGCAGTCTGTCGAGTTTGCTGAGCAGCTCTTCGGTAATGTCCGGGTAGCAAACGTCAGCATAATCAATTATAGGGAGAAGAAGAGAATTGACTAAAGTTACTTTAGCAGAGTAAGGGAGAAACTTCTGAAGCCGCTTAAGAGAGTGCATGGAGGCAAACACTTTTCTGCTAATTTCCGCCACGTGGAGCTCCCAAGATAGGTTGTTCTTTATATGAAGACCTAAATTTTTTACCTCTTTACAATAGGGGAGAGATATCCCATCATAGAGCACGGCTGGAAGCGAGTCTAAATCGAGTCTGGCGATAAGGGCTCTGCTCCCGACAAACATGACCTGCGTCTTAGATGGATTTACTACAAGACCATACCGCGTCGACCATGTCCGTATGGCCTCAAGGTCTTCCGACATCTGACTTATTGCTTCGGTAACATCTGTATGTTTGCAAGGTAGGTACAGTTGAAGGTCATCCGCATACAGATGATAAGTGCTAAACTTGATCACGGAGACCAGAGTGTTAATAAACACCGAGAAAAGGAGAGGGGACAGAACTCCACATTGCGGAACACCAGCAGTTAGATCACACCAGTCAGAAAAGGTGTTTTCCAAGCAGATGCGCTGCCGGCGTTCCGAAAGATAAGAGGAAAACCGTTTAGCCACTGATTCCGAAATGTTCAGGGATTTGAGTATAGCAAGAAGGATGTCATTGTGAAATGTTCATCGTAGGTATATTATAAAAAATAAATATATGTATAAATATACTATCGTATAAAGTAGATATACTGTGACAAAAAAATATATATATATATATCAATAGGTACTTAATCTAATCCAATAAAATAGCACTAATTTATTGTGCTTACAATTGCCAACATTTAAATTTAAGAAACAAAGCAATAATTCTACCTTACCTAAGCAATTCACCTTACCAACCTCATTCCGGACACATCCACTACATTTTTGGCGGAAGAGTCAGACCACGCGTAGATTACGAGTACAACAGTAAGATGTATCCGGAACAAAGTCAACAAAATCTGAACTCTCTGTGGACATTTCGTTTCGGAACGCACCCATGAACGTCAATGTCATGTACGACATCACAGAGCACTTTGATTGAAGGATGACAGTATTGACAGTGTTCTGTCTGTGTTTTGGTTTTCACTTCTATCAATAGCATTCGTCTAACATTATATTAATAAGATTTAGTTTAGAAATAATGGACCTGAGTTCTCTTTTTTTTCAAATCAAATCAATTCTACCGATTTGATTTGAAAAAAGAATGCGTACGTGAATTTAGTTAGCAGCCCGGGGCGGGTGCCCCTTCTCTCCCACCTTGATCCGGGCCTGGTGTAGGTACCATTACGGCGTATCACTCAGCATGCAGAGTTTGTAATCCGAGTTAATCTTCGCCGGCGTTATCGGCGTAGCAATGAACCTGCGTTATGCGTCTCTTTACATTCGCGATAAGCGATTTTTATGTTACACACTTTTCCTATTACTTCAACACATTTTGGACTGAAGTGCTTTCAGAAAATCGTTATGTATTGAGTTATTGTTTGTTATTGTTTTCGTTATTATTTACGAGTTTTCCATAACAGTGTTATTTAAAAAATAAGATATACATGTCTGAGGAGCCAAATACCTTTTTTTATGCATTTATTTGCCAAAAAACTTAGAGATAATATTACAGGGGATACCTATTGCGTTAACCAGTTTCAGAGTTAAAATAAAACTTACAACACAAAAAAAGTTCCTTTTGTGAATTCATTCCGAGCATAGAAAGATCTCCGAGATCTCTGCGACTTGGTTTAGAACTTGCTTCGACTCATGCAGATTTTATTCTATAAATCATATTTTAGTCACTTCTTCTTTTAGAGACATTTTCAGTTATAGATATTAATTATACTTTTTTTATTACTTTTAACTTATATAATGCTTATGCTATGTTTGTAACGTTTATTTTTGCGATAAGCGTTTTTAAGTTACACACTTTTCCTATTAATTGTTCACGTTTCGGATTGAAGTGCTGTTGGGAAACCGTGACGGGAAACAACGTGAGAGTTTGATTTAGGGAGGCCGCGGTAAAACGATTGCCATTTGTTGCTGAGTTGCTGTTAAGTTTAGGGGGGGTGAGCATTTTATAACATAACGTTCCAAATACCGTTCGGAATACTTACAAGTTAAACAACAGACAAAAACACGCATACTTAACGCTTTGTTTAAGCCTTATAGTCGCAGTGTTCAGTAAAATGTTCTTAGGCTCGACATACTGCGACTTTAAGGGACATGCCAACTTTGGATTTTATAACACAAACTAACGTAGATCTCACAAACCAAAAAATAAAGTTTTTGAAAAAAAAAATTTTATTTTTTTTATTTTTTATTTATTTCTTTTTTTTTATGTTTTTAAATGTCAGTTGTCGTATAAAAACGATGTCACTCAAGTATGCAATAGGTTATCTTAACACAATTTCCCCATTCAACGTGATAGGCAACAAAACAACAGTTCTAAGTACAACATCATAGTAAATCTACGAAAAAAGGCAGTGCAGTGCCAAAATCCGGACCTGCAATGAAACAATTCGAACTACACAATTGCAAGAAGAAAACGAACTTGATGAATCTACAAAATAAAAGACCGTGCACAATGTGATTCTGAACATTACACGGAAAAGAGTACGAACTTCTAAAGACTGCAATTACAAAAGAAAAGCCTACAAAGCACCCAAAACTTTACTCTTTAAGTTTTACAAACAATAATACAACTAGTTTTTAAACGAGCGTTCCAGTTTCACGTACCCTACCAATCTGTTAATGTACGAGTAAGATCTGTCAGTTTTTTCTTTTCTACATTATATGCACTTTGGCAAAAGACAGCTACAAAAGTAGAATAAGGCGCTTTCTCCACTGCTCCGGTCCGGCGTCGGAACCGGAATCAGTCATGAGAAAAATATCGGATGCCGGATTATGCTTCGCCACTTCATCCGATTATAATCGGCAATGGACGTAACACAGTGCTTTATTAAAATTCCTGGGTTTTTCTATTCGAGGCAGGGGACGTTTTCTACACATTCTATTAATCTAATTTGTGGATAGAGAAATAAAGTCTTTTTGTATTGTATTGTATTGTAATTAAATAGGTAGTATGGGAACATTTTTGGGTTGTATGCGCGGTGCAAAAACCTGTATTGTTTTTGTACGTCGATCACTTCGGACCGGTAAAATACCGTTCCGATCTAGCAAATTATCGGGCCGTTAAAAACCGGATGCCAGAGTAGTGGAGAAGCTTATTAGGGCCTTTCTCCACTGCTCCGGTCCGGCAAACGTTAATTACCGATCCGATTGAGAAGCACACAAGAATACTAATAAGCTTCCGTGGTCCGGAAATATGCATCCGGTTCCGACGCCGGACCGGAGCATTGGAGAAAGCCGTCTTGCATCACTACATAAATATTACCTACGCCGATTCTCGTGAGTTAACAATCCGTCAACCTATCGATTTTTTGGCGGGCCGATTCGATCACCATTTTTTTACGTAGTCTCCTTTGTGT
Organism: Yponomeuta plumbellus; assembly: GCA_947310845.1. NCBI lineage: Eukaryota > Metazoa > Arthropoda > Insecta > Lepidoptera > Yponomeutidae > Yponomeuta > Yponomeuta plumbellus. The sequence goes on from OX371217.1 coordinate 5,726,224, forward strand.
CCCACTGCTGGGCAAAGGCCTCCCCTCCTTTCTTCCAACTCTCTCTGTCTCCAGCCACCTCGCACCATCCCGGCAAGAATGCATTTAGGTCGTCCTGCCATCTTCGCCTTGGTCTGCCGCGACGTCGGTGTCCATTGTCCGCTCACCATAACAATGGTTTTTTATTATTCTTTGGAAGGTTCTAATGCAACGATCAACCTACTCTTCAACAGCTGTCAGTTGGTCAAAGTGCATTCAAAAATATCTGAGTATCTGACAGTTATTAACAGAGGATTAACAGATTACTAGCAAACAAGAGGGTGAGATAGCATTTTTATTTATCTCTATTTTTACAGGACTTTTTACCTTTATTTAAGAAAAAGAATAAAAAAACAAACAAGCAAATCAGCTCTAGTATACGAGAAACAAGGGGTCCGTAAAATAAAAGTGAAGTATGCAGCTACTTATATGTTAGCAATGGTGTAAACTACAGAAAGTACTGTGCTCAAAGTAGGCCAAGCGGCTAAATCTGAGCCTTACATAGTTGTGTGTGAGGCAGGAATCGTCCTGCACTAGAGTCGGAGAACGCACCAGCGGCTGGCGGTCCGAGCCGTCGAGCGAATGCTTCCAGGCGTCACATGTCCTCATATCTTACCATACTTTGCGCCTGTGGACTTCCACAATATGACAATCTTACCCCCTGAATAACAGACAATGTATCTGTTATTTGGGGGGACAAAATGCCTTTACAATTATTACGACTGTTACTTGGGGGGGGTTAACTGCCTATAGATGTTCATGTTCCATTTACATAGGACGAAAAACCTTCTGGGGGTCAGTAGGGGCGGTTTCTGAAAATAATTTCGATGCAAAGGACATGCGGGTACAAGACATACTCTTAATCTGATATCGAGGGTATTCTGGCAGAACCGAAGAAGTACTAAATTTAAAAAAAGTTTCTAATGCAGTTTTGACTGAGTACTGAAACTGAGTATACCTGCATTAGAAACTTTTTTTTTATTAGGTACTTATTTGTTTCTGCCAGAATACCCTCGAATATTTGCCCTAACTCTATTTCTAGTTTACATACACTAAATGACTACCAGCCGGTTTCTTGGGCGCTGTTCAAAGTTGTGATTTATTGACAAAGCATTTAATTTGACCAAGCAATCAAATCAAATCGGTTTCCCGAGGGCAGATTAACCAAAAATTTACTAATCAGTCGATCATTTTAACTAAACCATAGGAACTGTCAAACACACTTTTCTAGCACGACTAGCACAGAGTACATTGATAACTAGCATGCTAGTTTACAGTTTAAAAGAAAAACAAGACATTTTAATGACAGGACTAATGTCAGTTGAAGTTGAAGTTTTGGTTCGCGCCGAAATGAAAAGTTTTTCTGTTCAAAAGTTATTATTAAGTAAGTCTAATCTAAAATGAATTGCAAAGCAACCCGGGGCAAAGACTTCACAGAACGTGAAAAATAGATGCTTCTGATCATTGCAGAAAAGTGCATTGCCGTCTTGTGGACCCTTATATTGTCCGCCACAGTTATCTGGAAGGCTCCAGTTGCTTAAATGCTAATTGTAAGCAGAATTTGCTCCACAACGTTGATGGCATTACGCCTGATTGTATAGCGTGCCTACCTATAATCCGAGTCCCAATCAGGCCCACAATCATCACAATCACTGCTTTCGGAACCCGGAACCAAGTTCGAAGCTACTCTTTATCAAACTCTTCCATAGGGTTCATCCTCCTCCTTGAGCGTCTAGTTCTAGCAGCCGCGCGTCACTAGGCGAGAGTCCCGAAAGCGAAGACATGTAGATTATTACAAAATATCACCAGTTTTCAAGCAAACAAATTAAGTTAATTCGTCGATCTCCTCCGATTAGTTAACAAGGCGATTTGACACTTCAAAATTGATTTTGAACAGTGATTAGTGCCTAATCATTCCCCAGGAAACCCGAATACAGTTTGACATGTCTTTTGACGTTTCATTTGTTAACTGATTTGATCTGTTGGTTAACTGAATTGATTGGCGCTCAGGAAACCCAAATCGTGCTTAATCATAGTTTAATTTGATTGTAGCGATTAATAAATCTAATCAGCCCCCAAGAAACCGGCTGTACGTGTTTTATTTTGACTAGATTTTTCTATTCTCAAAGAGATAACTTGGTGTATGTGAGTATTTAAAATGGTGTGCAGAGAAGTGTCATAATTTCTGGACATTGTAACAGTATGAAATTAAAAGTAAGTTTTATTGCCAACGTCAGTTCATAAAATGTTTAGCCAAATCTTTATGTGGGTTCATAAAAAGAAATTTAGAGAATCGAATAAAAAAGATACTTCTTTACCCAATCTCATAAATGTGAGGTCTATTGGAATACGATTATTTACCCTAACCCAACCTTACTTTGTATTTCTGATGTATTGAATCTGATAAATAACTTGCATTAAATTTATATTATGTACATAATTTGTGTTAAAGTTTGAAATTATTGTGAATAGATAAAATATTACGAGTTTTTGTTTGTCCTTACTTCATAAAATTTAATTAGGATTATGTATGATCAGTCTCACTTGCTACCTGTTGTTTTATCTTATTAGTTAGCGTGACAACTCTTTAATACTGGGTATGTTGAAGGAAATGCAAACAATAAAAGTTTTAAGAGAATTCAGTCAAGTCTTAGCGGAATGTGTGTGTAATAAAACTTTACTTTGGCTGCCGTCCAAGTTTTGCCGCCAGAAATCAATGACTTGTGTGGTCTTTTGTTTTTATAGTATTCCAACATAAACTCAAGGTTTGTGAACGTGTTTCCTACTTGTCTTATTTGGAATCATTTACGACAAAGGGAAAATTTTAATACACAGGATAAATAATATGTTTTATAGAGAAAAATAATATGGTTTGAATGCACATGTGTATAAAGAGTAGGTCTGCATCAAAGGTTATTTGTACCCACCCATCAAGAATTTATGAAACTGTCATAACATAATTTTGTGCTTAAAATCTGAACAATAATCGTTGCGTATTTAAATGTAATTCAGTATTAATAAATATGGCACTAATTCCCAAAATTTCTAGGAATGGACAGAATGTTGCTTTATAGCCATTAAAATACTACAGAGTACATTTAACAATGAAATGAAATGGAGAGTATTGCTCCCAACATGTTACCTTATAGTCATCGTCATCATCACCAATAAGAGAAGAACGGTCCATCACTAAACAACTTAAAAATTGTCACTCACAAGTAGGGTTGTTGAGGAACTTGTTATGAGGAAGAGGAATTTTTTAAAGTCGATTTTGAGGAAGAGGGTGAGGATGAGGAATCTGGCAGACTAAGAGGAAGAGGATGAGGAAGAGGATGAGGAAGAGGAAGAGGATGCTCAAGAGGAAGAGAAGAACAAATAACATTACATAGATTACGCTAGTATTGACTTCTTTACCTACATGTTTCCATCTCTGTCTTCTTTTAACTTTTTAAAGCGAGACTTCTCTCTCTTTTTCTCAAACACATTTCATTTCAACAAAAATTATAACTCTCCTTCCTCTTAAATTCCTCTTAAAATATGAGGAAGAGGATTCTTTTTAAATCAACTTTGAGGAAGAGGAAGAGGATGAGGAACCTCAAAAATATGAGGAAATTCCTCATTTTGAGGAAGAGGAAGAGGAATCCTCATCAATCCTACTCACAAGTCACAATCAGTCTTATAAGAGACAAACACAAGTTCTTTTGAACCCTTTGGACGTCATATTGTTAGTAGTTGAAAGCAATTTAACCAATACTCTGCAAGCTCTGTCATTAAAACAGACCTCATATCGCGTATGAGTAGGTATAATGAAAATATGATCGTATTGTATGCAAATCAATAGGTCGACCTTTCTAATGACGATATGGCTTATTTATTAGCTACATAAGAATGCCTCTTTGAAAGTGCGACGGTAGAGATAAATCTTAGAAGAATACAATTCAAGTGAAAGAAAAACGTACTTACACCAAAAAGAAGTGTTTGATGAAATACGACGATTTTCCATAGAAGTCAGCCACGCACTCAGATAATTAGCTCCATCGAAAACTATGAGGCTAGATGAAATCGTAACTTGGTATCCGAATTTTACAAGCAAATGTAAATAGTAGTCTCGAAATCAATCAGGAAATAGAATCAAAGAAATGTGCATTGACGAAAGATGACAAATGTCAAGTTTTTATATTTTTTATCACAGTTGCAACTGTCAACAACCTTTTTGTTGTAAGACCTTTGCAGAAACGTCGATACTTGCCGGTTTTTTATTATTTGAAAGTGTCGTCCATTGCGTGTTTTGTAGACAAAAGAAAACCGGTAAATGTTAGACTTTAACACTGTAATATTGGTAAGCTGACCTAATTAAAAAAAAACAAACTACACGTCATCTGTCGTATGTTGTACGATTTCTGTGAATTTCAGAATTTTCATGAAAGTTTGCTAACAAACCAATAATTTACAATGGTAAAACACTCCCTAAAATACTTTCAAGGCTACTAGCTAAATACTGCCAAAAGTTTCAGTGTATTTGGCCTATTAGCGTGTGTTTACCGAAGTTATTTATGCGGTCTATGTTTACGATTTTCAAAATAGTGTTATTGCAATAATAAGACTTATTTTCTAAACTTTCAGGTGCTCATAGCGGCTACAGTATGTACAAAATCAGGAAAAGGTATGCCAGGTTCATTTTAAGCTAAATGCTACAGAAATATCGCCTAACTACTCGAATGACTTCACCAACTTAGTTTCGTTGCATGTTTTCAGCGCTGGTGTCGCGTCAGTTCGTAGAAATGACGAAGGCACGCATAGAAGGACTCCTTGCTGCGTTTCCGAAGCTCATGACCGCCGGCCGGCAGCACACCTTCGTCGAGACTGAATCTGTCAGGTATTAACATTCTGCCTTGTAAATATTGCATCAATGCAGCCTTAATTACGCACATAACTACATGATCTCACGCCTGTATCCCTGAGCTAGTCAATGATGGCTACCCAACATGATTCTGACATAATATTAACCTCTCATGCTTCACGAATCTTTATTAGTTGTTGCGTACTTACACTTGCTGCATGTGAAGGAAAATATCGTGAGGAAACCTGAGTGCCTGAATGTGTGACCTGAGAGTCTGAGTTATTTACATACTCGGCACTTGAAATCACCTATCCACAGTAGCATGCATACTATGCTACTGCAATCACTATGCATTGCATTGCATAGTGATTGCCCATCTCTCTTTGAGAGAAGACCTTTGCACTATAGTGGGATGTTATAGGCTGCTATTTACTCATCTCAATAAATGAATAAAACCTTTGCCTAGCAAAACAGGTAGTAAACTGTTGCGATTTATCATCCACAGTACAATATAAAAAAAGAAAATTGAGAACATTTGATTGTCCAAAAACGTTGGAAAAATTGGGAAAAATTGTAGGATCAGCAGCATGTCTGTACTAAACACAAATTAAAAAAGGCAATAAAAAAAAGCTTTACATAACATTTTTATTACATTAATGGAGAGTTGTAATGAAAGAAGGATTATAACGTTTTGAGCATATTTTTTTTACAAAAATGAAGCCTACCGCTAACACCATTTAGTATGTTCTAATTACAATTAATAATTTACAGTGTGTTTTTCTGTACCATTTCACATAACAGTATATCTGTTAGGTTAGATTATGGAAAAGAAATATGGCTTGTCTGTAATACATGAAAGTTATATTTAAAAAAATCTGTGAGATAATTGATTGACTTTCATAAGTCACTTTGTTACACTGACTAAAGGATGTGATTGCAGATATGTGTACCAGCCACTGGACAAGTTGTACATGCTGCTTATCACCACCAAGGCCAGCAACATCCTCGAGGACCTGGAGACTTTACGCCTGTTCAGCCGAGTGGTATGTTACAACATGCATAAGTAGTACAGTAGCTCAAGTCACTCATGTTGTGGTGCTAATTGTTAGAATTGGAGAATGATAAAACTCCGGTCTAGTTAAGTAGAACCAAATTTTTGTTTTATAAAAACATTAGTGAAATGGTAGGTTCATTGGTCTTATAAAATTAATTTACACTTTTATAATTTCGTTTTCTCATTTTGATTATGAGCCACCGGTATCAAATTGTGCTTATCAGATTTTATTGCTTTGACTTGAGAAGCTTATATCCAATAATGTCAAACGTTCATAAAGTAAATATTCTATTTGTACTATGATAGAATATTTGAATTTAATAAAATAATTGCTATTTTAATTAATTACATAAACAAGCTCACACCTGTAACACAGAGGGGTAGGCACAGACCAGGGACTGCCACTTGCCCCTATACTGAAAGATCACATTCGCTTCATCAACATTCATCAGTCATTGCATATGCGCATTGTTAGAGAGAATTTATATGGGCCTGGCAACTCACCGTTCACCGCACCTTCGACTCTATATACAGCCCAGACTCGCTGCTCTGGGTAACTTTAGGTGGGCGTTTTCACAGCTTTCCCGGCACGATAAATTCTTCCCCAAAGTCCATCGGGCGAAACTAAACACGCTGGCACATCCACAGTCCTCAAGTAATGAAATATATGTAAGAAACACGGAAACACGAAAATAGAGCGCAACTCCTCTCAAGTTCAACACACGAATGTCTAATGTGTCACATCGCCGATAGGGGGCGCGACGATCGCTCGGAAGGCACCAATGAGTATTCAGATTGGATCACGGATCGTCACCAGGACAAAAACTTTTATTGCCTAAAATACGCGAATCATGCCAGAATATGTTGTGTGAATTATCATGATCATTTATACACGTATTATAGTACGAAACACGCATGCTGGTGTTTAATTAACTACCTACATTGTTAATTGCTAACAGTGACAGAAAATTTTGTGATAATGATCAACTGAACTCATTTCCACTATCAGGTGCCCGAGTACTGCACTCAGCTGACCGAAGCCGAAGTACTGAACCAAGCCTTCAATCTGCTATTTGCCTTCGACGAGATTGTCGCCCTCGGCTACCGTGAGAGTGTCAACTTGGCACAGGTAACTTCTGAGCCATATTACTTTTTAATGGACATATTTTCAGTTAGTACTGTTCTGAGTCCTTACCTAGGGCAGCCTGTATATAGATACAGGCGACCCTGTCAGTTCGTTTTTGTTTTCTTGAATAAAAATATCTTTATATTTGTCTCTTACTAGCTGTCCCGGCAAACTTCGTACCGCCAAGGTTTTCGTAATTATTCCATATTTTCTCACCATTCAAACCTTCCCTGGAATTCTAGAAATATAAAAAACCAAAAATCAGCCAAATTGGTCCAGCCGTTCTCGAGTTTTAAGTGAGACTAACGAACAGCAATCCTTTTTTATATACAGTAGAATAGAATAGAAAGAATAGAATATAAAATGTTTATTTGTCTAAGAAGAAGAAGAAGATCTTATCTTATCTTTACAATTAACGCCAGCTTTTTTTTTTGTTTTTATTTATTTTACATCTGCCATCAACTTGTAGTCTTTATCAGATAGTTTCTTAAAGGGTTTTTTTATATTGGGTGGAGATCCAGTGATCACCATCTCCTTAGTTTATTTTTATGGAAAATTTATCTGAGAACCGTTTTCCTACCAAGTTTGAAAGGAAAAACGGATTGAAAAAGTTCTGTCATTACAATAAGGTGACTTTTTAACTGCAGTCGTTATAGAATCGCTCGTGGCCTGGGCTGCCTGAGTGATCTTAAACGATCACTTAGGTTAAGCAACATACGGCGCGTTCAGTCCATGGATGGGTTTCTGTCTATGACTAACGCTAGTGGCATTTTTCCGAGCGATTCCGTGCTTCGCAAGGCACGTTAAGCAGTTGGTGCCGGCTGCCGTCGATAGATAGCAGTCGTTAAGCCAAGTCAGAGGCCTTAGGGCGGCTTGAAAACTTCTGACAGTAAGACCAGCCACTAGTCTTACAAGCCTCCACCAATCCGGACTTGGCCCCCGTGGTGGAGTATGGCCTATACCTTCCTCAGGGAAGAGACCCGTGCCCCTTGGTGGGGACATGATGGGTTGATGATTGATTGCGTTATAGAAGTAGGTTTGTTCCATCAGACGACATTACTCTCTTGAAAGATCCATCTGCAATATATAAACTACTTTAATATTTTTTCTTCAGGTGCGTTCATTTGTCGAGATGGACTCCCACGAAGAGAAGATCTACCAAGCTGTAAGGCAGGTCAGTTTGAAAAAGTAACACAGGGTAACTCCAAAATCCCCATAACATTAGAAAGTGACATTAATTCCTGCATGATAGGAGAAGAGAAATAATGTTTAATTATCAGTTTTAGAAGTACCTACTGTATTTACGAGCTTTGTTAGTGTTACCATGAGTGCAGATCAACTTGTCCATTCCATGGGCTAAACCCAAGACCCTGTATGTGTGTGTCTTATGTAAATGTATGATTTAACACAATATGGAGGAGGACGAGTGGGTGGAAGCTCAAGAAGAGCCAGGCAGCGAGCCAGAGAGAGAAATAGATTTAGAGCCAACTGGCTCGCAGAGTACTGATCAACAGCCAGGCCCCAGTGGTGAAAATGGCCAGCCGCTGCCGGGCTCGCGTAGACCACTGCGCTAGTGTAGACTTAAGAAGGTTAGTTATAAGGATTAGTTTTAGGATAGCAAGAATAAGCTTGTTTTTATATTATTCTTTATTATTGTTTGTCAGGACTTTGGATTAACGTGGGAGGAGTGTGGTGTCGGCACGTTGATGGGCCGCGCCAGTAATAAACCAGTCTCGAAGCGTGACGGCTGTTTCATTAAAATATATTCATTTAATACATATCACAGACACAAGAGCGTGAGGCGGCCAACCGTATGCGCGAGCGTGCCAAGGAACTGCAAAAGGAAAGGCTGGAGGCCTCAAGGCGAGGCGGGCCGCGCTCGCAGATGTCATTCGGTGAGTCTATTAGTGTCGTTTTTTTTTTTTGTAATATTTTTTCCTTTATGGAAAAGGCTAAGAGCTTAAGCCCATACCGCCTGGTCTTATTTTAGTTTCTTTTCTTCTCTTGATATTGATTGAGGCTAAAAGCCTTGTCTTTCCGTAGGTGTTTTCTTCAGTATTTATTATAATATTCGAGGCACATAGCCTTGTCTAACGTATTTATTCTTTTACTTCATAATCCAGTATGTTTAGGTCAATCCGTGTTGCCAAATCAGGTATCTATTTTTCTTTGTGTCTTTTTTTATTAATATAAAGTTTAACGGCCCTGAATACTAGTCCTTTTCGGCCTTTGAGTTAAATCTAAGCACACTGAGTCACAAACCTTTGCCTGCTCGCAGATGTCATTCGGTGAGTCTGTTAGTGACGTTTTTTTTTTGTAATATTTTTTCCTTTATGGAAAAGGCTAAGAGCTTAAGCCCATACCGCCTGGACTTATTTTAGTTTCTTTTCTTCTCTTGATATTGATTGAGGCTAAAAGCCTTGTCTTTCCGTAGGTATTTTCTTCAGTATTTATTATAATATTCGAGGCACATAGCCTTGTCTAACGTATTTATTCTTTTACTTCATAATCCAGTATGTTTAGGTCAATCCGTGTTGCCAAATCAGGTATCTATTTTTCTATGTGTCTTTTTTTATTAATATAAGGTTGAACGGCCCTGAATACTGGTCCTTTTCGGCCTTTGAGTTAAATCTAAGCACACAGAGTCACAAACCTTTGCCTGCTGTGAGAAACGAATGAAACAAAAAAAAAAGCACACAGACTAATGGATTGTCTGACTACCACGCCCATAGACATTTTTACTAGCATGTGACGTCATCATAGAATCGGCCAATCCAGGCCGTTTTCGATACAATGGCGGCAGATACAAATTATCAAATTTATCTTGTGTTTTTTTACAAATCATAATTGTTTTTTTTTTAGTTAAAATGCCGTTTTAGACACATAATTTATACGAATACGTATAAGTAATACTGTTTTTTTTTTCACATCGTCAAATAGCCAATTCAAAACAAAATGTCTGGGATCAGCTAGTTATTTTTTAATTTATTTATTAAATTATATACGATTCTTTATTTGCAGGCAACAGCGGTGGTTTTGGAAGCTCCTCTGTGTCCTCGGCTGCCTCTGAACCTATCGCCGAGAAGATGCCTACCACTCCGGCAAGGGAACAGTGAGTGTAACATTTTACTCCTAATGTAAAGTTGGTTGTAGACATCCACACCTGTAACATGGTGTAACAGAACATCGAGCCTTCACTGTTTCAAAATTTGTCAAACTGAACAGAGAACAGAATCAGAAGACGAAGAAAAAAATTGTTATACGAACAAGACACATCACAGAAACAAAATACATAGACGACTAACAAAATATAAAAAAAAAATTAACTCACGGCCGTTATCCCCAAGGGAGTAGGCAGAGGCACCAATCGCTAGAACTGGGCCCACGTTTTGCCGAGTTTATTAGGTCCCAAACGTGACAAGTGGCATGCCTGTCACCGTTATCAATAATGTTAAACAGACAAAAAAATATATATTAAAACGAAACCATAGATTATAGTATTATCCCCAGGACCCCTCAAGGCTCAGTATTCTTGACAAACGTACTTATCAAATTATTCCGCCCCCAGACGGCCCGTGGCCCGGTCGGCCATGAAGCTGGGGTCTCGCGGAGCGGACGCCGACTCCTTTGTGTCGCGGCTTCGCAGCGAGGGCGAGACAGTGAGCCCGCAGGCCGCGCCCGCTACCGCCTCCGCTGCCGCTTCCGCTCCTAAGCCGAATCAGAAGGAGTAAGTGATTGATTCTGATTAACTTTTGGGATTCCATACCTCAAAATGCAAAAAACTGAACGCTTTACTTTTGACGCTGAACATTTTGTTGTCCCCTCTGTCAAGACCTCTTTTATCTCGGGGACTCTTGGAGGTATCCTAGTTAGTTAGTTAGTTAGACCTAAGATTTCCGCACTTAGATTAGATTAGATTAGAACTCTTTATTGTACACACCAGAAAAACAAATAAATACATTATGAGACTTATATATCTAAGTTATGCCGTATACAATTGGCGGTCAATACAATTGATCCCTTCCAGACAACCTTGGGATGGATAGAAAAGAATGTAGAGAAAAGCTGGGTAAGTGTACAAAAAGTATAATGAGGGGATATTTACATAAACTAACTGACATACTGACTTAGCCTCATAGTTGGGCCATTGTAAGTAGCAAGGCTGTGAGTTTACTAGTTAACTCATCTGGGACATTATCCTCTGCAACAGTGGAGATATCCTGTTGAAATGTTAACTAATTACTCAAGTCTATAGTCCGTTGAATCTGTGAAAAAAACAAACTTCTTAATTCATCATCAACCCATTATGTCCCTACCGAGGGGCACGGGTCTCTTCCCTGAGGAATGTATAGGCCGTACTCTACCACGGGGGCCAAGTCCGGATTGGTGGAGGCTTGTAAGACTAGTGGCTGGTCTTACTGTCAGAAGTTTTCAAGCCACCCTAAGGCCTCTGACTTGGCTTAACGACTGCCATCTATCGACGGCAGCCGGCACGGACTGCTTAGCGTGCCTTGCGAAGCCCGGAACCGCTCGGAAAAATGCCACTAGCATTAGTCATAGACGGTCACCCATCCATGCACTGAACGCGCCCTACGTTGCAGCTGAGGTACGAGCGATTTGAAATTTGTCCATGACAAATATTTTCAAATAATAAAACATACAACTGTGGTCTATATCATCTTTAAAATTCGATTCAAAGTTCAGTTGTAAGACCGACCCCCGGCGGTCTAAGGCGCAGGGGTATGATGGAATGGGCCGTAGTTCTGCCCTCGTAACGAGAAAAAGAGTAATTTTACTGCCATTCCTGCGTTTTTTTGTTTGAATGCAAAAATAAGCTACTTGCAAGCATTTTTTCCAGTAAAAAAGTAATGGTGGCTGTAGATCTATAGCCACTTTTTACTGGAAAAAATGCCTCTGAGTAGCTTGTCTTTGCATTCAAACTAAAAACGCAGTAATGGCTATAACTTTATTTCTCGTTACGAGGGTTTACATCGGACCCGCCGGCGGGTTCTCGGGTCTTGAGGGGTTAGAGAGATAAGGTCTACTAACGTCTACTAAATACGCTATTTGACCGATTTCTGAAAGTCATCTCATATTGTTTGTTTGTTTGTGTTCATGGAGTTCTCAGAAAGTGGTCATTTTAAATTCTTTCGTGTATTTCTTCTAAAAAAGGCAAACGAAAATTGACTTTTTAATTGAGCCGCCAAAACGCTACCTCGGGCAATATGGCGTCGCACTGGTATTATGACGTCACTTCGCAATCAACCAACCAATTAACGTAAGAAAGAATGAATGACCGACGCCATTTTTATTGACTTTGTGACGTCATCTTACAATCGGCCAATCCAGACCGTTTTCGAGACAATGGCGGCAGATACAAATTATCAAATTTTATGTTGCGTTTTTTAACAAATCATAATTCATTTTTTAGTCAAAATGCCTTTAAGCGGTTCTTAGACACGTAATTTATTCGAATACGTATAAATAATACTGTTTTTTCACACTCTCAAATAGCCTGAGGGTCTGGTTTCGAACCACGCATGTACCAATGACTTTTAGTTACGTACATTTGTTTGTACAGCAACACCATTCGCTGATAAATTGTGCCCGGATAACGGCGACAGGCTTGCCACTTGTCACGTTTGGGACCTAATAAACTCGGCAAAACGTGGGCCCAGTTCTAGTGATTGGTGCCTCTGCCTGCCCCCTCGGGGATAACGGGCGTGAGTTTATTATTATTATTATTATTTTATCAAATAGCCTACTGTAAGTCTATAACAGCACAGATATTATGATGATGGGTCTAGATTGGAAATTTTGCATTGCAGCGTCCACCTGCGGTTTGAGGAACGTCTGAACCTGACAGCTGGTCGAGATGGCGACATTCAGAACTTTGAGTTGTCCGGTGCGTCAACTTTTTATTGTTTTTTATAGCAATACTAGCTGTGCCCCGCGGTGTTACCCGCGGTTCATCGATTTTCCCGTAGGAATAAGATATTTCCCCGCGGTAAAACGTAGCCTATGTTTTAATCCAGGGTATCGGCTAACTCCATACCAAATTTTATTAAAATCCGTCCAGCCGTTTCAGCGCTAAAGACTGACAAACATATAAACACACACACAAACTTTCACGTTTATAATATTAGTGTGATTTAAATGATTGTTTGGGAACATATTATGATTATAGTGTTAAGATCTAAATTAGCTTGTTGATTATTGTCCATAACTATAAGGGTGACATTGTCAATTTTTGTTCACAACCCTTTCAAATAAAGATTATAAAAAAAATTGGTGACTAAAGTTTCGTCAGCAAGGTCCTAAGGTAAAAACAATGTTAAACTTAGTGGAGCGAAAGGCAACACTTATTATGCTTATTATGTCCAGTGTGGAACATGCCTTAAGATTAGATGGAAGTGACTATTTATAGATTTGGAACATGCCTTAAGATTATCCATCTAATCTTAAGGCATGTTCCACACTGGACGATGATAAAAAAAAAATGGTGACTAAAGTTTCGTCAACAAGGTCCTAAGGTAAAAACAATGTTAAACTTAGCGGAGCGAAAGGCAACACTTATTATGCTTATTATGTCCAGTGTGGAACATACCTTAAGATTAGATGGAAGTGACTATTTATAGATTTAAAGGATTTACAAAAACGAAAAATCTGAAAAATAAAATAACTTCTGCACAACACAATTACTTGACCTGTGGTGCAATTACGTAAGACTCAACTGTATGGAGTTGTCAGATTTGTCCCCGGTATGTCACACCACCTTATGTCACACTATTACATTCTGGGACTTTTTTTCCCAGTAGGTATCTCATACTCCGAACTGTCATATACATTCTTATTGTGACTCTTTCGAGTTTCGAGAGTGGAAAGTTACGTAATATAAGGGCTAGTCCCAAATTAGGATACCCTATCCTATGGTAACCAGGCTGGGACATTACAAACATGCAAATACACCTAAAGTCCGTTTTTTCATTCGATGCAAAAAAAAAAATGACGCTGTGTTACCGCTATAAAATATATAGGTTTACTCGGTAGATTTTTTTTACCGTGAATAGAAGACTCGTGTAACCAAAATCCTTATCACATCAAAGACATTAAAATTTAATTCCTCATAAGAGCATCTACGTAGCACAAACAATTTTTACTTGGAAGTAAAATGGGGTTATTTCGTTTTTGCGTACTAGCAACATTCAGACATTGACAGCCTTTGGATGGATTCCGTTTTCAGCCATCATGGCGTAAAGTTCAATTTTTTGTAACAAATGTTTTCCGAACATCCGTTAGGGCTAAAGTTTCGTACAGGCCCTGTAAAAATAAATATATAATAATAAACAGCCTTTGGATTGTATTGAGATGTCAACGTGACAGTTTTATTTTTTTGCATTGAATTAAAAATAGACTTTAGACTGAGTCCGTTTGTACAAATGATGTACCGTGGCCCCCCAGTAAGAATCGAACTGACGAAAAATACCCTTGTCTGGGATTTATATTTCTCGCTGTAATAAAATGCACGATTTTCACTCTTATTGTACAGGCTTTTTATATTTTTGTCTGTCTATTATAATAATTTAATGTATGGTGTCCTGATGTTAGGTTTGCTGACTCTGCGCATCAGTAACGAGCAATACGGACGCATCCGAGTACAAGTCGATAACAAGGACACGAGAAATATGCAGCTGCAGGTGAGTGATAATGATACATAGTGAAATCAAATCGACGGTTAAAAGGTAATAGGGCATAAGCGACATTTTGGCCCAAAATGACTTTTGAATGCCATCTTACTTAAAAAAAAAAACTGCGTCGAATGCGCTTACTCCCGCGGCTCTACGATGACTTTTTTGTATCGTAGAGCCGCGGGAGTAAGCGCATTCGACGCAGTTTTTTTTTTTTAAGTAAGATGGCATTCAAAAGTCATTTTGGGCCAAAATGTCGCTTATGCCCTATTACCTTTTAACCGTCGAAATTTACATTACTAACAGCAGTATAGACCCGACTGAAAATCAGCGTTTCAACTGATCTCTCGGTCGCAACATTACTATACATTACTAACCGCAGTATGGACCCGACTGAAAATCAGCGTTTCAACTGATCTGTCGGTCGCAACATTACTATACATTCAGCGTTTCAACTGATCTCTCGGTCGCAACATTACTATACATTACTAACCGCAGTATGGACCCGACTGAAAATCAGCGTTTCAACTGATCTGTCGGTCGCAACATTACTATACATTCAGCGTTTCAACTGATCTCTCGGTCGCAACATTACTATACATTACTAACCGCAGTATGGACCCGACTGAAAATCAGCGTTTCAACTGATCTGTCGGTCGCAGCATTACTATACATTCAGCGTTTCAACTGATCTCTCGGTCGCAACATTACTATACATTACTAACCGCAGTATGGACCCGACTGAAAATCAGCGTTTCAACTTATCTCTCGGTCGCAACATTGTGCTGAGTCGGGCCCATTTTGGGGACTCAATACTTAAAACTTCCCGATATTTTGTTAGATATTTTTTGTGGTTTGTCTTGTGTTACTTGTATTTTTACCGTCACGTATTTGTGTTTTCTGTTGAATGCTGTATTATATTGCGTGATTTTGTGTTTTTGAGTATTGTGTCGTCAAATAAATATATTTATCTTTCTTCTTTCTTTCTATAGGTATATATTTTTTTCACTGAGCCCTATGAAAAATAGATAACAACCTATTCTCAGACCTACCGATTGTGTATATAAAATTTCATTGAAATCGGCCAAGCCGTTTCGGAGGAGTATGCGCACTAACATTGAGACACGGGAATTTTATTCTATTAGAAAGAGAAAGATAGAAAGAAGATTAAAAATAGCCAGTGAATAAAACTAAAAAATCCAATTTTTTTTCCTAAAATAGTCAATATTTTCAAAATAAATTATAAAAAAACTTATTCGAAAATAGGTAGCGTGGCTAATTCTACCGGCTGACTCCACCTCTGCTTAGTCCATAGGAAAGAAACGTTAAAGCCGCGGGTTCCCTCACGATGTTTGCCTTGAAGTATTTTGTGTGTATAATAGAGAAGTCGCATCATCATCAACCCATTATGTCCCCACCGAGGGGCACGGGTCTCTTCCCTGAGGAAGGTATAGGCTTCCGTGGAGCATACCCCTTACTACTAGGTTTTTAAAATTGACGAACTGAAATGAATGAATTGAATTTTTTGACGACCTCTGTGGCGTAACGGTTAGCGCATCTGCTTACCATGCGGAGGTCCCGGGTTCAATCCCCGGCTGGGGAGAAACAAAACTCCAGGTCTTGGATGTTTACATGTTTGTGACGTCGCTGTTTCTGGTTCCCACGACACAGGGTATCCTAGTGTGGGGCCAGAAACAATGTATGTGCCTGTATGTAAATGTTTATGTAAAAATAAAAAAATAAAAACTAAAATGTTTTTAAATTTAAAATTTTCTTTCCAGGTTTTTGCAATGTTCTTTTGCGTCCTCCCGCATTACAACTGTGTCCTTGCTAGGTTTTAAAATGTTCAAAAACCAACTTCTGGAGTCTTAAGATTTTTTGAAAATGCAGATCGATGCTATGTGGTCTAGTAAGCTGCGAAATAGGCTATTTGACAGTGTGAAAAAAACAGTATTATGAAACTGCTTCAAGGCGTTTTGACTAAAAAAACAATTATGATTTGTAAAAAAACACAAGATAATATTTGATAATTTGTATCTGCCGCCATTGTATCGAAAACGGCCTGGATTGGCCGATTCTATGATGACGTCACATGGTAGTAAAATGGCGTCTTTCATTCATTCTTCCTCACGTTCATTGGTTTACCGGGAAGTGACGTTATAATTTCTATGCGACGCCATATTGCCTAAGATAGCGTTTTGGCGGCTTATTTGAAAACTTAATTTTCGTTTGCCTTTTTTAGAAGACATACACGAAAGAATTTAAAATGACCACTTTCTGAGGACTCCATGAACACCAACGAACAATATGAGATGGCTTTCAGAAATCGGTCAAATAGCCTATTCAATAACTGTCCAGCCTTATATAAATAAAATAAAATAAGCCTTTATTGCTGTAACTTAAACATGCATAGTACATTATGACAAATAAATAATCTTCAAATTACGTGATGTTTTCGAGTAGGTATAGGTATGTATTTTACTAAATTATATCGGCAACCGGTTTTTCTTTTACAGCTTGCCCTTCGACAAAGGCCTCCTCTAAAGGTTTCCACTTTGTTCTGTCCTTTGCAGTGCGTGTCCACTCTGGACCAGCTATCTTTTTTATGTCGTCTTCCCGACGTTTCCTTTGTCTACCTTTGCTCCTTTTACTATCACGCGGGTCCAGCCTTATATTGTGTCAAATATTTTGTGTTTCGTTGCACAGACCCACCCCAACGTGGATAAGGAGGCGTTCCGCACCCAAGGCCTGATCGCCCTAAAACAGCCGCAGCGACCCTTCCCGCTCAACAGTGACGTTGGCGTCCTCAAATGGCGACTGGCGCCCCAATCGCCGGACGCCAAATTGGCGCCCCTGTCTGGTGAGTTACCCAGAGTGTGTTCTTGGTGAAAAGTCTCTCAACTACTTTTGTTTCTTTATTAAATGTATAATTAGGGTACTTGTTACTTGTTAATTTTTTTATTGTACAGCTAAGTAAAAAGCGGTGGTGGCGTAGTGGGGTTGACCCTTGCTTCTCGATCATGAGGGTCTGGGTTCGAACCACGCATGTACCAATGACTTTCAGTTACGTACATTTGTTTGTACAGCAACACCATTCGCTGATAAATTGTGCCCGGATAACGGCGACAGGCTTGCCACTTGTCATGTTTGGGACCTAATAAACTCGGCAAAACGTGGGTCCAGTTCTAGAGACTGGTGCCTCTGCCTACCCCTTCGGGGATAACGGGCGTGAGTTTATTTATTTTTTAGTTTTATTCTAAGTAGTCAAAGGCTGTAATGTTGGACAATAATGATAAATAAATTATTGTTTTTTTTAATAAAAAATAAAAAACCTGCTTCGTGTTAGGGTTGGAAAAAATCATATTTTTTTTTAAATCGATTGAAGTCCCGAGTAATTGTTTTTTTATTTTTCCGTTTGATTATTAAATTTAACTATATTTATGCGCAAAATGGAACGCGCCTTCGAGGGATTGCGCGGACACAGCGCGGGGATTTTCTTTTTGTCTCAAAAATGAATGCCAAAAGGGAAATCCCCGTGTTTATTTCGCTTGCAATTACGATCGAGTGTTGCCAACAACTCAGGACCAATACGTGGATATGCGAAAATCCACCCCGTTGTTAATTACATAATGAACCCACTGATGTCGCCGTTTTCCAAAGTTTAAGTACCCTAAAGTAGACGATTTTTTGCTGAGATAATTTCTAAATCTGTCTTTTTACATTGATTTCTGTGAAAGAAAGTGAAATTAAACATTTTTTATGAAATCATTGATTTTTATTAAAAAAAAACATTTGATTTAAATTAAAATTATTCATTCATACCAATCCTGCTTCGTATACGTATTTCATTGTTTCTGCGTTACTAGTGGCACCTATCCGGACCCCCGTGGTGGAGTATGGCCTATACCTTCCTCAGGGAAGAGGCCCGTGCCCCTCGGTGGGGCCATAATGGGTTGATGATGAGATGATGAGTGGCGTTCTGAAGCAGCGCCTAAAAAGCAGCTTTTTATTTTTTATTTAACAGCCTCCGCGCCATGTGTATCATTATTGCATACACTGTCTCAACACTTGTGTATCATTTTAGCACAGCTCTCTAGTTAGTTTGGACTTTGTCGCTCATTCACACGATTTCTATACATTTTATTGGACGAAAAAAATGCCAATGTGATGGGGATTAGATATTTTTTGGGTACTAGGCCATCTTCAAAGTAATTTGGATTTTTTTTTATTTTTCTAAAATTGGTCGGACAGCCACTATGGCCCTGAAGCTTAAGGCGAATGCTACATGTCAATAAATATCGTGATAATTATCATGATATTTAATCAAGTATCTTGAGCCGGATCACAGCACACCCTACGCCAAAGATATGGATCGCGTCAGTATTGAAGCGTTTTTGTATGAAGCAGACGTGATGGACCCTAGACAGAGGAAAATTAGAGCTTGTGTGGCAATAATTATAGCCCTATCCATGAAAAAACGCGTAAAAAGGAAGCGTTGGATGAAAAATTGGCTACAAAAGAGAGCAATGTTTACACATTTGAAATTATTAGATGAAATTCGCCTTCACAATGAAATGGACGACTACGAAAATTACTTTCGGATGCCTCATGCCTGTTTTGATAACCTTTTGGAATTGGTGGCGCCATTTTTGAGTAAACAAGATACAGTGATGAGAAAATCGATTTCGCCTAGAGAAAAATTGGCGCCTGTCAACAATTTAGAAGCAGCAGCGATGTCACCGACGTCCTCCATTGCTGCTCTCTCGCTGCGTACTGACGAGATAAATCAGATAAATATTGACGCGCAACACTACACGCAAGATAAATATCACGATCCAGGACCTTGGATCAGATCACAAGGATTTCCGGAAATCCAGCGATAAATATTGTGGTCCCTCAATACACTACCCTACACGTCAATAAATATCGTGATCCGACAGTTTATATTGACGGATCACAATATATATCTTGCGTGTAGCATTCGCCTAAGGTGTTAATATATTTTATACTACACCTGCTTGGAAAGTACCTTGATACTTTATCAAATTTACGGTAGAAAGTACGTCATTGCATATCGAACAAATATGCGGGGAGAAAACGCATCTGAGCGGGAGAGAAAAGTGTATGAAAATCCATTTCTTACGTGGTTTTTCTTTTTTAATTTTGGGTAAGACTATGCGCCGGTAACCTAAATATCAAAAGCCAAAAAGTTTTTACAGTGAGTTTTTATCTCCAAGTTCGCAAAATGACACTGGCCACTAGCAACAATTTCAATATAAATTTCAATTAGTAAAGATTTCGTTTTTTATTTTCCTCGTAGGTGTAGTATAAAGCACTACGTATCACTCGAGAGAAACTGCGATTCCCGATCTCAGGTGTTTTAAAGCCCTCGCCTACGGCTCGGGCTTCAAACGACACCCTCGACGGTGATCGGTCACTTTCCCCTCTCGGTGAACAATGTACTATTGTTAACCCGCAGTAAACTGCTGGCCTTCCGAGGCGGCCGGCGGCGGCTGTGACGTCAACATCGAGTTCGAACTGGAACAAGACCATCTGGTGCTCACAGACGTCGTTATCGCTATCCCCCTGCCGTGAGTACCGAATACATAAACAACCATCATCATCTTCAACCCATTATGTTCCCACCGAGACACGGGTCTCTTCCCTGAGGAAGGTATAGGCCATAATCCACCACGGGGGCCAAGTCCAGATTGATGGAGGCTTGTAAGACTAGTGGCTAGCCGACTGCTTAGCGTGCGTATAAAGAAGTCTGGATCGACAATACGACCACATGCTCCGATCGAGAAAGTTGCATTTTTTTTTGTTATTTATTCAAGAAATTTCACAAAAATACATGTATCGTAATACAAAGTGACGCGTCCCCTACCGATCATGTACTCATGTTAATCTTCTAATATATAAATATCTCGTGTAAATATAATATATAATATATATTATATTTACACGAGAGATTTAGGTTAGGTTAGGTATTAGATTTAGGTTTGGCAAATAATTAACAAGGAGACAGGCAAAACTAAACCTAGGGATCAAAAAAAATTTGTACTAAGGGTAGATGGGAAAGTAGTTGACACAAGTGAGGATATCGCAAAAATATTCGAAAATTTCTTTACAAACATCCCCCTCAATATAACAGCGTGTTTAAATTCTTCCCCAGAGTCAGCAGAATCCTTGATGTTAGAAAATATAAAACCGTGCACAATAGCATTTCAATTCTCCCACGTTAGCCCCCAAACCATTTTGAAAGCATTTAAACAAATAAATATAAAGAAAACCGAAGATCTCTGGGGACTATCAGTTAAATTGATATCCACGGTAATTCATATCATGGCACCACACCTTGCTATAATTTTTAATAAATGTATTGATCAGGGGACGTTCCCTGATCTATTAAAGTTTAGTAAAATTGTTCCTTTATTTAAGTCAGGTGACAGTGATGATCCGAACAATTTTAGACCCGTAGCAATACTTCCAGTATTTAGTAAAGTATTTGAAAAAATCATTTTACACCAATTGCTGACACACTTCACATTAAATAAACTCTTCCATAAAAAACAATTCGGTTTCACTAAGGGTCGTTCAACGACAGACGCAGGTGTGGCGTTGATGAATCACATCTTTGATGCGTGGGAGGAGGCGCAGGATGCCATCGGGGTTTTCTGTGACCTATCCAAAGCTTTTGATTGCGTAGACCACAAAACCCTCCTTCGTAAGATGATCAGATACGGTCTCAGTAATAAATCTTTAGAACTTCTTAGATCGTATTTAGCTAATAGAGTGCAGAAAGTTGATATTAATGGAGTTAAGTCAGCCGGATCCGATGTTAAAATAGGAGTTCCTCAGGGTTCAATTTTAGGGCCGTTCCTTTTCTTAGTGTATGTTAATGATCTGCCGTACCTAGTTGAGAAATTGTCACAAATAGTATTGTTTGCGGATGACACTTCTCTAATTTTTAAAACCAAGAGAGGTCAATCTAATTTAGACGATGTAAACAATGCTCTTTCTAAAATTCTGAACTGGTTTAACGTAAACAATCTTATGTTAAATGCCAAAAAAACAAAATGTATTAAGTTTTCATTGCCCAATGTCAAAAAAGTGGACACAAGTTTAACAATAGCTGGTGACAGACTAGACTTAGTTGAGACAACGGTGTTTTTAGGCATTACAATAGACTCAAAACTACAATGGGATCAACACATAGAAAAGTTAGCGGGTAGGTTGAGTTCAGCTGCATTTGCAGTTAGAAAAATTAGACAACTAACAGATGTAGAAACTGCGAGGCTAGTTTATTTCAGTTATTTCCACAGCATTATGTCATATGGTCTGCTACTATGGGGGCGGGCGGCAAATATAGAAACAATTTTTATTCTCCAAAAAAGGGCTATTAGAGGTATTTACAATTTACCTGCCAGACACTCACTACGTGAGTTTTTTAAGGAAATAGGAATTCTTACGCTAGCTTGCCAATATATATTCGATAACATAATGTATGTACGTAAAAACATAACTACATTTAAGCTAAACAGGGATATACATAACGTTAACACCAGAAATCGAAACAAAATTGCCTCATCTAGATTCAGATTAGCCAAGGTAAATACATCATTTGTAGGATATAGTGTACGTTTTTATAACAAAATTCCTGAAAGTATTCTATCCCTGCCAGGAAATAAATTTAAATTTGTTATTAAAACTGCGCTGTGTAAAAAGGCATACTACAGAATAGATGACTTTATAGATGATAAAAACCCTTGGCAGTAAACCAATTCCACAACGAGCTAGTTATTGGTATTCTAATAATATATAGGGTTTAATAAATTTCATACATATGTACAGACGCTGTGATTGCATATCAAAACTATGCTATTATTATAGATAACTGACAAGAACTTTATCACACAAGTTTGCCAAAGGCCATGCGAATGGTGGCGCGGTGGCCGGGTCGCCTATCTCCCTCTAATATGGTTGAGACTGGTGATGGCTGACCTCTGCGTTACGCTCGTGAACGGGTGCCGTCCGTGTGTCTGGCCGCAGCATTGGTGTTTTATTACCTTTTAAGAATATTAAATGATGTTTGACTTTGCAAGTATTGATTGCACTCATGGATCTTGAGATTCTTGGTATACGAACACTCATACCTAATTTGTATTAGCTTTAAGTAGATTTGAGAAAAGATGGTCAGAGTGGAGTTTTTTTTCGCTGCCTTTTTCTCCACTACAGACGGCCCTAAGGCAGCGGCTAACATTATACATAACTGTATGTACATTGACATTCAACAAGCAGAATGTAAATTCTTTACGTTGAAATAAAAATTTTTGAATTTTGAATTTTTTTGAATAGCGTGCGTATAAAGAAGTCTGGATCGACAATACGACCACATGCTTCCGATCGAGAAAGTTGCATTTTTTTTATTATTTATTCAAGAAATTTCACAAAAATACATATCGTAATACAAAGTGACGCGTCCCCTACCGATCATGTACTCATGTTAATCTTCTAATATATAAATATCTCGTGTCACAGTGTTCAATTCAATTAAATTCATTTATTGTCTCGACGACCTCTGTGGCGCTGCGGTTAGTGCATCTGCCTACCATGCGAGAGGTCCCGCGTTCGAATCCCGGCTGGGGGCAAAAGAAAAAGAAACCCAGGTCTTGGATATTTACATGTTTCTAGTTCCCACGACACGTGGTATCCCAGTGTGAGGCCAGAAGCAATGTATGTGCCAGTATGTAAATGTTATTTGTTGTTATTTGCCTTAAAATACAGTTAAGAACTGTTGTCTGTTATAGAACTTCTCAGAAACGGCTTCTCTGTCGCAGTGAGAATCAATCATGGGCTAATAGGCTAGTTGCCCTAAAAAATGTAATTAGTCCGTCTTTTAAAAAAAAAAAAAAACCCAGGTCTTGGATGTTTACATGTTTGTTACGTCGCTGTTTCTGGTTCCCACGACACAGGGTATCCTAGTGTGGGGCCAGAAGCAATGTATGTGCCTGTATGCAAATGTTATGTTATGTTATGTTTTAGATTATTCAAAAATAAGGGACACGTAGTTTTTTATTTGTAAATTAGACCAAAAACGACAAAGACATAGCCCATTAAAGTTACGTGCAACGTCACGCCGTGCTGTTTTTTTTTTAGCACGGAGTGACGTCACACGCAACTTTAATGAGCTATATCTTTGTTATTTTCTGTTTAATCGAAAAAAGAAAAAATACGTGTCCAATATTTTTTTATAATCTAAAATACGGACTAAATAGAATTTAATTATTTTGACCCTGGAAACTACCCTATTATATAGCAAAACAACCTTTGCCAGGCCAGCTACTAAGACTGTACTTCTGTTCACAGCTCCGGCAACAGCTCAGTGGTAGTGCACCAATGGGAGGGTAACTACACGCAAAAAGGCCGCACTCTGCTCTGGAGTATACCTCAGGTGGACACGCAGACGAAAACCGGAACTCTTGAGCTGACGTGAGTTTTAATACCGTCAATAACTTCATCATCAACCCATCATGTCCCCACCGAGGGGCACGGGTCTCTTCCCTGAGGAAGGTATAGGCCATTCTCCACCACGGGGGCCAAGTCCGGATTGGTGGAGGCTTGTAAGACTAGTGGCTGGTCTTACTGTCAGAAGTTTTCAAGCCGCCCTAAGGCCTCTGACTTGGCCTAACGACTGCCATCTATCGACGGCAGCCGGCACCAACTGCTTAACGTGCCTTGCGAAGCACGGAATCGCTCGGAAAAATGCCACCAGCGTTAGTCGTAGACGGTGACCCATCCATGGACTGAACGCGCCGTATGTTGCTTAACATTAGTGATCGTTTAAGATCACTCAGGCAGCCCAGGCTACGAGCGAACTTAATAACTTCGTTTGTCGTAATCATTTCTTCGTACTCATCAATCGTAGGCCTTCGCGTCCGTTACGGACGATTCAAGCAGTGCCCAAGTGCCCACTGCGGATTGGCAATTTTAAGCGCTGATGTGTGTACCTCTGACACTCAGGTTTTCTCACGATGCTTCCCTTCACAGTTAGCGAAGTTATCAATACTTCTGGAAATTCACAAATGTACGGTCGACAGCACGTCAACCTTCACATTTTAGTTGCAAAGTCGCCCGTAATGCAATGTAGTAGAGTGCATGGATGTATACGATGATGTGCTGTCGACTGTACGTAAGAAAGTAATAAAATTCTACATGCTGGGGTTCGAACCCACGACCTATACTTCACCGGTTATGAGCTGTGTACAGCCGTTATGCGAGGTCTGACCAACTGGTTATTTGTACGCTAAATGCGATTAAACCAGTATAAATTGATATACGTCAAATAGTTATTCAGAGTGTATAAGTTATTATTAGTAAGGCCGCTTATGTTTAGGTACTTAACTAAAGGTAAACAATCTTGATACGCCTTTTTATTGAAACGTACACTTATTAAACCAAAATATTTACACATTACCAATTCAATGTGAAATTAAATGTAATTTCATAAAAACACATTTAATTGTATTTTTTTATTTTAAAAGTGTATATTTCAATAAAAAGACTTATCCAGATTGTTTACCTTTAGGTAGGTACCTAAACATGGAGTATAGCTAGCCCTATACATTTTTTCTGCCTCTCTCAGAGTAACTCCGGCTGTGCCCAACGATTTCTTCCCGCTGACTGTAACTTGGTCTTGCGCGACCAGCTACGCGCTTCTCTCCACGCGACAGGTAATTATTTTTTTACTAAAATCAGAATTTTTGTTGCAGAAAAAGTAGTACAATCTTTTTTTTTTCTAGCTCTGGAAGCTAAACCTTCCATGTGAGATAATAGTGCTTCCAGAGAGGAAAGTATTAATAATAATAATCAGCCATCACGATAATCGACTAGCCACAAGATGGACAGACGATCTCATCCAAGTGGTAGGAAGACGCTGGATGCAAGCCACTTCCAACCGGTCTTTTTGGAAATCCATGGAGGAGGCCTATGTCCAGCAGTGGACTTCTTGTGGCTGAATAATGATGATAAATAATAATGTTAGTACCGGAGGTGGGACGCATATCCTTCCCCTCACATGAGGGGTAGGCAGTGCGTCCCCCTCCCCCTCATACTTATAATTTCTAAAGTCCGTTTTTAATTCTATACAAAAAAAAAATATGCGATGTTACAGCTATAAAATATTAGGTTTACTCGGTGGATTTTTTTTACCGGGAAAAACTAGTAAATTATTAAAAGAGATAAATTTTCCAAAACTTTTTGTAATTTTTGTTTTAATCGAGCATATCATATAATTTATTGTTGATAGTGTCAAATACCGAATTCCAAATTCTCTAGTGAATATTGGGGGTATATATTTTATTATTTAATCATTCAACAAATTGACAAGAAGTAAACGTAGAAGTAAAGTTTTAAAGACTTAAATTAATTATTATCAAATATGTGACAAAAATAACAAAACAATAAATTATATAAACAATATAATTTAGAAATGTTACGTAACGAAACTTGCTAAACTTGGGACCCCTCCGACTCACACTATATTAACTCCCCTCCCCCCTCCTTAAAGTGTGACCTGCTTCACTCTGCATTTTGTTTCTCTCCCTTCTTCTTTTCTCTCTCTCTTTATATTCCACTTTGAAATCTATTAGACTCAGAGTGTTCAACAAGTTTTAGTTCCCAGTTTGTAAATCTGAATAATTATTTTATTTATTTATTTATTGATACTTTTATTGCACTTACATTTAAGTTAAAAATATAGTACAATGCGGCAAATATAGTATAATACAATATTTTGTGTCTGGTATTTGTTTAAATTTCAGAATAATTTCCTGACGTGTCTGGTAATTTGGGGACAAACTCAATTCAACAAAAGTAAAGTTCTACACAATTTTTTGTTTGTTTCAGGTGTCACAGAACGATGATGGCTCTCCAGTGCCCTACTCTGAGGAGATCGTTCTGCACGCAGACAAATATGAGATCGTCTAGTTTAATATTATATATTTATATTCAAACACAAGAGGTCCATAGGTTCATACGTATTCCCGGGGTCAGTACTGAGTATCTCCGTCCCAGTATTTCCTTTGGCCAAAAACGCATATAAAATTGGGATAGAATTTAGTGATGTTTAAAACCGTTTGTACAGTTATTAATTTGAACCTGAGACTTTGGAGCTTTGGAAAAGGGTCCGACATTTTAAACGCGGCAAAAATCCAAAAATGATTTTGAAAATCAAAGAATTTTTTAATAAAATAAAGGTAGCTACAATAGGCTATTTGACAATGTGAAAAAAACAGTATTAATTAAATGTGATCGTATAAATAAATTATGCGTCTTAAAACCGATTTAAGGCATTTTAACTAAAAAACAATTATTATTTAAAAAAAAACAAGATCAAATTTGATAATTATGTATCTGCAGCCATTGTATCGAAAACGGCCTGGATTGGCCGATTCTATGATGACGTCACGTGTCAGTAAAAATGGCGACTGTCATTCATTCTTACGTTCATTGGTTTACTGGGAAGTGACGTAATATTCCTGTGCGACGCCATATTTCCCAAGATAGCGTTCTGGCGGCTTATTTGAAAAGTACATTTTCGTTTACCTTTTTTAGAAGAAATACGCGAAAGAATTTAAAATGACCACTTCTGAGGACTCCATAAACACCAACAAAAAACATGAGATGGTTTTCAGAAATCGGTCAAATAGACTATTGCACTCCCAGTTGAGAAGTGTCATGTAGAAAGAACGACTCGCGACTTAAATAAAATTAAAGTCGACCTGTTATGTTCAGTAAAGAAAAATTGTAACTTTTATTTTTATATCTTCTTTCTTGTGTCCAATAAAGAATATTCTATCTTATCTTACAGTAAGAAAAGTAAATTCGATTCATGAGAATGTTAAACGCATTGTGATTTATGAGAAAACAAGAAATGGTAGAAAATTCACAGGCGGATCCTGGGACCTAGATATTTCAGTTTGAAATAAAACAGCATGGACTAAAACGTATAAAATATAATTTGTAATTGATTTATTATTTACCCATTCGTATTATTTCAAAGTGTACGTTGAACAGTATGGACGATGTAAACAGCATAACTTAATGTTATGTCTATTATGTAAGTAAATAATAATGTTCAATGTATAAACAATAAAATATTGGAAAATTATACTTGGATTTATTGCCCGCTTTGAAAAATAACAATTCGACGTCAGAACTTTTGACTAGGTGGACCGGACCCATTTTGATAATTATTTTTTATTTGAAAGCTAGCGCTTTTTGGGACCACCCATTTCAATTTGGTCCAGTTCAGACATCCACGAGAAAACCATTTAAGTGTTAAATTTGGCTGTTCAGGCGTCTTCCCTTTTCTTCATAGCAACAAGTCACCTGAGAGTCATGATTTTGACATTGCTTTAGGTTTGTGCGCGAATCAACATTTGTGGTCTATTCAATTATTATGCCGGCGCCAGACCTAGCTTCACATATTTGAACACATCTTTGAAGACTTTTGCAAAGTTTGAAGAAACATTTGCGCTTTGCCATGCGGTGTCGGTTTTTTAGCGCACATCAAAGCGTTCTACTGTGGAGAGAATTGTTTGCGAAGCATGTCTGGCTGGTTGCGCCAATATGTGTTCAAATATGTTTTCAAGTCTTTACAAAATCTTCAAAGATGTGTTCAAATATGTGAAGCTAGGTCTCGCGCCGGCATTACACAAACCGTAGCTCAAATTACCGATACTGGAAAAACGGTTTTCAGGTGGCTATAAAATAAAGTTAACCAACTTACCTAGATTACTAAGATTTATGATACTGATTTCACAACTGCGAGGTAAATACTTTTGACATAAAGTTTCGATGAAGTCGTGACCATAGCACGCGTACGGAATGATGACTTTGCGCTGACTGTACTTTATGTCAGTATAACTCCATGCGTTCTACAATGGGCTAGTTGCCCTAAAAAATGTAATAGTCCGTCTTTTAGATTATTCAAAAATAAGGGACACGTAGTTTTTTATTTGTAAACTAGACCAAAAATGACAAAGATATAGCCCATTAAAGTTACGTGTGACGTCACGCCGTGCTGCATTTTTTAGCACGGAGTGACGTCACACGTAACTTTAATGCGCTATATCTTTGTTATTTTTTGTTAAATCGAAAAAAGAAAAAATACGTGTCCAATATTTTTTTATAATCTGAAATACGGACTAAATAGAATTTAATTATTTTGACCCTGGAAACTACCCTATTATACACCTGCTACTTTAACGATTTAAAAGTATTATGTACCAGTAATTCATTTCAATCTAATCTCAATGTAATCTAGTTGAAAATCAATGGTGTTAAGAAGGCTACTGGTGTTCGCATTTTGCGTGGTCGTTTGGTGTGGTAACATCCAATGCTGTAAGTCAGTACATACCTACATAAGGGGGCATCCATAAATTATGTCACACGATAAGGGGGAGGGAGGGGGTCGAATAAGTGTGATGTTGTGTGACAAGGGGGTGGGAGGGGTCCTACATTTCGTGACGTCACATTTCAAAATGTATTATAATCTAAGTGTTAAAACAGGAACTTTAAACATTAAAAAAACCAACTCTATCGGAAATAAAAGTAATTTCGTAACTGCTGGTTTTAATTCAATAATTTCTAGATGTAAAATATGTGACGTCCCACTAGGGAGGGGGGGGGAGTCCCACACATGTGACCAGCTGTGACAAGGACGGGAGAGGGGTAAAAAAATTCAATCATTCGCAGTCATGATGTCGTGATGGTCGGGTCACATGACATGGTTTTTAATAACATTGACGCGTGGAGTTAAAAATAGGCGTGCGAGGTTCGATTTAAAGCAGCAATGACTTGAAATGGACGCAGTCATGCAACTGTCATTAAACTACAATGCATTAGCGGGATCTAGGAATAAGGGTTATCAATGAGAAACCAAGGGCTTATTTCAAGAAACTACAATTTTAAACCTCTAGTGGCGCAGTAGTTAGCGCATCTGCCTATCATGCAAAAGGTTCCGGGTTCGAATCCCGGCTGGGGTAAAAAAAAAAGAAACCCAGGTCTTTGATGTTTACATGTTTGTGACGTCGCTGTTTCTGGTTCCCACGACACAGGGTATCCTAGTGTGGGGCTAGAAGCAATTTATGTGGCTCTTTGTAAAAAAAAACCATTAACCAACCTGTGGTACATTGCAAAGTCAATTAACATTCAAGGCGAAAATGCTATGAAAAAACACGATACACGACCAGACCCTATATAATTATGTCATCGTACTTGCACTAATAGGATCGAGGCGCACGATGTTTGGCGGACTGGAATGATTGTTCCGACCGATTTCGGCCACGACGACCACTTTGACCCCTAATCAGAGATGTGGCGCTGGTGCGCTCGAAGATGGCTTATGTAGCCTATCTTCACGGCGAAACTCCGTGCACACTGAGGGCACGTGAGAATGCCGTTCTCATAATTATATGTTATGGCAGCAGGTGGGCGAGCCTTTACCAAACGCGCAGTTTGGCGGACTATGAATAATACAATTTTTTTTTAATTTTTTTTCGCTGCCTTTTTCTCCACTACAGACGGCCCCAAGGCAGCGGCTAACATTATACATAACTGTATGTACATTGACATTCAACAAGCAGAATGTAAATTCTTTACGTTGAAATAAATTTCTGATTCTGATTCTGATTCTACAATGAGTACATTCCGCTCGAGTATTGCACATAACCCGCACGTTCCAGTATACCCCATGATGTGTGAACAAAGCAGCCCTGGTCTTCTGGAGCGAGAGCCTCAGCCGTGGATGGCTCGCGTGGTGCCACATCCCGAGTCGGCTTTCGACACGCTATGCATCGCCTCCTGCATCCATCCAAGAGTCTTTTACACCGCCGCTCGATGTCTCATCGGGTGAGAAGATATGGCTTTTATGTTACGGCCTGGCCACAGGACATTCGCCCGCGCGAACTACGCGTGGTGCGACCAGCGAGGCGTCTTACCGCGTGGCTTGCTACGTACATTTCTATGAGTTTGTTTCAGTCGCTAGACGCCTCGCCGTTGAAACAAACTCATAGAAATGTACCTACGTAGCAAGCCCATGGACGTACCTAATAAAAGTCCTTAAAAAAGCAAGCCACGCGGTAAGACGCCTCGCCGGTCGCACCCCGCGTATTTTCGCGCGGGCGAATGTCCCGTGGACTGCTCGCAACGTCTCCCGAGCTATGTAAGATACAGACGTCCATGGTCTAGAAAACGGAAGTGAAGTGTAGTTAACTAAATATTGTGCGAACTTTTCAGTCCATCTTCTATTCTAATATAAGCATAATTATTGTAACCGAGACCAAGGTTAATTCTCCTTGCTGAGACTATGTCTTTTAGTAGTAAAAGTTTGGGTATGGAAAATAAGAGTATTAGCAAAATCGCACTCTTTAATTTCTTCTCTTTCTGGACAAACTATAATAGCATTTCTGCTTTTATCTTGCGTGTCCTTTGATGAGGGGTGACACCTCATTACACGATCATAAATACTGCCCTCGTAACGAGGAAAACAGTAATACCCATTAGATTACTACATTAATACAATTAGTGTAAGTAAAAAATGCCACCTTTTAGTAGCTTATTTTTGCATCCAAACTAAAAACGCAGTATAATGGCTACTACTGTGTTTCTGACGAGGGCAGAATATAGGGTAGGTATAAGTTGGTACCTATAGGTGCTAGATATTCAACAACGCTCTCTTCCCACTCTGTAATTTCGGTAAACATAACGTTACCAAGAATCTCCACAGAGTGCTTATACTGAGTTTGTTCATTCACTTTCGATTGCGAGAGCGTTTGCAGTTTGTATAGGAGTGACAGAGCGCGCCACCTAGTTGTCTCTTTGTCACTCCTATGCAAATCGCAAACGCTCTCGCTATCGAAAGTGAATGAACAAACTCAGTATACGCACTCTGGTGTCTCGAACGAAAGAAATCGATCCTGACCAGATCACCTTTCTAGCTTACATTGTGACCGTGTCGTTCGGAAGTTGTTAAGCGTCGGTTCTCTCTTTGATAGATGCATTCGGTTCGTGCAGTGTTGGCTGTAATCACTTTGCCATTCTGGGGAGTTGAGCTGGTGATCGTCGTAGACATTTATTCTAGTAACTAGGTACATTGAGAGGTGCTGCTGTCCACCTCAAAGATTTCCCTTAATCTCGTCTGACGACAGCAAAGAGATGAGTAGGTAAGATTGGTCATCAAGCTTACACCGCGAATCAAGGGGTTACTTCTTCTTCCTGTGCATCTCCTCTGAACTATCAGAGGCGACTATCAGGCCGACAATCTAGTGGTTGGGCGTCAGCTCCGCATATTCTTCTTCGATTCTTACCGAGCATCTGTCCCTCCCCTTGTTTCTGAGCCAACTCCAACACACCTTCCCTCAATCATGCCCATCATAAGTATATTAACTTGCAGGAGTCTGTACATACCTAAAGTGTCGCAACACATAATACCCTCTTCTTCGGGGTATCTCAACGCATCTAATCTCCTTTTTTATGTACAATAAAGTGTTCTATCTATCTGGCCAATAGTAACATCGCATGTTATTTCAGACTGACGATCGGTTGGGTGGGTGTGGATTACCGCGATCAGTATATTAAAATCAAGGCGTTTGTAACCACCCGCGGTCCGCCGTACCACGAGAGCGATGGCTTTGCCATCACTGGCACCACGAGCGATGGCCAGTGGACCACCGTGGGGTATCACAGGGGTCCAGCTTTAAAGTAAGTCCAGAGTAAAATATTCGGCCTCTTTTTGCACAATCAATCTGCCTGTACTCATCCACTGCAGCTGGAGATAGGGCTCTCCCAAGGCAACTTCCTTATGTCCTCGGCTATCCTTTGCACAGCCGGATGATCGCGACTCTTTTTTGTGCATTTTACTACTGTAGACCAACTCACCAATCTGGACTTGGCGCCCGTGGTGGAGTATGGCCTATACCATCCTCAGGGAAGACCCGTGCCCCTCGGTGGGGACATAATGGGTTGATGATGATGATGATGACTACTGTAGGTTCAAAACTGTGCTACCCACTAATTACTAGAGCTACCCACCAATTGCAAGATCTACAAGAAACGCCACTTAGATCAACTTCCATTGCCTGTGAGTTTCTTATTTGGTTTCAGCCTTGCTGATTATACAAATGACCACGGTTTGGCCATGATGACAGTGATGACCCTCGTACGTACACTGCCTTGCTTAGAAGCAGTTCGTTTATTACGTAAGACAATTTGAAACCCTTCTGGACACTTCGTAAAACAAAGTGGGGTTGGGAAGGGTCCCAACAAGTACATTATTTCTAATAGAAACTCTACATCTCGGAGGCAAGTGAGAAACCCTGGGTTCTTCCTAACAATCCAGACGATATACCTATGGGTTTGAAATGTCTGGGGATGGGGTCCAGAAGTGGTTAAAATTGCGAACGCCAGGTGAAACTATTATTGTCATCTTTGAAATTTACCAACAGGTGGTAACAAACGAAGGTCTCGTGAAGACTGCAGAGCTGGACGTCATACTCGACCACTACATGGTCAATAAGCGATACGATATTCGAAGCCGATACAACGGCGCCTATAATCAATGGGGTTTCCATCCTTGCACAGACAAAGAGCTTGAGGAAGCTTTAGAAAAATGCAGACAATACATCAAGGTCACTGGAGCTCCGCTAGTCTTCCATGACCGATCTTCCGGACAGGATATAGTCATTGGGACCTCAACCTGGTCTGACTGCTCGAGTCGTAAGGCAAACTATCCTGTGGTCATCAGTTACATCAGAGGCAAGGAGGAGAAGGATCTGGAATGCGCCAAGTTGATAGCCAAAGATGACGTGGCACATCCAGAGAAAGGATACTACGATAAGTTGTGCGGTTCTCGGATAGCCAAGCCTGCAAAGGGCTGGGATTATGAACCGGAATAAAGGAGACAAAAGGGTTTTTTGAGATCTTTTTGCTCTTTTTGTTTTTGCTTGGAATTTTTGAGAGATTTTTTTGCGAGTCAGTAAATAGGCTATTTGACAGTGTGAAAAAAATACAGACACATAAATTATACGTATTCCTATAAATTATGTGTCTTAAAACAGCTTTAAGGCATTTCAACTAAAAAAACAATTATGATTTGTTTACATGTTTGTGACGTCGCTGTTTCTGGTTCCCACGACACGGTATCCTAGTGTGGGGCCAGAAGCAATGTATGTGCCTGTATGTAAATGTTATGTTATGTAAAAAAACACAAGATAAAATTTGATAATTTGTATCTGCCCCCCCATTGTATTGAAAACGGCCTGGAATGGCCGATTCTTTGATGACGTCACATGCTAGTAAAAATGGCGTCTGTCATGTTTAGCGGGAAGTGACGTCATAATCCTGTGCGACGCCATTTTGCTAAGGGCTTTTTCACACTACCACAACCACACCACGTCGCAACAATGATGCTGTCAAGCAGTGGTTACGTGTGAAGCTTTTTGTAGTTGCGTTGTGGTACAGACAAAATGTCGATGTGGCTGCGTTGTCGCCAGCAGTTGCGATGCGGTTACGTCGCGGAAACACGTATTGACTGACCAAACTCATGGAAAGGCGTCGACGCAATGTTGTGTTTGTGATGAAGTCAGCCACTAGTTCGCAGTGTCGCTGGTGGTTGCGTTGTGGTGTTGTTGTGATGTTGCTTTGCCTGCTTGGATATGTGGCTGATGAAGTCGCTTTGGCGTCCTAACGAGGCAGGGCACAAAGATTTGTGTGTTTTCAGTTTACGTCACTCCTTTGCAGTTAAAATTATCGTGACAGAGAATAAAAATGACAACCTCTGTGGCGCAGTGGTTAGCGTAGGTATCTGCCTACCATGCTTGAGGTCCCACGTTCGAATCCCGGCTGGGGACAAAAAAAAAAGAAACCCAGGTCTTGGATGTTTACATGTTTGTGACGTCGCTGTTTCTGGGTCCCACGACACAGGGTATCCTAGTGTGGGGCCAGAAACAAGGTATGTGCCTGTATGTAAATGTTATGTTAAAATGTATCAACAAAATGGAAACTGATTTATATTTTTAAAATGAACTTTAACTTTAATTAATCATTAAGGAACTTAAACTATTTAAATCACTAACTACACTATTAATTTTAAGGATTATTGAAATTGAATCTAAAACCAGTGTCTGAAAACGTAAATTTGAACTTTTTCTCATTGTTTGCAGAGTCAGGCGCGCTTTTTTCTATAGTTTGGCTTGTAGAAGTTGCTTCTTTTACTGCAGTGTTACCATTGTCTTCTTGGTCCGGTGCTAATTTGAAGTCAAACCTGAATGAACTGTCGCCAGTACTTAAGAATGCTGATTTTCTCAGGAACGTAGCCTTTGGCTGAACAGGACTCTCTGATATCTTGATTTTGCTTGCCACTGAAATATTAGAAATAAATACATAATCAGGAAAAATAATAAACAGTACCTCCTCTACCCATAACTTTGCCTAACACATTTTCACTTTGCAACAATAGTCCTTCATCTGTTCAAGCAGCCCCAATTGGGTATTTGACACGATGTCAAATGAGTAACTTTTAAAATGGAATTTTGTATGAAAATACTTGTTTGTGACGTCACATTTCAGAGCACTCTTTTTATGTTTCACCTATTTAAAAATTGTAATAACTAGTAAATGATTAAAAGAAATACATTTTCCGAACCATTTTGTAATTTTTGTTTTAATCGAGCATCTCAAATAATTTATTGTTGATAGTGTCAAATACCGTATTGTAACTGCGACCAGAATGGATATCCCAATAGAGCAGATGTAGAAAGGAAGAGAATTTTGTACATTATATATATAATTAATTTTTGTAGGTACCATTTTGTGATTGATTTGCATATTAGATCTAAGATCGAATTAAAGTCCGTATGTACCTATATGATTTTTCAAGCAACTTACTTTTAACCAGTTTCTTCTCTTCAGCAGCCATCTTGGCGCGATAATCGCCGAAGTGCGTCCGCATCAGCTGCCTCTTACGCACGGTTGGTTGTGTGTTGTTCTTTAGGACTGCTAGCACCTTCCACGCCTCCTGCACTATAACACAAATGGTGAAATGTGATAATGGAATAAAAATATGAAAAAGGGAGTTAATGATGAGCCTTGTGGAAGCAGCTGTGGTTAATATTTTTCATACAATTAATATGTAGTCAAAGAATTTAACAATTAACATACCTATAGCAAGGAGAATTTGCCTATAGCAACCTACAGTAAATAGCTTTCACTGAAACCTTAGACTTAAGATTTTCACACGTAGCCTCAGCAGCTTAAAGGGAGGAGTTTTCCACTAAAGCACAACTTCATTACTTCCTTAGATTTTGTTTGAGTTTCATTCAAGAGTTTGTTCGAAAACTTGATTACTTAATACTTACTTCAAATAATCATGGAACGTTTTAGGGTTTTGTAAGTAACGTAATCACGTTAGGATCGTACGTACATTGTTTTTCGGTTCCCTTCTTCTCCATCAAAGTTCTCTCAAGCTGTTGGATGCACCAGCAAAGTTCAAGTTGGAATTGTCGCGCGGTTTCTTCCGGGTCTGCGCCATCTGCAACGTTGTTTTCGACCCTGCAAGGCTTCTGTATGGAGTTGGCTTTTCCCTTGGCGTGCAATTTCGTTGCTTTCGGCATTTTAATGATTTTAGAAAAGAAACACGTTTGTTTTGCTTTTTTGAGTTTGACGTTTTTTGTTTTCTTAGGACGGGTGTAGTGTTGAGAAATTGAGAATGTAAAGGCAGCATCGAGTCCAGAGACTGCGACCATTTCCGGTGCTTTGTTTGACGTCTAGCACAGTCAAAAAAATATCTAATCTGTGTCACAATGAGTCTGTGAACTGTGAAGTGATCTATCTAACCTCAAAATCATACCTACTGTCGGGATCGGGAGGATTTCATTACGAAATATTCTTAGAAAATAGTATGCCGCTTGGAAAATTCGGTAAAATTACACTTTCTTGGTAAGTGACTACAAAATTACAAAATTTTAGCTTAAATTTTATTATTTTAGGACGCAGCGATCAATTTCTTAGACAATTTTTTCTATGGTTAGGTCTTTTAATTCAACTAAAGTAATTGAATATGGGACCTTATTTACTATAATGTAAATGAACCAAATGAACGGTATAGCTGCTATCCCAACAAATACATACTTCGTAATTTTATATATAAGACATAAGACCAATGAGGAAAGAATTCTCATCATTCGTCAATGTCTTACCATTATGTACCTAATGCAAGCCAACTAAAACTTTTGTAAGGACTACGTTATTAACTATAGTATCTAGAATAAAGTTAATAATATTTTCTTATCACTCATAGTGTGTGTGATATGAGAGTAAGCTGCATATAGTTTTTCGAGTATCATTTTAGTAAGCTATAAAACCAACACTAGTGAGTACTGTTCAGAGTAATTTCTGATTTCAATTTTTAAATTGTAGCAGACTTACATGTGAACAGATCTATACTAATGTGGCAGACTTAACGCATAGAACTCTTGGTGGCATTTGGTTTTTAATTGTTCTTTTTAAGGTTGTTGTTAGTGGTTAACTAATGGTGCTACAAATTGGTCATATAATATTGGTAGTGTGATTTTAGGCTCGGAATAACAGTAATCAGTCTCAGCTTGCTTGTGGTATCACGGAACTCCATCAATGCCAGTCGCCTTGAGAACATGAGATCGAGGGAACGCATGCGCAGATCTAACGAAGGAGAGTATCCTGACACATACAGGAGGCTGTGAAATTATCAGAGGTATGTTTTTACAATTACTTACTTATAAACCCATTTATAGATGCATTACAACCTGTTATCAGGAAAACATCAAATCACAGAAAAGGCCAATGCCAGAATTGCAATTATACCATGCAGACTTTACTTGACAACAACATTAATTAGTAGTTGCACAGCTCCTGTTCATCTAACTGCCAATCTATCGCTGGTCAATGGTTGATGCAAGCACCGAACTCAATTAATATTTATTTGCTGTTTGGTCCTTTGTCACATTTTATTTTCTGTCGTAAAGTTCATTTTAATTTGTGATTTTTTTAACAAGTGCCTGACTCTGCACAGTATCTTCCCTCACAATTCTATCTGCCATTTTGTTTTCTATCTTCTATTCTTTTTATTTTACTATTCTATTTCCTTCTATTCTACAGCGTCACTCCAGTCAAATTGAAAAACCTCGAGGCGTTATTTGAAAAGGAACCTAAGAAAACCCAAAATGGCAGCCCAAATGCTGGACCCGGCGAAAATGCAGCTAGTGCAAGACCTGGAGATAGAAATGATGTCGGACATGTACAACCGACTAGTGGGCGCGTGCCATCGCAAGTGTATCCCTGTAAAATACCAGCAGGCTGAGTTAGGTAAGTTCTAAGTTAAGACTGGCGAATCTCGCCATTGTTGTCAAACAAATGGTTGGCCGTTTGTTCTAATTCAGCACCAATGCCATCGTTTGACGCCTTGGTCATAAGGCTGTTGTTACGTCGACAACGTTGGTTTTTGTCTACAGGTTAAGGGCTCCATTGACGATGCTTCCAACACTCCAAATGAACTGCAAGCATTCCAAAATCAGCTCTTCAATTTAAAAAAGTCGTACCATTTTAACCTCATCAGTCCCGACGTTGAAAATAACAATGGAAAACCATTGAACCAAGGTCAGGATTGAGGAGGTTAAGAAGCCGTCCTCGAATGGATTTCCAATCGGATGTAAATCCATCACGCCATTCCAAAAGGATTAACAGTCAGTGCGGGAAACGCACGCACAACCTGTTTGTGAATGTCCAAAACGGCGTCCATTTTTCAGTCATTCCTCGCTGCGCAGGCGCACACAGCGGTCGTGTTTTTAAACCATTATCATTTTATCGATGCCTTTGTTATGTCAAGATATTTTGTTTAGTACAGTCACCAGCATAAATATATGACGGTGGGCAGTAGTGCAAAAATATCTGATTCACCATTGAGATCGTAAGAATATGATGACACTTTGCCGGTAAAAATATGTGATGCTTTGTGGGCGGTATAAATATCGTATTTCACTAATTGCATAAATATCGGACCAGGTCGCTTAAAAATATTTGATCACTGCTAAAATCAAAATAATGTGTCTGCTCTTGCTGGAATATATATCTATTCACTGTGAAGGAATAAATATCGAATGATGGCAGGCATAATAAATATGTGTAACTTAAACACAAGCAAAAATATGTGACTGTCACAAAAACTGTCTTGTCTTGGAAAATATACCTATCAGAATTCTTGCTCAACTCAAATCACGTCTCCATTTAAAACCTTGACTCCCAATGATACCTATTTTCTTCTGGATAAGAAAATATGACTAACCAAAAAAATGGTCAGTTTCTCTCCTGCACTGAGTGGTCCTACATGCTGCAACATATTACAATTGTATTGTAATCAAACTCTGCAGATACTGAGTAATTATATTTTTTATAAAATATTACAAAACATACAACAAACGTGATTTTTTTCCTATTGTATAATGGTACGGAACCCTCCGTGCGCGAGTCCGACTCGCACTTGGTCGGTATGACACCTAGACATGGGTTCAAAACATGACAGTTCTAATTATCATCTTACCGACTCGAATTATGAAATGGTGTAGGTATAAAATATTATGTTTGTTTTATTGTGAGAGACTTGACGGATAAAATGTTTTTTTACGATGTCAGTAAAGTTTTGCGTGCAAGGAAGTTAACATAAATATCATCTCAGTAATTAACCCCGATTAAAAAAAAGGTAGGAAGAAAGGTAAGAAAGGGTACCTGGACACTGAACTACACGCACTAATATGAAATGACAAATCGATGGAATATTTTTGCTTGTGTTTTAAGTTACACATATTTATGACGCCTGCCATTATTCGATATTTATTCCTTCCTAATGAATAGATAAATATTCCAGCAAGAGCAGTCACATAATTTTGATTTTAGCAGTGATTACATATTTTTAAGCGACATGGTCTGATATTTATGCAATTAGTGAGATACGATATTTATACCGCCCACAAAGCATTACATATTTTTACCGGCAAAGTGTCACCATATTCTTATGATTTCAATGGTGAATCAGATATTTTGGCACTACTGCCCACCGCCATATATTTATGCTGGTGACTGTACTAAACAAAATATCTTGACATAACAAAGGCATCGATAAAATGATAATGGTTTAAAAACACGACCGCTGTGTGCGCCTGCGCAGCGAGGAATGACTGAAAAATGGAACAGGAAAATCCAAAAAAATACCGTTTGGGGTGACCGTTCTATGACCAACGCTAGTGGCATTTTTCGGAGCGGTTCCGTGCTTCGCAAAGCACGTTCAGCAGTTGGTGCCAGCTGCCGTCGATAGATGGCTTGAAAACTTCTGACAGTAAGACCAGGTTTACAAGCCTCCACCAATCCGGACTTGACCCCCGTGGTGGAGTATGGCCTATTAGATACCTTCCTCAGGAAGGAGACCCGTGCCCCTCGGTGGGGACATAATGGGTTGATAATGATAGGTCAAATCCACCGCCGTCAATTGCATCAGATCTCTATTCGAAAAAATGTTTACAATGCTTTTTAACGTTGCTAATTGTTTTTTAGGAAAAGGCGAGTCTGTCTGCCTGGACCGCTGTGTGGCTAAGTACCTCGACGTCCACGAGCGCATCGGCAAGAAACTCTCCAATATGTCTCAGGGGGAGGAAGACCTGACCAACATGAACATGCCTGAGAAAAAGTAACCTTGCCTCCATTGTGTAGTGTAACATAAGTAGTTATAATTTAAAACCCTGCTTTTAAAACCCGTAATAGGCTTTGTGTTTCCATCTGTGGAATGAGTCATCTGAGTTCAGATCTCTAAATGGAGCTTCGAAATCTGTTTAGCGACTGTTAGCGCTCAGTTTCCCATGTTTGTGATGTTTTCTGTCATGTTATTTGCAGAAACTTTACTTCCTCTGTAGTCACTACAACCAGAGCACTTTTCTAAAAGTTATCGAGGTTAACATGTGTTGGCCTGCTGTTGACTACACCTGAGTACATCAACATTGATAACACTGGTGCTTAGTTAATTTTGTGCAAAAACACGGACCGTTTGACCAGACCTTTAGACCTACTGACGAGAAGTTTAAGCCAGCATTGCATATGTCGCGTGGTATGTAGCAGATTGTGAGGTGAATGCGAGATGAAGATTGTCATTAGGCGCTATTAGACAAGAGGTTATGCGGTTTGACGCGTGTTTACTCCACCACATCTGGAAGGATAGTGCAGGCGAAAAGCGCACCGCGTCACAAAATCATGTGTGAATCTGCCCTTTGTAAGCTTCTGTACCATATATTGCCACCATAATTTGAACTTTATTGCATTGACATTGAGTCCAAAACCAATGAAAATTTAAGACTACCTCTGCCTTATAAAGTGTTTAAGGCGATATTGTACGGTTCAAGATTGCTTTACGTTCGTCAATAGAGCGCAATTTTATTGAAAGCTAAATCTCGGCGAACGCTTTTAATGCTATTGAAAAGCATAAATACCGATGTCGAACGATGTTGCTTCAATATAATTGAGCCGTGGAAATTAATCGTCGTTCCATATCCATGTTTGATGCTTTTCAATGGCATTCCTTTAATGTGATTGAGCAGTAATATCGTCTTTATCAAACGATGTGCATGCTAAATTCACTTGTCGTCAGAAGATCTACTGTGTGATTTCATTCACCGAGGCATATTGAATTGAAGGTTATATTGATTGACGTTAATTATAGCGCGTACCTATAAGGCTTTGTTTAAGTCAAATGGATGCATTTTATTTCGTTTTTACGAGTAGTTCGGTGGAACGCCATAGATTATTAGTTGTGGAATTAGAGTTGTTGAATAAAAAACGAGTTACATGAATACAAAGCAATTTTATTCACGAAATAATAAAATAACACAATGTTTATAGCACTCTCGTTTCTAAAACTAAGTAACTAATATCTACAAACTAAAAGATTGATTCAAAACCATCTACTTCAGTTTACTTTTAACTGGAACTTGGTCGGAGTAGCCGAACGCGTATCCAGGGTTGTAGCTTTTAATTAGTGTCCCCAAAACATAAACGTTGGTACAGAAGAACATAATTCCAGCCATCCATATGTAAACGAAGACGCACTGACCCAAAAACTCCAAGAAATAGGCGTAGAACAGCCAAAATCCTTGCCCGAAGAACCAAGTGACGGTCAAGAGAACAGCTAACTTTGGTCTCATTCTGAAATTGTGCACGACCAGCGGTAACAAGGAAAGAAACCAAACAAAGTACTGCGACGTCATAACGCTGTTGTAGGCGACCAATACCACGGCTTGGCAGAACATCGCGAAAGGCAAAGTCCTCGCCTCGCAGCCGAACGTTAGGCTCAAGGCAAACAGGACTATGAACTCGAACACCTGGCCGATAAGTCTGACCACGTCGAAGGCCATCTCGTTGGCCGTCAAATACTGGTAGTAGAAGAGCACCGAGAAATTGTGGCGTGTATCCTTCCGCATAGCGTGATAGATGTAAGTCTCGAAAAGAAACTCGTACCCGTAAAGATGGTACATAAACCAAGTAAGTGAAAACAGGGAAACAATGCAACTTATCGTCAAAACAATCTGTTTCCTGTTGGGCATTAAAGATAGAAGGCCATCTTTCATGCTAGTGTTCCTGGTGATGCTATACTTGCCTAGAGACAAATACATTGGAAAACTGAACGCCAATGGGTAGAGACGCAAATGTACAGATATTCCGAGCAGGAAACCCGAAATTGCATACTTTGTCAGACCTCTGATAAAATCGGTCTGCAAAAATAACGTCGATAGTATGATCAGAAAGCACGGAACAGAGTCAGCGTTGCCTCTGGTTGAAATCGCAATACTTAAAGGATTGTATAACCAAAATAGGGAACAGTACTTGGAGATCTTTGAGACAGCCCCTGTATCATTGATTCCCTTTATATGACACTCTACAAGATACTTTACAGCTATCGCTACTAGAATGTCAAAAAATGAGAAGAGAATTTTCCCAAAGTTGGGATGGAGTAAGATATTTGGTGTCATAAGATACGCTATGACAGGGCTGTATCTGTAAGTGTGTCGTTTATACGGGGATTGGCCACTGAAAACATGCCTAGCGGCGTCTGTAAAGACCTTATAGTCAACATCTGTATAAGGCACGTCGTAT
This sequence comes from Yponomeuta plumbellus, assembly GCA_947310845.1. Classification (NCBI taxonomy): domain Eukaryota; kingdom Metazoa; phylum Arthropoda; class Insecta; order Lepidoptera; family Yponomeutidae; genus Yponomeuta; species Yponomeuta plumbellus. Next base: position 5,769,177 of record OX371217.1, read on the forward strand.
GTTTCATCGTGATAATCGGCGTAGAAAATTAACACCAACCTAACGATGGCACCTACTACTAAATGCCAACCGTACGACGAGTCAAGAAAACGCCTGAAAGACTCCATTTTTACAGTCTAGTTTTCATGTCTTTGGCTGCGGATTGAAGGCAAGACTTAAATTCTTGGAACTCTTTACTGCACTCTTCTTTCTTCACGTCCTCTTTTAGCAGCACACAGCGTGCGTACAACGTCGCTTGCTTGGAACACTTGGCAAATACTAAGGGATACTTGGCGAAACGTTCCTTAGCTTTATTCACGGCTTCCATGTTAGTTAACGCTTTCTCTCTGTATGAAACAACGTGGTCGGTGGCTCGTCGTAGTCGAACTCTTCGCGTGGCGCGAAAAAGATGTCGTAAATCGGCTTCGAGAAGAATACACCGAGCCCAAGGGTGGTGAAGGTGATCTGAAAGGTCTTCGGGTACCTGTAGATCCAACTCCGCTTACCTAGGGGCTGGCTGCGGCGGTGGCCTCTGTCCATCTCACTTCTGCAATGGGGATAGAAAAGAAAAGACTTGGAATAAAGAAACTTTTGAAAGACGAGGGAAAAGAAGTTGTGAATTCAAGATCGCGGGCTTTCAACTGGACAAGTGCGTGTAGGACTCGCGCTTCAGTGTCTGGCCACACAGAACGGACGGGAACGTGGGGCTTCGTCCCGCTCCTTCATTACATTGTATATAAAAGTAAATTGGATTAACGGTTTATCCGCGCCCTCTCCCAACGTTCCTTCTGTGTGGCTAAGGGCTCAGGAATCCATGTAATAATCCTAAACTAGTGAATTGGGGCATCCCCTGTCCCCCGACATTTCCCTGCATGGCGAAGTGGAAGTCTGAAGTAGGGGTCTGCTACCAGCAGTGGCAACAATCATAGCTACACAAAAGAGGGGTACGTCAAATAGGTAGGATGACGATGCGAGTTGCGCGATAATGGGCGCAAATTTTAAAAACTCGAGACTTTCCTCTAATAAAGTCAATATTGATAATCATTAGTCAGACAACATAATTAGCAACATTTACACACGTACACTCTATTCAGTAACGTTACGGGCCAATTGCAACAAAAATGTAGGTTGACCTGCTGACGACTGTACATAAGTAGTACAGTCTGTCAAGCTGTAGAGTCGCGACTTAGGACAATTTAGCGCCACAAAAGCGATTCGCAGCGTCATGCCACTTATTAGTTGAGGGCAAGCCTTGTTTTGAGTCAACAAACAAGGTCAAAACTTGTTTGTTGCTTACCAAGTTGTCACTAAGGAGGATGAGGGTAAACATTAAGCTAAAATTACGCCATGTCATGTCAATTTGATATCTGGACTCCAGGACTAGGGGTTTCAGCAGTTGTCTACTTTAGCGATAACCCAGTAGGTATACGCCAACGCTCTCACCTCCTTCCCCTTTGGAGGTTCGTCGGTGGCCGCCGAGAAGACGCGAGGTTCTAGGGAGTATCCTTCACAGACCAGTGATCGTGGCTTGAACCTCAGGCAGCACTGGCGCATACTCTCAAACACTCGTGCGCAGCGTATCTCCTGGAAGTCGTTCTCTGGAAAGGGAACGGTCATTCAGAACGAGCTACAAATGAAAAGCGGGTCAGACTCGGCTGTGGGTACAACGTGTATAAGCGTGACTTTTTGGCGTTAGTATGTTTCGCGGCACAGTCGGCATCTAGCGATACGAGTCAAGAGGATCTGAGCTGTGGCTACTTTGCTCTACACAACGACGTATAAAGCCGGCCGCAAACATGCGTTTTCCGCACACGTTTTTTCGCTTTCGTTTTCCGTATTTGGGTGCTCGAATGCTTCAAATCTATGTAAAATGCATTCACTACCGCATACATATAACGTGATACGTATTTTTTCCGTAAGGAAAATTTTCCTAATGAAGAAAAAGTAACTGCGCTAGGCTCACGGATATACCTACGAATCTGTACTCCGCATTAGGAAAACGAAAACGGACAACGTATGTATGCGGCCAGCCTAAATGAAATCCATACGACATGTAAGTAGTTACAGAGTTACAGCCCTTCCCGATACGATAAGTTTTCGTTGGACGCGGTTTTAACAAGTACATAGCGCACACTTGCAAGAACAACGTGTTATTTCGGAACCCTTACGTTACATGAGAGCATTTTTTTAAGGTTTCAAAGTAATGGCCGAAAGAGATAGCGCTATAACGTGATGCAGCGTCTCTTTTGCTCATTATTCCGGTGTTTTCGGAGTAAACAAAATCGCGTTAAAAAAAATTTCTATGAATAAAAAATGGTTTTGTTCGAAATATCACGTTGTTCTTGCAAGGGTGCGATTAGGTACTTACAAGCCTACTACCGAACTGCCTTTGTCTTACGTAACTCTCCACTCTATCTGGCTAAGCATTTAGACAACTCCAAAGTGTCAAAATATCCTCGTGAGGCCCGACCTTGAAAAGAACAATTGATTTTGTGATCACCTGAGGAAATTGGGCCTCACGAGGTTATGTATGTATTCGACAGTTCGGAGTAGGCTAAATCAGACAACTCCATACAGTGAAGGACTTATGTAATTACACCACTGGGTCTAGTTCAATATAACTACAATTCCAGACTCCACTTGGTAATCTGGGGCGATTAGCCTTTGCAGCTTAGTGTACCTACAGCGACTCGTCATAGTTGATGGGTTACCTACTCTATAGCGATCCATGAATGGTAGTTCTATGAAATAGGTCCCTGGATGACATCTCAAGTCGAAAGTGGCTTCTCGGAAGAACACTCTCAAAAACGGGAAGTCATTGGCATCGAAATTGTTTCATTAAGATAAGATGATATTTGTTTATTTTCAGTCTACTAATGCAATTTGCAGAGCGTTTGCAATTTGTATAGGAGTGACAAAGCGCCACCTAGTTGTCTCTTTGTCACTCTTATACAAATTGCAAACGCTCTCGCTATCGAAAGTGAAATGAAAAAACTCAGTATAAGCACTCTGTATCGTAAGTTTCCAGGCCTCCCGAACTATAAAATTATTGGTTTCTTATTCAACGCGTCACCAATGCAATGTCCAGGCCACAGCACGTCAACCTTCAGAGACTCTACTCACTCTACTGTACTGTGCACTCTACTGTAGAGTGTATGGGTGTATAGGATGATGTGCTGTCGACTGTACACGGTATTATGCATTACGTATTAAAATTCATAAATGACAGATGTTTGCAAGTAAACAAGAAAAGATTGTACATACCTATTAATCTATGTATCGTCGGTGAGCCGACAGAGTCTGAATGTGCATTAGCTCACTCAACTAAAAGCCAGATACCGTATGTGCAATTGTACACACCCACTTTTTCAGCTTTCGATATGCACATAGTTGAGTTGGCTCTTTGTGAAGTAAGCGTCATCTACACATAGGGGTTTTTTTGACACATGGACTACATATTAAAAAACAATGACATCAAGTAAAGAAAAATAATACTCATAAAATGCACATATCAGATTTGTTCGGTGCACCGACGGTATGTTGTCTGCGTTGTGTATATTATCTGCTCGGCTCTACGACCGTAGTCTTGGATTCAGGTTTCAGCCACTGAGCAGAGGGTGTGAATGTCGTGTGCATTACCGAGAGGCGCTGATTGGTCTAGGTATAGGTACTATAGTGACAGCGTGAGTGGTGTACTCCATACCTCTATTGAGTAATTTTCCATTGAGTGACAAAGATAAGGTCGTGATTAAAAGACAACGTATGGGTGTTTGGATGACGTCACTTTTCGCACGTCAGCGGTTGGAACCGCCCATCTGCGTTATCATTTACGCCCAATTCCTTTTCTGAGAGGTGTTAGTACTCTCAGAAAGAAAAGCGTTCGAGACACCGGAGTGCTTATACTGAGTGCGTATACTGAGTTTTTTCATTCACTCTCGATAGTGAGAGCGTTTGCGATTTGCATAGGAGTGACAAAGAGACAACTAGATGGCGCGCTTTGTCACTCCTATGCAAATCGCAAACGCTCTCGCTATCGAAAGTGAAATGAAAAAACTCAGTTTAAGCACTCGGGTAAGACTCCACTGTCCGTGTCCATCTCATGAACCGTTATAGTTAGACAGTTGAAATTTTCACAGATGACGAACGTACCTATTTCTGTATAGCCGCTAAACAACACATGTATGTATTAAAAACAGAATAAACATAAACGTTTACATACATACACATACATTGCTTGACCCCACACTACGATACCCTGTGTCGTGGGAACCAGAAACAGCGACGTCACAAACATGTAAACATCCAAGACCGGGTTTATTTGTCATAATAAATTTAATATACAAGGGGGGCTCCCATACAACGTGATTTTTTGCGGTTTTTTGCTCCATAATTTTGATGCAACGTAATATATTGCAACAAATGACGTGCTATTAAATACGTTGTTCTTTGCTGCCTCTTCGGTCTGACGGATAACACTACCAAAGCAGAGGTCGCGGGTTCGATGGGTTGGAGGCCGCCCTACTTTATTAGTACAAATGGCCTCAGTCTGGATGTATTACCAAGTGCGAGAGTCCTTGCCAGGGTTACCACAGAATAAGACCACCTAATTTGGGACCAGAGGTCTATTACGCGCATCAACACTTCCAGAACTAAAGTGACCTACCTCAAAATTTGCAACTTTTGGAAAATGAAGAAAATGTATTCGGCGCTCTGAGCGAGTTGCTCAAGAAAAAGCAGACCGAAATATTCCTCAATCTCTCTCTGACCAAATAAAGTCAGTTTTTTAATATAAGCATGAAAGAGTATACCTTTTTGAGTCATTCTGAGTACTTAACACATTTTACCCAAATTTTGAGTTAGGTCACTTTAGTTCTGGAGGTGATGTTGTCGGAACCCTGAGCAATTATTGCTATCGCAAACGTCACGGTTAATTTCATTTACTAATGATTACTAATTATTAGTATGGAATTTCACAGATACCTACACGATTGAAATCGTACGGGGCTTAGATTCTGCTAATGTACTGTAGTACAATGACAGTTAGTACTTAGTTGCATGAACGCGTCGATTTAATATTATTTCCGCTCCGCGCCAACGCAAACACGAGTAGGCGTCAATGGAATTTAAAAAAATAACATGTCACATGATCCAACTATGTTACTGTAATTGAACTTTACTTTAATGCACAGAATCGGGGCCCAATATTAGGTGCGCGTAATGTTACATGCGAGTTGGGAAAAGAAAAGTGGGAAAACCAAGGCAAAGATGGGAAGATATTTTCAAGCAGAGATGTACCTAGTCCAAACTGGAGAAAGCAAGCCACAGACAGAGAAGAGTGGAGGAAACAGGGGGAGGCCTACGCCCGAGGAGGCGACTTCCATAAATAACGTTAATAAATAATCAAATTAATAATATTTAAATGCATGAAATAATAAGAATATTTGATGTTAATTAAAAAATAAACATGTAATTGATTTATTTATGGATGAATAAAGGCTTTTTTATTTTTTACTAATGTTACATGCTGGGACTGGGCTGGCCATGTCTGCCGTATGAGCGTAGACAGGTGGGCCAAAATTGCGACCGATTGGGTTCCGCAAAATGGACACCGACGTCGCGGCAGATCAAGGCGAAGATGGCGGGACAACCTAAATGCATTCTTGCCGGGATGGTGCGAAGTGGCCGGAGATAGAGAGAGTTGGAAGAAAGAAGGGGAGGCCTTTGCCCAGCAGTGGGACACAAAACAGGCTATGTAAAGAAAAAAGTTACATGCATGTAAGAGGGAGGTTACACGCTCAGTTTATTAGCGTCATCCTCGTCCATCATTTCAAATCCTCCATCTTAAAAATTTGACCAGACTGACGCTAAACTGAGCGTGTAACCTCCCTCTAAAGGTCGACGTGTTGTCGACTCGAATGTACATTTAAACAAGAAGTTGCGTCCCCAAACGGAAGTCGGTAATCAGTGGATCATCTACTCTGGCTCCACAACTAAATCGTTGTTGATAGATTTTTTTTAAAATAAGTATTTTAAAGTCTGTTCGTTATCATAGTGTCACTTTGATATTTACCGCCTCGGCACGTGGCGGCTTTTCAAAAAACAAATGAAAGGAAACCGACGCGGCGCAAATGCGCCAGTGAATTTGGCTCGCAGCTCGTCTCGTTCTACTATTATGTAGATCTCGCAATTAAAGAAATAAATGAATCAGTATTTTAGAATGGATTTATAACGAGATGATTCTGCATCACTTAGGTAGGTACCTATTCTAAATACCGGTGGAGATGAATATTCGGAGGACACTTCGAGTGATGAAGAGTAGTGTTTTATTTTGTGCTTCATTAGGTATATTGTGTACCATGTTTTTTTTCTATTTAAAGTATTTTTGCCGTTTAAGTTGTATTATTGAAGTATATGTTTTTTTTACTAAAACCCAGATTGCCTCCGTGTGTACCGACACTATCTAAGCGAACGGACTTTACCTATTGGTTTCTTTTTATCGTTAAAATAAGCAACTGAACTAGAGGAGGGCAAGCGGAATCGGTACAAGGAAGTCCAAAAGCGACACATTAAGAGATGCAACATAGAGCCCTCCCGCTGGGAACGTTTGGCAGCACAGCGGACAGAATGGCGCAGGATGATGAACAGCCAAGTACGCGAGTTCGAGGTTCAGCGTAAAGCTGACCTGGATACCAAACACGACCAGTTAAAGGCTCGCCCACCTGCTGGCATGACATATAATTATGAGAACGGCATTCTCCCGTGCCCTCAGTGTGCACGGAGTTTCGCCGTGAAGTTAGGCTACATAAGCCATCTTCGAGCGCACCAGCGCCACATCTCTGATTAGGGGTCAAAGTGGTCGCCATGGCAGAAATCGGTCGGAACCATCATCAAAATAAGCAAAGCAGTGTCTGTCGAGTCGTTTACTCATCCGAGGTCATTCATCCGTATCATTAATTCAAGACTATCAATCCCTATTCATTTCTCAACTTTGATAGCATTTAATTCAAGAAATTTTATGACGACCTCTGTGGCGCAGTGGTTAGCGCATCTGCCTACCATGCGAGGTCCCGGGTTACGAACAAAAAAAAAAGAAACCCAGGTCTTGGTGTTTACATGTTTGTGACGTCGCTGTTTCTGGGTCCCACGACACAGGGTATCCTAGTGTGGGGCCAGAAGCAATGTACCTAGGTGCCTGTATGTAAATGTTATGTTATGTTTACTACCGGAGAAACTAACTTAATTACCTTTAGATACAACGTGTAGGTGTTCACTTATACAAAGCAATATATTATATGTATATTTATTTCAAATGTTCTATTACATATTTACATAATTCCTCCATTCCTTTAGGACTAGCCCCCGGTTTCTCGAACGCTAACCTGAAGAATTCTTGGTCACTAAGGTTAAGCAACTGGACTCATCCATGGACTGAACGTGCCGTACGTTCAGTCCATGGATGGGTCACTGTCTATGACTAACGCTAGTGGAATTGGTCCGAGCGGTTTCGTGCTTCGCGAGGCACGTTAAGCAGTTGGTGCCGGCTGCCGTCGATTGATGGCAGTCGTTAAGCTAAGTTAGAGGTCTTAGGGCGGCTTGAAAACTTCTGACAGTAAGACCAGCCACTAGTCTTACAAGCCTCCACCACTCCGGACTTGGCCCGTGGTGGAGTATGGCCTATACCTTCCACAGGGAAGAGACCCGTGCCGGTCGGTGGGGACATAATGGGTAGGTATTTCTGGCGCCGCTATAATGGATTCGCGCTGTAATCGATTTGATCGCATCTCGTACTGCACCCTCACCGAATCGGGGCCCTGGTATAACGGAGAAAGGAGAGACTTATGGCCGGTCTTTGGCTAAGTAACTACTTTACTGACTGTTTGTGACGTCGCTGTTTCTGGTTCCCAACGGCACAGGGTATCCTAGTGTGGGGCCAGAAGCGGTGTGTGTGCCTGTATGTAAATGTTAAATGTTAGTAATTGTAGTCCTGTCTGGTTAAATTTCTCAGAAAAGAGCGTGACAGAACGTTACTTAAGTATTTACTTAGTGAAATTCTCAATTCAGAAATCGGCCCTGAAACTTTTCATGCGCTTCGGGGAGATAAATCTATTTGCATGTCAGAATGACGATACTCGTTACGTAAAAAGCTCTCCTGCTGACGAGCGCATATTATAACCTCGTTCGTTACGTAAAGGGATTAGCTGAATAATCATACTCTTGCGCTAATGAGGCGTTTTCAGAAGAACTAAAAAAAAAAATATTACGGCTGTCAAAGGAATGCAATTTTGGACCGAATTGGACCTCAGCCCAATAGCCATGTGTGATACATCATAAAATAGGTCTCAGCGAGCTGAACAAAAGTTACTATGACGCCAACAGCCAAATGTTTGTCGTTTCGGAGTTATATTTTATTGAAAATGTTAGTTTATTTTCAATACAAAATTGCATTCCTTTGACAGCCGTAATATATTTTTATTTTATTTCTTCTGAAAGCGGCTCATTACAATAATAAGTTTCACAGAACACAACCACTAAGGGCCGATTTCTGAATTGAGAATATATAGGTACTACAGGTCAGTTATCTAAAGCTGGCACGTTCACAGTACTCACACTTATGCAATTTCACTATACAGTATGTTTAAAAATAAATGATTTTGATTCAATATGCGACTCTAGTTTAAGTGTAGACTAGAGTTAGGTTTTAGTAAGATGGGTGCGTTGTAGATAAATAAATACAAATATATGTGTTATTTGTTAAAATATATTTTTAGCAAATCCGAGCGAAAAGTAATGAAAACAAGGTGGAATCAATGGTCACAAAATAGATAATTTCACCTAAGAAAATCTTTACCAAAACAGAAAATAATTATCCCAGAAATCCTCAACAATTTAATTATAATTGGGTAGTTGACAAAATGTCAAATAAGTTACTTTTGAAACGGAATTTTGTATGAAAATACCGGTTTATGACGTCATATTTAAGAGCACTTTTTTATGTTTCATGTATTTAAAAATTGTAATAACTAGTACTTGATTAAAAGATATACATTTTCCGAAGTATTTTGTAATTTTTGTTTTAATCGAGCATATCAAATAATTTATTGTTGGTCGTGTAAACTACCGTATTTAATTATGTAACAAACGGTCACGGACGCTCAGTGGTCAGTTACTGGATGAATTACCCTACTTTTTTTTCTTATTGCTTGACACAGATTTATAAAAACTTTATTACTGTTCTGTGATTTCATCAACTGGAAGGAATCTGTGATCAACTGAGCAACATCATTCGTTTTCTATTGTGGTTACGCGAATGTTCTGTTCTCCTATTCTTCTTCTTTTTCTTCAACGTTTTTTCCATGATTTTAGCACCAATAGCAGTTGTCCGAAGTCCAATCACAATCAAATGCAAGAGCCAAAAGAAAAGAGGAAAGACCACAGAATAAACTGGCAATTCCCATTAGAAAAACAAAAACCCTCTCTTAAGTTGATCGCACATTTGTCAGCACCGCACGCGCCGCACTCGCCGCACGCGCCGCATTTTAAAATTGGGTCGCACATTTATCAGCACCGCACGCGCCGCATTTCTGTGTGTTGCCAAAAAATTTTGCAGTTTTTTCTTGCCTCTGGTGTGAAACGGTGCGGTGACATTGTGCTATGGAAAAAATTGTTGGGTTGGGGTGTATGTAGCCTTGGGGGCGCTATGGGCCGAGGACTTAGAAAAATTTTGCAAATTTTTTTTCTTCCTTTTTGCAGTCGGTTTAAAACGCTAAAATAATACGTTTTTGTTCATTGACTTTTTTTAGTAAGATTGTTGTCGAGTTATGACTTCGAAAATTTTTGCTAAAATTTTTTTTTATTCTTGCATTGTGTAGGGACAATCCATGGGAGCAAAAAAGGTCCCACAACTTGGTACCGTAAAACGCACCGTTTTCGAGTTCTGATTGAAAAACGAAAATCCACGTCTCGAAAATTTTACAAGTGTCAGAAAGCAGAAGCTGTATAGCCTTGGGGGCGATTTTTTTTCTTTTTTTAGGCTGGGCATGGATAAGGGAGGTCTTGAGGAGCAAAAAAGGTCCCGTAACTTGGTACCGTAAAATGCACCGTTTTCGAGCTATGATTTAAAAACGAAAACCCTTTTTTTTTTCTTTTTGATTGAGCATGGGTAAAGGGGGTCTTGGGGAGCAAAAAAGGTCTCGTAACGTGGTACCGTAAAAGGAACCGTTTTCAAGTTATGATTGAAAAACGAAAATCCACGTCTCGAAAATTTTACAAGTGTCGGAAAGCAGCAGCCATGTACCATTTACTACCATTGGGTACACAGATAACAGTTTACTGCGTCGGCAATGTCGTCGAAAACGGTGCATTTTACGGTACCAAGTTACGGGACCTTTTTTGCTCCTCAAGACCTCCCTTATCCATTCCCAGCAAAAAAAAAAAGAAAAGAAAATCGCCCCCAAGGCTATACAGCTACTGCTTTCCGACACTTATAAAATTTTCGAGACGTGGATTTTCGTTTTTCAATCATAACTCGAAAACGGTGCGTTTTACGGTACCAAGTTATGGGACCTTTTTTTGCCTCCATAGATTGTCCCTACACAATGCAAGAATAAAAAATAAAAAAAAAAGCCCAAAAAATTTTTTTTATGACGATTTTTCTTTTTCGTTTTTGCGTCCAATTGGGTTCCTATAGTGCCCCCATGCATACACCCCAACGCCTACTCCCCGCCCCCAACTTTACCCACCAACCACAATATTAATTCAAAAAGGAACTTATATGGAGCATATTCAGCTCTTCGGATCCAAATGAGGCAACACTGAGTGGTAGCACGCGCCCGTACAGTCGACAGCACGTCAATCTTCCCATTTTAGTTGCAAAGTCGCCCGTAATACAACGGAGCAGAGTGCATGGGTGTATACCATGATGTGCTGTCGACTGTACGCGCCGCATTATATGACGTCATCAGAATTCTTCCTTCGGAGTTCGGTTGCCTACCGTATTTTACGAAATGCGGCGCGTACGGTGCGGATAAATATGCGAGATTTCATATCATTGCATACAACGAATTCTAAAATGCGGCGCGTTCGGCGAGTGCGGCGCGTACGGTGCGGATAAATGTGCGACCAACTTAATAAATGTACTGACTAATGAGCCGTTTTCAGAAGAAAAAAAAAAAAACGAATGGCTGTCAAAGGTATGCGGTTTTGGACCTCAGCCCAATAGCCATGTGTGATACATGTTATTTTTTTAAAATTGAAAATGTTAGTTTTTTTTTTCAATACAATATAACTCCGAAAGGACAAACATTTGGCTGTTGACGTCATAGAAACTTTTATTCAACTCGCTGAGACCTATACGATGATGTATCACACATGGCTATTGGACTGAGGTCCAAAATTGCATTCCTTTGACAGCCATTCGTTTTTTTTAGTTCTTCTGAAAACGGCTCATTTGGAACTATTTTTCTTAGCTGTCAGAAAAATCCTTCATTGAAACGCACATACGGTTGAATACCAAAAAGATCACGCTGTATTTTTAAACAGTAGCAAAAGTAAAACTATAACTGTCCCCTTCACACTCATAAGCTAGACCGCGCGCAAGAGAGACGGGCAGACATTTCTGATGCGCATGCAGTAGACGTCACGCCGCGTGCTTATTCAGACACTACACAAGCGCAACGTGTAAATGTGTTGAACGTGCCAGCTTTACTTAACTGACCTGCAAGTAAATACTTAACTAACGTACTGTCACTCTGTCACACTCTTTAAAGGCGGTGATAAACAAGACAAAACAAATTTTAGACCCGTTTCAGTCCTACCAGTATTAAGTAAAATATTTGAAAGAATTATCTTAGATCAATTGCTTATTCATTTCAATAATTACCAACTCCTCCATAGTCAGCAGTTCGGTTTCACTAAAGGGCGGAATAACACAGACGCTGGAGTCATGTTAGTTAAACATATTTTCAGTGCGTGGGAGGATCATAATGCTATAGGAGTATTTTGTGATTTGTCAAAGGCATTTGATTGTGTAGACCACAAAACACTGCTCTCAAAATTAAAACACTATGGAATAAAAAAATTAAGTTTAGATCTTCTAAAATCATATTTAGAAGGAAGGGTTCAAAAAGCAGACATAAACCGTATTAAATCGTCAGATTCACTTGTAAAAATGGGAGTCCCCCAGGATCTATCTTTAGGGCCGTTTCTTTTCCTGGTCTATGTAAATGATTTACCGTTTATGGTACAAAAAATGTGTGAGATAGTGCTATTTGCTGATGACACGTCACTTATTTTTAAAATAAGGAGACAGGAAAATAATCTTGACGAAGCAAATAACGCTCTCTCGCACGTTCTAGATTGGTTTACAGCAAATAATCTGTTGTTAAATTAAAAAAAGACAAACTGTATGAAGTTTACCCTACCTAATGTAAAATTAGTTGAAAATAACATTGTGATTGGATATGAAAAACTAGAATTTGTTGAAGATACTGTATTTCTGGGCATCACAATCGATGCCAAACTACAATGGGGCCCACATATTGTAAAATTAGCACATAGACTTAGCTCCGCAGCATATGCCGTGAAAAGAATTCGAGAACTTACTGACGTTGCAACTGCTAGGCTTGTTTATTTTAGTTACTTCCATAGTATTATGTCCTATGGTATACTACTATGGGGCCGGGCAGCAGAAATTGAGACTATCTTCATATTGCAGAAGAGAGCGATCCGATTTATTTACAAGCTAGGTAGTAGGGACACACTAAGAAATTTTTTCAAAGAAATCAACATCCTAACAGTTGCAAGCCAATACATTTATGAAAATATTATGTACGTTAGGAAAAATATTAAAGACTTCGAAACACTTGGTAGCCACCATAACGTTAATACTAGGAATAAACATAAATTGTCATTTCCACGATTTAGACTTGCAAAAGTTAATACTTCCTTTATGGGGCACTGTATAAGGTTCTACAACAAGATACCCCAAGATATATTAGAGTTACCTCCAACGCGATTTAAGAATTGTGTTAAGCACACTCTTTGCAAAAAAGCTTATTATAAAATCAACGACTATTTAGAAGACAAGGACGTATGGCTTTAAATAGTAGTGTTCAACACATCCAAGATATTGTTTTGTAAGTTTTATTTGTATTAGCTTTAAGTTGATTTGAGAAAAGATGGTCAGAGTGGAGTTTTTTTTTTTCGCTGCCTTTTTCTCCACTACAGACGGCCCCAAGACAGCGGCTAACATTATACATAACTGTATGTACATTGACATTCAACAAGCAGAATGTAAATTCTTTACGTTGAAATAAATTTCTGATTCTGATTCTTTTCTGAGAAATTTGACGAGACAGCACTACAGTTAATATTTACTTAGATAAAATTCCCTTAATAAGATAATAAGCCCTTGAGTTGAGCACGACATACATACATACACAAGCTCACGCCTGTATCCCAGAGGGGTAGCCAGATACCACGGACTGCCACCTGCCACGATCAAATCACTCTCGCTTCATCGACATTCATTAGTCGTTGCATGCGCGCACGTCGGTTTCGGGTAATTTTGATCTTGGCCTTTGTCAATATATCCCCTATTTGGTCGACACGACACGACAATAGTTGCTATATGCCTCTATTTGGTAGTCTATAAAGCAATGGCAGTACGGTGTAATTGCAATGGTATAAGTCGCGTAGCCTATACAGGGTGTTTGAAAAAAAGTGTCAAACGGAAGTCCAGAGATACCAGAGATAGGAGTACTCGAACAACCCGCATGTGTTCTGCGATTTTTTGTAGTTTTCGAGTTTTCGAACATTTTAAAAATTTACAAAATTAAACTAACTTTGCGATTCTTCCTTTTTTATGGCGCTATTGTATCAGATTGACCCACAATTTAGATTGTGTCTGCAAGACACACTATTCACCTATTATGGAAAAGAAAAATAAACCATGTATCTTAATAATTCATGGCTCTGTGGCCAATGATGTCACGTAGGTCAAGGTGGGACGAAAAACACGAAAAAAAATTACAACTCGAAAACTACAAAAATCGCGGAACATACATGGGGGTGATTCGGGTACCCCTAGAGGTGCTTATCTCTGGACTTCAGCTTGACACTATTTTTTGGGACGCCCTGTAAATACGTTCCACAGGCCTCAACGCTGAATACAAGTCGCGAAAATTGAAACTAGGCATCTCTCGAATCGCGCACGCAAGCGGGTAGTAAGAATTTTTAATTGGTTTTGGACTTTATTTCAAAGTGGTAAGGTTCAATTTAAAGTGGTACCTATTAGACCTTTGCCTGGCTAAGGGTTAAATATCCAGCGCCACCCCTACCCCCCTTACTTTTTGTGGTCGAGGGAGGTACAATATCAACTTTTTGCCCTAGGACGAAAAATTTAAGATCCGGGTCTGAACTACAACTGTATGAAGCTACAATGTCAATGACTATCCTTTGCCTTTTTCTTGAACTAATGACGAAAACCCAATCAATTTCTTGGCTTTGAGTTGAATAAAAAAACCGGCCAAGTGCGAGTCGGAGACGCGCGAAGGGTTTCATACCTATAAAATTGGAAATAATAAATAAACATTTACATACAGACACGTACATTGCTTCTGGCCGCACAATAGGATATCCTGTGTCGTGGTAACCAGAACCAACCACATCATTTTTTTTGTCCCCAGCCGGGATTCGAACCCGGCACCTCACGCATGGTAGCCAGATGCGCTAACCGCTGCGCCACAGAGGCCGTCACAGAGGAAACCGCTGCGCCACAGAGGAAAAAAATCACGTTTGTTGTATGGGAGCCCCTCTTAAATATTTTTTTATTTCAATGTAACTAAATATTCTGTGAATATTTAAGCGTCTACCTGTTGGCGTTATCAATATCGAAAAAAAATCACGTGTTTTTCCCTCTGGGTACGAACCTTAGAAAAATGGTTTACATCCAGACCAAAGCTGAATAAAATATATCTATCATACGAATTATACCTAAGATACATAGGTAATCGTAGTTGTCACAAATATTTTAGGGTTTTCATAAATAAAAAGCAAAACATATAGCAATTTATACATATATTTTATTTAACGGTATGATAATATAATCGACATGCGCTCCTAATCTCAATACAAAAAGAAAAGTAAGTATTTTATACAATACGAACGATAGTTCAATAAAATCAAACAATCTAAGATAATAACAGAGTAGTCGTTTTCACAACATGGACTTTCGCCTAATATACATAAACATAATTTGATTTGTTCCAGATGACAGCAGATGGCATTGAATCAAAATGGTAGACTGGTCCGTTTATCAGATTTTTAACATGAAACCATTTGGAAAACATGCCACCCACAGTCAGACAGACGAAACAAATCATTAATTTAATACCTAATTTATTACAAAGTATAATATTTATTTCCATAATTACAGTGTTTTTTTTATTATAGTATACTTTTTACAGACATTAGTCTTTTTAAATAGATTCGTCACTCTTTGATTTTGCTAATGCTACATACTATTGTAGTGAATGAAAGCTGTTTATATTTTATATTTCAATATTTACCTCGTGGCTTAGATTTCTGTGGAGTATATAAGATGATAAAAAAATACCATGAACAAAACACTTAAAATAACAATTTATGCTTTCTTAAAATGCATTTAAAATTGTAATGTACCTACCGTGAAATACAGAATTTATGAAAAACCTACCTATCTGTTGGATATGATAATGTAATGTACATTTTTATCAATAGCTTATCTACTTTTATTTAATTCATTGTAACAGTTTCCTTTCATCCTTGATTCCAAATCTGGTCATTCTGATGTGCATACTTAAATGAGAGTTGACATAAAAAGATTATGTAAGTATTTTTGTTGTGTAGTAGAATAATTAAACATGTGGTGCAAAAATTACATGTCAACCACCACTAAGCTCTGCTAATACCTCTTCAGTACAAAAGACCTATACCTTTACTTGCAAAGTCGACAGCCCACCGACATTTACAACTTTGCGCTGTACACTCTTAAAAGGGACTGCCACAAAAACAAACAAGCTAAAATACTAACTTATATCAGAAGCACGTTGAGGCGCTATCCAGAGCTAACTAGCTATAAAATATTGTTTAGCAAAAAGTGAAAAATCATACAAATCTTAATAACCTAAAACTTTGAAAGTATTTTTGTCAAAACGGTCGCTTTTCGATTAAAATAGTTTATTGACTGTAAGCTGTAGCTTCTAAAAATAGAATTATACCACCATTTTCGACATATGTGACGCAGAATTTTTGCAAAACATATAGATATGTAATTGTTTACAATAGCATTTTACTATTAGCTCTAGGTTGCCTCTTTAAGTCTACAGTGAGTCACTATGCGATCCTATGTTGTCTGTAGGTATATTGTGTTCCAATTGGTGTCGTTTCTACTTCGCCAATTGGACCAATTGATTTCACCGCCGCATATTGTCTGTGCTTTATATAACGCCAAACGACGCCTAAAAGTTAAGCTTGGTCGCGAAATATGGCGGAAAACGCTGGCTATCAGGTTCGCAGATTAACATGATTATGTATGACGTAATTCAGTCGTGGTGTGATTTTAAGTGAATTACATGGCAATCGCTCTTTTCTCACATCTTACTCATGTTGGTAGCTAAATTATTGATGCCTCTGTTAGGGCGTCAGAGCAAAGAGAGTATGTAACAAATTATCGCATTTGGGCTCAGAGGACTCTGATTTGATAACAAAACAATAGAACCAGTTTTTTCCAAGGCATAAATGGTATTCTTGCCGTATAGCAACGCCAATCTGTTGCTAAATTACTTTGACATGCACTGTGATGGAGTGATCCTACAGATAATGAGTTTTAATAAGCTGTCCTAGAGTGCTGAAGCAAACACGTCGTCCATGCCCTTTTACATAATAACGACTGACCTATTTTATAGTCATTTATCACACCTGTATAGAAACAATCATTAAGCTCAACATGCCCTCCTATACAAATATACATGACTCAAATTATTTTACAGGACATAATTAATTATGATAGATCAGAAATGTAGTTTCTATAAGTAATATTTCAGCTGCATTAATATTATTATAACAAAATGTATATGCTCACATTTTGTCACACTAATATTACTGCATAGTAATATCACATTTTGTAGCTAAACTTTTTCCATTATCTCCTAGGTATTTTTATACAACATCACATTGCAACGTATTTTAGTCTCAACAATTTATTTTAAGATAACACATTGCTCTTCACATCGTCTATATTGCTTTAGTGAATTTAGTATGATAAGCATAATTTACTTAAAAATACTTACAGACTCAATTGATGGAATCTCCAGTTAATGTTACTTTACTTTTAAAAGCTTAATTATGATGACTGCATGATTTAAGAAGCCACTTTACTTAGTTTATAAAGTTATAACATTTTTACTTCTCTATTCTCAATCCAGTACCATAGAAACTTAACATGATCATATTATGTATGTCGGACACTGACTCACTAAGCAACAATACTATATTTTGATCTGTACAGACAGGTTTGGAACCTAAAAACTTGGTGTATTTTTTTTCAAATTGTATGCAACGTTACCTGGGTACCACTTCCAAACACTTAGACGATAGTCTTCAAATATGAGAACACACATCTCTTTTCGTCCGTGACTAAGTCAACGGAACAGGAGCATATGGGCTATTGGCTACCTTGACTTACATCGGCACTCTCTGGTCGGCTTAGCATGGGCTTATCGGCAACTTGGGGCTTCTCAGCTAGCACCGGTTTCTCAGCAAGCACTGGTTTTTCAGCTAGCACTGGTTTATCATCAGTTACCACTGGTTTGTCAGCTACTTGAGGTTTCTCTAGGACTTCTGGTTTTTCAATACTTTTTTCAACTTCAACCGGTCTTTCCTCTAGATCGTTATCAATATGTGTATCATTAAGCTTGTTAGTGATCTCCTCAGTTTTCTCCTGCTCCATTTGAGACGGACCGTTTTGCTTTTCACTATTTTCTGGTGACGGTGGGGACGCAGATCGGGTTGGCTGAGAATTGTGAGTGTTGGCCAATGGGGGTTCCCGGGCAGAGTTCTCTTCACTGGATAGACTTTGCTGCCTCATTGAGGGATTAGCAGGATGAGAGAGAGTCTGCGGTACATGCGGATTGTGTAATGGCAGTCTTGACTTGTCACTCTTCCTCCACAGAGTAACTTCCTGCTGTTTGAAGTAGCGACGGTCCTCCGTATCCATTAAGACCAGATTTAGGTAATAGCGCACAGAAAACTTGTTGTTTATGTCCCTCATTGTTGGGGTTAGATCATAACCAGCTAGGAATACTCTTATTGGAATGCTCTCACCCCTCACTGGAGCTCCATCCATTATTTCATACTTGGCAACAGTTTCATTCTCTGTGAATGTGTTAGGCCCTGAACCAGTGGTTTCTCTCTTTATTATAGATATTTCCATATGTTTGATTTTAATGCGGACCAGTAGGAAATATATCTTGCCTACAATCACGTCTTTTAGGTGATATTTCGATTTATTGTACTCAAACTCTATGTGCAGGCAGTCTTCAATGCCCACCTCCATCTTTATGGAGTTTAGGACGTCTGGATAGCTGCATAGCGTGTGAACAGCTATGTCTACCTCCTTGACGATGTCGGTAAGCCGCCGCACGATGGTAGCGCGTAGGAAGTACCTCAGTCGTACATTGGAGCCCGTATAGACTTCGTAGGGCTTCTCCACGTTAGCAAACTCGAAGGGGTAGGACGTGTGCTGCAACAGGTCACCTGGCCGAGCCAGTTCCTTCACCAGTGAGATGAATTCATGGTGGTTGCCTCTATCATAGAATAACTCGATTTGACCTATTAGTTCGACCTTGATCCCGTGGTGTTCAAGTTTGGAGCCCGGCTTCCGCAGTGTTACGTTCACACGGCCCGAAACAGTCTCCCCATCATAATAAAGCAGCAACTTCTCCTTTTTCCCGTCATCCGTTTTCACTTCGGCAACCTTCCGCTTGTCAGCATCGTCGAACACAATCTCGATGTCGGCTGTTTGTCCGAATCCGAAAAAACTCATTTTCACACTGAACTGTTACGCGAGACTCTGGAAAGTTTTTATGCAGCTTTTATCGGGCAAATAGTGGTTTAATTGAGCAAAACATTGAAAAAACGGCGACGAAACGCCCGCGAATTCGTGGAGGCGATTGAAAGATGAAGTAAAGATGGCGACTATATTCACGTCGGTTGTCGCAAAAACACTACCTAAATTAATTTTACTGACAAAAACTTACCAACAAGACATCTCTGAATCTCACAAGCGTTTTTCTTACATGGATCTTGCGGCATGAAAGCAGAGATGCGTATAATTCACGTAATAAAATAGAAAAATCAAATTTTAGTCATGTGTACAACAGATTATTTTTTCACGCAGCAACACTAAAGCCATAGACAATAACTAAGAAGACTTTTGTAGGCGGTTTTTTTCCGCTTTCTCACTACACTCTCAATCAAAAAAATAACTGGTTGCCAATGTTGTGGAGGTAGAAAAACCGGTACTGAACCGCTAATTATTTCAGTTCTAGCAGCACTCACGATGCAGTGCTACCAACGTCTTTCCTTTACCGAAATAAATGGCGGAGTACGAATATTTCTAACAAAAGCAAGCCGATATTTTAGTGAATAAATCGTCGTAATTGTGTAAAAAACCATGGAAATAACTCGCAGCACATTGGGAATTGCAGTCGGAATAGCCGGTACATTGTTCCTCGGTTACTGTGTGTATTTTGACCAACAACGTCGTAAGGATCCGCTTTTCAAAAAGAAGCTGCGGGAACGTGAGTATTTTCGTTTTTTCACATAATTTACCTATTTCTGCGTCCTTTATTTCCTATTCCTCCGCCCTATTATTTAATATAAATTAAATTAAAACTTTAAGTCTTATCGTTTCTTAACAAACACTACAAACGATGTGGTTGTAACCTATAATTTCGTCATAACTATCGCATTTATTCTATGATTTCCTCGTGCAATTATGAAGAAAGTGGTTCAGTTGATCTACACTGTAATTCTGTTGTGTAATCGATCTTGTATGTGTACTTTGTTGACATTGATTTGTGTGCCATTTAATACAACCCTGACATTCCTCATTCATGCCTATACCCTCCATCATTATAATTTCGTCCCAATATCAATAGTATTGACAGACTAGGTACCTATAGTCAAACTGTTGTCTTATCCTTTGTTCATAGAGGTACATTTCCTTCCCTCCGGCCGTTTTCGCAACTGCGTTTCGTAACTAGTTGCGAAACAAGAATGTTTATTCCTTGTTCGCAACCAGTTGCGAATCAAGAAAACTTTTTCCTTAGCCGCAACTAGAGTTTATTTTTTGAAGCGAACGACTAAGTGTCAACATGTCAAAAATTTGGTTTTTCAATATGCCACATTTATAACACTGCATAATATTTAGCAAAGTTATACAAAACGATATGCCTAAGGTGCATTTGTCTATACTTGAGTATTGCGGTAAACAACAATGGCGTACCAATAAAATTTGACACTTACGGGGTTGGGAAACAGTGAATGAGCTATTTGAGATTAGCAATATTTATTGGTGAATGAATGAATTGGGTTTTAGAAATGTTCATGAATGTGATTATTGTTACTTGGAGATACATGATAGATTATTATGTTAATAAAAAAAATCTATCTTTAGCTTGCTATTAGCAGACATAACATAAAAATTACCCACAATTTGAAATACCTACTACAAATTCAAAGGTAATGAACACCACCATATTCCATAGTGAAATAAAAAATGTAAAAGTAACATATTAAATATTATTTCAAATTTTGTTTAGAAATGAATAAAATTAGCGACTTTTGACCCGATACTACTCAGTATACAAAAAAAAACCCTATTAGGAGGTGCACTTCTGTGCCAGTCTTCATCATCCCGATAGTGATTTTTAGGGCTCTTAACCGGAAAATGGGGCCAAATCACGAGTCTAGTCATAACTAGACAGCAATTCCTCTAAAAACCGGAGTTTTTGGCATGAATGCTAGTCCCAAGTCCTTGGCCCTAGGTTTTCGGTCATAGGACCTAAAAGTCTGTGTCAGATGTGCGTGTGCGTGGGCAGGTTAGTTTTGCCATATCAAATTACAAAATAGATGGCGCGAGAAAAAAGTTCTCTGTGAAAAAATATGGTATACATTTATTCAACGGATATCTTTGCTGCAGCATAATACAAGGTGTCCCGTAAATCAACGTCAAGCCGGAACCAGGTGAAAAGGCAAGTCATAGTGGTTATCAGAAAAATATAAAAAAAAGTAAAAAAAAATATTTTTATTATTTATTCAAGACATTTCACAAACATAATGAAAACTAAAATTAAAATTGGGCAATTTTTTAAGTTATTTTTTTTAAGTCTCCTTTTCTTCCAAGCTGGAGCAGCTGGTTTTGAAATTTTGTTAACAGTTTGAAGAAGCATTATTCAAAGTTAAAAAACAAAAACAATAGGAGAATTTTTAAGATTATTTTTAAATAATCTTAAAAAATATTAAGATTATTTAAAAATTAACTACGAAGCCAATAAAATTGAAACTGTTTTCTCGCGCTAAGGAAGGTTATTCCTATCACCAAAAAAAATATCAAGCACTTCTGATATTTTCATCCATTCCCTATTGGAAAAAGGAAAGAGTGGTGGCAACAGGATTTTGAATTTTTTTTTTAATTGCCTATAACTTATTTTCGTGCAATTTTTTTTTAAATTTATTTTTCTGATAACCACTATGACTTGCCTTTTCACCTGGTTCCGGCTTGACGTCGATTTACGGGACACCCTGTATATTCTTTTTTGTGTTTTTTTTTATTTCAAGTCATGATTTATGAGCGCATGAAGAGACGAAGAACACTAACGGTCTTATTAATAACTCTCTAAAAAATATTTTAAATGTGGTCCTTCTAATGTTAAAAGGCTTAAAAAGGGTTTAAAGAGTTGTTATAACTATTATGATGAGTTATTAACCCATAAACGTTAAAAAGCGTTGATAGCAATCAACGCTTTTACATACGCTTTTTCATTCACTTCAAATTGTTCTTTCATTCACTTGCACCCATCCCTAAAACAAAATATCAAAACTAATCTGTGTGTTTTGCTAATCTGTGTCCTGATTTTATACTGAATTGCAATTTTGGTTAAAAAAGACATATTTAAAGATATTTTTGAGCAGTTTTCTGATTAATTAGATGCGTTAGTGTTTAAACTAGTGTTTAAAACTTATTGTGGTTATCTACGATGTGTGATGTCTTCGGAATGTTGTGATTTGTGCTCGAGTGAGCTTTGTTTACCGCAATACTCAAGTATAGACAAATGAACCTTAATAAATACCATTAAGCAATTAACACAATAACACTGTTATTACCTGATTTATCCCCCAATTGCAGTTTATTTAACTAATATTTTATTTTATCATGAAAATACCATTTGCTTAAGAGATCTATGCCCCAAAAAATACCTAAAATTTCAGTGGTCCTCAAATAAAAGCGATCCTACTGCTGCCAAATATGTTCGCAACTAGGAAAGATGACGGACTTTTGTTTAAAGGCCAATTATGATCGACTATTATATGCTAATGGGCTACGCGAAGTGTAGGAAGAAGTATGGAGAGCTGACTACGAACCTCTTTTTTAATTAAAGACAAAAAAAAGTAAGATTGACGTTGTTGTTGATGGGAGTGCGACTAAAGAAAATAAAATAGGTAACTTATCTTTAGTCTGTTCATCATTGTAAATAAGGTATTGGTAAAGTTTTTTGGTCCATCGTCCAGTTGTTTTATACTTTTGTGTTTGTTATTACGAAACGGAAAATATGGGCGAGCGAGCCGGACCCAACGCTGATTCTGCCAAACCGATGTATACGATGCCACAGAATACATAATAGTACAACGATGCAAGCAAAGCTGCGTGCATGAGCTATTTTGAGTGAGATGTAAGTTTGAGAGATGCTTTGTCTTTGTTTACCTTTAGTCGTTCGCTTCAGTAAATAGAATATAGGCATCCTAATGGTTATGTTTCGCAACCAGTTGCGGCAAAAGATTATTTTTTCCTTTTTCGCAACCATCTTTGTCTGTTTCAATTTTGTTGATTCGTATTACAAACTTTTCAAAGAGACACTAACATCTACAATAATATCAATAGACAATATCTAGTCTTGACAATATACCTTTAGGGCGCGTGTACACGAGCACGCTTTCTACCCGGCACGGTGCCGGCTTGCTTGTTTGTGAGCCGGCGTTAGTGACGGTTTCATGTACACATGTACAGACTTTCATGGTGCTTCATACATAACTACCACCGGCCCGGCGCCGGACCGGCGGGTAGAAACCGTCTCGTGAACACGAGCCCTTAAGAGCACGTCAGCACGACGTTAAGAGCACCACATGCTTCCATAAAATGCAGAAGGCAGAAGGCCTTCCATAAAATGTTTATTTTATTTTAGCTCATTTAATTAGGTGAAGAGAACTACATAAGATTACTTTGTTGCATTACAAAATGTATAATTGTGTCAAGTAATTAAAATTTCTTAAGATTTAATTTCATTTCTTTTTGAATAGTTATATTAGCCTTTGGTTGCGAATAAGGAAATTAATTTCTCCCATCGCAACTCTATAAGTTTGGGAAGATCATATTCTTCGTTCGCAACCAAGTTGCGGCTAAGGAAAAAGTTTTCTTGATTCGCAACTGGTTGCGAACAAGGAATAAACATTCTTGTTTCGCAACCAGTTACGAAACGCAGTTGCGAAAACGGCCGGAGGGATTTCCTTAATAGTTGGGTAATATGTACTCTGTAGATTCTGAAGTCTCTGATATATTTTAGGTCAAACAGTAACAAGAACTTGATAATTTCGAAACATCTTTGTTAGCAGAATCGAATTTACTCACTAATCAAATCATCATTACTGTTATGTATGAAGAACAATCCGCTATCCCAAACTTGTAGCCCACACCAATGATCTACTCGGACATGTTATGTATTAGATTTATGCGCCAATACTATTTACATCGGCGGCGATGCGTGGGCCAAATGAAATCAGTCTGCTGGCCGCATGATCACGTTAAATGCTGTGAATAATTGCTATCCTATGCTGGTGACCTAATTCCATCTTGGGTCTACAGGTTCTACTACCTCCTCAATTTGTTGTAAGCAGGATCATTTGTAAATCTGCTCACTTAAGTGCTGAAGTTTAAATTGAAATTTATTGTAAATGAAAAAGGTCCACAAAAAATTTAGCTGAGATAAATTTAGCTGCGTAGCAATCAATATTTCCTGAATATACTGCACCAATGTCATACTAGTATTGATTAATATGTATGCGTTTATGCCAATCTTTTAACACATGCGGGTTATCTCTTATTGTTCGCGGGTATATTAATTATTGTTCTGTTTGTGTCTCTAGTCTATGAATAAGTATGCCAAGTTGGTTGATGGCAATCGGAATGCACTAATGTACTTAACTAAATCAGAGTTAACTATCCACATTACAATGTTTGCATGTTTTGTTATCTCGCCAAGTATTGAGTGACTTTCAAATTCACATTTCAATATTAGATAGTCCATGGCACAGACTATCCAACATTGAAGTATGAATTACCCAAATTTCGCATAGGCTCTATGCAATCTAATGTTTTTGTGTGAATTTTACTTGCTACTTTGTACTTATATTACTGTGGGTGATTTCTATGTTAAGAAATATTATCCAATTTCAGATTGATTATGATGACTGTACAAATAGGAAAGGTAAACTAATTGTATAGGTCTAAGGCTGGTTTTAAAGTCACGCTGACCACGCGCTGACTGTCAACGATAGACAAAATATATGGCGGGTCAGCGCTGAACGGTCGGCGTTTTTCTAAATCGCTCCTTAGGACGTGGTACATATTGGCCATGTCAGCGCCGAGTGTCAGCGTGACTTTAGAGTCACGCTGGTCTTAGAACCGGCGTAATTGTATTAATAGGCTAGTTGCCCTAAAAAAAATTAATTAGTCCGTCTTTTAGATTATTCAAAAATAAGGGACAAATAAAATGACAAAGATATAGCCCATTAAAGTTACGTCACGCCATGCTGCATTTTTTAGCACGGAGTGACGTCACACGTAACTTTAATGGGCTATAGTATCTTTGTTATTTTTTGTTTAATCGAAAAAAGAAAAAATACGTGTCCAATATTTTGTTATAATCTAAAATACGGACTAAATAGAATTTAATTATTTTGACCCTGGAAACTACCCTATTGTCCATGTCTTGATTGTTATTAGTCAAGAGTAATTTAAGAACAACATCGCCGATAATTTTCTTCTACAAACAAGTTTGCAAGACAAGAAATACTGTCTTTGAACTATTTTTACAATATAATTTGTGACTTTCAGGTCGACAGGTGAAACAGAATGTATCCAACACAACAGTGCTCCCGGATATGTCCGATCATGAAGCCATGCAGCGATTCTTCCTGCAGCAGGTACAGTACTAAACTTTTTTTCATTCGCAGAAGTCAAATCATTAAATTCGGAATTCGCCCAATGAGGCATTCAAAACTTCATGTTCACCTTTAGACAGATTTATAGGATTGTAATGACATCAAGGCTGTTAAAGTTAAAGTAATGGCTGATTGCCATTTCGCCCAAAAATTGAATTGAATTGACATCAAGCTAATAAATTGTATCACTCCCTGGTTTCAGATTCAGCTCGGTGAGGAGTTGCTAGCGGCTGGTGACCTAGAAGCCGGCGTGGAACACCTTGGACAGGCTGTGGCCGTCTGCGGACAGACGCAACAGTTGCTTGGGGTGTGTTCTTATTCATGTCTTACTGCTATGTACACCAAATAATACCCATTGGTATAGTACACATTGGTTTTTTAATGACTTGCGATGCTCAGATATAGTTATATATTAAATGGGTCTTTAGCCCATGCCTGTTATAGTGATTGCAATTGATCGGCGACAGATTGTTTGTCCTGTGAGTTAGAGATCTGCGTTTGACAGTTTGTGGCCTCCACTAGAGAAACTTTGTACCTTTCTGCTGTTTGTTCTCTGGCAGATGTGACAAGCCTACTGCCATATGCGTTCTGCTGTCCGTTATGGGATTCACTATGAAACCTATATCCTCGTGTGGCCCAATGTCTTCAAGTGATCACAAAATCAATTGTTATTTTCAAGGTCGGGCCTTACGAGGTTAAGAGAGAAAGGATGTCCGAACAAGTCTTGCTTTATCATTATTAAATTGATAAAAAATAAGAGATTTATCAATCTCTTATTTTTTATCAATTTTTAGAATTTTTTTGTGGGGGTGAGCGCCAGCTCACCAAAAGCAACCTCACAAAAAGCAACTATTGAAAATTGTCTTATGTACTGTAGTGATTCCACTTCATAGTAACTGGCCGGCACAGCCGTCTAGGATGATTTTAAATGTTTGAAAGGGAATTTCTACGTTTTTGTTTAGATGTCTGTCGATGAATAGCTAGGATAGGCAGTTCTTGATAAAAATATAAAAGTAAAGCGCTACAGTACCAACCACTGAATAAAATTCTAGTACTCCAATGAAACTGACAATGTTTTCGTGAAACCCCAGGTCCTTCAACAAACGATGCCCGCGCCGATCTTCCACCTACTCTTGAAGAAGCTCCCTGAGGTGTCTGAGCGTCTCCGGGCTTCTATGAAGGGTTCCGGAAACGCACTCCAAGAGGAAGAGGTTGAGTAGATCCCGCGGGTCATTATGTTCCGCCTACTGCTGAGGTACAGAGACACCAAGAGCAATCAAACAAGTTACAAGATAAAATGGATGCCTTGCTCATAGGGTTTGTTAGTTTTTTTATATCAAAACTATGTCCGGGTTTTACTAGAGCTGCAGGAATGCCTCTGGAGCATATCCTCGCATAGTCATAGGACTGATTGAATACCAATAAAAATCTAGGCTTCCAATCTAATTCATCGGCCCATATTCATCTACTGCTGGTCTAAGAGGGACCATGGCACGTCACTTCTTTCTATCCTCAGAGCTCCAGCTGCTAATAGCGATCTGTCTCTGATTGTTGTTCCAGTGTGCTTGAAGTTTTTTAAGGCTTATTATTGTGCCCCAATCACTATAATTTCATTGCAATATTATTTTGCTGTTAGGCTTCCTAAACGATTAATAAATTACTAATGTAATGTGCCCTTCACACCCTGAATAGGTGGACAGAGACACCAATTTATACTGGGTTACTTTTTTACTGGTACAATAAATTTTACCATATCATTGGTATCGATAAATAGATTACATATAAGTATCAAATAAAATTGCCATTTTTTTTTTTTTCATTTTCATTAATTTATCCTTCATCTAATTTGTAACGCATGGGCGCACTAATTACAAGGCGTCAACGAGCAACAAGTGAGCGGCGGGCTGGCCGGCGCACGATTTGGCAACATAGCATCCCTTACGCTTATCTTCTCGGTGAGTTCGGTGACCCGGTCAGTCCGCGCGCATTGACCTAGGTGAGTGCACGTGCGCCGTTTCCGCACGGTATACGCTGAAGAAAGTTTGCCCCGCCTGATAAATGCCGGTTTTATTGAACCTCAAATACCCAACACCAGGACATTCATGAGAGTGACGCAGCATTTGCTAGACTACGGACAGTTCACTGCACCAGCGGACGCTCAAGGCCGAGGAGGGAGACCTCCCTTGGCCGTGGAGATCGAGGAACAGATATTCGTGTTCTTCGAGGAAGACCCAGAAGGAGCACCAACGACGCGGCACGCACGGCGCGCTTCGGCGTTAGCCAGTATGTGCTGTGGAAATTATTAAATACGGCAGGCATGCATCCATACCACTACCAATCAGTGCAAGCATTCCACGCCGGTGACGGTCCTAAGCCCGTGCAAGTATGAAGGAAGAATTGGGATCAAGTAAGATATTTGCTACGTCATAAGTCATACTGTCTGCGCCGGCGCCGGCGCCGCTGCCGCTTCTTTTCCTTCCCGCAAGCCGCGCGCGATGCCATAAACGAAACAGTTATGCTCATCGATAGATGCGTAATGCGTCCACATTTCTTTAAGATTTGCGGATAAGTTCAGACATTGGTATTTTTGTTTTTTTCTACCAAAGGGGTAGTAACAAAAAATTTTGGTATTTGTATTTTCTACTATTACGTATGTTGATTTATTGTACTGGTGAAAAAATAAACCTGTATTTCCGTTTTTTAAAGTACTATAGAGCGAGGCATTCATCAGTATACTACGCGCGGTCATCGAACTGGCTTTAATACGAAATTAAAGCGATTGACGATGATATGCGTGTAGTGATACCCGGGTTTTATTTTCCAACATGAGAGAGTTAGGGCTAGTCTAGTTATCCGTTAAATAATGTCTAATTCGTATTGACAAATTTCGAAGTTCACATAAAGTGAAAAATTTTTTTGTTCGACACATCATACGTTATTATGTTTTTGTTTCAAGAAATGCACAAATTCTTTGCAGTACACTTACTCGACATATTTCAAGGCGAGTTGCTGAAAAATCTAAATCACATAACTATAGCTGAAGAAAGTGTTTGAATGAATGGAAAATGGTTATGTTAGATGCATATTTTAAACTTAATATTGCTTACAACCTTTGAACAAAAGCATCACGTAACAATTTTCGAGAGAAATACGATAGCTCAAACAGATAACCCATAAGGCTTATCTTTTTTTTAGACTAATGTTGTATTTATTGTACCTTTTACATTTAACTTATGACCTTTTGTGCTTTGAGCTATCGTTTTTACAATAATATTGCCTACTTTTTATAAATCAGTGTTACTTTGTGTCGGCAGCAAATGTTGATTTGTATAACTGAAATTTCTTTGCCAACAGATGTATGTAAACATGCCAAAGTACTTTCGCGCTATTGATAAGTATATTTCCGTGAGTTTTCGGGCGAATCGTCTCAAATGGACATTGGCTGTGACATAAATTGCACCCAGAAACATACCGCTATTTTGCTCGAAATTGTTGCAACAATGTTTTAAACATTGTGTAAATAATGTTTGTGAATCGTTTAAGGATTCACGAGAACGTGCGTTCAGACTTAAAACGAGTTACGCGTCGAACTTTTATGAAAACTAGCGGGTTTTGATTGGCTGTTTAGAGACGATTACTCTGTAGGGACTAAGCTGTAATGTGACCTAGTGGGCTTCAAATTAATTAAAGTCCTATAGAAACTCTGGTTTAATTGTAAATCCCTTGTAAATTGAGGTACCACACGTCAGGATTCGTGCGTATTCAAGGCTTGTCGCTCGTGGCCTTAGACAACACTGACCCGAACGCAAACTATTTGCGTTTATTTTAATGTATAACACGGTTACAATATCTGTGCACCTCGCTGGAATGCGATGCCTTTCTTGATTTTGCCTTTATGTCGCAGCGCTCGTCCGTGGAATCGGTATGGTTAGCACATTTGCCGTTAATTTGGTTTATTTTGCACATCGTGCCAGAGCGCTGCTGTTACGGCATCGAGCCATGTGCACACATATTGTGATTGATAAGTTTCGAATTCATTTTATGAGTCTTCAGTCTGCATACTTTTGTAGGCACTTTTGGCGCAATTGTGGGGGTGAGTAGTTATTGATAGTTTTAGTTTTGTTTTGAGTTCTCGGAACTGGTTGAGTATGCTTGCGAGTTTTGATTGAGATTTTATTGTGGAATAAAAGTATTGTACAAAACAGTCAGTGTCTTTTTTTTGGCGATTATGTTCGATTTTTTAGATTTGCGAAATGTACAAATGGTGCAGTCTTCAACTGAAATCTTGCACATACAGAAGACAAAATATATGAAATTTTGTTTGAATTGTTATAAAATATGGGGCTCCTCTAAAACTGCTAAAAATAAGACAATATTCCCACGTCATTGACAGATTTATTTAACAAATAAAACTTAATAAACTTTCATAACCAATAGAACCCTTTTAAATATTTTTAACTATTAAATTAGCAACAACAAAATATTACATAATTGTTCATAATTTGCTAATGTAAAATTGTCACCTAAATCGAATCGCTAAGCGAAATATGACTTGAATAAACAATAAACATGTACATACAGGCACATAAATTGCTGCTTTTTACATTGGATTCGAGCTGTGTTACTTGCAAAACGCAAAATATGTATGAACATGAATACATTTTGAAAAAGTCACAATAATAAATTAAATCTGCAACGCCAGATAAAATCAGAAAATATCTATGTCCATTCATGCTTTACATGGTTTAAAATTCGATGTACATTATGTATTGTTATTTATTTATAAAAAAAATTGCAATAAATATAATTTATCTTATTAACCCACAGACTACCAAACAGAAGGATTGCTACGCAATTTACATCGGATTGTAATATGAAATACACGGCCCTGGGGAACTTACAAAACCGACAAGTCTTATCTTTTGCTTGCACCATATTATTTGAAGCAAAAGAGTGGATAGTTTTCACCATTCACTTTCTAGACAAGTGAGAGTGATTGTTTTACCATCAGACTTGCATACATTACAGTCTGTTAGCTTATAGAATATACCTCGGCTACTATCGGATAGAGTCGGACATATTCGTGTAATAGAAATATCGGAACTAATATGACACTTAACTTTACATAACTTTTCAAAATAGTGAAGAAAAGTTTTATACAGAGCAGGAAGTAGTATTACACTCGTGTGCTTTCGGCGAAAACCGAAGCCTTCTCTAGAGCCCGAGGTATATTATAAAAGCTAACAGACTGTACGCAGAAATAATTGCAGACATGACATACCACATATCTTTTGATTTCATCTAGGCTACGTAAAGTACATAGGTATATTCCACAGAAAGCTGTCTATCCGAGTCAATCTAGCACCGAAGAATAACATAAATTCACTATAATATCAAGACTTCTGCCCAGCCGAACTCCTAATATAATCCTGAGTCACCTTCATAACTTCTAAGGCTCCTTTCTGTATCAACACGTTCGCCAATTCTTTACCTATACTCTCACACTTTTCTATAACATCCATTGGTATATTACAGTTGTTTGTCATCCCACAAAACACATGGACCTTCTTTAGAAGTTCTATCTCTTCTTGAGTTCTAGTATCTTCACAATTAGACTGATTCTCACTGATTTTCCTATTGAGCTCTTCTATTGGATTGACTGTTTTAGAACCTTCTGAACCGTTGGCAGAATCCACCTTGACTTTTTTATGATCGCTGTCCTCTGTGGGACTAAGTTTGTGCTTGATGGTTTTCTTAATCTGTGCGAACTGATGCTCTATCTTGTGGTGAATCTTCTTAGTGCCATCGAGGCTCCAAACTGCGCCCGATATAGTGAGTTTGAACTCCGTTTCGAAGGGTTTGAGTGTTGTGGACACTCCGACCGGTGCGCTGCAGCCACCGCCTGCCGGATAAAGAAATATTCATCAGTTCACTAGTCCGGATTGGTGGAGGCTTGTAAGACTAGTGGCTGGTCTTACTGTCAGAAATTTTCAAGCCACCCTAAGGCCTCTGACTCGGCTTAACGACTGCCATCAATCGACGGCAGCCGGCCCAACTGCTTAACGTGCCTTACGAAGCACGTAACCGCACGGAAGAATGCCACTAGCGTTAGTCGCAGACGGTCACCCATCCATGCACTGAACGCGTCCTATATTGCTTAACCTTCGTGATCGTTTAAGATCAGTCGGGCGGCCGGGGCTACGAGCGGTTCTACGAGAAATATTTAGCTGTGAAAATAGATCTGGCAATTTTTTCAATGATTATACGTTCAAGTAGACACAGTAATCGTGGCTTTGATACAGGAAAGTCCACAACATGGAATGTCCTGAAATACTCTAGTTTTATATTGTAAAGGTTAATCATCGAAATAATGTGCAAAAAATGAACGCATTCGGTGACGACCGAGTGGCGGGGGTTAAATCGCAGCCAATGACAATTTTGTAGATAGATAGATAGATAGAGAAAATTTTACTGTATAAAAAAGGGAGATTACATATGTATGTTGCAGATATCTCAAGGGTCTTTAAATGGTCCACTGTTATGAATTATTTCTGTGAAAAATTTCATGACCCAACCTGTCTTCTATACCCCGACAAATAATGTAACAACAAATATCGTCTCAACTTCCGGCGGAACTTGATACCATTACCCACTGGTGTATTGTGTAGTCAACAATTCAATTCTGTTTTAGGGACTCAATGCACTGATTTTCCAGTACAATTTCGCCAATATCACGTGTTAGACAAGACTATAGCCAATTACAAGCAAACGAGGCTCGGTCAGAATTTTGAGTAAGTCAACAAAAATGTTTCTAAATGAGTTTTTTCTTCTAAGAATACAAATACATCTTGTTGTTGTGAAGGTAGGAATTGCCACTCGATGGTGTTTGAATCATCTAACTCATGTCATGTCATGACTTGAGTTAGATGATTTAGCGGTTAGCGCATCTGCCTACCATGCGAGAGATCCCGGCTTGGGAAAAAATCCCAGGTCTTGGACGTTTACATGTTTGTGATATCGCTATTCCTGGTTCCCACGACACGGTATCCTAGTGTGGGGCCATAAGCAATGTATCTGTCTGCAATGTATGTAAATGTTTATGTTCATACAATGTATAATGCCAGTATGATAAAGTACAAGCCATCACAAAAAGCTCACCAAGAGTCTTCAAAAAGGCACGCTCTGCTAGCACCCGACAGTACGTCTCAGGGTGGCTAAAAGGCGTTAACATCGTGAGTAGAGCTGCGTCATCGGAGCGGCATTCCACGGCCAGTGCGCCCTGCCCCACTGCGTACATCATCTCTGAACACGGTAACACCTGGACGGACGGTTCTTAAGTAGATCAGAAATCAATAATTTATTTCAACGTAGAGAATTTACTTTAGGTTTGATGAATGTCATTATGTACTGTTAGCAGCTATTTGTGCGGTATTTGTGGTGGAGAAAAAGGTAGCGGGGAAAAAAACTCCACTCTCATAATGTCTGTTCATAGGTAAACTCCAAAGTGTAATTTTTTCTCAAAATGAGATTTTGCTGCTATTTGTTTACAAATTGCAAATGCTTACAAAAAATCAAAATCAATCAAATGCAAAATCACATTTTGAGAAAAAAAAATTACTTAGTGAGTTTTACCTTTGAACCGTTCAAGGTTTGAAACTCCTGATGTTTTCTCAAATATTTTTTTTCAATTTCATATTTTCACAGCTTCAAGGGTTGAGTAGGTATATGGTTTTAATTTTTAACTCGACAGACAGACTTGAGTAGGTACATACATGGTTTTCATTTTTAACTAGACACCTCCACGGGTTCCTGAGGCAAAGAAGGCCGGCCAGCCGGCGGCTCGGTTTGTGCGGCATTGCCGGCGGATTTATTACCCATAGTGTGTAGGAGCCATAAGAATAACCTACCTTATTGATCCTCGCGTCCCAGCCCATCCGGCTCAGTCCGCTTTTGGCCAGCAGCAGCGCTGCGTAATCCCCGCCCGGCGCGTCCAGTTTCCTCAGCCTGGTGTTGAGGTTACCCCTCACGTCCACGACCTTCAGATGGGGGAAGGACCCGTGCAGCTGCGCGGTGCGCCGGAGAGACGAGGTTCCTGGGAGTATCATCATATGAGGGGTATAAAAGCAAACTCAACTCTGTCCACTTTTTGAATATTTTAACCTGTGAATGTAGTTTAGTTTGTACTTACGTATATTCGAATGTTTTAAGCATTTTAATTCGGGTTTTGAATATCTGAGACTTTATTTTAATTCCTTAAATAAACAAACTTTTTCTATGACCGCTGTTGACTAAAAAAACCGAATATCGCTTATTTATAACTCAGTTTGACACTTCATGGACAGAGTCGGCTTTGCTTTTACACCCCTCATATGTAGTATTGTATTAAAATTGTATTTAAAATTGTACATTTATTAATAGTTATAGCTAATCGCGAAAGAATTTGAAATCTCTTGCGAATTGATACATGATTTATCTTTTTATACATAAATTAATTAAATATTTGAAAATTTTGTTAAGTAGATATATTTAAATTGTAATCAATATTAAAATATGCATTACGCATGTACAAAAAAAAAAACTCTCGTCTCACAGCGCAACGGTCCCGTCCCTCCCCGCTTGCCTCGCTTACCGCCAAAATGGTCTGAGAACTATCTATTGCGCAGGTCTAACCACGTGATCCGTCAAGTCTCATCTTTGGCTGCGCCTATTATACCTTACAATAACCTATAAGTAAACGATTATACCTAAGTTAATGCCAATAGATTAAGTGAAGAGCGGGGTTTCCTGGCACAAGTGTTTACACACTTAATAGGAAGTCCCCACCACAATGTGTAATGAATAATTTTGGTATAGAAAAAAAAAACATTTACATACAGGCACCTACATTGCTTCTGGCCCCACACTAGGATACCCTGTGTCGTGGGAACCAGAAACAGCGACGTCACAAACATGTAAACATCCAAGACCTGATTCTTTGTCCCCAGCCGGGATTCGAACCCGGGACCTCTCGCATGGTAGGCAGATGCGCTAACCGCTTCGCCACAGAGGTCGTCTAAAGGGAAATAATTTGCCGCCCCCCCCCTGATCCCATTCTGTACTCACCTACGACAGCGCCGGCTGGCAACGTCGCCAAAGTCTTGTCCTTGAATTCGTCTCGTAATACCAGCGCGTCTCTTGGATCTTCCCTGAAATTATGGACATGTTTAGGTATACCGGATCTGAAAATCCTTCATCATCAACCCATTATGCCCCCACCGAGGGGCACGGGACTCTTCCCTGAGGAAGGTATAGTCCATACTCCACCACGGGGGCCAAGTCCGGATTGGTGGAGGCTTGTAAGACTAGTGGCTGGTCTTACTATCAGAAGTTTTCAAGCCGCCCTGAGGCCTCTGACTTGGCTTAACGACTGCCATCTATAGACGGCAGTCGGCACTAACTGCTTAACTCGCCTTGCGAAGCACGGAACCGCTCGGAAAAATGCCACTAGCGTTAGTCATAGAACAGTCACCCATCCATGCACTGAACAGGCCCTATGTTGCTTAACCGTCGTGATCGTTTAAGATCACTCCGGCGGCCGGGGCTACGAGCGATTCACTGAAAATCCTTTTCTCCATAGCTCTGTGAGAAGGATATAAATAAATAACTTACTATACATAATAATAATAATATAAGCCTTCTTGACTATAAGTTTTCCTTAATTGCTAAAACAAATTTTAGACAGACTAACAGAAATTTTAGAAGAGAACTTACTAACTTATATCTAATTATATCTTTAAAATACAGCCAGTTGATGGCACTTATTTTTTCGTCCCCCTGGCTTTAGAAACCACTGGGATCTGGGGTTTTCAGGGGAAAGCCTTTATTAAAGAGATAGGGTATCGTCTGAGGAACCGTGGCTTGGACTAACACTCTGGGGCATATTTGATGCAACGGATCTCCCTGGCAGTGCAGCGCGGTCAGACGGCAGGTTGGGGGATCTGCCGTCCGACATCGTGACGGGAGAAGGGGGTGGGGGGCCCATGCCCCTTGTCCAGTGAGGGTGGGCCCGACTCCTTGCGAGTCGGGTCGACGTCGCCGGGGCGCCGCTGTCGCATTCGCGTTGAGGTTTCACACCACTTGCGAGATCCGGCGGCGCCGGCGCCCCATTGCACGAGCGACAGGACGGCCCCCGGGGTGTTTTAGGAGGTATGCCTCCCCTATTATTAGGAGAGGAGAGTCCGACACACGGCCGTCGCCCTCCCCCAAGGGTGGCAGTTATGGTGCCGGTGCGCAACAGCATTTCACCCCGTTAACAAAAAAAAAAGTGCAGCGCGGTAATGCCGCCAGCTTTATGGGAACCTTTGGGTCGGATATGTCACGGGGTGGTTTGATTGACTGATTTTATTTTATTTGTTTTGTGTGTGTCATCATCATCATCATCATCATCAGGCTATATTAGTCCACTGCTGGACATAGCCCTCCCCTAATGAGCGCCATAGCGCCCTGTCTTCAGCTTTGTGTGTGTGTGTGTAAGTAATTAGTTATAATATAATGCGACATTTTATAATTTTCTTTTGCTAACGTTTTTCAAGTGTTTTGTCCGATTCAAATATTTAATGCGCTATGTAATGTAATTTGGAACAATAAATGACTAACAATTAAATGGTCGAATTATCTAATGTCAACACATTGTTAAACCTGGTCTTAATGGAACAGGTTTAAAAATAAACAACTACGCGCAATGCGTATTTGCGCTTTTGTGATGCGCATTAGTGTACTTTCGCAATAATGTATTGTAATGTAATTAATATTAAATGATAAAAACAAACTACGAAGGTCGCACAGGGGTCGCGGGTTCGATTCCCAACGGAGGACACCGTAATTGATTTGTGCAAATAGTCCCAGTCTGGATGTATTTTCATGTTTGTCCTTGCTTACCAGCACAGGGTATTCTAGTTTTTGGCAAGTGATTGTTGTGTTTGGAACTATACAATCAAACACATAGGTGGGGCTAACGCATGTAGAAAATAATACACATCCTGTTAACAATTACTGATATCCTCTACCAATTAGGTGTCTAATTAGCCGAGCATCCAATAAAGGTCAATATTTTTAATCATCAACTTGGCATTGACCTGGTCTTTTGAGGTTCTTTGCCAAGAATTATACATACATATATAATATCACGCCTGTATCCCAGAGGGGTAGGCGGAGACCAGGGACTGCCACATATCACGATCCTGACAAATCGCCTTCGCCCAGTCGTTGCAAGCACGCACGCTGGCACTTTTTATATTTTTAACGAGAATCCTTATAATTATTGAAAGTCAGATTTAGTATGTTCAGAATAATTTCATTTATTTATTTATGTTAGCCAATTCTTGGCTACGTCGCAGTTCAAACAAGTATGACAGGAATGCAAATGAAAAATAAATTTTCACAGAATTTTGTGAAACTATGCAAATTGATTAATGTAAAAATATATAGATACTATGGTGTTACCTCTATGGTATATTTATTGTGGGGCTGACAGATCGGAAAATGCATGCTACAGTGTAAAAAGTTTATGACAATCTTGTCCATCATCATCATCAACCCATTACGTCCCCACCGAGGTGCATGGGTCTCTTCCATGAGGAAGGTATAGGCCATACTCTACCATAGAGGCCTAGTCCAGATTATTCTTGTCCATATTATGACTATAACTAAATAACTAGAACTTAAGCACTTGCTAACATAGGCATTTTTAATGTGTTTTGTCTGCGTACTAACATCATAGAATGAGTCTTTGTTACTTGCAATAAAATGAAATTACCGTAACTCATAACTCATTACTCACCTTTCAAACACAGCTCCTATAGCCAAGCCATCAGGCAGGGAGGTAGGCAGGTCCTTCAAGGAGTGGACAACAAAGTCAACTGCGTTGTTCCTCAGTGCATCTTCCAAGTCTTTGGTGAAGAGAGACTTCTCTCCGATCTTCGGCAAGGATATGTCCAGGATACGGTCTCCCAGTGTTGACATGCTCACTGGAATTTGGGAGGGGAGGTGATAGGGGTGACAGTATAAAATACCTTTTCTTTACTACCTTTTTACAGTTTATTTTAAATTTAAAATTGTAATGATGATTACACATATTAAATATGAAAACTGTAAATGGAAACAATGATTTTTATGGAACAAAGGCTTTTTATTTATTTATTCTTAACTTTATAATGGGTGTTTCATATTGCTTGAGAGAAACTTTGAAATATTGCTTCTGGCCCCACTAGGATACCCTGTGTCGTGGGAACCAGAAACAGCGACGTCACAAACATGTAAACATCCAAGACCTGGAGTTTGAAAATGACCTGAAAAGTTGCTGTTTCATAAAATAATTGGTCAGCATTTTCTTTACAACAGTTGATATTTTTTAGGTATTTCAGAGTCGTTCTCATGAATGAAAGTGGCTTCTCAGAATTTATTCAGTGAAGAATTAGGAAGTATTCCAATTATTTCTTATTGTATTTTGTAATACCACTTACCAATAGTGAATTCCTTGTCAGGATGGATCTTTTTCAAGCTGTCTATAACAAAGTTGGTTTGAATAAGCGCCAACTGAAACATAGAATTATACTTGGAGATTATCCTTCACATACAGGTAACTTAAATCACTTACAGGTAAGTTCGTTTGATCATTCAATTTTAGAGCTACAGAGAACAATAACAGAACAAATTTTTAATGTGAACAAATTGTAAAAACTGGCCAAGTGCAATGGGCAGTAAAATGTGTTTTGTTTTTTATGCTTATTTTAAAATCCTTAGCAGGTGTTTGCATAACAAGGTGTTAGAAAGTTTTTGTAATACATTGCACTAAAATCACACTAAGGGTCTGTTTCACAATCTGCAAGTAAAGTTCCGGATAAGCTATTCGCAACTAGGGCTGCCGTTTGTTCTAAATTCGAAGCCATAAACGAACACAAGCAATAAAGGAAAATTTTGAAAACAGGTTTGGTGACGGACCCATTGCTACTTTTTTTGTAAAGTTGATAAGTAAAACTAGAGGAAGTTTTATCTTATTTGGTAAGTAGGTACAATATTAAAACAAACCTCGCTTTTCCTTGAACCCACACGTATGACCTTTTTACTGCCGCTTTCCATTTTTGATCAATAACAAAGTTGGCAATAAGTACACTCACAAATTAATAGTTTAAATTATTCAGTAAAGTTTAGAGGTTATCATATCACAGATTCGGGACTTTAAAATTCAGTCATTTGCACGAAACTGTGCACGAGGCAGTGTCCGCAGCTGAAATATTACTAGTCACTAACACTGTAGTGGACTAGATTATTACCAAAACACGCAAATAATTTAATTCACAAAATTGAAAACATTCCTCACGCAATGCACGTCACATGAACTGTCAAAAGTTGCGTTTCAAAATAAACCTGTTGTTATACGAGCTCTTCGGTGTTGATTTCGAAACGTCAATAGCAAATAGTTTTCATGCGAAAAGCTGGCTTCCTTGCTGCAATTTACAGACTACTTTCGCTTGCACCCTTGCTCTTATCGCTCAACAATGTATCATATTATGGAGTTTTGTATGAAAATACTTGCTTGTGACGTCACATTTCAGAGACTCTTTTTATGTTTCATATATTTAAAAATTGTAATAACTAGTAAATGATTAAAATAAATAGATTTTCCGAATCATTTTGTAATTTTTGTTTTAATCGAGCATCTCAAATAATTTATTGTTGATGTTATTTAAATTTGTAGGAGGTCTTTGGGGCTTTATTGAATAAAGTGAAGGCACTAGATATCCATTAGAGTATTTATTATGATTTAATAATCAACAAACACGAGTTTCCTGCATTGAGTCAGTCAGAAGAGTGATATGTCTAACATTCAAATTGACATACCACAAATATCAACATTCTATATTTAAATCTTGTGTCAAGCGTGAGTCGATTGCCAATTGAACCTCTATACTTTAACACACCCCCTCAATCGACTCTGCTTGTAAAAACATTAATAACAATTTCTTTAATTAATTTAATTTATCTACTGCATCTAAACAATGTTTCCCAAAATTATATTTTATACATCATCAAATTAATTTCGAAAATTCACTACCCAATAATAACTCAACCTGTATATTTTAAAATACAATATCAAAAATATTCAACCTGTATATCAAATTTTCAACTTTACTATATAAACATTTTCACCCTGTATATCTTTCACCACAAACAATATGAACTATTTATTCCATATCTATCTCTATTTTCACCACTCGACACATCACGTCACCACTGACATAAATAACTACAACTATCTTGTTTTATCTTCATCTTCTCCCACTCATATCAACACCACTATGATATCATCATCATATAAATAAGTATAACTATCTATTTTATTTTCTCCCACTCGACTCATCATCATTTTCATATATAAATAACCTCAACTATCTTATTTGCTTTTCTCCCACTCGACTCATCACCATCATATAAAAATAACCTCAACTATATTCTTTTATTTTCTTCCACTCGATTCACCATCACTAAACATATAAAAAATACAATACCTCATATATATTCAATTTTAAAGATCTAGAAAAAATACTTAAGGATATCTTCAGAAAAAGTGTAAAGAAATAAAAATTTTAAATTTTACTCTTCTTTTGACAAGTTAAATGTTAAATAACGATTCAATTAATATTACATTACATACACCCCCTTAAGTGAATCATTATTAAGCACCCCCTTAAATCTGTCATTATTAAGCACCCCTTTAAATCTGTCTGAACTTGTTACGTATTTCAATAATCCTTAAGTGTTTTTCCTTTTATACATATTAAATGTTTACACACCCTATAAAACCTTACATACTACCATAAGATATAAAATAAACCCCGACATTAACCGAAAAAGAATAAAGTTCACTTTAGCCCGCACTTATACTACACTCTACGACTCACATTGTCACTCATACACTAATCTTCGTTGACATTTTTCAAACTTTACAGCCGGTAAACTTTTAGTTAGTATATCAGCCAGTTGTGATCCTGTTGGACAGTATTTTACTGTAATCTGATTCTCATCTATTTTTTCTTTTAAGTAACAATATTTCACGTCTATATGCTTGCTTCTATTGCCTATAATTCCTTTTTTCATAAGCCAAATTGCTGATTGGTTATCCACTCTCATCTCAACTTCAAGTTTTTCTTTGGTTATCTCATAGATCAGGTCCCTTATGTAAAGCAATTCCTTACAGCATTCAGCTGCCGCTATGTATTCTGCTTCTGTGCTGCTTAGCGCGACTACTGATTGTTTTCTTGATCTCCATGCCACTGGTCCACCGTTCAGCCAAATCACAGAACCTGAAGTGCTGCGCCTAGTATCTGGATCTCCCGCAAAATCCGAATCACTATAACCCCTGAGAACTTTATCACCTTTCGTAAAGTGAATCCCTTTTCCTGTTGATCCTTTGATAAATCGCAAAATCGTTTTAGCATTATTAAAATCATTTAGATTTGGAGAATTTTGATGTCTCGAACAATAACCTACATGAAAACTTATGTCTGGTCGTGTTTTATTCGCGAGATATAACAATGACCCTATCATTTCACGGTAAAGCTCATGAGATTTTTTATCAATTTTCTCAGATGAATGTTGTTCTATCAATATAGTTGGACATTTACATTCTCTAGCATTATTCAAGTTAAATTTCTTGACTATTTTCTCACTGTAAGTCTTTTGAAAAATTTTAATCCCATTTTCATCTTGTTTAATATCTAAACCTATGTAATTAGTTACTTCATCACAGACTCTTAACTCAAAGGCTTTTCCAATCGTTTCTATTATGTGAAGAAGATCTTCTTCTCTTTCACCGAAAACCAATCCATCATCTACATATACCGCAAGGATAATCCTTCTTTCGCCTTCCATGACAAATATACATTGATCTTGTTTCATTTGTTTGAAACCCATCTTTGTCAAAAAATCTGTAAATTTTATATTCCACATTAACGGGGCTTGTTTTAATCCATATAAGCTCTTGTTCAATTTGCATACCTTACCTTCTTTATTATTGTATCCATTTGGCACCTTCATATAGATACTTTCTTTTAGGTCTCCGTGTAAAAATGCTGTTTTTACATCGAACTGTTTCATTTTTAAACCTTTATCTGCTGCGATTGATAATAATACCCTCAACGAAGTACTGTTGACCACTGGACTATACGTTTCATCATAATCGATCTTGTATTTTTGTTGAAAACCTCTTGCCACTAGTCTGGCTTTGTATCGACCATCGGACTTGATGGTAAAAATCCATTTACTGGTGACTAATTTTCTTCCTACTGCTTCCTGTTCATCCACAAATGACCACGTCTTATTTTCTTCAAGGGATTTAATTTCTTCTTTTATAGCTTGTTTCCATTTGTCCTTTTCTTTCGATTCTATTGCCTCCTCGTATGTCAACATTGATGCTTCAGTGTCATAATCCATCAGATAATCTTTATATCTATCTGGTGGTCTACGTTCTCTGGCAGGTTGAACTCTTCTATTTTGACTATTATCCCTATTATTTCGACTTTCATTATTTTCGACCCGATTTTCAATTTGTTCAGTATCAAAGAATTCTTCATTTCCATCAGAATAAACTTCATTATTTTGTTCTATTTCTTCTTCAACTTCGTTTGTTTCTCTTTCATTTCTTTCAACTTCAATTGTTTCATTGTTATTTGTTTCGTTCTCATTTGTTTCGTTGTCATTTGTTTCGTTGTCATTTGTTTCGTTGTCATTTGTTTCAACTTCTATTTCGCCTTCATTTGTTTCGTCTTCGCTTGTTTCGCTACCCAATCTTCTCAAATGAAAATCGCCTTCTCGAACATTCTCAATATTTCTACTACTTACTATTCTTCTTAATATTTCACCTTCTCGAACACTCTCATTACTTCTACTTCTTCCTCTTTCTCTTAATATATCACCTTCTCGATCTTCGTTGTTGTTGACTCTTCCGACTTGATTTTCTTCCTGACTATTATCTATTCTTCTCTGTGTTGTGCCTTCACCAACTGACTCTTGATTTTCTTCATCCATCCTCCAAAAACCTCCACTTCTATCACCATTTCCTTCATTTAAATATATACCTTGCTCATTTTCATTTATTCTAACATCTCTCGCTTTTACAATTGTTTCCAGCATTTGCACATCTTATTTCTGTGTTTATCTTTTCTTTTTCCTCGCTGTCGTTTCCGATTCCTTTTGCTTAGTTTATTTCTTCTTCAAAATTTTTTTAAAATGTCACCTTGGTTGCTATGCTTATTTTGTCAACAACTGTTTGGTTGCTATGCTTATCTTCGTAACTCGATGTGTACGAAAAAAGACTTATATTTCTGAAACACTGAAAAACGATTATACTGATCTTTAAAAGCTATTGCGAGCCCATGACCTGTTATTTAAATTTGTAGGAGGTCTTTGGGGCTTTATTGAATAAAGTGAAGGCACTAGATATCCATTAGAGTATTTATTATGATTTAATAATCAACAAACACGAGTTTCCTGCATTGAGTCAGTCAGAAGAGTGATATGTCTAACATTCAAATTGACATACCACAAATATCAACATTCTATATTTAAATCTTGTGTCAAGCGTGAGTCGATTGCCAATTGAACCTCTATACTTTAACAGTTGATAGTGTCAAATACCGTATTTGCCATACACATTGCCACAATGTATCATGAAAGGTAACAAACGTCTCCAAACACACTTTGCGGATTCTCATAGTTAAATGAAAGGCAGAATGTTGTATTGCATGTTACGTTCGACCAGTCTGTACAGTCACCAGCATAAATATATGACGGTGGGCAGGAGTGCAAAAATATCTGATTCACCATTGAGATCATAAGAATATGATGACACTTTGCCGGTAAAAATATGTGATGCTTTGTGGGCGGTGTAAATATCGTATCTCACTAATTGCATAAATATCGGACCAGGTAGCTTAAAAATATTTGATCAC
Source organism: Yponomeuta plumbellus (assembly GCA_947310845.1). Classification (NCBI taxonomy): domain Eukaryota; kingdom Metazoa; phylum Arthropoda; class Insecta; order Lepidoptera; family Yponomeutidae; genus Yponomeuta; species Yponomeuta plumbellus. The sequence continues at coordinate 5,812,679 of OX371217.1, forward strand.
TGCTAAAATCAAAATTATGTGACTGCACTTGCTGGAATATTTATCTATTAACTATGAAGGAATAAATATCGAATCATCAAAAATATGTGTAACATAAACACAAGCAAAAATATGTCGATTTGTAATTGTTCATTATCCGTGTAGGTACCGATATCTTTTTTTACTGAGATGACATTTATATTAACCTCCTTACAGGCAAAACTTTACTGACATCGTAAAAAACATTTTATCCGTCAACTATCTAGTCTTTCAAAATAAAATATATATCAATATATACAGGGTGTCCCAAAACTCAACGTTAAGCCGGTACCGGGTGATAAGGTAAGTCATATTGGTTAAAATGGAAAAATAGAAAAAAAAATTCAATGTTTACAAAATTATAGGCATTTAAAAAATTTAAAATCCTGTTGCCATAAATCTTTACTCTTTTCAATTTTTTTTCGTAACTCTGAATAACGCTTCTTTAAATTGTGAACAAAATTTCAACACCAGCTGCTCCAACTTGGAAGAAAAGGAGACTTAAAAAAAATAACATAAAAAATTTGCCCATTTTCAATTTTAGTTTTAATTATGTTCGTGAAATTTCTTGAATTAATAATTTAAAAAATATATTATTGTACTATAATATAATTGTGGGTCCAGTTCTAGAGACTGGTGCCTCTGCCTACCCCTTCGGGGATAACGGGCGTGAGTTTTTTTTTTTTTTTATATATTGTACTAAAAAAAAAAGACTTAATAATTGCAGAAGGCTACACTAGATATTGATATCAAGACTGCGCGATCAATCTCGTTGTTAAAACCTCTAATAAAAAGTATTTTGGCTAAGAAATATAGTTTTAAAGTAAAGAATATTTTAGGTTAAAATAAAAAATATCATTACTCAGTATCTGCAGAGTTTAATTACAATTGCAGCATGTAGGACCATTCGGTACCTAATAGGTGTATTTTCCAAGACAAGACCAGCTGGGTAAAGCTCGTTTTTGTGGAAAAATCACACAGGGTATCCTAGTGTGGGGCCAGAAGCAATGTATGTGCCTGTATGTAAATGTTATGTTATGTTAAATGTTCCTATTTATTCCTTTTATCGATATGTATTCCTTCATAGTTAATAGATAAATATTCCAGCAAGTGCAGTCACATAATTTTGATTTTAGCAGTGATCAAATATTTTTAAGCTACCTGGTCCGATATTTATGCAATTAGTGAGATACAATATTTACACCGCCCACAAAGCATCACATATTTTTACCGGCAAAGTATCATCATATTCTTATGAGCTCAATGGTGAATCAGATATTTTTGCACTACTGCCCACCGTCATATACAATGTGAGTCTTCATAAAGTGCACATATCAAAATCAGGGAAACTACACCCCATTTCATCGACGGAAAAAATAGAAAATTCAATAAAAAAAAATATTTGTATTTATTATGATTTTTTAAAAATTATGAGTTGCACCTGTTGACCCATTTAGATAAATCGTCATAATTTTTAAACTAAGTGCATTATCGCAGTGAAATAAATTTTTTGATGATGTCTAATAATAAGCCGTACCCATAAAGTAAAAATATCCAAGAAAACTAACCCTATAAATTTACAATTAAGTGAAACTTGAAGAAAATCTGTATTTTTTTTCATCATTTTTGCATTTGTTTTACAATTTCTCCTAAAATCATGCTATTGACCCTACTTTTTTTCATTCTAGCTTATTTTACATGGCATTAGCTTTCTAAAAGTAAAAACTGCACGTTTATTACTCAAAAACAACAGTTTTTATGACCGTTTGAAAAAAGCCCATGCGCATCGTTTTGCTACACACCATTGTTTATCACCTTTTCTACAAATATTTTTTTTAATTTTTAATTTTATTTTTTCCGTCGATGAAATGGGGTGTAGTTTCCCTGATTTTGATATGTGCACTTTATGAAGACTCACACTGTATTTATGCTGGTGACTGTACCTACGTACAGTCGACAGCACGTCAATCTTCAAGTTGCAAAGTCGTCCGTAACGCAACAGAGTAGAGTGCATGGGTGTATACCATTATTTGCTGTCGACTGTACCATTACCGTTTCATTCCTCAGAAACCTTGGATTTTCTACCGGTCGTGACGGAATTTCAGTTACTTTTTAAAAAACAAGTAAAACCACCTGTTAATTAACAAAATGCCGTTTATTCATACTAGATTCTACAATAATTCAATAGAAGATTAGTTCAGGACACATATAGGTAAAAGTAAACTTCACACAGCAGGCTTTCTCTAGTACGAATTCACTAAATGCAAAACCTAATCGGGTCGGCTTAGTCGCAGTTTTACAGGAATTTCGGAAAGGCCTACCTATCTGATACTGCTAAGACAAGTCCACGATGTTGGATTGTCACCTTAAAAATTACAATAATTTGTAAGTGATGGAGTAAAAATTTATAAAAAAACAATAATCACAGTAATCACCAACGCAAAACTTTGCAGACTTCAATTTTTAAGGTCTAAAACTTAAGAAACCAAAATCAATGAGTGCATATTTTAAGAGGAGACATATTTTACAGCTAAACTAGAAATGAACAACATTTCAAGTTGATTGGGAAATCATTACGAGCTGTGGTTCTCAAAGTTGTATGACCCATATATTAGGCAGCATAAAATTGCTGCGCATTTTCTCACTAACACATTTTTAACTGAAAATTCCGGATCCTATCTAGCGATTCACGACTAGACATTGTCTTGAAAACCATCTTGCATGACAACACCTTACGAATTGAAAAAAATGTTCTTTGAAAATTTGCTCTTTGCAATTTCAGCGGCCAGAATAAGGTTAGAATAAATTATTTCAGTAAAGATCGAAAGAAAGAGTAAGATTTCGATGTCTCATTTATAAAAACACGATTCTTTAAAACATTTCACCATCACTATTAGGATTGTTTCAGAGAAATCTTGATTTTATAAATAAGACCGGAACACTTTCAATTTTAGGTTTTCATCACAAGAAGATTTTGCCTTGCTCATAAATATCCACTTCCTACCATTAGGTCGCGACCCTTTGGGAAATATTGCTTAGAGCAAGGCGTTTATTGCTTCAATGTACAAAAAAAGAAATATTGTTGCAAAACTTGTCATTCTAGGTTTCTCAACTACATACTGTAGACAATTTAGTAGATATTTGTTTGAATAGTAGTTATTTGAGACGTTTACTGCTTCTCAGACGTCTTCTGTTAGCAGGGATGGCGGTCTCACGGACTCGCTTCACTGGTGTTGCTTCTAGAAAAGGAAAACGCATTTTAGTATATTTCTAAAATGTTGACAAGCATTTTTGTATGTTCAGCACAGATGGTACGAGAACGCGAGTCACCTAAGGCGGTTTGTCCACCGCCCGCCGTCACCGGGACGTTCACCGAGAACGAGATGACGGCGCCGATTTAGCGATACAGCGCCACCAAGTTATCTGTTCAGGTAGGCAAAATTGTAACTAACTTATAAATTGTAAATCCTGTCCCCATTTTTTGTTTTATTTATTCACTTACTAAGATTGATAGATATATTTTCATTAAAATTGAAAGACAGGTTAAAATTATTCTCATTTGTCTATGTAAATTTCTCAAATGTTACTACTAAATTCTCCACTAGCGCCGCTATCAACTGAACAGATAAGATGGTGGCACTGTACATACATTTACTATGGCCATGTGTCCACTCTTTTATATCCACCTATTGAACTGATGTCATATAACAGAAGAAATAAATCTATTTATCTAATCAGCCCTTAAACCAAGCCCACAGTTGGGCATAGGCCTCTTCTTTCACGCCAACCCATTCGGTCCTTTCATAGTCTCGCCCAATGTTTCCTAGTCGGCCTACCATTCTGGTGATCAGCACACCGACCCATTCTTGGCACCATTCACTGGCTACCTTAGTTGGATATCTTTCTGCTAAATGCCGCGCCCATCCTCATTTATGTGTAATATAAATGTACTATCTTGTTTTCAGATACGTGCAAAGTGTAATGTGTGTGAACCCTTAAATTCGGTCACTCAACTCATAAAAAGTGATTTGAGAAACACATAAACTCCAACCAAACAAATTGCTATCTAAACACTTACTTGTATTTTTCGGTGGCGATTTCGGACACTCGACGATCTTCACCTCCTTAACTTCAGCTTTAGCCAACCTCTTACTATTCTTCGTTTTTGTTCTTACTTGTCTAGTGTTACTCTTAGCCTTTACTACGCTCGCTTCGGCGACTTCCTTCGCTGTGGATTTTTCCTTGGTACCGTGAATTTTCGTCGCGACTACCTTCACTTCGTTCATTTGGACTGTTTGTCTGGTTGTTCTTCTTTTAGGTTTGGCATTTGCAGTCTTTGTGTTCTTAGCTCTAGTATTTCTAGACTTTTTCTCTTCAGTCACCGTTTTGGCTGTTAGTTTCGCCAATTCGTGCTTTTCTCTTGCTTCCCTTTTCTCTTTGATTTTGTACAATTTTACCATGGCTGGGGTGTAGCCCTCAAAGGCCGATAGGTCATCTTCTTCCTTGATTGGTTTGCCTGATAATTTCTTTTTCATATTCGCAATCACTTCCTTCATGGCGTAGGTCGGGTTCATGTGATTGAGATAGTCTTTTTGTAGCAATGGTGACTGCAGGTTGGCGTCTGTGCTGGAATTGTCTGACGAAGGGTCTGAGAGCTTTCTGATTCTATACTTGCAGGTGTCTTCATCATCATCATCATCGCTGCTTGTAGCTGCTGCATTCCTTTCCTTTCGGATGATGTGCTCTGGGTTACCAGCTAGGATCTCCGCCCACGTGAACTGACGAGCTGACCCCATAAAGTTACCAAACTTCCCAATGCTACTGCTTCTGTGCGTCTTTTTTCCTTTTTTCTTCTGTATCTTTCTTTTGTTCGAGCGCAGGTTTTTCGGCGAAAGTTTCTTGCCAAGTACGTCGTGTGGCATGAGCGACTTTTTCAGTCGCGCCACCAAATCTGCGTCCGATATGAAAAAGTTACGCGACGAGCACGGTTTTCTGATGCCATCGCTGGACGAGTTCAGCGTTTGCTTTAGTAGCTCCAACTTCAAGTCGTTTTCCAGGGAGCAGATGTTTTCTCTCTCGTAGGTTTTCTTAACTCCATTTTTGGCTATGAAATCGGCTGGTGTGTTTTTTCTACCGAAACGTTTTGAGTAGCAGAGCTTGCGATTCATAGGTGACATTGGAAGCTCAGAGAAGTTCAGTGACAACTCTTTGTCCAGGTAACCATTCTTTACCAACTCATTCCTGAAAATGCTTCTGCAGTAATCATAGTCCGGTTTTTCTGTAAAATCTAGACTGGTGATGTATTCAAGGTATTTCTCTAAGAACTGTGGGTAGAATTCGGTCTTGAAGCAGGTTTTCAAGAGGGATTTCACGTCGCTCATGAAATTTTTCTTCAGTGCATGCACCAAGTCAGGTTCGGTCAGCATTTCGGTGGTCTTCCATGGCAAAGTCCCAGTTAACCAATCCAAGAGGTTGTACCCGAGGGTTTCAAGATCCGAGCGACGGGAATGCGCACCAATATGGGAGTCTCTGGAGCTGTATTCCAGTGTTCCATCATGGGCTTTCCGAGCATCCATACCAAAGTCCTTGTGATTCCCATTTGCATCCAAAAACTTGGAAGCCAACCCATAATCAAGCAGATAAATCTGTCCTGTCGACTGTGACAGCACAGCCTCTTTATAATTTTCATCAGGATTTGTTTCTGGTACTTTGAAGGTTCTCTTTTGGTCATAGCTGTCATTTGAATTGAAAGCCAGACGTTTGCTCTCAAAGTTGTCTAGAAGCTTCTGGTACGACTGGTCTGAGCAGACAGAGCTGTTAAGGTCCTCATAGTTGACATAGTTGGAAATCTGTCTCAGGTTGAAAGCATGATGTCTGTATGTCTTGCTATCATCGTCCGAGAGGATTTTACGCAGCTTATGTTTGACGCTGGCCAGTTTTTTGTCCGTTTCGTCATCCAACGTGCAATCGAAACCAGACTTGTGGTCTTTTATTATGAAATCTTCGTCATCATAATAGTTGTTTGACCGTCCCCTTCCACTTTTGGCCTTCCTATGTTTCCCCGCCAACACTGTCAATTCTTTTGTCTCTTTCTGGAATGAAGGAGGCGGCTTCAGCATAGAAAGCTTCCCGACTTTGCTGCCGTCAAATCCTAACATCAAATTTGAACTTTTTATATCCGAATGAGTGTATCCCTGGCCGTGTAGATACTCCAAGACGTCGAGAATCTGTATAGCCAGAATAAGAACATTTCTTAAGTCTAAAACTCTGGTTCGAGCAACGATTTTCTGCAAGTCAATGTCGAACCGCGGTAGGACCAAGAAGCGGTACTTCTCCCCAGAGTTTTCGTCGGTAAAGGATCCGCTGGCTATGTAGCAGGGCATGCCGAAGTGCTTCAGTTTTTTGTGCTGTCGCCAGCCGTTAACTGTAAAAGATGAAAATATTTTTCTCCAGTGATGTGATAGAGACTGTAAAGGCGTGACTTGGTTAGAAATAACCCTGACTCGTAGCTTCATTCATGAACTAGAGAGATTACACTTGAGACAACACTTGGAAAATAAATACTGTGGGTAATTGTACAATAACAACAGACTGTTACATTATTGGCCTTGGTACCAACTTTTGCTTTGATGTAATGAATGCAATACAGTGTCATTTAGAGATATCTATTGGAGGAACGTTGTGAAAGCTATTGAAATTCGTAGGACGTAACAGAATCACAAAATGATACATGTTTAGTTATCTATCTAAACATGCTATCTATGCTTTTCTGTCTAAAAGATCTGTCCCAGGCTTAACGCACTGGGGTTTTCTTTCAGCTAACCCACAATGATGCAGGTGAAAAAAATAATAGGGGTAATAAAGGTCTTTGTAGAATGAAGATGGATCAATGAAATTACCTTTCGAAGCCTGCGCAGTACGTATAAGGCAGTGTATCTCAACAAACAGGGGTCCATTGGTATGCGGCTCAATTTTGACCACATATCTTGCATTCTGCTTGGTTACTTCCTTTTCAATATCATCTGAAGCCAAGTATATGCGCCCGAAACTGCCACGACCTGGTAAAAGAATGCAAGAATGATTTGATGAAATGGATTATCTGTCCATCTTTCTGTCAAGTCAAGACCATTTATCTTGGGAACGCGTGGCGGTTACGAATTCAAATTAAAACCAAATACTAAAATCTACGGTCTCTTAAAGCTGTGAAAAAAAAAACAAACTTCTAAGTTTAACAAAAAAAAAATGGGGCCGTTTTTGTCACAAAAAACGTACCTATATTTCGACACTCAAGGGATCAATCGCTCGTAGCTTCGGCTGCCTGAGTGATCTTAAACGATGACGACGGTTAAGCAACATAGGGCGCGTTCAGTACATGGATGAGTGACCATTCTATGACTTAACGCTATAATCAGTCCAATCATTTATTTAACTTTTGACAGATGCACACCCATGAAGTTTCTTATTTATTTGACAGGAAATCACAGGCAAAAAATGTACCACATCATGCACACCTTTATTTTTTCACAATAGTGATGCGACGTATTTTGCTACGATATTTTAACGAGAAGATTGATGCGAAGACGATAAAAATATAAACCTTATTACAAAGATCTATACTATAAAAAATTTGTTTTATTAATAAAATAAGTAAAAAATAATTGTGACAACCCGTTGGGTAATTTTTAAGTTCATCTCGCTCAAACTATAAAAATATCAAAATAAAATAGCAATGCAACGAGTCGATTAAAAAACTTTAACGTAACTTAAATCGAGTATAAAAATCGAATCGGCAACTTCATAGAACATCACTCAATAGGCTATTTGACAGTGTGAAAAAAACAGTATTATTTATACGTATTCGTAAAAATGATGTATCTAAGAACCGCTTTAAATCATTTTAACTAAAAAAAACTATTATGATTTGTAAAAAAACACAAAGTAAAATTTGATAATTTGTATCTGCCGCCATTGTATCGAAAACGGCCTGGATTGGCTGATTCTATGATGACGTCACGATTCAATAAAAATGGCGTCGGTCATTCATTCTTACTTACGTTCATTGGTTGGTTTATTGGGAAGTGACGTCATAATACCAGTGTGGCGCCATATTGCCCAAGATAGCGTTTTGGCGGCTTATTTAAAAAGTAAATTTTCGTTTGCCTTTTTTAGAAGAAATACACGAAAGAATTTAAAATGACCACTTTCTGAGGACTTCTGAACACCAACAAACAATATGAGATGGCTTTCAGAAATCGGTCAAATAGCCTATTGAGCTGTCAAAAGTTAAATAAACCGTTGGACCGACAATAGTGACATTTTTCCGAGCGGTTCCGTGCTTCGCAAGGGACGCTAAGCAGCTGGTGCCGCCGTCGATATATTTATGGCAGTCATTAAGTCAAGTCAGAGGCCTTACGGCGGCGGCTTGAAATCTTCTGACAGTAAGACCAGCCACTAGTTTGACAAGCCTCCACCAATCCGGACTTGGCCCCCGTGGTGGAGTATGACTTATACCTTGCCCAGGGAAGATACCCTGTGCCCCTCGGTGGGGACGTAACGGGTTGATGATCAAGGGAATCAATTTTTTTACAGTACTTCCTGTTGACTTAGAACACTGAAATTTGCAAGAAAGTTTGACTTACACTATTTATAGAGGAAACAATCTGAAAACTATACATTTGTAACTTAATCATAAAAAAATACGAGTAGTAGGTGGGTGAACTCGAATCGGGCGTTTTTAAGCAATAGCTTATCTCTGCCTACTGCTCCAGGATAATGGTATGAGCTTATGTTATATTGTCACTATTACTTATTGATCCAATTCAATAATAATTGAAATTCTTTTATCTTTTGTTAAAACCAATTATCAAAATAATCTTTTCTCTTATGTATACTTACTCTCAGGCAGACGTACTTTGACCAAATCACCCCTGTTTGGATTATAATTTCTTTAAACAAAAGACCAAACAATTCAGAGTCATATCAAGGCCATTGAAACAATTAAACATAAACATTTACCTACAGGTAGACATTGGTTCTGGTCCCACACTAGGATACCCTCTGTGGTGGGAACCAGAAACAGGGACATCCCAAACGAGTAAACATCAGACCTGGTTTTTTTTTATCAAATCTCTCGTAATGGGAATATGGTATACACAACAGATATCTACTGCAAGCCTTTACACCTTTTATTCAAGCTCATCGAGATTCACCCCCATAATGATTGTTTTCTGTTAGGCTGACAATTTAAGATTTACAAGCTGGTGTAAAATTAAAGCATCCAGTAAATCAACAAGGTGCTAGTGATTAAACAAAGCCCACCAATGTACTTGTTGTTGATTTCCAACAGGTTCAAGTAGAGGATCCAGTTCTTAAAAACCAGTTTTCTCTCTTTGTTAAAGTACCTACCTAGTAAAGACTGAAGCACTATCTATTTTATACATAACTTATAAGGACTAGGTATTGTAGCAATGAATATCTTTCTCATGCAGCCAGTATGTTTTGAGTCTGCTTTATCACCACACTTTAGCGCCAGTGGAATTTCAGGTGTAACATTTACTAATTTATATCCAACAATAGACAGACATTGTATAAAAATTTCAAACAAAATTCACAGGTTTTAGTAAAAAAATTAACTATACATAGTTATCTATTCCTATTATTACCAAACTATTTGTTTAGCTTACAAAAAAACCCCAGGTCCTGGATGTTTGCCAAGTTCCTAGGTTGGGAGGCTGAGGAGAAAAAAAAGCCCCAGCTCTTGCATGTTTATAATATGTTTCTGGTTCTACGACACAAAGTATCCTAGAGTGGGGCCAGAAGCAATGAAATGTTTATTTCTCACCACACCATATTACTACATAAATAACAATAAGGTACATCGGGAATATACAGTTCTTGTGGTGGTTGTAAGGAGTTACAAAAATTGACTCTGTCTCCTAAGCTAGGTGTAAGCCTGTATTTCAGGAGACAGTGTTCGAGAACTTATTATATACATTTTATACCACTATTTGGATTGTCTACACTGTATGTGTGTGCAATGTATGTGCATATCGCCCCCTAGCTTACAACACTGCTTAAGTCATTTTTACCAACTTTATAGGTGTGACCAATGGTTAGACGTGCAATGAGCAGCTCCATCTAATGGCATTCGAATGTGAAAACCGCCAATTTTGCGAGCGGTGTTGTAAGCTACGGGACGATATTGTGCATGGTGTATGTAAATGTCTATGTTTAGTTCCAGTTTTTGTTTTAATTCAGTTATAATCTGTCATAGTTCCTTCAGGTAAAGAAACACTCCTAAAAATAAGCTTTACTTGATTTAATTTCATCAGTCATTATAAAGGCAAAGTTGTAAAGACTGATAACTAAACAATAAATCCCATCCGAATCTATACATTTACAAGAGCAATTATTGTGGTGTTTATCAGATAGGAATTTTTCTGAACTCAGTGAATGCCTATATTACTGTTAATGTTACTTTTGAGACCCACGCATAACCCTGGAAGGTTATTGAATCCTAAGGATTAGTAGCCAAATTGATAAGTTGCCCATCGCCCAGAATCATTCCCAGGCTTGAACTTTTTATTAGTACACTAGCAGTGCACGCAACTATGTTTGCATAATAAATAGAGAGTCTACAGCCTACGCCCACCCAGGAAGTCCATTCTTCATACTGGCGGAAGAATTTTTTAAATCAGTTAAGTACTTTTGGATGTTACCCACTACATACAAACTCACTAGCTTTTCCATTTTAAAAGAAAATGTGTAGATATAACATTTGAAATCACCTGGAAGGGTTCAAAAATGAGCATGCAGACTTCCCATTCCTTGAGAGAAGCCTTTGCAGACCTTCATAAACAGAATTGACTTTGAGAAACAATAATAAAATGAAACTAGAGGTTAGTCAGGAATGTCGCAAGTAGCAAGCCCTGAACCTTGTTTCATAAAGCTACAATGAAGTAGTGAACTTACAATTGTTTTACAATGGTTCAGTCGTTTTCGCCTAAAATTGCATCCCAATTGGATACAATGTAAAGGCAAAAATTACTAACATCGGAAGTTTATTACTAATTATTATAGCATAATGAAACAGGGTCCACGTCTCTGCCTATCCCTCCGAAATACAGGTACCTAAACACCTTATTATCTTACCTATAGGCTTTCCAATGCGCCACTTTGTCTGCTGTACGTCGGTGAAGACAATGCCGGGCGGCAAGGCCTCGTCAAAGAAACTAACTTCAAGGCTCGGCGGGTCCTCCAATAAGGCCTTGGACTTTTTCCGCGGAGGTTCAGCGAGGGCCATCACCTCCGGCACTCGTCTTGGCATGTTGTCCGTGAGTCAATCAATCAAAAGTACATTGATCCGAACTACGTTTCTCGTCAACCTGTGTGAACACATTGAATGGGTTAGGAGGCTACCGAAGGGTTTCTATGCGTGTTTTATTCAATTACAGGTAGCGTGTAGGACAATGTGACTGTTTTATCCGATTATTGCAATAATAAAGTTATGTGAAGTGAAGACTATTGAAAGAGTTCTATTTCACCGTGAAGATCCTTGGTGTACAGGAATCGTAGTTCTTGAAAATGTTGCTAAGCACTTTGGGATCACTTCTAGCGACAAGTACATAAAATTATTACTGTAAATCTAAGTAAATCGTACAAAATCACACACAACAACTGATTACAACGTTCGCCATGTTGTGAGATCGATGAAATAAGTGGTGACGTCACGAAAATGCTGTCGTTCGATTGGTGGTGAAAGGTTTTTTGACAACACACCAGCTCACATCACAAAACCGTTGAGTGGGCATTTTTTTTAAATATTACTTTTATTACAAATCTCCAAAACAGCAATACATTACATCAGCGTCGTAAGACTTTAACAAGCTCTATTTTAGATTTCTTTTGGTTGTGAATGTAGAGAAAAAATTAAAAGTCTTAATTATCTGGCAACACTCAGATTTGCTAGTGTGTGCATGAGCCGGTGTCTTTTTTTTACTGCACATACAAACACCTAATGATTAAAAAGGACCAAGTTCAATAAAATTGTGAGAAAGGAATAATTTTGTGTTTTTGCATCCGAAATCAGAGTACAACGACCCTTGTTTTACTCCACAAGTGTTAGCTATCTTAAATAATGAATATTACATTATGAGGTATTTTGCTAGAATCAGTGTATGCTCACTCACAGCATTAGTTTTGTACATTTAAAAGTAAAGTTTTGATGGTTCCGTCATCCACGTGCTGTCTACTTGATAGTGAAATTCGGTTGATATAAAAAGCGGTCAGCACGGGCGCGCCGGCACTATCAGTTGAACTGTCGAAGCGTTATGATATTGTCAAAATGTTTGTGAATGAATAAACGTTCAAATACACCAACCTGAGTTGTGATTTCTGAACATAGTTTATAGTTCAGAAGTAGGGATATATTGAGTGGCATTAACACTCAATAAAAGGACCTGAAGCGCCTACACGAAAGAAACGAAGACCCGGCGCGCGAAGCGCCCTACACGTAGCAAGTCACAGCGTGTGCGGCACCAGTCACGGGGTGGTTATGACAGCGCGCCAAGTCATGCATGGAATAATTCGGAGCGTCCGCAGTGCCCGTCCAGTGGCATTAAACACGAGCAGCCTCAGTCGTCTAATCAAGACGTCAATGGAGATTCAGGTACGTGATCGTACGTGTTATTAGCATCTAGAGAACTCATGAACAACATAAGCAATTCCGGCAATGAACGATTCCCAAATTTAAATGGGAACCATATTTTGTGTCATCAAAGTTTGTATTTGTCATCAGCTTGTATCATCTAATTATTAGATCTATCGCCGCGAAATGTTTTCATTCTCAGAAAAATGAAAAGTGTAGTCAGGTACAAATTACCATATTAATGTCAATGTGTACGTGGAGAAAGGGATGGATTATCAATATAATCGAGGTTAAACCATTGAAAAAAAAAAACTTAAAATAATGGGTTTATTCCAGGAGTAACAGATTCGTATTCAGAATAGTAGATGTGTCATCAAATGAATCGATTGTCCTCCGCAGGTTGAGATTTGTTTTTATGTGTTATTTGTCATCGGTACAGTGGTTACAAATTGTTTCGATTAGTTCTCCAAATAATACTATTCGATACCAGTTTAATAGTTCGGTTCATTAATTTTATGAAAAAGAAATTAAAGAGGCGGAGCCAAATAGGCCTATTAAATAAATCTATAATTAGGTACAAAAACATATTTTTCTGGATCTTTTACGAATTTTTTGTAAGTTATATATTTCATTTTGTTATTGACCGTTTTTCTTTAATTTGATTATGCAGTTGTCAGGACAAACTTATTAGAATAGGTACAAACCTATTTATTTGATACTTGATAATGATATATCCCGATTATTATATGTGATGTATTGTGAGATTGTTTTATATTGTTTGGCGACAAAACTTTGATGACAGATCTATTATTTTACGGACAAACCTTATTTAAAACATTCAAAGCTTGGTAGATTCCTGATAGCTTGAATCATACCCAATTTAAATGTACAAAACTAATGCTGTGAGTGAGCATACACTGATTCTAGCAAAATACCTCAAAATGTAATATTCATTACTGTCAATCATTAATGTCATCAGTCTCGTGAAGAGGTAGGTAATCATATTAGACGCTGTTGCGGACAACTAGGAACCACATGTTGGTCGTAAATAATCATTATAACCTCTAAAAAGTTAACACAAGTTAAAAACACCCTGTTGTACACTTTGACAAATGTAGGTATCTATCGAATTTCGCGTCAGAAAAATTCCTGACAAAAAATCCTCCTATACCTTATTTACTGAAGCGAACGAGTAAGTGTCAACATGTCAAAAATTTGGTGTTTCAATATGCCACTTTTATAACACTGCATAATATTTAGCAAAGTTATACAAAACGATATGGCTAATAAATGCCAATAAGCAATAAACACATTAACACTGTTACTACCTGATGTATCCCTCACTCGCAGTTTATTTAACTAAATATTTTATTTTATCATGAAAATACCATTTGCTTAAGAGATCTATACCCCAAAAAATACCTAAAATTTCAGTGGTCCTCAAATAAAAGCGATCCTACTGCTTCCAAATAAGCCAAGATGTAGGACTTTTGTTTAAAGGCCGATTATGATCGATTATTTTATGCTAATGCGCTACGCGAAGTGTGGGAAGAAGTATGGAGAGCTGACACTAACCTCTTTTTTAATTAAAGGCAAAAAAAAGTAAGATAACCACCCCGACGCCATATTTACTCACGATTGACGTTGTCGATGCGAGTGCAACTCTCTAAACTATTTTATTTTCTTTAGTGTTTGTCTTGTCTTGTTTGGTTGTCTGTCTGTTTTCCTTAAACAGTACCTACCTAAACCTATGTGGGAATACGATGCAAGCAAAGCTGCGCGCATGAGCTATTTTGAGTGACATGTAAGTTTGAGAGATGCTGTGTCTTTGTTTACCTTTAGTCGTTCGCTTCAGTAAATAGATTGTAGCAAGATCGAACTACCTACTTTATTGTTGTTTTTAATTAGTACATGTTAATACAATGGACATGTATGTAACACTGGACAGTCACGCGGAGTTACATCTGAATATAATAAACGGAAAACTAAGTCATTATCATTCTTGCTTGTTAAATCTAGTAAACCATGCACAAACTGCAATACGTACGTGATATTAAAAGCATCAACCTTTGCGTGTTTGCACTCAACTTATTTATGATAGATTTAAAGTAAAATTAGCTATGTTTAATTTTGCATTTTCAAATACAGTCACGGAAAAAATTTGATAACTAGAACAATTTACATAAATTCAATAGATACAAACAGTGAATTATGTGATGTTAGTTCTAAATCTCGATTATTTTTATCGTAATTATACTTAAATAATTACTTTCCATACAACAGTCTGACACACTTCACCTAACTGAGGTTAAATAAAAAATCCATCTCTATTGCTAAAACTCAAATCTTGTATTTTAATTAGATAGGTGAATAATCTACATGAAAATACAAATGTTACGCCATTCATTTGTAAGTGCATATCTTGAGAGAAGTTGAATCGATTTGGCTATTTTTTGTTGATCGTAATGGTCCGATTATCAGTCTTACGAAAAAAAAAAATTGGCAATTTTTTTAACTAAATTTTCGTAAGCACTACTTATTACATTAATTATTTTATTACATAAAACGTACTGGCATCACTTAAAAAAAAGTTCAATATTAACCAAATTTATTCAATATTAGGCCTTCGTTGTAACGAGGGCTTTTCAAAGCGTCCTCAAAAAAAAAATTATAGTACCGCAAAGTACCGATAGATGGATCTACAGGATTTATCAGGCGTATAAAATTAAAGAATAGCTTTTCAACTTAACAAACGTGTTTTAATAGTCACAGAGACCAAGCGAGAGATAGGAAACATCAACAGACAAAAAAAGGTTATTACATTGCTATACATATTTTCGCAGGCGCTTCTTAAAATTAGTACAAATACCTAAAACATACCCCCGGGCGTTGAAAATATAATTTTCAACAAACTAACAAAAATCATTTGCGGGGAGAGGACAAATTTTGCTGAAAGCACGTCGTAAAGTTCCAGTTGCAGTCTTGACATCCGCTACCCGAACGACGCTGTCAGTACCAGGGTGAACAGCCGTTACGCGACCCAATCTCCACCTTAATGGAGGAAGGTGGTCCTCCTTCAGAAGAACCAAGGACCCCAACTTAAGTGTGCTTCCCCCGCTTCGCCACTTGATCCGCTGCTGCAATTCTGAGACATATTCTTTGCTCCATCTCGCCCAGAAGTGTTGACGGAGTTGTTCAATCCGTTGGAAACGAGTTAAATAATTGGTGGAGTGGTCTTCGTAATTCGGTGTTGGCAGAGCGGTGAGTGGACGACCAATGAGGAAGTGCCCAGGCGTCAACGGCATCAGATCGGCGGGTTCGGACGACAAAGGTGTGAGTGGCCGAGAATTTAATATAGCCTCGATTTGGACCAGTGTACTATAAAGCTCTTCGTAAGTTAATTTACAATTTCCCAGCACTCTTTGTAAATGAAACTTTGTCGACTTTACACCCGCTTCCCAAAGCCCACCGAAATGTGGACTATAGGCCGGTATGAAGTGAAAACTGATGCCCTCATTAGCCATCTCCTCAGACAAAGAATTACAATTGCCTTTTAAAAATTTTGAAAGATCATTGTATGCACCTACAAACGAGGTGCCATTGTCCGAGTAAATATTAATGGGTTTCCTCTACGCGACATAAACCTACGTAAGGCTAGCAGGTAAGAGTTACTCGTCAAGTCACCCACTAGTTCCAGATGGATAGCCTTAGTAGTGAAGCATATGAAAATGGCTATGTAAACCTTCACAAGTCGACAACCTCGACCTTGACGACTAGCGGACAGCATAGGACCCGCGTAGTCTACACCTACATGCTCGAAGGGATTACCTCCTGGCGAGAGACGCTGACTTGGTAAGTTTCCCATGATTGGAGCTACCACCTGTCCCCTTACACGGCTACATGTGATACATCTCCGATAACAAGCCTTGGCCAAGGAGCGTCCTCCAATTGGCCAGTACTTTTCTTTAATTGAAGCCAGTAGCATTTGAGGACCTGCGTGCATGTTGTGTTTGTGCTCAAAATAAAATAATAATTTAGTGAATCGATGAGAGGACTGTATTAATAATGGGTGTTTTTTCTCATAGGGAAATGATGAATTTTCTAGGCGACCCCCAACACGCATAAGATTATTTTCGTCTAAAAAAACATTGAATTTGAGTAATGGACTCTTTTTTCGTAAGTTTTCTTTGGCTAATAAAGACTTATATTCTGTAAATGACTCTTGCTGACTTGTTCTGACAATCACCATCATTGCTTGACTTAATTCATCGCAGTTGAGATGTTTTGATGTTGGTGGTTGTTTTTTGCAAGCAGAAATAAAGCCGATCGAAATCAATTAAGTTACCAGTAGTTTCTTTAAAGTGTAGTGAAGTTTCCGGTCGAACTTCAGGCAGCTGCACTGACGAACCCGGAACAATAGGCCAATTTGACATTGCTGTCTTTAAAAAAGAGGGGCCAGTCCACCAGAGATCGAAATTTCGAATCAGCTTGGGGTCAATTCCGCGAGATATAATGTCGGCGGGATTTTGATTCGTTGGGACATGTCTCCATGCGCAATCAGCTGTTTTTTCTGTGATCTCAGCAACTCGAGTGCGAACAAACAGCTGAAGTCTACTAGGAAGTGTTTTTATCCATCCTAAGACGATCATGGAGTCAGTCCAAAACGTTACATGTCTGACTCGGGCTCTCAATGACTGAATGACCTTTTCATAAATACGAACTCCCACCAAAGCGGCACAAAGTTCTAGCCTCGGTATTGTTGTAGGCTTGATTGGGGCAACCCGACTTTTGGCGAGTAACAATCGTACAAGCGGTTCACCCATGCTGCCGTTGCTGCTCACGTAAACACAGGCGCCGTAGGCGCTCTGTGAGGCGTCTGTAAAAACATGAAGGTCTAAAACCTCAGGCGCATCGCAGACAACATGTCTAGGAATCCGTAATTCATTTAGAAATGGGAGACTTTTAGCTAGGTCTGCCCAAGAACGGGCTATCTCTGATGGTAATTGCTCATCCCAGGACAGTTTTTTAAACCACAAATGTTGCAATAACATCTTTAGTCGGACAACACACGGTGCTAAAAGACCTAATGGGTCAAAAATCTGCGCTATTGTTGAGAGCATACCGCGTTTTGTGTTCTCAGTTGAATTTGCCGAGGAAATTGAAAAACAAAGTGTATCGGATTTGGTTTCCCAACCTAAGCCTAAAGTTTTGCTTGACTGAGCATCCCCGATATTTAAATCAAATGCTGCATCTAGAGGCTCCAACATTAATTGAGGGTTATTTGATTTCCATTTTCTTAATGGCATGCACGCTGAGGCAAGTGCGGCGGTCACCTTTTCACGAATGTTCAAAACTTCGCCGAGACTATCGCCGCCAGTTATAAGATCATCGACATAGAAGTCGTGAGCGATGATCTCGGCAATTTTTTCATCTGAACACTCAACGCTTATTTGTTTAAGGCACCTAGTTGCAAGGAACGGGGCGCTAGCCGTACCATAGGTCACCGTGTTTAACTGGTAAGCCTTAATAGGCTCAGATGAGTCATCACGCCACAAAATCTGCTGCAGATGTCGATCATCAGGGTGGATTGATACATTTTCTCGACATCTGCAGCCAGAACATATTTATGTTGCCTGAACCTGATCAGGATTGATAAAAGGTCATCTTGGACTGTGGGTCCGACCAACTGAATAGTATTCAGTGACACTCCTGTGCTAGTTAGGCTGCTTGCGTTAAAGACCACCCTTAATTTTGTGGTAGTCGAGCTTTCACGTAAAACACCGTGATGTGGGATAAAATATGAATTAGGGTGCATACCCACTGCCTGTAATTCAGTCATGTGACCCAGTTCGCGATACTCCATCATAAAGTCGCAATACTCAGGGTCATCTTTGAGGGGTATTCTAACGCAAAAACGACCATCGTCAAGACGGGTTGTCGTTTTGACGAAGAAATCTTCACATGACTGTTCTTCCTTTGAATAATCTGATGACATAGGGCAAACTTCATCAAGTTGCCAAAAACGCGTAAGAAGGTTTTGTACGTCATCGGAAGAGTGTGAATCAACCTTTGTAAAATTGCATTTTATCGTTTGAGACAAAGTCGATGCATGACCGCTATTTATTGGGCCAGAGACAAGCCATCCCAGTCTTGACTCGTGAAGCATCGGCTTTCCATTTCCGAGCTTGATGTGTTGTGACCCTAACAAGTCCCAAAAAACATCAGCACCTAATATTAAATCTACATCAGCTGGTGTATAAAAGTTAGGGTCAGCCAGGCATAAATCGGACGGAATGTTCAAGTTCGATATGTCTACCTGGCGACAGGGCACATTGTCTGTAATTGTGGGTAAAATGAAACATTGTATGTTCAGAGTGAAGTTTTCTTTTAATGATTTCATAGTCGCCGTGCACCTTCTTCCTATCCGATACGTTGCATTATTGACACCCTGAATTGTTTTGTCGACGCATTCGGTTGGTAAATTCAAACGACGGGACATGGATTCCGTCATGAGACACGAAGTGCTACCACTATCTAATAAAGCGCGAGCAACATGCTCGTGATTGTTCGCGTCATATAGTTTTACTAACGCGGTTGATAGTAGCACGTCCTGTCCCTTTTGACTCGAAACATTAACGCTTGCCGAGAGCG
The DNA here is from genome assembly GCA_947310845.1 of Yponomeuta plumbellus. NCBI lineage: Eukaryota > Metazoa > Arthropoda > Insecta > Lepidoptera > Yponomeutidae > Yponomeuta > Yponomeuta plumbellus. The sequence goes on from OX371217.1 coordinate 5,831,994, forward strand.
CCAAATTAGACGGAGTCTCAGCTTGTGTGGTCGGTTGGGAATTGACCGGCGGCCCGCTGACGTCATGAATAGATGAAACAGTATTCGCGGCCAACTTCGGCTTAATATCCACTACGTGAATAAGCGAGTGATGTTTACGTTTGCAAATTTTACAACCAGGCCTTTTGCAATGATTTGCGTAGTGGTTAGGACGGAAGCAGTTATAACACACTTTGTAGTTTGACAACAATTGTAGCCTCTGGCTATTACTCAAGGAAAGAAACTGTGGACAATTGTTTAAGCTGTGATTACCGTCGCATTTAGGACAGGGTTTGGCAGGCTTAGAAACGTTGGAGCTGCCATTATCCTGCACAGAAACCATGGCCTTTATTTTAGGCTGTACTTTGTGAGACGAGCTTGCCTGGTTACCGGCAGGGTTGCGTGACAACTCCAATGTTTCTATCAAATCTGCGCGATTACGTATGAAGTCTAGAAAGGCAGTGATTGTGATCGGTTTATCCTTATCTAGGCGACCCTTGAGCTCCTCCCATTCGCGATATGTCTTTGAATCAAGCTTATGAGTAATCATGTAAATGAGTAATGTATCCCAGTGCGTTGTGGGCTCGCCTAAGGACTGTAATGCTCGCAAATTCTTATTAATTTGGTCAATTAAGCGCTTTAGTGCTACCGAAGATTCCTTTGTGATGGCTTCAATATTGAAAAGTGCTGCGACGTGATTTTGTATGAGAAGGCGTTTGTTATCGAATCTGTCACATAGCAGGTTCCAAGCCACAGCATAGTTGGCAGTGGAAAATTCGATTGATTGGATGACCAAGGCAGCAGATCCCTCCAGCGAGGCTCTGAGGTAATGAAATTTATTTATTTCGTCGATTTCATCATTACCATGAATTAGGCTAGAAAATGTATCGCGAAATTCGAGCCAATTCTCATAGGATCCACTAAACTTTGGCAATTGAATAGTAGGCAACTTGACGAGTTTGTGGTTGCTGGCACGAGAAGAATCTTTCTCGCTACCAGAAGGGTTCTTCTTCTCCTCATACAAGGATAAGGTATTTTGTGCTTTCGAAAGCAACTTATAATACTGAGACTCGAACTCAGTTCGTTCGTCTATTTGTGAATCAATATCTGCCACTATACATTCCAAGTCTAACTGTATTTTGTCGTATTGCTCATACAAAGATTCTACTTTACCAATTCGCAATTGTAACTCTGTTGCCTGAGAAGAAGTCAACGATGAAACATCCAGGGTTTCCAGATAAGTAGAAAAGGCAGTTAAACGTCCTTTTATACTGGCTCGTTTTCTGATCAGTTCCTTTTCCTGGGCCATTTTGGGAAACGAGTGGTCCAGTCAACCTGAAATTTTATACAATCAAATATTCAAAAATATGTATGTAAATCTGTAAATATTTAGACACTAAAACAAATGCAAAGCTTTGACTGTAATAATTATTTATTGTAAAAGTGTTATGTGACTTAAGGTTGCTATTTATGTACCAACTTCAGATAAATGCCTATAATGAGCAAGACTAAATTGAATTCAAAGTTTAGGTAGGAAATAAGAACTAACAGCTATTTAAAGTAGCTTAATAGCTAACTATACTATTTTAAGTATCAAACTAGCTGAAGTAATACCTGAATACTTTGAATACATGCACAAATTAATTAAAAGTAATTATAGGTACTGAAGAGAACAATTATATAAAATGCTGGCACTAACCTTGGTAATTTCGTTTGTAAAGCTATATACTACCTGATAAAGAGTGTTGGGTAATAATTAAGTGATAATTATTAAGAAATTCGGTTTAACACTGTATTTCAACGTTCTTCGGGCACTTTTTGGGATCCGTGATTACGTAATTAACCTCCGTGTCCACGTCCACGTTGCGTGTGGCGAATTATTCCGTTTATTTTTTGTAACTCGATGTTCTTCACAACTAATAGATGAATCAGGTACTCCTTATTAATCCGGCTCGATCCAGGACCATCTACAGGATTTATCAGGCGTATAAAATTAAAGAATAGCTTTTCAACTTAACAAACGTGTTTTAATAGTCACAGAGACCAAGCGAGAGATAGGAAACATCAACAGACAAAAAAAGGTTATTACATTGCTATACATATTTTCGCAGGCGCTTCTTAAAATTAGTACAAATATCTAAAACAGTGCTGACGACGCGTTGCCTAATACGTCAAAATTGACATGACATCACTGTACCTTCTCTGTGGTTCCTGTCCTATGTTTTTACAAAAATGCACAATGCATGGTGGGCTAGTCATGAGCAAAGACAATTCACGTACGTATGTAATGAACAAAGTAAAAATACTTCGATAACTGAAAGTTTCAACAGTTTCGAAACAAAGTTTCTGTAGTTTAGATCACAGACTACAAAGAGATGTTTATTGATGACTGATGATTGATGAGAGATGACTATCACAGATAAATAACGATTAAAACCACAGACCTAAAAACACGATTGTAACGAGGTAATCGCCTCGTTGCTTTTTTTATCATTTTTGGCCTTTTATCAATTCCAAATTTAACTATTTTATGACATTCGCCGCAGTGTTCGGACGTATTTGGCACATATATTCCTCAGCCTCCGAACTAAGTGGACGAGAACGTCTGTCTATTTTACTACAACCGACTTAATTTATTATTACGATTCCTCTATTCTCCGGACCTATATCATCTATCTACGAAATTACAAATATTTAAAAGGCACATTAAAAGTTAATGTGCCTTTTCTTTTCTTTACCTTATAAATAAATAGAAGTTCTATCGTGCCCCTGGATACCCCTCTTTCATTACTACGGAACGCACCCTACTTAACCTACCGTGCGACACGATGACATTTTGCCCTTCTTGCAGCGCCATCTAGTTTTTTTAATGAACTCAACTGACTGTGAATGCGGGATTGTGTCTGTTTCACATACCATGAGACTCGGGTTCGAGACACTTTATTTTTTATTTTTGTTTAGTTTTAATTTTATTTAGTCTCCATTTCTTGGTTCAATCCCGAAATGTTACTTAAGTATAGTTTTAGTATCTAACATAAATGGTAGTAGCTTGAGTTAATTTCGCTGTTATTATTGGACCGTATCATCCTGAACCCTTAACATTTTAGTTACGAATTCGAACCGTAAAGCAACGGAGTGTAAGGGTGTACAGGGTGATGTGCTGTCGACCATATTATTATGTCATAAATAATATGACCACTAGCTGTTGCCCATCTTGGCCTACGCACTATCGTGGTAGTATGGTTGCAAATGTGTGGGTGTTGCGTTCCGTTTTGTTCGATTTGACCAAGTGGTTAGTGGAAGTAAAAAAAAAACATTCCCGAGTCTGCAACAGAGGGAGCGGTCGTGCGTTCCGTTTGCTCACTAGCGCGAAATCGAACGCGATGTTTTTGTTTGTCAACAACAACAAATGTTAGCTTTTTTTTAATGTCTCGGTGATTTTTAAGTTCTTTCAAAAATAAAAAAAATAACGAAGATGTAAACTAACAAAGTTAGTTGGCGTAACTTATTTGTGTTGTGTGTGCGAAGATGGACGGTGCGAACGCTGACTCAGATCATTCTATGACTTGGGAAGACTTTTTCGGTAAGTGTTAACAATTTTATTAAACACTATCTTTATTTATTCCAAGTATCGTGTGGTGACTGTCTTTATCGTGGCTGTTCACTAAAGTCTAAGTCCAAGAAAAAGTAATTTTGTTAAGTTCCTCGTATATTTAGTAGGTCTGTGGTTCCTCGGTTCCTCCACGGTTCCTTTCCTGTCTTTTCAAAAAAAAAATTGTTGTTTTTTGTTTTGGCTTGTATTCTGCATTATTCTGAGATTCTGCACTCAGAATAATATTCTGAGATTCTGCAAGCAAACCCAAATTAAATTCGATTACGATTCAACACTCGAATCATAATCGAATCACGATCACGCGAATCACAATAATGTGCTTCTCAAGGCAATATTGGTGGTCGGCGGATCGATGGGAATGGGACGGACGAGTTTCTGCAACATGTCCCCATAAGGGTAGAAGTAGTCACGTCAAGCTGTATGCATCCGACCCGTTGCTGCTCCTACGTAAATCGCCGCTAATTTTATGAACGTAAAGCTGTAAACAGCTTCTTGCTGTAACTTTGTTGCAATGGCTATTGAAAGAGTCTTAATTGGATAATCCGTGCTTCTATCATTATAAGCGTGGCGCAATAACTGTTTGATCAGCTTGTAGGAGGTAGATACCTTGTACCAGGCTATAGTGTATGTCCCTATGTACAATATAATTTGAGCGTTGTAAGTAGGTACCTACCTCGTTGTAAGAATCGCTCGTAGCCTGGGCTGCCTGAGTGATCTTAAACGATCACGAAGGTTAAGCAACATACGGCGCGTCCAGTCCATGGATGGGTTACCGTCTATGACTAACGCTAGTGGCATTTTTCCGAGCGATTTCGTGCTTCGCAAGGCACGTTAAGCAGTTGGTGCCGGCTGCCGTCGACAGATGGCAGTCGTTAAGCCAAGTCAGAGGCATTAGGGCGGCTTGAAAACTTCTGACAGTAAGACCAGCCACTAGTCTTACAAGCCTCCACCAATCCGAATTGGGCCCCCGTGGTGGAGTATGGCCTATACCTTCCTCCGGGAAGAGACCCGTGCCCCTCGGTGGGGACATAATGGGTTGATGATGAAGTAGGTACCTACCTAATAAATACGGTGAAGTAGGTACATACAGGCACATACATTGTTTCTGGCCACACTAGGATACCCTGTGTCGTGGGAACCAGAAACAGCGACGTCACAAACATGTAAACATCCAAGACCTGGGTTTCTTTTTTTTGTCTCCAGCCGGGATTCGAACCCGGGACCTCTTGCACGGTAGGCAGATGCGCTAACCACTGCGCCACAGGGGTCGTCGTAGGTATACCTATCAAACTTTACAAACTTTTTATCAAACAGTAGGTACCTATATCAAACTGTATATACCTACGTTGCAACAAATCGTAAACGTTACTGTCGCGTGTAAACCAATGACAAGATTGATCAATCAATCGCAAGGCGCCGTTCTCCTTAGAGTACAGTATTTTTAGCACTCTATTAAAACAAATTAAAATAAAGTGTTTCTAACCTACTTAAATTTTTCATGAAAAAATTTAATGACTTAGTCAAGAATGTTAGTTGAAAACTACTTAGGTACAGTCGACAGCACGTCAATCTTCACATTTTAGTTGAAAAGTCGCCCGTAATGCAACGGAGTAGAGTGCATGGGTGTATACCATGATGTGCTGTCGGCTGTACGTAGGTATGAGCAATTGAGCACGTCATGAATTTAGGTACATTATTATTATTACTTACTTAATTTATTTGAGAAACAAATGTTTTAAACTTTTTTAGTCAATAATATCAACGTTGTACCTAGCTATTTATGGTTGCTCAAACATTCAACTGTGTACAGTGTACTTACCGGGTTAGCTATCACGGTTCAATGATATACAGCCTGGTGACAGACAGACAGACGGGTACAGTCGACATCAGATCATCCTATACACCAATGCACTCTGCTCCGTTGCATTATGGGCGACTTTGCAACTAAAATGTGCAGTTTGACGTGCTGTCGACTGTACCTTAGGGGCCATCTGATTAATCACGTGAGGTTTAAAAGGGGGGGAGGGGTTAGTCAAAAATCGCGAAATGTCACAAGGGGGGAGGGGGGTGTAGTAAGATATCACGTGTATTTATATTTTCAAACGCGCACGCGTTCAACACGCGCACTTGCGCGCGCAATACAATTCTAGTTCTAAAAATTTTTAGATTTTTTGTAGATACGAAAAATACACGTGATGTTGGTTGGGGGGTGGGGGGTAGTCTTAAACCTCACCATATCACCAAGGGGGAGGGGGGGTTAAAAAATGCTTAAAACAAGATCACGTGATTAATGGACGGCCCCTTACCCCTTGGGGTACGGAACCCTAAATTTGATTGATATGATTTTTTTCCCTTAGTGCCGCTAGTGAAATAGCATTGAGCCGCTTAATACTTATTAATGCACGTTGCATAATATCAAATCGTGGCTAAGCCCGGTTTTATAATGTAGAATTTACGTATTCGGCCAACTGGGTAATCCTAGCTTACATGGATCGGTGAGCGCGAACTGTGGTCTTCAGTTACGAAACTTGCACTTTACAAGGTAAACTGCTCTTTATCTCTTCGTCCGTTTGAGTTTAGAATCGGATATTTCAGGCGCGGATTGACGTTCAAGGCTTTTTTATAACCGACTGCCAAAAAGAAGGAGGTTCTCCGATGCGTACCTCAAAAGGAAAAATCCTAAGGGACTAGTTATAGAAAGCGCCCGGGGCGCGCGCCCGGAACGCTGCGCATTGGGCGCGCACCACGGACGCGGAAGCTTGATAAATCAGTTGCATTGCATAGTTCATACAATTTTAAAGAGCGTCCGATACGCAGTGTATCGTACGCGCGCCTCGGGCGCTTTCTATGACTAGTCCCTTAGAGGATTAGTTTGTTTTTCGTCCGTCCGTCTGTCTGTCAAGAACTCAAGACCAAATTTTGGGAACGCGTCCTATGGAGTCGAAATTAAAAGCGAATACGTTTAAAGCTTTACAAAAATCCAACTTTAAAAACTGAATGTGAAAAAAGATACCGCCCTTTTATGCCGCATAAACGTAAATTTCGCATCGCATCGAATCAAAATTCATAGGGTAATACCCGTGGACCTAGAACTATGAAATTTGGCTAGAAATATCTACTATTATTGTACAACAAATACAGGGAAACATCTGAAAACTATAAATTTGTAATTAATTTATAATAAACATTTACATACAGGCACAATACATTGCTTCGGGCCCCGCGCTACGATACCCTGATGAAAATTGTCTAAAATTTTCAAAAAGCTCGGGATAAGTACGGAAAAAACTGCGAGTGCGGAACCCTTGGCCGCCAAGCTCGACTCGCTCTTGTCCGGTTTGTTTTTTGCTAATTAATCGCATAACTTCATCTAATCTTAACCGATTTCGACACTACTTTTTTATTTGATTCGATATAGATTCCCATTAGTCTTATTTTAATTTGGTCAAGATCTGATGTAGACTTTTAGATATACCGGCTGCCATCCGTTCTCAATGGATCTGCTGTCCATTGAGAACGGAACTCTTCAATACACAGCAGAAAATACGCTTTCTTAAGGGCAATCCTTTAGTAATATGTATATGTTTAACAAAATACAGTCTAAGTAATCCTAGGGTAACTTGGTGATTGATTGGAAAAAATCGTAAAATAAAAAATAAAAACTGACTTCATAATACCTACACTACACCACTAAAAACGAAGAAATAATGTACCTATATCTTGCAGTCGGTGCCAAGCTCCATAGGAGCACATACATTTTGGGGCCCGGGTCAAAAATAAACTTTTTCAATACCTAATGTATTGTATACGAACCTATTTAATTATTTCTGCCTTTTAGTGGTGTAGGGTTTTTTTTTTAATAATCGGTGGCACTGCAAGGGTTCTGAAGTCGGTTTTATTTTTATTGGTAGAACAACAAGCGTCTTTTTCTTTCCAGCCAGCCATGTGACTTTTGCTTTGCATATTTCGCACGCTCTTTGACGTCAGTCAGAATTTTTATGGTCATCAAGAGAGCCTGAATTATTAAATTGTTCTAATTTCAAACTTGGACGACCTCATTCGTTTGACCACTTGAAATTGAAAACTTTTTGCTCACAATGTATCATTATGTGGCCAGTCATGGCTGAATATTAATGAAGTTTTTTTAAATTTTTGGTTCGAATGAAATCCCAAGCCTTCTACGCATGCGTCAAGTATAAAAGCAGACGTTGTCTAGACAGGGTGGCTTTTTTATCATTCACGGTGCACTTGTATTACCGTAGCCAGAAATTAAGATCTCTTCCTCTGCTTCCTATGTATTGACATAAAAGCGATGCCAGGGTTTTGGGGGAAAGGTCAGAGGTCTTAGTAAAATGGTCTTGTTGGTCATGTAAGTAAGATTCGACGACTGGCTGCTTGCCAAAATGTTAGTTATGTTGCCTAGTTCACGTCATACGATAACATCGGATGCAGTTGCAATTTCAACTTTTGAAACCAAATTTTCCATATCCGAAAAGAGTAATGCTAAATATATACATACATACATACAAAAGCTCAAACCTGTATCCCAGAGGGGTAGGCAGAGAACAGGGACTGCCACATGCCACGATCTTGACTGATCACTTTTGCCTCATCGACATTAATTAGTCGTTGTATGCACGCACGCTGATTTTGGGTACTTTTTATTTTGCCCTTTGATATTACATCCCCTAGTGGGTCGAAGTATGTCCGCCTGGGGCTTCCCTTACCGGCCCTCCCACTCACATCCGCTTGATATATTTGTTTCGTCAGTCTTTCTTCCTTCATCTTCTCCACATGTCCAAACATTCTTTTCTCAATTCTAGTCACTACATCCTCTTGGAGTCCACAACGTTCTTCAATCAAACTATGGCGTCTTCTGTCATTCAAAGTAACACCAAACATATTTATCACGGACCTCATTTCTACTGCATTAATCAAAATTCAAAATCATTTATTTCTTTTGCAATATTACATAGACGGATACATCACTGGGACCTCCTAGTAAGTATAGCAATACCGGTGTCAGGAGGCCCCGCTCTTCCATATTCTTCCATATCAAACAAAAGAAAAATAAACTAAACTTGCGTAACATCAGTAAGTAGTATTTAGTATTAATTTATATTAAACATGCAAAATTTCCGAGATATTATTATTAACAAAATATTACGATTATTTTAGTGTGTGTGTGTGTGTTTATGTTATGTGTCTTAATCCACTATCATGATTCATGATTCTTCTGCTAAAATATGTTACGTAGAAAATCCGGTTTGCAGGTCCAAGACGAAGTACTTACATAAGCCGCGTCCGCTGCGCCATGTTACGCGTGTTACAAAAAATTTAACATGTTACGGTTATGGTAACAGCCCGTCTGCTGCGACTTTCTAGTTCGGTTATGTAGTGTTTTTGTAACAAAAACAAAATGAGTTCCGACGAAGAAGACGTGTCTGCTATTTTTTCCCTTTAGGCTTATCCACTTTGTATTCACTTCTTCTTTTGAAATTCCTATTATTTCTGTTTTATCACTACATAAGGCGTCCCAAAGCACTTGTCTTTCTCGAAATAATCGTATGAAAAACAAAGTATTTTCTTTTTTCCACTCCATCACCGAATCGCGAGACGTGTACGCCCGGCGAGCGCTAACATGAAATGAATGACTTCACCCCCCCGCAGGCGAACGCGGGGGATGTTATCCATTCGCCGCGGCTAACGTGTTAAGCCGGGTCCGCTGCGCCATGTTACGCGTGTTACAAAAAATGTAACACTTTAATAAAACAAAAATGGGGAGTGGTATTAACACTTTACGTGTTACGTAACACGTAACGTAACGTCATGTAACACGTAACGTGTTGTACCACGCCCCATTTTTATTATAATTACGTGTTACGTTTTTTGTAACACGCGTAACATGGCGCAGCGGACCCGGCTTTACGTGTTACGTAACACGTAACGTTTTATACCACGCCCCATTATAACGTGTTACATTTTTTGTAACACGCGTAACATGGCGCAGCGGACCCGGCTTTAGTAGTTGATAGGTAGAGAACATTGTAGAAAAAATGCAATATTTTTTAAAACTACATATTTTTGTCCCATTCCTCTTGAGATTATCCAGCACTTCAGATGGCTTGTGTCAACTATGGGACGTATTCGACAAAACACACATTTCCTACCTAACGCGTAGCGCCCCAAGAATAAGGTAGAAAGTGGAGTGCAACAATGATTTTGTAGTAGTTTTGTCGCAATCCAGCCGGGCCATGCGGACAATGTTGATAACAGCCGGATATGTAACGTAAACTAATGCTAACAGTCGTCTTGCACCAGGGGGTGTTTTTATTACTGCGGGGTGCGCCAAGATAAGCCGCTAGGGTTGCCAGGTTTTTTTCGAAATATTTTAGAAGGATAACAATAAAAAAAAAACTGTCTGCTTACACTACAAAAAAAAAGACCCACAAGCCCATACTTAACAACACTCGTTTTGTTATGTCTTTATTTTGTAATCTAATGTTGCCAAAATTTTGTATACGCTGTGTTTTGGCAATAAATGTAGTTCACCATACTTGCCCTCCGATTAAATATATAAAGGCCATTCATACTTCTTAAACTCTCGGATGCAGGAGAGGGGTAGGCAGAGAACAGAGACCCCGAACCTGACGCTTTTATTTATAAAGGTCACTTAAAGAAAAGTACTAAAAAAGTAAATGTACATTTGACATTACACCGAAATATACATTTTTCTTGAAAAGTCTCTTATACTCGTAACTTCCTTGGTTAGTACTCGTAGGGTGCACGATAGTATCTTGACGAACTGTTGCTAAAATAAACTTAAATGTACAATGTGTTCTAAGGAAAAGGCAAAAATTAAGCAATTTCTATTATTATTATATGTATACAAGGATAACCCAATCTTTAAAATAATAAGATAAATAAATAAAATAAATTATAAATTCAAATTCGCGTAAATTCTAAGTTATGAGACATTTTAGGGGTCAGATTTTGATTAAAACTGTCATTGGAACAACTGCAAATCAAACAATCCCGTTGGATTGGTTTTCAGAAATTGCATTCTGACATGACACAAAATAAATTGGCAGTTAAAAGTTAATTTACAACTAATAAACGGTCGCTTACGAGCAATTTTTGATAATTGCAACACAGCAATAAACGTCAGTTTTGAAGATTATTTGCTCTGAGACAGCTATCAATCTGTCAAGTTGTAGTATATAGATTTTTTCCGGCATGTTAACATCTGTATGATTTGGAGTCAGATCAGATATTTTTATGTGTATCTCCGTGTAAGTCGACACTTGAAAGCTTCCTTCTCGGCAAAAAACCTGTAAACGACTCGTTTATCAAGTGTGTGATATGACTGATGGCAGTTTCGTCTTTTAAAAGAAAAAAAAACTTGTCTGGCTCATGCGCATCGTATGTCGTCTTGAGTGTAACGACTGCCTCCTTTCACGGAACCAGCCAGTAGCATGATATTTTTATCGAGTCTGCCTGATTGCGAGCGCCATCTTGGTTTATCAGTCTCAATAGTAAAATGATGAAGAGCTGACTTTAACCCTAGAGCAACATTTTCATAACTCTTATCATAGTTGCGAAGCTTAAGAGGAAATACAACGGCAGTTTTTCCATATAAACGTAGTCCCCTGTTTCCTCCCTGGATAATGCCAGTAGAGCAATTCTTTTTTCCCATAAAATCTACGGCTAATATACGCATGTCCCTATGTTTTTATTTTTTTCATAAATTTATTATTAAAAGAGATATGAACATTCAAAAATCTAAAAAATTGGCCCGATTTTCCGCTGTATTAAAAAAATCAGATAAGCAATTTTACTAGATTATACAGTGTGGCCCTGGATAAAGTGCAATCCCGAAAGGGGATGAAACTAGACCATGGATCATTGACTAGAAAAATATAAAAAAAAATTAAAAAAAATTATTGTAGGATTTATTGGTATTTTAAGATTTTCATGTTTCATTAAGGACTCTATGTACAAAAGTATTGATTTCTTCCAAAATAATGGGTCTATTTCTTTGAAATAAAAAAAAACAGTATGCCTAATACCTGGCGATGACCATGAAATAATAAATAGTCCGCAAAAAAGTAACTATCTTGGGTAAAAAAAGGTATTTTTATGAAAAAAATGATTTTTTTAGACGTTTATTTTAAAAAACTTCAAATTACTAAAAAAATGTGCCCTATAACTATGTAATTTTATAGCTTACTTTTATTCTTTACCATTTTAGCTTCCAAATAAAAAAAAAAGCAATGTTCTAACTAAAAAAACACGCTATCTACGAACTTTTAAAGTGGAGCCTAATCGTGTTACCGTGCAGGTAGAGACCGTTTTTTCCATTGTTTCCGTCCTACTCTGTGCCCTTCGGCAGTCGCAGTCCTTTTGTTCTACACTCAGGTAGAGGGAAGGCGAGGGGAGGGGAGGCAGGGGGTTCGAAACAGGACTTACACAGTCGCTCCGATATTCTCGCCGCTGCTACTACTGTTCTCGTTCTCGCATTGTGTTCTCGTTGATTTGTTATTAAGTTTTTGTTACATTGTTGACTGTTACGTTTTCTACTGTTCGTTACGTTTGGACTGTTCCTGTTCTGCTGTTAAGTGTTGACGAAATGCCGCGATTGACAGAGTTCTCACCTCGAGAAATAGCCGACATGCATTATTATTATGGCATGTCACATGGTCGCACAACAGTCGCTCGGACTGCATACATAAATGCTTTCCCGGGCAGACTCATACCCTCAGCTCGAAATTTTCAAGAGATTCATAGGAGGCTCTCCAACATTGGACTTGGTTTGGCACGAGATCGCCGTGAGCAACCAGCTGTCGTTATTGACAATGCGATAGAAGAGGCCATTTTAAACGATCTGTTTGCTGACCCTACAACAAGCATAAGACGATTAGCGTTGCGTCATGGCATATCGAAGACGTCTGTCTGGCGAATTTTGAAAAAGGAGGGATTGCATCCTTTCCATTACCAACGAGTACAACATTTACACGAAAATGTAGATAATCGTCCAAGATGCGTAATGTCGACGTGGATTCTAAGAAAAATTAGAGCTGACCCAAATTTTCCCAAACGCATTTTTTGGATGGACGAAGCGACATTTACCCGAGACGGCATTACAAACTGCAGAAATTTGCACCAGTGGTCTCACGAAAATCCACGATTGAAGCGGGCATCTACTTTTCAAGTAAAATTTTCAATAAACGTATGGGCAGTCTTAATCGACGACATTTTAATTGGTCCAGTCATTTTACCCAGAACCCTAAATGCTGAACGTTTTTTAGAATTACTACAAAATTTACCCATGTTGATGGAAGGTGTTCCCCTGGCTACGAGACGGCGTGGGCGTATGTATCTCCAAATGGATGGATGTCCTGCACATTATGGGCGGGAGGTGCGGCGATTTTTGAACGAAAATTACCCGAACCGGTGGATTGGCCGAGGAGGGCCAGTAGGCTGGCCAGCGCGTTCACCTGATCTGACATCCCTAGATTATTTTTTATGGGGTGTCATGAAGCAAAGAGTAGACAGCACGCCAATAAATACCGAGGCACAGTTGCACGACCGAATAATTCAGTGCGCAAATGACATTAAAAATGATCCAGGAATGATTCGCAGAGCCACTAAGCAAATTAATATTCGTGCAGTAATGTGCTTGCAAAATCGAGGAGGCCATTTTGAACATTTAATGCATTAAATAAAAATGCAAAATTGTAAATTACGGATAATTTTATTAATAAAGTTATTGTGATTAAAGTCTGACTTTTATTACCTACTAAAATGTAAATAACTCCTACCTAGCCATTTTTTTAGTTAGAACATTGTTTTTTTTTTATTTGGAAGCTAAAATGGTAAAGAATAAAAGTAAGCTATAAAATTACATAGTTATAGGGCACATTTTTTTAGTAATTTGAAGTTTTTTAAAATAAACGTCTAAAAAAATAATTTTTTTCATAAAAATACCTTTTTTTACCCAAGATAGTTACTTTTTTGCGGACTATTTATTATTTCATGGTCATCGCCAGGTATTAGGCATACTGTTTTTTTTTATTTCAAAGAAATAGACCCATTATTTTGGACGAAATCAATACTTTTGTACATAGAGTCCTTAATGAAACATGAAAATCTTAAAATACCAATAAATCCTACAATAATTTTTTTTAATTTTTTTTTATATTTTTCTAGTCAATGATTCATGGTCTAGTTTCATCCCCTTTCGGGATTGCACTTTATCCAGGGCCACACTGTATAAAAAATTTAAAACATAGGAACACGGCCAAAGCCTTTCTTTAATTATTTGTGAAAAAGTAGTTAAATTGGTTAAGTTTTGGAGAAGAAATCAGGGGACTACGAATCGTTGATTTTGTGTATTTTTAATTGGTATTTTCGGTCCAAGCTGCAGTTGTCTCTATCGCGCTCTGCGGGGGGAGGCTTGAGGTTGGGGAGGCACGGACTACGTGTACATACACTAGTGACATGACTATATTATCTTTTAAATTGTGATTACTGCTTATTAGATAACATCTTAGTTTTTTTTGTATCCTAAAGTGACACGTAATTTCATACAAAATATAGATATCGAATGTATGGAATACTTAGTATTAAAGCAGTAACTGGGGTACTTACTGCGGTTATTCTAAGCAATCAGTACAAATAGATTTAACTCGTACTAGAAATATTATGAGTTTTCGTCAATTAAATAATATATTATAATAACTAAATAGTAATTTAGTTATTATAATTAAGCATGTATCATGAAAGAACTCCATTTAAGCTACATATTGAAAAAATCAGACCTACAAAAACTTATAAGCTAAAGTAGAAGTAAATAAAAATGTAATACAAAACTTTGTCCTCCATTTTCTCTACTTAGAAATTTCCGACTTACTGCTCTTACCCTTAGTATGGCAGAATAATGTTGAAAGTATATCTAAAGTTAGGTATAAAAAAAACTATTCAGTGGTCAAACCGTTTCTCTCTCTCTGATCTATAAAAAACTTGTACCTATCTAATGGTCCGGAGCGCGCTAAATTTCGTGGTAGGTATACGACCGTGGCGGGAATGGGAAAATGGGGATTAGTTGAAACGGATATTGAATGAAATGGGAATCGGATCAATAATGAACTTGGATCTATAAAAAACGAGCGGATTATTTTTCGATCTGGTAACAGACAATCGATATAAAAAGTTTCTAATATCAGATCGATTTTCTGCCAAAATACATCTTCTCTTTTATTTTTTTCGTTTTCGTTTTTATTTTTAAGCCTGAGCTCCACAAAATAAAATGTCCAGTAAGTAATAGCCAGAGTCAAACAAAGAGCAGGTATGTAGGTAAAACAATAAGACGAAACAACACTCCGCACACGCCGAACGAAATCAACTTGCAAACTACGCCCGGCCCGCTCACGAGCGTGGCGGGCGCAGGGCGCGGCGGCGGCGGCGGCGGGCGTGCCACGCACACATTGACAGTCCCATTCACACATTGATAGCTCGCTTCTTCGGGCATCGCGCGACAGCAATAGATTTTACAAATACCTATTTTTCAATTCTCTAGCCCGTGATGTTCCCTCTTAACATGTTATGCGTAAAACTACAACTCATGAAGATTCAGTTGCGAAAAAGACATCTCTAAAGAGTTTCTACTTTTTTTTAATTTTTTTAGGTTGATCATGGCGATATTTCAATGAACAAAAAAGAAAAAAATGTTACCTAGAAGAATCGCAGAGCATACATGGGGGTGATTCGGGTACCTACCCCACGACACATGCCTGACCTATTTTTTTTTGTGTCGACAATTTCGCGGCCACCCTGTATATCTCTGTCTCTCTCTCGCAAGACTCGGCAGTTCTAAATAATTAATTAGTAATAAATACTATTGCATTTTATTGTCTATGACATAAGCGAATGTGTACAGCCTGTCAAGAAAATGTAGAAATTAAAGAGTACGGTTTTGCTCAGACTTTTTGTCTGTGTTTGTTAATAGCTTGCACTTACAAGCATTATATAAATTAAAAACTTGAGCTTTTCCATAAATTAAGGTATTGTGTTTCAATAAATATAGTAAATGTTTAGATTTTTCAATAAAACAATTAGTACACTTTCACTTCCGGTTTCTTGTATTTTTTGACAAACTGTACTTACCTATACGAAGTCCCTACGCGCGTGCCAACCTTGCCAGCGCATTTGTCTACAGTTTGGGATAGGTCGGATCGATACGGGTTTCCGTTTGTCCGTTCCGCACTTTGCACCCCAGCGCTGCGTGTTGTGTTTGGAGCAGAGATGGGCAACTTCTCGGTAACTTTCCATTTTGTGGAAACTTACCGATATCCTCCCTGAAAGTTTCCGTATCTTCTCATTTTGGTGAGAAGATAAAATGTTCTTATTAATTTTTTTTGTTTATTGCAGTATTCGCATATTATTGGTCTAACATGCAAGAAATATGCGTTTTTCCTAAGCGCAGTGTACTTTTATCCGTATTTACTATTATTAAAAAAGTATAATAAACCTGAAAAAAAAATACAACTGAGTCTGGATTGGACATAAATTAACATTTATATTAACAATTACCTACCGACAGAAAATAACGACTACTCTCATCGTCGTAATGACCATTTTTTGTATGTAATAAATAAGTTAGTTAAATATTTAATTATCTACACTTAAATAACAGGAAACGTAGCTACGTTGTATTGTTATTGTCGAATATTATCCGCCGTCGCTATTGCTGAATATTATGTACAGTCAGAGCCTAGGGCTTAAAAACTTCTGACAGTAAGACCAGCCACTAGTCTTACAAGCGTCCATCAATCCGTGGTGGAGTATGGCCTATACCTTCCTCAGGGACCCGTGCCCCTCGGTGGGGACATAATGGGTTGATGATGATGTACCGTCGACAACCCATCTACCTGTACATTTTAGTAGTAAAGTCATTACGCAACGCAGTAGAGTGCATGGATGTAGGATGTAATGTTCTGCCGACTGTACTAACATCTCTAGAATACTTGTCTGATTTCGGTGCCGGAAAGACTTACTGCAGCCCCTCCCGCCAAATAGAGTCCTAAATAAAAGCCCTGTGGTGAACAAAATGAAACGAGCGTGTCATGGATTAGTTTAACACCCATTCAATTGATTTATTTCTGTGCAACCCTCGCCGACCGCACGAGACGCCAAACAGATATTCCGCCATCTTGGAGAAAAATCTAGACGCTATAATCGTTCTTAGATAGACAGGGAGAGAGGTTATTATAGTGTATACTGTGGCGTGCTCTTCCAACTCTAGGGGAGAAATCCTTGTGAATGAGGCCTTGATAGATAAAGTGCAGTTTAAAGTTCGGAGTGCAGTTATACCTTTTACCTACAGCGTGTAAAAACAACTTAGGAACCATAACTGAAGCTTCGCTAATTATTTTGCCGGAGATTCAGGTTTCAGGAATGTTTCCTTCCTCTAAGTCACTATTCAAGAAATTTAAGCCTATAATTCTTGAATAGTGACTTATTGGCTACCTTTGTGGCGCAGTGGTTAGCGCATCTGCCTACCATGCGAGAGGTCCCGGGTTCGAATCCTGGCTGGGGACAAAAGAAAACCCAGGTCTTGGATGTTTACATGTTTGTGACGTCGCTGATTCTGGTTCCCACGACACAGGGTACCTATCCTAGTGTGGGGCCAGAAGCAATATATGTGCCTGTATGTAAATGTTAATGTTATGTTATAATAGCCAATTTCTTGACTCTGATAGTGTTTAAAAAAATGCTGACCAAATCTAACTGACACGTAATATAAGGTGTAGGTAAGGTAGTCATTTTGGGCCCTCTAGCAGTGCTTTCTTTCTAGCTATCGTTACCCCTTGTACAGTCGAGATTACATCAACCTATACACCCATGCACTCTATTCCGTTACGTTACGGGCGACTGCAACTAAAATGTATAGGTTGACGTGTTCTCGACTGTACAGTCGACAGCACATCATCTTATACACTCATGCACTCTACCCCGTTGCATTACGGGTGACTTTGCAACTAAATTGTGAAGGGTGACGTGCTGTCGACTGTTCATGGTGTAAGTAATTAAGTTTGCTAACACCACGGATCGTGAGAAACTCCAATAGCTTAAAGCACTAACGCCTCTTACCACAACATAATTCACGAGGACCCTATAAAAGGGGCTTATAAAAATAAACAAACACACAATGACCTTTATTGTACAGTTATTATTTACGACTTACCAGCCTAGTACAGCCCGGAAAAGCTCCGTAATCAATGGGGTTTTTGTAATAGAGAGTTTAAATGCTCACCCCAACAAAATAAACTTGCTTTGTTGACCTCTGACATTAAGGGTATTTCAAATATAGGTGGGTAACCAGTAAAAAGTATTCTGTACTTTAGTGGATATCAGTGCATGGGCTAAATACAGAAGCTCGGATGCATCTATTTGCTCTTACCACTTGAAATATATTGTAAAAAAGTGGCCTTTAATCAGTAATGTTAAAGGCGACTTTGCAACAAAAAAAAAGTTCCATTGAGTCTACGTACGATCCCACCAAATTCTGTAGGAATTTAATTGTCATTAGCTCAATAGTATTTTCGTATTTAAAATGTAAATTATGATTTCATTCAATCACCCACGGGACAGGCATCGCCTAGTGTGGGGTCCGTACACTATAATATCTTGTAATAATTTTAAATGGCAATAAATGATTTTTTTTATTTTTTTATTCTGACGTTAATGATACCCATTGGTATGGAATTTGACGGCTAGAAAGAGACGATTTAAACAGTCTTCTAACAGGAGCAGGTCGGATTTTCTGTCTGTAGCATACCAACAATTCAGTAGTTACCATAAATAGTCACTCACTGGGATCTGGCATTCATCCGGCCCAAACAAACATCGGGTCTTTGAACTATTGGATAAATAGAGCGGGTTGGATTGGCATGCACCTACGAAGACTTATCGGAAGTAGACTGCTCCATTTTTTCCACATCAAGTTTTTGAAATTGCCGAGCTTTCTATGCTTTGCTCACATTTCTGTTTTGGGTAAGAAGCCTTCTATCTTCTTCTATATAAAATTCTCGTGTCACCGTGTTAGTGCGCATACTCGTCCGAAACGGCAGAGGCCTTAGGGCGGCTTGAAAACTTCTGACAGTAAAGCCGGGTCCGCTGCGCCATGTTACGCGTGTTACAAAAAATGTAACACGTTATAATGGGGCGTGGTATAACATGTTACGTGTTACGTAACACGTAACACGTTAGCCGCGGCGAATGGATAACATCCCCGCGTTCGCCTGCGGGGGGGTGAAGTCATTCATTTTATGTTAGCGCTCGCCGGACGCACACGTCTCGCGATTCGGTGATGGAGTGGAAAAAAGAAAATACTTTGTTTTTCATACGATTATTTCGAGAAAGACAAGTGCTTTGGGACGCCTCATGTAGTGATAAAGCAGGAATAATAGGAATTTCAAAAGAAGAAATGAATACAAAGTGGATAAGCCTAAATGGACAATATAGCAGACACGTCTTCTTCGTCGGAACTCATTTTGTTTTTGTTACAAAAACTGTAACATAACAGAACTAGAAAGTCGCAGCAGACGGGCTGTTACGATAACCGTAACATGTTAAATTTTTTTGTAACACGCGTAACATGGCGCAGCGGACCCGGCTTAAGACCACACCAGTCTTATAAGCCTGGTATGACATATATACCTTCCTCTGGGAAGAGACCCGTGCCTCTCGGTGGGGACATAATGGGTTGATGATGATGATTAAAAGGTTCTGCCTAAATCTAGTGCATTAACGTGAACGTCTACTGTCGACACTAATTCTAGTGTACTGATTCGGAGTTTAGTATTTTTTAGCGACTCGAGAGAACATAATATACCAAACTGTTATGTCTAAAGAAAACACTGAATTTATTAATCAAATGTTTATTTTAGTGAGCACAGCAAATTGTCGTGGCACGGGCAAAACGAGCGAGAGAGGGAGCGAGCGAGAGAGACGCAACACTCTTCACCGCATTAATAATAAATTAATAGTATCTAGGAAATTGTTTTATTTATGGCTATCCCTTCACCCCTACGAGATAAATACAGTAATGTTACCTATTTTAAAGAGTATTTTATGTTAACTTAGGAAATTTGTTCTCGGCATCATGCTCAGCATACATTCTTATGAACGTAGTACGAACAGACTAAATCCTAGCTTAAACTATAGTTCTTGGCATCATGCATTACTGCATACATCATAAGAAGTCCTACGAACTAGTGTGATAGTAATATATCTAACTATGTTCTAACATTAATTTTCCAAATTTTCACCACATTTCTGCATCTGGTTTACATGTCTTTTCCACTTACAACCACAAACATCTATGTTATATGTAGTATTTGGGACAGATTCTTCCAATACTACTCCTTGAATCCATGGCTTAAGCCCCCTACGATAATCTCTAACCATTACCTTTTCACCTACCTCAAAGTTAACTGTTCTCTTATTTAATATGTTCTTACTTTGTTTTTCAAGCATTTCATATGTAATTTCTGGCAAAGTTGGTGGTGTCAGCAATGTAAATCTATTTCTGAGCTCCCTGCCCAGCATTAACCTGGCAGGAGTCATTCCCGTTGCACTATGGGGCATATTTCTGTAGTCAAAAACCTGATTAATTTAATTCAATTTTTGCATGCCTAAGAAGGTGAATTGTGAAGAAACTTACTTATTAGTACCAGCTTAATGTACCACTTTTCGTGCAAATAAACAATTTCATTTCATTTCATTTCATAAATTTATTGCCGACGCTAGTGTGTCCACTCTCTTTAATTTTTGTTACATGTGATTTAAAAGTTTCCACAAAGCGCTCTGCGGCTCCATTAGTTGCCGGATAGTAGGGTGGTGAAAAGGTATGTTTTACATTGATGTTATTACAATAATTATCAAATTCTGAATTTGTAAAGGTAGGGCCGTTATCAGTAACCAAGTGGATAGGATAACCAAACCTGGCAAATACATATTTGAAAACTTCTATTGTTTTCGTGGCAGTGATATTAGACATTTCAATTGCCTCTACCCACTTTGAGTAACTGTCAACTATCACTATATACATTTTACCATAGAAGGGCCCTAAAAAGTCAGCATGTAACCGGTACCATACTGAGGGCGGTGTTGGCCATGTTTTTTATACTAACCGCTATCAGACCCGTTTAATCAGTAACGGTCAGTGAGAGTAAATTAGTCTTAGGTATGCCTATACCTACACGATGCGAAATTTGGTTGCTCTCTGAAACCCAGCACAGGTCTAAGTAGAGGTAACTAATGTCTTGCTTAGGAATGTAATTATGTTAAAGTAATACGAACGTTAACTGATACTAATGTCGCGTTGGAATTAACCCTAATTGACTCAAGTGGGTCTAGTTCAACAAATTTACCGAGAAAACTGCACTTATAACTGGGTTTTATTTTATTTGGGACAATAAACAGCTACACAATATAAAATTATTAACAAATATAGTTGTTAAGTCGAATATGTAAGAGTATTAACCCACAACATTATCCACAGATTACTATGACGAGATTAAAGAACGGCAAAAACTTTTGCGCCAGAGAAACATAATTTTACATGTCTGTGCTGAATAATTAATTGAATTGAATTGAATTGAGTTGAATTGAATTGAATTGAATTGAAGGGTGTTTCGGAAGAACAACCATGGTCGCACCCTCGTGAATCCTTTCCTTTTTTTTTTCTTTGTTTAGGTACCAAAAATATAGTATGAAGTACAAAATAATCCATAGAGCAAAAAAAAAAAACAAAAACAAAAATGCGACCCCGGCTGCTCCCCCAAAACACCCTTCAATTAGAATACAAGAAGAAGTGCTAAATGTTTGCATGCTAATAAGCGAGGCAAGATATTTTGTAACATGCAATTGCAGCGAAATTTTGACACACTTGAACACGTTGTTGCATACTTATTAACAATAAGTAGAACATTATAAATTAATTACTCATTATAAAATAAAAAATCGTATTGCGAAATTACATTAATTACATAATTATATAAACCAATTCTCTTGTCACTTTTCTTTTTTCCAATTTTTTGTTATCATTTATGTAATTCTTATTTTTGTAATGCAGTTGTATTAGTAAACGTTTTATAATAGGTACTTTTATTAAAATATTATTTTAACAATACTGAAAGTGATTCTATAGCTTGACCAGAAAGAGTAGAAATTAAAGAGTGCGATTTTGCTAATACTCTTCTTTTCCATACCCAAACTTTTAGTACTGAAAGACTTAGTCTCAGCAAGGAAAATGAACCTTGGTCTCAGTTACAATAATTGTGCTTATATTATAATAGCAGATGGCCTGAAAAGTTCCTATAATATATTTTAGTTACACTTCACTTCCGTTTTCTACACTTTATGGTCAACCTACAACAAATTAGAATAATAGATTAGGGTTATTAGGTGCTCCACACTAAACAAATACTGTTTAAAAACTATTTATTGTTAACTTATTACTTAATTGATTTTTTGTCTGAAGAGTCTGACCAGGTTTCTGCTCACCATGATTAAGCTCTGCGAATCAGAACGATAATGTGTAGTGCTAAAAAACTATTTGCCACTCCTTCCAACAATATTGACACCAATATTTTATGAGGTGGTCCAGTTCCTTTCCTTAATGTAAAGTATTATAACTTTTGCTATCGTTTACACAATCGTTTTGTTCACGTTGGTATCATCATCATCATCATCATCATCATTCAGCCATAAGAAGTCCACTGCTGGACATAGGCCTCCTCCATTTCCAAAACGACCGGTTAGAAGCGGCTTGCATCTAGCGTCTTCCTGCCACTTGGATGAGATCATCTGTCGACAATAATCATTACCTCCGTCCGTGAAAAAGTGACTTTAACGTCTCTATTTTTATTATCTAGCAAAGCCTCCTTTATGAAAAGTTTTTTTTTGAAGGATTGTGAGCGGGCAAGACAACATGTCAGACGTTTCAGCCATTCCTGGGGCTCCATGCATGAACACTAGCGCTACCAAAAAATGTTTTTTTACACATCGATTTTGCAAAAAGTGTCTCTACAATCTTTAAATAATGTTAATCGTGATTTTATTGCGAAAAGTGTCAGAAAAAGTGAAATGATTTTTTTTAATTGTTGGCTTAGTATTACAGCATGGAGTGGAGACCCTGCAAGTCGAGTCTACCTGGCTTGTTCCGGGGGTCTCATGGGTACATAATAGGAAACATAAGCTTTTTTGTGACCCGTCTGAGTATCAAGATTTAGCCCCACAGATTATAGGATAATTTGGTTCTCTGCACGTTTTTCGCCATGCACATTAAACACAGTTTTTGCCGACTTCTATAAAAACATGAAACAAAAGCGGTCTCAAACCAGCCGCGTACGGTTATCTTCGGACGAGTTCCGAGTAAATCTCCTGCAAACATTGCACGTTTACACTGGAAATGAGAGCAACTTCGAGCACCGTTGCGAGCTGTTTAGCAGTTCCGTAAGACCCTCGGACTTATGCATATCTAGTAACAGCTTATAATATAATATACTTATAAATATACACAGAGAATATTCTATTGATTCTATTGGCTCACTGGTTTCCTCCACACAGGGTAACCTAGCGAGGAGACCAGAGTTACACTTACAGTTACGCACGTTACGGGTTGAACTCAGTAGGCCACTAATAAATCTAAGAACATCCTTTTAAATCACCTGCTATTTTTAGGCTCACTCTGTAACTTACTTAGTAAGAAGCAAATAAATGAATAAAGTATTATTATTGACAATAGTATTTTAGCTTAGGTACCTACATATTTTTTAAGATCCCTGTTGTGACTTTGTATTTCAGACACCGCTAAGGGCCGATTTCTGAATTGAGAATTTACATTAAGTAAATACTTAAGTAACGTACTGTCACGCTCTTTTCTGAGACGAGACAACACTACGGTTAAGTATTTACTTAGTTAAAATTCTCAACCCTGAAACCGGCGGCCCTCAGACTCTTAAGTGGACCTAGAGAAAATTTGGAAGAAATCATTATTCGTTGATTACATTGAGGCTTGACTGGACTGTTCGTACGTGGAGCAGGGTATCTCGCTCGCCCTTTTTTGTGATTGTAACAAAATTATTTTATTTTGTATGAATGTGGTGTGAGGATTTGATGGATACTGTAATTCCGGATATTCAAGGCATATTTTTCTTATCCTGTACAAATTTTTGTTGTGGAGAAAATTGGATTCCAATATTAATCTTGGGAACAATTGGGTAGTTGACAAAATGTCAAATAAGTTACTTTTAAAACGCAATTTTGTATGAAAATACCGGTTTATGACGTCATATTTCAGGGCACTCTTTTTATGTTTTAGCTATTTAAAAATTGTAATAACTAGTAATTGACTAAAAGAGATACATTTTCCGAAATATTTTGTAATTTTTGTTTTAATCCAGCTTAACAAATAATTTATTGTTGTTCGTGTCAACTACCGTATTCTCTCTGTATTAAAAACTAGATAGAAAGACAGATATAGAAAAATATACGTATGGGAAACAACGTTTAAAATGTCCGTAATTTAATTTTGCATCTCATCCTCAGACCACGTTCATCAAAACTTTTGTTATTTTTACAATAATTAAAATGCTGAATTGTTCGGAACAATAGCCTTAAGGGATGAAAAAGAGTGACAAAAAAGATGAACAAGGGTTTGAGAAAAAGGGGTTTATGTTCAAATATTTTGAGTAGTAATTGCTGTAATATGGTCGGCCAGTGTAACTCCTCCGGAATGATAATGAAGATAAGTGGAATGGGGACGCAGGCAAACATGCAGATTGCGCTTTATTAGTGTCGAGGAAAACGTTGAAATACCGCCGTCGCAGCGGACGGGCCAAAAATGGCGATGGTGGCCTGTAATTATTTTTTCGGTGTGACACCGAAAAGTGGCAAAGTTTCAATTCTAAACTATGCTCCGGATCAAGGGCGTCGCCAGCTAATGACTAAGGGGGGGGGGGGGGCAATGGGGCAAGTCAAAATCTTAAGTTATTCTGTATATTTAAATATTTTCTACAATATACATTAAACATTGTGAATTTATTTAAGTTTTGTCATGCGATGCGGAATTTATTAATAGGTAAGGAAGTCAATTGCTCGCAGTTAGCTACATTTGATCTCTAGGGCAACTGCCCCCCCTCCCTACCCCCCCTAAGCGACGCCCTTGATCCGGATACGGACACTAACTTGATTCTTTTTGACGGAAGAAGAGTCCGACCAGGTTTCGCTTTGATACGCAGAGAATCGCTCGTAGCCCCGGCTGCCTGAGTGATCTAAAACGATCACTAAGATTAAGCAACGTACGGCGCGTTCAGCGGTTCCGTGAGAAAAATGCGACGCGTTTCGCCTGTAACACGAGAAAAAGAAGTCGTAGGTACATGCCCGTACTGAGAATCAAACCTGAGTTTCGCTTCGAGTCTGTTGTTCTACCCCCTGTGCCATCACCGCTCCATGACAATCATAGTTCAATAACTATGAATGAATTTAGTTTCATTATTGCAAGTTTAACACAAGTTTTGCACATAGGCGAGCTTAATGCTACTTAGCATCTTCCAACTAACCTAGGTAATGATGAAAAATTTACAGGTAGTGGAACTTAAATATTAAATTATACTATTTACAGTCTGTTAGCTTTTAGAATATACCTCGGGCTCTAGAGTGGCTTCGGTTTTCGCCAAAAGCACACGAGTGTAATACTTCCTGCTCTGTCTGTATAAAACTTTTCTTTACTATTTTGAAAAGTTATGTGAAGTTATAAATGACAATACAAAATAAACCTTACCTTATTGCAATATAATCGGTTTTTGATTGCTCAGCTCAGCTCAGAAACTGATGTCTACTGTACTATGAGAAAACCGATGGCCTGTCACTGCCGGCTTCCATATTAGAGCATGCATGATATGACACGACAGTTTATCATATTACTACAGTATGGCCGCTTTCACTAGTCGACGGCTTTGGTAGATATGCCTCTGCTCACTGTAAACACCCATATTCTTCTTCTTTCTTATACAGGGTGTCCCAAAACTCAACGTCAAGCCGGTTCCGGGTGAAAAGGCAAGTCATACTGGTTGTCAGGAAATATAAAAAAAATATATTTTTTCATTTTAAGTACAATTTTTTTTTCAATAAATTTCACAAACTTAATGAAAACTAAAGTTAAAATTAAACATGGGCAATTTTTTTTCTTCCTCCTTTTCTTCCAAGCTGGAGTTGGAGCTGCTTTTGAAATTATGTTAACAGTTTAAAGAAGCATTATTCAGAGAAACAAAAAAAAAGATTGGAAAAAGTAAAGATTTGTGGCAACCGGATTTTTAAATTTTTTTTTAAATGCCTATAATTTTTTTTTCACGCATTTTTTTTTATTTTTTATTTTTCTTATAACCTACTGGTTATAAGAAAAATAAAAAATTCATAGTAAAAATAAAAGTCATACTTGATTTGCCTATTCACTCGGTTCCGGCTTGACGTTGAGTTTTGGGACACCCTTTATAAAATGGATTGCTGTTCGTTGGTCTCACTGAAACTCGAGAATTATGTTACTTGTCTGTTTATTTTGTTTCTATGATGTGTCTTGTTGGTATAATACATGTTTTTCGTCTTCTTCATTTATCAAAGCATTTTTCATCAACAAATTCAAAATGTTAAAATGTGCATGCGCGACGTCGTGCACGCCTTAACAGGAGCCTTGACTCTTACGCTAGCGTGGACTATCACCTTAACAACATTTTGTCGTTGAACTTGAGTGAAAGTAATCACCAAATGATTGCCACATGACTTATTGGTGTCCATACAATTTTGACATGACACATTTCGTAACGAAAGTGTTCGACTTTTATGGATGGGCTCGACTACTGATGAACTTATCGCGTTTGAATGTACCTTATTGCTTTAAAATACGGTCTGTATTCGTATTCTCTCATTACCGCTATTATATGCGTAGTTTGCGTTGTAAATGTATAGGTATCGCTTTAAACGGACGTATCAATGCGTCCGAGGAATGTAGAATGTTATCGGACGTCATATTTGTCCGCTATTACACAATGCTCGCCATTGAACTTGAATATGAAACGGTTCGTGATGAAGACACTTCGTTAGGGTTCCGTAACCCTGATGAAGGATTTTCTTGTAGAACCAGGCCTGTTTCACTACGCGTGTCGGTATTGAACGCGTAAGTACATGCGGCGACCACTCCGGAGTGGCAAATAGGTAGGAATTCAGGCGCCAGAAGAGGTCTGGTAAGAGTTACGCGGTAGAAAGAGAGGCAACTTGTAGGTGAATATAACGCAGCTTTTTTAGCGCCGTGCGATCTGCACTATTACGTCAAAAAATCGGAGATGCCTTTATTATTATCTAATTTCTTAGGATTTGTGATTATAAATGCGAGTCGAGAACTCCATTGACAATTTGTGAAATATTTCAAGAGTGATTGGGTGGGTGATTTACTACTTTATTTACATGTTTGTGACGTCGCTGTTTCTGGTTCCCACGACGCAGGGTATCCTAGTATGGGGCCAGAAACAAATCTATGTGCCTGTATGTATATGTTATGTTATTTACAAAAAAGAAAAGTGTTTTTAATTGTCTTTAATTAGAAATAGGTGCATGTAAATTCTATTCATTTATTTATAAAACATTTATATAAGATTTCACAAAAAAAAGGCATGTCCGATTTTTTGTGGAAAAAATACCTTGTGCTATGTAGTGCTTAGGAAGGGAAGGTAAGAACGTAATAAGCCTTTATGACATTTCTCGTTCATGAAAAATTTAGACTTCTTCGAAAGTCACCCGAAAAACGTAGGGGGACCAGCTGTCGACTTTATATGACATTCAACAAACGTAAGTCCTTTTATACCTAGATGTAATAAATTTTTGATCCTACGGAACTCTAATATAGCATGTCAGATGCACACTTGACTTTTCCAATAAAGGCGTCGTTCATTACTTAAAATGACACTTGATTACGTCACACATGGCGGAGCGGAGAGGAGAAAGTACTTGAATACACAGCACAGGAAAACAACCAGGCATGGGTAGTAAGAATTTTTCATTGTTTTTGGACTTTATTTCAAAGTGATAAGGTTCAATTTAAAGTGGAACTTATTAGACCATTGCCTGGTGAAGGGTTAAGGAGGAATTGATCTGACTTCTTTGTAGCTCTTTCAGTGTCGATTAGACTTGTCTGTCAACTTTATTACCCGACTGCGGCGTTGCGCTGAAAAGGAGGGCAATGTGTTTCTCTCGTATGTATGTAGGGCCGATTCTACTTTCCCTCGTAACTCGTTAATCAATGATCTGATTTTGACGAATAAGATCTTAGTAATCGATTCGTCGCGTTTGCGCGAGTGTGATTGGTTATACTATATACAGGGTGTCCCAAAAAGTTGTGTCTAGCGGAAGTCCAGAGATAGAGCACCCCTAGGGGTACCCGAAAAAAAAAATACGCGCTTGATTATTTTCCGAAATATGCGAGTAGTGTGCCTTGTAGACACAAAATTTTAATTAAATTTAATTTTAATATGTAATACATTTTAAGTAACTTTGCCCCTTCATTTTTTTATGCGCCATTGTAGCGGAAGCGGAACATACATACATGGGGGTGATTCGGGTTTCTTAGAGGTGCTCTATATTTGGACTTATGTTTGACGCAATTTTTGAGACAGCCTGTATTTAAAAAAAAAAAGTCCGCATAAGCTCACAATAAAAAAATACTGAAATAAAAACTAACCAACAACTTACCTGCTGAGCATTAACTAAGTACTAAAGCTTCATTTGCACTTTTGATATGTAAACATTTGTTATGAATATGAATGAACATTTATTTGTCGAACTATTATAAGAAAAAAAAAAGGAATAAGAATATTCAATCTCTGTATCGTTAGTTATCGTATCGATGAATTGAAGTTCAATGAAATGGTGCTCTAGAAGTAGATACTAATTTTAAGCTGAAGTTGGTAAAGTTGCTTTTACCTGCCTCAAGGTCCCGGCGGTTTTGCAAAAGGTAGTAAAAAGTAAGTCCGACTACGTCTGGATGTTTCCCAACAAATCGTTGCCTGAAGCAAATGCACCGTTTACATACCTTCCTTCGCCACCTCGCGCTGCAGTTAATCACTCCCTAAAAACAGCGATTATTAAAGATAAGCAATCTGTATAAGCAAATTAGTACTTATTCCGATTTTTCAACTAAAACTTTCGTAAGCACAACACGTTTTAAACATTTAATGCGGATCAACTTACGGGTGTTGTTTTATCGGACGAGTCCGACCAGGTTTCGCTCCGATTCGCAGAGCTTAATCATGGTGAGTAGAGACGAAGCTCGCGTCGTCGGTTGCTCGTCTCAAACTCGTCCGATAAAACAACACCCGTAAGTTGATCCGGATTAAATATTTAAAACTTATTCCGATTGTTTACGTCCAGGCTCAATGGACAATCATTGCGCACACATGGAGTAAACGGTGAGACCGCCGATTGTATACCAAGAAGTGCAATTCCTCTGTATACTGACATCAAGGCGCGTAACTAGCTAGTTGACTAGCGCCGCCAATGGAAATAATATGTCTTCTCATACTATAATACGTTTTTTCTTAAATCTTTTTAAAATAAGCCTAGAACCTTCTGTCCTACATAGCCGGCTGTCCTCCATGGGCGTTTTTAGTACTGACAGAAAGCGCCGTCAAAGCTCATAATCCTCTCACGGACAAACTTCTCACACTTCCCTGTTCACTCCACTTCCATAGGAAGTAGTGTAAAGCGCCTCAATCGTGGGCGGACAAGAGTAACTTGTCTCCGATTCATAAGCGACCTCTCTATTAAACTGCGTCTCTTTCACAACCCTAATGATAGAACGTGACAGTTAGAGTCGAAGTCGATAGTTACTCCTTCCTACGCAAATTACCTTTGGAGACATACAAAATACTATCAGAAGTATCAGGGTAATTCTCAGAATTGCATAATTTCTTTGGCGCATTTTCTTTTCATATTAACTCAAGCGGCGGCGGCTTGAAAACTTCTGACAGTAAGACCAGCCACTAGTCTTACGACCCTCCACCAATCCGGACTAGGCCCCCGTGGTGGAGTATGGCCTATACCTTCCTCGTGCAGGTGTTATTTAGGCGGGTGCTCAAATTGGAAATTTCTTCCAGATAACCTTACGATGGAAAAATTGGGGAGTTGTCGAAATCCACTGCACATTCCCACAATTCATTCAACTTGTCCTTCTGTATTTATTTCGTAACGGAGTCGCACGAAAGACATTTTTCATTCCATTTCTATCTGGCCCATTCAAATGTTTGTATGGCATGAATATTTATGGCTCTAACTTCACCGTACTTGTATGCTAATCTCACATGTGGGCTTTCCGGTGAGATTTTACTAGTTCAAACTTAACGTCTTTTAATGAGTTATCTGTCTTGTTTAACATTTGGACGATTGGACGAAAACGGTAACTACTCGTCAGTCTATGGCCTATCTTTATCATCATCAACACTTATGTCCCCACCGAGGGGCTCGGGTCTCTTCCCTAAAGAAGGTATAGGCCATACTCCACCACGGGGGCTAAGCCCGGATTGGTGGAGGGTTGTAAGACTAGTGGCTGGTCTTACTGTCAGTCAAGCCGCCCCCATCGACGGCAGCCGGCACCAACTGCTAAACGTTCCTTGCGAAGCACGGAACCGCTTGGAAAAATGCCACGTCATAGAAAGTTCACCCATCCATGCACCGAACTCGCCCTATGTTGCTTAGTCTTCGTGATCTCTTCAATCAGGTGGCCGGGGCTACGAGAGATTCAGTGTACATAGAATTGCCAGAATAAACACAATGAATTGTATTTAACGCCCCCATCGACGGCAGCCGGCACCAACTGCTTAAAGTGCCTTGCGAAGCACGGAACCGCTCCGAAAAATGCCACTAGCGTTAGTCATAGAACGGTCCCCCATCCATGCACTGAACTCGCCCTATGTTGCTTAGCCTTCGTGATCACTTCATCCAGGTGGCCGGGGCTACAAGAGATTCAGTGTACATAGAATTGCCAGAATAAATAATGAATTGTGTTTAAATGAAACCGGCCCCTGTCCAGCCCATGTGGATAATCCTTTATGTCCGCCATTTGCATATATGTACACAGAAGATTCCAGCTTCCTTGCATGTGAATAAATTGTCCAATTACCTCCGGCCCACAAGGCTGGTATTAAACTGATTGCCCGGCCTACCCAGTACCCAACTTGTGGCAATTTCTGGTCGTTTTTGTGCTTTATTTGTTCGTGACTAGTCGACATGTTTTTAAGAGTATTTTATAGGCATAGGAGAGGTATTAAGCTTGACAGTTGAGATCTTTCAGTCTTCTTGTTTAAAAAATAGCTCGCGCGTTCGAGACTCGCAGTTTTTTCCGAATTTTTCTTGAACCTCAGGACATTTTTTTTGGGATTTAATTACAAATGACAAGTATGTAATTAAAATGTACAATGCGAGAGATCCCGGGTTCGAATCCCGGCTGGGGACAAGAAGAAAACCCAGGGCTTGGATGTTTACATGTTTGTGACGTCGCTGTTTCTGGTTCCCACGACACAGGGTATCCTAGTGTGGGCCGGAAGTAATGTAATGTGCCTGTATGTAAATGTTATGTTATGTACAGCTTATATAGTTCGAATTTCCCTCTCCCAATTTTCGCTTTCTTATCAAAAGGTCTAAGGCTGACATTCAGAGACGAAAACTAAGCAAAGACTGGTCTCAGAAATGTCAAAATCACGTACTTAGAAACATTTCGTATTCAGAATCGAATCTTAGCAAGTTTAGTATGAAATGGTGCTTAGCTAAGTGTAAGTAGTCAATATCGGTGACTTTACGTGAACTTAGGACTGTCACTTCTAAGCCTTTTGTTCACAGACTACTCCAAACGTCATTTCACTGATGTTCTATGAGCATTATCTGTGGGATTTTTTTATTCACTCTGACATATATAGAATTGTATGATGTTGTCCTGCTCTCTTGCAGCAATGTCAAATTTAAAAAACCGGTAAGAACTACATAACTAAAAAATTATAGACAATATAGATGACTTTCTTAAGTACTGTGAATACGAAAATTACGGCGCTTTACTAAGTACGCGGAACGTGAACTTAGGATTCGTCTCTCAATGTCAGCCTAAGTAGTAAAACGTCCAACAGCGCGAAACGTCTAATGAGCAGTATGCCTAATTAGCAAAACGTCCATGTAGCATAACGGCTAAGTAAGTGATGGTCTAGTCTATACATAATATCAGAACGTCTTTCATGATCATTAGGTAATAAGCCCATTCAGTAGGTATGATCATGAAAGACGACGATTACATTATACAGCGTTTCCCAAAAATGACACGTCACAGTGACACTGGAGGTAGACCTGCTCAAGAGGCGTCGAACCAACATAACATGA
Organism: Yponomeuta plumbellus; assembly: GCA_947310845.1. Taxonomy (NCBI): domain Eukaryota; kingdom Metazoa; phylum Arthropoda; class Insecta; order Lepidoptera; family Yponomeutidae; genus Yponomeuta; species Yponomeuta plumbellus. Next base: position 5,864,101 of record OX371217.1, read on the forward strand.
CCTCAGTAAAAGTTGCATGGTTTTCGAGATATGGCCAATTTTAACTTATTCTAAATTTTCACTTTTTTTAACAACTTTAGTGGTATGCTAACACTTACGCTAAGTTAGTAAGTTCGTGACCGAGTACAAATAAAAAAAACCAAACACGAGGGCTATCTAACTTAATGCTAGCACTAAACTTGTTAAAAAAAGTGAAAATTTAGAACAAGTTTAAATTGGCCATTTCTCAAAAACCGTGCAACTTTTACTGAGGTCGTGTTAGGTTGGTTCGATGCCTTTTGGGCAGGTCTACCTCCGGTGTCACTGTGACGTGTCATAATTGGGACACCCCGCATAGCGTTGTGCCGTACAGACAATCTGTTAGTTAGCCGTTTTGCTAATGGACGTTTTGCTAATTAGGCATACTGCTCATTAGACGTTTCGCGCTGTTGGACGTTTTCCTACTTAGACCTTTTGACAAGGAAACCAATTTTCAAAGTATTTTTAGATTACTGTCGGTGTATCCGCAACCACAGCGGATGTCACCTGTAATTTATAATTAGGTAACGAATCAGTTGGTTATTGCAAAAACTGATAGAGCGTCCAAACGTGGGTGGTATTGTTGCATTGTTGAACGGCTATGGCATTGTTTAGCTTTTAATCCGCCATCTTTAATTAGAACCAAGGGCGTTTTTTGGGGTTATCGCCTCGACGACCTCTGTGGCGCAGCGGTTAGTGCATCTGCATACCATGCAAGAGGTCCCGGGTTCGAATCCCAGCTGGGAACATAAAAAAGAAACCCAGGTGTTGGATGTTTACGGGTTTGTGATGTCGCTGTTTCTGGTTCCCACGACACAGGGTATCCTAGTGTGAGGGCAGAAGCAAAGTATGTGCCTGTATGTATATGTTTATGTTTATATTCTTAAATAATAATGAACTTAGCTATCGCAATAGGGTCACCTGTAAAGATAGTATATGGAAAAAAAAAAAAAATGTCTATGTCTACGTCTATGTATAGACATAGACATAGTCTGTCTCTGTCTGTCTCTGTCTCTGTCTATTGTTAACAGCTGTCAGTTGGAAAAAGTGCATACAAAAAAAAACAGCTAACAGCTCTGCTGCTGTTAACAGTAGATTAACAGAATGTTAGCGTTCGAGGAACCGGGGGTAGTGTCGCGGCAGTGTACACACATAGACCCGTCGATATATAGAATACACTGATTATGTAGTGTCAGGCGTGTATTTACACCTTTATGAAACTCGGCTCTGTCGCGTAGGCTTAGCACTCGCCAATCTGAGTCTAGACTCGAATCAAGATCCAATCGAACGATTTGATCTAGAACCGAACGAGGCTAGAAATCTAGCCGTGAAAGCAGCTGACCTAGCACGCATACTCGATAGAGCCCGACACCGCTATCCCGCTTTTATCTATGGAAAATATGCTTAGATAGAGTGAGACAGAGGGTCTTGTGTCACTCTTAAGTCCGCGGATTGGGTGCATAAAGTATAATCACTCGCTTATTGTGCAGAAAAGTATCGTGAGGAAACCCATGGATAAGATAAGATAAGATAAGAATATTCTTTATTGCACACAAGAAACAAGAGACAAAATAAAAGTTTCAATTTAAAAAAAAAATTATAGGCGGTCTTATAGCTAACAGCAATTTCTTCCAGACAAGCTTGTGACGTAAAGGCGATGGATAGTTGGTTCCGAACTTAGAGTAGCCATAGATCGCTATTCCCAATGAGCGTTTTTCCTTTCTTTTTTTTTTCTTAGTTCCTTGAGATAATCTAGATGGCGCTATTCGTTTCTACATACAAATTTGTGATTCGTAGCAATCGATGTCTTTTTTTTTTTTTAATATAAGGTTTAACGGCCCTGGATACTAGTCCTTTTGAGCCTTTTAGTTTATTATTTTATCACTTCCACTGTTTTACACTCTTCACTATTTACAAAGTATTAATCGTGTTCACTATGTATTTACAAAGGGGGGTGAAGGATCTTGGATCGGCAAGAAGTTCTTGAAGCCGCATTGGAATATTATTTCCATAGATTGGTTCGAGTTCTGTTATTAGAGTTAATCTGTGGAGGCCAAATTTTTGACAACTGAAGATAAGGTGAGAGAGATCGGCGTTATCCGTGCCACAATGTAAACATTTATCATCTTCAGCCAGATTGAGTCTACGGAGGTGAGTGGGAGTTTGGCAGTGTCCAAATCTCATTCGGTTAACAATGGTTATATATCCTCGTGCAATCGATGTCAAAGTGAGTCCACAGATTACTAAACCAGAGAAGGAGCCAGGGTTGCTATTCGGACGAGGTTTCTCGTAATAAAAAATAGAATTCAAACCCACAATCCACAGCAAAGACTCCAAAATATCCAAATAGTAAGCAAGCGCACTTATCACCAAACGACAACAGCATTTTTTTTAAGTAATCAACCATCAATCACAAATTCCACAGAACCATAATATTCTTTTTTGCTTTGACGATTTTTACTACGGTACGGCACCGCCACCTAGGGAATCTTTTAGAACTAAATTTGACATAAGGAAAAACGCTCATTATTCTGGTAGGTTCTATCTTATTTTTTGTTTTTCTGGTACAATAAAGAATATTCTTATCTTATCTTATCTTCTATGAAGTCCTATAATAACATAGGATTCTTAAAAAGTATCGTCTCCTTGTATGTATACTTCCTAACACAGTCAATGCAGTAACATTTCAGACGCACTATCATAACTAGCACAAGCGGTTAAAGATTGTTGTGCTTTCAAAGGCTCTTATCAAATATGTTTACATAAGCTCTTGCATATTGCCGTACACGGCTATGATGGCCGTTTTACTAAAAGCAAACAAGAAAAAGCAGAGTTGAGTTTGTTCAGTAAACCTACATAGCTGTCGGCAAATGTTGTGAAGAGGCCGAGTTCCTCTGCTTAACACGAACAAATCCAAGTACTCTAGACGGCACTCGGTGAGGCAATACCAGAAAACACTTCATGCCGAACCGTGTAATTAATGCGTGGAACAAAACTCGATAAACTACCAGAGTTACTAATGGATACTTGAAAAAAAAAGTTCTCATGTCATTGGAGGGGTCACGATCTCTCTCTTTCTTTCTCTCTCTCTCTCTCTCTCTCTCTCTCTCTCTCTCTCTCTCTCTCTCTCTCTCTCTCTATCTGAGAAGCTGGGGTAGGGTTGATGAGGATTCCTCTTCCTCTACCTCAAAATCAGGAATTTCCTCATATTTCGTCCGTGATTTTTCGGATCGTGGGACCCAAGCTAGAGAAGGTCGGTACCCTGCAGTGACAGAATTCGACCATCACGAACACCATTCGACCATCACAAAAAAAAACTAACATTTTCAATGCAATATAACTCCGAAAGGACAAACATTTGGCTGTTGGCGTCATAGTAACTTTTATTCAGCTCGCTGAGACCTATTCGATGATGTATCACACATGTCCAAAATTGCATTCCTTTGACAGCCATTCGTTTTTTTTAGTTCTTCTGTTAGAACTAAAGAACATGTCACGTGACCCGCCCGTGTAACTGTAATTGAACTATAATGCACTAACAGCATCAAGGCCCATTACGCAGCCTCCAGTGGGAACCGAAGCCACGACTTATCTTTTGGTAGTCAGAAGCCTTGAATGAAAATGTCATGAGGGAATCCGCGGTTAATTGCACATACGTTGTACGTTCTGTATTGCACGAGTTGAACTGGTTTTTCCTGTTGAAATGCCTCACTAAAATGTGACCACGGGGTCAATGTAAAGCAAGGTTCATTTTATCTGTCTAGAAATCTTCCAAATCTGAAAATCTCCACTGAAAATCTGCTGTTAAGATAAGATAAGATAAGAATATTCTTTATTGCACACAAGAAACAAGAGACAAATAAAAGTTACAATAAAAAAAAACAATAGGCGGTCTTATTGTTAACAGCAATTTCTTCCAGACAAGCTTGTGACGGAAAGGTGGCCGAAGGAAAAAGAGAGAGCTGCTGTCAGTTGTTTTTTTAATAAGAATTCAATATCATTAAAAATTCCGAGTCAACTGCTTCAATAAAAGATAAATGTATTATTTATAATATAAATATGTCCAATGTCACATCCCTACTGTAGAGGCTGGGACATATTTTTAAGTGGCTCGAGGCGTAAATGATATCATTCAACTAGAACAAACTCAAGCTAGATTATCTAGATTCCTTTTAAAGTGTAGTCATAGTTCGTGCCACAGCTGTGCCAGTTTGAAACACGTGTTTCGATCAATGCAACAAACAGTACACTTACCTACGATTTTCCTCTGCCTACACGGAGGGACACATTTCTACACAAAACTGACACTAATAACGCTGGTGATAAGAGCGCTGCGGACTGTATGGTGTCGTACCGTATAAGGTACGGAGTAAATCGAGATAGTCATTGTTTAAGCCGCGTTGACGCGATCAAAGTCTGCTTGGACAAAGTAAAAATATATGGAAATTATATAATATTTCTATTGTAACTTCAAAAATCAAAATCAAATATTTTATTCATAGTACCAAAGAGAATGATAGTACAGACAAAATGTTTACATTGCCATCATCTTATCTGTTCAGTTGATAGCGGCGCTAGTGGAGAATTTAGTAGTGACATTTAAGAAATTTACCTAGCAAAATGAGAATATTTTAACCCGCCTTTCAATTTTAATGAAAATATATCTGTAAATGTTAGTAAGTGAATAAATAAAACAAAAAATTGGGAACAGGATTTGCATTTAAATAGTTAGTTACAATTTTGCCCACCTGAACAGATAACTGCCACCAAGCTGTACTTTATGAACGTCAAAGTTGTTGTTAGTTTCACGATTAATAGATTACCTACATGGAGAAGAAACTAACAAAGAAACTCCACATGTAGGCATTTTTTTCATAACAGTTTTAGCGCCATTAACTAACTTTAATGAGACGAGCTGAGAGAGGATAACGGAAGAAAGACTGACGAAACAAATATATCGAGCAAATGTGAGTGGAAGGGCCGGTAAGGGACGCCCCAGGCGGACATACTTCGACCAAATAGGGGATGTATTACCCAAGACCAAGATAAAAATACCCGAAACCGGCGTTCGTGCAAGCAACGATTAATGAATGTCGATGAAGCGAAAGTGATCTAATACAAGATCGGTTAATACAAAGACCTTGAATTTGTTCCAATCAGTATCCAAATAAAGCTTATATGTACCAAATAAAATAGGGTAGTTTCCAGGGTCAAAATAATTAAATTCTATTTAGTCCGTATTTTAGATTATAAAAAAATATTGGACACGTATTTTTTCTTTTTTCGATTAAACAAAAAATAGCAAAGATATAGCCCATTAAAGTTACGTGTGACGTCACTCCGTGCTAAAAAATGCAGCACGGCGTCATCTCTCCACTCTACCCCGTTGCATTACGGTCAACTTTGCAACTAAAATGTGAAGGGTGACGTGCTGTCGACTGTACTGTTTTCTTTAAAAAGACCTTACTAACCATGCCCCATTAATAAAATATTACAAGGAATAAAGAGTAGCATTCAATGCACGCACATGCTGTTCGAAGGTCTTACTCCTCACACAATTGTTTCTTCAACTGAACAACATAAATAAAACATACAATACAGGAGCGTATGGTTTTCAATGTAGCTGGTTATGGGTGTTAAATAAGTTGTAATTTGTAACGCGTGCATACTTACAATCATGCTTACAATGAAATGAAATGAAACTGTTTATTTGCACGAAAAGTGGTACATTAAGCTGCAAAGGTAGTATGAGGACGTGAGTCGCGCGCGACAACGTCAAAAGTCGCGAGAATTTGACAGTTAATGTACTGGAAAGTCGCGACTTTTGACGTTGTCGCGCGCGACTCGCGTCCTCATACTACCTTTGCTGATATTAATAAATATTTATTTCACAATTCACCTCCTTAGGCATGCAAAAATTAAATTAATGTCAAAATATAAAATTTTGCAGAAGATAATCATAATGTACGAAATTATATTGACAATGTCCTACATATTCATTGCTGTTTTTATATTTATTTTATGTCAATATATTTAATATCAAGGTACTCTACATCTGAATAAAAGCATTTTTCTATTAGCCATTTGTGCAACTTCCTTTTAAATTGGGCTAAACGTAGCTTTGTTAGTAATTTTGGTAGGCTGTTGTATATTTTTGTTTGCCAATGTTTTTTTTAATACGTAAAAACTTTTTACTTATTCGCTACTGGCAGGCATTGGCGATATTATACTTCGTACAATAAATTTTAAATTCAGTGCTTGGATGATTGTTGAACGTTAATGGCATAGGTAGGTACCGCAAAACTTGAAAATTGCTTCTTTAAGTCTTTGCGTTATTTTTATAAGAATATTCTTAGTGTTTTTTTGACAAAGAAAATAGTCTAAAGAGTTCTGAAAAGTTGTTTACATTTTGTCTCAGCCCCAAATAAATATGGTATAGCTGTTTTATTAATACGCAATATTTATTTTCCATTTGAAAATTGCTCGTAGCCCCGGCCGCCTGAGTGATCTTAAATGACCACGAAGGTTAAGCAACGGCATCTATATTTTCTATCACCAAAATTTATATTTGTCATCAAGTTGTATCACCTAATAAATAGATCTATCGCCACGAAATATTTTCGTTCTCAGATAAACAAAAATTGTTCCCAGGTATGAATTATCAAATTAATGTTAATATATGTGTAAAATAAGAGATCGATAACCAATAAAATTATATTGCATTACATGAATATAAACTTCGTTCTTATAATAACAGTTTTGTTACTTAAATAATAGCTCTGTGCTCAGAATGGTAGATCTGTCACCAAATAAATCGTGTAAAGAATACGTGACAACAGAAATATAGGTGCGACGACGCGCGTAGCGAAGCGGAGCGCGTCGGAGCGTTAGGTTCTCTATGTAAGATCGAAAACAGACTCGACTTTGATGCGTTCTTACCTTGCCTCTGGTTGCCTCTTTAACATAATATGATTTATTGGTGATCTCTTTAAATTAGTTTGCTTAAATACTTATTAGGACACACCTATTATAATACATACAAAAACATTTATTTGGTACTAGACCTTCTATCTCAGGATTTTAGGTGATTTATTGTGGAACTGATTTTGCATTGTTTGGTGACTACATTTTGGTGACAGATCTACTATTTTGAGGACAAACCCTATTATTTAAGAAACACAAAACTAATGAAATTGGTGATAGCTTAAATGATACCCTTAAGCAACGTAGGGCGCGTTCAGTGCATGGATGGGTGGCCGTTCTATGACTAACGCTAGTTGCATTTTTCCGAGCGGTTCCGTGCTTCGCAAGGCACGCTAAGCAGTTGGTGCCAACTGTCGTCGTTAAGCCAAGTCAGAGGCCTTAGGGCGGCTTGAAAACTTCTGACAGCAAGACCAGCCACTATAGTATAGTCTTACAAGCCTCCACCAATTCGGACTTGGCCCCCGTGGTGGAGTATGGCCTATAGCTTCCTCAGGGAAGAGACCCGTGCCCCTCGGTGGGGACATAATGGGTTGATGATGATTTGAAAATATGTTTTTTTATTAGTACTTCACGTGTTGGTTTTAAATGTCTGTATGAATGAATGTTTGATTTATTGGAACAGATTTACGTCATAAATAAATCCTAGAATTACAAGGATTTATTTTGTTCTAGGTTTTATTCAGCAGGTAAATCTATGGCAATAAATCATTCATTCATTCATAAAACTTGTAAATACCTAAATTATAAACTTTAACAGCACCTCCGTTTCAGATACAGTTTTTTTCATTCATCATCAACCCATTTTGTCCCCACCGAGGGGCACAGGTCTCTTCCCTGAGGAAGGTATAGGTGATACTCCACCACGGGGGCCAAGACCGGATTGGCGGAGGCTCGTAAGACTATAGTGGCTGTTCTTACTGTCAGAAGTTTTCAAGCCGCCCTAAGGCCTCTGACTTGGCTTAACAACTGCCATCTATCGACGGCAGCCGGCACCAACTGTTTAGCGTGCCTTGCGAAGCACGGAACCGCTCGGAAAAATGCCACTAGCGTTAGTCATAGACGGTGACCCATCCATGGACTGAACGCGCCGTATGTTGCTTAACCTTAGTGATCGTTTAAGATCACTCGGGCAGCCCGGGCTACGAGCGATCAGATACAGTGCATTTAATAAATAGCATATTTAGTTTGACATAAAAAAAAGATACTTTCGAAGTGCAAAACCATGAGTCATAAAAATGGACTTTCTGACCACAAAAATGTACGCATTTACCATTGTTCTAAGCTCGTGACAAATACTTTAGTCATAGAAAGTAAAATGAATGATTCGTCAGTCTAGCGGTAACACGTTTGCAGGTTCGATCCCGCTGGAGGGCGCCGTACTTTAGCAAAAAATAAACAAACCCTGATATGATTCTACAAACGAAACGGACTGGGTATTTATCATTGTTTTTGTTGTCATTGGTTACGACTGGATCTCACCATATGCGGAAATTTATTTTTAGTTATTAGTACCATAATATGCGGAAGTTTGACCATTTATAATATGGTATTTGACACTATCAACAATAAAATGCAAGCCGCTTCCGACCGGTCTTTTTTGAAATCCATGGAGGAGGCCGATGTCCAGCAGTGGACTTCTTGTGGCTGAATGATGATGATGATGATGAACAATAAATTATTTGAGATGCTCGATTGAAACAAAAATTACAAAATGATTCGGAAAACGTATTTATTTTAATCATTTACTAGTTATTACAATTTTTAAATAGATGAAATATAAAAAGAGTGCTCTGAAATGTGACGTCACAAGCAAGTATTTTCATACAAAATTCCGTTTTAAAAGTAACTCATTTGACATCCTGCCAATACCCAATTTAAGCTGCAAGCTCGTAATATGGACTAAAGCATATTGTGAGTCTGCAAGTTTCAAAACAAAAATTAAATAAATAATACTGGCTCTGGTTTCAAATGCCGGCATGTCCAATTGTCAAATCAGTATAGAATATGACAGTGACAATCACTCAGGATTTGTGGCGCGTAATTAGGCCCAGATTTTTTTCTTTGCTTGCGTTTTCCTGTCACTATGGTCTGCATAGGGCAAGATAAAAAGTACCCGAAACCGGCGTGAGTGCATGCAACGTCGAATGACTGTCGATGAAGCGAAAGTGATTTGTCAGGATCGTGGCAGGTGGCAGTCTCTGCATACGCCTCTGGGATGCAAGCGTGAGCTTATGTATGTATGGTCTGCATAGTTAACAAACACATTTACATACAGGCACATACATTGCTTCTGGCCGTACGCTAGGATACCCTGTGTTGTGGGAACCAGAAACAGCGACGTCACAAACGTGTAAAAATCCAAGACCTGGGATTTTTTTGGCCCCTGCCGGGGTCCTTATCATCATCAACACATTATGTCCCCACCGAGGGGCACGGGTCTCTTCCCTGAGGAACTTATAGGCCATACTCCACCACGGGGCCAAGTTCGGATTGGTGGAGATTCCTACCTGTAAAAGACAATTACCCTTACTCTTTCCACATCACCTGTTAGCTGGAAGAAAATACTTTGAAGTATTAAGCTCGCCTTTGTACAGACATTGTTTCTTGTGTAATAAATTTTATTTGTTAGAATAATTAGTGATAAATTGTAAGTGCTGTGCGCACCTGTAATCGGCACAAACGCCAGCCCTTTGTTATTAGTTTAAGGTTTAACTTGTAATGTGTTTGTGCTGTTGGTGTGCCTTAATAAATAATAAAAATAAAAAATAAAGAATTTTCAATCAATCAATCAATCCCTGCTGGGATTCCTACCTGTAAAAGAATCGATGATTGTAAAAACCCACCATTCGACATTTTTTCCGAAATAGACTTAAGTACACAGTTTTATTCGCGGTACCGAAATTTACGAATTTGATTGTAAAAACATACCAATATCGAACCCTTAACGGCTGCTAAAAATAGTTGATTGTAAAAACATACCATTTTTTTATACGAGACAGTTTTTTTGCATTTCCCACAAGTTTTGTAAAAAGCAAATGGTGGGTTTTTACAATCATAACGTCAGTTAAGTTCTAACAGTGCGTAAGTAAAAAATGTCAACTTTACAGGAGAGCGAAAAAACTGTGTAAAATTTCAATTAGCTACATTAGAGGTGTACATTATTTGGGAAAAGTATTTAAAATCAACTTATTGAAGACAAAATAAGATTGATTGATAAGATTGGTCGAAAAGAAGCGCGCCACTTTTCTTCATCCAATCGCATCAAAAGGTCGAAACGGCAAAAAATGACTTTCGCACTGTTAGAACTTAACTGACGATAAGACGATTGTCAATCCCAGCCAAGCCACCGATACCATTGCCAATGTCGGGAGCGGCAATCGATACGCGTGTCATTGAACTTGGCGCCGTCCCGACATAATTAAGCGTGAAGCACGGGACCAGGGAAGACGGTATTGTCCTCCAAGTAAATCAAAATATTTTTATCACGTATCGATCAAACATCGTATCAAATATCGAATCGCTCGTAGCCCCGGCTGCCTGATGCCCGGTTCCAATATCCACAAAACGCTTCGTTTTTGCTTACGATCGGTTACAGTTCCTACGAAATTCCTACGAACCGTCAATAAATTGTATGGAAAACGGATCACGAAGGTTAAGCAACATAGGGTGCATGGATAGGTGACCGTCTATGACTAACGCTATACTTGAGCCATTACAAACGTGCAAACTGAGTCATAAACATTTGTATCAGACCTCTCTCTCACACATATAGGAGGCATAGCAGGCAAATCGGAACTCTCGCTCGCACTTTTATGACTCGGTTCGCACGTTTGTAATGGCCTCAGTATAGTGGCATTTATCCGAGAGCGTTTCCGTGCTTCGCAAGGAGTTGGTGCCGGCTGCCGTCGATAGATGGCAGTCGTGAAGCCAAGTCAGAGGCCTTAGGGCGGCTTGAAAACTTCTGACAGTAAGACTAGCCACTAGTCTAACAAGGCTTCACCAATTCGGACTTGGCCCCCGGTGGAGTATGGCCTATACTTCCTCAGAGAAGAGCCCCGTGGCCCTCGGTGGGGATATAATGGGTTGATGATGATGAATCACAATAAAAACAAAATCACCTTATGAACATCAAAGATGTTAGTTTCACAATTCATAGATTATTGTGGAGAAGAAACTAACAATGAAGAAAATAACATTTATTCTTTTCTAAACAGTTTTAGGATAAATAACAAACTTTCAAACTTAAAAATTATTACTCATGCATGTGTTGAACACTAGACACTATTCTGCTCTGAATCTACTGTTAAGTACTTACCAGACATCTTTGTCTTCTAAATAATCGTGTATCTTGTAATAAGCTCTTTTGCACATAGATTGTCTATCTAGTGATAAACTGTTGTATATCTGTCTACTTGATATGTGGTAATCATTTACATGAACTAGATGAGAATAGCCGAATAGCAAATAGAATAGAATAGAATTCATAGAATACCAAACAAAACATTTAACGTCTTTAGGCATTTAGAAATGCTCTTTTCTTATATGTCCTGCATGACACTTATCGCCGAACTTCCTAATTCAATCAAGGTAACCGAAGACGTTTTGCTCATTTCCCTTGTTGTAGAGAGACAAGTAAGTAACTAGTCGCTAGAAAAGGCTCTGTTTGTGGCTACCAGCATTATGCCAGGATATAAAGCAAGCCGCGCCCTAAACAGTGCAATATTACTATTGTCTCAACATAGGAAGCAGGAAGTCACTGGGGTTTGCATGTGGCAGATCTTTTGTAGCCGTTTGTCTACAAGCAGTTTTTATTTTGTCTATTGCGTACTTTGATATCATCATCCTAGCAACTAATCTGCGCCATTTTTAAGAAGTCTATAACTTGGCTTGTAATTAACGTCGACTTTTCTAGATTACATACAGCATTGGTTAACTAGGTTTTTCGTTTAGGCACAGTCAAGCTAATCAGCTTATTAATTAAGCGCACCAAATCCTAAACGAGTCCAATCGTCCAACTATCAAGTTCGATAGTAATGTGACCATTGACGAGTGGAGTTTTTTTCGCAGCTTTTTTCTCCACTACATTCGTCCCCAAGCCAGCGCTTAACATTAACATTATAGTTATGCACATTGACATTGAACAAACCGAATGTGAAATAAATTTCTGATTGCTAGCGCAAAGGTCTATCACACGATTCTTTGTTAGTTTCTTCTCCATGTAATCTATTAATTGTGAAACTAACAACATTGACGTTCATAAAGTAAATGTCTATTTGGATTATGAATAAAAATATTTGAATTGAATTGAATTGAAAGCATTTAGTATGGTAATAATAATTAGATCTCAGAAGGATTAACTCAGATGGTTTTCTTTTTGAATGGTACTTGTAATTTGTAAACTTGGTCGGACTTTTCCGATAAAATGAAAAATGCCTCCGTAATAATGCAGTGCTTCTAAACGTTTAGTTTTTACTTAGCAATAGATCTCTATTGCAAATGTCTTTAGAGAATACGCAAGCGGTCCATTGTGTGTCTAGTTGGTTTTGGCCACTTTCTTGATGTATTTCCGTGTCACTCAGGGTCACCTGTTTTTTTTTAGGATTCTGTATCGCGATAGAAAAAAAACAAAACCCTGCCCTGGGATCACTTTGTTGTCTGTCCGTCCGTCTGTCTGTCAATATGAATGTAGACATTCTATAAATGTAGGTATTAATAAAAAAACACTTTCCTTAACCTATCCTGGCATTCAAGGTATGTTTATCATTAGCAGTTGAAATTACCGCATCCATTTCGAGTTTCGTTTCTCTCCGATTGGCACGTAAACATGGAGGCGGACGAGTGTAGTAACGATACTTTATTGCTCCCATAATATTAATTTAATGGCTTCTTTAGATGCTGATTCGTGGAAAGGTGGTTCGGTTCGCTTTTTAGAACAGTTGATCTACACTTACATACCTAGAAAGTGAGAGTATTTTACAGCACTGCCCAAATTGAAGTGAAGTTAAAGTGGCAGTGGGCGGGGCACATAGCACGCTGAACTGACGGCCGATGGGGCCGAAAAGTTCTGGAATGGAGACCACACATCGGCAAGCGCGGCGTAGGACGACCAGCCACAAGATGGACAGACGATCTCATCCAAGTGGCAGGAAGACGCTGAATGCAAGCCGCTTCTAACCGGTCTTTTTGGAAATCCATGGAGGAGGCCTATGTCCAGCAGTGGACTTCTTGTGGCTGAATGATGATGATGACTGCCCAAATAAGGATTTTTATGTAGCCTCTATACTCTATGCTTCCCAACGCAGGGCACAGGACTTCTCTCAGAGAGAAAGACAGAGAGTTTGAGGAAGATTAGAAAATATTATAATCATTTAAAAATGTTACAGTGCAATCGGCGTATCTACTCGTATTACTAATTTAACTTCTTCCAGACCATCGACGGACAAGTAGCTGAAAGACTTGTAGTCGGTGCAACAACTTTTTCAATTGTACGCCCTGTATAATACTGTAGTGACACCTTGTTGGATATGTATTGATATTACTACAGGCATTCTCTATCTAAATTCAATGCTACAGGCATATTCTACTATAATATTTCTGTCTGTGAAGACTTGTTATCGGCTCTTTTGTTTTTATTTCAGTTGAAATGTATACCTATGTTTCATAGCTGTAAGTTTTCCTAATAAAATTAAGAATGGAAAAATATCGCTACTTTGTATCGGCAGCCTCGTATCACGTCTGGTTACCATGCGATAGATCTTGCGTTCGATTCCATCTGGAGACTGCCGTAGATTTGAACTAATGTCGTCAGTTTGGGTGTATTTCTATATTTGTGATGTCTGCCTGGTTACCATGGCACAGGGTATCCTAATTTGGGACCTGGATAAGTGTGTTTTGTGAAAGTTAATATTATGGTTTGTCTCATCATCTTAGGCCTTCGCGTCCGTAACGGATGATTCAAGCAGTGCCTGAGGCTTTCACACTTTTGGTGGTGGTGGTATGGTTTGTCTAGGCTAGGACCCCTAGGTAGTAGTAGGGGACCCTGTCTGTAGTTGGTGAGACTGACAAAGATAAAAAATATATCTAAGGATATGAATTTTATTGAAGAGATAGGTTGAAGTAGATATCACAGTGCATACACATTAAAATGCTTAGCACGCGAGTGGAGTATGGTATCCCATTACAAAGCATAGAGCCGCGGTCATGGTTTCCCTCCAAGAGTGATAAAATCAAGTCCTAAGGGTGAACGTATATCATGTCGCAGTCACCAAGCAACCACAGAATAACGACCACAAAACTTGGTGAGAAGTAGTCCAGTTTGAGCACCCGCCTAAATAGCACCTGCACGAATAGCACCTGGCCTAGTCTAGATTCAGCACCTATTGATATTTTTGGCAGAATAAATACATTTGAATACACTAACAGCACCTGCAAAAAATATTAATAGGTGCTGAATCTGGACTAGGCCAGGTGCCATTCGTGCAGGTGCTATTTAGGCGGGTGCTCAAACTGGACTACCTCTTTTCTGACACACATTGTGTACCAAACTCCTAATAAATATTATCCAACTCGCTCTTACATTCAAACATAAACATTTACATACAGGATTTCTTCTTTCCCCACACTAGGATACCCTGTTTCGTGGGAGCCAGAAACAGCTACGTCACAAACATGTAAACATCCAAGACCTGAGGTTTCCAATTAGTTGACTAAAACTTTGGTTAACACAACACATTAGTAACAAGTAATTCCGGATGTAGTAATTTTTAATGAAATTATTGTAAACTGATGAGTTTGTTTTGCCTAAGGCCGTGCACAAAATTAAATCGGGATCATTTTAGAAGGTATTTTTAGAAGTAGTATACAATGTAGTTCTTGTAGTTTTTTCACAAAGAAGAGACTAAACTAAACTTTTTACGCCACCACGTTTGTCTACTAAAACTAATTATATTAAAATTAAAACAAGTCTTAGGTTTAAATTTGCTTTTTTAGCATGCTTTCCATAGAGCTAGAATAGAATAGAGACGCCAATGACTTTTATATAAAGCCATTTATATATTTTAAATCAGTAATGGTTGGTTGTATACTATGTATTTAGGATTTTTTTAAAGTACTTTTCTAATATCTGGTGCGTAATAAAAGCTATGAATCGGCATACGTTTTCGCCGTCTCTATTTTATTCTTTCTCTATGGAAAGCATGACAATAAAGCAAATGTAAACCAGGCCTTAGTCGTCGTTCTGTTTCGTTATAATATTCTGTCGTAAGTCGTAACTCATAAGGGCCCGCCCGCCCCCGAGTCGCAACCATACGTAATGTACTATTTTGTATGGGTAATGTAATTTTTCACATTTGGGGAGGTTTAAAGTGCGTCGTTTAGTTTTTTTCGGGTTCCGTAGCCCGAGGGGTAGGGAACAAAGACTCGACTGCGCGTCTATCTATCTGTTTGTCTGTCCGTCCGTCCGTCTGTCACCGGCTGTATCTTATGAACCGTGATAGCTAGACAGTTGAAAATTTTACAGATAATCTATTTATGTTGTCGCTGTAACAAAAATACTTTAAACAGAGTTAAAATATTTTTTAAGGAAGGTTCCAATACAATAAACGTGATTTTTTGACGTGCTTTACTCGATAATAATAACGGCAACAATAATATTCACTTAAAAAAAAAGTACTTAAATTAAAATGAAAACAAATTATTTAACGGGGGCTCCCATACAACAAGAGTGATCTAGTTTTGTACCATTATGCGCACACTTGCAAGAACAACGTGTTATTTCGGAACCCTTACGTTACATGAGAGCATTTTTTTAAGGTTTCAAAGTAATGGCCGAAAGAGATAGCGCTATAACGTGATGCAGTGTCCCTTTTGCTCATTATTCCGGGTTTTTCGGAGTAAATAAAATCGCGTTAAAAAAAATCTATGAATAAAAAATGGTTTTCTTCGAAATATCACGTTGTTATTGCAAGGGTGCGAATGTATAGGTACAGTACAAATACATAATGGTACGGAACCCTTCGTGCGCGAGTCTGACTCGCATTTGACACCACTTCTCTGATTGTCAAGAAAACGACAAAATAAGAAGTCTTACAAAATGTTAACTTTCATTTTTTACCAAATTAATTTCAAGATAATTTCGATAAGCTGCAAAAGTTAATTTAATTTCGATTCACGCAAAGAGCACGACGTTTAAAACAAGGACCGCGCCACTTAACGAAAAAAAAAACAAGAAGGCAATATTAGCACCGGCAAATAACAAAATGGCAGCGATCCAAACGTGCAAGGGCTTCGACAATTAAAATTCATTTTGCATGTAACTTGCTCTCCGTTGTATGCTAATATTGCACTAGATGGTGAATAGAAGTTTCAAAAGTATTGACTACAGCCGATTATACAAAACTATAAACATAAGCCAGCATTTACATATAGGAACATACATACACACACACAGCACAATCAATGAGGGCTTTTCAAAGCGTCATTAAAAAAAAACAGTACCGCAAATTACCGATAGATGGTGCTGACGTCACCTAATACGTCAAAATTGACATGACATCACTGTACCTTCTCTGTGGTTCCTATCCTATGTTTTTACAAAAATGCACAATGCATGGGCTGCAAAGACACAATTCACGTACGTATGTAATGAATGAACAAAGTAAAAATACTTCGATAACTTTCAAGTTTCAACAGTTTCGAAACAAAGTCTAGTTTAGATCACAGACGACAAAGACATGTTTAGACTATCACAGATTAATAACGATTAAAACCACAGACCTAAAAACATTTTGTTTTTCTTGCAGCGCCATCTAGTTTTTTTTTATGAACTCAACTGACAGCTGTCATTAAAAAGCCCTCATTGTCCCAAACTAGGATAGGTACTCTGTGGTATAAACGGGGCTTATTCTTGTTTGTGACACCACTATGATTCTGTAAGTAGATTCTGTCGTTGAGATCGAGATGGCAACTATTGTACATTTTATAGTGTTATTATTATTTGCTATTTTTGAACTAAAACTTCCGTAAACACTGGACATTCATAAACTGGTCGGACTCTTCCGACAAAAAGGCAAGAAAGTATAATCTTCTATATAAATAAAATTCAAAGTCCTGACTGACTGATTCATTCACTCATCAACGCCCAGCCCAAGCCGTTGGACCTAGGAAGCTGAAATTTCGCACAGAGGGTCTATATATAATTTAGGCAAGGAAGAAGACCGGATTTTTTGAAATTCAACCCCTAAGGGGGTGAAAAGGGTTGCCAAAATTTGTATGGGAGGTATAAAGAATGTTGTCTAATTTTCTTGAAACTTGAAGTAAATACTCTCCGTTTTTCTAAATTTAACCCCTAAGGGAGTGAACGGGGTTGCAAAATTTTGAACTAAATTCCACGCGGACGGAGTCGCGGGCGAAAGCTAGTTGCTAATGCTTATTAAACCAGTAAAATGTATAACTTTGCTATGAAGTATGTGGTTGTTCTTCTATGCCTTAGTATTGTATGCAAATATGTTTCTAGCAACCTTTGGGCTCTGCGTGATGAATACTAAGCAATGCAGATTCCAGAGAGCTATGGGAAACCAGATTGAGTTTTCACTTTTGTAGCTAAATATATCCGCTTACACACGATTGGCAGTGAAAGACTGATCTTGGGTATTGTCTGGTCCTAGGTAATCTCTAAGCTAACCAGTTGGGTTAGGTTAGGTTCATCATCATCAACCCATTATGCCCCCACCGAGGGGCACGGGTCTCTTCCCTGAGGAAGGGATAGGCCATACTCCACCACGGGGGCCAAGTCCGGATTGGTGGAGGCTTGTAAGACTAGTGGCTGATCTTACTGTCAGAAGTTTTCAAGGCGCCCTAAGGCCTCTGAGTTGGCTTCACGACTGCCATCTATCGACGCGTCACCAACTGCTTAACGTGCCTTGCGAAGCACGGAACCGCTCGGGAAAATGACACTAGCGTTAGTCATAGAACGGTCACCCATCCATGCACTGAACTCGCCCTATTTTGCTTAACCTTCGTGATCGTTTAAGGTCACTCAGGCGGCCGGAGCTACGAGCGATTCCTAGGTAAGGTTAGGTTATTTTTTTTTCTTTGTGAGGATTTATAATATTGGATGTTGGAAATTCTGTAATTGTAAGAGATGTTATTGACAAAGAGAAACCTAATGTACACCTGCTAAAGGGTAAAACGTCTCTATAGTCTTTCAGAAAAGGTAAGAACCACTTGTCGGAATAGTTCGTTGTAGTTAAATAGGGCTTCGAGGAAGGCGGAAGGTTTAAAAAGAATGTTAATGGTAACAAAGTCTTTTGTTTGGTTATAACCTACATATTTTACTGCATATCACCTGCGAAGTAATGTTAAACCTGAAAACCGTTGATTCATCATCATCATCATCAACCCATTATGTCCCCACCGAGGGGCACGAGTCTCTTCCCTGAGGAAGGTAAAGCCATACTCCACCACGGGGTCAAGTACGGATTGTTGGAAAACCGTTGATTGAGTTGGATACATTTTTGCGTTCCGTTTTGCCTTCCAAAACTGTATTGACAATATCGCTACGGAGCACAAAAATGCAATTTATGAAATAAAAAGGTACATTCCACGGCACATCAACCTTTGTATACGTGCACTCTAATGCACTTCGTTATGGGCGACTTTGCAGCAAAAATGTAAAGATTGCCCTGCTGTCGACTGTACAATGCTAGACGATAGCTGAAAAACTATCAATTACTTTGTAATGTATGCTACATCATGCTTATTAAAAAAAAAAGTATCGTAGAATTAGAAATTAATTACAGAATAAATCATCTTCGTCACACAATTCTTATTAATCAAAAATTTCGTTAAAACCTTATTGAAAAATTTTAAAAGATGTACTCTTACGAGTATTTAGACGTAAAAAATACTTAAAAAAACTTTCTTTTCGCAGGTAAGCATCATGGGTCCACAGAAAGATGTTTTCGATACATTTAATACGTCTGGAAGGTACGGTAAGTAAGACTAACAAACGAAACGTAAGCAACTAATTAACCTGATTTCCCTTACGGCAATGCAAATTCATTTTATTTAGCATTTAATTAGGGTTAAGGGCACCGCCGCGCCGCTATCCGTTAGAGTCAATCCGAACTTAATTAAAAGAGGAAATTAATGACAGAATAATGAAGATTGTACGTTGCACGTAATATCAGCCGTGACCTCAAAAAGCGCGCTGAACTTTAACTTTTTAAAACCAACCTCTATGTTCAAAGGTGAAGTTACACACTGGCCGCAAAGAAAAGTTTGTAAACTACTTGCATTTGCATTGGAGGCTCTGAAATGACGTCACCGTCGATGTTCCGTTCCACGCAGAGTCGGTCGGCTAATTAAACGCAAGCACGCGTGTTTAATGTGATAATTGGTAATGCCGATGCACCAAAGAGCTTTCGGTTCAACTTGTGAATGTAAAATCTGCAAACATAAAAGCTGGAAAAGCGGATAACGGAACGGACCTACCTACCTTCTTTTATGTTTTTGCGTAAAAAGAAATAATGTGTTCAGGCAAGAAACAAGGTTTTAAACAAAGATTTGTTTAAGTAATTAAATAGAAAACACAAATTTACGGTACAGCTTAGACGCTGCTGCGCGAGCAAGTTGGTTCTTGATAGCTCATGAGCTCAGATTAAGAACGTTCTTATTCTGAGAGTGACAGAAAAACCATAGACAATAAAAAATAAAATGGCAGGAAGCTGTACTCGTAGTGTTGGGCATGTGGCGTAGACATAATGATTTTATGTTTTTTTAGTACAATTTTAAGTAACAGGTCGCTAAAAGAAAACCGATTCTCTTTAAATAAATGAAAATGCATTCTGGCCTCTTCAAAATATTAACCCTTGAGTTTCGCGTATTCCTTCAAGATTTTACAGTCGGGCCGTGCTTTATCGGCGCCAGAGCAATTTTGCTCGGTTCATAGACCTTATGAGGCGACGTATTGTGACCAGAACCTTGACACTCCAACTTAAACCTAATCCTTCGTATCATAAGACTTACTTTTGTCTGCAGACACCGTGTATTCTTGCGGCCTGCGGCTAAGAAAGACCTCTCTATGTCAAATTTCACGCGATTCAATATGATAATGTTGGATGAGATGCCAATAATCAAGAAAGCATCAGACAATAGAAGTATTCTGAAGGTTAGGTTCCCATCGAGTGTAGGTCTTAAAAAGGCTTTGTTGTTTGCGATTTTTTTCTTGTTTTAAAAAAAACCGCCATCCATCCAATAAACTAAAGACTGTTACTTAACCCTAATTAAAACATAAACATTTACATACAGGCACATACATTGCTTCTGGTCCCACACTAGGATACCCTGTGTCATGGGAATCAGAAACAGCGACATCACAAACATGTAAACATCCAAGACCTCTTCCTCCTTTCCTCGGTAAGTTCAGCTAAAGCTTGGTTTTGCGACATACATGTAAACCGTGAAATATTGCCTCTCCTCGACTCTCTTTAGGTGAAACTCTATTTAATCTTCGTGGGCGTTTTTTTTTAAATTTAGATATAAAAAGATTGAGTTAAAACGACGTTTTCTTTTTCGCCCACAAATGCATTTCATTCATTCTTATGTAGTCTGTGGGTGTGTCAGAAAATGTCCAGAAAAGATTTATTGTTATAAATAAAAAAAAAACTTGACAGACGACGATTGCGTCTCGTCCTTTTCGTCATATTGAAAATGTACTGCTAAGTCGAAGAAACTTTGGCCGCCATCGCCTCATCCGGCAACACTGACAGACAATCACACGCTTGTAGAGTGCACACCACAGACTTATAGATACTGCTTATAGAAGTAGGTATAGCGAAAATTTAACGAGACTTTAGTTGCGGAGGGCTCTATCGTGGAGATTCGACTTTATAACTCATAATAGAGCTAAGATCTATCATACGACCGACCTACATACATCCTACCTACATAAGCAGCACACGCCTGTATCCCAGAGGGGTAGGCAGAGACCAGGGACTGCCACCTGTCACGGTCCTGACAAATCACTTTCGCTTCATCGACATTCAATAGTTGCGTTCACGCACGTCGGTTTCGGGTACTTTTTATCTTGCCCTAGACCGACCTAAGCCTCGCTAAGTGCCGTCTTAGTTTTAACTGCCTCGTTGGTGTAGCCGTTAAGATGCTTACTTACCAAGAAAGAGGTCGTGGGTTCGATTCCCAATGGGGTCCGCTGTAGATTTGTACAGTCGAGAACACGTCAACCTATACATTTTAGTTGCCAAGTCGCCCGTAACGTAACGGAATAGAGTGCATGGGTGTATAGGTTGATGTGATCTCGACTGTACAACCTGTTTTTTGATTTGTTAGATTTGTACAAATTTGTGGCCTCAGTCTGGGTGTGTTTTAATGATTATAACGTGCTTGTCTTGTTGCCATAGCAGGGGGTATCCTAGTTTGGGACCAGGTCTTGACCATAGCTTGTGAAGGTGCTATGTTGAAGTTATTATATTATTATTAGTGGAATCATTTTTTTATAAATAAGACAAAAAACACCTAATACAAAAGTGTTATAATTTGGTTAAATATTAGTCTTTTCTTTTTTTTCACAATAGGCGCAAATTAATGAAGCAAATGATACACGTGGGCCCCACTGAAAATCAGCGTTGCAAACATACAACTGATCTCTCGGTTGCAACATTATGCTGATTCGGGCGGCCCCATTTTGGGGACTTTAAAAGTTTTCGATATTTTTTGTATGTTTGTATTTCTACCGTCACCCATTTGTGTTTTCTGTTGAATGTTGTATTATGTTGCGTGATTTTGTGCTTTAGAGTATTGTTTCGTCAAATAAATATAATTTTTCTCTCTTTCTTATTACTCACTCCAAGAATATTTCGACGAGTAATCTTTAGTTAGGTGTCTAAAACACTTATGTTTTAGTTAAAAGAGATTTATGTGTTTTTTAATGCTATCAAGTCAATGGCCGCATTTAGCAGATCACATCGATGAGTAATCGATTACAAAGTTTCTGCTGAACGCACACTAAAATCCATCGAAAATTGTAATCGATGTAAATAGTATGGTTTTATATAGTATAACTTGGTTCTAAGTTAGCTGTGCCCTAGTAGGGTTCTTGTTTGTAACCATTATTTTAATTAGGACCTTTCTAAACAACAAGAATGCTAATAAACATCTTATCTTATCTAAGACCGTAAATGTTTAGAATGTCTCCTCTAATTCGTAGTGCATAACACCTCATTGCAGATTCAAAGAATGCAGATTCCCGCGCTCAGTTCTCAGACTCCCGCGAATTATACAAATACAACTTCATTCAAACAAAAATTCAAAACAAAGACTTCGCAGTGAATGTGCTCTGAGCCGAAATAACGCATTTCGGTCTCGGACCAACGGATGGCGGCTTGTTTTGAGTTAATTCGGGTACAAATCGCTAATGCAAGAACTTCCGTGAGTATAGGATTTTGGTGCATATTCCAATGAACTTAAAGACCTGTCTGTAGACTTCTTTGGCACGCTAGCCGCTCCTGCTGGGTTGTGTGGCTAAATTTACCGTCTAGCCTTCAGCCCCCTTTGGATTACTTGGAATTTCTTCCGTCGGCGCCGAATTTGGCCAAATGCTTAAGACTAACAATGTCACAAGAATCTTTTAAGACGACGACGAGGCGGATGGAACATCGGAGTCTGGTTTACTAATAGTAGATAAAACTGGTGACATGTAACATAATTAAGAATAAAGATATTTATGTATCTTTGATCGCGAATCGCGAATCTATGATACGTAATAATAATTTATTAAGTTCGCGCTTCGGTTACTCTTCTGTAGTCGCAGCCTCTAGTAAATCAATAGTCGTAGTCGTAAATGTACATACATATAAGAATGTCAATTATATTTAACATATTGTATAGTTGTATATCAAACAGCGCGGTTACAGAGTAGCGAAACTGTAAAACAACAGAAAATATAATTGAGCAAAAAAAAAACGCAGTTGGAAGAGTTGTTATAAATGACAAACTCTAACTGGGGTGTTTTCGAAATCCGCATGTTAAGCCGGCCATTCACGATCACTCAACTCCACAACATTCCACGCCAACACTCCAAAATATGACAAAAACGATCCGTGTGTGCGAAATCTCACGTGGATTGAGCGGAGTGTCAAGAAATTTTGGATATCCAATCATTAAAAAATCCACCGTTCCATCGTTCCAAACTCCAAATTCAACACTCCAGTCTGTGGCCAATCGCGGATTGGCGTACACGCGGAGTTCTACCACTCCGTTTATTCCACTCCACACCCGGTCGTCTATGGCCAATCTGCAATCCATTTTACGATCATTTTGCGGTTAAAAAGAGTCTGTGTATTTTCTGTAGTCTGTGTTCACAGCTGAGCCACATAAAAAAGTAGGTCGTCAAACGTCAAACAAAAATGTCTTCCGAAAGAGAAGAGAATTTCTGAAAATTCAGAAGCCACTTTTTGGTCCACTGGCGTTTAGATTGTTTCTTCTCTTTTATGATGATACAGGCTGCAGCTGCCGCAAGTAACAATTGATCTTCGTCAGGATCCATTCACTAAGCACATGTGGTAGGGGGCAATCTAGGCGTAGAATGGAATGGAAGACATTTTGGAAAAATGGAGTGGAAGCGACGCGAATGGAACGTTCGTGTAGTTGATCAATTTTTGGCCGTTATCCACACCGCGCCGAGTGATGGAAATGGAGTGATCGTGAATGGCGGCCTTTAGAGAGCCTTCAACACTATTCGTAGAAACATCAAAATGTATTTTCATCTTATACAAGAAAGATATCAATTTACGCACTTTTTACAGCTACCATTGATTTCCATGGAGACGAAGTTACATGGTCTACTTTATGGAACGAAAAATTTGTTTTTGAACCGCAAAGTTCACGGTCAACCGAAATAAACGTGACGTCACTTCATAGTTAACAAGGTGTAACAAACAACTCTCCATTACACAATGTTAATTGATTGCCACGGCTTCGGCATTGGCGGATGATAATGATGATTGTTCGCACGTGAGGCGGTAAAAATAAGTATTTTTTTCTACGACAATGACCTAAGCGAGAAAAGACAATGGCGGAATAAATCTAGACGAGTCATCCTTTTAAAATTGTCAGTCCACGTAAAGACTTTGCAATTTACTTAGCGACAAAACTTATGGATGCTGATTCCACATTCTCCTGAAGAACTATTCTGTCTGAAATACTTTGTTTCTCTGCGTTCTCCGAGAGTGACGCCGCAGCATCACATTACTTTCTTCTTTTGTTTTCACCAGTATTGTGTGTCTGCCAGCCAGTCCTCAACTGGTTTTCAGAATTATTACCTTGGTAGTTACGTCACTCTTTCATGCTCGATTTCAAAACTATGTTCTTTTTTTAAACGCAGAATAATCGCAGGCCCGTATTGCTCGTCAACTGGTTGTCGTTGTTTGGTCATACAAGACGGGCTTTCGGTTTACGTCACAAGACATGTTTGGTCACAGGTCGGTAGTCGACGACTTTTTGTGATCTTAATTAAAACGACTTTACAACTTGTAGCGATAAATAAACTGTTAAATGTCAGTAATTTTAGTGTGGTCTGACTGGAGCACTACTATGTATCTATCTATCTATTCAGCCTACGGATAAAGCCCACTTCTGGCATAGGTCTGTTCCTCTTAAAGCAAATTATTTCTCAATGTATTTATAGAGTTTTTCAGAATGGCCTGATGAAAATTAAAGGGGTTATTGTACTTTTAATACAAACATTTATTCTTCGAAATGTTGAAAAACAGATTAGAGGCTTCAACATGCCAATACAAAAAAAAAAGGAAATCGCAGTGAGAAAAGGCCTTTGCCTTGCAGTATAATAGCACCTTATGCATTTAAAAAATCGCGTCTCCCGACACAGAGGAAGGACATGGGACGACGGTATAGAAAAGACGCGACGTGTTGTATAGAGTTCGCGCCCCTCGCCCCGTTTCTTCTGCGTGAAGGGACGAGGGCGCGGACGCGGCCCTACACCTTTTGTATGAAAGTGAATTGGAAAGGCGTCTTTCCCGCGCCCGCGTCCCACGTCCTTTTTGTGTCTCGGTCACAGTTGAATGAAAGCGAGAGGCGGGCAAGACTCTGAACGCAGCGCACGTGCTCGACAGGATATAATATCGCGCCGGCTTTTGTATTATTTTCAAACAAATACAAACGTTGCGCTCTAGGGTTGGGAAAGGGTTTACAGAGAGTCGACATCGATGTTGCTTTTGTAGGAACATGTTGTTATGTTAATTTGGTATTCATGTTTGGAGTAACTCTCTAAGCCAAAAGGAAAACACGGTGAAGAAATCCGTGCCCTAGTTGGCTCTTGCCTGTGGATTAAGCTTAAGCCAAGAGGATCGAAGAAATGCTGAGCAAGTATGAAATAAATCCCGGGTACTAGATCAAAATGGTTTCTTCAGGTATTTAGTGTAGTTGTGTAGGTAGGAGTTGCCACGAAACGCTAACAGGGTATAACAAAATCTCCACAACAAAAGAATCTCCCTCACCCATTCTACTTGCGTTCGAACAGCTGTTACTTCTGATAGAAGTAGTAGCTGCTCTCTCAGCAGTTTATCACACAAACACGTTTTCTGTTTACAAATCTACTCACAATTTATTGCTAAAAAAAGATCATGCTTAGCTTAGGTCATTTCACAATAACGACATAGGTACTTAGTCCACTTCCCAGACGGATGCAAAGTAAATGAATCGAAAACAAAATAACTCTTACAGTGACACAGCTAACAGACAGTCGTCTATAAAACAAGTAACAGACCATCGATTCAACAACAACTTTACATTACCACGGTAGAGGAAGTACAGGTGCCTTATAGCAACTTTGACACTTGTTCAAACAAAGACACAATAGTAAAAGAGAGCGGGCGCGAAAATATAATCAAAGGTATAAAAATATATGTTACAGAACTTTGGTAGTAAGATGCGGGCATTTGGTTTGATGACATTATGCAATCAACCCTATGTTCGTCAACTGTCACAGTTGACGTACAATATTGATTGCTTTCTGTCCCCGTCCATCCTCAAACAGCCGCTACCAGCAATCCGCCTCAGTCCAGTGAGTTGGTGGGAACTGAACTGTGTTAGCCACTTCGGTGGTCACCGTACGTGGCAAACGTGAACATTTTTTGGCTAATTAGTGATATAGACATAAAAATCATAAACATAAACATGTATGTAAATGTTTGCACATACATTGCTACTGGCCCCACACTAGGATACCCTGTGCCATGGGAATCAGAAACAGGTACATTACAAACATGTAAACATCCAAGACCTGGTTTTTATTGTCCCCAGCCGGGATTTGAGCCCGGGACCTCTCACTACCAAATAACAATAATGTTTTATTAAATATAACATAAAAAATTCGACAATTAGTGGATTTTACATTTCAGCGATTTCATCGATTCCAGACATGTGTTTTTGTTTGAATGTGTCAAACGGAGTAGTTAAAAATCTGAAACAGTAGGCAATTTGTATAAAATTATATAAAAGTTCAATATAAATAAATTGGCGTTGATCAGGTATTTTCTTTCAAAGTCGTCATTAAGAAACGTAAAGTTCAAAATTTCACTATGGAGTTGTCCTTTTTAGTATCCTTTCTATTAGCCAATCAATAAATAGCATGAGTCAAGACATACAACCCTTTACCGTTCACCAGCCCCGTTATATCGACCTAGAATTTTCATCGATAAATCTCTCGATTTGAGTTACGAACTGAGCCCAGCGTGTGATGCATGATGTAGGTTCAACGTTCGCCGCACACACGCGCACTTGCATGCATATGGGAATAATGTCACAGGATTGGTAGACGCAGTAGGTCGGGAAACAGGGTTTACTAAATATGAAACGTTGCTGTGAATGTTTTTTACATTATTTGACCCCTTTGCCTTTTGTGTAAACAAATTGTTATGATTGGTAGAATAGAATAGAAATGTTTATTTGGTACTGTTATAAAAATGAGACTTATCATCCAGACATTTAAAAAACTAAGAATTGGTACAAAAATGGCCTCCGCTCTTTATGTCTTTTGCATTTTTTATATTTACACACTTAATTATTTGAGTTGCAAAGCAGAAAGTGAGGGTTTAACGAAATACAAACACCAATCCATTTCAATAATTAAAAACCATCGTTTAATTCACATTTTATTTAAAATAATTCGAGAGATAGTATTTTTATCGAAAGTCATGTGATTAAATTAATAGATTTATTTATTAAAAAAATGTGAAGTATTTGTAATATATTATAAGTATATATATATTTTGTTATTTACATCCTTTAAAACATAATTAAAATCTAAAAGAAGACGGATAATAAAAGGGACTCTTTGATTCCCAGTAGATTCTGAACCGTCTTTCTGTTTCTTATGCTTTTTAATAAACCCACCGAATGTTTTTAAAATGTAATTTCACGCGTTGCCTGTTGTTTTAATGGTTA
Source organism: Yponomeuta plumbellus (assembly GCA_947310845.1). Lineage (NCBI taxonomy): Eukaryota > Metazoa > Arthropoda > Insecta > Lepidoptera > Yponomeutidae > Yponomeuta > Yponomeuta plumbellus. The sequence goes on from OX371217.1 coordinate 5,891,581, forward strand.
CACAATATTGTTATGTGTACGGAATTTCGGATGGAGCTGTCAGCAAAGTACTGGTTTTAAAATACATTCTTCCGTTTATAGTTGACCGTGCATCTCACTAATTCTCTCATTATTTTATGATTCGACCACGATCTATGTCTGTGGATTCGACATTATTCAATATATTTTTGAATTCATCTAATAACATAGTATTTCCTTACTCGACACTGCCAAAAGCACAAACTGTGCAGTGCCACAGATATTTAAAAATAAAACATAATATTTGTAGGTTTTGATTCTTAATTTTTATCATCCACAACAGTATCGATTTCCACTTCGAACTGTGCTGTTCTGAATAATTCAAATCCTGCGTCGTGTTTCTAAGGGGTGACCCTCTTATTAGATACAACCTCGAAGAAGAAGAAACAAAGAAAAGGTGATTTATCTTTAGATTTCGACGACCTCTGTGGCGTAGTGGTTAGCGCATCTGCGTACCATGCGAGAGGTCCCGGGTTCGAATCCCGGCTGGGCACAAAAAAAAAGAAACCCAGGTCTTGGATGTTTACATGTTTGTGATGTCGCTGTTTCTGGTTCCACGACACAGGGTATCCTAGTGTGGGGCCAGAAGCAGTGTATGTGCATGTATGTAAATGTTATGATATGTTATATATATTTTAAATTCATAAGGTAATTACTTCTCGTCGACATAGAACTATTAAAATTTGGCTATTACTTATCGTCTAAAAACTATACTATATAAATACGGAATAATCTAAAAACTACACCATTAGTATGCCATGCTGGCGACAGACATTTTTTAGCGTTTATTTTTTTTTATTATTGTTTTTTTATGAACCAAATTTTTTTATTTTGTATTTTCTAGTATAATGTTTATTTCCTAGAGTCATACAAGTGTGAAATAAACAACAGAGGATTACAGTTTAAAAAGTTTTATTTTAGAAAAGTAACGAAGCTTAAAAAAATTAAATCATAAAAAAATGTCTTTGAAGTTCGGGAAAACTGAAGAAACAACGGCGTGTATACGGGCCTCTCGATGGGCGAGCCCAACTCGTTCTTGTTCGGTTTTTTTTCTATAAAATTTCTATAAAAAATTTTTAGGCAAAGATTGGTAGCTAGTAAATCCATAAGTAGCCGTAGCTTCTTTATTCACATTTTTACCTTCAAAGAGCAACATTGACAAGGCCGTAAGCCGTATAATTTTATAGAGACCTCGTAACTTTTGCTTTTAATAAAGATTCCTTGGCCAATGCACGATCAACAACAGCCTATCTAAATGGAAAATAAAACGTAAATGCAAAATCAAATACACTCGCCTTTACTACGAGTGCAGTAAGAACTACTCGAGAGGAATTTTATTGATAGAATCAAATAACTTTATTTGCGTAAACACGAGTATTTACAACATGCAGATGTTACATAATAATGAGTTCCATCGTGTTTTGCCATTTCGGCGTACAAATTTAAAATATGCTTATTAAATACTAGATAGTGGATCGGTCACAATTTTCACGCATCATAAAAAAAAAAAAAATCTATTTTAAGTATTTTCATCACATTCTGAGTATCAAGATTCCAAAATTTATACTAGTCTTAAATTAATCATACATTTAATTTCTGTAATGTCCAAATATATAATGTCAAATGTATAATGTCAATATTATTAATGTAATGTCAAGTAATAAAGATTAAAGTTTGTCACCCAAAAAATCGTTCACTGTGTAGTAACATTTCTCTATCAGCAGATCCTTAAGTTTCTTCTTAAAGATTGTAAAATCAAGATTTTTAATTGACGATGGGAGTTTATTAAATATTTTCGGCGCCATGCAAAAGACACTTTTTCTTAAAAGTGCTGTGTGTCTGGAACTTAGACATAGCCGGGTCTTATCACGCTGATTTCGACCATTTGCATCGCATGCTCGCACAAACCGACATGGATTTGTATTCACAAAGACTGCTATCTCGTAGATATATAATGATGCTAATGTCATTATTTTAAGTTTTTTAAATTGTGGTTTACAGCTGTCTGTTGTCGTAAGACCGCACATTGCCCTTATGCACCGCTTCTGTGCTTTAAATATAATGTCTCTATAGAACGTGCGACTCCTTGAAGCTTGTAGCTTTTTAAACTATCATGACGTCATACCTCCACTGCGTGGAATACCAAATAGAATTCGCGTACAAACGGTTAGTAGGACACTTCTGTCGATGATATTTCTGGTGAGACTAACTTCGGAACGAGAAGAACCTCGCTGTGGGTCACCAGGACACAAATACACAGTTCGTCGTCAATTTATTACTAGCCTTATTTTATGATTCATCATTTTGAAGTCAGTAGTCATCAGTCTGTGGGACCGAATCATTGTTTTTTAATACAACATGTGCGGCGTTATTTTTATGACATTTTATTCTTTTTAAAAGGTTTATTTGTCTTCCCATGTGCTTGTGAAGTTCAGCCAGTGCTACATTTGGGAGAAGTTTTGTGTTGTGTTGGACGCGTTTTTAATTTGTGTTCAATTTTTGTGGTTGGTGGATTTTTGCCATTGGTTGGTCAAGGACTCGTCTGTTTTGGCAGGTATTTATGTAATTATTTTTGAATTTAGACTAAGATTTTGTTTTGTATGCATCTGGATATGCGAACATTGGATTTTCGAATAGAATTCAAAGGTGTTATGTATAAGTTAGATTACTGGGTATCTGTGTCTGTCAGAGTCAAAGGCAATTCAAGCGTCATATTTACCGCATGTTTTCCCCCAAATCTAACTAGTTTTCCAAATTATCCTTGCTTGGATATTGGACTAGGACAAGAACTTCACAGTAATAATTGTACTGATCCGTTTGTAAAGTATTCAATACCTATTTATTTACTTCAATCAATCTGTCAAGACTTGCCATTTCCTTCTTATTTATTTAGTTATAATTTTTCTACGTTACATTTACATAGAGGCACATACATCGCTTCTGGCCCCACACTAGGATACCCTGTGTCGTGGGAACCAGAAACAGCGACATCACAAACATGTAAACATCCAAGACCTGGGATTTTTTTGTCACCAGCTGGGGTTCGGACCCGTGACCTCTCACATGGTAGGCAAATGCACTAACCTCTGCGCCAAGAGGTCGTCTATTTCATTGTCATTAATTTCTAACATTAGTAACAAAATGAGAACATCTCGTCGTCTAGTAATTTTCCTCAACGCTCAAATCAAATCTCCATACAAACGGCGTCGTTCCCACAGTTACCTCATCTTGTACATAACGGTCAAGACGATTCGTGCAGTCGGAAGTATTTAGTTTTAAACAAATCACGTGTGTGGCTGTTTGCTCACGTCGGGCTTATGTTTGCTTGTGGTCTGTAAAGTAGTTCTGCTGGTTGTGTTTCGGATTACTGGATTGACCCTGGTAAACATCTCGTGTTCTTGGTCTTGTTTGGTCAACTTTTCAACAACAGTTGCTGCTGTTGATGCCAGCATGCTGGGGACCTTTTGTTCAAGAGTTTTCCGGGGAGAATTACTAGGGTCGGCGGATTAAAGCACATATTAAGTTAAATTGTCATTAAATTATTGTTCTTTACAATATAAATAGATTAAAACAGTAGTTAGCTTATAGTTTGCGGAAAAACAAGTATGTTCAATTGATCGTTTCACGACAGCTCTCCGTTAATGTAAGAGATGGTTTAGAGTAATTTTATTAAAGGTTTAGAGTAATTAAATTTGACTGCCTCGAAAATGTAGTGTTTTGTACGTATGCGCTTTAGTTCGCCGACCCTACTCCCTATTTACTGAAGCGAACGAGTAAGTGTCAACATGTCAAAAATTTGGTTTTTCAATATGTCACATTTATAACACTGCATAATATTTAGCAAAGTCATACAAAACGATATGGCTAATAAATGCCAATAAGCAATAAACACTATAACACTGTTATTACCTGATTTATCCCTCACTCGCAGTTTAGATTAGATTCGATTAGAACTCTTTATTGTACACACCAGAAAACAAACAAATACATTGTAAGACTTATAGATACATATTACAGTTATTATTATTATTACAGTTTATTTAACTAAATATTTTATTTTATCATGAAAACACCATTTGCTTAAGAGATCTATGCCCAAAAAATACCTAAAATTTCAGTGGTCCTCAAATAAAAGCGATCCTACTGCTCAGCTGCCAAATATGTTCGCAACTAGCAAAGATGTAGGACTTTTATTTAAAGGCCAATATGATAGATTATTTTATGATACTGCGCTACGCGAAGTGTAGGAAGAAGTATGGACAGCTGACTACGAACCTCTTTTTTAATAAAAGGCAAAAGAAAGTAACATAGCCACCCCGACGCCATATTTACTCACGATTGACGTTGTCGATGCGAGTGCAACTTCTCTAAACAATTTTTTTCTCTTTAGTGTTTGTCTTGTCTTGTTTGGTTTTCTGTCTGTTTTACTTAAACTGTACCTACCTAAACCTATGTGGGTATACGAGGCAAGCAAAGCTGCGTGCATGAGCTATTTTGAGTGACATGTAAGTTTGAGAGATGCTGTGTCTTTGTTTACCTTTAGTCGTTCGCTTCAGTAAATGGAATATAGTTGTTAGGTTAGGTTGTTTTTTTTTTGTGTGTACCAAAACGTTTTTTGTGTGTGTGTATTTTTTTATTGTATTTATTTAGGAAACAAACGTTTCAATAAAAATTTTTAGTTATAAACAATTTGAAATACATAAACCAGTGAAGTTTCCACTAATAAATTATTTTAACTTGCATCTGTGTTGTCGACGAAACATTTTGGTGGTTACGGTGCATTTGTTTTTAATAATAATAATAATAATAATAAACTCACGCCCGTTATCCCCGAAGGGGTAGGCAGAGGCACCAGTCTCTAGAACTGGACCCACGTTTTGTTTTTAGTAAGTAATTAATGCTTATTATAGTAAATATTGTTTTATAATCTATCTCTCTAATATATAAAATTCTCGTCTCAAGGCGCATACTCCTCCTAAGCGGCTTGACCGATTTTGATGAATTTTTTTATCCATATTCGGTAGATAAATGATAAGGGTGGTCCGGCAAAACAACGTTTGCCGGACAGCTAGTCTTCTCTAATGAAATTCTTGTGTCACACTGTTAGTGCGCATACTCCTCCAAACGGCTTGACCGATTTTGATGACATTTTATATGTATATTCGGAAGGTCTGAGAATAGGTTGTTATCTATTTTGGGACCAGATCGAATGATTGTGTTGTGTCGGAGTCATTATTATTATTTTGTTGATTGCAGCGTAATAGTTATGAAGACATCCGTTTGTTAGGAAATTCAGCAAAATAAACTTTGGCGGAACTTTTTGTAGGTAAGTACCTACCCAATAATATAAACAATAATTTAATATAATATACACAAGTATATAATTAATTCCTAAACAAAATATAAAATAATAAACTAAATATTAAATTATAAACTAAATATACTACTAAACTAGTACCTACCTAATAGTAATTTTGTGGGAGGCTCTCAAGGTACATAAAATAAACAAAACAGAGTGACTCAGATTTCTCTCCGATGATTCATCGATCGAGTCGAATAATACACATTCTATCGTTTACGCTACCGCGTTTGGGAGATTCCGCGCATAGCGTCCTTCCAATTCAAGGATAATTGGCTAAGAAAAATATATTTACTTAGGTACACTTCTTAATAGGTCCGTATTATAATCGTCATCAATCCATTATGTTCCCACCGAGGGGCACGGGTCTCTTCCCTGAGAAAGGTATAGGCCATACTACTTGTACTATTATGTATTCTGTGGCCATACTCCACCACGGGGGCCTAGTCCGGATTGGTGGAGGCTTGTAAGACTAGTGGCTGGTCTTACTGTTAATATACTTATTGTTACTTATTTTTGATATATTTATAAATTATTTTGGAAATATTGACCATTTTAAGGAACTGATTTCGGTATTTTTGACTTTTATTCATTATAATCTATTATTAATATTTTTCATAAATGTTGGTGTTTGTTACGTCATTAGAGAATAATTAAAGAGTCTTCGCCTACATAAAAAAAATATAATGTCATTTGTATTTTTCTCTCTATCTCTGTCAATAGTATCTAGAGCGCTGCCGTTGGTAGAGCTCCCAAGATACTGGCAGCATTCCCCCTCTGAATGGCCAGGCTGATGCGCTGACCAAGGTAGCAGGGTTGCCAACTGCAAAAGACAATTAAAAACAATAAAACTGGTATCAAACGCAAACTTAAACCTAATATTATCCGTAATAAGAAAATAAAAATCGCCGTTTGGATTGCTACAAAACACACTCTTCCTTTATTTACATAGGTATATGTATGTATGTAGAAACGTTATCTTAAAAATGTTATAACAGCTTGGCCCCTGAGAGTACTGCAAGCACAGCAAGGTAGCTACAGCTCGCTAGGGTCGCTTATTGAATACTGATTTCTACTGTGAAAGATATCGGTACATACACACATACATAGGCACACGCCTGTATCCCAGAGGGATAGGCAGAGCCACCTGCCACGATCCTGACGAATCACTTTCGCTTCATCGACATTCATAAGTCGTTGCATGCACGTACGAAGGATAAATATCTTAACCCATTACAATTATAAGGCAGAGCTAGTTAAATTTTCATTGGTTTTGGACTCTATGTCAATGCAATAAAGTTCAAATTATGGTGGGCATTTGTGGTACAGAGTCTTATAAAGGGTTAAAGATGTCCGTATTGTCTCAAAAATTGGCGCAACACCCCAACCCCCGCGGGAAGTATTGCAACCGTCAGTCCTTCCTGCTTAGTTGCACAAACGTACCTAGTTCAGTTATTAGTTTTGCATTATAATAAGTGCACTAACTTCCCATTTGCCAGCATTGCGCAAAAGTACGCGACACGGCGGTGGACCTACTGAACCTGGATCTTTGACCCCTTTAAGGAACAGCGAGTTATTTTGCTTACACAGCCTAGATTTTGTTATGCACTAACACGTTGTAGTACAATGACAATTGATAGACGTCTGTCCCTATTCTCTATCAAGAGAACACCCTAATAACACTTTATATTAGATTAGATAATACGAGTAATACAGCGTATATGCGTCCCACTATAGCAGTTAAATTATCGATTACAAATAAAAAGATAACCTACTCTTTTCGGTCGATTGCCCGCGTGTTCACTTTTGTGTAGCCAACTGTGTTGGGCGCCATAATTTAGTCCCCACCGAGAGGCACGGGTCTCTTCCCTGTAGAAGGTATAGGCCATACTCCTCCTTGTAAGAATATTGGCTAGTCTTACTGTCAGAAGTTTTCAAGCCGCCCTAAAGCCTCTGACTTGGCTTAACGACTGCCATCTATCGACAGCAGCCGGCACTAGCTGCATAGCGTGCCTTGCGAAGCACCGAGCCGCTCGGAAAAATGCCACTAGCGTTAGTCATAGAACGGTCACCCGATCCATGCACTGAACGCGCCCCATGTTGCTTAACCTTCGTGATCGTTTAAGATCACTCAGGGGGCCGGGGCTACGAGCTGTATTGTTTCTATAATTAAAAAAACCGACTTCAAACAAAAAAGTTGAAAATAATGTAGGTAGTTTTTGTCCGGATTTTCAGGACATTTCCAAATGGTTGCAGTTGCAATCGCACGCTCAACCTCTTCAGTCGAACCAGTCCAGGCCCCACGAGGAAGTATACGGCTCACGTCTTCCTTATTAAATATGCTCGCGGTGGTAGAGCATTGTCTGACGGGTGACGCAACAGACCTCCCCGGGCGCCGGCGTGATGGTAGCGGGAGCGGACGTCGCTGCCTCGTGACTCTAATGGGGAAGACTCGGGGCTATTGCGGATCTAGATCTTTAAAGATAGTTTTTATGACAGCCTAGATAGCTTCTACGATTTGTAAAAGGTAGATGATACCAAATTCTTCACATACATTTTGGACATGCTTCGAGGGGTGGGTATTTCATCGTTGCGCTTGGAAAAACATAAACAAAAACATAAAATGCTAACTATTCAGAAGAAAGAAAAAAGTTATTTCAATTTATTGTTCCAAATTACATTACATACTAGCACATTAAATATTTGAATCGGACATAAACACAATCATTTCATTTTTTTTATATTTTCGTAGTTACAACTCTTATTTCGAAAGTAAAAATGCAGAAAATTTTAGAAACACATCATGGTACTTCCCTAGTTTGTTCCTAGAAATAATTTTGTAAAGGGGTTAAGAGGTTATTTTATAATGTTTATTTACCTTTTAAGCTACCCGGCACAATATAGGCTTCACATGCGCGTCAGGCTAAGAAAATACCAAAAAATATCAATTTGCGAAAAATAAATTTTGTCTGATTTTCCGGGCGCAGCGCGCAGCGACGATTTGTATTAGCACCATAAAAAGTACTCCTAAATTAGCAGTTTTCAGAAGAACTAAAAAATAAAAAATCTAATGGCCAAAATTGCATTAATTTTGGACCTCAGCCCAATAGCCATGTGTGATACATCATCGAATAGGTCTCAGCGAGCTGAACAAAAGTTAGTATGACGCCAACAGCCAAATGTTTGTCCTTTCGGAGTTACATTGTATTGAAAAAAAAACTAACATTTTCAATAAAATATAACTCCGAAACGACAAACATTTAGCTGTTGGCGTTATACTAACTTTTGTTCAGCTCACTGAGACCTATTTTATGATGTATCACACATGGCTATTGGGCTGAGGTCCAAAATTGCATTCCTTTGACAGCCGTTAGATTTTTTTTAGTTCTTCTGAAAACGGCTCATTGATGAACAGAAAATGATCGTTCAGGATCGTGGCAAGTGGCAGTCCCTACCCTTTTGGGATACAAACGTAGGCGTGAGGTTATGTAAGATTACAATGCCAAATTGACGTCATGCTCAAGTGGTTGCATTGTGTGGTGAGTAATTCATAATAATAAATAGAGACACATAAATTAAAAAAAAAAATGCAAAAAATTACCAACAATGAGGGCTTTTCAGAGCGTCATTAAAAAAAAAAGTAGTACCGCAAATTACCGATAGATGGTGCTGACGTCATGACATAGCTGTACCTTATCTGTGGTTCCTGTCCTATGTTTTTACAAAAATGCACAATGCATGGGCTAGTCATGAGCAAAGACACAATTCACGTACGTATGTAATAAACAAAGTAAAAATACTCCTTAAATTTTCAAGTTTCAACAGTTTCGAAACAAAGTCTAGATCATAGACTACAAAGAGATGTTTAGACTATCACAGATTAATAACAATTAAAACCACAGACCTAAAAACATGATGACATTTTGGTCTTCTTGCAGCGCCATCTAGTTTTTTTTTAATGAACTCAACTGACAGCTGTCATTGAAAAGCCAATTATCAGGCAATTATGTCTTTTATTTTTACTTTTTTTCTGAGCTATTTCTGCCCTCATGCTGCACTGAAATAATTGTGAGAGAAAAATGAACTTATTTGCTGACCCTATTATTTGTTTTTTGTACTGGCCCTATGTTGCTACTCATTTACTTATTCTGCTCCTCTTAATCACAATTTGCAATTTTTGGATTAAATATCAATTCATCTGATCATTTAATTTGATCTCGTCCTATACTAAAACAACCTTATTTTATGTTTCAACACAGTACGCCAGTAAACAGTTGTAACGAACGAGGTGCAATCACCTCGTTGCTTTTTTATTATTTTCGGCCATCTACTATTCCAAATTTAATCAGTTTTTTGACATTCGCCACCGTGGACGGACGTAGCTCAGCCAGATATTCCTCAGCTTCCATGCAAGGTGGACCGTCTTTAAACGTCTTTATTTTCTGTTTTTTTCACGACCCGGATTCTCTTATTCTGCAAAATGCTTATCCAACAATCATAAAATATTTTAAAGGCACATAATTGTTAGTGTTCCTGCCTTCTTTCTACTCCTAGTGTATTTTTATATTTATTTTTAGACCTTTGTTAAGATTTTTTATTTGCATTGTTCCCAGGTGCCTTTCCTTTACATTTAAATAAATTTAATTTACCGTGCCCCTGGATACCCTCTTTTGCTACGGATCGCACCACTACTTTACCTATCGTGCGACACAGTATCAAATTAAGGTTGACAATGTCAACATAACACGAGTAAGTAGCAAGTTAACAACCATTCATCACGTTATCGTGTTGCACGTTATCGTGTTGTGGTGTAACAATAGTAATTAATTTATCGATAACTCGGCCGCTCGGCGCGGGCGCATCCCCGACCGTCTGGTCGGGCGATCTTCGTATCACTTCGTGTCGAGCTAGGGCTGCCATTCCGTCCGGAATTCCCCGGATTTGTCCTAGTTTGTAGGGCGTCCGGGAGCCGTCCGGCAGGGGTTTTCAAAGGTGTCAATTTTGTTGTCAGGGGTAATCCATTTTATTATAGATACCTAAGCGATAAATTGAAGAAAAAAAAATAACGATATCTTTATTTTTGTTGCAAAAAATGATTTTTCAGATGTATCCGGGGAAAAAACCATATTTAGCCCAAATGTCCGGGATTTTTGCCGTGTCTATCCGGCGTCGCCAATTTAGGTGATGGCAGCCCTATGTCGAGCCCACACATTGTGACTCACGAGTACTCACGATATGAATCTCTTGTTTTGTTTGGGTCTAGATATTCATAACTTGCAGTATCCGGTGTATGTTGTTCTTGCAGTGTGCAATAGATAAATAGAATATTCTTTATTGTGCACACAAATTACATTTACAGATGTTTTATAAATCGAAGTACAATTGGCGGCCTTATTACTATAATTAATTTCTTCCAGACAACCTTAGACGAAGACAAGAAAGAAATTAGAGACATGTCATGCAATTAAGAAAAAAACCTAAAATGAATTATAACACATTCAGTTATATTTAAGATTAAAAGTATATAAAACATTTAGATTAGAAGTTCCGTGCTTCGCAAGGCACGTTAAGCAGTTGGTGCCGGCTGGCTCGACAGATGGCAGACGTTAATCCAAATCAGATGCCTTAGGGCGGCTGACAGTAAGAACAGCCACTAGTCTTACAAGACTCCACCAATCCGGACTTGGCCCACTTGGTGGAGTATGGCCTATACCTTTTCAGGGAAGAGACGCGTGCCCCTCGGTGGGGACATAATGGGTTGATGATGATGATGAAAACATTTAGATAGATTTAGTTTTAAAACAATTTTTAACGAGCTCTTAATGTTTGTAGTTTCTTCCTTGGTTGTTAGTTTTTTTTTTAAGTAAACAATTAGCTTGCGCAGAATGTGACGACTTTTCAGAGATTGCATATTTAAAACATGTAAGCAGGGTATACGCAAAAAATTAAGTTCCCTATGGCGGCTACACGAGCATGGTTGAGTACAGAAAATCGGAGGCCCTGCACTCAGACTCTATCTGGCAGTGGAAGAATTAGGGCTAATCTGGCTATCTATCACGACAGTATTCAGCTTAATACCTCAGCTGACTGCTTCACTTTGAATGCCACACGTTGTTAATTACAAAGTTGACAAACACGTCGTTGTAACGATAATCGTATTTAATCTATACAATAATTGAGATAGGTCGCTGATTACAAAACACGATTCAATTTGTGCTCGCTCACTCAAACCAATCTGTGTGTAAGTAATTGAATATCGCAATGCAAACAAATGACACGGCGTATTCAAAAGTTACTTGCCAATGGTGTAATAGCAATTATTGTTTTTATCTATGTTAACGTGCAACATCAGGAAAGGTAATTCTAACAGAAGATTAGGTTATTCTCAAAGGCAAATCAAGCGAAATATTTGGTTCTGTCAATGGACTGGATGGACTGGATTTCACACTGGATGATAACCGTAATCGACGGATTGCTCGAATTGCCGACGGTAACCAGGCAATAATACAAACCGAAGTAGCGTACCTTGGGTGAGGTCTATGGCCAGCAATCATCATCGACATCATCACCAGCCGGTCTTTGTAAATACATGAACATCACTAAGTCCAGCGTTGTTTAAAGAAATGTGGTGCAGTCCCCGTTATCGGTAAATGGAACTTGGGCAAAATAGAGAACAGAATGCAAAGTTTAGATGTTTAGATGTCACGCAATCACTCTTAAACGGCTGAGCTTATTTGGATTAAAACTGGCATAAAGATTATACATTTAAGTATAAACAAAGTGAGTAGAAAATAGAGAAAGAATCACACCATATCGCGCTGACGTGGCGAATAAGGGATTTGTCTATGGTAACGAAGGCTCAAATAGAAAGTATCCGATGTATTGAGCTTCTGTGTAATATTTTATGATCGCGTTTCATATATCTACAATTCATAGTTTACGATGACAATAAGTTGTGTTATTTTAACATGTCATGTTACTTATCTGTTTTGTAATGCATCAAATAAAATAAATTGAATGTGCCATTAATCTTCTATGCAATCTACATCGAATCGTCATAGTAAACATGAATTGTAAAAATAATAATAATAAACTCACCCCCGTTATCCCCGGGGGGGTAGGCAGAGGCACCAATAACTAGAACTGGGCCCACGTTTTGCCGAATTGATTTTTGATGAATTGTAGTTCTATAAAATAGGACCCAACCGTCTCACTGCAGGGCACAGGCTTTCTCTCAGAGAGAGAAATTGAAATTGAAAATTGTTTATTTTTATCATCGAAGTATATCAAATTACATAAGAATTATATTATTTTTAAAATTGCTGGTATTAATAAAATTAAATAATTAAGAAATGACAAAAAAAAAAGGAGTATGCTCAGCCTAAATGTTGTGTGAGTGATCAACACAAAGCAGATTTTCAGCAAACTCCTATTAAATTATACACAAAAATGAAATAATAATATTAAAACAGTTGGACGTGTCTATTGAACCGACATCATAAAGTTACATTTAGGTACATTAAAGTCATACAACATATTAGGCGCTTAATAATATATGAGAGAATGGGGTTAGTCACCACGAGTGCCCACAGCGGTTGGCGATTTCAAGCGCTGAGGTATTGAATAGCTCAGACTCTAAGGTTTCCTCACGATGTTTTCTTTCACATTTAGGCCCAGAACACACGGTGAAACGCAAAAGCAACGAAACCCTTTTGAAATTATTTATTTGAAACCAGTTTCAACTGCAACCACAATAATTTCGGTTTTCATCACACACGCTGCAACCACAATAATTTCGGTTTTCTTTGAGAAAAGACGTCTGCATAATGAGTTCTTCAAGTGACGAAGAAAAATGAATGAAACGCAACGCGAGTTTCCTGCACGCCGGTTTCAATGCGACTGATTTGCAACGCGTTTCAAACTGGTCGCGTCATGTGTGGTCTCTAAAAAGAATCTATGGCAGAAACTAAAATGCAACTCAAAAGTTACTAGTAGTTGCAGTTTCGTTGCATTTGCGTTTCACCGTGTGTTCTGGGCCTTAGGCTGCGGTAACCGGTAACTCTTTTTATACATTTTGCAACCGGCGATTGACGTAAGAGTACGTATGCGACCTGTAACCATATAACACACGAGACTACATACACGGTCGACATTTGAAACTGCCAGGCAATCAAAATATTACGCCACGATTCAGCATGCTGTCACTTGATTTATCGACAACCTCTCGATCGTTTTATCGATAGCGCCACGTCACTAGTGCAGGGCATCAGATAAGAACTGTTTGAACGGCTTGTTGTGCAAGGTAGTTACTGCGCGTCTAGGGTTGTAGTTTCGAAATTCAAAAGGTCCATACAAAATGCGGTGCATAAAAGTCTGGAAAATTATATAGGTTAAAGTTAAAGGCGTGGATACCGGGCCACGAAAATATATTTACATACACTTCTTAATAGGTTCGTATTATTCATAATCATCTTCAACCCATTGCGTCACCACTTAGGGCCACGGTATCTTCCCTGAGGAAGGTATAGCCCATACTCCACCACGGGGGCCAACTAAGCATTGGTGTAGGCTTGCAAGACTAGTGGCTGGTCTTACTGTCAGAAGTTTTCAAGCCCCCTAAGACCTCTGACTTGGTTTAACGACTGCCATCTATCGACGGCAGCCAGCACCAACTGCTAAACGTGCCTTGCGAAGCTCGGAACCGCTCGGAAAAATGCCACTTGCGTTAGTCGTAGACGGTCACCCATCCATGCACTGAACGCGTCCTATGTTGCTTAACCTTCGTGATCGCTTAAGATCACTCAGGAAGCCGGGCTACGAGCGATTCGTATTATTACTTTAACACAATGTTGACAAACCTTGTCAGACCAAACGTTTTCTCCTTGGAGACCGCTCTAAAAATCTACAATGTTATCTAAAAAAAAGTAATATAAACTTTGGCCGGGAGATCCAATCAGCACCATATTCCGGAACGCAATGGCCTCCCGCCGCCAGCGTGCGACGTGAAGCCATTTGCAAACCCCTCTTTAGTTTCCGTTTCCTTTTACAACTACCCTTCAATATTTTTACTATTTAATGCTTGTCAATGTAATGTTCACATACCCCACGATTCACGACTCTCTAATTAAATGGTGACGGATGGGACTAATCTTATGATAAAACTTACTTAAATATACGTATTTACGTATAAAGTTAGATATATTTCAATAAAATCATGACAAAAGGAAGGTGCGAACAGTGAACAGCAGATTAACCTTTACATTTTCGTTTTACAGTTCGCCACGAGCATCATTAGTCATAACTCTTTTCTGTTCTGTGGTCATAACTCATAAGATACATTAGAGTCACGTAAATGTAACTATGATGTGCTGTTGACGTACTGTCGACAGCACGTCAATCTTCACATTTTAGTTACAAAGTCGCCCGTAACGCAACGGAGTAGAGTGCATGGGTGTATACCATGATGTGCTGTCGACTGTACTGTCAGTACTTTAGTATAGCTTCGTTGTTCTTGCTAGGTAGTACGATACGAATATACATTTTTTTTATTTTGTGTTTTTTTTTTGTTTTTTCTAGTGTGCAATAAAGAATATTTTATTTTATTCTATTCTATTTTATCCAAATTTTCAACTTATGTTTTAACCTTGGGAAACTATTAAAATATAAACATAAACATTAACATACAGGCACATTGCTTCTGGCCCCACACTAGGATACCCTGTGTCGTGGGAACCAGAAACAGCGACGTCACAAACATGTAAACATCCAAGACCTGGGATTTTTTTTTGTCCCTAGGCGGGATTCGAACCTGGGACCTCTTGCATGGTAGGCAGATGCACTAACCGCTCCGCCGCAGAAGCCGTCATTACATTATAAGTTTCTGCTGCGCTGCCGATGCTGAGTTTTTTGGCTTTAACCAATCCAAAGCGCCGCAGAGGTCGTCAATATAACTTCACGGTTAAAGTAAAACGGTTTTCAAAGAATTAACTTGTCAACGTCTTACCTCTGTAATCTTCTACAGTCGACAGCACATCAACCTGTACACCCATGCACTCTACTCCGTTGCATTACGGGTGACTTTGCAACTATAATGTGGAGGTTGGCGGTTGGCGTGCTGCTGACTACCATTTTCAAAGGCTATTTTGTTAACGCATCTTTGACTAGGCTAATCTTTATTTATGGCATTATTGTTAGCAGATACTGAAAGATTTATGGCAAAATTTATAATGTCAATAATATCGTAAGGCCTTTTTGGGCTTAAATATATGCTTAGTACAATGCCCGGCACATAACTTGACCAAGAATTAAAGTATGAACTAAAAGTAAGTAAAACACATACCTACATAGATTGACTGTCTCATTGGTCTAGCCGTTAAGGCGCTTAGCTACCAAGACAGAGGTCGTGGGTTCGATTCCCACTAGGGGCCGCCGTACATTTATACAAAAGGCCTCAGTCCGGGTGTTTGTCCATGTTTGTAATGTCCTTGCCTGGTTACCATAGCACAGGGTAACCTAGTTTGGGACCAGATCGAGTGATTGTGTGGGGTGGAAGTTTCTTTATTTTATAATTTATTTTCTTTAACTTCAAAAACATTAGCAATGCAACTTAGAAAAGGAAAGTCTTCGGTCTGTAGCAGGTGGACAGTCAATCGTATACCATAACATAACATTTACATACAGGCACATACATTGCTTCTGGCCCCACACTAGGATACCATGTATCGTGGGACCCAGAAACAGTGACGTCCCAAAGATGTAAACATCCAAGACCTGGGTTTCTTTTTTTTTGTCCTCAGCCGGGATTCGAACCCGGGACCTCTCGCATGGTAGGCAGATAGATGCACTAACCACTGCGCCCCACAGAGGTCGTCAACCTACAGGATACCTACAGGACTAGACACAGAATTCTACGTGATATCCATCGCGGGTTTTATTCAATGCAGAATCATCATCAACCCAATATGTCCCAACCGAGGGGCACGGGTCTCTTCCCTGAGGAAGGTATAGGCCATACTCCACCACGGGGGCCAAGTCCAGATTGGTGGGCACAATGCAGAATAATGTTCTGTAAACCAGAAATGGATATAAATAAATAAACTGACCCCCGTTATCCTCGAGAGGGTAGGCAGAGGCACCAAACACTAGAATTGGGCCCACGTTTTGCCGAGTTTATTAGGTCCCAACGTGACAAGTGGCAAGCCTGTCGTCGCTATCCGGGCACAATTTATTAGCGAATGGTGTTGCTGTACAAACAAACAAATGTACGTAACTAAAAGTCATTGGTACAAGCGGGATTCGAACCCAGACCCTCATGATCGAGAAGCAAGGCTCAAGCCCACTGCGCTACCACCGCTGTGAAATGGATATCATATCTAATTATTAGATTAATTACAATTATTGTAATGTAGTAAATAGCACTAAAATCTTTGGACCACTGTGCAGTACTTTACTATATGGGCGCTTAGTACGTCGTTTCCATTCAGATGTCTATATAAATATCGGATTTTATTATAAAAAAACAATTTAAAGACTTACCACTTTAAAACCTCTCTTGTGCAACCAACTGTTTACTTTATCTTAATACATGGAGAGTTGAAAACGTGTTGGCTGAAACGTTGACTGATAAAAAGTCAACATTGAAAGAGGTCGTTGTAGGTGGCAATAAAGAAGAGATGTATTTGAAAAGTGTGAAATTACAATAAGATAAGGGGACCGTTACAAAAATGGTGTCAAAGTTCATATTACCATGTTGGTCGGAATCGAGAGATGATGGAATGGAATGGAATTTTAATTGAAAAATAAGAATACGAGTATAATGCACGATAATAATAAAACGAATCGCTCGCAACCCCGGCCGAGTGATCTTAAACGATCACAAGGGTTAAGCAACATAGGGCGCGTTCACTGCATGGATGGGTGACCGTTCTATGACTCATTTTTCCGAGCGCTTCCGTCCTTCGCAAGTAAATGTAAAGGTTGATATGCTGTTGACTTAACACTAACAATCGAACGCATTTGGCAAATAAACAAATTCGTCGGCTTTGTTGGTGTACAAACGCAAATTATTGTAAACGCTTGATTTTGTTCTCGTCATTGACTGTTTGTGGCCTTAAATATGTTTAATGAAGTAGATTAAAATAGTTTGTGGGAAAACTAACTTAAAACTAGGTTAATCCTGCGATTAAGGAGCTAGGTACCGCATTGCGTTACCTTACAATACTGCCACATGCTAAGCTTTAAAGGCCCGTGCAAACTATTAAACTAAATCATAACCTTGAATGCGCTAATTGACCGATTATAACCGTAAACCAGAGATTAAAATAAGCTGGTCAGGCACAAAATAGTAACAACAGAAGAATAAAAAACATAGGCCCACCAAATAGTATCAAGCAAAGAGGTTTTTACCAGGAAAGTTTGACCTCCAAGAAGACGTGGTTTTCCACCTAATGTAGCAATGGCTTTGTTTTCTACGTAGTGTAGTACGAGTATTTGATAATTTGAAAGTTGTGCTCAGTACGTGGCCTTTAGGTACAGAAAGTGGAATTCTTAAAATATGTTGAAATTGCAGAAAGTTTAATTCCTAAAATGCTGAGTTTGTTACAAGATGAATTTGCAGAAATTGTTATTATTACAATGAACATTTTCCGTAAATAAAATAGTACATTTTGGGAAATTCTACATTTTGGGATTTCAACTTTATGACTATTCAACTACAACAACAACATATTGCAAAACTAAAAAATCCAACGTTTTGAGAAATTATGTATTTCGAGATTTGACTTTATGAGAATTAAAAAAAACCTCATTATCAAAAAGCCCGATAACACGCTCGTTTATGAGAATTCAACATTTTGCGAAATTGAAAAAATCCAACATTTTGGGAAATTATACATTTTGGGATATCAACCTTATGTCTATTCTACTTTCTGGCTACGAGGAAAAGCATCGTAGGGAAGGCAAACTCGTCCATAATATAACTGAGTAGAGTGCACGACTGTAAAAGTTGATCATGCCTTCGACATCGAATAAACTCTGATTTGTAGTTTTATGAAACGCGGCCCAGACCCATTCTACCGTTGCAAGCTGACAAGTATTCTGTCCCTCATGAATATTAAGTATTTATCACAGTGACCGATAAAGGGGGCTGGGTCGGACTGCTGGACGCACGCAATGCCCCGGAGGCCTTATTCTGTTAAGACGAAAGTCATCATCATCTTTCGCCTTTACATCTGGTGTTGCAATGTTGGGGATGATATATGCAGCGTTTTTTGAGCATTTACTCTCGTGACTAAGAGCCGGTTTCTGAACTGAGAATTTCAATAATGTAATGATAGATGTAATGTTTTGTCGCACTCTTTTCTGAGAGATTTGACGAGACAGCACTACAGTTAAGTAGTTACTTGGCGAAATTCTCAATTCAGAAATTGACCCTAAATAGTCATATTCAGGAGAGGTCTGCAGGCAGATCGCCATGTAGGCAACGCTTTTAGAGGCATGCACATTGGACATTGCACAGGCCTGAAGGTTCCAAGACTAAAATATACAAAAGAAAATAATTAAGAAAATGCATCATCTTTTGTAGGTGTAGGAAAGCTTAGAACTACATTCTACTTAACTAAACCCTGTTTAGTAAAGGGACTGTTCGTCCTGAAAGAATTCTTTATAATGCTTTATTTATGGTCTGGTCACGTGAAGTTTGTAAATTGCAAATGCAAATTAATAAAAAAAACATGCGCCATTTTTTTCAAACGTAGGTAGCGCCTCAAGTTTCAGAATCGTGGTGGCGCTAGGTTTAGTACGAACCTTGGTACGAACGAACCATTTGTGAACGAATTTCAGTCACACTGTAGTAGTTAGATAATACATGCTGTGATACCTACATGTTAATTGGGTATTTGACAGGATGTCAAATGAGTTACTTTTAAAATGGAATTTTGTATGAAAATACTTGCTTGTGACGTCACATTTCAGAGCACTCTTTTTATGTTTCATCTATTTAAAAATTGTAATAACTAGAAAATTATTAAAAGAAATACATTTTCCGAAACATTTTGTAATTTTTGTTTTAATCGAGCATCTCAAATAATTTATTTTTGATAGTGTCAAATACCGTATTATAACTTTATAAGATAAAAAAATTACGGAAGTACATATTTGTTTATTAGAAAAAAAAAAAACGAGTATTTGTTACTTAAAATATATGCTGAATCCAATTGAGCATAATAACGTTTTAGTCTTTATACCAACTTTTTACTTATTTATACATGTACCGATGATCTACGTATCGTTCGATCAGCGTTCGATGGATGATCGAGGAAAGAGCTACGAGTAATAGCAGCGTGAAATGCGCTTTCATCCAGCGATCATTGTGTTTAATTACCCGACTAATAGGTTATAATAGGTAGCGCTCAAATGGCACTGGATCTTAGCCGCAAATGGAGAAAAAAAAACACCGGTTTTTCTTTTAATAACGTTCCGAGAAACGCACCGCGCGCAGTGGCCAGTTGCTATTTCTCATTGCGTAACGGTTGCACTTACACGAAAATAATGACAACACTGCACAAAAAAAAAATATTTTATCGTAGAAATGTAAATATTTTTTTTATCTATCAAGTATAAGATTAGGATTTATTTAATTTATTTCTTGTTTTTCATAATTACATAAGTAAAGTTATAAAAATATAAGGCAGTTAAAAATGTGCTGTTCTGCTCATATATTAATAAGGAAAAGCTGATAATTTGGCGATTTTGAATTTTCCTCATAGAGGGGGTTTTCTAAGCTTTTTGAAGCGTTTAAGTATGATTATTGTCTTTTATAATTTATGGTAAAATAATTAGCTGATTTCGTACGTGTTTCGTATTTAAAAAAAATACTGGATTCGTTTTTAAACGACACAAAAGGCGGTTCTGTCAGTTAATTTGACCAAGATGTGAAGGCGGACAAAGTGAAAACTGGCCAGTATTAACAAGACACTAATTACTTGTTTGGTAAGTTCGCGCCGTTTTCCCGCGTCCCGACGCTTCGGCGCCACGGAATCTATACAGGGTGGCTTGTATCTGCGTTCGAATCTATCTAATAACCCATAAACAGAGCCCATTGTTGGGCATAGGCGTCTTGTCTATCATGTCGAAAGAGCGTGACAGAACGTTACTTAAGTACCTATCTATCTCAATTGGGAAACCGATCCAACGTCAAATGTAGGAGACACACGAGTGCAATTATAATGGGCTAGTTGCCCTAAAAAATGTAATTAGTCCGTCTTTTAGATTATTCAAAATAAGGGACACGTATTTTGCTATTTGTAAATTAGACCAAAAATGACAAAGATATAGCCCATTAAAGTTACGTGTGACGTCACGCGGTGCTGCATTTTTTAGCACGGAGTGACGTCACACGTAACTTTAATGGGCTATATCTTTGTTATTTTTTGTTGAATCGAAAAGAGAAAAAATACGTGTCCAATATTTTTTTATAATCTAAAATATTTAATTTAATTATTTTGACCCTGGAAACTACCCTATTGCACGCGTGTGCCTCCTATATTTGACTTTGGATCGGTTTCCATAGTGTTGATGAGCTGTCGGCTGTACACTAGAAATATTGCTAAATATTTATGTCATTTCGAGGCTGAGCTGATCATTGGGGACCTTTACTCAAAAATAATCATTTTTGAGTAAAGATTCTAAGAAAAAGACAACAGGCGACGACATATTTTGATTCCTGTTTCAGCCCAAATTTTTTTTTGAACAAAAAAAAACAACAAAAAAAAATTAAAATCGGTGACACTGTGCCAAAAGATTTTTATACATTAGACCTTTACACACTGCTACTTTTAGCATCGATGCAGTCGTGATGCTGTCGCGATGCAGCATCGATACATTCGCAAATGGCCCACCTCTACACACTTTTTTTTTGTTAACGGGGTGAAATGCTTTACCACCATAACCGCCACCCTTGGGGGCGGGCGACGGCCGTGTGTCGGACTCTCCTCTCCTAATAATAGGAGAGGCATACCTCCTAAAACACCCCGGGGGCCGTCCTGTCGCTCGTGCAATGGGGCACCGCCGGATCTAGCAAGTGGTACCTTTACACACTTGCGCTACTGCTGGTGTCGCGATGCTGCATCGATGCTAAAAGTCACAGTGTGTAAAGGAACTTAGACTCATCGAGAGGGCACCCTGCATGTCCGCATTCGGCTCCAGCGCTTCGACAGCAGGCGCCATCTTGGTTTGTGGTCCACACATGTGGAAAATCATGTCTGTCTATCTTCAGAATATAGTGGGCCGTAGATGCAAGAGTAGCCTAGTTGACTGCCTGGTTGGTCTAGCGGCATTAAAGATAAAGATAAAGATATTTATTTGTCAAACATGAGTTTTGAAGATGATGGTACATATTTGCATATTTGTCCTGCATGCTTTGCCATTATAGACGTACAAATTAATAGCTAAATTAGATGATCATGCTTTCAAACAAAGTATTTAAATGTCATAAGTATTATACACAATTACAGCAAGTTTAAAATGTCAGGGAAAATTAAAAATAAAATAAACAATATCAGTAATAATGTCAGATTTACGTCTGCGACGTTACAAGTTATCTTTCGGTCAAGAATTCCGTTACATTGTAATAACATTTGTCCAATAACATATTTTTAAATTTAGATATAAACAAATTTATGTCAAGTTCTCTCATGTCTCTCGGTAGCTTATTATAAATTGTAGGTCCCATACAAAATATACTTTTTTGCAGTAGAGCAGTGTTAGCCCTACGGGTGCAGACTCTACTTGTGTCGCGTTGTAACCTGCTACTTACGACTGAGATCTGTTTAAAGATGTCTGGATTTGATTTGACGAACAGAGCTACTTCTAAAATGTATAACGCCGGTAGAGACAAGATATTGTGTTTTTTAAAATATGGCTTACAACTATTACTAGGCTTTAATCTAAACATGGCTCGTATGCATCTTTTTTGTGCTTTGAATGCCGTCTCTCTGTCCGTAGAGTTTCCCCAAAATATTAAGCCGTATCCCAGCACTGAAGCAACAAGGCCATGATATGCAGTAATCACAGCTTCAGTGTCAGTGACAGGACACAACCTGTATAGCAAGTAGGCAGACGAATTTAACTTTTTGCAAAGTACTTTGACATGTTCTTTCCAGTTAAGATTTTGGTCTACTGTTAACCCTAGAAACTTCGTAGAGACCACTTCTGCAATGCGTTCATTGTTGTGATGTATATTTAGGTCAGATATTGTGGGCTTTTTTTGAGTAAATTGCATGAAATTTGTTTTTGTCAGGTTTACCTGTAAGTTATTATTATTTAGCCACTCTATAACGGAATGTAGAGCTTTATTTATGTCATCTTCATAATTGTGTTCTGCTTTATACTGTATAGTGACAGTACTGTCATCAGCAAAAAGTGACATAGTATTTTCGGTACATTTAGGCAAGTCATTTATGTACAAAATAAATAATAATGGGCCAAGAACGCTGCCTTGTGGTACACCGGTAGAGACTTCTCGCTCACGTGATACAAAGGTCTCCTCTTTTTTTAACTTTGGGTTGATCCTTTTTATTTCTGTGTATTGAGACCTATGTTGTAAATATGATTCTAACAGTTGCCTTACGTTTCCTCGTACGCCATAGGCTTCAAGCTTATTCAGTAAAATACTATGCTCTACATAATCAAATGCTTGCGTCATGTCCATATAGAGTGTACAAACAGGAATTTTTGAATCTACACAGGTTATGACATTGTTTAAGAAGTCAAAAATTGCCATATTAATGGTCTTGTTTTGCCGAAATGCTTTTTGCTCCCTAGTCAGTATATTATTTTTTTCAAAATATATATTTAGTTCCTTATAATTATATTTTTCAAATATTTTTGCAAATATTATATTAGCATTACGTTTGATTACCGTGTCGTGGGTTCGATTCCGACTAGGGGCCGTCATAGATTTGTGGATGATGAAGAATGGCGTCAGCATGGGTGTTTTTCCATGTTTGTGAAGTCCTTATCTGGTTACTATGGTACAGGGTGTTCTAGCGTCATAAACCACAATAAAAGTAATATTGCGGTTTTAAAAAAAACTGTCTTCTTTCATTTAGTTGGAGACCCCTAGTCGAAGTGACACTTATTTTTTTTAAGTTACTCTTAAAAAGTTTTTGTATTACTTTATGGTACCTATTATAGTGCAGTACGAAAGTATAGAAAAGTACTTGCTAATGCTAATAACGCTAATGCTAATAACGCTAATGCACCAAGTTTGACTTTGTATGTCGCTATCGTTTTTACAATAGAGCGAATAAAACATAACGTAAAAAATACAATTATTGTATGGGGATCCACCTTATTAGTATAACCTTATTTTTTCTTATTATTTGCTGGTCCATCTGCCAAATTGACAAATATTTTATTAGTTAGGTGTCCAACATTTTTATTTTAACTATAGCCATACCTGCTCTCAGAGAGAGAGAATATGAGCGTAATTCCACGCGTGCCCACGCGGCAATTTCAAGCGCTCAGGTACCTATCTGACTATCTCAGACAGTCAGGTTTCCTCACGATGTTTTCCTTTACAATTAGCATGTGTTATTACTATTACAACTTCACCGACAAATTATATTAAACATCAATTTTTCCCCTCCGGCCGTTTTCGCAACTGCGTTTCGTAACTGGTTGCGAAACAAGAATGTTCATTCCTTGTTCGCAACCAGTTGCGGCAAAAGATTATTTTTTCCTCATTCGCAACCATCTTTGTCTGTTCCATGATACTTTATTTTGTTGATTTGTATTACAAACTTTTCAAAAAGACACTAATCTCTACAACAATATCAATAGACAATAATAATATCTAGTCTTGACAATACACTCTCGTTAACGCACCGTTGGCGTGCTCCCAAAGGGGTGGTCCCAAAGGGTGGAGAAGGCCTTCGAAAAAATGTTTATTTTATTTAAGTTTATTTTATTAGGTTAAGAGAACTAAATAAGACTACTTTGTTGCATTACAAAATATATTATGCTATGTAATTAAAATTTCTTAAAATTAAATTTCCTATGTTTTTGAATTATTATGTTAGCCTTTGGTTGCGAATAAGGAAATAAATTTCTCCCATCGCAACTCTGTGAGTTTGGGAAGATCGTATTCTTCGTTCGCAACCAAGTTGCGGCTAAGGAAAAAGTTTTCTTGATTAGCAACTGGTTGCGAACAAGGAGTAAACATTCTTGTTTCGCAACCAGTTACGAAACCCAGTTGCGAAAACGGCCGGAGGCAATTTTTCATTTATGCCTGGATAAGTACCTGTTTGACTGTTGACTTTCATATCAAGAGCCTTTACAAGGCGCCCTTAACGCCTTAACGCCCCACGTTAAGCAGTTGGTGCCGGCTGCCGTCGATAGAAGATGACAGTCGTTAAGCCAAGTCAGAGGCCTTAGGGCGGCTGAAAACTTCTGACAGTAAGACCAGCCACTAGTCTTACAAGCCTCCACCAATCCGGATTTGGCCCCCGTGGTGGAGTATGGCCTATACCTTCCTCAGGGAGGAGACCCGTGCCCCTCGGTGGGGATACAATGAGTGATGATCATGATGATGATGATGATTCAACAATTCGCAATCTTCCCCTTGGAGCATCGCTGGTAAACTCGCAAGGCAGGCGCCAGAGTTTGGGAAGCCCTGATTTAGACGGCTGTCATTAGCCGCATAATCGAGTGGTGGTGTTCAAAACTAGGCCTAGTCCTAACTAGTCCACCAGGCCAGTCTATTTTTAGGTGCGGTGCTCTTGTAGGTCTATTCTTGGTTGCTAACGTTGTCGAGTTTAATGTAATGCAAGTTTTCGAACTAGATCCATTTTGGTTTTATCGTGGTCTTCTTTGGTCAGCCAGAATTAGAGCTTAATGCACTTTTAAGGAAAATTACTGCTTACGTCCGATTATAGTCGATGCCTACTCTGGCCTGATATAAGCTAGAGCTTAAACTAAAAGGTCTTTTTATACGTATGTATTCATACAGCACATTTCCGAAATATGTCAATTACTATCTCCGCCGATGGAAAAAATCATATGTTTTACAATATTATCGTTTTAGGAAAAGTGATTCTCTTAATCATGTTAGTCATTCTTAGGATCACGACGGAGAATCTAGGATCAAGCTCTCGGGAATGCATATTCTAGTTAGTTCTACTGAACTCGCAAGAGTTAACTTGAGACTCGAGCGGATGTCGTAAGCGCGCGGTACTGACTGAAAAAAAGCATCACTTGTCGATTTTTGGATAATGACATTTTTTTTAATGAAAGTGATAAGAAGCCCGGGTTCGGGAGGGGAGTCTCAAGTTAAATCTTCCGGGTTGTACAAACAATATCACTTTGCCGATGACGTCTAACTTTATGTTTGAATTTTCACATAGTGGTTGTGATGGGTAGTGGTAGATGGTTATAGGTACGACGTCAGTGCCATCTAGAGTATCAGAAAGAGTATCTATTTTACTACTTCCATAATTTATTACTGTCGACTGGTACTATGCCATTTTACCTCCGGGCAAGTAGAATGACAATCTAAATCCTTTGAGGCAGAAAGCAGTGTTGACTCCATCGTAACTTGAAAGGCCAACACAATGCGGCACTACGTCCTGGCTGCGTGTGTATCATCAACTTTCACCCTCGCTATGTCGTCACGGCGAGGCAGGCCACAAAGGCTGTCATTTGATCAAATGCCATGAAGCACTCCCATCGATCCACTTGACTTGACTTCAATGGGTTGGCTGTTAGAACACAGAAGAACCGAGGAGATTAACATAACATAACATGCACATAAATTGCTTCTGGCCCCACACTAGGATACCCTGTGTCGTGGGAACCCGAAATAGCGACGTCACAAACATGTAAACATCCAAGACCCAAGAAGAAGAAGAGATTGAATTGTCTTAATCAATCTTTCGCGAAGGTTAATGAAATAAAGAGATTGAACAAGTTTTGCCTCTGCCTCACACAAGCTGAAAGACTCGCAATCGCAAACTTTTTGGCCCCCGTTTTTCACTATCCGTCGTAGTGATGTTCACAAAAAATCGTGAAATAAAAAAACCGACTTTTAAACACTACAACACCAAAAACAGAGAAATAGTTACTTCAAACGATTATGGCCTTTAAATTCAGTGTAGGTTGTCGGTATATATTTTAGAGTCGGCGGCACCCAAAATGTATGTGTACGAGGGCTGCTACTAATGTATGCGGAATAGAAAAAATAAACAAATGTATATGGCTAAATATGCTTTTATTGTTTTTCAAAGTATTCTCCACTATGATCGATGCACTTTTGCATTCGATGAAACCAGTTTGTAAAACACTTTTTCCACTCTGATTGAGGTATCTCCAAAACGTGCTGTTTGAACGTATCTACGGCATCTTCACGGGTCGAAAATCGTTGACCACGTAATTTATTCTTTACATTTGGGAATAAATAGAAATCATTGGGAGCCAAATCTGGGCTGTACGGTGGATGACCCATCAATTCTATTTTTTGACCATCAAAAATGTAGTTGTTTCCTGAGATTTATGACAGCTGGCATTGTCATGGTGAATGCCGTTTTGGCGTATTTCTTCAAATACTTCCGGCAAACAAATGGTCGTGTACCACTCCGAATTAACCGTTCTGCGATTCTCCAGTGGTATTGTAGCCACATGGCCATTAATACCAAAAAAGCAGGCCACCATTTGCTTTACAGTCCTTTTTGCACGAGCCACTTTCGTAGGGTTCGGCTCATTTTGAAACACCCAAAATGTTGATTGTTGCTTAGTTTCGGGATCGTACGCGTAGATCCAGGATTCATCACCTGTGTAGATATTATAAACAGATTTTGAGTCGCCTCCGTGGAAATTTTTTAAGGTTTTCTTGCATCATTCGACGCGAGCATCTTTTTGATCCTGAGTTAAGTTGTGCGGGATCCAACGCGAACAATTTTTTTTTACAGACAAATGGTCATGTAATATCTTATGAATGCTCGTCATACATATGCCCAGAATAGCCTCTATCTCGCGATACGTAACATGGCGGTCTTGCATTATTAGTTTTAGCACAGCTTCAATATTTTGTGGCACAACCACCGATTTCGGGCGACCTTCTTTAACTTTGTCCGTGAGCTTACTGCGCCCGCGATTAAACTCACTAAACCAGTGATACTCAGTCGTTTTTGATGGAGCTTCACCACCAAAAGTCGAAGTTAATTGATCTACGCACTGTTGTTGCGTTAAACCACGTCGAAAATCGTAATAAATCATAGCACGAATATTTTCACGAGTGGGTTCCATTTTTTCAGCGATATGACATTTTAAACCCAACAAAAACAAAACACTAACGTATATAAGAGTTGGTGCCGGCTGCCGTCGATAGATGGTAGTCGTTAAGCCAAGTCAGAGGCCTTAGGGTGACTTGAAAACTTTTGACAGTAAGACCAGCCACTAGTCTTACCAGCCTCCGCCAATCCGGACTTGGCCGTCGTTGTGGAGTAAGGCCTATACCTTCCTCAGGGGAGAGACCCGTGCCCCTCGGCGGGGACATAATGGGTTGATGATGATGATTTACCATTGTCCAATTCTCTTCTCCGGGAGAAAGTTCTCAATTTACGTAAGGACCAAGTGGAAGTTCTGTTGTAGATACTCACACTGCTCAAGTTGACAGCGGCTGTCAACGAAAGAGTTTTGGAATAGGGTAGTTTCCAGGGTCAAAATAATTAAATTCTATTTAGTCCGTATTTTAGATAATAAAACAATATTGGACACGTATTTTTTCTTTTTTCCATTAAACAATAAATATAAAGATATAGCCCATTAAAGTTACGTGTGACGTCACTCCGTGCTAACAAATGCAGCACGGCGTGACGTCACACGTAACTTTAATGGGCTATATCTTTGTCATTTTTGGTCTAATTTACAAATAAAAAAATACGTGTCCCTTATTTTTGAATAATCGAAAAGACGGACTAATTACCTTTTTTAGGGCAACTACCCCATTAATTGTCGAAAGGCGACACTCCACAGTTCGTTACGTTGTTTTTGACAGATTCCGCCTAATGAGGTTAAAAACTGAAAGCTCATTGTAGATGGCAGCACTGTTGAGTGTTCCTAAGAACCGTCATATTGTACTATTTTGTTGTTTGGTCTCGCGATTATTATCAGCTAGAACGAAAAAAATGTACTCGACTTGTAGTGTAGCTGAACTAATAGACGAGCCTGAAATTGGAGTTAGAAAATGGGCGGCACATAGTCTTGACGAAGTACTAGCCATCCATTTTTTTCTACAAAGAGCTTTCTCCCACAGTTTTCTTCTTTTAGGTTCCTTAGGAAATAAATGGATTCCCATATTTTTGCAATCAACGGCTGCACAAAGAGTCGTTGTATGATATTATTCACAAAACAGTTAGTTTGTTTACAAATTTAATAGGAGAACTGTCAAATCCATGGTACACCCAACAGTGGTGACATCTGTAGTGAGTATTAGGCAGTTTTTAAGCCCATTACAGAAACTGTCGGATGTCACTAAAGCTTTTTTAAGGAATCCGCAGTTGTCAAGGAACCCATATAGTTTCGCCATGTCGTCCATTTGTCTGTCCGTTCGTCCGCGGCCTATCTCGGAGACATTAGCACTAGAAAGATGAAAATTGACGTAGACATACATATTCGTCATGTCCAAAAGACAGTAGAATAATATCTTTAAAAATACACCCCTCCCCCTTCACTTAAATTGATGCAATTTTTTGTTCTCGCTTTCATAGTGTGAAGTGTTCTTGGACTGGCCGTTCAAAAATGTTGTGGGTGTACGAAGACCATTTTTCGATTTAGGGTTTTGTTTGCGAAATAACGCTTCAAAGCGCAAATTTTTGTCCGTGTAGTGCGTAATACATTTCAACTATACAGTCTGTTAGCTTTTATACCTCGGCTACTATCGGATAGAATCGCATATACTCGTGTAATAGAAATATCGGAACTAATATGACACTTAACTTTACATAACTTTTCAAAATAGTGAAGGAAAGTTTTATACAGAGCAGGAAGTAGTATTACACTCGTGTGCTTTCGGCGGAAACCGAAGCCTACTCTAGATCCCGAGGTATATTCTAAAAGCTAACAGACTGTACATCCATACATTTTAGACGTACAGTCGACAGCACATCATGGTATACACCCATGTACTCTACTCCGTTGCATTACGGGCGACTTTGCAACTAAAATGTGAAGATTGACGTGCTGTCGACTGTACCTTAATAAAAAAACTAACAAGAAAGATAAAGGTTAAAGATGCGACTGTCTTGAACAATACTCTGAAGCAGGTTAAACGGACACAGACATCCAAAACGGCTTAAAGGTTGTTAGACCAAACGTAAGAGACCTATTTAGGAGTCTTCAATCAAGGTCGAAAAGAATCAATGATAGTTCATCCATCACAACACAAACACAGTAAAAACTGTGCCAATCCCCAAATGAAACACAAAACAGTCCCAAATTCTTGAACTACATCTCCCCTGAACACAATAGCTTTGCAATACACCATCCGCCATGATTGACGTCGCCGATACCATTCGTCGCACTTCGATAGATTACATTGACGGGGGGCAGGTCTTGAGGCCGGGTTTTATTTCGGAGCTGATGGAAGGCACAAATAACACTGCTCTACATACCATACCTAGACCGCAAGTCATCATCAGCATCATAAGCCTTTTATTATTATTATTGATACGTTTATTGCACATAAGTAAAAATTACAATGGCAACGCGGCGGACTTAATGCTACAAGCATTTTCTACCAGTCAGTTTTCTTTTGCCTCCCACTGCAGGATAACTTCATAGTTTTCCAAGTAATTTACCAGTAATAGTTAGTAAAATTGTGTAAATCAAGAATTATACCTGTTCGTGTTGGGTGATTGTGGTCGGTGTTAGGCAGTCTGTCTGGCAAACAGCAAGCGTGTGGACCTCCAGCCGCCTGGCTGTAGAATATTTCGTAACCTATAAATATGAGAAAATACTCTTAAAACAAAAGGTATGTAAACGCAGACCGTAATTAGGGTGTTTCTGTATAACTAGGCTTATACAGACATCAGAATATGCAAATGGGGGAACACCTTATCCTACCTTACTAAGGAAATCTTTAAAAAATACAACTTAAAAAAAAATCTCTTAGAATGGTAATTGTGTTATTTGAGGAATTATGCACTTTCTAACCTCGGCATTTTTATTCGTATCCTACGAAATCTTACTGAGATTTTTCTTTTGGAATAAAGTGTCAAAACGCTGCTTAAAAATGGAGTAGGTAGGCACAGAAATGATTCTATTTCTATAGAATATCCCATTTGATTATGAAATATCGTCGTGGGACTTTAACGATTTTTTTTATTTTGATATACATTATTGACTAAATAGTATTTACAAAGCTAAAAATAATGATAATATTAAAAAACTAAACTTAATTTAAATAAAATATTGGAGCCAGATCATTGTCGGCCGGTAGAGTTTCGAGAAGGCTGGCGGCATTGCCTCGTAGTATGGCTAGGCTTAGCCTTTGGCCAAAGTACTCGTAGGTACCAGCCCTCGCATCTCGGACCTCGTCGTGTTGATATTAGTATTAAACATTTTATGAATATTAAACATTAATACTAAAAGAAGTTAGTGGGTAATGTATTGATGAAGTTGTTGAGAACTAGGTTGCTTTGGTCATAGAACCGCGGTAATGATTAATTTTACAACCAATGCCTCACAAAACAAACGTCTTACGAGAAGTTTATTACATACTATGAGTACTGTTTAACGTAGCCACTTCGTCTTCTAATTCTAAGCCTTGCTGTGCGACTTCAGCACTTATGCCTAGCGTCTTAAGATCTACCGGGTCGAAGTAGTTGGTTCATTAGGTGCGAGATAAAAACAGCACTCCCTGACTCATAGATAGTAACCGTAATGTAGGGAACTGTATAGAGTTGCTGCAACGAAAAACGCATGATGCAACTTGCGATTAAAAAAATATGGAAGAAGAAGAAAAATATTTATTATAAATATTATTATAAAAACTGTACACACGCCACTGTAACCAAACATAACCCACCGAGAAAATATTACTACATAAAATTTATAAAACGAAATGAAAACAAAAAGTCACGGCGTGTCACCGCTTTTATAAATTCCAGCTGTCTCAGCCACATGCTGAGGGCCAAACCTTCAGCGCACCTAATTTTCAGTCAGTACCAGGAGCTACTCCGCGAGCGCTATAGACTACCCTGTGGTACTAGCGTGAAAAAGATCCCACCACACCCCTGTGTGGTGGGATCTGGAAACAGCAACATCACAAAAATGTAAACATCCAAGACCTTCCAAGTTTTATTTATCCCCATCCGGGATTCGAACCCGGGACCTCTCGCATGGTTTCTCGAACGCTAACAGTCTGTTAACCTACTGTTCTGTTCTGAGTCTGTCAAGACTCTGTTAAGACTGTTTCTTTGACGGATTGTCATTAGTTTTATAATAAAAAATCTCGTAGATGAGTAAATATACGGTATTTGATTTTTTTGTGTCCCAGAAGGAAATTTAATCTGTTCCATTCAATATTGATAATTTCTCTATTTGACACAATTTTTAAATGTTTAATGATGAGGGCCAGAAGATTTTTCCATTTTTTTGAATTTTATAAGCACCAGAGGAAAATGTGTTACCAGAGGACTGACACTATTGGCAGAGTAGTCACAAATGAAAGCAGGGAAGTGACAGGCCATTGATTATAGCTAAGAAAGGAGACACGTATTAAATAAAACATGAAATATGCCAGAGGAGTGACGCCACAGGAGTGACAAAATCGCACAAAACCTACAAAAAACATATCACTCGCTTTTCTGATCACCGTTTAACGTAATACATGACATCTACACACAATAAAAATTGCATTGTGCAAATATACAATTTCGTAACTATAAAGTACAAAAACATAGACTTGCCAGAGGAAATACTCCAACGACTGGCAGAAACACGCTTTCCTACAGTGAATCGCAAATTGACGCTATATTATAGGAATTTTGCTCAACGTCATTAGCTTGTTTCTAACTTAACACTGTTGTATGCGCGTAGTTCATGGACAAAAACATACCTTTGCAGTTTTAAGTCAAATTTTCCTTCTTTGAGTTTCGCCAAATGAAGTGACATTATTGTAACGTGACATGAAAGTAAGTTATTTGTCTCTATATTAATAACGTTGTTTACATTATATTTTGATGAAATATGTTTCGATGTTTATAAAGGCGTATGATCATATTTAAAAAAACATAATGGCATACGTATTTAAAAATATCTCGCCATAAAATCATTATAATCTAGAAATGGGGAGGCCAGAGGAGTATACATTTACAACTATTTTTAACGATTATGTCTTAAATTAAACAATTATCGTGAATAGACTATGTGGGCCAAATAAAAGACCATATTCTTTAATGCTTAAGCATACGGACGCAATAATATAATAAGTTTAACATAATATTTGTCCATGGACCATAGAAATTCAAATAGCGTATATTGACCCATATGTCTTCCTAGTCTATCGACCGATCACCCGCAGAGGTGGTATGGGACTGCTCCGTATAGATACAGCGCCTAGTAGTTGTGCCAGTGAACCCTGCCCCCAGTAATGGAAGACTTCCGCTGAGGAACGAACGACGAATTTCTTACAAACTCAATGCCGATACTCTGTTTTAGAGTCCAACAGGATAAATTGGCAACCCCAAAAAAAGTTTCTCATGGCAACGTTATACAAAAAAGTCACGTTTAAAAACACGAGAAAATAAGTGATGTCGATAGTTTCTACAGAGAACAGTAATGAATAATAAAAACTGTAATAAATAAATAGTAAAAATCTCGTCTCGCCATGTTTGCTATTGTCCGAAACTGCTTCATCCATTTCTATGTTTTCTTTTGTGTATAATAAGTAAAATACGTAGGGACTCGGGACAAAAGCTTTTGGGAAACTCTATTTGACGATGGTAGTGATATTCACAAAAAATCGTGAATTAAAAAACGGCTACAAAACACTACAGCACTAAAACAAAGATTTTTTTAAATATTTTTATAATCTCATAGAGTTGCCCACAATGTATGTCCGTCTTGTATCTTGACACCAGCTCCAAACTGTACTTCTACACTAACAATTTAAGGGTCATATTCGTTTGAATTATTTATCTTGAAGCAATGTATGTGCCTGTATGTAAAATCTAAATTATATCTTTTTTTAATGCCTTAGTGTTTTGAAGTCGGTCTTTATTTTTTATTTAATCTTCTATTGTCAAACTGTCTAGATTAAAATATTATGATGCCATTTGAAAAGCTTCGTAACTAGGCCAGAACTTGTAAAAATAGGCAGTCACTTGAAAAAAAGTTATGATTCCCGAGCAAACGATCGCAAGAAGTAACTGTTATGAGTTGTTGTAAAAAAGCAGTAAAGTAGCTTTTTTGCTGACAGAATTAACCTACTTACCACAATAAGTTTTTGCTTCGCCTAAAGAAGTTTGTAACCAGTTATTATATTATGGTTTGTACAGTTGACATCAGGTATATTGTTACATACGTGCACGTGGTGGACGCTATTTAGTTACGCTACGGACGACTTTGCTACGGAAACGCAAAGTTTGATCAGTTGCCAACTCTACTAACTTATATTGAGTTAAATTGAAACTAAGATTAATAATAATTAATCCCCATGCATGTAACGTAGTTCACTTGGTGATAAAAATTTTTTACATTTATTTTTTATATTGTAAAGATATTTTGTATCTTTACAGGCTTTACAAAAATCTATATAGGTACATATATCAACTTCTCATAAAAAATCAATATAAGTTTTCCTTGCATGTTAATGCAGCAGATAATAATTTTAATAAGGAACGCGATTTAGACGTTTTTCCCATTATGTACCTTGAAAATTGTAAGTAAAGTATATTTCTTACCATAAAAAAGTACTTCCCCCACCTACGTAGAGCTTAGATCAATGTAAAAAACCGTAAGTATCATAAAAAAAACTTAAACCACGAATATAAATTGGCATTTGGGAACACGCTTTGAAATCTCTATCAAAAAGTTAAAATGGTCTACTTTCGTGTCAAACTAAAATAACTTGTCTTATTTTGTATCACCCCCAGAAGTTTTATCGTTTTGACTCGTCGGCGTTAGCTGTAAATTAAAACTATTAATGTTAAAATACTTTGTAATATAAGACAAGCACAAGCCGCTTTTCTTGTTTCACGATGCCATGCCAACTAAAATATGTTTTTTTCAATCGTCTTTCTGGCAAGCTACAGAGTAAAAGGGCGCGAATAAAAAAATATGTCTGCAAAATAAAAATAAAAAAAAGAATAATTTCCTCTTTTAAGGTATTTGAGGCAAACTGCCAGACCTTGCGTGCTCGTTTAAGAAAGAGCAAAAAATCGAATCGGAGCTCGATTCTTTATTACTTTAAAAGCCTTTTTGTTAGCGTCGGCATTCGGTTTAATGACATAATCCGATCCCTTTCGATGATAAAAAGGACACACCTTGGATGTTCTTACTGCATGGAAATAAAGATTTGTTTTCTGTGTCAAAATAGTGAATGTTTGGTGTAGGTGCAAGAACTAGAGTGATAGTATTTTTTATTACTTTGTAATTTACTAGAAGATAACATCGTTGGTATCCTTTCGTTCCCGATAAGGCACTTATGGCGCCATCCTTTTTTATGATCTGTCACTTAGAACCGTAAAACAGGGATGAAAGATATCAGAATAAAAATATTTTGACAAGGGGCATTATTTGATTTTTTTTTGGAAATTCCTGTTTAGCCTCCCTCCTATGAAGCTTACGAACCTTAGATACACCAGTCTTCACTGTTTAGGTATCACTTGTGTTTTTTTTATTATTATCATCATCATCATTCAGCCACAAAGAGTCCACTGCTGGACATAGGCCACCTCCATGGATTTATAAAAAGACCGGTTGGAAGCGGATTGCATCCAGCGTCTTCCTGCCACTTGGATGAGATCGTCTGTTCATCTTGTGGCTGGTCGTCCTACGCTGCGCTTGCCGATGTGTGGTCTCCATTCCAGAACTTTTCGGCCCCATCGGCCATCAGTTATTATTATTATTATTATTAATTCTTTATTGCACAAACAATAGTGTACAAAAGGTGGACTTAATGCTAACTCAGTTCTGCGTGCTATGTCTCCCGCCCACTGCCACTTCAACTTACTCATCCGGTGTTTTATTATACTGGTGCGTTTTTAATTCATTACAGCACAAATTTACTGTGGCTGGCAAAACATTTACAAATAATTGTACAACGCTGCTTGACTCCAGTCCACGACCCTTCTTTAAGCGATGTTATATCAACTGCCAGCGAGGGACTCAATAGCTGTCAAGAATGTCAACCTATTAACAATCGATTTAGCTCTATCTGTAATGACTATTCCGTCGGTCGCCCCTCTGTCTTCCTCATTAATTTATCAACTTTATACTCATCTAGAAGATATTTTAGCAGACTAGAAAAACTACGAGTCAAAAACAAGAAAGGGACAAATCTACTGCCTATCTGTTAAGCTATTAAACGTTAGATATTGTTGCGAAATGTCAACCAAAAATTTTAAATTTTTCGTCCACTGGACAATAAACACACGATCATCGTCATATATTAGGTTTGGTTGTTAATTAGAGCCACCACAACTAACAGTCGCTTTGTCTTGTTCCAGGCAGCACGACGGATCTCACGCCGACTCTCATTGGCATATACGACTCTCTGTTGGAACCAGCGAAGAGTCCAGAAGTCAGCAGGTTCGATTTGACAGCTAAGGATGCCCGCAACGACCCACCTTTGAAGTTAGACAAAGTCAACATGATTGAAGAAATAAAGAATCCAATAGAGGCTTCGAACAAAGGAGTTGCTGTCAAACTACCCGTTGCAAGTGTTAACAGGAGTTCTTTGTATAGCTTACGAACTAAAGTGGAAAGTGAAAGTGATGTAGTGATAACCAGTGATCCAGCTTTGGTGAGCAAAAACAATCTGAGAGTAATGAAGACTGAGCAGAAGATGACTGAAGTGTCGACATTCGATAACCTATCGCCGAACGTGAAAAGAATGATTTCTAGTGCCACAGAAACTACGGGAAACCCATTGAAGTTCCAGAAAAGGACCGCAACTGTAGGCCGCAGCTCCGGTCGAGGGCATAGGTCTAATATACCTTTAGTTGGCGCTACATCTAAAATCACACAGTCCAGAGTAGAACTGCCACCGTCAGTAGAAATCTACGATCAACCTACGAAGACTTTAAACAAATCGAAAAGTGAGGAACCCCATTCAGAGGAATCTCCGACAAAAATACAGAAAATAAAACCGGAATTCAAGCTTAACGTACAGGAGACTTACGATGTTCCGACGAACAATAGATCGGTGATCTACGATGTCCCACTAAAGAATAGTAAAACGGCCTTTGAATCTCTATCCTTGCCTTACATAGATCAATCCATCGAGTTGTCCATTTCGTCCAATGATAGAGAATTCGATATTAAACTGTCATCAAAACAAAATTCGCCAGAAAAAGCAGAAAAGGTGAAATCCCCAGAGGGAAGCCCTCTAAAACTTCCGAGACCGGTCAACGGAGGTACTAATAGTCTAAATAGAAAGGATTTCAATCCAAAATCTGACTCCCCATCTAAACAGCTAGCGCAGACTGGCCCGTACCCAGAATCCATAGGTTCGACCGGAAATCTCAAAGCTGTACCAGAAAAGGAGGTACCACGTTTGAATCCATCGACCGTTGAAGTATCAAGACCGCTTTCAATGAGTTCAATTGCGTCCTCAAGCTCAACATCAAGCAGTGGTGTTCAGAATAAGGGAGGAGTGAATTCTGCTTACTTGGCCTCGATCGAAAGCCTGGACGATCACAGTGACGCTGACGTGGCATCAAGAAACGGAAGTAATATATTCGTCAACAATGCTGGGATGATGAACCAAAGCGCATCGGAGGAACGGCATTCGGACAACTTGTCACGTGAGTGTTTGAGTTTTTTTACATGAATTTTATTGATTGAAGATTTTTCCTTTAAATTCTTGATCGGTTTGACTGTTTGTAGTTTGACTTAGATTGTTGTATTTAACTTTCTAATTGCACCATCTTCAACCCATTATGCCCCCACCGAGGGGCACGGGTCTCATCCCTGAGGAAGGTGTAGGCCATACTCTACCACGGGGGCCAAGTCCGGATCGGTGGAGGCTTGTAGGACTAGTGGCTGGTCTTACTGTCAGAAGTGTTCAAGCCGCCTTAACGTCTTTGACTTGGCTTAACGACTGCCATCTATTGACTGCAGCCGGCACCAACTTAACGTGGCTTGCGAAGCACGGAACCGCTCAGAAAAATGCCACTAGCGTTAGTCACTCAGGCGACCGGGGGTGTGAAATTTGTCGTGATCATGCAGAGGATTGTACCCAGGCAATGATTGTTAAGGAGCTTATGATGATGATGATGTATCTTACAGGTGATCAGCCGGATGACGTGGAGATGTCAGGCCTATCACAATTGGAGCTGGTGTGCGCGGAGATCGTCCATACGGAGAACGTGTACGTGCAAGACCTGCAACAAGTTGTTGAGGTAAGTCATCGTAAGTCGTTGCTGTTGGAAATGTATGCTGACGTAAATTTATTGTATGCTATCGTAAGTCGAAATGTTTTTGTAAATCCAAGTAATAGTACAGAAACGATACTTAATAATTCGCGATAATAAATCGTACGTAATAGTAAGTCCCACACAACACAATCCCTTGGCCTGGTCCCTAACTAGGATACCCTGTGCTATGGTAACTAAGCATGAGGCCATTTTTACAAATGTACGGCGGCCCGCAGTGGGAATCGAAGCCACGATTTTTTTCTCATTTTTTTAATTAGAAAGTATATTATCTAATCTACAGTCCGTTTTTAATTCAATGCAAAAAAAAAATGACGTGGTGTTACCATTATAAAATATATAGGTTTACTCGGTAGTTTTTTTTTACCGTGAATAGAAGACTTGCGTGATCAAAATCCTTATCACATCAAAGACATTAAAGTTTAATTCCTCATAAGAGCAGAGTGTAAAAAAAAACACCTGCGTAGCACAAACAATTTTTACTTGGAAGTAAAATGGGGTAATTTGGTTTTTGCGTACTAGCAACATTCAGACATTGGATTGTATTGAGATGTCAACGTGACTGTTTTATTTTTTTGCATTGAACTAAAAAACAGACTGTAGGTATAATAGGGTAGTTTCCAGGGTCAAAATAATTTAATTCTATTTAGTCCGTATTTTAGATTATAAAAAAATATTGGATACGTATTTTTTCTTTTTTCGATTAAACAAAAAATAACAAAGATATAGCCCATTGAAGTTACGTGTGACGTCACTCAGTGCTACAAAATGCAGCACGGCTATATCTGTGTCATTTTTGGTCTAATTTACAAATAAAAAAATACGTGTCCCTTATTTTTGAATAATCTAAAAGTCGGACTAATTACATTTTTTTGGGAAACTAGCCTATTGATAAGAAGGTAAACGACAGTCATTGCGAGATAACATTAGAAAGAATAAATGCACAAAGTAAAACCGAGCGGTTCCGTGCTTAGCAAGGCACGTTAAGCAGTTGGTGACGGCCGCCGTCGACAGATGGCAGTCGTTAAGCAAAGTCATAGGCCTTAGGGCCGCTTGAAAACTTCTGACTGTAAGACCAGCCACTAGTCATGTTATATGATTGCATACTATTTAGAGTAATTTAAACTAGAACGGATCCGACGATTTCCGAGAAATTCGGTAGCTTCTGACATTTCAACCAATTCTCTTACAAACGTGTTTCATTTGCCGAATTAGCCGAACTAGCATATCAAGTTTCAACTAAAACTGTTACGTAACTCGCGAGTAAATTTCCTCCATTTTCTTTCATGCCAGTTGAACGTTCGTGTTGAGGTCAGATAGCGATAAATAACCTGCAGTGACCCAATGAATAACGAATGCATGCCCTACTTTACTTTCCTTCGTAGGCTAGCAATTTTTATCCGACCAGGCCAAAGAGGGGTATGTGTTTCGCGCGTAATGTTTGTACATTTAGTTTTATTTAGCTACGTACGAAAACTGTGATATTATTTAAAAAAATCTTTATTTACACCCATACAAAAGCTGAAAAATATAAGAATCAGAATCCTAATCCAATAAAATAAAATAATGGTTATTTAATTTAATTATCTGTTATTATTGTTCTCTGGTATAAGTGTTTATCGTGCCTTACTGTATTGGAAGACAAAAAATTAAACATTTTCTATTGCTATTTCAATTATAAATTTAATTATAGAATAGAATAGAATATTCTTTATTGTATGTACACCATTTATATGTTTTTGTTTGTGTTTTGTTTGTATAAGTCCCTTAAAATAATGGTGTTATGATATTTTTTCCAGGCATTACTAACTAGCTCATCTAAAATAAAAATAAAATTATGAACTTTATTCCGATACACTTCCTTGATTTTTTTGTCGGAAGAGTAGAAAATAAAGTTTATAATGTGTACTGCTTACGAAAGTTTTAGTTATAAAAAATTTATTATAAAAACAAAAAAATGGTGGACGCGAGCGCTGTCTTTTGTTTGTAAGATGGGTAGAGTTACTCAACAGTAATTAAAATACTTAAGAAAGGCATTAAAACCTCCGCCGCCGCCGCTTTCTCATACGCTAAAAGTCTGTTAATCTACTGTTAACAGCTGTCAAAGGTTTTTTCTTATGGACTTTGGCGAACTTACAGCTGTTAACAGTAGATTAACAGCTTGGGTACGAGAAACCGGGTGTTAAACTGTAATGTCCTAGCCTGGTTTTTTTTACGCTGGGAAAAATGCGTTGCGCATCTCCTCCCGTCGGGGGACGGAAGGAGTATGTGGGACTCCCGGGAAAGTGGTTCCCGGTATTGTGTGGAAGGTTTTATTATTACGAGTATTTACCTTTGTTTATAACATTCGGTTTTTTGTTGTTATTTTTCTCCACCGGCCAAAGTTTAACCTGACGACGGTTTTAGCCTCCCTTCCCGATGAAATATGAAAAAGATTTTTTTTTGTGGAAAGGTAGCAGTGTTTCTTGTTGCCGAGCTACAAGTTACAGCAAGTCAAGCTTAAAGCAAGTCAAGCACTTACTTCTACGAAGTTTTCTCATTCAATGGTAACGCCAAATTGCTAAAGCTCACTGTTCCGTAAAAGGTGGACCGCGAGACGACCGACTTAAGTATTTTATTCCATTAAAAAAAGTTTTTTTTTCAACGGTGTCTAAAAGTGACCGGAGGACAGCTGCTGGACTTAAGTCTTGTGTTTTTTTTAATCAC
Organism: Yponomeuta plumbellus; assembly: GCA_947310845.1. Classification (NCBI taxonomy): domain Eukaryota; kingdom Metazoa; phylum Arthropoda; class Insecta; order Lepidoptera; family Yponomeutidae; genus Yponomeuta; species Yponomeuta plumbellus. Next base: position 5,932,318 of record OX371217.1, read on the forward strand.
AACACTGGCCTTTATGTTTTTTTTAAATTCCTAATGTCGATCGATCTGCCCTAGCCGTGGTAGGGGAGCGAAAGAATGCCGGCTTCTCATTGGGGAGGTCGTAGATTTGATTCCCGGCATGTACCAATGACACTGTCAAAATGTTTTGCTGTCACCATCAGCGAGTGGTGTTGTTACTACAATATTAACTTTATTGCGGATACAATTACTTCACGTCACTTACTTACTTCATGTCTAGTGCATAGGAAAGCTTTAATTCAAAAATTTCTTCTACAACTCCACAAATTAATGTACTTTACTTAGGAAACAAAGTCATTGGTTCATGCCTGGACTCGAACTCTCGACCTTCCGAATATGAGGCCTAACGTTCCACCATTTTGCTATCTTTACGCTTAGTTTTTCATGAGCAGACGTTAAACGCAGACTTTTTAGGTAAACTCAGCAGTGCTTAGTATGCGGTAGCCGGCTGCTAATTTCTCGTACTTTCCAATACCAAGTAGAGATCGTTCCGATACCAAACTTAGTGGAAGATAACAATCTACAACATCGCCTAATACAGCCGATGTTAGGCTTTCCTATCGCTGCTAATTAACATGGACCACGGCTTAGTTTTATCGCGTGAGTTAGGGTCTTTCTCGAAAATTCCACTTAGGAGCTCTAATTCTAAAGAGCTTGCTGAATTATTGTCTTTGTTTGAAATTTATTAGTCTCTATGGTTATTGTGGTCATGTATTTAAATAACAGTTATTGTTACAATACAACGTAATTAACTCGTAATACATAAACTTATGCCTTGTCAATTATTTGGAGTTTGATACCTGAAAATGAAATGAAACTAATTCAATTTAAATAGTTTGTTTCGGACCATAAAATCCATATGACTTAATCTAACCTTAAAATAGAATAGAATCTCTCTACCCCCTCGGGGATAACGGGCGTGAGTTTATTATAATTATTATTAGAATAGAATATTCTTTATTGCACACTAGAAAAAAATACAAAAAGAACACAAAATATTATACCTTTGGTTCATGGTACAATTGGCGGCCTTATTACTAAAAGCAATTTCTTCCAGACAACCGGAATCATCTCGTAGCCTGGGCTGCCTGAGTGATCTTAAACGATCACTAAGGTTAAGCAACATACGGCGCGTTCAGTCCATGGATGGGTCACCGTCTATGACTAACGCTAGTGGCATTTTTCCGAGCGGTTCCGTGCTTCGCAAGGCACGTTAAGCAGTTGGTGCCGGCTGCCGTCGATAGATGGCAGTCGTTAAGCCAAGTCAGAGGCCTTAGGGCGGCTTGAAAATTTCTGACAGTAAGACCAGCTACTAGTCTTACAAACCTCCACCAATCCGGACTTGGCCCCCGTGGTGGAGTATGGCCTATACCTTCCTCAGGGAAGAGACCCGTTACCCTTGGTGGGGACATAATGGGTTGATGATGATGAACCGGAATCATCTATATTTGATATATCTTTAACAAATATAGATGAAACACAATTGAAAACATAATTGATTGGTTGGGTTGATTGGATTGGATTGATTGGTTATAAAAAGTAGGTACCTACTCGTAAGTCGTAAGCGGCGAGCGTGCCTGCATTGACTAAAATAAAATGATAATGGAGTGAATAAGGTTTAGCCTCTGCCTACCCATCCGTAATCAAGATGAGTAAGAGACAATGTAAGTTCATTGCCTTAAAAAAATACTCGAAGTCTAAAAATGTCTCCTTTTGTTTCTTTTTTCTAATTAAAAAAAAATTACTAGCAATTTCAAGGCGTAACCTACGCAAAGCGCCTGTTTACGGTTTTTCACTCCGCGATAAGTTCCGAAAAATTCTGTGACATATGAAAGTCGTTAAAAGTGACAAAAATCGCAAGGAATTTTATTCGCCACGCGTGTTGTTAAGATTCAATGAACGATTTATAAATCGTCAGAAAAAAAATCGCGGTAATAAAATTCGCAATGTGTGCTAACTTAAACCCCTTTCGCTTTCAACTAATTACTGGCTGGTTGCAGTTGACAGCTGTCATGGTGACAGCGAGAGAAAAGAGCGGGAAGTGCAGTCTGCAGCTGATATGTTAGGGTTGGGCAAGGGAAGAAATATTTCGATAAATATTTGTTCGTTTTATCATTTATTCATAATTTTATTACAGATAAATTGAAAAATCGTACAATGAGTAGACGGCGGCATAATTAATAAACCTACTTATTTATTAATAACGCACCCAGCATCTATTCTGGGTGTTTCAGAAAGGTCCAGTGAAAACTAAGGATTTAATTTCTTTTAAAAAAACCTTTTTTTATGAGGCGGAATGTATTCGCAAATAATATCTCGATATTTATTTTAAATAAATATCGTTAGTTGAACCGTGATAGTTAGACACGGTTCGTGAGATACAGCCTGGTGACAGACGGACGCCCGGACGGACGGATGGACAGCAGTCTCAGTAATAGGGTCCGTTTTACCCTTTGAGTACGGAACCCTAAAAAGACAATTGTAGGAATGGATATACGTAAGACTATTCAAGCTTAAACATTACAAATCCAACCAATCTACCCGTCAAATTAATTTAAATAATACAAAGGCCCTGTTTCACAATGTTCAAATAAAGTTTCAGATAAGCTATCCGTAACCAGGGCTGCCGTTTGTTCTAAATTTAAATAAATTTTCACATATTGCGTGTGTTCGTTTATGGCTTCAAATTTAGAACAAACAGCAGCCCTGGTTGCGGATAGCTTATCCGGAACTTTAGCAGATTGTGAAACAGACCCTAAGCATAAAATTGTATCAAATAAGTTATACAAAGCAAGTAACCACAAAGAAAAGTTATAGAAATTGACGTTTAAATTATTTTTTTTAATATTTAAACTGTTTGCTTCAGAAAAAAGTAATGCAATCTTTTTTCTAGCTCTGGAAGCCAAAACTTCCATGTGAGAGTTTAGATTGATACTCGGTAAAAATATTGTAAATCCGTTTTAAAAAAATATCGATATAATTACGCAAGACTGTGTCAATGACATGTCGCTGACAGCCGCCGGCCGGATCGATCGGCCCCGAGTGAAGTTACTTGTGACTTGACTTGATTATTCTCTAAGCATATTAATTTATTAGTACCTAGAAATAAAGATTGATTATAAAAAGCCTTTGTATTTTGGACAAGTTTTATAATGAAGACTCAGAGTAGGAGATTTACAGTGTAAAGATCGATGTGCTGTCAACTGTAACATTACCTACATTTGACGCCTCTACATTGTTACATTGTGTTAAATACAGTTAATAATTGTGACAAATTTTCGTTTTTCTAGTCAATCCTACCAGCAGTAGATAGTTATGCAGACTACCAAAATACTTGTACGAGTAAGGAAAATGTAGGTATGTTTCAGTTTTGATTCATCATCATCATCATCATTCAGCCACAAGAAGTCCACTGCTGGACATAGGCCTCCTCCATGGATTTCCAAAAAGACCGGTCGGAAGCGGCTTGCATCCAGCGTCTTCCCGCCACTTGGATGAGATCGTCTGTCCATCTTGTGGCTGGTCGTCCTACGCTGCGCTTGCCGATATGTGGTCTCCATTCGAGAACTTTTCGGCCCCATCGGCCATCAGTTAGTTCTGCGTGTTATGTGCCCCGCCCACTGCCACTTCAACTTACTAATCCGCCGGGCTATGTCGACGACTTTCGTTCGTCTACGGACCTCATAATTTCTGACTCGGTCCCGTAGAGAAATTCCGAGCATAGCCCTCTCCATAGCTTGTTGCGTGACCTTGAGCTTTCTTATGAGGCCCATGGTAAGAGACACGTTTTGATTAAGTTGTAAATAAAATTAAAAAAATACTTACAAGACCTCCAAACTGTCAAGAAGTGAAAGAAATATTTACATAAAGAACTTAAAGACCGTGCCAAATTTGCTTTCAACAAATCGCCAAAATCCTAATAAGTTTCGCATTATCAAACATCCAGCCTGGAGAAAATGTTTAATATTCACTGGCACAACCAGAAATACTCTTAAACCGTGGAAAGGAGCTCTATGTATTTGCGTGTATCTGAGACCTAAGCTATTGACCCAAATGCAAATCGTATGTAAAGTCGATGTTATCACTTATTGGACATTGTGTAGTAAAAATAAAATACACGAACACCATTTACGGTGTAAACGAACGACCAAAAGCCGCGTGTTAGCTTATTTAAGTACCTACTAAAATTGATTCGCTCAGCGCAAACCAAAATGGGATAAATTTGCGAGGCCCAACGCCATTCGAGCATGATTGCCGTGATCCTGGCTGGCATAATTATTTTTTCCAAGTTAAAAAAAAACCAGCCAAATGCGAGTCAAACTTGGGCACCAAAGAGTTCGTATTCTTATTTCCGTAAGTTTTTATTTTTCCCATCCAGGGCTGAAAAACCTCTTTGGTGTGAAGAGGCCAATACTACTTTCCTCCCAGGGAGACCTGTAACAGTTAAATCGCCGGTTTAGTCTCCGACTGACAGACAACTTGATTGATCTTACCTACCCATATCCTTTGCCACCAGATAAGAAGACCTCTCGCTTAGCACCGAAAGCTTTACAAAATTCCTATGGCTGGAGCTCAATAGAACGTAGAACTGGACGCTCACTCAATAGTCTGGAACGACTTCAGTATGGGCCTAACAAAGTGCGAAACGAACGTTCTATTGGAAATTCGATCTTGTGTTAGAGGCAATAGAAGTAAAGTTAGATGAATGGTTTTATTTGGTATCGGTTTATATGGCAATGTCCCAGTCCACGCTGGAAACGCTAACGGGACAGCCTAATATGGGGGCGGGTAGGGTGAGAATGCATGAGGGAAAATTGAAGTGTTATAATATTCTAGCGTGTTCCGAGTTTCCGAGGTTGTGCTAGGTCAATTATTACACGGAAATAAATTAACGCTGTTCTTACGTGGAGGAAGCAGTCTCTCACAAAATAAATAAGTAAACTTTTGATAAACCGTCTGCAATTTTGTTATGCATCAAAGCCTCAGACCACATTTATCAAAAGCATACACATTTTATTTACTAAATTCACCTTTATTCACGTTTATCTTTATAACAATTACTAATCATGTTAAAATTCGCGATTTGTAATATCTTAACTAAACAGTAGATTAACAGATTGTTAGCGTACGAGAAACCTGGGGTAGGTAAGATCACTTGGAGGGACCTGAACGGACTCTTCCGACAAAATTAGAGTAAGTGAATCCGTAAGATAAGATAAGAATATTCTTTGTTGTACACGAGGAAAAACATAAAATATCCGTAAATCCATCTACTGCCTAGTAAAGCTGGAGAAAATCAAAACTTCGCACAGTGGTCACGAAGTTAAAGAATGGACCCGAATAGATTAACTCACTATCGAGGCCTTGGTCACCCTACAGCTAGGCGCCATACGTAATCTACGGCCACGTAGCCTGGGAGCCGTCTGTACTAGACCAAGACCAGTCGCGTGAGTGATGCACGTACAGTCGACAGCACATCAAACTTTACACATCACCAACCCATTATGTCCCCACCGAGGGGCACGGGTCTCTTCCCTGAGGGAGGTATAGGCCATACTCCACCACGGGGGCCAAGTCCGGATTGGTGGAGGCTTGTAAGACTAGTGGCTGGTCTTACTGTCAGAAGTTATCAAGCCGCCCTAAGGCCTCTGACTTGGCTAAACTTTACACGCGTGCACTCTATCCACTTACATTACTCGTATTCGTGACTTTGCAATTATGTAAAATGTTAAGGTTGGTTTAACATTTTTGTTGCAGTGACCTTAAAATTACGTAGAGTGTACGACTGCCTCATAGTTAGACTGTCGCATCTCGTAGCCCCGGCTGGATAAGTGATCTTAAACGATCACAAATATTAAGCAACTTACGGCGCGTTCAGTGCATGGATGGGTGACCGTCTATGACTAACGCTAGTGGTATTTTTCCGAGCGGTTCCGTGCTTCGCAAGGCACGTTAAGTAGTTGGTGCCGGCTACCGTCGATAGATGGCAGTTGTTAAGCGAAGTCAGAGGCCTTAGAGCGGCTTGAAAACATCTGACAGTAACACCAGCCACTAGTCTTACAAGACTCCAGCAATCCCGTGGTGGAGTATGGCCTATACCTTCCTCAGGGAAGAGACCCGTGTCCCTCGGTGGGGACATAACGCGTTGATGATGGTAGTTATACGACGACAATGAGTAAAAAGTCCAATATTTGTATGTGTATGGAAGTTTCATACACCCTGTATTGTCTGAGCGAGAGGCGAATAGTCGTGTCATCCCTTTTGTTGACCGTGCTACACACAATACGACAAGAACTGGTGTTTTGAAATGTAAAGCGTAGACGCGTGGGCTTTATTCAAACTTCTCACTGTAGAATTATTGTCATTTTCTTGTCGGACGCGGGTTTCACTTTTGTGCTGTCTTAGGGTTCCTTGTACCAAAGGGTCGAAAGAACCATCAACCATTTTACTTTCAGGCGAAATTTGTCAAAATTATACTGATTCTCCTGCAATAAGTTTACTATTCTATTTACTCTATTTACTGTGTCAGAGGCCTTAGGGCGGCTTGAAAACTTCTGACAGTAAGACCAGCCACTAGTCTTACAAGCCTTCACCAATCCGGACTTGGCCCCCGTGGTGGAGTATGGCCTATACCTTCCTCAGGGAAGAGACCCGTGCCCCTCGGTGGGGACATGATGGGTTGATGGGGATGGTGATGAAGTTACTATAAGTGTGAACCTCTAATTGGCTTTCTGTATCCCTACATTATATTCTATTTTATTGTAATAGCTGTTGCTTCACCATAGATTTGTAAATATAAATAAATAATTGATGCACCCGGATAGGTGGGCGAGACTTGCCACCGAGTGGGTGCCACAAGGCGGTCGTCGCAGGAGAGGTAGGCCAAGAAGACGTTGGCGAGACGATCTCGATCGACACATGCCGGAGTGGTCTGAGGTGGCACAAGACAGAAACATCTGGTCTGAGTTGGGGGACGCCTTTGCCCAGCAGTGGGACACAATCTACGAAAAAAAAATGAGAATTTTAATTAACGTAATTCAGGATACACTTACTTGACTTTGTCAGAAGAGTCAGACCAGGTTTCGCTTTGATTCGTAGAGCTTAATTATTAAGCTAGAGTAAGAATGTGCGAAAGATAGAGAGATCCACAGCAAATAGTAGCCTTAACATACTCTGTGCTGATGCACAGAGTAGTTATTTCAGGTTTTGTTTAAAGCCTGACTTACACTTGCTTTATTTTCATGCTTTTTAGGCGTGCTTTAAGTATAGTATAGGTAGAATAAATTAGAGACGGGAAATACGTATGCCGTTTCAATTTTTAAAAGTCCTTTTAAAAAATCTTAAATACAAGCAACCATTACTGATTTATTATTTGCTTTAAATGTGCTCATAAAAGATATATATAAAAATATAATAGGTGGTCTTATTGCTAACAGCAATTTCTCCCAGCCAACCTTGATGCACTCACTGCCCTGATTGTCCAGCCAACCAACCAACGTCGCCAATGTCACGTCACAAGATTATAGCCTATCACGAGAAACTAGTCCATTGATCGTAATTTTATATTTCGAATTCGATTTTTGAACCCTCTACCAGTTGTTTCCTTTTTTTTTTCAACCTCTCGCTGCATGGGCCTGCATGTTTATGCGGCCAGTGATTATAATGCGTAGGGCCACCGCGTGGGCGGGGCGGTAAAAATAGACGTTCGACAATCATACCGGGTTAGCAAGATGTAGACAATGTGGGATGTGAATCGAATAAGCCTGCGGGTAGCTGCGGCTTGTTTTATTTGAATCGTGTTAATTTTAATTATTATGGTATGAAAGACATTAAAAACCGGACAAGTGGCGAGTCAGACTCGCGCAGGAAGGGTTCCGTAACATTATCTTTTACAACATTTGAATATTTCAAGCGTCTACCTTGTAAAGAGGTCCAATTCGCCTCGTTGCTTCCTAATATTTTTGGACATTATCTATTTAATCATTTTTCGCATTAGCCATTGTGGTTGGACGTAACTGAGCCAGATAATCCTCAGCTTCCATCCAAGGTGGACCTGAACATCATTATTATTTTACCACATTATTTTATCACGACCCGGATTGTCTATATCTTTATTACTATCTACGAGTATTGCAATCATAAAATATTTCAAAGACACATAATGTAAGTGTTCCTGCTTTCTTTTATACTCCTAATATATTTTTATATTTATTTTTAAACCTTAGTTAAGACTTTTTATTTCATTGTTCCCAGGTGGCTTTCTTTTACCCTATAAATATTCCCTGCCTCTCGATACCCTACTTTTATTCTACCGACCGCACTCCCGAACCCTTATATTGCGACAACCTGAGTGCTTAGTGCGAGTTTTTTTAACTACTCGATCGCGTTAATGTAAACTCATATTCTATAGGAGTGACAAAGCGCGCCACATAGTTGTCTCTTTGTCACTCCTATACAAATTGCAAACGCTCTCGCTATCGAAAGTGAATGAAAAAACTCGCACTAAGCACTCTGTTGCCGTTATTAATATCGAGCAAATAACGCCAAAAATTTCCTTTTTTAATTCGGTAAAATAATATGTTCTCTAACTATGTAAAAATTGTTTTTGATAGTATTTATATTATAACTAGATGAAAACCCGGCTTCGCTCGGGTAAAATGTAGACGCAAAATAATATTCCACTATGTTTTTTGTATGGTGACGCCTCTGTATTTATCAACCACCAGTAGATATAAATCTCTTAATACATTCAGATACATAAGCTCACACCTGTATCCCAGAGGGGTAGGCAGAGACCACGGACTGTCACCTGCCACTATCCTGACAAATCACTCGCTTCATCGACATCCATTAGTCGTTGCATGTACCCACATCGGTTTCGGGTACTTTTAATCTTGCCATTTGCTAATACATCCCCTATTTGGTCGAAGTATGTCCAACTGGGGCGTCCCTTTACCGGCCCTTCCACTCACATTCGCCCGATATATTTGCTTTGTCAGTCTTTCTTCGTTCATCCTCTCCACATCTCCAAACCAACGCAACATTCCTTTTTTCAATTCTAGTCACTCACTACATCCTCTTTCTCTACATCCTCGGTCTCTGATCACACTATTGCGTATTCTGTCATTCAAAGTAACACCACACATATTTCTTAAGGATCTCATTTGTACTGCACTAATCCTACTTTCATGATTCTTCTGACTTCTGCTATACCCAAATCTCGCTACCATGCTTACATCAGTATTGGAACCAGCACACTATTACGGATAGCCAATCTTGCTCTTTTGGACATGTTCTGGCTACTCATGAAAGAATGCAAGGCGAAAATCGGATACTTACCATAACTTTGTCATGGGTACCTCATGCCAAATTACTAAATGAGCTTCCTTCATAAACTTAACAGCATTGAATTTAGTTAACAGCTAGTGAATCTAATGACGTATGAGACGTAGAATCAACTTGGCTAATCAACTAAAAACAGCTCCCTCTCTGGCTTTACAGCTTTTAGTTTTGTATTGACCACATGTTTTTCGTCATCATTTTAATTTTTGGTATTTTTCTTATCTAGTGGCTTTTTCATTTCAATAAGTTTATTGGTACCTAACTAAGCAAAACAATAAAGATCAATTTATGACTTTGATTTCCTTTTTCAATTATTTTTCAGACCCTTCCAAAACTCAATGTCAAATTATTGTCTTCCCTCCCGCCCTCAGAAGAAGGACCTTCTTCTGAGCTCCCGCCAATGAAAAACACCACAGATTACTTACTACACCTTCTCAGTTGGCACATATTATAATAACCTTTTTGGATGCCAAGGTATTCCACACACCATGAAGTTAACAAAGTAGATCAAAGGGCCGGTTTAGATTATCTTAGTGTTTAGGAGAGTGCTTTACTTTACATTATGCTGAATCGGGCCCATTTTGGGGGCTCAACCTTTAACAACCTCTGTGGCGTAGTGGTTAGCGCATCTGACTACCATGCGAGAGGTCCCGGGTTCGAATCCCGGCTGGGGACAAAAAAAAATCCCAGGTCTGTGCAAGCAGTGAAAAGATGCGAATAGAATTGCTCTGGCTAGGATTAGAACAAAAAAACATCGGAAAGTAAGGTAATTACATTTTTTCATCATCAACCCATTATGTCCCCACTGAGGGGCACGAGTCTCTTCCCTGAGGAACGTATAGGCCATACTCCACCGCGGGGGCCAAGTCCGGATTGGTGGAGGCTTGTAAGACTAGTGGCTGGTCTTACTGTCAGAAGTTTTCAAGCCGCCCTAAGGCCTCTGACTTGGCTTAACGACTGCCATCTATCGACGGCAGCCGGCACCAACTGCTTAGCGTGCCTTGTGAAGCACGGAACCGCTCGGAAAAATGCCACTAGCGTTAGTCATACACGGTGACCCATCCATGGACTGAACGCGCCGTATGTTGCTTAACCTTAGTGATCGTTTAAGATCACTCAGGCAGCCCAGGCTACGAGCGATTCATTTGCTAGTTATTTTTTAGATTATTTTACCTACGGAATAGTTATTGCGATTAAACCCGGTAAATATAATAATAATAAATATTTTTTTCTATCTCTATCTCTAATATAAAAAATTCTCGAGTCTCAAAGTTAGTGCGCATACTCCTCCGAAACGGTTTGACCGATTTTGATGAACTTTTATATGTATATTCGGTAGTTTAGAGAATAGGTTGTTATCTATTTTTCATAGCCCTAAGTGGTAATCATTTAAAATGGGGTGGTCCATCCCATTTTAAAAAAAATTATAAACCCTACAAACAATGTATGATAATATGGCGAAACAACGATTGCCGGGTCAGCTAGTTTAATATTTAATAAACAATCATTCTGATGCAAGTGGCAAGATTTCTTTCGACTGCAGCTACAAATACTCTGGTCCGAAAAGTTGTTTGTGGCGTAGCGTAGGTGTGTACTGTTACTCTGTTACTGACACCTGATTAACACCTAGCTTGCTCTACTCGTGTTACTAGTGTGAATGAGTGAAAGTATGGCGTTACCTATACATGTTTGGATTAGTGACAAAGATCCAAAATACAAACTTCCATTCCCGCGTGTGCTGTGAATGATGGCTTTTGGTAAAATTTGACATCTATTTTAATCAGTTAATTACGAGGGCTGCTACTTATGTATGCGGAATAGAAAAAATAAACAAATGTATATGGCTAAATATGCTTTTATTGTTTTTCACAGTATTCTCCACTATGATCGATGCACTTTTGCATTCGATGAAACCAATTTGTAAAACACTTTTTCCACTTCGATTGAGGTACCTCCAAAACGTGCTGTTTGAACGCATCTACATACGGCATCTTCACGGGTCGAAAATCGTTGACCACGTAATTTATTCTTTACATTTGGGAATAAATAGAAATCATTGGGAGCCAAATCAGGGCTGTACGGTGGATGACCCATCAATTCTTTTTTTTGACCATCCAAAAATGTAGTTGTTTCCTGAGATGTATGACAGCTGGCATTGTCATGGTGAAGTATGATTCTGCGTCGCTGGTTGCTTTGGCGTATTTCTTCTAATACTTCCGGCAAACAAATAGTCGTGTACCACTCCGAATTAACCGTTCTGCGATTCTCCAGTGGTATTGTAGCCACATGGCCATTAATACCAAAAAAGCAGGCCACCATTTGCTTTACAGTCCTTTTTGCACGAGCCACTTTCGTAGGGTTCGGCTCATTTTGAAACACCCAAACTGTTGATTGTTGTTTATTTTCGGGATCGTACGCGTAGATCCAGGATTCGTCACCTGTGTAGATATTATAAACAGATTTTGAGTCGCCTCCGTTGAATTTTTTTAAGGTTTTCTTGCACCATTCGACGCGAGCATCTTTTTGATCTTGAGTTAAGTTGTGCGGGATCCAACGCGAACAAATTTTTTTTACAGACAAATCTTCATGTAATATCCTATGAATGCTCGTCATACATATGCCCAGAATAGCCTCTATCTCGCGATACGTAACATGGCGGTCTTGCATTATTAGTTTTCGCACAGCTTCAATATTTTGTGGCACAACCACCGATTTCGGGCGACCTTCTTTTACTTCGTCCGTGAGCTTACTGCGCCCGCGATTAAACTCACTAAACCAGTGATACACAGTCTTTTTTTATGTAGCTTCACCACCAAAAGTCGAAGTTAATTGATCTAGCACTGTTGTTGCGTTAAACCACGTCGAAAATCGTAATAAATCATAGCACGAATATTTTCACGAGTGAGTTCCATTTTTTCAGCGATATGACATTTTAAACCCAACAAAAACAAAACACTAGAAAAATATTAGCGGCCAGTATTTAAAAAAAAGAACGAATTTGACCATGGAGGTCAGACATTGCGTTTAAAATTATTGGAATCCCAGATTCCGCATACCTACATAAGTAGCAGCCGATGTAGCATTGAAAAGAAAAATTAAAACCATTGTTATAGTGAGACGTTCGACCCACAAAAAAAATTACAGCTTAATTTGGCAAAGGGTCACTAGGGTTTCCTTACGATATTTTTCTTCACGGTTATCGAGTGGTATTGCTACTATGACTTCACAAATACATATACGTAACTTAAAAACTAAGTCTTAGGTACACGCCGGGATTTGAACCGACGACTTCCGATTGACAACCCGGCGATCTACCGCTCCGCTATCACCGCTTCTCTGGTTGATTCTATACTCTCTCTGAAAGAAGGCCGATATCTTGGAGCGAGACGTATTAATTATGTAGGTGGGTTACGTTCCAAATGTTGACATTGACTTTAAGAAACTGTCTGCTTACATAATTAATAACATTTAAATACAGGCACATACATTGCTTCTGGCCCGACACTAGGATACCCTGTGTCGTGGGAACCAGAAACAGCGATGTCACAAACCTGTAAACATCCAAGACCTAGGTTTCTTTTTTTTTCGATTCGAACCCGAGACCTCTCGCATGGTACGCAGATGCGCTAACCACTACGCCACAGAGGTCGTCATGATCGTCATGGTCGCCATGTAATGACTATGAATACGCGGGAATTCCTCAGTCAAAACGTGCAGAGGCATCTCATCGTCTATCGTTTGATGCGAAACTCATGCGCATAATCAATGCAGTGAATTACATTAATGCTTATGAGGCAGCGGTAATTTATTTACTGTCTTAGTTTGAACTTTGTATTCTTGGAATAGAGTCTGAAACTAACTGACAGTATTTCTGCCCTCTATGAGGTTAAGATTAGTCCATACTAATGCATTAAACAACTTGATTAACATGGCGATTTAATTGCTTGAATTCTTGCCGTGGGAATGAACTTAACTGGAGGTTCTAGTCTGAATCGGTGGCAAAAAAGCAAATTTACTGACTTTAATTTTAATATTTCATCTACATACTTAAAAAACGTTTACAAAACCATTTTCAATTCGAACAAAGATGGAATTCTATGATAACGTGTTGGATTCAACTACTGTTTTCGTATCTGATTTTGGTTTGATATAAAATATAATAATGGATCATGTTTCATACCGTACCCTGGGCTTAGGAAGTTCCACACACTGCATAAGTTATTTATATCCTAATTTTGTGATATTTATTACACAGGATGATAACGCAGGGTTCAGAAATTCAATCTTTATTTGTTTGCGTGGGATTCGGATAAAATTACCCTAAAGGATAATACGGGCACGCATTACTTTTAAGCAAGTATCTTACTGGTAATAACGACTAAGATAACAACTTTGCCCACTTACTATGCCTTGCGGAGATATTCGGAACACGTTATTGAATTCAGAAAGAGTAATTTACACGTGTCTACATTTGCTTTTATGCCTCATGCAACAAGAGTCACGCACGACCTGTGTACTACCGTCTGTGAATGATTTGGTCCTTCTAATCGGTCTGTCATCGGCTTTGGAGACGTTTTCGTTCACTTTCTGAATCCATATATAAGTGAGGCTTGTAAGGCTTTTGTGGAGACTATGCGGTGTGGGGGCACAGGCCAAGATTTTGGGGAGTTTGGGCGCCGATTGAGGGACCGTGGGGTTGACTGCCGCTCTGGGGCATTTCTTGGTCAAAGAATTTCTTTGGCTCTGCAGTGTGGCAATGCTGCCAGCGTGCCGGGGACTTTTGCCTCAGCTGTTTTGCGGGGAGGTTTGTTAGGTTAGGTTGGGTTCTTTTTTCTGTGCTTAAAATATTATTGTATCTGTAATCGGTCGACGAAACATTTGGTGGTGCTCAAGAGAGTTTGTATGGGCCTGGCAACTCGCCGTTCCGCGCACCTTCAACTCTAGCGCGCTGAGGCTCGCGGCTCCGCGTATTTGTAGGCGGGCGTTTTCGGAGATTACCCGGCACGGCAAATTCTTAAACATTCATAGGGCGAAATTAAACACGCTGGCACAAACAAGTCTTCAATCCAGAAAATATTTAAAGCGTGCACACGTAACACGTACAGTAAAACCCCGTCCACATTTGTAGCATCTTGACGTATCACGATCAGTCGCATCGTATCGAGTATTGTATCATAAGTTATATGGACGCTCATTTTGTCTATGTCGTATTATTAAGGCGTATTTAGTAAAAAACGCGTTTATACTTTCAAATGCTGTATCATTTCAGTGTATGATGATGAGATGTATCAAGATACGCATTTAGTGCGGATCGGTCCGCATTGCGACCAAACGAAACGATCCGATACGATATACCGAAATGCTACGAATGTGAGTGGTTGACTAAAAAGGGACCTGGAGGGATTGGAAACAGTTTTTTTTTTATTTGAATTTTTTAATCTGCGGTATTTTTGCTTTGTTTTGGTCTAACCAGAATATTATTATTTTTAGGTGCCACAGTTATTTTTTTATGATTTCTTTTGTGAGCCGAGCCGAGTCAAAACCTGTCTAGGTATACACGAAACTTCAAAGGCGATTTTCGCGAATTAATTTCCCTTGAGGTCCCTTTTTGGTCAACCACTCACAGATGTGAACGGTGCTTATGACACGAAAACACAAAATATAGCACCACTCCTCTCAATGTGCTTGTATGTAAATGTTTATGTTTACCTGCATCAAATCGCACGTTAACCCCATCTCGACGGTTTCATTGTGTGTGGTCTTTGTTCTCATTATAAGCGCTCGAATTCCTACCCCATACTAGACCAAGCATAAGCACGGCCATTTGTACCCTAAATAAGGTATTAAGATCGTGATTCGCTTATCAGTTGTACTTTCCTTTTGCTGAGGCGCCGGCCCGGCGTGGCTTGTTGCTCTGGAGTTACGGGCGTTCGACGTCGTCTAAAGTTGTCATTACAAATTACATAAATACATAATCTCACGCCTGTATCCCAGAGGGGTAGGCAGAGACCAGGGGCTGCCACCTGCCACGATCCTGACAAATCACTTTCGCTTCATCGACATTGCTGTTGTTGTTACACTTTATTGCACAATGATAAATACATCATATAACTTAAATAACATGTTTCTGATAAAAAATACGTGCAAAAGCGTACTTAGTTCTATAGAAATGTCTTCCAGCCAGCCTGAAAATTTTGTAATGTAAAAAAGAGAGTTGGGTAGGGCAGATTCTATCTACCTGAATATTAGTACATTCATTAGTCGTTACATGCACGCACGGTTTCGGGCACTTTTCATTAAAAATTTGTGAGATCCAACTTCGAAGTGTTGATATTGAGACGTGAAACATCTTTTTGTTCCGAAGGAGGCGATCATTTTGTAAAACAACGTGCAAAGAAATAATTTTACCTTGGCAGGGGTTGTAAGTTTGTGACTAAGTGGCATGTGTAGTTTTTTATAATTTATTTTATGCCTTATAAAATATGTATAATGCCTCGCTAAATAAAGACTCGCCACCGAGTGGGTGCCACAAGACGGACATCGAAGTCGAGGCCGGCCTAGGAGACGTTCGAGAGACGATCTCGACCAACACCTGCCGGAGTGGTCTGAGGTGGCCCAGGACCGAAAACTTTGGACTGAACCGGGAGAGGCCTTTGCCCAGCAGTGGGACACAAAAATGGAGGCTACGTAAAAAAAAGTGTATAAATAAAGTCCGATGTATAAAAACAATGTAAGCCCAATCTCAGTTTGAGGCAAGTGTCATCCCAGTGTAACCTAACTTAAAGTAGGTAGGTCTAGCGACTCTACCTTCTAAACACCTGCGCGAGCGCACGCGTCGCGGTATCTGCGCGGGGCATCGCGAGATCTAATTCTAATCGCGACGTGATTCATGGGGCCACGGGCCACGCCGCGGGATTGGTTTACTTACTATTTATTCCAGACATTATGATCGAATTACGGTTTCCTGAAGCCGTCTACATTTAAAGCTGTGCCGATTAGTACAATAATCCTCTTTTTCTCTTCTGCCTACTAACATTCTGTTAATATAATGTTAAAACCCGATATAAAGTTAACTTAAAAAAACTCACTTTGAGTTCCTTGGAAAGTAATTTCAATAAAATTAATATAGATATACACCAGACTATATTGCCAAGGCACCTTCATCATCATCATCATCAACCCATTATGTCCCCACCGAGGGCTACGGGTCTCTTCTCTGAGGAAGGTATAGGCCATACTCCACGTCAAGTCGGGATTGCTGAAGGCTTGTAAGACTAGTGGCTGGTCTTACTGTCAGAAGTATTCAAGCCACCCTAAGGCCTCTGACTTGGCTTAACGACTTTCATCTATCGATGGCAGCCGGCATTGCGATGCACGGACCGCTCCAAAAAATGTCAAGGCAATTGATCTAGTAACTTTAAAATATGAACATTTTATATTAGAAATATACCTATTATAATATTGATATATATTTATTTTTACATTTAGAGATCTGACAAACTGTATAGGTACTTACAAAGTTGCATTCTAATCAGTGTGTATGGAGTTTTATGCTACAGCGCGCTCAGCAAATGGCAGTGATGTAATTTTATATCAATTATCCTGTTTCTTTTTTGACAGGGCTACCTTCACGAATGGAAGCGTGAGATGACCTTCTCCGAGGATGAACTGTCGGAGGTCTTCAATAACATCGAGGATATCTACACGTTCAACAGGTACGTAAGTGATTCCTATTAACATCTTTACAATATTAACAAGTTAGTTATTTTCGTATGTTACCTCCAAAAGCTCATCGTTTCCAATTTTTTTCTTAAAACTTCCATAAATAGATAATACTTTAATGCTCAACCAGGATGCAGAATTATTGTGGTTTCTTTATATGTAAATAATGGTATGCAATTGGCGGACTTATCGCTTAGAGTGATCTCTTCCAGACAACCTTGTATACATATTTTAACTATAACATACTTACAAAAAGCGGTGGTGGCGTAGTGGGGTTGACCCTTGCTTCTCGATCATGAGGGTCTGGGTTCGAACCACGCATGTACCAATGACTTTTAGTTACGTACATTTGTTTGTACAGCAACACCATTCGCTGATAAATTGTGCCCGGATAACGGCGACAGGCTTGCCACTTGTCACGTTTGGGACCTAATAAACTCGGCAAAACGTGGGTCCAGTTCTAGAGACTGGTGCCTCTGCCTACCCCTTCGGGGATAACGGGCGTGAGTTTATTTTTTTTATATTTTTTTTTATACTTACATAAGTCCCTATACTTTTGTTCTGATTGCCTCAACTTTAAACTTGAACTTTTGTAAGCACTACACATTATTAACTATTCCGGATACACTTATTTTTCTCGGAACAGTCCGACCAGCGACTAGATTCTGCTAATGCATTGTAGTACAATGACAACTGCATGATCATGGCGATTTAGTTTCATTGCCGCTTCAAGTCGACGACCTCTGTGGCGCAGCGGTTAGCGCGTCTGCCTACCATGCGAGAGGTTCCGGGTTCGAATCCCGGCTGGGGACGAAAAAAAAACCTACACCATATTTACTGAAGCGAACGAGTAAGTGTCAACATGTCAAAAATTTGGTTTTTCAATATGCGACATTTATAACACTGCATAATATTTAGCAAAGTTATACAAACCGTTATGGCTAATAAATGCCAATAAGCAATAAACACATTAACACTGTTACTACCTGATTTATCCCTCACTCGCAGTTTATTTAACTAAATATTTTATTTTATCATGAAAATACCGTTTGGTTAAGAGATCTATGCCCCGAAAAATACCTAAAATTTCAGTGGTCCTCAAATAAAAGGGGTATCATTTAAGCTATCACCAATTTAATTAGTTTTGAGTTTCTTAAATAATAGGGTTTGTCCTCAAAATAGTAGATCTGTCACCAAAATGTAGTCACCAAACAATGCAAAATCAGTTCCACAATAAATCACCTAAAATCCTGAGATATAAGTTCTAGTACCAAATAAATGTTTTTGTATGTATTATAATAGGTGTGTCCTAATAAGTATTTAAGCAAACTAATTTAAAGAGATCACCAATAAATCATATTATGTTAAAGAGGCAACAAGAGGCAAGGTAAGAACGCATCAAAGTCGAGTCTGTTTTCGATCTTACATAGAGAACCTAACGCTCCGACGCGCTCCGCTTCGCTACGCGCGTCGTCGCACCTATATTTCTGTTGTCACGTATTCTTTACACGATTTATTTGGTGACAGATCTACCATTCTGAGCACAGAGCTATTATTTAAGTAACAAAACTGTTATTATAAGAACGAAGTTTATATTCATGTAATGCAATATAATTTTATTGGTTATCGATCTCTTATTTTACACATATATTAACATTAATTTGATAATTCATACCTGGGAACAATTTTTGTTTATCTGAGAACGAAAATATTTCGTGGCGATAGATCTATTTATTAGGTGATACAACTTGATGACAAATATAAATTTTGGTGATAGAAAATATAGATGCCAAATGAAAGCGATCCTACTGCTGCCAAATATGTTCACAAAGCAAGGATGTAGGACTTTTGTTTAAAGGCCGATTATTATCGATTATTTTATGCTAATGCGCTACGCGACGTGTGGGAAGAAGTATGGAGAGCTGACTACTAACCTCTTTTTTAATTAAAGGCCTACTAACCTCTTTTTTAATCTTTTTTAATAAAAAGTAAGATAGCCACCCCGACGCCATATTTACTCACGATTGACGTTGTTGATGCGAGTGCAACTTCTCTAAACTATTTTATTTTCTTTAGTGTTTGTCTTGTCTTGTTTGGTTGTCTGTCTGTTTTCCTTAAACAGTACCTACCTAAACCTATGTGGGTATACGATGCAAGCAAAGCTGCGTGCATGAGCTATTTTGAGTGACATGTAAGTTTGAGAGATGCTGTGTCTTTGTTTACCTTTAGTCGTTCGCTTCAATAAATAGATTGTAGGTCTTGGATGTTTACATGTTTGTGACGTCGTGGTTTCTGGTTCCCACGACACAGGGTATCCTAGTGTGGGACTAGAAGCAATGTATGTGCCTGTATGTAAACGTTAAATGTTAAATTACTCTAGGCGTCAATGGATTTAAAAATTATGTCACGTGACCCGACCGATTATTTTATGCTAATGCGCTACGCGTCGTGTGGGAAGAAGTATGGAGAGCTGACTACTAACCTCTTTTTTAATTAAAGGCAAAAAAAGTAAGATAGCCACCCCGACGCCATATTTACTCACGATTGACGTTGTTGATGCAAGTGCAACTTCTCTAAACTATTTTATTTTCTTTAGTGTTTGTCTTGTCTTGTTTGGTTGTCTGTCTGTTTTCCTTAAACAGTACCTACCTAAACCTATGTGGGTATACGATGCAAGCAAAGCTGCGTGCATGAGCTATTTTGAGTGACATGTAAGTTTGAGAGGTACTGTGTCTTTGTTTACCTTTAGTCGTTCGCTTGAATAAATAGATTGTAGGTCTTGGATGTTTACATGTTTGTGACGTCGCTGTTTCTGGTTCCCACGACACAGGGTATCCTAGTGTGGGACTAGAAGCAATGTATGTGCCTGTATGTAAACGTTAAATGTTAAATTACTCTAGGCGTCAATGGATTTAAAAATTATGTCACGTGACCCGACCGTGCAACTATAATTGAACTGTAATGCACTAACAGACGCAAGGCCCAGGATTCGCCCTTATTCGCAGAGCTTAATCATGGGAAGCACAGACTGAGCTTGCGTCGTTGGTTTACTTGAATTACCTGAATTTTACTTGTATATCCTCCATTCTCAGCGGCACAAAGCCACGGACAAATCACTGCCCCGCCTTAGGAGGCGGAAGGACATGTGGCGTAATTGACAGATCGCAGCGATATTAGCTGCTGCAGAGATATGGTCCTTGGAGGGCAGGCAGAGAGACGGATGCAGGGGAGAGTTTCGGCTTTTTTTTACAAGGGGCTCCGAGGGCCATCAAAAAAGAAAATCCTTTTTTTGCAGAACGTTATTGCTAAAATGGCTTACAAATTTTGGAAATCATAATATTAATAGTGATTTTGGAGTGCAAATTTGGCAGTTTTAGTGTAAATTATATCTAATATTAAATTAAATTATAGGCTTTTGAAACCTGGGAAACTGTGGCCAGTTTCCCAGGTCTTGGACGTATCTTACAAATTTACAACATTGAGATATTTGTTAGCAGTGAGAGGGGTCGAGCATGCATGTAATTGAAACATGCATGAACAATTGCAGATCACGCGTATTGAAAAATCTGTGTAATGCCCAGTCTGCCATTATCAAGACTGAATTGGTCTTAGTGCTCCTAAACAAATAAATAATAATAAGTTTAACCAGCTCACACAAATTTGAAATGATCGTTGGTAAGGGTGGTAAGAGTACTCGTTGAAACGTAAATCAATAAAATAAATAAAGTAAATTACTTTCGTTAGGCTATTGACAAACAAAAAGTGCCGCTGCAAGTGTTGCACCGCTACACAACACAAAACAAATAAAAAACACAAAGGTCCCCTCAAACTCGATCGTAATAAAGCTTTCAAGTCCGGCCCTGCACAAGCAACCGGAGGGGTATCACAATAATGGCGAAGGGCCTGTCAGAGTTACGAAAGAGGGAGTGAGGGTGGACCGATCAGAACAATAGTGTCGATCAGTGAACTCTTCTGTGGCCCGCAACTACTGATGGGTAGAGTGTAGTAGTTTTTTTGTACAAAAAGGGGCTTTTTTCTAGGGCCGTGTTTCGAAAAACTACAAATAGTTTATTGTGACACTGAGTAGCCGATTTGCGTTTTGTTTGTGTTTTCTGTATTTATATTAATTCAGGTCAACAGTTAATGTCAATGAATAGGCACTAGAAGTAGCCTTCGCTCAGCTTGATTCTAAACTCAAATCGTTGAAAAATATAATTCTCTTGGGCTTTGTAGCTAAGTAAACCTGCCATAAGGAAATGCGCCATACCGCGTCTAATGAACAAATGCATGCTTTTAGCTAGCGTTAGTTGTGCACCTAGGCTGCATGCTAACATGGTCTCCATTTAGTAATGTATATTACCAAACCAGGGGTCAAGGACCAAATAGGTTGGTAATAAATGCGCGATGCGAAAAAATAGGGAGAAAACGTTTGATGTTGGTAATATTGAATTACGTATAATGTGTTGTGAGGGGTTGAAGTACAGTAACCAAGTTCAGTCTATTTACCAAAGTAGCTATTAACGTCTGAGGCATAAGTATCAGTATTGAATAAAACGGGTGTATTTTTGGTTATTGCCTACTTTACTTGATTTATTCGTTTTTGTGTTTGGTCAAAGTATTCTAATGTATTTGCGAGTGGAATGAGCAAGTAAGCAGGATTTAGGTTATAGATAGATAGATAGAGAACACTTTAATGTACATAAAAAAGGAGATTACACAGGTATTTGTTTATAATATTTTTTACATAGAATTTGTGCTTCTATATGACTTTTCCCAGCAAAACCCCTACCTTGTTGTCACTTTTCCGAAGCTTTGCGATCGACTATCAATTCCATATGGAATTGACCGTTAAGGACTGGCCACAGTTAACCAATTAGTTATTATATAATATTGGATAACAATGTGATTAGGGATTGCACTATAAAAACCCCGAGTTTGACTCTATTTGGTATTTTTATTTACGCTTACACGTTTCATATACCTACTGAGGCTAGTATGAGGTCCCCTTATGTTTATAATTTTTTGGGCAAACTGATGTGATGTAAATGCATATTCCATAAAAGTTACGACTAACCTACATCATACACTACAACTCAAATTCCCGAAAACCAAACTATGTATGGGAATCTGTTTGTATGGGAATCTTATTGCGCTGGCTCTCTTTATACAATACCTTCAAGGAAACTGCTGTGGGAGTAAGTTAGGTAATTTAATTTCGCATTCTGTCATTATGAAGGCATCTTCCATACCATTTAACAGGAAATGTACTGATGACAGCACATTATCCTTTACATCCATGCACTCTGCTCGGTTACGATACGGGTGACTTTGCAAATAAAATATCAATTGAGAAGCAAGACTTCAAAACGAGATATATTTTAAAGAATCCAATGACATAATAACAAGGTACAGAGACAGTCGGAATGCCAAAACGTGAGAGCTTTTTAAGAGTTAAATTCCGAAATTGGTACTTGGGACGTCATAATAATACCCTTTTACTTTACTTCTCCGCACGGAGGGCAAGGCAATAAACATAAACATTTAAGTATAGGCACATACATTGATTCTGGCCCCACACTGGGATACCCTGTGTAGTGGGAACCAGATTACAGACTTGTAAACATCCAAGACTTGGGTTTTTTTTATCTCCAGCAAGGATTCGAACTCGGGACCTCTCGAATGGTAGGCAGATGCACTATCGCTGCGCCACAGAGATTGTGAAGAGAGCAGACGTCAATATGCAGACTTTTTAGGAAAAAGATACAACTCCAAAAAAACAGATCAGTGATTTCCTTGTTATGCTCACAACCGATTTTGACCAAATTTATACGAGGCCACTCATGAGGGACCCCTTTTCTACTCCAAATCGAATTTTCCTCAACAACAACTAAAGAAAATAAAAGTGAATGGTGTAAGGATAACAGATCCGTTGAAAATTGCCCAGAATTTTAACGACTTTTATATTGACCAAGTTAATAACAATATTCTCAAACATGACACGATTAATCTTGTTAGCAATGGTGTTGCTGATGGGTTATCGAATAAATATAAATATAGTAAATTCCTTGCATGCCCTAATAGTAGTTCGATTTTTATGAAACCCACAACGCAATATGAAGTTGACCTGACGATAAAAATGCTTAAGAACTGTAAAAGTACTGGATATGATGACATTACAACTAAAATATTAAAAACTGTAGCAGAAATTATTTCTCCGGTCTTGAGCCACATTATCAATTTATGTATAGAGCATGGTGTTTTTCCAAGTAGCCTCAAAACAACTATTGTTAAGCCAATTTTCAAAAAAGACGACACAGAAAATATGAATTTCTATAGGCCCATTGCTCTTATACCTGTACTCTCCAAAGTAGTAGAAAAGATAATATATGCTAAACTTTACAGCTTCCTGGAGACTAAGGCCATTTTAGCTAAGGAACAGCATGGTTTTAGGAAAAATAAAACAATAAATCTAGCAATATATAGCTTCCTCAGCAAGATTATGCCCAAAAGAGACAAACGACAATCTGTCTCCGCAGTCTTTATGGACTTGACAAAAGCTTTTGACTTTGTTAACCATGAAATATTACTTAAAAAATTGGAAACATATGGAATAAGGGGCAACGCACTGATGTTAATCGAGTCTTACCTAAAAAACAGAACACAGATAACACAAATTAGTAGAATATGTCCCAAAACTAAAACTGAAAAATATATTCATCAACTCCCCGACAAGTAGAGCATGGAGTACCCCAAGGGAGTGTTATGGGACCGTTACTTTTCCTTGTTTATGTAAATGATCTGCCTAAAATAACGAATCACTCGATGGTTTTATTTGCTGATGACAGCACAGTTATATTTTCCGCGAAAAACGAGATAGACTATGAAATGGATATAAATAATACTCTTAAGAGCATAGTTGACTGGCTAAATGCAAATAACCTGACATTAAATACCGACAAAACAAAACATATGATTTTTTATACTAATAATAATAGTGACGAAGATAATAGTAATCACAATAATAACATTAATAATACTAACAATAAAACATTAAATATAAACGTATCAGGACATTTAATTGAAAATATAGATAAGACAACATTTTTAGGCTTAACAATAGATGCCAAATTGACATGGAGTAGCCATATTACAGTTATATGTAAAAAATTGAGTCAATATGCGTATGCACTTTTCAGATTGTCGAAAATTGTAAGCAAACAGGCATTAATAACTGCATACCATGGGTACGTTACATCGACATTAAGATACGGAGTTATATTTTGGGGCAACGCCACCGACAGAGAAGCCGTCTTTAAATCACAAAAAAGGTGTTTACGGGCAATATGCAATTTACGCAAAACAGACAGTTGCAAAAACTTTTTTGTAACACTGAATATTCTCACATTCCCATGCCTGTACATTTATGAAGTGGCAGTATTCATCAAGAGTAACCCCGGGCTTTTCGAGCGACAAATATGTAGACGAAACCAAAACAACATAAGAGCCCTACCACATTAAACAGCACTATTTGGTAAAAGTTTCTTCGGGATGGCATCAAAAATCTTTAATAAACTACCAAGAACGCTACGGGACGTCGACGATTTATCCTCTTTCAAACATGAACTCTTTAATTTACTTATATCTAAAAGCTATTATAAAATAAATGATTTTCTGACTGAGCGTGCATTTTAGGTCCGATAGAATTGACAACATTTAATAATACGTAAGTTTATAAAATGCATGATATATCTAGTTTAAATGTTCGATATTGTCACACCATATTGGTAAAATTACATTGAAACTAACATTAAACATGTATAATATTATGAACAACTCTGCACATGTAATTTATGACAATAAATATATGATTGATTGATTGATTGATTGAAAAAAGAATGAATGAAATCGAATAACCCAAACTCTTAAAGAATGACCAAGTAAAATAAAAATAAAAAATATGTACTGAGGATTTGAGTGCTTCAACGAAATCATAAGTCGGTTACAAATTTGTTAAAATTTAATTTATAACCGACTTACATGAAGCATAAAAACCCCGTAAAGGGGGTTCTCAAATCGTCAGTATATATTTTTTTATTGATGTTCACCGACAATTCTTTACTTGAGGATTTTGGTAAGTCAGATAAAGAAATTGACTTCGTCAACTACAGTCTATTTACTGAAGCGAACGACTGTAAACAAAGACACAGCACCTCTCAAACTTACATGTCACTCAAAATAGCTCATGCACGCGGCTTTGCTTCCATCGTATACCCACATAGGCTTAGGTAGGTACTGTTTAAGGAAAACAGACAGACAACCAAACATGACAAGACAAACACTAAAGAAAATAAAATAGTTTAGAGAAGTTGCACTCGCATCAACAACGTCAATCGTGAGTAAATATGGCGTCGGGGCTATCTTAATTTTTTCGTAATCAGCTCTCCATACTTCTTCCTACACTTCGCGTAGCGCATTAGCATAAAATAATCAATCATAATCGGCCTTGCTAGTTGTGAACATATTTGGCAGCAGTAGGATCGCTTTTATTTGAGGACAACTGAAATTTTAGGTATTTTTTGGGGCATAGATCTCTTAAGGAAATGGTAATTTCATGATAAAATAAAATATTTAGTTAAATAAACTGCGAGTGAGGGATAAATCAGGTAATATCAGTGTTATTGTGTTTATTGCTTATTGGTATTTATTAAACATATCGTTTTGTATAACTTTGCTAAATATTATGCAGTGTTATAAATGTGTCATATTGAAAAACCAAATTTTTGACATGTTGACACTTAAGGCGGCTACTCACACGCCTGCTGCAGGGCCAATCTAGGGTGAAAAGTGGGCGTGGCCCTAAATTGCTTCCTTGATTGTGATGTGTATACGCATGTTGAGGCAATTTTCTAGGTTGGTCCTGCGGCAGGAGAGCAGGGTCGCAAAATCTTCCTGCAAGACTGCATCGCCCCTGCCGCCCTGCTAGTTGTTGAGTGTGTAGCGCGGTCGGGGCAATTTCATTTCCAGTCTGTTGGCAACTAGCGACCAGAGTGCACGTGTTTAATAGTGGGTAGAGTATACTAAACAATATGGCGACTGCGGCGGACAAAGAGCGTGAAATTTGGACGCGTATTATTGAAATATACAAAGATCGGCCCCACATGTGGGATAAATCTAATAAAAATTATTTCAATAGGGAACAAAAACACCTAACATATAATTTAATGTTTGAAATATATTCGGAACTGGAAAAATAAATTAATTTGTCCACCTTTAAAAAGAGATTTGAAAACATGCGGACTTCCTTTTTAAGGGAGGCAAAGAAGGTCAGTATGCACTTTTAAATTTTTATTTTTATGTTATTGATTCTAAAATAAGTCCTCAGGGCCTGTTTCATTAGTTGCTGATAAGCTCTTTTGCCCGCGACTACAACGTATATTTCGATAATATTGGCGCCATTCTCCAACACGTGTGTTCAGATCGATTTCTACTCTCCGACTGAATGGCAGGCATGTGTGGAGAGACAACCCGATATTGTCCCAACCACCGTGCTTCCTAGATTGGCCCTGCAGCAGGCGTGTGAGTAGCCGCCTTTACTCGTTCGCTTCAGTAAATAGGGTGTACAAGTTAAACTGTCATGAAAAAAAGGTATCGAAATTCTTTCGGAATTCATCTGATCAGCTGTACAGCCTTTTGACTGGTCACGCACGTTCGGCGCGAGGTTTATGCTCAGGCGCATTGCGGATCGTAAAAGTGCGCAAAAAACAATAGGCTTCCTTGAAAGCTCCGTACAATGAACGTCACTGTGGGCACCAACCTTGGACGGTAATGTGACCCAAGGGTAGCTAGAGGCACCAATACAATATTATAGGAATTGGTCCGTTCTGTCTTGGCTCGGAATTCTCGCTGATAACAAGGGTTCTCCACATTTGCCTTAAAATAATATTTAGTTTCCTGGTGAATTCAATTTCAGTTCAGTTGGTTCAGTTTCTTGACTTGACGCTGCAGTACATGGGACATTGTATACACTATATAATAACTAATTGATTCCTTAACTAAAAACATTGTTTTGGATTTATGTAATAGTAAGATAAGATTAGTACCTTCAGAAGCACAAGGTTTCTTCCAAATTCTTGACACTGTGACGGGAATCCACAAGTCCTTTGAAAAGCTGTTTGTTACTCAGTATAGTAACAAAAAAAAAAGCTTCTGAAGATAAGGCTTTCTTTAAAATAAAATACTAAGTACACACTTTAGTGCAGTGAAAAACATGGTGAGCAGTTAAATCAACTGCGGTGTCTGGAATCAAAGCAAAGCGTTATGTCAGCTGTATCGGAGTTCAATGCCCTTCTAAATATAACTGCGTTCACTATTTCAAGTGTAAACCAAAACCAGAAGCGCTCGAACGCAGGGATGTTGGTATGAAAACCCGCCTTACATCAACTTTTATCACCGTGAACTCTATTCAGTTACAGGAGATCAATTTACAGGAAAGGTAGTCTACGAATGTCAAAATTAGATTTTTACGCAGTAAGTGAGATTACGCAGACAAACAAATATTTTAGGTGCTTGCTATAAATTACATCAACTAAATTGATACATTCATAATTTACATCCTCGCTCGCTAGAATCCCTCGTAGCCCCGGCTGCCTGAGTGATCTTAAACGATCACGATGGGTAAGCAACATAGGGTGCGTTCAGTGCATGGGTGGGTGACCGTCTATGACTAACGCTAGTGGTATTTTTCCAAGCGGTTCCGTTCTTCGCAAGGCACGTTAAGGAGTCCGTGCCGGCTGCCGTCGATAGATGGCAGTCGTTAAGCCAAGTCAGAGGCCTTAGGGCGGCTTGAAATCTACTGAGACTTGTAAGACCAGCCACTAATCTTGCAAGTCTCCACCAATCGGACTTGGCCCCCGTGGTGGAGTATGGCCTACACCTTCCTCAGGGAAGAGATCCGTGCCCCTCGGTGGGGACATAATGGGTTGATGATGAATGTTACCGACTCCACCGTTTCATGTTACGAACGTGATCCTTTGATCCTTGTCGAAAATCGTTTGAGAAAGAAAGCTTTTGTCCTCTACATCCATAAATTTGTGGCTTGAAAAAGCATTTGATCGCGCGTCATTATCCGCATTCATCTAGCTTTCACCCGGAGGATATCCGCTGTTTGAATGTCTTTGACTGCCAGTAGCGTGAATGGTTATTATAAAATATGGTAGTGTATAAAAAGGAGTAGTTCATTTGATGTACACTGACTTGAAAGGATTGGAAATTGAGGATGTTGCCGTAAAAGGATTTCAAATCAAACGGTATGAATCGTAATGCCGGCGCTTCATTTGGCGATGTCTATATTCATGTATTTGCCGACGATTTAAAATTAATTGTTATTTTTTTAAAGTCAGAGTTATAAACTCGTCAGATAACAATAACATAAATATTTGCCAAACACCCAAAAGCGAGTAACCAAGCAAGGCGCCGCCGCCGGCACGAGTCGCTGTGGGCTTCATCGTGTGTAAAGCCTTTATAATTACCTACGCCTTTTTTTACTGCGGTTGACTGATAGAAAATGCTCTTGGCATTAAGTCAGCCGCATTGTACGATTATTTTAAATGTAAGTGCAATAAAAGTCAATAAATAAATGATACATTTCTTGTAAAGAGCGATCTTAACTATGGAGTAATAACCGATGAAGCACCGAAGTTTAGGATGGTCATTACGCACTATGACACAGTGATTTTAGGGAATAAAAATTAACAAAATAACCATTGGTGTCCATTAAAATAATAATACAAATATTCAGTATAAATTAGTATACAGACACAGTGCATTTACATTACAAAAATAAGAAATTAAATTCTTTTTAAAACTCCGGGCTTGCAAAGAAACCACAGCCACTCAACGGAATTTAAATTACCAAACCGAGTTTGCAACAAGTTAGCGTTAATACTAGGTAGTACTAAGCTATTACAACACTTCCACAGCTAAACATCCTATTCATAGACCAGGAGAAGTGGCGGCGTCCCACAGCCGAGACGCTAAAGTTAGCGCACTCATCGGAAAAGCACAGAAGATTTATCTGTTCTTTCAGACAGTTTCTTTTCATATACGAGCAACCATCCTTTCATACTTTCTTGGCTTTTTTGAGATTCTTTGAGTATTTTAAATCTAGACAAAGTTTTGCGCAGTACCTAGTAAATTTTGAGCTCTCTCACCGCTTCCTCTGTTTAAAATAAAAGCCTTTCGATAAAGTAATGTGTAATGTGACCAAGCCAAATATGTCTTTATCGTATCTCAGCACACATTAATCATGCTATTTCTTATGTATTATCCTGTTAAATGTTTTGTGTGAAATAAAGTAGGTATATACCTAATTAATGAATGATTCTAGTAATTTGTCAACTGTGACAACACACACGCTCTACCTATTACACTCGAGTTTCCCAAAGTAGTTTCGATACAAATTGGCGGTCGATTACTACTTACTAATAAAACCAATCCATTGAATTAAAAAGGCGATGGAATAAAATCAGCCTGGAGTTACTCGTAGCATCAGAGTGCCTAATTATCCCGCTTCGTTGAGTATACCTACCACATTTCCATGGAATCCTTCTACTGTTCTTTTGTAGAGTATTAGCTCTACGGCACCGCGTATCAGGTTTAACAGGCCATGAAATAGGATCTTTAAATCTGCGGTCAACTCCGTCCGACGCTTGGTTTAGTTAGACGTTAGTTTAATGCTATGTTGGAGGTGTTTTATGCTGCCATGCGGTGTAAGAATTTCTCTTGCGGCTGCGAGAGATTAAGTATCTGATCTTGTACACGACGCGTACGGATTAGACTTGCTAATTATTTTTTTATTTTATCTTTATTTAGAAACAAACAGTCATATAAGTGCTTATAACAATCATATCTTATGTTAAAATAGACCTCTAGTTTCTCATAATTTAATTTTTTTTTTAACATACTTACGACA
Organism: Yponomeuta plumbellus; assembly: GCA_947310845.1. NCBI lineage: Eukaryota > Metazoa > Arthropoda > Insecta > Lepidoptera > Yponomeutidae > Yponomeuta > Yponomeuta plumbellus. The sequence goes on from OX371217.1 coordinate 5,962,370, forward strand.
TCTTTTCGTGTTGTTAATCAACTAATGTTGAGTTTTTTTTTGTCTGCTTACAAGGGATACCAGACCCCGATGACACAAGGAGCCTAAATACGTGCTACTGGAGGGAATATGCCTTATTGCAAGAAGAGTATTTACTTAATTTCACGTTGTGCCCAGCAGATTGGCAATCTTAAGTAAAAGCATCACGCTCTCCAAACAACAGACTCAATTGAATCTTCCGAAATCAGTACATAGTACTCGTATAAACAAAGTCGCTTTGCGCTGTCTGTCTGTCCCTATGTATGCTTAGATCTTTAAAAGTACTCAATGGCTTTTGATGCGGTTTTTTTAATAGATAAAGTGATTCAAGAGGAAGGTTTATAATTGTATAATACATGCATAATATAGTAGAGAAACACTGATAATTCTAGAGGTTTCTAACGTGATGTCGTAAATAAACATATTTTATAGTAAGTTGTATACAGGGTGATATTTTCACCGGTACAATAAATCAACATACGTAATACTAAGTCCAAAATACAAATACCAACATTTTTTGTTACTACACAGTTGGTACAAAAAAACAAAAATACCAATGTCTGAACTTATCCGCAAATCTTAGAGAAATATGGACTCATTACGCATGAGCACAACTAACAACTGCACGCGGCTTGCGGGAAGGAAAAGAAGCGGCGGCGGCGGCGCAGCCAGTAGGTATGACGTAGCAAAAATATTCTTACTTGATTTCAATTCTTTCTTCATACTTGCACGGGCTTAGGACCGTCACCGGCGTGGAATGCTTGCACTGGTTGGTAGTGGTATGAATTTCCACACCACGTACTGACTAACGCCGAAGTGCGCCGTGCGTGCCGCGTCGTTGGTGCTCCTTCTGGGGTCTTCCTCAAAGAACGCGAATAAACCACTGAGAAAGTAACTACGAACCATTTCGTAATACTCGCCGTTTGTAAACACCGTGTTGCGCGCGTAATTTTCGACTGCAGGAAGTGCTGAAACGGCGCACGTGCACTCACCTAGGTCAACCGGCCAAATCGTGCGCCGGCCAGCCCGCCGCCCGCTCACTCACCCCACCCCGCCGCCCTCTGCCTCGCACCGCGATGACACCTTGTAATGGGTGCCCATGAGTTACAAATTGGATGAAGGATAAATTAATGAAAATGAAAAAAATATATGGTAATTTTATTCGATAAATGTAATCTATTATCGATACCAATGATATGGTAAAATTTATTGTACCGGTGAAAATGTCACCCAGTATAAAGATATTCTGTAATATATTTACATTGCACCCGTGAAAAGCCAGGGCGGATCACTAGTAGTTATATACATTGATACACCAGCCAGAAATCGATTTTCTTATTTTTTTAGAGACCATAGATATTTTGAGGGCCTAGGCTAAATATTTCGATTTGGGCTGCTTAAATATTTTTTAAAGCTCAAAAACATTACTGGAGTCTACGGTACCGGAAGTACGTCATGCACGGATAAACGTCATCAAGTGAAATCCTTCCGACTGCCAGTTTACATTAATACCATTGCTCGATGCAAGAACTCTATAAATAAAGAAAACTAAAAAGACTCCTAATTTGCGCAAATGTAAAAGATAAATTATATTTGTTTTTTTTACGAAATACCGAGATGTCTTCTTCAGATCTTGGCATTTTCATTAAAAAATAATAAAGGTACTTTCATTGATGTGTGGCACGAACGATAGAATGTCGAATTAGTCTTGCACGTATACACTAAAAAATCTGTGAATATTATTAGTTAATGAATATTGTAGCATTATATTCCCTGACCCTATGAATTATCATTTGTATTATTTATCAATATTGAGGTTTTCTTTGTCGGTCTGCCTTAGTCATTGCAGTGAATGATCGCGTAGGCAAGCGCTTCTTACTCCTTGAGGCAATGCCGGCATAGTGGCAGCCATGTATTATGTGAACAGCTTCTGTGAAGTAGTTGCAGGGAGTCCATTGCAAAACTCTCACAGTAACCCAACCGGTTTGAAAAGACGCTGCGCATAAAAACAGCAAGTATATTCGATGTTCACAATTAATCTTCGAGCTTCTGAGAACTGCTTAGAAATTTAGGTCGATCAGGTGTTTTGCTTGTAATGATTTTTTTTATTATTGCTCATAAAAAAGGTTTGAATAAATCAATGCGCTGGTAAGCGCTTCAATGTTCATCTGAAGCTCTGGGGTTTATTAATACCCAAGTCCTGGCAATCTTAACAGGTCACTGCTCACTGAATACACATTTCCAAAACATGGGACCAACCGACGACCCGCTTTGTTGGGCATGCCTGAAAGAAGAGGAAACACCGAACAACACACGTCCACGTAATTTCGTCCACGCTGTTTTACCGATAATATTACATGACTGTTAGCAATTTGATTTCCCTAATGTTGGCTTTATTGAGGTTCAGCAGTTAAGCTAAGTAACCGAGGATGCGCCTCAGAACTAAGATATTGACATAGTCTGAAAGATTAGCAAGTTAAAGTGATCACATCTGCCAAACAACCCGATATCGATAGTGTAAAAAAGTTCCCGGGTGTAGACCCCAAACTAGCGAGCAAACTAACTAAACAGCCAGCTACAAACTACGCCTGTATGTGAGTTAGGTAGGCCTAGTAAAGTACGTTGTAGGTAGATGTAGCGCTGTCTAGCGTAGCAAAATTTAATTACATCTCTAACAATAGGCACATCCCGCGGGAGCGTATGTCCGAAGTTAACTCGTGAGGTAAAATATTAAGTGAAAAGTTCTCCTTTAATGGGATCAAGTTGAATGTCAGCAGGATTTGTGGCTCAAAACTTGGAGACGAATAGCCGGGGCGGTTTACTGTGAATGCGTGGCAAAACCACACCGCCATCGTTGGGAAGGTGGGATCCCTTCAGGAGGTCTGCAGTCAGACATCAGAGCATTGCTGGCTGGCAAAGAGACAGGCTGGCTACCTTGCTACGTATAATAGTCCAACTATGACTCTAAATGCGAATATCTCAAGTCTAACTAACTAATACCCAAGTCCTATAAAATACTCACAGAGATGTAGAGTGGTAAGCATGAGTATTGTTATAAATACTTTTTGTTCCTTTTGTATTAGTGCGTAATCTGAATTGTTACGATTAAAAATCGACTTCGATTAAAATACGATTCTGAAATCTTATTTTCTTCTTGGATGTACCTACTACTTGAGAGTTTTTTGACGAATATAACGTGATTTGTATCATGGCCGATTTGTTGCATTTTAAATGAGATGCCTATTCATGTTATTGGTTGATTTATTACCTGGGTAACTTGTTAAGTCAGTTTTTTTTATTTCGATAGAAAGTTCAAGGATATCGAACTCATCGGTGGAACCTTGCTTTCTATGCTTAAGTCAGTAACTGACCTTGGACGTTCATCATCATTATCAACCCATTATGTCCTCAGGGGCACGGGTCTCTTCCCTGAGGAAGGTATAGGCCATACTCCACCACGGGGCCCAAGTCTGTATTGGTGGAGGCTTGTAAGACTGGTGGCTGGCCTTACTGTCACCGACTCACTGCCTAACCACACTTTTTCTCTGTCTTTTTCAGGTCCCTCTGCGAAGAGCTGAACACTTGCCGCCTTGACGCGACCTGCATTGCTCGCTGCTTTGTCAACAACACCAGCGGTTTTTCCGTCTACACTTCCTACTGCACCGGATATCCGCGAACGATGGCGCGGTTGGCAGCCCTGGCCTCGGAGCCGAGAAGCGCGCGAGAGTTTAGAGAGAGACAATTGGCGTTGGGACATCCACTGCCATTGGCCAGTTATTTACTGAAACCGGTTCAGAGGTTACTGAAGTATCATCTGCTGTTACAGGTGAGTTTTAGAGTGAGAGAGATGTAGGGTAAAAGCATCAAGTAGATTTTCTGTCTATATTTCCTGCTGCACCGGATATCCGCGTACAATGGCACAATTGGTAGTACTTGCTACCGAGCCGAAGCGGAGTTAAAAAAGTAAAGAATATTATTTCTATCTATCTATCCACGGAGCCAACTGCCGCCATCAATGGAAGAGGTCAATGGACTTATTTATAAAAACTCTATTCTGTAAAACACTTCAAAACACCAATTAAACCTATTTCAATGAATAAGGCCGTACATATTTTTTGAAAGTTTTAACCAAAATATGTCAACAACATTCAGTGCAAGGTATTTTTAGAACCTAGGACTAAGAATTCACATTATTTATGTTGTTGTTAAATAAATGGCGTATTTTATGGAACATAGAGTTCTATAAAATACGCCACGACGCCCACTTTACCTGGCTATCCTTTGTTGCGCCTGAAATCACCAAACCCCAGTGGGCACCCGTGTTAATTAAGCCCATTCTCTCTCTGAGAAACTGCCTGTGCCCTTCAGTGGATTGCATAATATGCACAGACAGTTTCAAGTATGTTTTTAATTTGATTAAAATGATTAATTTCACGCTGTTCCTTTCTTTTAAAAACTATGCTAGTTAAGAAGAGTTATTATTTTTTGGCCATTCTTTCGATTGGCATCATAAAAGTAGGGGTGTTTTTTTTTTACATTTAAGTCGGTTCGATTCCCAGACGAGCCAAGTAATTTATAGAAAATCTTTGAATGCGGAATTACTAACTTTTAAAAATAAAATAATGTCTTCTTTCAGCAAAATACCATATCTACGATATTTAAGGTACTTTCCCTTCATGTCCCATAACTTTGGGACGCCCTGTGTAGGTTGCATTATTAACCATAATTGTGACCCTGTTTTACAATTAAGTTTGTCCATTTCATATTGATCGAGAAGCAAGGGTCAAACTCACTATTCGCTCGTAGCCAGGGCTGCCTGAGTGATCTTAAACGATCACTAAGGTTAAGCAACATACGGCGCGTTCAGTCCATGGATGGGTCACTGTCTATGACTAACGCTAGTGGCATTTTTCCGAGCGATTCCGTGCTTCGCAAAGCACGTTAAGCAGTTGGTGCCGGCTGCCGTCGATAGATGGCAGTCGTTAAGCCAAGTCAGAGGCTTGACAACTTCTGACAGTAAGACCAGCCACTAGTCTTACAAGCCTCCACCAATCCGGACTTGGCCCCCGTGGTGCAGTATGGCCTATGCCTTCCTCAGGGAAGAGACCCTTGCCCCTCAGTGGGGACATAATGGGTTGACGATGATTTCATATTGAACGAAGTCTCCTTTAGCCGACAGTAATAATTGTGTTGTGATTTCCAGAACGTGGTAAAGCAGTGCGCGTCCCGGGAGACGGAGTATGCGCTGCTAAAGATGACCGGCATCGCGCAGCACATCGACGACATGAAGCGGCGACACGAGCACGCTGTCAGGGTGCAGGTGGGGTTAAACTGGCTGTTAAACTGTGATTCGATTTCGATTCGACAGTCTTCTAAGGGCCTTTCTCCACTGCTCCGGTCCGGCAAACGTTAATTAACGATCCGATTGAGAAACACACAAGAATACTATTAAGCTTCTCCAAATCTCCACTACTCCCGCATCCGGTTTTTAACGGTCCGATAATTTGCTAGATCGGAACGGTATTTTACCGGTCCGCAGTGATCGACGTACAAAAGCAATACACGTTTCTGCACCGCGCATACAACAAAACTGTTCCCATACTATTTTATTTATATTAATAGAATGTGTGGAAAACGTCCCCTGCCTCGAATAGAAGAACCGAGGAATTTTAATAAAGCACTGCGTCACGTCCATTGCCGATTATAGTCGGATGAAGTGGAGAAGCATAATCCGGCATCCGATATTTTTCTCATATCTGATTCCGGTTCCGACGCCGGACCGGAGCAGTGGACAAAGGGCCTAAGGGTGCTTAGGTGCTTACAGACGAGCGACAGCATATCGGCGACTGCTTGCGACTTAAGTCGGCGACAGACTCGGATAACCGCCGACAACAGATTTTCAAATTAGACGACCATCGCCGACGCATCGCGAATACCGTCGATGGTCGCCGACAGACGCCGATGCATCGCGACTCTCGAAGACGGTCAGTCACTATTGTATAGTAAGATGGCAACATGTCATGGCAGCGAAAAGGCGCGAGTCGGAGACTGTCGCCGACAGTCGCCTACAGTCGCTGACCGTCGCCTACCAATGTCGCAAGCAGTCGCCTTCGTAATGTTGCTCGTCTGTAAGCACCCTAGCTGTCAAATCTATATCTGTACTAATACTAATATTATAGAGGAAAGATTTGTATTTTTGTGTGTGTGTGTGTATGTTTGTGATGAATAGACTCGGAAACTACTGAGCCGATTTTAAAAATTCTTTCAGCACCAGAAAGCTACATTCTTCGTGAATAACATAGGCTATATTGGACTTTCAAAAAGTTTAGGGTTCCGTACGATATCTCGAATAATGTAACCCAAGGTGTAAAAAAGCTACTACCCCGGGAATTTTCAACGGAACTAATATAGCTATTTCCACGGAAACGTTTTTGCCACCCGTGCGAAGCCGGGGCTGGTCGCTAATTAGTACATGAAATTAGTGTTGAAAGTAAAAGATGATTGGAATCGCTCAGGATTTAGTTTGCTATGCCACGAGCACGCTGTCTCGCTCTGCACACCTATACCTTCCTCAGGGAAGAGACCCGTGCCCCTCGGTGGGGACGTAATGGGTAGATGATGATGAATAAATCTATCCTGATTATTTTTTCCAGTTATGTATATCTAAGAAAATAATAAAAATTTATATGTTGTTTCCAGGAGATCCAGTCACTCCTGTACGGATGGAATGGCCCAGATCTGACCACGTACGGAGAGCTGTGTGCCGAAGGGACATTTAGGTACGCCCTACTCGAACCAAAATTTACTCGTTGAAACTTAATATTGTCGACCTCTGGCGCAACGGTTAGCGCATCTGCCTACCATGCGATACGTCCCGGGTTTAAATCTCGGCTGGGGACAAAAAATCCCAGGTCTTGGATGTTTACATGATTTTGATTTCGCTGTTTCTGGTACGACACAGGGTATCCTGGTGTTGGGCCAGAAGCAATGTATGTGCCTGTATGTAAATGTTTATGTTATTAAATGTTATGTTTCGCAAAAAGAACCCTAAATAAGAAAATCGTCTTGTTTACATATTTCCGACTGACCTACCCCACCATATTTTTTAAAAACCAATACATCGATACGCCACACTATGGTGTAGGGTTTATTCTATCGTTTTGTGGACTTGCGTCGACTCCGGAACAATCTAAACTGTCAATCAATCTGTACAACTAAAAATGTTACATTGTGGTTGCGAGACAGTATACCTACCAGACGTATGACGTCAACTTAACTATGATAAGTTTTCGAACTAAAAGTTTTCAAACCACTACTACGTATTATTATTCCGGAATTACTTGCTTTTTACTATAACTTGATAAGCTAAAATAAAAAACGTGAATGTGAGTACCATTAGATCAATAAAACGTAACAGGGTATTTCTGACGACAGTCAAAGACGAACCTACGATGCTAGCCCCACTCACCTTGATTAAGCTCTTCGAATAAGACCGAAACCCAGTAGGACTCGTCCGACAAATATTCTAGTAAGTGATTCCGGAATTATGTTAACAAAAGTATCTCTTGTTACAGAGTATTCGGCGCGAAGGCGATGCGACACGCCTTCCTCTTCGATAAGATGCTGCTCATCACCAAGAACCGGGAGGATGGAATACTGGCCTACAAGATGCATATTATGGTACGCGTGAAAGAGATGAAGGAACGTAGGGGAAAGAGAGTGAGAGACGGTATCGCCCAAGATGTGGAGAACGAAATACTGTGAAAGAGAAAAGGTTATGAGAAAGATCATCATCATCATTCAGCCACAAGAAGTCCACTGCTGGACATAGGCCTCCTCCATGGATTTCCAAAAAGACCGGTCGGAAGCGGCTTGCATCCAGCGTCTTCCCGCCACTTGGATGAGATCGTCTGTCCATCTTGTGGCTGGTCGTCCTACGCTGCTCTTGCCGATATGTGATCTCCATTCGAGAACTTTTCGCCCCATCGGCCTCTGTTCTGCGTGCTATGTGCCCCGCCCACTGCCACTTCAACTTACTAATCCGCTGGGCTATGTCGACGACTTTCGTTCGTCTACGGACCTCCTCATTTCTGACTCGGTCTCGTAGAGAAATTCCGAGCATAGCTCTTTCCATAGCTCGTTGCGTGATCTTCAGCTTTCTTATGAGGCCCGTAGTAAGAAGGCCCATGAGAAACACAGTGGAATTTAAAGAGACAAAGTGAGAGACAGAATGAGACATGAATAAATAGACGCAAAGAGAGATAGCGGAGCAGAACAGGGAGATTCAAAGCGTTCCATTCATATCTTCACATTTTACACTAGCTAACTCTCAACATTTTAGGCTCTCGTTAGTCTTCTAGTAAAATAGTCTACCACTTATTTTATGCAATGCTTGAAAACGTCGTATGAAAATGTGTTCGGTTTTAACTCTTTACCCGCCATTAAACTTCTTTGGCAGTCTCTTGAAACTTTTACCACAGAATACATAATAGTACAGGTACAGAAGATTCACTCCGCAAAATCAACTCTAGCAGCGATACAATTAGGTGAAGTTCAGATCGCACGGCGCTAAAAAAGCTATGTTATATTCACTTACATGTTGCTTCTCTTTCTCCCGCGTAACTCTTACCTCTTCTGGCGCCTTAATTCCTACCTATTTGCCACTCCGGAGTGGTCGCCGTATGTACTTACGCGTTCAATACCGACACGCGTAGTGAAACAGGCCTGCTTTTACACATACTGGCCCCAACTTCACGACAGCACACATTACACTTAGGGTAAACCATAGTATTGCTGGCACCCACCTAGTCATTGGTACAGTGAGTTTTAACACAAATATTAAGAATTAAAATTTCTTAAAGGGCATTTTGGTACTTATTTATAATTAGCATTGTTAAGTACAAAACATACGTACAAATTATTATTATTATTATTATTAGTGACAATGTTTATACCTGTACTGCCAATGACTGTAGTTTTGGAGACATTTTCAAATTATTAGTATTTTTCTTAAATAAAACTATGACAACAAGCAAGAATTATTTTTTATTTCCAACCTATACTCATGTTCTAACAAATAAAAATGGTTAATAGTGATTGAATGCTTAGGAAGCAAATTAAGTCAAGGTTTTGCTTAAGGTGCCAATCAATGTATAGTTTACCCTACCCCCCACAGAGCAATAACATGATTGCCGGTGGAATCGATTACAAACCAGCCCCCCAAATTCATATCAGCACACATTACACTCCCACTTTCCCGTCCACAGTGCAATAACATGATGCTGGTGGAGTCGATAGCGGGCGCTCCGCTGTCGTTCCACGTGATCCCGTGGGACTCGCCGCGGTCACAACTCACGTTGCAGGCGCGCTCGCCGCGGCACAAGCGCGAGTGGACGCTGCTGCTTAAAAGGGTGAGAAAAAAATATTGGACGCCAACAAATTGAGGCGTGGAATTTACAAATGGGCTAAGTGCATTTTTCCGAGCGGTTCCGTGCTTCGCAAGGCACGTCGATAGATGGCAGTGTTGGTGCCGGCTGCCGTCGATAGATGGCAGTCGCTAAGCCAAGTCAGAGGCCTTAGGGCGGCTTGAAAACTTCTGACAGTAAGACCAGCCACTAGTCTTACAAGCCTCCACCAATCCGGACTTGGCCCCCGTGGTGGAGTATGGCCGCCAAAAGGCTATCTTAGGCAATATGGCTTCGCACAGGAATTATGACGTCAATTCCCGGTAAACCAACCAATGAACGTAAGAAAGAATGACAAACGTCATTTTACTGGCATGTGACGTCATCATAGAATCGGCCAATCCTGGCCGTTTTCGGTACAATGGCGGCAGATACAAATTATCAAATTTTATCTCATGTTTTGATACAAATCATAATTGTTTTTTTTTTAGTTAAAATACCTTAAACCGGTTTTAAGACACGTAATTTATACGAATACGTATAAATAATACTGTGTTTATCACACTGTCAAATAGCCTATTATACTTACCAACTTAATTGCGCACCTTGTGTTTAAGATGTTGTTGAGGTTCCTTGTATGCAAGATGTGTAATTTTTGTTTGTAACGCAACAAATATATGTTTTTATTTTTCTTTATGTGGCTAGTAGAAGCGATACGGCACGACATTTTATCGCGTTATTGCTCTCAATACAGTAGTGGCGGCCCCCAGGCTGGGCTTTGATTTCGTTTATCGCATTGGTAACAACTGCGTCATTGTATTGATTTAATTTGTTTTTGTGTCTTTATTTTTGTATACTATCCTTGTTTTCTGTAATTTCTCTGTTGGTCTTGACTTATTGTGTCTACACCTACAGTATGTTCCATACTTTGTTGCCCTAGTGTTTGGGAGGTCTGGCATCCTAAGATACAGATCTTTGATCTAGTTTAGGACCCAGTCTTTCCACAAATTATTGTTATTGTGCCATATTGTATCACATCAGCTATTGTACCTAATTTGTGGATAGAGAAATAAAGTTTAATTGTATTGTATTGTATTATTTCATTGCTCCTAGCCTACGCGCGTAAACGTATGGTGTCAGTGATATGAAAACAAACGTCACAGGACCCGACCCTGTCTGTCAATTAACTATAATGCACTCACAAAATCGAGGCCTTGGAGTTGTGACTGATGTTTTAATTATTTTGTTTTGTTTTTCAGGTTATCCTAGAGAACTACAACGCCGTCATCCCGTCACATGCCAGGCAGATCCTCATGGAGCTTGGGCAGAACAAAACTGATGGTAATTCTTTCACAGTTGCTTTCTCAAGTTCTTTGTTCCCAACTTCCGCTTAGGAAAATTCAGTAACTTGCGCTTAGGAAAATCCTCGTCTAAAAGTGTTAAGCTGGTAACTCCAAAAGTACAAATTTCCGGAGACTAATAAAACCACCATATTTTAACATGAGGCAATGAAATGAAAAATTGAAAATACCGTTTTCGAATCATCGAATATTATCGAAAACGGTATTTTCAGTTTTCCCTTTTAGACGACCAAATACGTTATTAGAAACAGTTTCTCATTTATATTTTTAAAATTTATATAAAGACACATACATTGTTTCTAGTCCCACACTGGTCTCTTAGTAATAGGTTTGCTATTTTAAATTCAAAAAAGACAAAATGTATGAAGTTTACCCTACCTAATGTAAAATTAGTTGAAAATAACATTGTGATTGGAAATGAAAAACTAGAATTTGTTGAAGATACTGTATTTCTGGGCAACACAATCGATGCCAAACTACAATGGGGCCCACATATTGTAAAATTAGCACATAGACTTAGCTCCGCAGCATATGCCGTGAAAAGAATTCGAGAACTTACTGACGTTGCGACTGCTAGGCTTGTTTATTTTAGTTACTTCCATAGTATTACGTCCTATGGTATACTACTATGGGGCCGGGCAGCAGACATTGAGACTATCTTCATATTGCAGAAGAGAGCGATCCGATTTATTTACAAGCTAGGTAGTAGGGACACACTAAGAGATTTTTTCAAAGAAATCAACATCCTAACAGTTGCAAGCCAATACATTTATGAAAATATTATGTACGTTAGAAAAAATATTAAAGACTTCGAAACACTTGGTAGCCATCATAACGTTAATACTAGGAATAAACATAAATTGTCATTTCCACGATTTAGACTTGCAAAAGTTAATACTTCCTTTATGGGGCACTGTATAAGGTTCTACAACAAGATACCTCAATTCAACAAGCAGAATGTAAATTCTTTACGTTGAAATAAATTTCTGATTCTGATTCTGATTAAATTTAATTAAAATAATTTAATCCTCCAAAAATCTTTCTTCTCCACAACCCAACATGTATCCCGGTGGGGGCAGGCAGAGGCCGTGAATTCTTTACGTCGGAATAAATGTTTAATTTCTAATTTCCTCTTCCAGACGACATGCTCGCGGAAAAATCCCACAACCTCATCACTCAAGCCTCGATGCGGAAACAACTCTCCGCGCCAGAGTACTTAGAGAAGCGGAAACTGGAGCGTGAACGCCGTAAGTCCTTCGAAAACGGCATCCGGGGACGTCTCAAGAAGGTCAACAGAAAGTACACCATGCCGGTAATGAAAACCAAACAAGAATGTGACTGCGCGCAGGTCTCCCTAGAAAAAGGTATAGATTACACTTGTGATAGCTGCTATATAGATCTGTGCTCCGATTGTGAGGTAGAACTGTCTGCTAAGGATACAAAAGAAGAATGTTCGTGTAAGCATGAAGGTAACGAGGGAGACAAATGTGCAGAGTGCGACAGGGCTTTGCATTTTATCGACGCGGGTAGCACTGAGCATATTGAGCGGAAGGATTCTGTCTGCAAGTGCTTAGACTTCAAGTCCTCACAAGAGAGCTTTAGTAAAGATAGCTTGAACAAAACTAGAGGTTATCACTCGTCTGATAATATAGTAGGCTATACGGACAACAGCAAAAGTAAAAACGATCTTACAGAGACGAATAACTCTATGAGTAATGTTAGGAACTTTCAGAAAACTTGTTTGAAATGTGCAAAAATAAAAGAAAATATCGTCATGACGGATTCGACTTCTACCTTGCACAGCAGACGATCCAGGTGTAACGAGTTGGAGAAACAAAAGGCGGATACGTTAAGGTCCAAATCGAAAGAGGATCCACAAAGATCAAAACTGTCCAAAATTGGCACATGGAGAAGGAAATCCGAACCTGGACTGCAGCAAAACCCAGCCTTAGTACCTAAAAGATTTCAGGACAGTGACAGTGACCGTCCAGAGCTAAAAGGCACTGAGAAAATCGAGTTTGAATGCCGCAACTGTGGTTCTACAAAAATAAACAAGAAAGGAAAACTTCCAGGAGTCATTATCTCCGACCCCGAGTTCGAAAGTCGAAAATCAGGCTCAATTTCTGGCCTGAAATCGAACTTAGACATCAAAATGTATACAACAAAGAATATACCAAAGAAAATATCAAAATTGAAGAAGAACAGGGCTAAAGGTAAAAGGCTTGGCTCCGACATGACAGCCAAGTTCTATGCCGATTTGTCTACTGACGTGTCTACTGAGAATATCCTTCATATCACTGAATCCACTGATAGTTTGGTAGATAAATCTAAAGGCGGTGAAAGCACTAAAGCTACCTTAAATATTCCTGAAAGTATCTGTAAAGATGATGACATTGACGAAGAAACGTACAAAAAATTAATAGAAAAAACAGATTCGTTCAAAAAGAACGAACTTGAGAAGGTGAAATACTTGAACAAGCAAAATGTTATCAACGAAGCATCTGAAATTGAGGGTGAAAAAGCAGAAATAGAAGTGAGGAGAAAAGAAAAAGCAACTGAAAGTTGTGAAGAGACAGAACAGCCATTAGAACAGATAATTTCTCAACTGCTAATGCAGAACAGGGAATTCCAAAAACTACTAAAGAAGCAGCAACTACGGAACAGCGCACAGCGAAGACACCAGAGACTGCTGAAGTCTCATTCCAACCCAGAACATACAATAACGTCAAGAACGGGTGATTCAAAGAACAAACCTAAATATTCCCGTCAGTTGTCAGAAAATTTAGACTTGACAAAAGCTAACGAAGTTAACGAAGAAAAAGTTCTTTTAAGTCCGCCGCAAGAAAAAGACGATGTTTCAGATGATGATCATATTTACGAGACTTTGCGAGTTGACAATAGAGTCGAGGAGACCTTACACAGTTTAGACAGTAAGAGTAAATCAATTCAGCACAACCCAAAAGTTTCCAGACCAAAAAGACTGCCGTCACCTCCAAATCCAAACCTAAATGTATCAGAAATTACACCAAAAGTTAACACACATGATTCTGACTATGTCTACCTATCCTTTGACAAGTTGAACAAGTTACACGATGACATTGAAGGAATCTACGATGTTCCAATTAAATCCCCTCAGAAGGTGCAAGAAAAACAAGCTGATTACTATGTTACTATGGAGAATAAAGGACCTATGGATAGCAAAGAAAATATCGAGGACTTGTACGATAACATCATAGAAGTCTGCCGAAGAAGAAAGGACTCCCCCACTATGGTAACAAGTGATTATTTACCGATGGGACCGGAACAACAGAGTCCTAATACACCAGAGATTTGGCTCAGTCGTCAGAAAGAACATTTCAACGTATCTAGAGATAGAAAGTCAGGATCTCTACCTAGGAGTTTCCAAGTGCCTGTGAACAATCCTGAAGAAGCAAATCTGAGTACTTTCAAAAGCAAACCTAACAGTAACAGCAAGAGTTACCTTAATAAAGATGGCAAGGTGATGAGCAACGATAGACCTTTCACTATAGCGTCAGATCAAAGTGAGATAAGTTATGATGATGTAGAAAACTACATGAGTGAAGGTGACATACTGAAGTTCAACAAAAACTCAAAATCCAATGATGGCGAAATACAAAACATTAGCCAGTCTACGCTGGAATTGGAAGAAGAGATTGATAGGTGTTACAAAAATAATTTCGAAGCTAACTTAGACTCGAACAAAAATAATTTCTTGCTCAATGTCTCTCAACCAAACTTGGATATTTCAACCACGTCTTCTTGCGAAGTCTTACCGGCAAATAAAATAGATAACAAACACCCAACAGATATAGAAGTTATACACCCTGAACACAAAATTTACAAACCTACAGGTAATATGCTTTCTCTGAAAAACGTCCTTAGCCGATTTAAAAGCAAAACACCACATAAAGGAACTGAGGATACAGAAATCTGCACAAACGATCCAAGTAGTCCTGACAGTACAAAATCCGACCCCAAAAGTCCAACTAGCGAGAAAAAGTCGGGCCTAAATCCAAGGAGTTATTCCAAAAACTTGTTACAAAGATTCAGAAGCATTATAGGTGACGAACACGCAGATGACAATCACAACAGGTCCGTGTCTCCACAGAGACAAAGTAAAAAATTTATTGAGGAGCTGCAAAACAACCTGAAGAACGATATCAAAGTTGTTATTACTACGACTGAGGCTAGTCCAACAATCTCGTCATTAGTCTACTCCACAAACGACGCTCTGAGCAAAAGCACGTATGAAAACACAACCTTGTCAGAAAGCCAAAATGAGAAGAACAACCTAGATGTCCTATCACATAGCTGCGATGATATTGCTAAAAAACCGGCACCGAATAGGCCTGCGTACGAAAAAAGCGTCAGTTTAGTAACCAACATATCGAACTCTGTTAGTAGTTCGACGTCACATATCAAATCCAACAACAGCTCATATCAGAGTTTGAATAAGTTACCCATTTACATGCAAGGTAGCAAGCATTTAGGTGCTAGAATAGCTCAATCAGATTACGTTGACCCGACCACTTTGATGAATGAAAAAGCTGCGTTGAAGAACCCTAATGTGTTGATTAATAAAAATGCTGTGAGACCTGACAGTTTGTTTTCAAACTCGTCATTCGTGACGTCATCTAGCGAAGGCACTTATCAAGAAGGCCAGAATAGGTTGCAGAACGAACATATAGAAGAAGTCAAAGAACCAAACCATATTGAATCACCTGTACCAGGCAATGCGGATGAGAGTTATTACGAAAAAACCTTTGAAAAGATCGAAAATGTCATTGGCGATGATGTCTTTAGAGATTCTGCTGTCTATTCCGATCAAAAAGACGCAGACGATGGTAAAATAGAAACCAGTGACAAAACTAAGCATGTCAGTAGAACTACTAGTAGAGTTGAAAGTATAAAACGAGAATCTTCGTTTAGAACACAAAAGACATCGATAACGTCAAGTGTAACAGAGAGCAAGAAATTGCAAACTCGAGTTTTGGTAACTACTAGTAAGTTCCAACACTTAGATAAAGTCAGTGTAGCTAAAGAAAAGACTGTTCAAACTACCGAAAAGGTAAAACCAAAAGTAGCCCCACCGGTTCCTGCTAAACCTAAAATCACTAGCATACCTACGACGTCAAACTTCCATACGAGGAACGTCATAGCTAACCGAAGTAACCTGATGAAAACTGAAGAGAAAACTTCATCTAGCGAATCAGTCAGTATGAATACTATAAAACGTAATACTAATTTGCGACAAAGCTACACAAAATCCGAGTCTACTTCCGTTGAAGATAGAAAAAAAACACAAATCACGAAGGAAACCAAGGCGAAAGAAGAAAAAGAAAGTGCAACGAATAATGATCAGAAAGGCAAAACAGAAGACCAAACAGACAGTAAAACAAGTGATACAACCAAAAGTGATTGTAAACCTAATACATCGAATATACAGCTGAAAAGACTTAGCTTCGAACGAGCCAGTCTTGACTCGGCAACTAGGAAAACGAAACCACAAATCGAATCAAAGCGATTGTCCGTCGAATCTCAGAAGGTCACTTCTAAGACTGTCCAAGAGCGGCGTATGGAGATCGAATCAATGACTAAAACTGTACAGCGGCCGAGCCAGGGAATCAAAAAGCCGTCGCAGATAGCTAAGCCAAAATCTATGACGACCAAAGTGTCACCTTTCGAAAGGAGTGTCAGTGAAATGGGCGCTCGGGAGTTGAAAGTAACAAAGAGCGTCGACAGTTCTCACGTTCCGAGCAATGACATAGCAGATCAAAGTAAAGAAATAGAATTAGAGAAGGGGAGTTGGGTAAAGACAGTCGTTAATAAATTCCAATGAGCTTAAACATTTTAAATTGTATCTCATATTATTTTGCAATAAGTGCTGTATCAATTTATGAGCAAAAACATTTATAACATGAAGAATATACTACTGGCAAAAAAATTAAAAACAAACAAGCTATGGCGCCATTAGTGACTGTTGCTGGCCAATAGGAGCAGATTAAAAACAAAATGGCGGCGTTATTAGCCAATCACAACGCCGCCATTTGCTAATAGCTTGCACTTCCTTTCCCGACAATATTCGGGACACTAGGAAGGAAAATGTATTTGGTTTACGAACACTTATCTTGTGCCTATCCGTTATTTCTATAGATATGTGCGTAGATAACTCTAAATAATAATTTGTATCTGATAGCGCGACTCCTAGCAAACATGATACAAAATAATCTAGTTTTATGTTCCAAAAATGTTTTTTTACGGGACGAAGAATAAAAACATTAACAGTCGGCGTTCAGTAAAACAAAATAATTCTCAAATTGCTGTTGCAATCTTTGCAGTAGACCATATTTTTGGGCCCAGAGCGTATGAGCTTAACCTACATGAGTGATATTTGCATTTAAACAAATCGTAACCGTCTAAAAACAGATAACTCATTTTTGTACTCCACCTTTAATGAATTCTCCATCGTAAAATTAGGTAGGTACTTTTAATATACTAGACTGTCTTGAACTATTTTCTTAGAAGGGCCTAATGTAGAATTTAACTCAAAAAGAAAAAAAAATGTCTACTTAAATGACTTTTAAGAAGTAGTTCGACTAGCCCTTACTTAAATAGGTTTTAAGAGTGATTAAAAATGTATCTCTTGTAAATATATTTTTTTAGTTGTATTAGTCAAACTCTCTGAGTTATGATATCTTGTGCCATAGACAAGATTTTATTACGCCTTTTTTCAAAGGTATGTAGTTGTAGCACTTTTATAAATACGCACATACATATGAGGGGTATAAAAGCAAACTCAACTCTGTCCACTTTTTGAATATTTTAACCTGTGAATGTAGTTTAGTTTGTACATGCGTATATTCGAATGGTATAAGCAATTTAAATCAGCTTTTGAATATC
The DNA here is from genome assembly GCA_947310845.1 of Yponomeuta plumbellus. Lineage (NCBI taxonomy): Eukaryota > Metazoa > Arthropoda > Insecta > Lepidoptera > Yponomeutidae > Yponomeuta > Yponomeuta plumbellus. The sequence goes on from OX371217.1 coordinate 5,980,074, forward strand.
TTAGACTTTATTTTAATTCCTTAAATACCCAAACAAACTTTTTCTATGACCGCTGTTGACTAAAAAAACCGAATTTCGCTTATAACTCAGGTTGACACTTTTTGGACAGAGTCGGCTTTGCTTTTACCCCTCATATAGAATATTTTGTCATACGCACTAACACTGCCAGTAAAAAATGGCTGACAAATAATTACCTAATGTATTCACACGAAATTGTTAATTAAATTAAAGTTGATTTTTTAAAGCTTATTTCGCTATTGTATTTATTCAAAAAGTGCCATCACGCGATCAAAATGTATCTCGTTCGTCATTATAATATTTTGTGCAATTTGAGTTTACTTTAAAATATTTATTTTTTGTTTAGATAAGTTACTAACACCAAAAATTAGAATGATTGTGTTATCGTTAAGTTATTAATTTGTTCAGTTACTAATGACAATACGATTTAGAAAGACTAAAAAATATTTTTAATTACTTGATACAATAATTATTTTTGTTAATTTTGTTTCTGAAACGATACTGATAAGACGTAATTATTTACAACAATTCTACTTAATTTTTGGAGACTGGTAGGTCGATAAGTATTAATATTTGAAAAATTCTGATAAAAGCAAAAGACAATAGTATGATATAACCCATCGATACACGATCAAAATAATGTTCTATGAAATGACCTTTTTTACAAAACATTGGAATTGTAATGTGGAAGATTTCTTTATTACCTCGTCAACTAAAATGATCTGTCCAGTATTTTTAAGAGGCTTGAAACCTTTGTTTTATATCTTTTCAGTGTGAAATTCTACAATATTTTGTAATGTTAACAACATAGTAATGTTTTAAGTATTACTAAATAATATTTTTACTATTCATTCATTATACTTATTACATTATATCGTGTCGATATAGTTGATGCCTTTGAATAACAATAAAATGAGTTTCTTATAAAGATTTTTTTTTCATTTATTCAATTTCCAGAAGTATTACGGTGCTCAGTGGCTGAGACTGCGACTGTCGCACTTATAAAACGTGACTGCTTTAACCTCGTGTGGCCCAATGTCAAATAAACAAACACCCAAACACCCGCAAAAGTATTCGAATCGGCGATACAAAAAGAAATACTTAATCTAGTTCAGGTGCAGTTGTCAGATGCTCAACACGGTTTTCGGCCAGCGCGTAGTACCAGCAGTAACCTCCTAAACTACATGTCACAAGTGGTTCCAGTAGTGGACAGTGGAGGCCAAGTAGATGCGGCGTATTTCGACTATAAAAAAGCCTTCGATTTGGTTGATAACGACGTATTACTGAGAAAACTAGCAGGCATTGGATGTACGCCGCATTTGCTACGGTTCTTCGCCAGCTACATGCAAGACCGAAGGCAATATGTTGATTATAACGGACATATATCGGAGCCATACTGTACTAGGTCAGGAGTGAGTCAGGGGAGCAACCTAGGGCCACTAGAATTCATAATAATGGTTAACGATTTGCCAAAGGTTGTACAAAATGCAAACTGTTTACTGTTTGCGGACGATTTAAAGCTGTGCATTAATGTCAGTGAAATAGAGGACTGTAAAAAGCTACAAAATGATATCAATAGAGTAATAGACTGGAGTATCAACAATAATTTAGAATTTAACATCTCAAAATGCGCTACAATTACATAATTACCAGAAAACACACACCAATAGTTTTTAATTATCAGATAAAAGACCACGATTTAAAGAAAGTAAATGAGATAAAAGATTTAGGGGTTTTATTAAAATCTGATTTGAAGTACAATGAACACATTTTAAATATATGTAAAAAGGCTTACATAAATTTAGGGTTTGTTTTACGGGGGGTTCGTAATTTTACAAATGTGAGAGCAATAATAGTTCTTTACAATAGTCTAGTCAGAAGTCAGCTAGAATATGGTTCTGAAGTTTGGTCCACACATGAGGCTAAATACGACACAATGGTGGAGAGAATACAAAATAAATTTGTTCGCTTTTTGTATTTCCGGTATTACGGGGTGTATCCTTCCTATCCTCTTATATATCCCACTCTTTTTGTGCTGGGGATGGTGGGATACAACCAACTTCGAGTGAGGCGGGATCTCACTTTAGTCTCATATTTACACAAAGTTTTGGTGGGAAGAATACACAACCCGGAAATACTGGGACAGCTGACACTGTGTGTGCCGGACGGCGTGGCGCGGCGCCGCCGCCGGCCGCCGCTGCTGCTGGTGGCGCGCGCGCGCACCAACCTGCTGGCTGAGGCGCCGCTGACGCGCGCACTCCGCACTCTAAATACCATCTCGGAAAAAATTGATGTTTTTGGATGTACTCAGGGTGAATTCACTAGGACGGCATTGACTATTATGTGTTATAATTAAGGTGTATAGTATTTAAGAAGTTAAAAATAGTTTAATAGTAGGTAAATAGATACCGATTGTATGTTTAAATTGTTAATTAATGTTTGTAAAGATTTTATAATGTTTTTAACTTGTTGCATTAGGTGTAAATCCTGTAATAATAAGTTATAAAGTTAAATAAATAAATAAATAAATAAGTAAAAAAAATAAAAAAAATAAATAAATAAATAAAAATAAATAAAATGTACAAAAACATATTGTTATTTTCAAGGTCGGGCCGCAAGAGGTTGAGCCAGTTTCTGAATTGAGAATTTCGCAAAGTATCTAATCAACTGTAGTGCTGTCTCGTCAAATTTCTCAGAAAAGAGCGTGATAGAACGTTACTTGGGCTCTAATTATATGCGTCCGCGCGACTGAGCGGTTTCGCCGCAGATTCCAGCGACCGCGGCCAAGTCGCTTTTTGATTTATATGAAGCGGCCCGAGCGTCTCCGCTCTCCACACGTTCTCACAAACAACAAAAGAGCATCCCGTCCGCTTCAATTGCACCGATACAAGTGAACACGTTGAAACTCGTACGAGCGGCCGGGCTGCGCGACCACGCCGCTCGAAGGCGCGACCGCGCCGCTATTTAAATAAATCGTTACACACAATTGCTTGTAATTTCGTGGTGTAGCGGCCGGGCCGCTCGGTCGCGCGGACGCATATAATTAGAGCCTTAAGTATTTACTTGCAAAATTCAGAAACTGGCCCTTAGTGCCGATTTCGTGATCGAAGATTCGACTGTACCGACTATACCTACGATCGATTGGATTCGGCGACTCGGTGATCTAAGACCAGCCAGTAGTCTTACAAACCTCCACCAATCCGGCCTAGGCCCCCGAGGTGGAGTATGGAGTATATACCTTCCTCAAGGAAGAGACCCGTGCCCCTCGGTGGGGACATAATGGGTTGATGATGAGGTACAAAACAAGGACCTCGATTCTGCTAGTGCATTATAGTACGATGACAGAAACACGGTAGGGTCACGTGACGTGTTCTTTTCATACTATTAACGTCTAGTAGCTTTGATCGCTTGGGCCGTCTACAGAACCGAAGTTTTAGAACTGGTTCCATACGAGGCTTTTAAATACGTAGATTGCGTAGATTTGAAGCGGCAATGTAACTAAATCGTCACGTTCGTGCAGCTGGCATTGTACACTATCATCATCATCAACCCATTATGTCCCCACCAAGGGGCACGGGTCTCTTCCCTGAGGAAGGTATAGGACGCGGGCCAAGTCCGGATTGGTGGAGGTTTGTAAGACTAGTGGCTGGTCTTACTGTCAGAAGTTTTCAAGCCGCCCTAAGGCCTCTGACTTGGCCTAAAGACTGCCATCTACCGACGGCAGCCGGCACCAAGTGCTTAACGTGCCTTGCGAAGCACGGAACCGCTCGGAAAAATGCCACTAGCGTTAGTCGTAGACGGTGACCCATCTATGGACTGAATGCGCCGTATGTTGCTTAACCTTAGTGATCGTTTAAGATCACTCAGGCAGCCCAGGCTACGAGCGATTCGATTCGATTGTACACTATACATTAACAGAATTTAGGTCCTGGCTGAATGATTTCAGCTAGGCACCATCGATTTGTTCCATGCTGCCACAATAAACGGGCCCCGATTCTGTTAGTCCATTATAGTTTGATTACAGTTACAAAGATAGTGTTTTGGCGGGTTATTTCAAAAGTGTCGTTTGCCTTTTTCAGGAGAAATACACGAAATAATTTTAAATTACCACTTTCTGAGTACTCCATGGCACCAACAAAAATATGAAATGATTTTCAGAAATCTGTCAAATTGCTTATTAAGCCAGCAGACGCTCCTTCCTTTCTACCTATAGAGTACCTACCTTACACACTATCTCACTCACCCTCTCACACGCATACATTCACATACACAATCGACACACCGAGAGGACTACACCAGCACTCACATTCAAACTTTATTTTACTTTAATTAATCTTCCGTCATTGTTACAAATTGTTTTCTGTGGGGAAGGCGCTGCTTGCTGAAATAGGTACAGGTTTTAACCTAGTTCGGCAACGGAGGCCAACTCGGTTTTTTTTAAATTTTAGCCTAGTGTAACTGTATTTGTGACTCTGTGTAACTTGTCGAATTAAAATTTATTCTTATTCTTAGTCTTAACTTCTATCTTCCGCTGTCGACGCAACTACCCGATCGGTGACAACCAGTGCTATCTCCAGATCGCATGTCGAAGCCTATTTATGAACATGCCGTGGCTTCACCTGAACCATGAGGTCGCCCTTTCAAAGTATGAAAACGTCTGGCGAGACGGCTCGCATTTTACGACAGAATTAATCAGGTTAATGCGGCTTAAAGCTGTTGTTATTGTGGCTTTTCTAAGGACATGTCGTGACATTACCAAGGCGAAGCAATTGTTATGTTTTACGGGTATTGATATATACAGGGTATTTGGTAGAACGTTCAACATACGAAAATGGTGGTTAGTTGGGGTCATCTGCTACCCACTTGGCCCAAATTATTTGACCTTGGCCCCACCATTTTTTTTTACTCTTTCTTAATTTTACAGCAAATTACCAGTTTTTTAACTTTAAATTCGAATATCTACACTTGAGATGGGTAAAACAGGCAGGATGTTGTTTTGTATTAATGTCTAATAACTAGTAGCAGACTCTCATAAAATTATTGGTTAAAAAACTGGTAATTTTCTGATGACCCCAATTAACCACCATTTTCGTATGTCAACGTTCTACCAAACACCCTGTATGTTTATCGCCGCGCGATTTTCAAATGGTATGCATTATCAATTATCATAGACCATTATATAACAAGACGACTGAGGGACTCGAAAAAAAAACTTTTTTTTTTACATCCTATACGAACTCGCGTAAATTTTCTCCACAATCTGGCAAGACAGTTATAGCGCCATCTCTTGGCCTTAAACTGTCCTAGAGATATGGCTGTCTTGCCAGATTGTGGAGAAAATTTACGCGAATTCGTATAGGATGTAAAAAAAAGTTTTTGTACGAGATAATACCCTTTGGATTGTCATGTGCGAAATATGTTGTATTAGATTTAAGGTGATTTGAGAAAAGGTGGTCAGAGTGGAGTTTTTTTTTCGCTGCCTTTTGCTCCAATACATTCGGCCCAAGGCAGCGGCTAACATTGCAAGTAAATTGACATTCAACAAACAGAATGTAAATTCTTTACGTTGAAACCAATTTCTGATTTCTGACAGTGAGTGTTGCTACTGCAACTTCACAAACATCTGAGATGTCATTGAATTCCTTCTAAATTCAATGGAGATGTCTGGATTCGAATCTCGACCTCCTGAATGCGAGTCCGGTTATTGTTCCACCGCTCCTATTAGTAACTAGCTTTCGCCCGCGACTCCGTCCGCGTGGACTTTAGTTCAAAATTTAGCAACCCCGTTCACCCCTTTAAGGGTTAAATTTAGAAAAACGGCGAAACACGTGTTCATTCAATTGTGTTGAAGAGTATTTATTTTAAGTTTCAAGAAAATTAGACAACATTCTTTATACCTCCCATACAAATTTTGGCAACCCTTTTCGCCCCCTTAGGGGTTGAATTTCAAAAAATCCGTTCTTATTCCTTGCCTACATCTATATATGTATATAAAAGGAGAAGCTGACTGACTGACTAACTGACTGACTGACTGACTGACATATCAACGCAGGGCCTAAACTATAAGAGTTAGAAATTTGAAATTTTGCACAAGGGTTCCTTTTGTAACGTAGGGGAGCACTAAGAAAGGATTTTTTTAAATTCATCCCCTAAGGGGGTAAAATGGGGGTTCAAAGTTAGTATGAAACTTTGCCGTTTTTGAAGTTATTCGAATGAAATTTGGTACGAAAGTTCTTCATTTAAAATTACATAATACGTGTAAAATAGTTTTTAAAAATCATCCCTTAAGGGGGAAAAAGGGGGGTGCAAAGTTAGTATAAAACTTTGCCGTTTTTGAAGTTATTCGAATGAGTTTCAATATGAAGTTCCTTCATTAAAATTTATGAAATACAATGTAAAATATTTTTTGAAAATCATCCCTTAAGGGGGTAAAAGGGGGGTGCAAAGTTAGTATGAAACTTTGCCGTTTTTGAAGATATTCGAGTGAAATTCAATATGAAGTTCCTTCATTAAAATTTATGAAATACATGTAAAATAGTTTATCGAAAATCATCCCTGAAGGGGGTAAAAGGGGGGTGCAAAATTAGTATGAAAGCTCTTTCGCATGCGCTAAAAGTATCCCTAACTTATTTGCAAACACTTTACTCAACTAAAGCCCACGCGGACGTAGTCGCGGGCAACAGCTAGTTATATATAGATACTCTGTGCAAAATTTCAGCTTCCTAGGTCAAACGGCTTGGGCTGGGCGTTGATGAGTGAGTCAGTCAGTCAGGACTTTGAATTTTATATATAGAGATATAGATAGATATACCTACCTAATCTGGCAACATGGAGCATCTTCAAACTGTATTCGAATACATACGACTTTGTATTTACTGCCTACTACAGACCCATTTCGATAGCAGAAAGCAAATCACCAATAGAACACCATTACACAGATGTTCCGTCATAACAGAGGGCTTTAATATGTCTCATACCTACATAAAAAACTTTGGTCTTGCAGCAACATAATACAACGTCTAGTGGCACCTTCATTCACCTATCACAGTCCTTGCAGAAACCCCATTTATTTAAGAATGCTCTCAATAAATATATATTACAAAAGTGTTATTATATACTCGCTCCAAGAATATTTCGACGATTAATCTTTGGTTAGGTATTAAGTGTTTTAGTTTGAAGAGATTTATGTCTGTTTTTTTATTGCTTATGAGTCAATGTTCCTCATAGTATGGTGTAATACAGTATAAGTTAGTCCTAAGTTTGCTGTGCCCTAGCAGGGTTCTTGTACCCAACCCATTTAGTAATAAATACCGGTTTTCAGCAGCAATTTACTACATGGGTAGTCCATCTATCATATGTAGTTTGTTTCAATAGAACTCGGTTGTTTAGTATGGTAACAGATCGCGTGATGTCAGTTACGGATTTTCCCTCCGAAAACTGAAATGGCGCCCTTTTCCGCGACACACGCCAGGCACTACCTGTCGCGTAGGCAGGGAGGTAGGCAGTCAGTTTTCTTATTCGTGGTTTCTAGTTCAATTTCGCTTATTTATTGCTACATGTGGTACGCAAAATACAAACAAATCTTCGGGATGTATTTTTATCTACGTTAAGGGTTTCTGAAAATTTAAAAAGAAACAATAAACTGAGAGCTTCGAAAATTGGGTATTTGACAGAATGTCAAATGAGTTACTTTTAAAACGGAATTTTGTATGAAAATACTTGCTTGTGACGTCACATTTCAGAGCACTCTTTTTATGTTTCATCTATTTAAAAATTGTAATAAATGTAACCGAAAGAATACATTTTCGGAAACATTTTGTAATTTTGGTTTTAATCGAGCATCTCAAATAATTTATTGTTGATAGTGTCAAATACCGTAATGTGACAGGTTCCGACGTTCTTTCAATGAGCTGCTTAGGAATCACGGCATCTTAAAAGTCAAAGAAGTGGTTTAACACTTGTAAACGTATTTTTAAAGGTCCAGGATTATTTTTCGTCGGTCACAACGTCGGAACCTGTCATATTTTTGAGTATTTTAATACGGTATTTGACACTATCAACAATAAATTATTTGAGATGCTCGATTAAAACCAAAATTACATAATGTTTCGGAAAATGTATTCTTTTAATCATTTACTAGTTATTACAATTTTTAAATAGATGAAACATAAAAAGAATGCTCTGAAATGTGACGTCACAAGCAAGTATTTTCATACAAAATTCCGTTTTCAAAGTAACTCATTTGACATTCTGTCAAATACCCAATCGGAGGGTAGATATTTAAAAAGTCATTATTTTATTAAAGAGTTAAAAGCTAAGCTTGACTGCTCTACATGTCACTCAGAAAGATTTTATTTAAGGACATTTAATCAACTTTTTAAGTACCTACCTTTAGTTTATTTACTATTGCAGTATACTGTATTTTATTCATAAACATAAAAAAAAATACATTACAAACACAATCAAAATTCACACACAGCTTCGTCAAAAATAACAAAAAAAAAAAAGGTCAAAAGTTAATCAAAAATACCGCCCCGGGACACACCCGACCCAAAAGTTCCCATGACGCTAGCAGCGTTCCCCCGCTGCACCGCTAGAGAAATTCTCTGCATCAAGTATGCCCCGGAACGATGATCATACCCACGACTCCTCAGGCGTCGCCCGATTTCCCTAACGAAACCTCTTCCGTCTTCCCCCCAAACTCCCATTGTCTCGACAGCCAGTGGAACAAACAAATAATTTTGTAAAAGCTGGCTGTACTTTCTGACCTTCAATTTAGCAGCTGCCTCAGCAGCGGCACCCGCAGAAGCAGCTGTCAAACCTACATTGGAAGGCGCAAAAGTACATACGCACGTAGCGTCCCACAAAAGGCTCCGACCCCTCTCCCACGGCACCATGGTGAGACCGTCTGGACGCTTACCATCACTGCGGCATAGGCCCGGCGGTTCAAGAACTGCAGGGACGTCAGCCGAAATCAGCGCTCTCCGGACGATATCATTTATCGCATGGTGCCGTGAGAGCCTACCCGCACTTCGCACGCAGTAAAGCCCGTGGCGACCCAGGCGATCCACTTCCACCCCACAGACACAGAAGTGTGGCTCGCAAATCATACACCCAAGGCGTAGTGCCACCGCCACGCGTAAGGAATTGTCATCCAACAACGTCCCCAACTGCGGCGATGGCAATGCCTGTAACCACAAACCGGAGTCTGGGCGGGAAACCGCCCGCAAGCGCGCTTGCTCAGCACCGGAACTACGCACAAGAAGCGTCTCCAGAGTTGTCCGACACAACTCTTCATCCCAGGCGCGCTGGCGTACTGGCTCTTCAGGCACCGCGCTTCCAGGACACGCAGCCTGCCATAGCAGTAAAGCCTCCGCCGCATGAGGAATGCTAAACCCGTCACCATCAACGTGCAGAATGCGAATGACAAGTTCTAACACCCCATGCGACGTAGCCAAAAAAGCCGGCAACCGCGTGTCCCCCAAACGACGAACGCCAAGCCCACCGTGCCTTATAGGTAGCGCCGCCTGAGCCCATTGATCACCGGACAAGCTGATATTTAGGACTCCTTCGAGAAGTTCCTTCAGCACCTCGTCATAGAGCTGAGTCTCCCGACTATATAACCAGACTGGGGCCGTCCGTAACGTGTAAGTCAGCCTCGGCATTGACAAACAACTGCGCAATATGGACAGGGCAACATGGACTTCTGTGGATTCACACGAAGACCCATGGAACGTAAGCTGCGAACCAGGATCTCCACATCTCCCAAGACATCATCTACACTACCACCTATAGTGCCATCATCTAAATACCAAAGGTTTAATGGTGAGCTCAATGACGACACTACATCTTGTATCGCCAGGCTAAAAATCAATGGACCCAGAGGGTCACCCTGCTGAGCTCCTACCTGGGACAAAATTGGGGTACTGCCATAAAATAAGTTGCTCGGCCTTGCATAGCACTGGTGAAGAAAGGGAAAGAGGGAGGGAGCATGATCCTTAACTTTGCTTAAAATGATGTCTCGCTCAACCATATTAAAGGCATTCTCCAAGTCAACTTTAAAAATGACGTCATCCGACCCAACTCTGGAGTAGGCAAATGACCGGGTAGCATGAATGGCGGCCTCGCACCCCAGAGGTACCCCAAAACCCAACTGCCGTGGCTGTAAATAGGCTGACGCTTCGTCCTTGACAGCACAGCAGCCAAGCTTGGCCACGAGACGGCGGAGCACACTACCCACAGCAATGGGCCGGATGCCACCATCTTTTTTTCTCAATGCACACAATGACGCACCATACAGGAAAGGGCACACCTCTCTATTTACCATACCCTTTAGCATGAAGTTCGCCAAAGTGCACAGCGAACGCAAAAGAGATGCCCCATTGTCCCCAGCAGCCGGCGACGTCAACTCCTTGAGGTGCTCCGGACGAATCCCGTCAAGGCCACCTGCCGAACCATTAGTAAATGATGCAATTGCTCTCGACACGTCCGCCACCTCTACGGTCAAAAATTCATTGGTTAGATTCGGTTCTGCAGGAAAGTCCAAATCTCGACTAGGAGCAGGGTGCTTAAGCCGAAGAGCCTCTACCGTAGCATCACATTCAACTGCCAATGAACTGTCCGATAATAAAATCCGAACAGCCCCGCTCAAATCCCCGTCGTGGACTTTAGACTCTACCACGTTATAAAGAGAACTTTTACCTGCAGGCCCGAACCTCGGTGCGACATCCGCGGGCTGATAATCGCCCAAATCGCCTAACGTGATATTTTCCTTTACCTTGGATGTTAGAGATCTGCCCCTGACCATACAGGAAGGGACCCTGAGGCACGAGTACGCGAATGTCTGTAAATCAAACCAGTCATGTGCACCATTTGACTGAACGCATCTCTCTATAATCTGAGATAATCTTCCCGCAGCCAAATACCTCGCTCCCTTCGGTATATGCTTTAAAACTCGGATCCCCCTTCTCATTAACGGAAGATCCTCGAACAACGGCTGCGAACTACTGGCAACACCTCCCTGCCCATCTAACGTTGACTGCTGCAAGACGGCATCGGCACCTCTATGCACCCGACTAATGTGAACACTCAGACCCCGAGGTACCACGAACTGCCTTGAGGAGCCGGGGCAATGCGGGCAAACCGCCCTGGTAACATTCATAACAAAAATAAGGTGCCTTTAAAATACACACAACACAACGATTATAAAAATTCAAAACTCTAACCAAGCACAATACAGTAGATGCTTAAAAATAAAATATCAATAGGAAGTATCACCATGTCACATTATAAGCAAAACCATAAGTAATATTAGAAAACAGTAATAAAATTTTACTTTTTTTTTTATATAAAGTCAGTCAAATGGCGTCAGATATAAAAAGGATTAAAATAATAAAAACAAATTATGAAAAAATATGCTAATTATAAACGTCATAAACATGTCATGTTATATTCATTCAAATACCAAAAATTATGAAATTAATCGCAAATGTCAATATTACTTACATAAAATGAAGGCAAACAAAACGGTCCTTCGCGGCACGTTTATTAAATTGTGAATTAAACAAATAATCAATTAATTACCAATACAAAATAAAAGCAATAAAATCATTCAAAGCACAAAAGTATCTAATGCTGATAAGAAGCAGCTTTTAAGCTATCCCCGCAAAAGCTAAATCAAGCACGCCCGTTTAAAACAGCCGATACGCAGAACACTAGGCACCACCGGTGAGCTCCCGCTAGTATCAGTCCAAGCAGCAGCGACGGACCACCAAACGGGCCGACACACTCCGGACCAGCCACGGGAGCCGGCACTTTACTCAGCCGGCACCTTGCTCAGCCGGCAAAGTCACAGACGGCAGCAATAGGCGTAGAAAGGAGCAACATCCGTCAAAAGCGTCAAAGTTGGGTGACAGTGACAGCAAGCGGAGGGCTTCGATTGGTTGCCTGGGATGACAGCGTGACGCAGCTATGTTTGTCTCTTTCTGGCACTTAGCCGTTACTTATCTGGGTCACTAAAGTTGTTTGCACGAATTGAGCTTTTTACTCACGGATTAAGCGACCAAAAAGACGAAATCCATGACGATGCACTGTGCACTTAAGGTAATATACATCACATGATGAACCATCACCAAATACTTTTTATTTTAATTAAATAGCCGCCCTCGATACGTGCTTTCAATAACACGGCACGTTCTTCAAGGACATAACAATTAAACTGTGGGTAACTAAAATAAAGATACTTAGTTAATAGTACCTTGTTACTATTAACTACGTATCTTTATTTTAATTAACTACAAGCATACAACTCTATCACTAATACCACATCGGCTGAAATTATGCATCAGCTCTATGCCTATAAACCTATCCAGAGGAAAACTTTTCCCTTAGAGCAGAACGGACCTATTACCTCATCACCGGGTGAAAAAGAGACAAAACAAGGAAAGCAGTAAAGTTCTGATTTGAAGACCCATTCCTTTTCCGACGACGCTTCTTCTCACCGCATTCGTCATGCGTTCGTTTTTTGAATTTTGATTTTATTGTCGTGTATAAAATTTTAAGGCCAGTGTCTTTTTGTTTTTGAAAGTGTAATTTTGCTGCCAGTGTGAAGTTTGTTACTGCGAACGGGCGGTGAAGGCTTAAGTAAGTAAGTAGTCTAGGATCTATTCATCATCAACCCATTATGTCCCCACCGAGGGGCACGCGTCTCGTCCCTGAGGAAGGAAAGTATAGGCCATACTCCACCACGGAGGCCAATCCCGGATAGGTAGAGGCTTGTAAGAGTAGTGGCTGGATCTATTAGTACATTAAAGATGAGATAATATTAGGTACTTTTGCAGAGGAAAAAGTTTTGTTTAGGCAAAAAAAAAATTTGGATTTCTTTCCCTTAGGATGGGTTCGACGAACTATTTGAGCAAGTCAAAAGCGTACAAGCCGCGGAGCGGGTCCAGCGTGGCCAGCGACAAAGATCTTGGCGGAAAGCTGAGGAGGACCAAAATCAGGGGAGTACTGTACAGAAACGGTTTATGATAGGTATTTTACCGATGGTTTCTGGTACGATTACAATCTGTTAATCTACTGTTAGCAGCCGTCAGTAGACCAAAGTGAATGTAAAAAATTACTCTGACAGCTTCTGCTAACAGTAGCTTGACAGTGTTAGTAACCGTCGACAGCACCTTTCCACGCGTGCACTCATTTTTATAAAGCAGAGTTCCCTGAAAGTCAATTTCAAAGATATAAATATAAGAATAAGATAAGAAGATTCGTTATTTTAGAGACCAAATAAGTGGAGGAAGTCAGTCAAGGGAGACTTTGAGGACGTCTTGGAATAACGGTGTGAATATGATATTATCTGGTCTCTCCAATAACGAATATTCTTGTCTAACGGTGTGAATATTATTTATTCCAAGACGTTCCTCAAAGCCTCCCATGACTTCACTCTTCCTAGACTAAGGAAAACGGTTTTATACAGACATAGATTTCGTCCATCAACATGAACCCATTATGTCCCCACCGAGGGACACGGGTCTCTTCGCTGAGGAAGTTATAGGCCATACCTACTCCACCACGGGGGCCAAGTCCGGATTAGTGGCTGACTAGTGACTAGGTAGTGACTGGTCTTACTGTCAGAAGTCTTCAAGCCGCCCCAAGGCCTCTGACTTGGCTTAATGACTGCCATCTATCGACGGTCACCCGTCCATGCACTGAACGCGCCCTATGTTGCTTAACCTTCATGGTCATTTAAGATTACTCAGGCAGCCGGGCTACCAGCGATTCGTCCAATTGAATGAAATTCTCACTCCAATATGTATGGCTGAATCAATATGTATATGTAGGTACATACAGGGTGTCCCAAAACTCGACGTCAAGCCGAAACCGGATGAAAAGCAAAGTCGTACTGGTATTAAAAAAAATACAAAAAAACTTTTTTTTCAGTACAGTAATTTTTTTTAAATTATTTAGGTACTCAAGAAATTTCACAAAAATAATAAAAACCAAAATTAAAATTAAAACTGGGCATTTTTGAAGTTAATTTTTTTCCTTCCAAGCTGGAGAAGCTGGTTTTGAAATTTTGTTAACAGTTTAGAGAAGTATTATTCAGAGTTACAAAACAAAAAAATTGGAAAAGGTAAAAAGATTTGTGGCAACAGGATTTTTAATTTTTTTTTAAATGCCTACAAATGTGCAATAAAAACTATCACTCGGCATACGTTTTGGCCTTCTCTATTTTATTCTACGTCTATGGAAAGCTTGCTTGAAAAGCATGAAAATAAAGCTACATTTGCTTTAATTTCATGCTTTTAAGCATGAAAACCGCAATCAGGCTACTACGGCATAAAAACCGCACTTGACCTATTTATTTGATAAGTGGTAGTGGTGTGGACAAAAATGTAGTATTTTTCTCGATACAAAATAAATACACGACCCAAAATTATGTCGATGTAGGTGAAGTAAGTGAACTTTTGAAGCTGATGTGAAATTGTGTAACTAAATTATCATTAACACCACATAAGCTCGCGCCCGTATCCCAGAGGCTTAGGCAGAGAGCAGGGTTATATTTCGCTTCATCAACAATCATCAGTCGCTGCATGCATGCCGAATTCGGTAGTTGACACGATCAACGATAAATTATTATTTGATAAGCTCGATTAAATCAAAAATTACAAAATATTTCGGAAAAGTATTTCTTTCTTTTCCAAGTGGCGGGAAGACGCTGGATGCAAGCCGCTTCCGACCGGTCTTTTTGGAAATCCATGGAGGAGGCCTATGTCCGGCAGTGGACTTCTTGTGGCTGAATGATGATGATGATGATTTCTTTTAGTCATTTAGTAGTTATTACAATTTAAATAGATGAAACATGAAAAGAGTGCTCTGAATAATGACGTCATAATTCGGTATTTTCACACAAAATTCCGTTTTAAAAGTAATTTATTTGTCATTTTGTCAACTACCCAATTGTCAGCGTTTGTTGGCAAGGGGCATATTATGGTCTCTGCCTACCCCTTCGGAGTACAGTCGATAGCACGCCATCCTTCACATTTTAGTTGCAAAGTCGCCCGTAATGCAACCGAGTAGAGTGCATGGGTGTATAGGATGAGGTGCTGTCGAGTGTACAGGCTTGTGTAATGTATTGTAATTATTTCGCTTTTAGATGTTAATCTCAGGTCACGTTGTTGCAAACAAATTGAACGAAATCTACAAGTTACGTTTCAAAACATTAGTGTAATTTTTATTATAACAAAATAGCATCACCTATAAGTCTATACTAACTATTTTCCACACCATCTTACCAATCACTACGCACTTGTTTACGATAGCAACGGTTACCATGGAAACAGTGTAATCAATACGTTCCCTACAAAATTAAAACTTAAGTCCCCCAGTGCACGCCCACAACGTGGCGCAATGCGCAACAAAAATGTGTTTCTTTTAAAAATATTCTAATTTTTTTTTAAATAGTTTCTATCGCAAAATGTAGTTTTCGTTAAAAATGTAGTTTTCGTTAGAAAGTCAAATAAAAAAAGAGGAAAAAAATTAAATCATAAAAGCAAACATAGCAAAAAGTTTTAGTGCTTTTAAGAAGTGATTGAATAAAAAATGACGTATTGCTATCCCTACTACAGACGACCGGCCAAAATGAACGAGTATGGCCTGAAGAGGATCCCGGATTACACAGAGCTGGCGTACAAGGAAGCTGTCGGGAAGCTGAGATACTTTCTATCTGGAAACTATAGTCCTAGCGTAAGTCACACACACTAACAATAATTATTATAACAACTGTTATCAAATTATCCTTAACTACCGTTTCTATTACACCACTGACAATCTGATATGAATCATTCTTCATCCAGCTACTGGGGGCAAATACTTCTCATCACAAAAATCGAAACACTTCCGTTTTTATTTTTTCTGTGTTAATATCACACAAAAAAGTTTTCATTCCATGAAAAAAATAACATAATTGTATAGCTGGCAGCTTGGCCTTTACAGTGGAAGCGAAAATTCTAAATTAGAATTTCATTTGTTTATCCTATAAATGAAATGAATCACTGTTGTGAGACAAATGTGTGTTTAGAGTTGGAGTACATTTCACTTATAAAACTGAAAATTATCGCCTATCTTAAAACTTTTTGATCTTTATTTGTTTACTGTGACTTTGGGACGTCTGAAGAAAAGTTTTTTTTAAACATATGGATACTTCGCCTGCAGAGGCCGCCCAAGTGGTGGCATTGCTGGATTCTGGGCTTAGTCAGCGTGTTGTGGCGGGAAGATTGCATCTAAGCCTATCGTCTGTTCATAGAGTCTACAAACGCTATCAGGAGACTGGTTTTTTTACGCGCCGGTCAGGATCTGGCAGGAATCGGGTCACTTCTGAGCGAGATGATCGATTTATTGTCACAACTTCTTTACGAAATCGACGCCTAAACGCTTTTCAACTGCAGCAGCAGCTTCATGTTGTACGTAGGGTGGCTGTAAGTGACTCTACAATTAGAAAAAGGTTGAAACCAGCAAATGGACCGAAATTAACTGCAGACCATCGAAGAGCGCGCCTTAACTTTGCTCGTGAGCACCTTAATTGGTCATACCTCCAGTGGAGCAAAGTCCTTTTTTCTGATGAGTGTAAAATTATGCATCAGCGCCGACGGTAAGACAGAGCTTGCCTTCGTGTTTGGGCCATGTCTGCCTGCACTGAACAGTCATCGGTATGTCGAACAGTGTCTTGAGCCTCACGTGATGCCATAAATTCAATGCATGATGCCCTATGCAGATTTTATTGGCAACGGTTTCATATTCATGCACGACAATGCTAGGCCTCACACCGCGGACGTCGTACGAGATTATCTTACTGAAGTCGGTATCTCCATTATGGAATGGCCAGCAAGAAGCCCTGACATGAATCCCATAGAACATTTATGGCATGAATTAAAGAGACGAATTCGTGCAAGTGATCCAGCCCCAGAAACACTTAGCCACCTGCAAAATGCAATCCAAGAGGAATGGGATGGAATGCCACAACATTTGATCGTGACTCTCATCCGATCGATGAAGAACCGTATGGAAGCAGTAATAAGAGCTCGGGGAGGGAATACAAGTTAATAAATAAACTTTTCATAGCTTTTTTTTCATTTACGAGCATTGTTTTACTGATTTCCTTCATACTCCATATAGGGCAAAAATTACTCGTTAAACAAAATTAAATATTCAAATCCTCATATTATTAATTACCTAAACTACATTTAACATATATACCTAAATATACATATTTTTCTAATAATCCATACAAAACATAAACTTGCAAGGTGTTTCGATTTTTATGATGTGAAGTGTAGTTTCTGGAACCAGAGTGGCGAATAATCGTCAGCGATTATCCCATGAACAAACTCGCCATTCAATTCTCGCCTGCGGCTGTTTACACTTTGGCATAAACTCTAATATTAATCAAGCGATTCTCGAATGAAAGTAGTTATCATAGGCGAGACGCATTTCTGTCTACGTTTATTTTACAGACGACTAATTGTAGATCTATAGACGCATACGTGTCTCGTCTTTTAAGCAATGGTCGGGCGAGAGTCGCAAGTGTCGGTGCACGCTAATCACTGATTGATTTTGACACGAGACTTGCCATTCGTGAGCTACATTTTCTCGTAGAGCAACTCGTATAGTTTGCACAGGCCACGAAAAAAATAAATAGCGATAATCGTATCCTAGAGGCGAAGCCCGGAGCATGTGTTTACACTAGGCGAGCATATTATTGCCTAGAAGAAAGCGCCACTCGCATTCGAGAAACTTCTTGTGTAACAGCAGCCCCTATAGATTAACGACTCGTATTTCTACCGTTGGAGCGACGACATAGAGAAGACAGCGGGAAAGGACTGTACTGACAAGGCAAATGATGATAGAAAGAAATGGAGGCCTTTGGAGGAGGCCTATACCGATAGGGGCCATGAATTCTAACAGTTTTTTATTTTTTTGTTTTCTTTTTTTACAATTTCAAAATTCTTTTTAAAAATCAAATGTTTTAATTCATGGTTTAATAAAAGCTAATAATAATAATTTCTATAGTTGCCGTATTAGCCGCATCTTAATAAAAAAACCCCCTTCAAGACCGTCCACCTTCAATTTCGTTCATCACCGCAGGTCCGCAGCTACGGCGGGTCTCCCTCGATCAAGAACTTGGACGAATCCGACGGAGACCTCATCGACAAGAAGTATCCCTCCACCACGCTGGGCGCCAACCTCGACTACAAGCCCAGGCCGCGGCTGACGGCTAAATACACCACCCTGTATGCGGATAGCCTCAAGAACTATACACCGCCGAGTAATTTGAATCATGGTAAGACCTAAAATTATTTTTGCAAATCCGAATATGGGCAGATAAAACGATAGCACTGAATTGAAAAAAGTTTTTAATAGTAGATTGTTCACCAAGGGCGCAAAAAAAATTTTTGCGTTGAGGTTGTGAAATTGAATTCTACCATTTGAGAAGAATCAAATGAAAATGCGTACTTGCGTTCCAATTTCAAATATTTGACAATAGGTACTTCAAAGTTTTGCAGCAAAGAGTTTGGAAGTTCAGTTAGTAGTTCCAAACTCGGTTTTAAAACTTATGCTTGGGTGGGAGCGAAATAGATGTAGGACGAATCCTGAGGAGTGAAAGAAAAGTCCGACTTCTTAGTAAATGAGATTCAAAATTGGATTTTGAGTCTATTTACTTAAAGGTACCGGTAATAGGTAAATAGATTCAAAACCCAATTTTGAGTCTATTTGATGCATCTTAGCTTGAACAACAATAGCGTGTTTTGGGTCCTAAATTTAGGCATCAAAATGCATCATTTCGAGCAGATGGAGTGAAAAGTTTAAATAGTTGTTTTTACGCAATTAAGTAATTAATTAGTTTTATTGCATCTTGCATCCTTCTAGCGCTAGCTGCCTTATTAAATACGCGAACCCAATCCTTTGCGATTTCCATCATCTAACTGTCAAATTTTATCCAATTAGCTGTCGCAAATGCCAGAATTCCGATTCAGAAGCAAGAGGAGTACATTAAATTGAATTCCATTCACGACTTTCTATTCCTAATCCTAGGGTTGAAATTGACTTGCACCCTTCTAGTGCCGCCGCCGGCGCCAGCCGCCTCGGATCTGTCCGGCGGCACCAACCCCGATGTGGTGAACTTCATTCAGAAACAAGAGGAGTACATCGAACAGCTGGAGCGCGAAAGCCAGTATTGCAGGGTAAGATGAAATATAATTACGAGTACTTCATGAGTATCTATAAAGGGATATTAATGAAAAGCGAAAATCTGAAACATGTCACTTGAGTTTGTAATGGATAAGTACCTAAAAAGTTGTACCTAAATTACAAATTAAAAAAATGGCGTGTTTCAGGAACCACGCATGTTAGAAATAACCCTGTGTACCTATTACACCCACTTTATGTAGAACGTTATACTCAGAATCATCATCATCATCACCAAACCATTATGTCCCCACCGTGGGGCACGGGTCTCTTCCCTGAGAAACGTATTGGCTATACTTCACCGCGGAGGCCAAGTCCGGATTGGTGGAGGCTTGTAAGACCTGCTGGTTTTACTGTCAGAAATTTTCAAGCCGCCCTTAGGCCTCTGACTTGGTTTAACGACTGTCATCTATCGACGGCAGCCGGCACCAACTGCTTAACGTGCCTCGCTAAGCACGGAACCGCTCGGAAAAATGCCACTAGCGTTAGTCATTGAACGATACCAAGTTGATGATCATTGCCAAGAAATTGAATGAGTGATCCTATCATTCACTTAAGAAAATCATGCCTGGTTTGGTTGGTGCGTTTGGGAACCTAGACTTCTCTCTCTTAATCCTTTTACCTGTTCCTATGTCTAGGATGAGCTGAACAACCTCCTCGGAAAAGTGAAGGAGGTGATCTCCGAGAATGAACACCTGCACGAGGCGCAGAAGAACAGGCTCATCTCGCGAATGTTCCAGACTACGGGCTCCGAGACTGATGAGCTGGACGACTTGGGTGATAGCACTGGATTGGACAGTGACAACAAGGTGAGGGTAGGAAGTAGTAATGATAAGTCAGACGGCGAAGCTACCCTGTGATTTGCAGGTTGGATGAAATGGGTGTTAACGCTGGGTTGAAAAGTGAGAATGATGTAAGGGTAGGAAGTAATAATGACGAGACGAAGGGACGAGAGAAGTTAGCACTGGGTTGGACAATGTTAATAAAACATAAACATTTAGGAACATACAGGCACAGAATATATTACTTCCGGCCCGAGACTAAGGTGAGAATATTGGTACACATATTTAGCAGCACACGGAATAAAACAATCCGGGAATATTGACTGTACCGGCTAGCACCCCATAGATCTCTTTCTTGAAGCACCGCCGCCCTACAAACTGCAACCATCTGCTGTTCGACAGAGTGGAATTGCACATGCTCTCCTCTGCTCATACACTGACTGACGTCGCCTTACTTTTTCAGTATCATCCTATCATCATCATCATCCCATTATGTCCCCACCGAGGGGCACGGGTTTCTTCCCTAAGGAAGGTTTAGGCCATTCTCCACCACGGGGGTTAAGTCCGGATTGGTGGAGGCTTGTAAGACTAGTGGCTGGTCTTACTGTCAGAAGTTTTCAAGCCGCCCTAAGGCCTCTGACTTAGCTTAACGACTGCCATCTATCGACGGCAACCCAGCCGGCACCAACTGCTTAACGTGCCTTCCGAAGCACAGATATGCTATAGACCATGCACAATACCTACTATTTTGCCCATTTCATTCTAGAAGGCCATTGGATCGAATAAATTTATATATTTTAGATTTCACCATCAAAAGCCCGTCGTTCGGCTTCGAAGTCTCGTACCACGAAACTGGAAGGACCTAATATCGTCTTCGAGTCCCGCATCGCAGAGCTGGAAGCCCAGCTCACTCAGGCGAAAATCGACCTGAAGAAAGTTCAAGTAAGTGGCTATATGATAAATAAAGTAGGCTTGTCCACAAGGTCAATCTATAGGAGAAATTAAATATTGTTTTATAGATAAGATAAGAATATTCTTTATTCAGATGTTTAAGATTGATATTGCCTAAATGTGCATAGTGTGACAATAATGAAATTATAATTATAGTTATGGTAGTACAATGGAAATATTTTGCATGTTAAATGGATGTCGCATGTGGAATAATAAATTATTAATCAATGTTTTATTATTATTAAATAATATTAAATGTGTAGTGCCCTTACAAGGGTGTCGTGTACCGAATCTCGAAATTACAAAAAAGAACTGTAATGTAATGACACATAACAATGCAATGAATAAATGAATATGAAAAGGTCGTATTTCCATTTACATCATTAAGTTTTTTATAGGTTCCAATGAGGTATTAAAATGTTTTTTTTTTCTTAGGAAGAGAACAGCGAGAATAAACGCAAGCTCGCCTCAGGGCTAGTTGACTCAACCTGCCTTGATGGCTTCAAGCGGCAGATCGACAACTTGCAAAGGTGGGTTTTTCTCTACCATACCACTGAATACATAATAGTACAGGTACAGAAGATTCACTCCGCAAACTCAATTAAAGACAAAAGGGACTCTAGCAGCGATACAATTAGGTGCAATTCAGATCGCACGGCGCTAAAAAACCTACGGTTATATTCACCTACATGTTGCCTCTCTTTCTATCGCGTAACTCGCGCGCGCGTCACTGCTCGCTCGTGCGTGAGTCCCTACTTATCAGCCACTCTGGTGTGGCCGCCGCATGTCCTTACGCGTTCGATATCTACACGCGGCGTGCGTCAGGCCTGACCATTTTATTACTTCAGTTGGTAATAGGAGATAAGCCCATTACACAATGAAAAAAAAAAAGGTATAAGAATAAGAAATAAAGGGGAAGATGCCGATTGCCATACCAATAAAACACACAACAAATATGAGACAGATAACTCTGCGGTATAAATGAGCCCAATTAGGGCCTTTCTCCACTGCTCCGGTCCGGCAAACGTTAATTACCGATCCGATTTACAAACACACAAGAATACCAAAGCCCATTACACAATGAAAAAAAATAAGGTATAAGAATAAGAAATAAGGGACAAGGAATAAGGAATAGCGGAATCCAGCAATGGCAGCACCGTTGAGCAAGACACAATTCAAGAATAAGGAAGACAATTGATTTCTGTGCTATTCCTTATTACTTATTCTTATACCTTTTTTTTTTCATTGTGTAATGGGCTTAATAAGCTTCACCACTACACCATCATCCGGTTTTTTATGGTCCGATAATTTGCTAGATCGGAACGGTATTTTACCGGTCTGAAGTGATCGACGTACAAAATACATACTTACACGTTTTTGCACCGCGCATACAACCCAAAAATGTTCCCATACTATTTTATTTACATTAATAGAATATGTGGAAAACGTCCCCTGCCTCGAATAGAAAAACCGAGGAATTTTAATAAAGCACTGCGTCACGTCCATTGCCGATTAAAGTCGGATGAAGTGGAGAAGCATAATCCGGCATCCGATATTTTTCTCATGACTGATTCCGGTTCCGACGCCGGACCGGAGCAGTGGAGAAAGGGCCTTACTCGCCAGTCGATCACCCACTTGTTACACTTCTACTTCTCTGTCTACTAGGGACAAGTCCGCCTTGGAGAGCCAGATCTCCAAACTGAAGGTGAGCTTGGACAGCCGCGATGTGGACTTCGAAGGGCGGTACAAGCGAGGGTCTGATGCCATCGAACACCAGCTGCGCGAGGAGAGGAATAACTTGGAGACGGAGCTCCGTCGGCTGAAGGTATTTGAAAGAGAGGCTTTCTCTAAGTCTATATGCGCACACTAGGCGACATACGACAGCGACAGTTCGGCAACTAGACGCGACGACAGGCTACGGCTGTCAATTTTCATATATTTTGTTCGAATCTCCGCACACTTGGCGTCAGAGTTGCGGAGTCGCGACGACAAGACGCCATAAGTAAATGACGTCGCGTCTGACGCGGCGACTAGACGCGGCGACAAGTCGCCCTGTTTGCGTTGGCTCTAAAAGTTAACTGCCATTTTAATGTTAGTTGGCTCTAAAAGTTAAAGGCGGAAACACATTATAGAAACGAGACGCGACCCGATGCAGCGTGACGCGTGTTGAGTCAAATCAAATCTATATTGTATTTATTGAACCGAACGAGTAAGTGTCAACATGTCAAAAATTTGGTTTTTCAGTATGCCACATTTATAAAACTGCATAATATTTAGCAAAGTTATACAAAACGATATGGCTAATAAATGCCAATAAGCAAAAACACAATAACACTGTTAAATAATAATAAATAATAATAATAATAAACTCACGCCCGTTATCCCCGAAGGGGTAGGCAGAGGCACCAGTCTCTAGAACTGGACCCACGTTTTGCCGAGTTTATTAGGTCCCAAACGTGACAAGTGGCAAGCCTGTCGCCGTTATCCGGGCACAATTTATCAGCGAATGGTGTTGCTGTACAAACAAACAAATGTACGTAACTAAAAGTCATTGGTACATGCGTGGTTCGAACCCAGACCCTCATGATCGAGAAGCAAGGGTCAACCCCACTACGCCACCACCGCCACACTGTTATTACCTGATTTATCCCTCACTCGCAGTTTATTTAATTAAGTATTTTATTTTATCATGAAAATACCATTTGCTTAAAAGATGTATGCCCCAAAAAATACCTAAAATTTCAGTGGTCCTCAAATAAAAGCGATCCTACTGCTGCCATAAATGTTCGCAACTAGCAAAGATGTAGGACTTTTGTTTAAAGGCCGATTATGATCGATTATTTTATGCTAATGCGCTACGCAAAGTATAGGAAGAAGTATGGAGAGCTGACTACGAACCTCTTTTTTAATCAAAGGCAAAAAAATGTAAGATAGCCACCACGACGCCATATTTACTCACGATTGACGTTGTTGATGCGAGTGCAACTTCTATAAACTATTTTATTTTCTTTAGTGTTTGTCTTGTCTTGTTTGGTTGTCTGTCTGTTTTCCTTAAACAATACCTACCTAAACCTATATGGGTATATGATGCAAGCAAAGCTGCGTGCATGAGCTATTTTGAGTGACATGTAAGTTTGAGAGATGTTGTGTCTTTGTTTACCTTTAGTCGTTCGCTTCAGTAAATAGATTGTAGGTACCTACTATTTTCTATACCTCAGAATCATTATTTTGGGCATCGCGTGTTGGCAATGTGCACGATGCACAACGGGGTGTCGATACGTGGTGTCGCGTCGCGTTTCAATAGTCTGTAGGCCGCTTATTACCTACTGTCATTTATAAAAAAAAAAACAGTAATGTCCTGTATATAAATGTTAACTTCCGAAGGACGAATTGGTCACACACTACTTTTACAAAAATAGAATAGACCAGTTAACATTATTAATTAATAAATGCAGCATTATATGCACTGACCTTATATCTCTAAAATCACCCGGCAGACGTTGTGCCTTTTGCCGCTTTTATAGATAGTCCGCCTCGCGCTTGGCCGGTTTTTTTAAATAAATATAGATTAGTGAGATTAGATCCACAAACTTTCGACAAAATAGTTTTATTGTGCGAGCGAGTGATAAATTCAATAAAATGATTGCACATCATGACATAGATTTGTTCAATACAGTAGTGCGCCATTTTTTGCACGTGGATAAATATTAGTGGTTAAATGTAACAATATAATTGTAAAATCATTGTTAATATTTGAATGTCTACAGTTAGGTAGTGTAAGTTATGTGTTTGACTGTGTGAAGTATGTGGCAGGAAGACGCTGCATGCAAGCCGCTTCCAACCGGTCTTTTTGGAAATCCATGGAGGAGGCCTACGTCCAGCAGTGGACTTCTTGTGGCTGAATGATGATGATGATGATGTGTTTGACAAAGCATGAAGACCATACATTTTTTGGTTACGTTGTGTCTATAGGCGAGAATCTGTTATTAGCTCCTGCATCCTATTTTTATTCTACTAGATTAATTTTATAAGCTGATGATTCTCCTAACTGAATAAATAAATTAGTAAGTATTGTCAAAGTGTATGACAAAGCCCAAAACCTTCCTTAGGGAAGAGACCCTTGCCGCTCAGTGGGGACATAGCGGGTTGATGATGATGATGACAAAGGCCATTGCCCCCAGGATAGGGTTAACAGTTGAAAAAATCAAAAGACCGGAGAAAAGGCCTGATTTCCATGGAAAAGTCCTGAGATTTCATACACTTAAAGAATTTTCTCTCTAAAACGTATTACCTCCTATTATCGTTTTATACACTGCTGATTTAGCTCACGCTTTGCAACTTGCACATCGCACTCAAAGCGGTGGGGCGGGGTTGGCAGCGGCATACAGCCCGTCGCCCCGCAGTGCCGTTCAATTGTTACCAAAAGAATATTATTTTTAGTTGGTATAACTTTCAATTAAAAAGAGATCCTTAAAATGTAACCTGTGTTTTACGTAACCTGTGAGATATCACGAGATTTGCAAAATCCTGAGAAAAGTCAAAAATCCGGTAATCAAAGGGTAATCAAGGGTGCGATATCTCAGGACAAATCCTGAGATATCGCACCCTTGCAAGAACAACGTGATGTTTCGAAGAAGACCATTTGTTATTCATAGAAATTGTTTATTTCAACGCGATTTTATTTACTCCGAAAGAGCCGGAATAATGAGAAAAAGAGACACTGCATCACGTTATAGCGATATCTCTTTCGGCCGTTCCTTTGAAACCCTAAAAAAAATGCTCGCACGTAACGTAAGGGTTTCGAAATAACTCGTTGTTCTTGCAAGTGTGCGATATGGTAACCCTGCCCCAGGACGAGCTCGCCAAGGAGCGCAGCAAGAGCCGCGAGCTGGCCGGCGAGGGCGCGCGCCGCGCCGTGCAGGAGCGCAGCGCGGCCGAGCAGCGCTACACCGCGCACTTCGACGAGCTGGCCCACGACCTGGCGGCGCAGTACGACAACGTGGCCAAGTTGCAGGTGAAAAGTGCATCGTATTACAGGACCTTGCATTGCATTGCTTCATAACATAGCACATTATAACATCATGCTATAAGATTTATAAAAGTATTATGACACACGACTATGTCGTATGCTAAGTGGCATTAATTAAGCTCGTCTACGAGCAAAACTTTTGTGTTAATGTCATAAAGAATTTAATAATAAGGGCACTTCGACGAGCTGGCCCACGACCTGGCGGCGCAGTACGACAACGTGGCCAAGTTGCAGATGAAAAGTACATCGTATTACAGGACCTTGCATTGCATTGCTTCATAACATAGCACATTATAACATCATACTATAAGATTTATAAAAGTATTATGACACACGACTACGTCGTATGCTAAGTGGCATTAATTAAGCTCGTCTACGAGCAAAACTTTTGTGTTAATGTAATAAAGAATTTAATAATAAGGGCACTTCGACGAGCTGGCCCACGACCTGGCGGCGCAGTACGACAACGTGGCCAAGTTGCAGGTGAAAAGTGCATCGTATTACAGGACCTTGCATTGCATTGCTTCATAACATAGCACATTATAACATCATGCTATAAGATTTATAAAAGTATTATGACACACGACTATGTCGTATGCTAAGTGGCATTAATTAAGCTCGTCTACGAGCAAAACTTTTGTGTTAATGTCATAAAGAATTTAATAATAAGGGCACTTCGACGAGCTGGCCCACGACCTGGCGGCGCAGTACGACAACGTGGCCAAGTTGCAGATGAAAAGTACATCGTATTACAGGACCTTGCATTGCATTGCTTCATAACATAGCACATTATAACATCATACTATAAGATTTATAAAAGTATTATGACACACGACTACGTCGTATGCTAAGTGGCATTAATTAAGCTCGTCTACGAGCAAAACTTTTGTGTTAATGTAATAAAGAATTTAATAATAAGGGCACTTCGACGAGCTGGCCCACGACCTGGCGGCGCAGTACGACAACGTGGCCAAGTTGCAGGTGAAAAGTGCATCGTATTACAGGACCTTGCATTGCAATGCTTCATAACATAGCACATTATAACATCATACTATAAGATTTATAAAAGTATTATAACACACGACTATGTCGTATGCTAAGTGGCATTAATTAAGCTCGTCTACGAGCAAAACCTTTGTGTTAATGTAATAAAGAATTTAATAATAAGGGCACTTCGACGAGCTGGCCCACGACCTGGCGGCGCAGTATGACAACGTGGCCAAGTTGCAGGTGAAAAGTGCATCGTATTACAGGACCTTGCATTGCAATGCTTCATAACATAGCACATTATAACATCATACTATAAGATTTATAAAAGTATTATAACACACGACTATGTCGTATGCTAAGTGGCATTAATTAAGCTCGTCTACGAGCAAAACCTTTGTGTTAATGTAATAAAGAATTTAATAATAAGGGCACTTCGACGAGCTGGCCTACGACCTGGCGGCGCAGTATGACAACGTGGCCAAGTTGCAGGTGAAAAGTGCATCGTATTACAGGACCTTGCATTGCAATGCTTCATAACATAGCACATTATAACATCATACTATAAGATTTATAAAAGTATTATAACACACGACTATGTCGTATGCTAAGTGGCATTAATTAAGCTCGTCTACGAGCAAAACCTTTGTGTTAATGTAATAAAGAATTTAATAATAAGGGCACTTCGACGAGCTGGCCCACGACCTGGCGGCGCAGTATGACAACGTGGCCAAGTTGCAGGTGAAAAGTGCATCGTATTACAGGACCTTGCATTGCAATGCTTCATAACATAGCACATTATAACATCATACTATAAGATTTATAAAAGTATTATAACACACGACTATGTCGTATGCTAAGTGGCATTAATTAAGCTCGTCTACGAGCAAAACTTTTGTGTTAATGTAATAAAGAATTTAATAATAAGGGCACTTCGACGAGCTGGCCCACGACCTGGCGGCGCAGTACGACAACGTGGCCAAGTTGCAGATGAAAAGTACATCGTATTACAGGACCTTGCATTGCATTGCTTCATAACATAGCACATTATAACATCATACTATAAGATTTATAAAAGTATTATGACACACGACTACGTCGTATGCTAAGTGGCATTAATTAAGCTCGTCTACGAGCAAAACTTTTGTGTTAATGTAATAAAGAATTTAATAATAAGGGCACTTCGACGAGCTGGCCCACGACCTGGCGGCGCAGTACGACAACGTGGCCAAGTTGCAGGTGAAAAGTACATCGTATTACAGGACCTTGCATTGAATTGCTTCATAACATAGCACATTATAACATCATACTATAAGATTTATAAAAGTATTATGACACACGACTATGTCGTATGCTAAGTGGCATTAATTAAGCTCGTCTACGAGCAAAACTTTTGTGTTAATGTAATAAAGAATTTAATAATAAGGACACTTCGACGAGCTGGCCCACGATCTGGCGGCGCAGTACGACAACGTGGCCAAGTTGCAGGTGAGCACGAGCAGTTTGTCATGGACGGCAGAGTGCGTCGCTTTACTTCGTAATAGGACATTGTAACATAATATGATGTTACAATGTCCTATTACGAAGTAATATCATACGACAATGCATCATGTATAGCTATCGCTATAATGAGCACTTCGACGAACTGTCCCACGATTTAGCGGCGCAGTACGATAACGTGGCCAAGTTGCAGGTGAGCAGTTTGTCATGGACGGCAGAGTGCGTCGCATTACTTCATAGCGCAGCACATTAAAAATCAAATCAAAAAATCAAAATCAAAAATTTATTTCAACGTAAAGAATTTACATTCTGCTTGTTGAATGTCAATGTACATACAGTTATGTATAATGTTAGCCGCTGCCTTGGGGCCGTCTGTAGTGGAGAAAAAGGCAGCAAAAAAAAAAACCACTTGACCATCTTTTCTCAAATCACCTGAAAGCTACTACAAATCAAACTTACAAAATAATATCTTGGATGTGTTGAACACTAGACACATTTATCCTCTGTTTAAATTTAATATTAAACTACTATTTAATGCCATACGTCCTTGTCTTCTAAATAATCGTATATTTTATAATAAGCTTTTTTGCATTTGCAATTGCATTATAACATCATAAGTACTATAAGATTTAAAAAAGTATTATAACACACGACTATGTATGCTAGCTAAGTGGCATTAAGCTCGCCTATGAGCAAAACCTTTGTTTTAATGCAATAAGTAAAGAATTTAATAATAAGGACACTTCGACGAACTGTCCCACGACCTGGCGGCGCAGTACAGTCGACAGCACATCATGGTATACACGCATGCACTCTACTCTGTTGCATTACGGGCGTCTTTGCAACTAAAATGGGAAGATTGACGTGCTGTCGACTGTACGACACCGTGGCCAAGTTGCAGGTGACCAGTACATCATATTACCAGGACCTTGCATTGCATTGCTTCATAGCGCAGTACATTATAACATCATACTATAATAAAAAAGTATTATAACACACGACTATGTATGCTAAGTGGGCATTAAGCTCGCCTAAAAGCAAGACTTTTGTTTTAATGCAATAATGAATGTAATAATAATAATAATATGTATATTAATGTATTATATAATGGGCACTTCGGCGAACCGTCCCACGACCTGGCAGATCAGAACGACAATGTGGCTAAGTTGCGACGTCAGGTAGTGACGCATTACTTCATACATAATACAGAACATTGTAACATCATAATTATCATAGGACAATGCATCATCGCTATAATGAGCACCTCGACGAAATGTCCCACGATTTAGCGGCGCAGTACGACAACGTGGCCAAGTTGCAGGTGAGCCAGTTTGTCATGGACGGCAGAGTGCGTCGCATCACTTCATAACACAGCACATGATAATATAATTTAAGAATTAAAAAAAAATGTATATCACACGACACTATATCATATGTATTGGTAGTGTATTGCTAAAATGCGTACTTCGGCGTACCGTCCCACGACGTGACAGTTCAGTGCGATAATGTGGCTAAGTTGGCGGGTAAATAGTATGTCAAGTGACTTCGGGTTGCGTCGCATTACTTCTTATTACAGGACATTGTAACATCATATTATACGACAGTGCATCAAGTGTAGGTACCTACCTATCGCTATAATGAGCATTTCGACGAACTGTCCCCACGACCTGTTAGCTGAGTACGACAATGTGGCTAAGTAGCAGATGAAAAGTAGGTATGTCATGTGACTTCAGGTTGTGACGCATTACTTCATAATACAGGACATTGTAACATCATATCATACGGCAAGGCATCATGAGTACCTACGTATAGCTATAATGCGCACTTCGACGAACTGTTTCACGACCCTGGCTGGTACTTCAGTACGAAAACGCGGCTAAGTTACAGGTGAAATGTATGTCTTGTGACTTCAGGTTGTGACGGTATTACTTTAAATGTAAAATTGTAACATCATTCATACGACCAATACATTATGCGCATTACTATAATGCGGAAAGAGACGAACTGTCCTATGACCGGCAGCTTAGTCCTACAGCGTGTCTAAATTGGAGGTGAAAAGTACGTCATATCAGGTCACGTTTCGTCCAAATTATAACATAATATTCCACGACAACGCATCATGTATCGCTGTAATGCGCACATTACATTGCTTTAACTTTTGTGACACTTCTATTAATTCGTAACAAATTTGAGTCAAATCCGATCGAACGTTTTTCTAGCCTTTAGCCTAGTAAACCAAATGCGTAGGTATTTTTTTTACTCGTGAAATATTTCATCAAAATATCTTGAGATGTAAAGTCAAAAAACTTGATATAGAGTCAATCCGTAGAGCTCTTGCTGATATAGAGGACATCTTAAAATGACACCCTTGACGATTGACCATCGTTAACAAATCCCACAGCTGGAGCTGGAAAGACAACGCCGCGACGACAACGACTGAAGCGTGAGATCTCAATGAAGAACGCTGCCATCGAAGAACTGAAGATGGAGTTGAAGAACAAAACAGGTCGGTCTATTGCTTCATTTCTTAAGCCGGTACGAGTCATCGATCTTTAAGTTCGTTTATTGTTTCCTTGTGATATCAAATTCTTAGGTCCTTAACAAAAACATGGTCCTCAATATGTCCTCTGCAAGGGCACTGCAAACATGATGTCCTCCTCTTCGTAGTCCGACGACGGCGGACCTAAAGTATTGGTAGGACTTCTGCGGTGGTGGGCTCGGATGTGACTTGCGAAGCCCAGCTTATTTGCATGGAAGACAACCGACTGCCCCAAGGCCGTTTTCTATTCCCAGCTGTCTAACGGTGGACGTAAAGTTGGTGGACAGCACCTCCGCTACAAGGACGTCTTTAAAAGGCACCTAAGCCTAGGCGCACACTAGCGACACGTGACAGGCGACAGCTCGGCGACTAGACGCGACGACACGCTACGGCCCGTCATATTTCATATATTTTGTTCGAATCTCTGCACACTGGCGTCAGAGTCGCGGAGTCGCGACGACAAGACGCCAGAAGCAAATGACAACGTCGCGTCTGACGCGACGACTTGACGCGGCGACAAGTCGCCCTGTTTGCGATGGCTAACAGCTTGCTGGCATTCCTCCCGATAGCTGGAAAAGGGCCGCTCGTAGACCGCAGTGAGTGGCGCTCCATTATCCACAAGAAAGTGAGGGACTTGGAAGATGCGCGGCTCGAGACTCTCGACTCCAACCGACAGTAGCGAAAAACCCTTCCGAGCCCACTTACTCTTATGTGTACAAGGACTGTGGTGAACTTCACTGCGGCCAATGTAACCGAACTGCAAACATATAAATAACCCACTTGTCAGAACACATCATACTAAAAACAAATTATAACTCATACTATTATTTATGAATTATGAGATTGGCATCCGTTCACCCTTTCAGTGACCGTTCCATGACTATTTTAATGCTAGTGCCATTTTTCCGAGCGGTTCCGTGCTTCACCAGGCACGTTAAGCAGTCGGTGCCGGCGTGCCGTCGATAGATGGCAGTCGTTAAGCCAAGTCAGAGGCCCTAGGGCGGCTTGAAAACTTCTGACAGTAAGACCAGCCACTAGTCTTACAAGCCTCTATCAATCCGGACTTTGCCACCGTGGTGGAGTATGGCCTATACCTACATTCCTCAGGGAAGAGACCCGTGCCCATCGGTGGGGACACAATGGGTTGATGATGATGATAGCACGTCTATTGCTCTTCCGACCTAAGCCTTATATTTCCCCAGCGACCCTACAAGCTGACTTGGCACAGGCTCATGCGGAGAAGGCTTCTCTGGATGAAGAGCTGGCCAGCGCTCGTTTGGTCATCGAGCGTCATCAGCGCCAGTCGAAGCACGAGACGAAACCGCCTCAACTCCGAGGTACGAATTTGAATGCTTATGAAGATTTATGTGTCTGTATTTTCCAAGATGATTCAAGTCGGGTCTAATCGCGATTAAGATAAATATGTTATACCATATTCATTTGGATCTTAGACAAAATGTGAACAATATTTCAGTACTTTTTATACAAAAAATGATATTTCGGTTTCTACACTAATTTTTAAAGTAAATTAGAGGTTATCTAATCCATTTTACTTATTTTTTAGTGTAAAAACCGAAATGAAATTTTTTGACAATGAAAATAGTCTAAAGAGTACTGAAATGTTGTTCACATTTTGTTCTAAGACCCAAATGAATACGGTATACATCTTCTATATTAATAATTTCGTTCGGGTCTACGGTAGACTCGAACGATATGCACACCAAATGAAAGAGCGTAAAAAATAGGGTTGATCTGAGTCGACAACATATGGGCGGAAAATTCGTATATCGAGCAGCATCAATATAAAAATTATTAAATTCAACAATGGCGTTGCTAATTAAACATGTCAATGTCATCATTGTTGTGTTTAGTGTCACAAGTTTTCATTGTGAACTGTTATGGCCGGTTTACATTATTTTAGTGTTTAGGAGAGTGCTATAATACAATTAGAGAGGCAAGTGCATTAGTACATTACTAGACGTTCGAGTGAACGTTTATATTTCTTCCAGTAGAGTGTCACTTCGTCGACGTCGCGAAATATGCGCTATCCTACTCAAAATACTATGAGTTTTTAATGGAACACCATAAGTAAGTTTGATAATTCGAGTTATTAAAAACAACACGCACCGGTCATGGGGTCACTTGCGCGCTCTCCTAAAGTTCTCACTAAATTTTTAGTTTATACACAGATAAGTAACGAGGATAGTAACGCGCTCAGGTGTTACTGGATAGAACAATAGAAACCAATTCTATTTTGATTCTAATTGAAAGGCAACTAGAACCGTACTATAACGTAAAACGTACTAAAGCAAGTGGCGCTTACACGTTTCTACAAAAGCACTCTCCTTAAGAAGAAGAAAGAAAGAAAGAAAGAAAGAAAGAAAGAAAGGAAAGAAAGAAAGAAAAAAGAAAGAA